>CM060695.1:129325560-130713893 GCA_030686995.1 Artemisia argyi | reverse complement strand
GTTAATTAAAATAAATCATTCAATTTTTCAAAAACCCCCAATTTTTTTTTTTTCAAAACCCTAATTTTTGAAATCCAGATAAAGTATATCAACTTACCACAGAATCACTAGATATCACATAATCCACCACAGAATCACCAAACGAAACCCTAATTTATAAAAATTAGGCATTTAATTAAATTAATATAGATCCGTTAAAATTAATCATAAATATTTCAATTAACAAACATTAATTAAAATAAATCATTCAATTTTTCAAAAACCCCCCAAATATTTTTCAAAACCCTAATTTATAAAAATTAGACATTTAATTAAATTAATATAGATTCGTGAAAATTAACCACAAATATATCAATTAACAAACGTTAATTGAAATAAACCATTCAATTTTTCAAAAAACCCCCAAATTTTTTTCAAAACCCTAATTTTTGAAACCCAGATAAAGTATATCAACTTACCACAGAATCACCAGATATTACATAATCCACCACAGAATCACCAAATGAAACCCTAATTTATAAAAATTAGGCGTTTAATTAAATTAATATAGATCCGTTAAAATTAAGCACAAATATTTCAATTAACAAACGTTAATTGAAATAAATCCTTCAATTTTTCAAAAACCCCCAATTTTTTTTAAAACCCTAATTTATATGTTGATACAAAAGTTGGGCGTTCCTAGTTTGGGTTCCTGCTCTCGTACCAATCAGCTTCTTAATGCTTGTAACCTGCGCACTAAGAAAATAAACAAACACCGTTAGGCTTATCGTGGGATTGTCTCCCACGATTATCCTTCGGCGTGAGAGTAAGTAATCGGTTTAGGGTTATATTCAAGAGTTAGGGTTTCGTTAATCGTACCTTTAATGAGAATTATGTCATTCTATATATAGGCACAGAATCCTTGTAGGTTTCGTGCTCCTTACTCTTCGCACACATGGTGCCTATCCGGTCCAAGGATCTTTATCCGTAAATAGAAGATCCTTATCTAGACCATAAATAGTTTGGTTGGGCTTGGGCCTACGTGAGCCCAATCCCATTGGTAATGCGGCCCAAATCACTGTTATGATAGCCCACTCGTGGTGGATTTGGGCTTTAGTAATGTTTATCATTTGGGCTCGTGGCCCAAATATAGACTATACGTCATCATGTCCCCCCAGTCTAGTGTGCGTGGCTTGTAGCCGCGGATGCTAGACTAGTGAAAACAACGGTAAGTGTGGCGGGAAAAGTTACCGCCCAATATTAGGGATTATGTATCTAGTCCAAAATATCCTTAAAAATGCCTAGGGAAATGGGGAGTGTGTCCACATGTGTATCGGGAAGTGGAAAAAGTGCATGTACCTTCTCATCTTCTAGCCACATGATTATATTAGTGGATTCCACGTGGCCGGCTTGCTAGGGTTTTTGTGAACCTATATAAATCATCGCCTCCTTTTTACTGAAAAACATCACAGTAAAAACCTACTTCTGCCATTTTCACACTTTTTCAAAGCTTCGTTAAGAGATCAACTACTTTATTAGGTAACCGAGAGTACTCGTCTTAGCGAGTATTGTCATTCTTTAGAGATGGTTCGCCAGTTAGAAGAGTTTCCGTCTGAAATGAACGAGGATGAACTTTGTCAGTTCTCCTCAGATTATTTTATTCCACTGGATGTGCATCCGGAAGTACCGGAGGCAACCGCATGTATCGCGGACTTCCATGTGGGAAAAATAGGGTTATATACGCGCTTTTTCGAGTATGTGAATCAGCGCGTACCTATATCTTTATTCTTGAGTAATCTCCTCAACTTCTACCATCTTCATATTTCCCAGCTGCACTGTATAGGTGTGGCGAAAATATCAAATTTTGAAATAAACTGCCGCTTGCTTGCAGTCAACCCTACCATTAACCTATTCCGTGCGTTTTACCACACAACGTGGTCACATGGATGGGTATTTTTTGCGAAGCGCGCTGGGCGCCTTCAGTGTTATACAGACAAGGTAGATTCCCTTAGGGATTGGAGGGAAGAATTTTTCTGGGTAGATGATATAGTGTTTCCATCGCCGTTTGAGTTCTATACTCAAGGGACGCTACCAAGGGATGAGCGCCCTTTACCCGGTTCGTATATCGCGGAGAATGCGGATACGATTGATACTAACCGCATCCCCATTAACTCCTACCCCGAGGAGTTTTTGGTTCATATGGGGTTGAGTCGCAACTATTTCCATGGTTCTGACGAGGTTCCAACATTCCTCGATGAGAGCGGCCGGGGTGGGTGCTTGTCCTTTTTTACTTTCGCTTCGATAATGTAAGTGCTCCTTTATATATAATTTCAATAACTAAGTTTTTTGTTATTTGTTCATGTGTCACACAGAGATGGATTTGTTTGCCGTAGTAAAGCTGGAGAAGCCCAAGCAATTGACAGTAGGGGTGCGCCCTCTTAGGGACGGTGAGGAGCCTATTTAGGAAGCTTCTGCGGGGCACACAACTGTGTTGGCTAAAGATGGGCTTGAGGATTCTCCTCCCGCTGCTGCGCTTGTTAATCCTGTGTAGAGCATTCCTCCTACTGGGGAGCAATCTCCCGTGGTAGAGGAAGTGCATTCTGAGTCCTCCGATAGTGTGGAGGTCCTAGAGCCTGAGGGGAGTGCGCAGGGCGTAAAGTGGAAGGGAGCGTCTGATGGTTATGGCGCTGGTACTTCCAAGAGGAGGCGTCATCTTATTACGGATAAAGAATCTTCTGTAGCAGATGATACGTCCACTACTGGCGCAGATAAGAATACTTCTCCATTTTTGTAAGTGGTGGTCAATTTGTTTTTTTTTTGTTTTTTTATTACTATGCCCTGACCTTCTTTCTTTGCTTGTAGTGACCATGCCGCAGAGGGTGATGCGGCGTTTGTTGAAAGTGTGGTCCCCCCTCAGGATGCTAACGTGGGGGACACGGCGAAGGTAGCTGGGGAGATGTCTGTGCATCAATTGATTGATGAGCTAGCTGCTGCTGCTGAGTGTCAGACTGAGTTGGTCACTCAGTTGAAGACGCGTCATGTTGGTGAGGGTGGTATGCTTGTGCAGAAAGACGAGGAGATTGCCATGCTCAAGGCGTAGTTGGCTGGTGCGCGGGCAGAGGTAGAGGCTGTCACTTAGCATGCGAAGAAGGTTACTAATGAGAAGTTGACATTGATGGCTGAGCTGCAGCATGAGCGCGGGGAGCTGCATCAGTTCAGGTCGAACTTAACCTGGGGGATAAGGTATCTGGAGGAGAAGAAGGCTGAGCATTTCGGCCATATTGAGGACCTTCGCACCCAAGTTCAGAATGCCTTGAGGGTGTAGGAGGACAAGCTGCGCAGGCTGAGTATAGAATACGGTGAGGAGTTGTATCCTCATCTTATGTCTACGATCACTGAGCGCAGGTCGGTGTTGTCTATTCCGCAAACTTATTATATGTATTAATGCTCTTTTTCCATACTAATGCCTCCGTTTGTTGCTTGTGTAGGTGGTTGATCAGCCATGGTTTGCGCCTAGCAGCTATGGGCACGTTGGAGTCCCCGAAGGTGTTGGAAGCCTTTGGGAAGGTTGTAGAGTGCGCCGTGGAGCATGGCAGGGCGCAGGCTGTGGAAGAGCTCCATGAGGCCAAAATGCTGACAGTGTCGCTTGCTAAAGTGCCTGGTTATAAGGCGGACGCCTATGATGAGCTTGTGAAGGCTATGAAGGGGATGAAGCTCTTTGAGCTTCCACATAAAGTTGATTATGGAGGGGTTAACCCTGGGGAGGCACGTTTTGGAGGATGCAGAGGCTCAACCGGACTTTTTCTTAAAGCCTGACGAGTCGCAGTTGCAGGTGTCGGTCTTTGCGCAGCCGCGTGACATCCTTAACCCCTTCGCCCTTGAGAAGGAGGTCCCTCTGAAGGAGGTTTTAGAGACTCATGTGGAGAGGGCGGCCAAGAAGAAGGGTGTAAAGGGGAAAGCTATCCTTTGCGGTGTGGGCGCTGCGCATATCCCAAGATCAGATGGAGTCGCAGTCAGCGTGGCGACCGTGTCGCCTAAGGATGCGTTACTTTTGTGGAAGCTCCAAGAGGCTGGGAGCTCTGCTGACCAAGAGCACAACCCCGAGCGCCGTCATAGTATGTAGATATGGGCTTTTGTACCTTGTAAATGTATGGTTTTGTATAAATAATAACTTATGTCTTTTGTTCATGTGCTATGTTATTTGTACTTAGATTGTTATCCTTTGTGTAAAAGGTCAACTAAGATTCAAATTGAAACCGTGGTATACTTCTGACCATGATTCACTGACTTAGTTTAAGAAGTCCCTAAGGACTAAGTCCACTAGAAAGTGGGCCAACAAGAAAAAATAACCCCTGCTTACTATTTGTGCAGAAACACATCAGGGATCCTGCTTGGCACCTCGACAGTGGATGCTCAAGAAGTATGACTGGTGTGAAGAGTAATCTACACAAATATGTTGAAGAACCAGGACCCAAGGTAGTTTTTGGTGATAACTCATCAGCTCCCACTGAAGGTTATGGTTCAGTCAACTGCAATGGGATAGTTTTTACAAGAATTGCTTATGTCAATGGTCTGAAGTACAATCTGATAAGTGTCTCTCAACTATGTGATGCAAAATACATAGTTCAGTTTGATGATAAGAGAGGGACCATCTTCAATGCCAACAAGGAAGTTGTGTTAATTGCTCCCAGGAGGGATGATGTTTATGTTCTTGACATGTCATCCTTTACTCAAAATGGTACTTGCCTATTCTCTAAGGCAAGTGAGACAATCAACTGGCTTTGGCATAGGAGACTCTCTCATCTTAATTTCAAAAAAATCAACAACTTGGCCAAACAGAACAAAGTTCTAGGCCTTCCATGCCTGGTGTATACCAAAGACAAGCCTTGTTCTGCTTGTGAGAAAGGAAAACACAATAGGGCATCTTTCAAAACCAAACAATCATTCTCCATCAAAAGCTGCCTGCATCTTCTCCATATGGACTTATTTGAACCTATCAGTCCCATGTCCATTCATCATGAGAAGTATACTCTGGTCATTGTGGATGAATACTCAAGATACACATGGGTTTACTTCCTGACCAAAAAGAGTCAGGCAGCTGACACAATCATGTCATTTGTCAGGAACATTGAAAATCAAAATGATGTCAAAGTTAAACAAATTAGAACTGACAATGGCACTAACTTCAAAAACCATGACCTTGAGTGATTCTGTGATGAGAAAGGAATTTCTCAAAATTTCACTTGTCCCTATACTCCTGAACAAAATGGAGTAGCTGAAAGGAGAAATAGAACATTCATTGAGGCAGCAAGGACAATGTTGAATGGCTCAGTCCTCTCAAAACACTTTTGGAATGAGGCAGTCAAAACAGCCTGCTACACTCAAAACAGGTCCATTATTGTGAAAAGACACAATAAGACTCCCTATGAGATATTCAAAGGAAGGATCCCTGACATCAGCTACTTTCATGTATTTTGGTGTCCTGTGTTTATTCATAATCACAAGGATTACCTGGGTAAATTTGATGCCAAAGCTGATGATGGATACTTCTTGGGATATTCTCTGTCTTCAAAAGCCTACAGGGTGTTTAACACAAGGAGACAACAAACTGAGAAAACTTATCATATAACTGTTGATGAGAGCACTGAATCCATCAGGTTCTCTAGTTCCTCAGTTGAAGAGATTGGTATTGATGATTCATCTAGGTATCCTCCTGACGAGTATCTCCCTGAGAATCATACTTCAACCCAATACCAAGCTGATGCTGATGTCTCTTACTACATCATTCCTCACAATCTACCCCAACCAACTGTCAGTGAAGTCACTGAAACTCAACCTATCTCTAATGAGACATCACCCACTGAACCAATTGTTCAGGAATCCTCAGAACAAACTATTCCCACTAATGTCACTGAAGTACATAATCTTGAGTTACCTCAGGTTCCTGTAACTGAACCCACTCCTCAAGTAAATCAGGCTTCTACAAGCTCTAACTCCTATCCTAAACCTCAGGATAGCTGGACCAGATCCAAAGTTATTGAGCTTGTGAACATTATTGGTGAGCCCACTGAAGGCATGCTTACTAGAAGCATGACTGCTAAACTCAAGGCAGCCACAACCAATATATGTCTTTATACTGACTATCTCTCAGAAATAGAGCCTAAAAATATCAAAGAAGCCCTGACATATGAAAGTTGGGTTCAGGCCATGAGAGATGAACTAGAACAGTTTGACAGAAATGATGTCTTGACCCTTGTTGAATGCCCTAATGGTGTTCTGGTCATTGGTATGAAATGGGTCTTCAAAAACAAGACTAGTGAAAATGGCACAGTCATCAAAAATAAAGCAAGACTAATTGCCAAAGGATATAACCAACAGGAAGGTATAGACTATGAGGAAACCTTTGCACCTGTTGCTAGAATGGAAGCCATCAGGATCTTCCTAGCCTATGCAACATACATGAACTTTAAAGTTTATCAAATGGATTTCAAAAGTGCCTTCCTGAATGGTAACATTAAAGAAGATGTCTATGTGCAACAACCTCCTGGCTTTGAAAGTAGTGAATTTCCTCACCATGTCTACAAGCTTAACAAAGCCCTTTATGGACTGAAACAAGCACCCAGGGCATGGTATGAAACACTTTCAGCCTTCCTAATCCAAAACAAATTTGTCAGAGAAAAGATTGACAACACCATGTTCATCTACAGAACAAAAAGTGATGTCATTCTGGTTCAAGTGTATGTTGATGACATCATCTTTGGCTCAACATGTTACAAACTTTGCAAACAGTTTGAAAAACTGATGACCACAAAGTTTGAAATGAGCATGATGGGTGAACTCACTTACTTTCTTGGACTACAATTCAAGAAAACTAACAGCGGGATATCCATTTGTCAAGAAAAATACCTAAGGAACCTACTAAAGAAGTTTGAGCTTACTGACTGCTCTTCAGTGAAGACTCCTATGGTTCCTCCAAATAACCTTGGCCCTGACCTCACTAGCAAATCAGTGAACCAAACCAAATACAGGAGAATGATAGGCTCCCTGACGTACTTACTTGCATCTAGGCCTGACATCCGATTCTCAGTCTGTTTGTGTGCCAGATATCAGACTGATCCAAAAAGAGTCTCGTCTCACTGTTGTCAAGAGAATCTTCAGGTACCTGAAGGGTACACCAAACCTTGGTTTGTATTACCCAAAATGCTCAGGATTTAATCTCAAAGGATACACTGACTCTGACTATGCAGGATGCAATATGGACAGAAAAAGTACCTCAGCATCCTGTCAATTTCTTGGTGGTAAACTTATGTGTTGGAGTACAAAGAAACAACAATCAATGGCCATGTCCTCAACTGAAGCTGAATATATGGCTGCTGCAGGATGCTGTGCAAATGTACTCTGGATAAAGAGCCAACTGAGTGACTATGGCATTCAATACAAGATGGTACCCATATTTTGTGATAACACAAGTGCCATAGCCATCTCAAATAACCCAGTGCTTCATCAAAGAACCAAACACATTGACATCAGATACCATTTCATCAGGGACCACATCATGAATGGAGAAATTGAATTACATTTCATCCCCACTGAGTATCAGCTAGCCGATATCTTCACCAAACCCCTGGATGAACCCACTTTCACCAGACTGAAAGCTGAGTTGGGCATGTTGGATATTGAATCAGGCAACTGATCAAAATTATTCCAACCTGATGTAAATTCTCTTAGGTCCCTGAACAAACCCATGTCACAGTGATATACACCTCACCACTGATCATCAACACACTGAATGATAAACTCATTCAGGGGGCTCATGATATCATAAGGTATTAAATACCCTAACTAAATGCTCTAAGTACTTAGTTAGTAAATGTCCCAGGTAGGTAACTGATTCCTATTAAATATAGGAATATATGTCACGTATACAACTGGCATCCACATCATGGACCCCACATTTCTCACCAATACCACTGAGCATTAAAAGCTCTCTCTCTCACACAAATACTTGTGTGATGACATCACTCTGTAAAAGTGTCTTTTGCAGTGCCACGTAACCGTTTCTCTAATCATGTTGCGAGAAAAATGGGTAATGGGAATCGTGCCAGTTAATGCGGATTTCAAACATACTTATATTACCACTTTGAATTAATACCAAAACATTTGATATCCGCAACGGCGCAACTCTATTTCTTTCCCTATAAATACCCCCACTAAATTAAACACACACACGCTTTCAAATCTTAACAAAACTCTTGCAAATTTTATTCAAGAATATTTTGGCTTTCAAAACTGTGTGTGTTTCAAATTTTAATCAAAAACCCTTTCTCAAAACTAGACCATTTTTCTCACAAATGGCTTCTTCTAAAGTCATCCAATACGCTCCCAATGTGGATTTCCAGGTTGAGAGCGTAGACCTGACCAAAAATAATGTGGTGGGAAACTTCGCCTACCCTCAAGGGTTCCCTGAATACAGGGATGTGGTGAAGTACCTACAAAATTGATTTCTCACCACCACATTTACGAAAACCCCCTCTGTCATCTATCATGACTACCTGAGGGAATTTGGGTGCACAGCGGTGGTTGAAAACCCTGATGCAACAAAGGAGGCCAAAATAAGGTTCTCAGTAAAGAATGGAATTAAGTTCCTAACTCTTGACTACAAAACCTTTGTCAAAGCCACTGGCCTTGACTATACTAAGACCTTCACTGCCCAACCCACTGAAAAGGATGTGAAGGAACTTTTACTAGAACTTGGGCCCTATGACAAAAATCACCCTAAGCTGACACCAGGGGCCCTCCTATCCAAAGACCTAATCATCAAAACCTAGTTTCCAGCCCCCTAGAGGATTCTGATGACCTTTGTCATTCAGGTCCTTTGGGGAAACAAATCCTCCACAGAGAAACTAAACACTACTCAAGCAATGATAGTGTATTGTCTCTTAGTGGGTACAAAAATTGACCTTGGAGAAATTATCTTCAGGGACCTCATTGCAAAGTTGGGTGGGAAATCTAGGCAAAAACTTATGTCTTACCCTAGATTTATTTCCTGCGCCCTACAAGACTTGCTTGGGTCCGAGTATATTAGGCCTGAAGCCATAGGCTTTGAACCTGATGTCCTACATAAGGCTAATTACTCTCGTGACCCTCTTAAGGTTACACCTGTCACCCTGACCACTTATATGCTGACTGCTATCCAGGGTGACAACAAAATTTCACCTGTTCCCTCTCCTACCAAGAAGGTGAATGGGAAGAAGGGACAGGGGTCCAGGAAGGTGGTTAAACCTAAATCACTCGCCACTGGTACCTCTGTCCCCGTGCCTGGCCAAACGGGGCAACAACCGACCATGACTGTTGACACCCTCAAGATAATTACCCAGTCATTGACCCCAAAACAAAGGCCAACGGAGGGCACTGAGACATCACACTCAGTGTCCTCGGGCAAACCCATTGCGAAAGGCTCTGCTGACTGATTGGCGCAGAACAGTCAACCTAAATTAACCAAGTATATGGTCAACAAGGTCAAACTACCTAGACCAATGCTTCCGGGTAATATAGAGTATCACCAGGTCGTTATGTCCCGACGAGGTGTGGATTGTGCTTTAGCGTACTTGTGATCGGGTGATTATTCACAGAAAAGGGTTGTAATGAGAATTATGAAATGAAATAGCTTAGGAAAGCTATATGATTGATTACTGAAATTGAGATTAAGAAGAATCGATTTAAAACCTAAAAATGTACGTTTTAATTAAAAATGTACGCTGACGAATGTAACAAAAAGTACAACTGATGAACTGAAAGTGCTACAAATGTGAAATTATTATTTTTACAATCCTAATAAATAAAGAAAATTTTAAGAAAAAGAAAAATTATTTTTACACTATTTAATTATTAATTATTAATTAATTACTAATTATCTATTTATTAACTAATTATATTAATTTAAATTACTAAAAATTACTAAAAAGACTTAAATAACTAAAAAGATTTTTATAAATCTAATTAACCATCATAGGAATATAAAAAATTATAAAAAGTTAATTTTATGTATTTTTAAACTAATTTACTAATTATTATTCTAATTATTTATTAATTGCCAATTAAACTAATTATATTATAAAAAATAGTAAATGAACAGTATAAATTCTAGAAAAATTTATAAATTTTTTTTAAATTATATAAAAGCTAGAAAAATTATAAAAACTAGGTGTTACTTAATAAAATCTAATTATGCTATTTAATTCTTTAATATTAATTAATACTTAATTAAACTAAAATTAATTCTAAAAACCACTAAAATACAAAAGAAAAATCTGGAAAAATTTCTAAAATTACTTTATTATAAAAGAGACTTAATAAAAATATAAAAATGCTATATTGCTTATAAATAAGCTAAAAAGAAAATTAAAATGATAATTTCTATTAAATAGAAGCTATCACTATAATTAAAATTGGTTTTTTTAGTTTTTTTCTTTTTCCAAACTAATTTTACACTAAAAACTAACACTTTTTACAAAAACACTATTTATGTAGCTCAGAAATAAGCACTTTGAGTGCTTATTTGTCCAACAGTTGACTTTCTTTGACCACACAAGGATTTAAGCTCAAATGGAATTATGTGGGGTCCACAATGGTTAAGTTTGGTTCCGCTGAGTTATTTGGACATGTTTGAGCAAGTTTAAATCAAATAAGCAATATGAATAAGCCAGAAAGCCTGAATAAGCACTTGCTTATTTGGGTTCTGAGGTAGAAAATGTGACAAGGTTTTGAGGCAATTCCAAGTGGGTTCACAAGGTTAAAGGTCAAACCACCGGTCAACTCTTGAAGCCTGCTAGGAGGGGGTTGGGAAAACCCAAAGTTGGACTGTGGGACCCACTGGGGTGGCCACAATCAACCACCAAAGGTGGTGGTGTTGCTAAGGTCTGATCTAAGCAGGGGAGATACCTTCCCCTGCAGCCTATTTTGAGGGGCAATTCAGTCCACAAAATAAATTCACAAAAATATAAAAATTATGGAAATCTCAAGTTTAGCTGATAGACTATACACCCAATAAGTTTCAAAGCCTAAAACTAAGTACAAAAATCTACAAAAATCTTGCCATTTTGAGGATTTCTGACTCAAGCACTTTCTGACTTTTTGAGAAAACTTGCTAAGTTGACTTTGGTGAGTTTTGATCTAGGTTTACTGATTAGTTATGATGTTTTTAACTATAATAAAACTAAAACAAGTCAACTTAAACACTTTTGCAATGATTTGAGTGGTTGTGGTGCTCAAAAACCTACACAGTTAATTGTGTAGGTATATTACCCTTGATTTTGACTTTCTACAAAACAAGCACTCAATTTTATGACTTAAATGTCCTAATAGAACCTAAGTTAACTAGTTTAATCAACAAACAACAACTGAAAACCCCTCTGAGTCCTTGAACTCAGTTGATCCAAACACTCCTTCAAATAAATGAAATCATTATTTTCAATCCAAATCACTTATATCCACCTTGATACTGATTCCAACACTTATACTAGCACATAACAAGATCAATAAAGCATAAACTAACAAAGAAACATGCATGAAACTCAGAGATGACCAAGATGTGATCAAACTGTGAAAATAGAGATACTGCAACAATGAATTTCAACCAATAACAAGGCTATGTTAAGCAATAGTTTTACTGAGTAGCACTATTAAAGCATATAAACACACTTATTATCAAGTTATACCAACTAATACAGTTAATAAGAAAAACTTAACAAAAATGCTCACAATTGCAATCCAGCCAAGAACCAAGAACTAGGACCCAATGAACACCCCTATTGCTCTCCACAGAGCTCTATTACCAGATTCCACTCCAAAATCAACTCTGAACCATCTCTTCTTCCATTTCTTCCTTCCTTTTTTTTTCTTGATTTATTTTTATTTTTTGGTATTTTTTTGCTTTTTATACTAAACAAAATTTCAAGGTAACTACTAGCTTGAATAAGCTATTTAGGAGCTAAAGTAACCTTTTTCAGTTGATAATAACAACTAACAACAACATTAAGTGAAAATGGTGATTTTGAGAAAAAGTGAAAATTGCACAGAACTGAATTTCAAAGAAAGAGTATAATTTATTGATGAGAAAGGTTCAAAGTACACTTGAAAAGCTTAGTACAATACGTTTGAAACTGAAAATTACACTAGAAAGATAGAATTACAAAATTCGACTAAAAACTTAAAAATTACACTAGATATCTCTCTCAACTGCTTCCTTTATCTTTATATGGCTTTCTCTATCTTCCTTGCACTTTTCTGAGTGAATCCCACCCATTGGATTGGGTGGGAATGATCTCAGCCTTTGAAACATCTTTTTGGCACCATTTTCTTCTTTGTCAGGATGTTTGAGTGAGGGTGATATAGAAACAATTAAGGAACTTTGGATGTTTGTGGGAGTTGGGGGAGGCAGGGAATGGGTTTGCTGAGGTAGAGGAGGGGGAGGTGACTTGTTGGTTTGGTTTTACAGGCTGGGAGGGGAGGAAGAGGTCAAAGTTTGACCTTGGGTGGTATTATTTGAAACGGGGGAGGTATTATTTTTGGTGGTGGGCTGATGTGGGTGAATGGGCCAAGGAGGAGTGGGCTTGGTTTGGTGTTGGGTTTAGTTTGGATTGTTTTGGTTTTGTTTATTAAGGGTCCGGTTGGTATTGTAGTAAACACAAGGACCACTTTTGTAATTTTCCAAAACATGAGGGACCTGAATTGTAACTCTCCCAAAGTATCACCAAGGACCAATATTGCCAAGTTTTCTCATTCCAAGGACCAAACTTTATTTTTTTTTCATTTTCCAAAATTCCCAGGGACCAAATTTGTCAGATTTGAAATTTGAGGGACCAAAGATGTAATTTTTGAAACTTAAGACCCAAGTACTTTATTTTGTGGTATTTTGACTTTCAAAATGCTTGGGTTGACTTTTCTTTCAAAAATAAATGCTTAGGGACTATTTTTGAAAAGTTTTGAAACTTCGGGGACTGAAACTGCCAATATTGCAAATTTTGATCATTTTTCATTTGTTTTTGCTCCTTTTGCATTTAAAACATATAAAACACAATTCCTGGGATAATTTCAGTATTTTGATGACTTTTCGATTGTTTTTGTATGTTTTGGCAGTTTAAATACGATAAAAATGATGAGTGTTTGAGCACTCATCACTGACATAAACAAGTCAGTGGAGTTGGAAACAACCCAATCTCCACATCCTGCTAAAGGCTCTAGCAAATCACAACCAGAGTCTTAGGGAGCAAAGGGTCCTATATCCTCGGTGGGGCAACACTACTCACTAAGAAGGGGACCCACACCACTTCACATCCTGCTAAAGGCTCGGGTAAATCACAACCCAAGCATCAGGGAGTTACCGCCCCTAAATCTTCGACAGGCCAGCGCAAGCCTGTTGGAAAGGGGGCAAAACTACTCAGGTGCCTGATGAGGACATTCACAAATCAAAGCTTTTGTATGAGGGCACAACTACTCTTCCCAAAGACTCAGAGGGCCTAATACACCCACTGATAGGGACACAACTATCACAACTCCTCATGATGGCACTGGGAAACACCCATCAGTGTCTGAAGGGGTCACGAGGGATAAAGATTCAGAGGGAAACAGACCACCCGATGATATGGAACCCAAACCCACTCCCGGAGGTGTGCATAACTTGGGAACTGACCTTAAGGACCAGGCAGATAAAACCCAGTCTGCTGGATTTGAGAGGTCAGGACCTGGCCATAACGAAGGCAAATCTTCTTTTGAAGAGGTACCGGATAACCTCCTTTTGCAGATTCAATCTATGGCAGATGTTCAGGCTGCTTTGTTCTCTGATGATGACTTTCACAGTGATGAGGATATTTTTTAAGCAGTTGAAGATATGGAAATTAAGGAGATAGTCCCTGAACCAATCTCTCAGTCTCCTCAATCATCCAACCATGATACTGCTGAACCTCACTCCAAATCAGAGTCCTCAGATGAAGAAGAGACTCCTCTCACTGTGAAGGTTTTTACCAAGTTCATCAAGAAGGCTACCAATACCTTGTTCAGGGGGGGGGGGGGGGTCACTGACGAAGTGTTTGACATGCACACTAAGCAAGCTGTTCATTACTTCAACCTGAAAAGTGTTGTTGAAGAATTTAATGAAGAAGTCAGGGAACAGCATTCCTCGGTCAACTACTCCCTGACACAAATGGTCTCTCGCTTCAACCAGTTCCTTGAATGACTTACCAATCTGAACACAAGGGTTCAATCCATTCAAGCATCGGTTAAAGATGATCCTGAACTTACCAAGAAGCTCCTTCAGGCATCAGAGACCTATCAGCTCAACTCTGTGCATCTCACTGAGTTACTCAACCTGATGAAGTCCGTCAATCTTCAGGCTCTCAGTAGCTCAGTGGAGTCTGTCAAAACCTTCCTTGCAGCTTTGGATCAATTAGTGGCTGCTCAGTCCAAGAAGTCAGAAGCTCTTGCTTAGAGATTCGGTTCTTGTTTTTCCGCAATGGAAAATGCTCAGGCATCCCTTGACGCCAAAGTATCCACCATCCAGAGGGACACCTCAGACATCAAGTCCATGATGACTAAGATCTTTTAGGCCTTCAAGGGTTCATCCACCTCTGCATCAGTCAATCCAACTCTTGCCATCACTTCAGCCCAGGCAACAGTTGAGGGGGAGAATGTCACTGATGCCCCTCACACTGAAATCCCATATGAAGCCGAGCCCTCTCACACTGAGGGGGAGCATGTCACTGAAGCCAATCCCATCTCATTCGCTCAACTTAATGAAGTAATTGTCTTCCCATCAGTCACTCAGTAGGATAAAGGCAAAGGCATTGCTACAACTTCTGAACCATCAAGAGTACTAAAGCCTGGCTCCACCATCGTCAGACAGGATCTTGATGAACCAATCAGGGTCCCCTTTGAAATCAATGGGGTAATCCATCATCTCACTAATGAAGAAATTCAGGTTCATATGGAAAGAAATGAGGCACAGAAAAAGGTGGCTGAGGAGGAAAGAATAAGCAAGTCTGAACTTATAAAGGTTATTCATGAAGAAGCGGAGAAAGTTGGGTTGGATACTGAGCAACTGACCACTGAGCAAGCTGGAGCTGTTTTCAAAAAGGCTCAGGAGGAAGAGATGAGCGCCCTGAAGAAGCAAAGCTCAGGAAGGACGCTCAGATCAGGAAGTCTAGGATTGAAAGGTACACTTGGGTGATGAAAGAAAGGCTGAAACCAGAAACCATCACTGACATCAAAATCCATCGCAATACCAAGCCTGCTATTGTCACTGTCTTCAGGGGGCAAGACAAAAAAGTAATGGACACCCATGATCCATTCAAGTTCGCTGACTTTGGTATCTCTGAACTGGATGAACTTCGACCAATCATTACCAAGAAGTCGAATGTGGTGGTTCCTAATCTCTTGAAATCACTAGAGCTCAGGTATAAAGGATTGATGGAAATGCCTAAAGCTCTTGGAATTCCCTCTCTACTTCCTGCTCCATCTACTCAAGATGCTCCTCCTAAGGTCTCCAAAAGGAAGAGGAAGCAAATTGAATCAGAACATGAGATCAAGGTCCCTGGACTGGACTATGACAGATCTCTTCCTAAAGGAATCACCTTCATGAACAATGTGGTGTTTGAAGTTCCTGATAGAGGTATGTGTTTCACTGATGAGTATGGAAACCCTGCTTTCCAAATATGGTCAGACATTGACAAGGCAGGGATTAAGGCGATGCTTATGTACCTGATGCTGGCTTCTCCTGTTAGGTTTGCTGATAACGTAAGGTTCTGCCAGGACCTTAAAGCTAAGATTCAGGAGCACCCTGAGAGACACCTCCTAAGATCCAAGAAGACAAAGCCTGAAGCTCTTGGTTATCAACTGAACATCTGAATCTGCATTAACTTTCTTTTTTGTGTTTTGTAATTTTTCATAGGATTTGTAATATTTATTAATGAACAACGATGTTTCTTTTAAGTTACAAGTGTCCTAAGTTAATTACATCAACACTCAGTGAAGAGAAGAAGACCCCTGACTACTCACACTGAATCAATACACACTTAGGCAATTTGTATATCCAAATAGGGGGAGACTGTTGGGTCACTGAATTCCCCAAGCTTCCTTTGAACTAGGATTTGAACATAAAATAACCTAAGTATCTATTATCCGTATATACAAAAAAGTCACTGAGTGAGCAATATCTCAGTGAGTCATCTTCAGGATGCTTCGAGCGGGTCTATGTTGAAAGGTTCACCATTCAGTGAGATGGAACTCAGTGAGTGGAATCTAAGCCAAGAAGAAGATGATGGGTTCAGTGATGATGACAATAACTCACTGAAACCCTAGGACTCCTCAACAACTATTACATACTGAAGACTGAAGACTGAAGTATGGGCGGGACAAGGCGGGAAAAGTTTGAACGTATCAACAGGTGACCTCATCTACCTGAAGTCAAACATTCCCTGAAAGGCATCATGTCAGGATGGTGTCATTACTGTGCACTGGAAAGGCACATTATCTTTTACCCAAAATAGTTTATTGTAATAGAGACAAAATTAAGTAAGTATTTTGTCTCTACTAGTTAGGTTATCTTTTTGTCTTTATCATTAAAGTTGTAAATTACTTGTGTATAAATAGGTAGCATAAGTAAGGAGTAAATGTGGACAAGTTTGTACGTTTAATGCGAAGCATTCACAAACCACTTTTACTCCTCCAAAGAACAACACAGTCCCTGAGATAGCTCAGTGTGACCTTATAGTTGTCACTCAACGTAGTTTGAGTTTAGAGAGGAGTCCACACCATACTTGTCGTTTCAATCCCAAGTGTTATTCCACAAACACTTGGGTATAATTCTTTTGATTAACTTCTAATAAGAATTAAACGTTGAAAATATCGTGTCTCTTTTCTTTACGTTTTATCTTTGTCGTTAATCTTACATATTTGTGTTAAAAGTCATGGAACTTGGTTAGGTTAACTATTAACATAGTAAACGGGACCATCAAGTGGTATCAGATCCTCTGGTTTGTAAAACCTTTTCTTAATCTGTTTCCAAAACAAAAGAGTGCTCAAAGTTTTTAAAATCAAGATCCCACCATGGCTGACTCAGATGTTCCCCAACTTCTGGATAAAAAGGGTGGAAGTTATTCAGCTACTGCCCCTCGACTTGAGGTTGGAAAATTCAATAAGTGGAAAAAGCGAATGCTTTGCAACTTAACTAGGATGGAACCTGATGAGGCGAAAAATGAACCGTTTTTAGGGGGCCATTTTAGCCCGGATTTGAATTTATTTGATCAAATATTGCCCTAAATCGTTCCTTTTGTCATTTTAGGTACTTTTGGAGTGAATTCTAGAAAAGGAAGCATTTTGGACGTTTTTGGAGCATAAAAGTGAAGAAAACGGCAAAGTCTTAATTTTCCTTGCTGGGAACAGTACCTGACGGCGTCAAGAGTTCTTATGTTACGGCGTCAAGAGTAATACAAGAGGTGGAAGTGGATAAAGTCCGTGACGATCCAGAAGAGTTTTACACTATGGACATGACGGCGTCACCCAAGGCCGTCATGGTCCAAATAAGAGTGACGGCCCAGAGCAGAAGTGCACATGACGGCGTCAGAATTTCCTTCTTGACGCTGTCACCCTGTAAAATCTATATATAGTTTTGAAATTTTCATTCATTAGAGAGGGGCAAGTAGGGTATAACTTTGGAGGGAAACCCTAGCATGAATATTATAGCTTTTTCAAGGGTTTTTACCCTTTGAAACCTTTCATGTTCAATTGAGACAAGTACTCTTTCAATTCATTCAATATGTCTATGTGTTGTTTGAATATATCTTACACTTGTCTTGAATTTAACATGCTTGGCTAGATCTCTTGTGTGTTTACTTAGATGTAGTGAAGCCTAGACGTTAATTATGGGTTGATTGTTTGTTTATAGTTGTTACGGATAATTGTATTCGATGTTAGGCTTAAGAAAACTGGCAGACTTCCATTGGTGACATGCTTGAACGTCTTAAGAAACATGATCAAAGGTGTACTGTGATTTTTGGTTGTATTTAATGCGTAGGAGAATTCTAATGATCCCATGTTAGGAGCTTCTAACGGCTCGACATAGGAGTGAAGTAGGATCTTATAGAGTTAGGGAATATTGTACACGACCCTACGACTAGTATTAAGGAATACGACCCGTCATCCATGCAATTGTAACAAACTATCAACCTGTAAAAGATATCTCGGGAGTAATGAAACCTAAGTAAACACAACTCTCCCTATCATTGTTCACACCACTAGTTTAATTAGATTTATTTTCATTTTTCTTATTTTATTTTGATTGCATCTTAGTTATTGGGTTAGTTGACTAGCAACTAATTCTGCCCACTCTTCCAAAAACCGAGATTTTTACTTGCTTTTATAAAAACATAAAAATACAAAAAGAATCATCCCTCACCTCTAGACCTAGTTTTTAGGCTTTCTAATCCTAGCGACACTATTCCTGAGTTGAACGATCAATCCCCCGGTACTTGTCACTATACTATACTACAACGATCAGGTACACTGCCTGGTGGGGGTTGTAAGCTTCTCGAGATCCCTCGAGAGGTAAAGCTTGGTGCGATTCCCACTCATCAAGTTTTTGGTGCCGCAGCCCGGGGAATAGTTATTGTCTAGGTTAGGATTTCTTTTTATTAGGTCTACTTGCTAGATTCCTTTCTAGCAAGATTTTATTTTTATTTTTAGGTTTTCTTTAGTCTATCTCACTTCTTCGTGTCTTTGTTCGTAACTTTTACCATCCGACATCATGGAAGGTGGTAACATCTTTGAACCCATCAATCCACCACAACAAAACCACCCACAAAACCCACCACTAGCAAACCAACCTCTTAGACCCTGAACCCTAGGAGAGTATTCCCGTCCTAGCCACCAAGGCTATCGAAACACCATTGAGCTCACTCAAGGAGCCAATGTGTCCCCCTTGCGATCCGACACCATCCGGTTGGTGCAAAGCGGATGTGCATTCCATGGACTTCGTTCCGAAGATCCTAATTAACATCTCAAGGATTTCCTTAAAATCGTAGATTCTGTAGACCTTGATGTTACAACTAGAGAGTCGACCCGATTACGCCTATTCCAATTCTCTCTACGTGATCAAGCTAGTCAATGGCTTGAACGTCTACCCGCGGGATCGATCACCTCATGGGATGATCTCACCACTCGTTTCCTTGCTCAATTTTTCCCACCGGGGAGAACTACGAAGCTTAGAAATGATATCTTGATGTTCCAACAACGTCAAGGTGAAACTCTATATGAAGCATGGACTCGTTTCAAGGACTTACTCCAAAAAGTCCCTCATCATGGCATAGATCTTTGGCTCCAAGTCCAAATCTTCTATGACCATATCGATCTCTCCACAAGGCGAACCATTAACCAATCGGCCGGTGGCAAGCTACGTGATCTAAGTGCGAAAGAATCATGGGAACTCATAGAAGATCTTGCTCTCTATGACAACAAAAGTTGGAACGATCCCCGTGATTTGAACAAAACGGTCAAGGCAATATCTTTGCCTTCAAACAATTCTAGCACTCCCAACCGTAGGATCATGGAACTTGAGGACCAAGTCAAGTTTCTCATGAAATCTTATGAAGCTCCTAAGCTTTCAAGCCAAGTGAACAAAATCACTTCTTCATGCGAATTATGTAGTGGTCCCCATGACACTCGTGATTGCGTGGAACTCCCCAGAACAGCTTTTGCGGACTACGCATCCTCGCGTACCGACGAAGCGGGAGATAAGTGGTACACTTTCAAACTCGAGCCAAACCCTTACAGTGATTCCTACAACCCTTCTTGGAAAAATCACCCAAACTTTAGGTGGAAACAAAATCAAAACAATTCTTCCAATTCGCCTAATCGTTGCCAACCAAACGGTCCACCCTCCAACCGTACTTTCAAAAACAATCCTTCTAATGACTATGGTAGTACCAATAATCTTGAAGGATTGATGTCCAAGTTCATGGTATCTCAAGAAGCTCGCATAGCTAAGTTTGAAACCGAATTCAATCAACAACAAACGGAGATGACCAATAAGATTGACAATTTGTTGAAAGCCCTTAACAACCAAGTGCTAGCTACACCTAGGAAGGACACTAGGGATACTAATAGCGGAATCCAAGTTAAGGACCCCTCGTCATCCAAACACGTCCACTTTGTCAATGTTGTCACCGTTAAGCCAATAGATAAGGATATAGAAGAAAGTGACAAGGATGAAGTTAGAATAGAAACCGAAACTAGGGATGAGATTAAGTAAGTTGAGGTTAATAAGGGAGAAAAGTTAGAGGAAGTAGAAAACGTAGAAGAGTACTTTGATAAGTTGCCCACCAAGGAAGAACGGGAATATCACAAGGATTTATTCAATGATCCCAAGACACCATATATCCTTGGTTCACCCCTTATTAAAGTAGGTGATCCCTCTAACATCAACATACCATGCAACATTGGGCATATGCACGTATGGAAAGTTTATATCGATCCTCGGTCTCCTATAAACATCATGACTAGGACTTATTATAATTGGGTAATGAAGAAGAAACTTGGTTATAGGATGATGCCCCGCAAGAATTTGATAAGTAATTTTGTAGGAAGAGTGAAAGGATTGCATGTATTTGTAGGAAACTTCACTTATGTTACCGACTTTGTGATAGTGGAGGATACTCGTCCGGTAATAGATGATTGCCTAAGTCAAGTAGTGTTCGGAAAACCGTTTGTTGAGGCTTCTAAGATGAGTTATGACTCGACCCTAGGGATAGTTAGATTCAAAGAAGAGAATGATGAGATTGCTTACCAAATGCCCTATAAGATTGAACAATACCGCCTCCTATCAAACCTAGAAAAGGAACACAAACAAGCAGTTTACTATAGGAATGATGAGGATAGACGTAGAGGAATAGAATATGTTATGAATAAAATACTTGGTTTCTACAAGGAATGCTTGCAACTAGGTCCGGAATACAAAACTAATATTGGAGATGACCTAGAAAATGAGACCAACGATGAGGTCACGTAATTGCCCATGACCTTGAGTCTAGCTACAAGACTCGTAAATAAAGAAAAGCGCTTCTTGGGAGGCAACCCATGTTTTGTGTGATTTTTATTTGTTTGATTGTTACTTTCTTCCGTATGCATGCTTTATTTTTATTGTTGGTAGATCATGTTTCAAAATAAAATTTTGAAAATACTTTATTTTGTCGTTTGACTTCGTCTTAACTTCGTACAAAGGTATTTCGCAAAAGATAAGTGTAAGGGGAAACCCCAAATTTATTTTTAAGAACGAAATTGATCATGATTCTCCACAATATTAAATGAACATGTGTATTAGTATTTGTTAGAGTCAAATGCTTGTATCGAGTCATAATGATGTTTTGCAGGATTTTCCAGGAAGTAGGACGTAAGTTTATCCAGAAATTTTCCGGAAACTTAACGTAAAGATTTCTGCAGGTCATTTCTGACGGCGTCAGGAATTACTTCTGACGGCGTCATGTGTAAAATTCTGGAAATTTTGCTAGTTTTGTTTTTCTAACGGAGTCTTAAAGTTTTTGTTAATTCTTTAGTTTTATAAACTCCAGGAAATCTGCAAACATTCATTCCACAAGCATTATATCTTACATTATTTTCTAGGATTTGTTAGTATATATAGATTGCCGCCGATTTTACTCGAGGTTGCCTTGTTTGTTTTCCCAGGTTTAACAGGTTATGTATGACAAGAAGATGATTTCTTTTTCTGGAAGGGAAGCTTTGAATGTTCATTTTCTTGGAGGAAGACCTAACCTTGTTACCACACTATCCACACTGAACGAATCAGGGGAGTATTTTCTTTCATTCTTTTACCTATTTCACTTTTACATTCTTTAATTGAACATTGGGGACAATGTTCATCCTAAGTGTAAGGGGAGGGAGGGTAAATGATGATACCTTATAGGATACACTTGCACTTGAGTTTGTTTGTTTGATGGTAGGTGTGTAATAAAACTAAGAGAAATACTTGTTAGTGTAATTTTAGCGCCAAATTTAAATTTTTTTACAACATTTAGGAGTGAAACTTTAGTCTTAGCAAGTGTCTCATGGATAGGAGATCATATGACTAGCACAAAACCGTACCATTCAGAAAAATTTTCCACCCAAATATGTGAGGTTCGCCTTTAGATTTGATAGGAAAAGCATTCATTATTAGTGCTTATGAGTGTACCAGTAGCATTTAGATTCTAGAACTTGCATTAGTAATGCATCCCGAGACCGCTAGCGAGACTACATTCGTGTGGTAAGATTTACTACATGATAAGAGGCATTAGGATCACCCTTGTGTTAAACCCGTATCATAATTACTTGACCATTTAAGTCATACTACTTGGCTAGTAAAGTCAACTAATTTTTCCCACACCTTGCGTTGTACTCATTTTTAGTACACGAAACCCCTAGTACACCCCTCCGAGCCTATCTTTTCATTTCTAACTTTAAGCATCTTACTTAAAGGAAGAATTTGTTACAACCCACTTAAATGTACACCCAAATCGCCTTTGCCTTCTGTGTATGCACTCATCTTTAGTGCATTATTGTTATTTGTTTAAACCCTTAGTTAATTATCTAATTGATTACATGGTTGCTAAGTCGAGTCATATCTTGTACATTTTGTTTTGGGACGATTGGGACTCATGGGTAAAGTACTTGTGTTATGGAGTAATGGGGAAGAACATCATATTATTACCCCTATATGTGCATTAATCTTAAAAGTACTCCAAGTGTTTTGATTATCTTAATTCGAGTCATTAGATGAGTTTATTGTAAAGTATATAAAAATTCAAGTGTAAGGGGAATGTACATTCCCTATGATGTATTATTTTGGATGGTATGGTAAGAGTTTATGCAAAAAAAAAAAAAAAAAAAAGAAAAAAAAAAGAAAAAAAAAAGAAAAGAAAAAAAAAGACATACGTACGGACTACCATCCCGTTTCATTCTATGTTTGTTTTATGTTTTTCTTATTTTTCATTTATTAGCCTAAGTCGAGTCTAGTCTTGGCTTAGCAATGCCATATTCCACATGTAATTAACCAAGATGATTAACTCGCCACCACTAAAGATTGCCTATATCCAACAAAACCGTGTATTCCATATCCCTACACCTAACGTTATAACCCTTTGAAAGACCTCTTTGATAGTTTATCCTAGGTGCTTACGCCATGTGGTGGAGGTTTGATCCTTTCCCAAGCCTATGGTAATCTATTTTGGTATGACAGGTAGTGAGAGATGTTTTCCATTTCCATATTGTGATATATACTTTATTACACCCGAGAGATGAGAGTATCTAAACACTATTTGTGAGGTGCTAGTGTATGACCCCTAACTTGTATTTTGATTAGAATAAAAGCGCATTTGCTTGAGGACAAGCAAATCTCAAGTGTAAGGGTATTTGATGAGGGGAAAAATGAACCGTTTTTAGGGGGTCATTTTAGCCCGGATTTGAATTTATTTGATCAAATATTGCCCTAAATCTTTCCTTTTGTCATTTTAGTTACTTTTGGAGTGAATTCTAGAAAAGGAAGCATTTTGGACGTTTTTGGAGCATAAAAGTGAAGAAAACGGCAATGTCTTAATTTTCCTTGTTGGGAACAGTACCTGACGGCGTCAAGAGTTCTTATGTGACGGCGTAAAGAGTAATACAAGAGGTGGAAGTGGATAAAGTCCATGACGATCCAGAAGAGTTTTACACTATGGACATGACGGTGTCACCCAAGGCCGTCATAGTCCAAATAAGAGTGACAGCCCAGAGCAGAAGTGCACATGACAGCGTCAAAAGTGGATGTAGGCAATCCGATTTCATTATGGGCGGCGAGTTGACGGCGTCAGAATTTCCTTTTTGACGCCATCACCCTGTAAAATCTATATCTAGTTTTGAAATTTTCATTCATTAGAGAGGGGCAAGTAGGGTATAACTTTGGAGGGAAACCCTAGCACGAATATTATAGCTTTTTCAAGGGTTTTTACCCTTTGAAACCTTTCATGTTCAATTGAGATAAGTACTCTTTCAATTCATTCAACATGTCTATGTGTTGTTTGAATATATCTTACACTTGTCTTGAATTTACCATGCTTGGCTAGATCTCTTTTGTGTTTGCTTAGATGTAGTGAAACCTAGATGTTGATAATGGGTTGATTGTTTGTTTATAGTTGTTACAGATGATTGTATTCGATGTTAGGCTTAAGAAAACTGGAAGACTTCCATTGGTGACATGCTTGAACGTCTTAAGAAACATGATCAGAGGTGTACTATGATTTTTGGTTGTGTTTAATGTGTAGGAGAATTCTAATGATCCCATGTTAGGAGCTTCTAACGGCTCGACATAGGAGTGAAGTAGGATCCTATATAGTTAGGGAATATTGTACACGGCCCTACGACTAGTATTAAGGAATACGACCTGTCATCCATGCAATTGTAACAAACTATCAACCTGTAAAAGATTTCTAGGGAGTAATGAAACCTAAGTAAACACAACTCTCCCTATCATTGTTCACACCACTAGTTTAATTAGATTTATTTTCATTTTTGTTATTTTATTTTGATTGCATCTTAGTTATTGGGTTAGTTGATTAGCAACTATTTACGCCCACTCTTCCAAAAACCGAGATTTTTACATGCTTTTATAAAAACATAAAAATACAAAAAGAATCATCCCTCACCTCTAGACCTAGTTTTTAGGCTTTCTAATCCTAGCGACACTATTCCTGAGTTGAACGATCAATCCCCCGGTACTTGTCACTATACTATACTACAACGATCAGGTACACTGCCTGGTGGGGGTTGTAAGCTTCTCGAGATCCCTCGAGAGGTAAAGCCTGGTGCGATTCCCACTCATCATAACCATATTACATTAAGTTAATTAATGATGGTCCATATATCCCAACAACTGCTCAGGGTTTAGTCAAACATGAAGCTCAGTGGACCCAAGATGAAAGGAGGGTGGTCAATCATGACCAGCGCCTAAAAAGCATCATTATATCATGTCTTCCCGACGATATAATGGAATCAGTGATCACCTGTCCTACTGCCAAGCAGACATGGACTGACCTGGTTCATAACTATGAAGTCCCTTCTGATACGAAGGAGAATAGAATCATGGACCTGAAACTTGAACACAATACTTTCAGGGCCAAAGATTCTGAAAGTCTCTCTAAGACCTATACTCGGTATAAGTCCCTCCTGAATGAACTGACCAATGATGGTGTCACCCTGTCCAAACATGAGATAAACTGGTTCAATAGACCAGCGCCTAAAGATCACTGGTTGATGATGCCAAACACGGGGCTGGTTTTGCTTCAGCGATTAACTGACCTGTTGTATATATAGACCATCGGGGTTGGAACACATGTTTTCCACTATTTTCTGGTCCAAACTTATCACAAGGAATTGACCCCATTGTGATTGCCCGTGTGGGGGAGAACAAATGTGCTCACTACATTTGTCTGACGCTAGAGAGAGATTCTCCACTTCCGCATAACCACCAACAATGGAGGTGGTTCAAACAGCCAGTTGTAACCGAATGGGAAACTTTATATAACCATCGACAAATTTTGTGAATGTTGTAAATGATTATTGAT
The DNA here is from genome assembly GCA_030686995.1 of Artemisia argyi. Classification (NCBI taxonomy): domain Eukaryota; kingdom Viridiplantae; phylum Streptophyta; class Magnoliopsida; order Asterales; family Asteraceae; genus Artemisia; species Artemisia argyi. Next base: position 130,688,277 of record CM060695.1, on the reverse strand, counting down.
TTGTTTAAATGTAAATTGTTTGAAAATGTTGTAAATGATTATTGATTTATTTAAATGTAAATTGTTTGAAAATGTTGTAAATGATTATTGATTTGTTTAAATGTAAATTGTTTGAAACTTAAAAGTTTGCTTTTTTGTAGAGTGTCCTGTCTGCATCAGTTATAACCCCTGATCCCGCACTGGAACCACTTAGTCCAGAAGAGGATCCAGAGATAGATGATGATGAGATGGATCCAGAGATGGATGATGATGAGATGGATCCAGAGATGGATGATGATGATGTTGATGAGATTGTTGTTGCTGATGATGAGATGGATGATGATGATGGTGATGATGTTGATGAGATTGTTGCTGCTGATGATGTTGATGATATTGCTGCTGATGAAATTGTTGCTGCTGATGATGAGATGGATGATGATGATGATGGTGACGATATTGATGAGATTGTTGCTGATGATGAGGAGGTTCTTCCTTTGCTGCCATCGCCAGCCATATCAGATATCACTTATGAGTCAGACACTTCAGAGGCCTTAGGTCATGCACTTGCGACGGAGGTGAGATCTACTTTTGAGGTTGGCGAGTCTTTGACCGCACCACGAGTTTCTCCTGCCGAACTTAGGGCAAAGTTGAGTCGTTTAAGGGAGGACATCTCTCTCAGAGGCCTTAGGTCATGAACATGCGACGGAGGTGAGATCTACTTTTGAGGTTGGTGAGTCTTCGACCGCACCACGAGTTTCTCCTGCCGAACTTAGGGCAGAGTTGAGTCGTTTAAGGGAGGACATCTCTTGGTGACGGGGTCGCTATGTGTCGATGTCAAGGAGGTTATGTGAGCGACAGTCTGATGTCAAAGCATTGAGGAGGGAAGTTAAGCATGATAGGAGAGATATAGGTGATGTGTATTGATTGAGGCAAAAGCAGTCAACTAAAATCAACCACGGATGTGGTCAATATAGTCAAACTCCTTAGGCTCAATGCTACGCGGAATATAGTGTTTCCCCGGGTCGTTATGTCCCGACGAGGTGTGGATGGTATAAAAACAGGTTTGTGATCGGGTGAATTTGGACAGGAATAGGGTATATAAGGAGTTTGAATGATTACACTAAGGAAATACGGATGAGAACGATTTAAACAAGCTATATTAACAATAACGCGAAACCTAATTAACCTAAAATGTAATCTAAAAATGTAAAATTAGAATTTGCTTAAAGATAAGCAGAAATATAAGCCAAACGGCTTAAACAGAAGCTATCACTTTTTTTATTTTTTGGTTTTTCTTTGTTTTTACAAACTACTTTTACTAACATAACCTAATATTTAAAAACGTAAAAGTTATTTAAATAAAACGCGAGTGCGCAAAATAAAACGTGAATTTTAAGCTACGCAAACCCTACGGACATGAAAATTATATTTTACGATCCTAATGATAAAAGAAAATTTTAGAAAAAAGAAAATTATTTTTTTTGACTTTTTAATTATTTATTATTAATTAAAAACTATTTATTAACTAATTAAACTATTTTGATTTACTAAAAATACTAAATAAAGAGTAATAATTATAAAACTTTTTTTAAAAATACTTTATACTATTAATAAGCTAAGAAAAATATAAAAAGCTGGAAATACCTATAGATAAGCTGGAAAATTAAGCTAATAAGCAAAATAAGCTACAAATGAACAAGACTAGTATAAAAATAAAAAGGGAAATAATAAACACTAGGATACACTTAGGGGAGATGGTGCGTGGGTTTGGTCTGGTGTTGACCAGGTCAACCCAAGAGGTCCAGGGTTCAATTCCTAGCAACAAAACCTTTTGTAATTTATTTTTCTTTTTCAAATTTTCTTTTCTACACTGATTCAACCAACAAAGTTAAACATTCTTTTGTGAAAGAGACTTTTCTGAAAAGCTAATGAATAAGCTGGAACAACTTATTTGTCTTGACAGTTGGGGCAAAGCTTAGCGACAAGCAACAAGGTTAACTGTTAAGCTTAATAAGCTCGCACAAGCCATTAACTGAACCAAATAAGCTACAAAACATTTAAAATCTAACCTAGATAAGCTGATAAGACTGAAAGTAATCAAAAACAAACACGTATAAAGCTAAAAATAATAGATCAAGCAACTTGGCAGAGATTGCAGCCCAAGTCAGTCCAAATGGGCACCTAAAAATGACACGTAAACTAAGCAGTCAAGTTCCTAGCCCGAAAATTAGCACAGAGCTTAAAAGCCAATGCTACAGTGATACGTGGGAATCGCACCAGGCTTTACCTCTCAAGGGATCTTGAGTAGCTTACAACCCCCACCAGGCAGTGTACCTGATCGTTGTTGTATAGTATAGTGACAAGTACCGGGGGATTGATCGTTCAGCTAGGAATAGTGTCGCTAGGATTAGAAAACCTAATTACTAGTGCTAAAGATGACGGAAGATTATTTTTGTATTTTTATATTTTTTAGAAAGCAAAGTAAAAGTCTCGGGTTTGAAGGATTTGGACGGAATTAGTTGCTAGTCAACTAACCCAATACTAAAGATGCAATCAAAATAAAATACTAGAAATGAAAATAAAACTAAATTATACTAAGGTTGTGAGCAATATGTGGAGAAAATGTGTTTACTTAGATTTCACTACTCCCTAGACATCTTTTACACGTTAATTACTTGTTATAGTTGCGTGGATGACGGATTGTATTCCTTAATACCATTCATGGGGTGGCGCACTTACTTCCCCAATCCTATGAGTGCCTACTTCACTCCTATGTCGAGCCGGCTAAGAAGCTCCTAACATGGGATCATTAGAATTTACTCATGCATTAAATACAACCAATAAAACCTAGTACACATCGGTTCATGTTTCTTAAGACGTTCAAGCATGTTACCAATTGGAGATCTGCCAGTTTTCTTAAGCCTAATATCGAAATCATTCATCCAATACAACCATAAACAAGTAATCAACACATAATTAACATCTAGGTTTCATTAGATCTAAGCAAACACAAGACAGATCTAGCCTAGGATGGTGGAATCAAGACAAGAACAAGATATAGACAACCAACACATAGACATATTGATTGAATTTAAAGAATACTTATCTCAATTACACTTGTAAGGTTTCAAGGGCTGAAAACCCATGAAAAACCTGTGAAAATCGTATAAAGTTCGGCCTTAGGGTTTCTCCAAAACTTCCTCTTTTTTATGTGTAAAAATTAGAAAACTATATATAGGAAATAGGGGCTGACGGCGTCAAGAACAAATTTGTGACGCCGTCACCTCACCGCCAAAATACTTCTCGGACTGCCTTGATCTACATCTGACCCCGTCATGTGTTATGGTCTTCTAGGCCGTCACGTCTTTTACTCTTGACGCTCTACTTGTGACGCCGTCACGTTTGTACTGGGCCGTCATGCAAATCACACTTGACGCCGTCAGGATTTTACTCTTGACGCCGTCACCTACTGTTCCCAGCTTGGAAAATTGAGACTTTGCCGTTTTCTTCACTTTTATGCTCCAAAAACGTCCAAAATGCCTTCTTTTCCAGATTTCACTCCCAAAGTACCTAAAATCACAAAAGGAACGATTTAGGGCAATATTTGATCAAATAAATTCAATTCCGGTCTTAAATGACCCCCTAAAAGTGGTTCATTTTTCGCCTCATCATACAGGCTTCTCAAAGAGCCAAAAGTCAACTCATAAGCTTAAGACACAAGCTCACCATGGGCTTGTGTAACCCCACTGTGTGGGATAGCATAGCAGAGTGCAGGGCTGAGTGATGAGGGTTTGTGCAGGCTAAGAACAGGCAACCAAATAAGTTGCAAGATTAAAGACAAGCTGAAATATACAGATTCTAAACTACTAACTACTAAAAGGGGTACAAGCTTGTTCTATCAATAGTAAACAAGCTAAAAAAAACTGAACTAGAATCAACAAGCTCAGCCCATATTAGCAAGGATGCAAACAAGCTCAAATATGCTCAAGCTAATTGCATACCCCTAATTAAGCTATTAAATACCTAAACTAACCTAATTAAACATAAATCAACTGAATTTAAACAAAGAAACCCTACTAATCTCAGATTCAAGTGATAAGCATAAACAACAAAGCATCCTACAACAGGTCTAAGGGGGGAATATTTCAGACCAAAATAAGCTCACAAACCAACAGGACTGATTAGGTAGGTTGTAGACCACTATTGAGCTTAACAAACAAGCTCAGGAGTCCAAATTGGGCCCTGATCCTACAAGTTAGTTGTATGAACTTCAAACAAAACCAATAAACCTAAACTTATTCTCACAGATGATCAAGCAATGGGATTGTGAAACCCACTATTTGGCCAGAACCATGTGGCGCAGGGGAGGTGTATGAGAAGTAGGCCAAAAGCAAGGGTCAAATAAGCTGTTAGGTAAATTCCATAAAATAAGCAAAAATATCCATAACAAAGCTGAGCTTCCAAATATAGAAAATCCAAAAGCTCAAGTCCTAATATTAATCAAAGAGATCATGAAAAATCGCCAAAGATTTGGATAACTAACCACTAATGCAATTTTGACTTTTTTTGGTTTATCTAAAACTTTAACTAAATGGAATTTCCAATGAATCTAGATTGCTAATTAAGATGTAACTACCTAATATAAGACTATTGTAAGTAAGAAAACCAAATTTTAAACTTAAACAAAGATTATGAAATTCCAAGGTTTCAACAGTTAAGCACTTAGGGGAGATTACAACTAGTCTTGACTTATGACAAAAGAACACAAGTTTAGGCTTTAAATTCTACTTCTATCTAGTCTAAATTTAAAATAAAAATAAAAGGAGGATTGGACTGTGGAACCTGATGCAGCAGGTCTACACAGCCTGAATGCAGCCCCCAAATGGATCACATAAATAAGCCTTTAGAACAAAAATAAGCTCAATCCTACAGATCCCAAACTATACCCTTCTTGTAAACTTAAAATCAACAGCAAGGTCCTTCATAGGTTTATCTAAAATTAGTGATCAAAAAGGGGTTTTGGGACAGAGTAGCTGCTAAACCAGTGGGTTCAAATGGGTGAAAAAAATTGGGAAATTTGACCTACACAAGTCCATTTCCAGATATCAACCATATGCACTATCCTACTGTGACCTAAAGTAAATTAAGAACAACCACTAAAATGCCAAAAACTAGGATCTAAGATTCCTAATAGAAAACAGTTGAACAAGAAAATGATTTTAGGAACCAACCACGACTCTTTTGAAAACAGTTAGGATTAACAATTTTAACTTGAAAATTGCTACTACTGACAACTAGAACTAGTTTAAATTGAAAAGAGTAGCCAAAACAGTTTTGTCAATACTCAAAATACCTTGTGCCAAACACTACTTAATGGTCTAATTGTTTTATAAAAACTGTTTTAACTTGCTTAACTATGGGAATAAGCTATATTAGGCATACATGAACTTCCTATTAAAGCAGATTAGACAATCATAAGCAAAACAATACTCAGAATAAGCAGACAGAGGTAAGCAGTTTAATAAGCAAGAAAAATAAATAAGCAATTGAAATTTATTAACTGAAAATCTTAAATTGCATTAATTTCAAATAAGGAGTACATTAGTGAGAATAAAACTGAAAAAGTTAAGGATTAAAACTACATTACACTAAATCTATTTTAACCTAAAATCTACTACTCTTCTCTGCTTCCCACTTCTTCCTTTTATATTGACCCTTTAGGGTTTTCCAGACCCACTTGAGCAATTCCCCACAATAATCTTGAGTCGTTGGATGAGTTACTTAAATCCTGACCGTTTGTGTTCTTTTGGCTGGAAAACAAACACAATCAAGTTGGGGTTGTTTTGCTTGTGCAGGGGAAAAGTTTAGACTGGGGTGGTGGAAAGGTAAAAGTGGTAGGAGATAGTTGTGATGATGGTGTTGGTGTAGGGTGTTGCAGGGGTAGCAGGCACACGTGAAGGAGGTGAGGGTGAGGTGGAGGTCAAGGATGTTGACCCTGGTTAACATAAAAACGGGGTAGGGTGGGTATTTTTATTATTTGTTTGGTGATTGGGCTTCGGGGGGAAAATTGGGCCAGGGAGTGTAAGGATGGGTGGGCTTGGGTAGTTGTGGGCTAGTGAGGGTGTTTGGTTGGTTTAATAATAACACAAAAAGGGTCCGTTTGGTTTTATGATATCACAAGGACCAAGTTTGTAATTTATGGATTCTTGAGGGACCTAATGTATAATGTTTCCAAACTACTTCCAAGGACTAAACCTGCAATAAAACAATAACACAAGGACCAAAGATGCATATTTTCCATTTTTTAAACCCCATGGACCATTTATGCAATTTTCTGAAACTAGAATGGTTGAAACTGTAATTTCTCAAAAGTTATCAAAAAGGATTTAATTTGCCAATCATGAATAGTAAAAGGGTGATTTTTGATGATTTTCCAATTTTTAAAATACCCGAGGACTAACTTTGCCAATTTTGAAACTTGAGGGGTAAAAGTGTAATTTTCTCAAACTTTTCACCCAAGGACTTGATTTGATAATTTTTGACTTTAGAAAACCTTGGGTTGACTTTTCTTTTGTTTTAAACCTTCAGGGACTAGTTTTGTCAATTTATGAAACTTGAGGGACTGAAACTGCCAATTATGCAAACTTTGTTCATTTTTAATTTGTTTTTAAACATTTTGCATCTAAAACATATAAAACACACTTTTGGAATAATTTTTGTACTTTGATGCATTTTTGGGTGTTTTTGGATGTTTTGGCAGTTCAGATACGATAAAAATGATGAGTATTTACACACTCATCATGTATGTTACGTTGTATGAGCATGAATCTAGGTTGAGTGATTTAGAGAAAGCGCCTGCAGAGTTTCGAGAGCAGTTAGAGTCTTTTGAGAAGAGGATGAAAGAGGTAGAGAAGTTGTTGGAGCAGGTGGACAGTGATGGTAGTTAGTATCATAGTTAGTATCTTGATAGTAGTTTACATTTGTATGTCTTTATTTTCGATGTGTATGTTGTTTGACAAACATTTGAACTCAAATGTTTATTTATGTAATTCGAATGATTTTTTTTATTATTGCAGAAAATTACTTTGTTTAAATTAGTAATAACATTATTGATTGATGTTGTAATTATTATGCAAATTCTTTGGTCAGGTGGAACGAAGAAATCCTTTCTTGTGTCGATGTGACAGAGGATTTATTATAGAACGTAAATCAACCATACAAAAGACTGGTGGGCAACTGTATTATGCATCTCCTTATTCAGTGGTAAATAATCATACATTTGCTTAGTTATGTAGATATGTAAATAATTTGTTTATTTAAAATAATATTTTTTATAATTTTCTAAACATGTAACAATCAGGTACAGATGACTATGGGTGTGGATACTTCATGTGGAAAGCCGAATTTCAATGGAGGTATTATAATCAAGCCTCTTCTTCAACGCAATGCTCAAACCGCGTTGTTAAAACTAATAAGATTGACCAGCTTAAGTGTCAAAACAAGCTGTTGATGACAAGAATAAAGACGCTGGAGATGGAGTTAGAAATGGCAAGGAATCCTGATGATCAAGCTTGTCAGTCGGGTGCCCGGCTCCATGATCTTTTAAATGAAATGAATAATCTTCATATGTCGTAGATGTTGTTGTTGTTTAAATAATGTGTTAACGTTGCTGTTTAATTGAATTATAATAACAATTGTTGTTGTAATTATTTAATGTGGTAATGTTTAACGTGCTATTGTTGTTGTTGTACGTCAATTATATAAACAAAATAAATAAACACAACAAAAAACATTATACAAAATACACCGCACAAAATAAAAATATATTGTACCTCCCTACTAAGAAGGGAGGGTTATTATATCATAGTAGAGTGGGTCAATATATCTCGTCCTATAACTTTTATTGACCTAGTATTTAACTCTAATATATTTGTGTACTTTAATATTTTTCTCATTTATTGTTATATTACGTGATTGGCTCCAAACGGTCAACCTAAATCAACCACGGGTGTGGTCAAATAGGTCAAACAACTCAGAGTCAATCTCCGAGGGAGTATAGTGTTTCCCCGGGTCGTTATGTCCCGACGAGGCGTGCAAAGGTATTAAAAACGGGTTTGTGATCGGGTGAATTTGGACAGGAAAGGGTTTGAGATGGATTATGCTAAGGAAGCATAAAAGAAAAAAGCTTAAATAAGTTATATTAACAAGACTGTGAAATTAGAAAACCCAGAAACGTTTAAAACCTAAAAACGCGTACGTCTGATTTAAATTTACGTAGACGTACGAAATAAAACGCGAGTTTTAAAGAAATAAAATACTTACGGATATGAAAATTACATTTTTACAATCCTAATAATAAAAGAAAATTTTTAGAAAAAGAAAATTAATTTTTACACAATTTAATTATTTATTAATAATTAATTACAAATTGCTTATTAATTAACTAATTACATTAATTTAAATTACTAATAATACTACAAATGACTTAGAAAATTAAGAAATATTTTATAAAACTAATTAACTATCACAGGAATCCTAGAAAAATATAAAAAGTTTATTTTATGTGTTAATTAACTATTTTACCAATTATTAAACTAGTTATTAATTAATTACCAATTAAATTAATTAAATTCTAAAAAATAGAAAATGAACAGTAAAAATTATTGAAAAATTCCTAAAATTATTTTATAACATATAAAAGCTAGGAAAATTATAAAAATTGGGGTGTGCTTAATAAAAACTAATTATGTTGTTTAATACTTAAATATTAATTAATAATTACTTAAACTATATTTAATTCTAAAAAATACTAAATGACAAGAGAAAAATCTAGAAAAATTACTAAAAATACTTTAACATAAAAGAAGATTAAGAAAAATATAAAAATGCAAATTACTTAATAAAAAGCTAAAAAGGAAAATTAAAAAGATAAATTATATTAAATAGAAACTATCATTTAATTTAAAATTGGATTTTTCTGGGTTTTTTTTTTTGGTAATATATTTAACAACTAAAAATAAGAAACTTTTTTAAAGACAACTTTTTCCAAGCTTAAAAATAAGCCAAATGGACACAAAAAGCTCTTGACAGTCAACTTTCTTTGACTTTTGGTGGAAATGAGCCTCTGTGGGGTCCACAGAGGTGGATTTTGGTTTAAACAAGTTGTTTGGACTGATATGAAGCTAAAACAACAAGCTAAGGTAACTGAATAAGCCAATAGTCAGGAATAAGCAATTCAAAAACATCAAGGTTGCACAGTTTTGGGACAAGCTTGGAGGGGGAAAACAGGGAGGGGCAAGAGAGCTTAACCTAAAAAGGATACTTGATCTATCTAGACAGCTAGGAGGGGAGTCAAAAGTGCCAAGAAACACAGTGTGGGGCCCACTGGGGTGCCCTGTGGGGACCATAGAAATTGGGTAAGCAGGGTTGAGCTGCTGCAGTAGGGGAGTGGTGACAGCCTGAAACCCTGTTTGAGCCCTCCTTTAAGCTACAAAAAAAAATCTTAAAAATGAAGAGACTATGGAATCCTAAAGTTCAGCTGGGGTATTTTACACCCAAGAATTTTCAAAGCCTAAAACTAAACACAAAATTCACTAAAATTCTTGGAAAATTGTGGTTTTCTATACTAGGAGCAACTTTGACTTTTTGATATTAAACTTAAACTTTGACTTTAATGAAACTTGTTTGATCACTGTGAACTTATTATGATTATTTATGTTATGCTAACACTAAATTATGGTACATGAACAAGATTTAGACCAAATAGGCGAGGTTTGATCCTCACAGGTCCCAACAGTGGACTGTGAGAGTGAAAGTAATTAGATTTTGACAATATCTAGTTTTAACCTTGGTTTTATGGTTTGACTAGTTCTAACATCACCTAAGAGGATTGAGTATGCAAAAGAACAAGTAGAAGGCCACTACCACAGGTAATACTAAGCAGAACCAAACACCCCTTCAAGTGCACAATTACACTACAAATCTGAAGTTTAAGCTTAGACTCACCAAACTAATGATCCCACTAACTTACCTATCTATCTTAAAAGCTATTTGAGCAGTGAGATTGACCAAAGATCATCAAGAACACCAAAATGCAATAAAGCTAAATTCAGGCAGTGGGTATTGATAAACTAAACACACATAAGCTACAAACTACATTGAATGAGCTGAATTAAAAAGATAGTAGAAAACTAAATAGAGAACTTACTTGATGACTTAACAAAATGGACTTATGGACTGATATAAACTCACAGTAGCACTAGGATGCTTATATGAGCTTATGGAAAAGGATATGTTAGCTTGTACAGGTTGATGTACCTTGAAAGTAATTTAGAGAAACAGGAAATATTAACTTAAGCAGATTTTATTAACTTGGAAAAGCTTAAAACAAACTTAAAACTATTTGGAGAAACAGGAAATTAAGAACTTTTGAACATAAAATGAAACTTGAAAGTAATTTGCAATAAACTGATTTAAAACAATAATTTCATTAAACTTTAATGATAAGTACATTAGAAAGCAGTAAAATATTACATAAGTTCCCTCAGATTTCACCTAAATTATCACCCAGAAACTACCTAAACCTACACTAATTAATCTACTCTAACTAATATCTTCTTCTCCTTTTTGATTGACTTTTATAGACCCTGGAGACTTCCTTCTCTCTTTCCCACTTCATTTCAAGCCGTTGGATGGCTTTAATTTGATCTCAGCCTTTAAATCTCTTTTGGCGGGAAAATGGAGATTTGGCAGTTGGGTGGTTTGGTGAGGTATTAATTGTTGGGGTGTGTTGTGGGAGACATGAGTGGGGGAAGGTGAGGGATTTGTGGAAAAAGGTGAGGAGGGGACATGGTGGAGGTAGGGAGCAGCAGGCCAAGTGGAGGGGATGAGGTGTTTGTTTGACCTGTTGACTAGAAGGAGTAGTAAAAACGGGGTGGTGTTTGTTTTATTTTTATGTTTTTGGGCTTGGGGTGGAATTTGGGCTAGTTGGTGGTGGATCAGGGGTGGACTTTGGGGTTTGGTATTTGGGTAGATTGGACTATAATAACAAAAGGGTCCATTTGGTTTATTAAATATCATAAGGACCAAGTTTGTAATTAGGCTGAAATTGAGGGGCTGAAAATGTAATATTCTCAAAGTCAAAGTAAGGACCAAACTTGCCATATTTCATAATCCAAGGACCTTAAATGATTTTTTTCCAAAATTAGATATCTGGGGATCATTTAGGCCAAAATTGAAACTCCAGGGACTAAACTTGTAAATTCTCAAAACTTTTGAAAATTTTCACCAAATGACTAAATATGACAACTTATGATTTCAAAAGGACCTTTGGTGACTTTTCTTTTAAAATAAGTGCTCAGAGACTATTTTTGCCAATTTTTGAAAGTTGGGAGACTAAAACTACCAATTTTGCAAACTTTGTTCGTTTTTCATCTGTTTTTACTCATTTTGCATCTGAAACATATAAAACACAATTTTGGAATATTTTCAGTATTTTGATGCATTTTTGAGTGTTTTTAAATATTCCGCAGCTCAGATTTGACCAAAAATGATGAGTGTTTGAGCACTCATCAATCCCCCACACTAAAATATTGCTAGTCCCTAGCAATCTTTTTAGAAAACTTAATGGATTTGAATACAACAACAACAACAACAACAACGAACCCAATCCCGCCGGAGCAGGGTATGGGGGAGGTAGAATGTAGACAGGTCCTACCCCTACCCCAGGATACACCCAGGAATAGAGAGACTGCTTCCAATGAGACCTCCGGCATGTGCAGGTGTGCGAGTGAAAGGGAAAAGCAAAAAGAGCAATAGGACAGTAAACAACAAGCAGAAGCAAGGCAAACAAAAACAAGAAACACAAAAAAAAAAAAAAAAAAAAAAAAAAAAAAAAAAAAAAAAAAAAAAAAAAACGCACGGGGCCTATAGCTACGGCAAAGCAAAAGCAAGACAAAGCAGGCAAACCTAGGGAGCAACAAAAGCAAGGCACAAGCAACAAATATGGGCCTAGAACAAAGGCAAAAAAAAAAAAAAAAAAAAAAAAAAAAAAACACCTAAACCTTCAAAGCCCCCAGCCGGGACTACCCGCAAACCCTAATTCTATCTCTCCACACCGTCCTATCTGAGGTCATGTCTTCGGATAAGCGCAGCTCCTTCATGTCGAGCTTAAGTCTATCCTCCCACCTGAGATTGGGTCTACCCTTTGCCTCACTCCATCTACTACTAGCGCTTCGACTTTTCTAACTGGTGTAGATTGTGACCTCCTCCTGACATGACCGAACCACCTCAACCTTCCTTCTCTCATCTTCGAGATAACATTCTCGACTTCGAGTTTAGCTCAAAAAACTCCGTTCGGGATCATGTCAAGCAAGGTTTTACCACAGGTCCATCTTAGCATTCTCAGTTCTGCCACCTCTACCCTGTTAGCTTGGACCTTGGTGATAGGCCAGCACTCGGACCCGTACAACATAGCAGGTCTAACCGCCACCTTATAGAATTTTCCCTTTAACTTTAAGGGGACGTTCCTGTCACAAATGACTCCCGACGCTGCCCTCCATCTCGCCCAACCGGCTCTAATCCGGTGGGTTACGTCCTCATCAATCCTCCCTGATTTGTGGATCATCGATCCCAGATATCTAAAAGATTCCTTGGGTGGCAGGATCTGGTCACCAATACGGACATCAGTTTCCTCGTGTCTTGACTCGGTCCTCCTAAAATCACATCTCAGGTATTTCAGTCTTCTCTCTGCTCACCCACAGACCATTGTCTTCAAGAGCCTCTCTCCAGTGCTCGAGTCTGCTGTTCAGCCCTTCTGCCAATTCTGCCACCAACACAATGTCGTCAGCAAAAATCATGCTCCACGAGATACCCTCTTGTATCCCTCTAGATAACTCATCTAGAATCAAGGCGAAGAGGTAAGGACTGATGGCGGATCCCTGGTGCAGCCCAACTTCAACCGGGAAAAACTCTGAGGTCCCCACTGTGGACCTTACACGGGTCTTAGCCCCCTCGCACATATCCTTAATGACCCTCACAAATCTCCTTGGGATGCTATCATATGCCTTTTCAAGGTCAAGGAACGCCATATGCAGGTATTTTTGTCTTTCTCTATATTTCTCCATGAGACTTCTCAAAAGGTGAATAGCCTCAATCGATGACCTTCCTGGCATAAAACCAAATTGGTTTTCAGACACCCTTGTCTCCCTTCTCAACCTTCTCTCAATAACTCTCTCCCAAAGCTTCATGGTGTGGCTAAGAAGCTTAATGCCCCTATAGTTGCCACACACTTGCGCATCCCCCTTGTTCTTATATATGGGGATGACTTCACTGAGTCTCCATTCTTCTGGCATTTTAGCACCGGAAAAGATCTTGTTGAAGAGGCATGTCAGCCATTCTACCCCCTCATCACCTAGACACCTCCAGACTTCTATGGGGATTTGGTCCGGCCCTACTGCTTTGTTTCTTCCCATCTTCTGTAGTGCAACCTTCACTTCCGGTTGGCTAATCCTCGAATAGTAGCACTCTGGCCGTTGGCTATGGTTTTCATCCTCCCCGCTTCCCTCAGTACTTCCTACGGAACTTCCTTCGTTGAAAAGAGATGAGAAATACTCCATCCATCTTTTCCTAATATCATCTTCATTCACAATGGTTCGCCCACCTTCATCTTTTATATATTTTACATAACCTAAATCCCCCCTTCTTCTCTCTCGGGCTTTAGCAATCCCGAATATATCATTAGCCCCCTCTATGGAGTCCAATCTCTTATACAGATCTTCATACGCCTTGTCCTTCGCCTGCGCTACTGCTTTTTTCGCTTCTCTTTTAGCTACTTTATACCTCTCTTCTACGGCGGTAATGTCAGCTTGATGTCCCTCTCGACACACAAGAAGATCTTTGAACCTAGATTGTTTCACTGCAACTTTGGCTTGCACTTCCTCGCTAAACCACCAAGATTCCTTGTTAGGCGGCCGGGTCCTCGAGGCCCCGCTAGCCATACCAAGGGAATCTTTAGCAGCTTCCTTAATGATGCCGGCAAGAGTGTTTGATTGAGCCCGAACCATCAGATTATTATTGACCAAGGTCAACAAGTCAAAGACAGCCTAGAATCAATACTCCGGTGATAGTGTAGTGTTTTCCCGGGTCGTTAAAGTCCCAGCGAGATTGAAATGGTGTCGTTTGAAATCGTTTTTGAGAAAGTGGCACTGAGAACAGTAGCCAGATGATGTGGAGTTGAAATTGCTACTGTTATGATGGTATTTGTACACAGATATAATATTCACAAAAATCAGATATACAATTATATGCACGTATTCACAATTCAGGTTTACGCAATCGGACTGAAAAAGTGGGCTTTGGTATTTAACAAACTACAGGGAGTGCTTTTGACACTTTTTGAAACTTAAAATTAAAAATGAAAAATGAAATTATGGAAATGATTAAAATACTATTTAAATATTATTTAATTAATAAAACTATTTAAAATCTAAATTAAAAACTAATTTAAATTAACTAATAATTATAACTAATACAAATTAAACTAAAAAGTTGCAAAAATATTTTCTAAACCTAAATTAGAACTTGAAGAAAGTATAAAAAAATAAAAATAAATATTTTTGTCTTTTTGTGGATTTTTTATAAATTGAAAACTATTTATCTTAATTAAACTAATTAATCTACTTTTAATTAATATTAATAATAAATTAACTTAGAAGATTAAGATAAAATTTATAAAATTACTTAACCATCACAGGAATCCTAAAAAATTATAAAAACTCTAAAAATTATGTTTTAAGATTAAACAACTAATTATTTACCTTTTAATTAACATAAGTCTAATTTAAACAAATTAAATAAGAAAAATGGAAAATGAATAGTAGAATTCAAAATTATATTTTCTAAAAGTCTAATGTACTATATTAAAGCTAGGAAAAATATAAAAACTAAGTTTTACCTTATAAAAACTAAATAAGCTATTTATTACTTAATATTAATTAATAATAAAGAAATCTAAAATTAAATCTAATTAATACTAAATGACAGAATAAAAATCTGAAAAAATTATCAAAATTACTTTACTATATAAGGTATTTAATAAAAATATAAAAACACTAGGTACTTAATTAAAATCTAAAAAATGAAAATTAAAATTAGATTGAATTAAATAGAAACTATCACTTATTTTAAAACTTGATTTTTCTTGGTTTTTCTTTTACAAACTAGTTTTATACCTAAAAATAAAAACTTTTAGTGAAAACAATATTTTTACAACTTAAAAATAAGCTGAGAACACCCCCTTTAGCTTAACAGGTTGACTTTTGTTGACTGTTTGGTCATTTGAGCTCAAATGAGCTTGTGTGGGGCCCACTTTGGTTAAGTCTTGTCCAAATAAGTTAATGAAACATTGATAAGCTATAAAAAGCACACTTGGATCTCAGAATAAGCTAAAAGCCACAAATTAAGCACTTGGCTTATTGAATCTGATCTCAGAATGGGGACAAACTAATGGGCTTAATTCTAGTGGGGTCCACAGTCCTAGGGGTCAAACTAATGGTCAAATGGGGTAGCCAGGTAGGAGGGGGGTTGGGAGAACCAAAAACCTTGGTGTGGGGACCACTGTGGTGGCCACAAACCACCACCAAAGTGGTGGTGATGACTGTGGTGTCTGATGTGCAGAGCAGAGGTTTGCCCTGCAGCCCTCTTTTGAGGGTTGTGGGGCCCACAGATAAAATCACAAAAATACAATGAAGGTGGAATACTAAATTTGAGGTGGTAGGCTAGGATTAGGAACAAGATTTAAGTCTTAACTCCAAACACAAAATTCACTAAAAATCTTTGAAGTTTGGTAAAAATCTGAATTGAAAAACTTTTGACTTTTTGAAAATGAACTAGGTTTGACTAAAATGAAATTCAAATGACTCCTACTGATTATAGATGTAATATTAAGTAAATATGAAAGGGAAATAGGCTATCTTAACTAAAAATGCAACTACATGAATAACTTAGAACAATAAAAACTCAACAGTGGACTGTTGGGAGGTGATTACTTTGGTTTTGACCTTTTGCTGCAAAACTTGAGTATTGAATGACTGATGTGGTCTCTAATAACCTAATATGAGTTGTTAAAACAATTGATCATAACCAAGGTGTCCTTGGTTAACCTAAACAGTCAAAACCAAACACCCCTAATGCAACCACTGCTTTTGGTTTTCAAAGAAAATCACTACTTGAGACCATACAACTGAATCCTAAGGCTACAACAAGGTAGAATAACTTTAAAGGAACACCTAAACAACAACAATAACAACAAAACACTAGTAAATCAAAATTACACTTAAATGGTAGTCAAAATGAAATCTGTGAGCACAATAGAAACTAATGAACAAAGACCAAATATTAAGCTATAAACTAATTAGATAACACCAAATAAGCACACACAAACAACTATAAGCAGAAAATAAGCAGTTGAATAGTAATTTACAAAATCTAAGGAAAAGGCTTACATTTGAAGTCCAACTGAGAAACTGAGGAACCAATAACCATGAACCATACTCCTAAGCATCCCATGAGGTCCTATTACCCTGAGAAATCAATATTCACCATGCCTCTTTGCTCTATTCCCCTGGTTCACTGATTTTTTATTTAATTCTTATTTTTTTGTATTTTTCTTATATTTTTGAGTTTTATCACCAAACTGAATTTTGAGTTATCTAAGAGCTTTTAAAAGCTTTGTCAGAGCTTTATATGAGCTTATGAACTCAATAACAATAACAAATAACAACTAACAATGCTTTATGAGAATTTTGAGAATTTAAGAAATTCAAAAACTGAGAATCAAACTGAACTTTGAAATTGACTTGGATTAAAGATAGAAATACAAGAAATTGACTGATACAAGCTTGTTTGGATTGAAATTACAATTAAAATTATGGTTTACATTACCTACGACTACTTTAAACTAAGACTACTCTAACATCCTTTCACCACTGCTTCTCTTGCTCTTATTATAGCATCCATTGGGTTGTGTGGGTCCCACTGGTCATATCCCACCAGTCAAAATGCTACTTTGATGAGTCTTGCTCCTTACTCAATTTTGGCGGGAAAATTGATACTTGACCAATTGGGTCTGATTAGATGCCATAGGGGGGGGGGGGGTAGAGGTAATAGGTGTCTTGGGGAGTGGAATGAAGAGATAAGGGGTGGATGGTGGATGAGGTGCAAGTGGAGGGGGAAAATACCAGGTCTGGTATGGTGGTTTCTGGTTTTGGAGGTAAGGGAAAGTGAGGGTGGTATATGGTATTGGTTTGACCGGGGTCAAACATGGGGACGGGTTTAATATTTTTGTGGGCTGGGAAATGGATTGGGCCAAGGGTTTAGGTAAATGGGTATTGGATTGGTTTTGTTTAGGTTTTAGTTTATGGATTTGGTTTAGTAAATTACAAAAGTCCGTTTGGTATTATAACTAACCATGGGGACTAAAATTGTAATTACTGAATTTCTTGAGGACCTAATGTGACAAGCTTCCAAAAATCATCATAGGGACCATACCTGCAGCATTAGATAACACAAGGACCATTTTTTTATATTTTTCCATTTGTACAAAACTAGGGACCTTTTATGTCATTTTCTGATTTTTGAAGGGTTAAAGTTGTAAATTCCCAAAAGTTATCAAAAAGTACTAAAATTGCAACATGTGAATAGTACAAGGGAAATATTTGATAAATTCCAATTTTTAAATTCCCGAGGACTAGTTTTGCCATTTTTGAAACTTCAGGGACCAAACATGTAATTTTCTCAAACTTTTCACCCAAGGATCGTTTTTGATAATTTTTGACTTTTCAAAACCTTGGGTTGACTTTTCTTTCGTTTTAAAACTTCAGGGACTAGTTTTGTAAATTTTTGAAACTTGAGGGACTGAAACTGCCAATTGTGCAAACTTTGTTCGTTTTTCATTTGTTTTTAAACATTTTGCATCTAAAACATATAAAACACACTTTTGAGATAATTTCAGTATTTTGATGCATTATTGGGTGTTTTTGGATGTTTTGGCAGTTCATATAAGACAAAAATGATGAGTATTTACACACTCATCAATCCCCCACACTAAACTATTGCTAGTCCCTAGCAATCTTTTGAGAAAAACTAATGGATTTGAAACTCTTTACCAAAAGCCATCACTTCTGGAGTAGCCAGGTGTGAGAACTGTGGTACACCTGATAACCGTGTGATTTTGAGCAAACCACCAGCTGTCAACGGATTTGATTAGTCTTTACCAAAAGCCGTTTGCTTCTGGACTAGCCAACTCTTGATGGAATAGTCAACATCTTGGTGAGCTGATTACCAATTATGGATTTTCCACGGCCTTTACCACAAGCCATAATCTTGCGGGCTAGCCAACTCATTTGTTTTTGGGGAGTTGAGGAACCGTACAATTTTGGGCAAATTGCAAGCCGTGAACGGATTTGAGTTGTCTTTACCAAGAGCCGTTTGCTCCTGGACTAGCCAATCCCTTTTGTCGCTTAGACAAGGTGGACTGATTACCACAAAAAATTTTGAACTTTAGTGAAAAATTTTTGAAAAATTTTGGTAAAAAACGGGGGTATTATATAGTAAAATGTGATAAAATTCGCTAGAATAGCGAATACCCCCCCCACACTAAGCATGAATATTGTCCTCAATATTCAAAGTCCCGGCTATTATGCCGATTCTTGGAATGTAAAAGGGCAACATTACAAGCTAAATGTGGAAACACAATTTTGTTTTTCACTTTTGAAATCATAGCATGGGGGACTCCCCCACACTTAGGGTGAAAACCCTATAAGAATGCTATTGTTTTTGTTTACCGAGTCGCTAGCTTGACTCGACCCCGAATTCATTTATCCTTGGGGAAGCATGATGTGGAAAAGACAATCTCCATCGGACTTTCATTCAAGATGTTTGGATAAACATTTGAAGCACGTGAAAGCTCCACACCGATGAGACATAATCCCGGCTCAAAATAATGGTACATGAAAATGCCGGGGTCAAATATAGTGTCTTCACTCCCGAAGGAGTGAAGAACAGGAGAAGTCACCTTATAGGTGAAGAAAAGGAAGAAAACCATGATGAAAATCATGATAAGATCTTCATCCTCGAAGGCAGGCTCATTAGCCTGATTTTGGATTTCAAAGGGTAAGCTCGAAAACATCCCGGGAGGGTGGGTGGGAATTTGCAAATTCTCATGATTGAGTGCATCTCCCCCCGGGTCATCATACTCCGGAGGAGTCATGATATGAGTGAGTTCACAGGACAACTCATCGAAGGTAAATGATTCATAATCGGGGAGAGAATTATGAGAATGAGAAGTGGTACTGCCACTAATCTTCTCTCCCATAAGATCAAAAGTAAAGGCTTCAAATTCCGGTATAGAGTCATCGGAGAGAATGTCACTATCCTTTATGGGGATAGGAGATGAAATAGGTTTCTCTTTGAAAGCCTCGATTTTAGAAATGAGGAGATTGACTTTCACTAATGTAGCACGAAGTGCTTCATCTTTGATATCAGTGTCAATCTCATCATTCTCTTCTTCTAAGCTAACTAGCTGAGAAGGTAATTCTTCCACATGACTGATGTCTCCAAAAGATAAAGAATTTTCATCAGCATGTGAAGTACTAAGCTCGATGTTGGGATTAGAGTTTAAAATATTTTCAGTTTCTCCCACATCGGCTTCAAGATCAAGGAGACCATCATCATTTCCCAATGGAATTGGATTGATGTGAGTAAGTTCGTTTGTGAACTCCTCAATAAGAGGGTCAACATCCGAATGAGGCAATGGTGCCTCCTCATACTCAACTTCTCCATAAGATGTGCAATCATCATTAAAATCGGAGAAAGTCTCAAAATGATCTTTTGGATTTTCAGGGTGAGAAGGTAGATTACACACATGATCCAAAGTTCCCTGTGACTCTCTTGGGATTGGGACAAGGATCTCAGCACTAGACTTTATTAATTCGTCTGATTCCTTATTAGGAACAGTGCTAAGATGCTCATCCCCCATGATTAGAGAGTGAGTGTGAACTTCAGGTGTGATAACAGCAGACTGAGGGAGTTGAGAAGGACTAGCAGTCATGGTTTCTACAAGTTCCATGATTTCTACTGCTAGTGATTCAATCATAATCTTTTCTCCCTGTATTTCTACTGAAGCAGTTTCAAGAGGGTTCTCAGGTACCTTTGGGATTGGAACAAGGTCATCAAAGAGGATTGCTTTTGACTTCCTTGTCCCCCATTGGCAAGATATCTGAAGTTTTCTTAGGTTTTACCTCTTGAAATGGCTCATCCTCATCACTTTCATCCTCATAATAAAATGAGTTAACAGGAGGCTTTTGTTTTCTAAGAATCAAATCCTTAAGACAGTTTATACTATCTTGAATGTTCTTGTTGAATTGAGTTTGATTCATAATTATTTTAGTAATCAATTCAGCTCTATCTAACTCGTCCTGAGGCGGTGGTTGAGGGTTTGTGTATTGTGAGGGCTGGTTAAAACCGAATTCATGATTGTTACAAGGAACTTGTTCATAGACAAACTGATCCCTAATTTGACAATCAGAGCTGTAGTGAGGGCCTCCACAATACTCACAACAATAAAACTGTTGAGTCTGGTTTGGTGTATTTTGATACGAAGCATTATTGAGATTAGGATAA
This sequence comes from Artemisia argyi, assembly GCA_030686995.1. NCBI lineage: Eukaryota > Viridiplantae > Streptophyta > Magnoliopsida > Asterales > Asteraceae > Artemisia > Artemisia argyi. Next base: position 130,667,619 of record CM060695.1, on the reverse strand, counting down.
TATGATTCTTGCTCGTATGAATGTGATGGGTAGTTGGAAAAATTTGAGGAGTTGTTGAATGAGTTTTGATTAGGATCATAAGCAAATGAATTACTCGATCCACAGAACAAACAACTCCCGTCTCGAATATCGTTACCACATTGTACACATGTACACCAACGACATGGAAAACCGAAAAGTGGCTCACCACAACCTACACAAGGGATAAAAGCCGGAGGTGGGACAAGTGGTGTGCTCTTAGAGCTAGCAATTTCCACCACTTCCGTTATAGTCTCGGGTTTTTGTTTTTGATAAACGTGAAGATTGGGTAAGTCGTTCTTTTCAGTCACTGCCCTAAGCTCTGTATGTTTGCTTGACAAACTTTTAACCGTAAACCGTGAAAGGTTAGGATCAATTCTTGACAATTTAGGAGCAATTGTGAGCTTAGGGGAAAACACCGGGTCTTTAGTCATCTCGGTTTCATGATCCCTTTCCCTCACTGGAGAGGGAATAGGAATCGATGGTCCATCGTAATCAACACGACATCTCGATATCTTTGACAAGGCCATAAGTTTTTCAATGTTGCTCTCATAGGCCCTTTGTTCAAAGAAATCGTCATCGAGAGATGTCATTAGAATCAATTACGGGATAAGTGGAAGAAGTGAGAATCAAAAGGATAGAGGGTAAAGGGATGAAGAATAAAAAAGGTGAGAGGGTAAAGGTGAATATTTTTGGTATTTTCGGGAAACATGTTTAGTGCACATGCACCAAAAACAATTTTTTCAAAACAAATTCGAGGCAAAACCACAGTGAACTTAAACCAGCAATCACAAGTGAATGGCTTCTTTGAAAAAGGTACACCACTCACAGGGATATAAAGGCAAGTTTTAATCTTAAGTTTGGGAACTTATTATGGGTTTATTAATTAATTTGAAAAACTGCTTTAGGCTTATGGGTGTGTGTGCAAAAAACTTGGGAATATTTTTGGAACTGATTCGTTAACCGAAATCGTCCCTTTAAGATTACTCGCAGGCTGGCGGGAGGAAGAATGGATTCCTCTTCAGTTCACAATTTAATGTCAGAACTTACCTTAAACCAACTGTTTCAAGTTGTAATCTTAAAGAACACGAAGTAATTTAACTTCACAGTTTGTTTTTGATTGTTTTTAATTTTTTTTTGGTGTTTTCAACACTTCAGGAGAAGTGTTAATGAACGTTTTTTTTTATATGATTAAGTTTTTACAAAAAACTTTTTACAAATTTGTGTGAAATTTGTACAGGGAGGGTTTTGAAAACCACTAAACATAAAACGATTTTATAAAACACGCAACAACCTCCCCGGCAGCGGCGCCAAATTTTGATTGAGCCCGAACAGTCAGATTATTATTGACCAAGGTCAACAAGTCAAAGACAGCCTAGAATCAATACTCCGGTGATAGTGTAGTGTTTTCCCGGGTCGTTAAAGTCCCAGCGAGATTGAAATAGTGTCGTTTGAAATCGTTTTTGAGAAAGTGGCACTGAGGACAGTAGCCAGATGATGTGGAGTTGAAATTGCTACTGTTATGATGGTATTTGTACACAGATATAATATTCACAAAAATCAGATATACAATTATATGCACGTATTCACAATTCAGGTTTACGCAATCGGACTGAAAAAGTGGGTTTTGGTATTTAACAAACTACAGGGGGTGCTTTTGACACTTTTTGAAACTTAAAATTAAAAATGAAAAATGAAATTATGGAAATGATTAAAATACGATTTAAATATTATTTAATTAATAAAACTATTTAAAATCTAATTTAAATTAACTAATAATTATAACTAATACAAATTAAACTAAAAAGTTGCAAAAATATTTTCTAAACCTAAATTAGAACTTGAAGAAAGTATAAAAAAATAAAAATAAATATTTTTGTCTTTTTGTGGATTTTTTATAAATTGAAAACTATTTATCTTAATTAAACTAATTAAACTACTTTTAATTAATATTAATACTAAATTAACTTAGAAGATTAAGATAAAATTTATAAAATTACTTAACCATCACAGGAATCCTAAAAAATTATAAAAACTCTAAAAATTATGTTTTAAGATTAAACAACTAATTATTTACCTTTTAATTAACATAAGTCTAATTTAAACAAATTAAATAAGAAAAATGGAAAATGAACAGTAGAATTCAAAATTATATTTTCTAAAAGTCTAATGTACTATATTAAAGCTAGGAAAAATATAAAAACTAAGTTTTACCTTATAAAAACTAAATAAGCTATTTATTACTTAATATTAATTAATAATAAAGAAATCTAAAATTAAATCTAATTAATACTAAATGACAGAATAAAAATCTGAAAAAATTATCAAAATTACTTTACTATATAAGGTATTTAATAAAAATATAAAAACACTAGGTACTTAATTAAAATCTAAAAAATGAAAATTAAAATTAGATTGAATTAAATAGAAACTATCATTTATTTTAAAACTTGATTTTTCTTGGTTTTTCTTTTACAAACTAGTTTTATACCTAAAAATAAAAACTTTTTGTGAAAACAATATTTTTACAACTTAAAAATAAGCTGAGAACACCCCCTTTAGCTTAACAGGTTGACTTTTGTTGACTGTTTGGGCATTTGAGCTCAAATGAGCTTGTGTGGGGCCCACTTTGGTTAAGTCTTGTCCAAATAAGTTAATGAAACATTGATAAGCTGTAAAAAGCACACTTGGATCTCAGAATAAGCTAAAAGCCACAAATTAAGCACTTGGTTTATTGAATCTGACCTCAGAATAGGGACAAACTAATGGGCTTAATTCAAGTGGGGTCCACAGTACTAGGGGTCAAACTAATGGTCAAATGGGGTAGCCAGGTAGGAGAGGGGTTGGGAGAACCAAAAACCTTGGTGTGGGGACCACTGTGGTGGCCACAAACCACCACCAAAGTGGTGGTGATGACTGTGGTGTCTGATGTGCAGAGCAGAGGTTTGCCCTGCAGCCCTCTTTTGAGGGTTGTGGGGCCCACAGATAAAATCACAAAAATACAATGAAGGTGGAATACTAAATTTGAGGTGGTAGGCTAGGATTAGGAACAAGATTTAAGTCTTAACTCCAAACACAAAATTCACTAAAAATCTTTGAAGTTTGGTAAAAATCTAAATTGAAAAACTTTTGACTTTTTGAAAATGAACTAGGTTTGACTAAAATGAAATTCAAATGACTCCTACTGATTATAGATGTAATATTAAGTAAATATGAAAGGGAAATAGGCTATCTTAACTAAAAATGCAACTACATGAATGACTTAGAACAATAAAAACTCAACAGTGGACTGTTGGGAGGTGATTACTTTGGTTTTGACCTTTTGCTGCAAAACTTGAGTATTGAATGACTGATGTGGTCTCTAATAACCTAATATGAGTTGTTAAAACAATTGATCATAACCAAGGTGTCCTTGGTTAACCTAAACAGTCAAAACCAAACACCCCTAATGCAACCACTGCTTTTGGTTTTCAAAGCAAATCACTACTTGAGACCATACAACTGAATCCTAAGGCTACAACAAGGTAGAATAACTTTAAAGGAACACCTAAACAACAACAATAACAACAAAACACTAGTAAATCAAAATTACACTTAAATGGTAGTCAAAATGAAATCTGTGAGCACAATAGAAACTAATGAACAAAGACCAAATATTAAGCTATAAACTAATTAGATAACACCAAATAAGCACACACAAACAACTATAAGCAGAAAATAAGCAGTTGAATAGTAATTTACAAAATCTAAGGAAAAGGCTTACATTTGAAGCCCAACTGAGAAACTGAGGAACCAATAACCATGAACCATACTCCTAAGCATCCCATGAGGTCCTATTACCCTGAGAAATCAATATTCACCATGCCTCTTTGCTCTATTCCCCTGGTTCACTGATTTTTTATTTAATTCTTATTTTTTTGTATTTTTCTTATATTTTTGAGTTTTATCACCAAACTGAATTTTGAGTTATCTAAGAGCTTTTAAAAGCTTTGTCAGAGCTTTATATGAGCTTATGAACTCAATAACAATAACAAATAACAACTAACAATGCTTTATGAGAATTTTGAGAATTTAAGAAATTCAAAAACTGAGAATCAAACTGAACTTTGAAATTGACTTGGATTAAAGATAGAAATACAAGAAATTGACTGATACAAGCTTGTTTGGATTGAAATTACAATTAAAATTAAGGTTTACATTACCTACGACTACTTTAAACTAAGACTACTCTAACATCCTTTCACCACTGCTTCTCTTGCTCTTATTATAGCATCCATTGGGTTGTGTGGGTCCCACTGGTCATATCCCACCAGTCAAAATGCTACTTGGATGAGTCTTGCTCCTTACTCAATTTTGGCGGGAAAATTGATACTTGACCAATTGGGTCTGATTAGATGCCATAGGGGGGGTAGAGGTAATAGGTGTCTTGGGGAGTGGAATGAAGAGATAAGGGGTGGATGGTGGATGAGGTGCAAGTGGAGGGGGAAAATACCAGGTCTGGTATGGTGGTTTCTGGTTTTGGAGGTAAGGGAAAGTGAGGGTGGTATATGGTATTGGTTTGACTGGGGTCAAACATGGGGACGGGTTTAATATTTTTGTGGGCTGGGAAATGGATTGGGCCAAGGGTTTAGGTAAATGGGTATTGGATTGGTTTTGTTTAGGTTTTAGTTTATGGATTTGGTTTAGTAAATTACAAAAGTCCGTTTGGTATTATAACTAACCATAGGGACTAAAATTGTAATTACTGAATTTCTTGAGGACCTAATGTGACAAGCTTCCAAAAATCATCATAGGGACCATACCTGCAGCATTAGATAACACAAGGACCATTTTTTTATATTTTTCCATTTGTACAAAACCAGGGACCTTTTATGTCATTTTCTGATTTTTGAAGGGTTAAAGTTGTAAATTCCCAAAAGTTATCAAAAAGTACTAAAATTGCAACATGTGAATAGTACAAGGGAAATATTTGATAAATTCCAATTTTTAAATTCCCGAGGACTAGTTTTGCCATTTTTGAAACTTCAGGGACCAAACATGTAATTTTCTCAAACTTTTCACCCAAGGATCGTTTTTGATAATTTTTGACTTTTCAAAACCTTGGGTTGACTTTTCTTTCGTTTTAAAACTTCAGGGACTAGTTTTGTAAATTTTTGAAACTTGAGGGACTGAAACTGCCAATTGTGCAAACTTTGTTCATTTTTCATTTGTTTTTAAACATTTTGCATCTAAAACATATAAAACACACTTTTGAGATAATTTCAGTATTTTGATGCATTATTGGGTGTTTTTGGATGTTTTGGCAGTTCATATAAGACAAAAATGATGAGTATTTACACACTCATCAGTGTTCCACATCTGGTTCGCGTCTCCAGCATTTAAGTCCTCCGACCGAGTAGCAAAACCCTCTGCGACCTTTACTCTAAAGGACTCTGCCACCTCGCCGTCCAGATTCTTCCAAAGAATTCTTGGCGACCTGGACGGTACTCTCCTAGGTTGTTGCCTCTTGAAAAGTGCATCCAAGGCCAACAATTTGTGTTGAGAAGATCAAGCCTCGCCAGGGAAAACCCTGCAATCCCTACATGCTCTAAGCTCCCTTCTTCGTACCAGCAGATAATCAATTTGGGTGTTGTGACCCCCACTCTGGAAGGTGATCAAGTGAACATCTCTCTTCTTGAATAAAGAGTTTGCTACTACCAAGTCGTGAGCACTAGCAAACTCTAAAATCGATCTACCGTTGTCATTCCTAGCTCCAAAGCCAAAACCTCCGTGGACCCCCGCGTAGCCATCTGCTATCGCTCCTATATGGCCGTTCAAGTCCCCTCCTATAATGAGACGCTGATCCGACGGACGCTCCCTAACTAGCGCGTCGAGGGAGTCCCAGAAGCTCCTCTTCTCAACTTTACTTCGGCCCACCTGTGGTGCGTATGCGCTGATTACATTAACGGTCACCCCATCAATAACCAACGTAATCGCCATGATCTTATCGCTACTCCTGATCACTTGCACTACATTATCTTTGAGGCAAGCCGCCAAAATAATTCCAACTCCGTTTCTCGCAGACCTAGAGCCCGAGTACCAAAGCCTGTAGCCGTTACCCTCCCTCGTGCTAGATCCCTTCCATCTAGTCTCTTGAAAGCACGCTATGTCTACCTTATGTCTCCTCAAAACATCGGCCAACTCAAAGAACTTACCGGTCAAAGACCCAACATTCCAATTACCCACTCTAATCCTACGAGCCGACGCTACCCTAGCAGAACCCCTACCCACCCTAGACCCGCCTACCCCGCCAACCCCGCCTAAACCACCTACACGGCCTACACCGTCTACCCCTCCTACCTCGCCTACCCCGCCCGAACCTACGGGACATGACCTCAAGTGACCATCACTATCCAAGGGGACAATCCTAACCCCAGCACACTACAACAGAGCAAGGCACCAACGCAAAAAAAGGGGAGACAAGCCAAAAGAAGGGAAACAACGCAAAAATAAGGAAAGAAACAACAACAAACAACAACCAGCAAACACAATAGCCCAAAAAGCAAGCACACAACAAAAAGGGAGAGCAAAGAATAGTAAAGTAGCCAAGCAATAAGTAGTAAGGATAAAAGTAAAAAGCTCGGCTCAGCCGGAAAATATTCCGATGGTCAGAAAGCGGCTGGCGGCGGCAGTGGCGACGGTTTCCGGCGACCGTCGGGGACTGTAGCAGCAGCGTAACTTGATCAAGCTCGGAAAAGTGTGAGGAGGCCCCACTCGCGGGCGGTGTTGGTCGTGGCAGCGTGGAAACGCCGAAAAATCGCTGGAAAAACCCAGGAATTCCGCCTCGTTTAGGTGGCGCGTGAGAGCGCGTGGGTGGTCTGCTGATGTTCTGGTAAGTGTGGTTTTGTATCGGGGAGTGAGGAGGTGAGGATGGCAGTGATTAATTTAAATATTCAATGAAGATGATGGTGATCGAATTTTTTTTTAGAGAGAAAGGGGAGTAGGAGAGAGAGAGTGTTAGCCAAAAAAAAACTCCTTAATGGATTTCAATCTCTTTACCAAAAGCCATTACTTCTGGAGTAGCCAAATGTTTCGGTTCAAGTAAGAACTATGGTACACTGATAACCATATGATTTTGAGCAAACCACCAGCTGTCAACAGTTTTGATTTGTCTTTACCAGAAGCCGTTTTCTTCTGGACTAGCCAACTCTTGATGGAACATAGTCAACATCTTGGTGAGTTGATTAACAATTATGGCTTTCCACTGCCTTTACCACAAGCCATAACCTTGCGGGCTAGCCAACTCTTTACTTTTTAGGATATGGTGAGTTGAATACCATACAATTTTGGGCAAATTGTCAGCCATCAACTGCTTTGAGTTATCTTTACCAAGAGCCGTTTGCTCCTGGATTAGCCAATCCCTTTGTCGGTTAGACATGGCGGACTGATAATCACAAAAATTTTGTGAAATAAAGTGAAAAAATTTTAAAATTTTGGCAAAAAACGGGGGTACTAGAAGGTAAAATGTGATCAAATTCGCTAGAATTCTCCCCACACTTAGAATTGAATATTGTCCTCAATATTCAAAGTCCCGGCTATTATGCCGACTCTTTGAATGGAAAAAGGCAATATTCTAAGTTGTAGGATGCTAAATTAAGTCACAAACGTAAAGTACTTGTGGTTGTGTAGGCGTATGGATTAAGGAGAAGAAGAGAAAGAAAGAAAGAATGGAACCTTTAGAGAAAATTTAGAATATTAGATTGATATGAATGAAGGTTCAACCCTCTCCACATGTGGAGAGGGGTATATATACTATCCTAACAAATAAATGATAAAACGCCCACACCCGGGCTGTGGATCATGCATACAGTGGGTAAAGACCCGTCCTTCTTCCACGATGTTACTTAATCTAATATTAACTAACTAATAACTAAACTAACTACGAGCTAACTCAATGCTATTACAATAATTAGGTAACTGAGTCTTCTATAGGAATAATTGTATTCCTAACAATCTCTCCCTAAGCGAGGTCACCTTGGAAATTAAGCTCTTTGATCTTTAAGCATTCATAAGTCATTGTAGCTCGTAGGTTCTGATTCTTCACTTTTCTGCACACTTTGTACTTCAAGCAATGAACTTGTGATTTGGATTCCTTTGTAATGTGTAATCTTTGAGCTTTTTTGAGATCATCAGTCACAGTAAATCTCCAAGCACATCCACAGTAGTATCGCCTTCATGTGATGTAGTGACTTTAGGACCATCATGCTCACACCCTTCTAGATCAGGAGACTTTACATCAGAGTTGTGGATCAGGATACTTTTTCCATCAGAGTTGCGGAAATGTTGTTGGTAGTCTCTCAACATTTGTTGTAGCAAGTCTCTCATCATCATTGACAGTGAGGAGGATGTGTGAGCATGAGGTATGGATTGACCCGATTCAGCTGGAAATAGGAGCCATCAACGCCATCTTTATATGTGTCCCTGAAATAAAACAGTTAGCAATAAAGATAGAGAACGAATATGGCTTTGTCATTCGTTCTGCGAGGACAAACTACCCTCCGGTTTTGTGAAAACCGACCTGTGATCAGGTAGAGTCTCTTTAAAAGAAGACTCTCCTTGACAGGAATTTCCAGCTTGTAGTGATGAATTTTCCAAAGAATCCACTTCGGAATCTTCATACTAAGCATGTTCTCATACCGGAACGTCTCAAAGAAGATAGCACGATAAAGTGAATCGGTGAATAAATATTCACGGATTGATGAGAAATTGATTTATAGAAATCACTCGCGTATCATATGATAAACATTTTTGAGACACGATAAGAGTTTTAAGCTTTGAATCACATTTCCATCAAAAATACTTTTGTTTGAAAGATTATACACAATCAATGTGCTTGATAAATTAATTTGTGAGCACATTGAAAGGTTTTAGCAAAAGTATCCGTCAATCCATATCCTGAAACAAGTTTGATTCAATTTAGAATTGCACCATAGTTGCTTTCCAGTTGTCACTTGATCATTGATCCAAAATGGATCTCACATGTCACCTACCAAGAGGTTGAGAGATGTTCGCTCTAGAAGGATTTCCATCTTCATCATGAATATTTTCATATCACTCGGATGTTCTGGCAATACCACAAGGATAATGCGTAGGACTCTACATATATTATCTTACTTTCCATATTGTATGAAACAATAAGCATATTGGAAGTGTGTCCTAATGAGATTTATGGATGATCTCTTTGGCTCTAGACTCAATAGTGCGTTTTGATCCGCTCCTGGAGACTGGGGAGGCGTCTCCTGTTTTAGATATCTACATAGCTCACAATGAGCAGTCGATACATTGCACAGGGTTCCCCGTGAGATTGAAACAAGCTCTTTTAAGAGAACTTGAGTGGTTAGGAAGTTTAGTGTAGTGCGTCACTGGGTCCATGACGTCTTGTCTTCAATACCGGTGTTACCTTAGTAACTGCCAGTAGATTGTGAATTGAACCCGGTTTCTGCCCTAAGGTTGAATATTTGGAGGGCTATTTATTTTCACCCTTTCTCATTTCAATTCTTTTTAATTCTTCAACCCCTTCAGTGCTTACCGAGACTTCACCACTAGAACCTTGTTGGGTTTGTTTCAGTCCTAGCTCTATCTCAGTCCGCACTTTTCCCTTTCTCACTTTTCTCCTTTTTTCAATCATTCCTAAGGACTTCTAATCTATCTAGAGGATTGTCCCTGGGAAGATCCTTCCGGTTCTGGTGGATCATGGGAACTCATACCTAACCTTAACCATCCTTATAACTCCATGCATAAAGATAAATGGTCGGTCTTTGGTATTACTTCCACAAACGCCTTTTGCTCCCCCTCAATATGTGCATCGATATTCGAAAGTGTTTAGCACATATGTGGGAGCCTATTTATTGAGTCCAAAAGATCACTTTTGATTATCAGATTTCATATTTAAGTCCTGGTTGCAGCCTGGAATGACTACAAGCCATAATTTTGAAGTCCAGGTTGCAGCTTGAAATGACTGCAAGCCATAATTTTGAAGAATGTTTTGAGAAACGACATGTTTTTGAAAAAAACTTTATTCAAAAACCGAAAAACACTTGCTCAAGCATATGTATGATTCCGTGTCATTATTGAATGACATTTCTAGAAACGTACATAATATTGATTACATAAGAGACATGTCGTTAGAAGAATATTTTTGTATTTTAATAATTTTTCAAGTTTTTATGGTATTTATAGGTTTTATATTTTACTATATACAATTTTGGTAGATTTAAGGTATGTACGATTTTGGTGAAAGAGAGTTGGTCAGAAAGTTCATAAAATACAAGTTACAAAACATCACAGCACCCAAATTACAACATATAACAAAGCACCCCTTCACATGAAATATCATTCAGTGCGTTGTAGAAGGCGGTAGTCTCCAGCTCGAACTCTGCCACCCACGTAGCACTCCAAACTACAAAAGATTCTTCTCAACTTCAATCTTTTACGAATACCAGCCAGGAATTTCTTGTTCAGTGTCAGGTTGTGATCTGTCCAGTGGTTGGTATACCTTCGTGATCCATAGTTATACACATGGTATTCTTTCACTCTGAAGTCCAAAGCCTCTTCGACCATTTGTAATGTACCATCACTGAACTTGTGTATTTCATTGAAGCGCAAGACCATAGGAACATTGTATATGTCGCGAAATATCACGGCAAGTGGAGATTCCTTGATCGTAAAATCAGCAACCGGTTCCATACTAGTAACATCCCATAGAGGTCGCGTGAGATTGAGCTGGGATTGATAGCTTTCGATGCTAAGTTGGAAGTCTTTCACCCTTTTCCTGATGACGATACCCCGGACTCAGTGAAGTACAGCAAACAAAAGAGTCTTCTTCTCACGTGATGGCATATGATGCAATTTTCCTTGAAGGTGGAGCACATACAGATCTTCAAAATCATTAGGACGAAGATGTTTGAAGTCACCTTTGGATATGATGTAGTCTTTGAAGTCAGCTCGACGAAGAACTATGCTCTTGAGATAGTCATATACGTGGATAGGGTGTATTTGTACCTTGACTACACTGATGATTTGAAGTGGAGATAGAATAGACTTTCGGTCACTTTGAGCTTGAAATCGATCTATGTAAAAACGCTGCTTCTTGAGCCACCAGTGAGAAATTCCAAGAGATTCGGATATGTCGTAATCACATTCCTGAGCAATCCACATGCCATCCGGGACAAGCTGTTCCAACCCAACATCTGAATAATGTGCAGCTTTCATTTTGGTGATGGACAAGGCCGATTTGCGTTGTCTGCTGCCAAGTATGAGATATTCAAGATCTTTGTTGAAGAAAAACTCTGCTTAGATAGTTACATGTCCGGGAGAGCCACCCAGAGGAAGTGGATTGCTATAATTATACTTCGTGATTCCTTCATCCACAATATCGTTAAACATCTTGTGGAATTCTTCCATTTGGTATTGTAGATGATTTACATCCTGATGAAAGACTTTAACAATGTTGAATGCCGGTCCCTCAAGGTCCTTTTGAGTAAGCTTGGATAATCCACGCTTCTTACAAAACCATGTGATAAACGTCCCCATATCACCCATTTGTGATAGTAGAGAGTCTTCAGAAGGAGGAACGAAGCTGGTAGTGATAGCATTGACCCAGTTGTTGTCATTAACTGGCAGATCTGAAGAGGGAACAGTCCATTTAGGCTCAGGTGAATGCGACTGCTCATCATCAGGTTTCCACCAAGACTCTTTATCTTCTTTAGTTAGGAGAACAGGTGGTGGATCAGTAGAATCACTTCTGGTAAACGATTTCCACCACTGTTTTTGCGGGATATAAGTCATGGAAGCATCATCTTCATCATCATCAGATGAGTCAGTAGGCTGTGGAATGAAGGATTCTTCATTAAAGACATTATCATCATTGACAGGAGATGCAATAGAGGTCGTGCCAGCGTCAATGGAGGTCCATGCAGCATATTTGACATGCTTGGCCTGTTTGGATGGTGCTGGCTTAGAAGATTTGTCAGTTTGTTGTTTCTTTGATGATGAGGTGGGTTTTGATGGCATAGTACGAGATTGAGAACCACCAAGTAGAGTTGACGTGCCCGATGGACCAGATGCCCCGGCAGGTGGAGGAGGTGGTGGAGGTTGTGGAGGTGATCCCGATGCGGGCCTGGGATGACCCTGACACCTCTGCTTCCTCTTCCTTTCTATTTCCATATCTCTGGTGTGTTCCTCAGCATCATCTTGTCTTATAGAGGCATCTAAAGCTCCATACAATTTGACATGTGCCTCATGTCCTGTATGTTGACCTTTTTCATACATGCTATGCTGCAGAATTACTTTCATGTCATTGATGGGTAGGTCTTTGAATCTGGATCTGAGGGGAGCTTTAAGAGTGATGCTGACAGCTTCAGTGACTTGTTCATTGATTGCCTGAGACACTTGTTGCTCGAGATCTAGATGTTCTAACTTGTACAATCTGCCGCCGTGATTCTTAATTGTTTGAGGCAGGTCGAGATTCACAATTTTTCTTAACACTGAAGTATGTTTTCTAATGTCTCATGAATGGTGAGATTATCTTGAACAACGCCAGCAGTAATATGAGCTAAATTATCCAGTCCTTGATCCAGTTTCTTCTCAGTGGTGGAAGGAGTTGAGATCGTGGTGGATTCAGTGAATTTCTCTTGAGTGGCATCGGCTTGAGTGGTGTTAGTGTTGTCAGTTGCAGCAGTAGGAGTTGGTGTAGACCTGGTAGGAATAGTAGAAGTGTCCTGCTGTATATGTACATCAACCATTGAGACAACCTGATAGGTGTGTAAATACTCATCATTTTTATCGTATCAGAACTGCTAAAACATCCAAAAACACTCAGAAATGCATCAAAATATAGAAATTATCCCAGGAATTGTGTTTTATATGTTTCAGATGCAAAATGTTTAAAAACAGATGAAAAATGAACAAAGTTTGTAAAAGTGGCAGTTTCAGTCCCTCAAGTTTCATAAATTGACAAAACTAGTCCCTGAAGGTTTAAAATGAAAGAAAAGTCAACCCAAGGAATTTAAAAGTCAAAATTTATCAAATATGATCCTTGGGTGAAAACTTTTAGAAAATTACACATTTGGTCCCTGTACTTTCCAAAATGGCAAATATAGTCCCTGGGTTTCAAAAATTGGAAAATTACATTTACAACCCTCGTACTATTCAACCTTAGCATGTTTCACCCTTGTGATAATTCCAGGAAAGTTACAACTTCATTCCCTAAGCTTTGGATAAATTGCAAAATTGGTCCTTGTGTTTTGCTATTATCAACCAAACGGACACCTTTTAATAAACCCACCCAACCAATCCAAACTCAAGCACAAGCCCACCCCTTATATCCCCTTGGCCCATCTCCTACCCCAGGCCCATCACCACTCCCTGTTTTAATACTAAACCCCAGGGTCAAACCCCAACTTTGACCACCACCCCTTCCACCTCACCTCTCCACTACCTGCTATCAGCCAAACTCACCATCATCACCCCTAGCCTGCCTTCACCCTTGCAACACTTCAACCCTCCAGCTAATCCAAACAAACCACCTCAGTCCAAGAATACATCCCTGGCACAAGTTATCAAAGGGAAAACGCCAAAACCAATTTGGCGCCAAAAATCTTTGAATGGCCAAGATTGCTTCTACTCATCCAAGGGCTGTGATCATTGCTGGGATAGGGCAATGACACCTCAAAAACCCTAATTTTAGAGTATAAGAGGGAGAAGAAGGAGCAGTGAAGAGTGGGTAGATTTTTAGCTTATTTTTCATGTTATGTCGAATGTATTGTAATTTTAGATTTCAGCAAAACTTTAGTGTAACTTGTTTTCCTCTTGAATAATATAAGTTTCAGTTTAAATGTTTAAGTTTTAGTGCAATTTTCAGTTTCATCAAAAATCACAAATAAATATAATAAATAAAATATCAAAAAAAATATAATAATAGAAGAAGAAGCAAGAGGAGGATGGATAGCATGGTTTAGAGCTTCTTGGGAAGCCATAGGTTTGATATTTTGGTTCATCTATTTTATGTCTAGTATGCTTAGATTACATTTTATAAGCGTATGGTTTAGAGTCCATGATTAACTGTTTCATAATAAGCTCATCTAGCTTATTAGTGTTAGCTTATTATAGACTGCTTAGCCTGAGTTCCTTACTGCTTCTCTAAGTATATTATAACTAATACTGTAGTAATTTTTCATTTAAGAAAGTAAAATCAACTTCCTGCTTGGAAAATCTCATTTTCAATTACATTAGGGAGTGTTTGGAACAAGTATGTACCCTGTGTTCCAGGGTGTATCTGTTGTTGTTTTCTGTTTTCACAAGTCACACTAGGTTAATGTTAGTTAGTTAGAGCATAAAATCCATTACTCTTTTCATAAAATGTCAAAATGCATTGTGATCTCTCATATTAGTTTAACTGTTAGGTATTTTAGTTAAATTTCTCATTAAATCATTCCATTATCAGTTAAAGTAGCTTAATTCAGTAATTTAGTAACTTAAAACATCATAAATAATTAAGTAGAGTAGATGTAATCTCAGTTTAGTCAAAGTTTGCAAGTTATTTCAAAAAGTCAAAATTGCTCATTGGGAAGAAATCCACTTTTTGTGGGAATTTTAGTGAATTTTGAGCTGAAAATTAGACATTGAAACTTTCAGAAGTTAAAATCCCTCTGCTTATCTTCAAGAATATACCATTAGCTTAATTTTTAGATTTTTTTTGTGGCTTATTTGAGGCCTTAAAGTAGCCTGCAGGGCAAGGGTTTGCCCTGCACTCAGACTCAGTCCACATTGCCCCTTTTCAATAAGCCATTGCTTGTTCCCCAGTGGGTCCCACAGCATGCTCTTTGGCTTTTTATAAATCCAATAAGCCCATCTTCAAAGACCAGTGCTTATTTGCTGGTTTGTACCTTATTTAGTAGGGCTTCTAGACTCATCAAGTTTGGCCATTTCACCTCAGCAATCTGAGACCTCAGTACTTTTGGCTTATTTCAAGGTCTTGTATAGTGCTTATTAGTGGACCATAGGAGTAGCTTATTGGCTTTTTGGAGAGCCCCTAAGCTCAGCTTTTATGAGAAACTTCTAGTTTGGACCCTTGCCCCCTCCTGTGGACTCCACAAGGGCTGCAAGTTGGCCCTTTTTGGCCTGTTTGACCTGTCACCTAAGCCCAAGTGCTTATTTGCCATTTGTGGCTTATTTTAAGTGCTTATTTGCTTCCCTGTGTTTCCTTCTAGTGTAACTTAATTAGTTATTGGATTATTTTGTTCTGTGGTGTACTAGCATAGTTTTTTATAGCAACTTAATCAAAATCAAAATTCTAAATAAGCTTAATATTGAAACAGTTAAGCATTTAACCTTGAATTGTGCTTATTTTTGAGTTCCACCAAAAGTTTCTTTGTAAAAGTTGTCTCATTTCAGTATAAAAATAGTTTTGTAAAAGAAAAATAAAGAAAAACCAAAATAAAGAAAAGTGATAGCTTCTATTTAAGCCCTTTGGCTTATTTTTCTGCTTTTTTATAAGCAACTATCATTTTTATATTTCTCTCAGGTTCCTTATAGGTTAAAATAATTTTAATAATTTTTTTAGATTTTTCTTTTGTCATTTAGTACTTTTTACAATTTAATTTAGTTTAAATTAATTAAATAATTGGTTTTAAATAATAATAATTAATTAAGAAATAGGAAAAATAGATTTTCTGTTTTCAAATTAGTTTTATAATATTTTAGATTTTTCTAAATTTAATTTTCATTTTTCTAGCTTAATTTCATAATTAATTGTAATTTAGTATAATTTAGTTAATTAAAAAGTAATTAATAATTAGTAATTAATTAATAGTAATTAATTAAATAGTTGTAAAAATAATTTTAATTTTCCAAAAAATTTTCTTATAACATTAGGATTGTAAAAATATAATTTTCATATTCGTAGGACTTTATTTGCTCACGTTTCACTTTTTTTTTGCCCGTTCACGTTTATTTTAAAAATTCAAACGCGCGTTTTTAGGTTTAACTCACGTTTTTAGGTTATCTGATCATCAGTAATTGTTAATATAGTGTTTCTAAGCTATTCTCAATCATAATCTCGAAGTGTAATCATAATAATCAAAATCCTGACCTTTCTGTTAAATCACCCGATCACTTTAAACGTTTGCAAATACAATTGCACACCTCGCTGGGACATAACGACCCGGGGATACACTGTACTCCTTGGTTAGTTGGTCTGAGACGTTTGACTTGGTTGACTACTCACCTGGTCAATTTAGTTGACCGTTTAGGACCAATCAAAATTTGGTGCCGCTGCCGGGGAGGTAGCTGCGTATTTAAAACGTTTTTTAGAGATTAGTGGTTTTTCATTCATCATTGTATAAACACCACCACCTTTTGTAAATCTTAATCATAATACAGAAACATCATAAACACTTTTCCTAAAGTGTTAACAACACCAAAAAAATAAAAAAACAGACAAAACTGATCGTTACGTTTTCTATATCGGATTTCTTTTAAGGTGATTCTTAAAGAGATACGATTTTGGTTAACGAAACAGTACCAAAAATATTTTCCAAAAGTTTTTTAGCCATACACAAAAACCCAAAAATATTCGTCTCTTTCTTGTGAATAATAATTACATAAAAATAAATCGTCGCAAACCAAGGCAGAACACCTACCAACTGGGGGTGTGAACATAATAAGTTCCCAAAAAAAAGATTAAAACTTGCCTTTGTATCCTTGTGAGTGGTGTACCTTTCTTAAAGAAGCCATTCATTTGTGATTATTGGTTTAAGTTCACTGTTGATTTGCCTCGATTTTGTTTTGATTGGTTTTTATCCCTAGTGCATGCGCACTCATTCTTCTAGGTCCGCGAGCCCATTACGTGAGCTTGTAAGAGTACCTAGAAGACCTCGTAGACGTTCAGCACCAACAGTCGGATCTGAGATCCATACTGTTTCCACTCCAGCTGTCACCATGGCGGAAGACCGGCCCATGTGTGAGCTTCTCCAAGCACCCATTGAGGCATTGTTGTTCCAACCATCATGGCTGATAGTTTTGAACTCAAAACCGGGTTACTCAATCTTGTAACCTCAAGTCAATTCTACGGTTTTGAGAGGGACGATCCTCATGCTCACATTCGATGGTTCAATAAAATCACGTCAACCATCAAATACAAAAATGTCCCTTCTGAAGCAATCAAGCTTCTTCTCTTCCCATTCTCCCTCGAGGGTCAAGCCCGGATTTGGCTTGAGAAACAACCCCCTCGCTCAATTGAGACATGGGAAGATTTGGTAAAAAAGTTTGTGAATGAATTCTTCCCACCTTCAAAGACCACGAGTCTTAAGAACGAAATCACCAAGTTCACTCAAAAATATGATGAATCATTTGGTGAAGCGTGGGATCGTTTCTAAGAATTACTTCGCAACTGTCCACATCATGGTTTCTCAGAGTTGATGCAACTCGATACTTTCTACAATGGCGTGAGCCAAGCTGATCAGGATTCATTCAATACCTCCGCGGGAGGTAATTTCTTGAGTAGAACCACCAAAGAAGCTTTGAAAATCATAGAAAACAAGTCCAAGGTCCGCTCTACACGAAGCAAGCCGGTTGTTTCTCAAATTAATGCGGGTCCTTCTACTTCATCATCTGTGATTCAATCTAGCACCGATGCTAAGATTGACAAACTCACTGAAGCTATTCAAGCTTTGGTTCTCGCCCGACAAAAGAAAGTTTCCTTTCCACAACATCCTCCACCTGCTGAGGTTAAAAAAGTGGAAGTCTGTGTGACTTGTGGTGGGCCGCATGCCTACTATAATTGCACAGATACTGATAGTTCCCCATATGAAGCTCATGCTATAGCCGGGTCTTCAAATCAAGTAGGAAATCAATACCGCCCTCCTATGGACCCGAGCTATTGTCCAAATCAATACCCTGGACCACCTGGTTTTAGTCAAAACCAAAATGTCCAAAACCGTAACCAGAATCAAAATAGAATGAACCAAGGTTTTCAAAACCAAGGTAACTTCAATCAAGGTCACGGTTTTCAAAATCAAAACCAAGGTTTCCAAAATCAAGGGAACTTTAATCGAAACCAAGGTCAGGGTAACCTCAACCAAGGGTACTTCCATGAAAATAACAACCAGAATCAAAGGAATTTCCAAAATCAAGGTCCCAACCAAAACAATCGTGCTCCAAATGTTCCTAACAATCAAGCCATTGTTCCAACTGGGCCTTCATCTGACGAGTTGTTAAAACAATTCATGAAGTCCCAAGAAGAATTGAACAAGTTGTTGGTCAGCCAGATTTCTGACATCAAGAAGTCTTTAGATGATCGACCCTCGGGCACAGGTACTACTTTACCTAGCAACACGATCGCTAATCCGAGGGGCGATGCAAAAGCGATCACAGCTCGTAGTGGTGTTTCATATAAGGAACCCGCGATTCCTACTGCCTCTTCTTCCTCTCCTCCAAAGGTAGTAGAACGTGAACCTGAGGTGACAAAGGACAAGGTGCAATCTACTGGTCCACGAAGTACCGCACATGTCCATCCTGAGGTTGTCCCAAAAACCATGTCAAAACCTGGAGTTTTCTTTGATCCACCTGAGACTCCAGTTGAGAACCCTAAATCCAAAACTTCTATTCCTTACCCATCACGCTTGAATGAACAAAAGCTCCGCGAAAAGGCTAGTCACCAGATGGATAAACTTTTCCAAATCTTTCAAGATTTGCACTTTGACATTAGCTTCGCGGATGCTATCATCTTGATGCCCAAATTCGCATCAACAATCAAGAATCTGTTAAGTATTAAGGAAAAACATTTTGAGATGGCTAGGGCTCCTCTAAATGAGAACTGTTCAGCAGTTCTTTTGAAAAAGCTTCCCGAGAAGCTTGCAGATCCTAGAAAATCCCTCATTCCATGTATTTTTTCGGGGATGGTTGAATGCTTTGCCTTGGCCGATCTTGGTGCTAGCATTAACCTTATACCATATTCTATGTGGAAGAAACTCTCTCTTCCCGAACATACTCCCACGTGCATGACTTTAAAGCTTGCCGATCGTTCAATTTCTCGACCACTTGGCATTGCCGAGGACGTGTTCGTTAAAGTGGAAAGTTCCATTTTCCGGCAGATTTTATGATTGTTGACTTTGATGCCGATTCAAGGGTCCCTCTAATTCTTGGAAGGGGATTCCTTATAACTGGGTGCGCTTTCATCGATGTATTTGAGCAAGAGATCACATTGCGTGTTGGAACTGAAGCTGTCACCTTCAACCTCGATCAAACTTCAAGGTACTCCTCCAATTATGACTCTGAATCGGTAAACCAAATAGATGTCATTGATATTGCTGCTGAGGAGTATGCTCAAGAGGTTTTAGGTTTCATTGATGCTTCTTCGAGTGAAAACTTCACTCCATCTTCTCATCCCATCATTGCCAATTCTTCTCCTTCCCTCACTCCGTTTGAGGGAAGCGACTTCTTCTTAGAAGAAATTGAGGCCTTTCTCAAAAGTGATTCGATTCCCGATGGAATCGATAACCAAGAGATTGACCCCGAGAGGGATATTCTCTTACTTGAGAAGTTACTAAACGAAGATGCCTCTCCTCTTCCTGTTCTACCACAAACACTTCATAAAGAGGAAGTCAAAAATGTTGAGAAAACTGATGACTTCCCTGTGGTTGAACTTAAGGACTTGCCGCCTCATCTTGAATATGCATTTCTGGAGGGTGATGATAAATTACCCGTCATAATTTCTAAAGATTTAAGTGTTGAGGAAAAGGCTGCTCTAATAAAGGTTTTAAAGTCACATAATCAAGCAATTGCTTGGAGACTCTCCAACATCAAGGGCATTGACCCCGAATTTTGTACCCACAAGATTTTAATGGAGGATGACTTCAAACCAGCAGTCCAACAACAAAGAAGGGTGAATCTAAAAATTCATGAGGTCATCAAACAAGAAGTTTTAAAACTTCTTGATGCCGGATTGATTTACCCTATCTCAGACAGTCCTTGGGTTAGCCCAATACACTGCGTTCCAAAAAAGGGTGGCATTATTGTTGTCACTAACGAAGAAAACGAGTTGATTCCAACTCGATTGGTTACGGGTTGGCGTGTCTGCATTGACTATCGCAAGTTAAATGACGCCACCCACAAAGACCATTTTCCTCTGCCCTTTATGGATTAGATGCTCGAGAGATTAGCGGGGAATTTGTACTATTTCTTCCTTGATGGTTTCTCGGGTTACTTTCAGATTCCCATTGATCCGCATGATCAGGAAAAGACCACTTTCACGTGCCCCTATAGAATGTTTGCCTATAAATGTATGCCATTTGGTTTATGTAATGCTCCGGGCACTTTTCAAAGATGTATGATGGCCATATTTTCCATCATGATCGGGAAAACTATGGAGGTCTTTATGGATGATTTTTTGGTCATTGGGGATTCGTTTCAATCATGTCTCTCTCATTTAGACAACATGCTCAAGCATTGTGAAGACACAAGGTTATGTCTAAATTGGGAGAAGAGTCACTTTATGGTCAAGGAGGGCATTGTCCTCGGCCATAAAATTTCAAAGAACGGGATTGAGGTTGACAAAGCCAAAGTTGATGTCATCGCGAAATTACCTCATTCCACTACCGTCAAAGGTATTAGGAGCTTTGTGGGTCATGTTGGTTTCTATCGTAGGTTTATTCAAGATTTTTCCAAGATCGCCTGGCCTATGACCCATCTCCTCGAGAAGGATGCTCCTTTTATCTTCTCACCTGAGTGCATAGAAGCTTTTGAAACTTTGAAGAGAAAGCTTACTGAGGCACCAATTCTTATTGCACCCGATTGGGACTTGCCCTTTGAACTTATGTGTGATGCTAGTGATTATGCAATAGGGGCAGTCTTGGGGCAACGCAGATCTAAACACTTTCAGCCTATACACTATGCAAGCAAAACAATGACCGAGGCTCAAAGTCATTACACCACCACTGAAAAAGAATTATTAGCTATGATGTATGCCTTTGAAAAATTCCAGTCATATTTGATATTGACCAAGAGCATAGTGTATACGGATCACTCGGCTTTGAAGTATCTCTTTGCAAAACAAGATGCAAAGCCGAGACTACTCCGTTAGGTTCTCCTCTTGCAAGAATTTGATATCATTATCCGTGATAAAAAAGGAGATGAGAACCTAGCTGCTGATCATCTCTCCTGTTTGGAAAACCTCCATCAAGATGTCTTCGAAAAGAAGGAAATTAATGAAACCTTCCCTCTCGAGACACTCAATGCAGTTGCCTTTCGTGGAGATTCTATTACCCTATGGTTTGCCGATTTTGCAAACTACCATGCGGGTAATTTTGTTGTGAAAGGGATTTCGTCCCAACAAAAAAACAAGTTCTTTAAAGATGTGAAACATTATTTCTGGGATGACCCCTACCTTTTCAAAATCTGTGCGGATCAAGTCATCCAGCGGTGTGTTTATGGACAGGAAGCCAATGACATTCTCAAGGCTTGCCATGCTGGTCCCACGAGGGGCCACCACAATCCAAACTACACCGCCAAAAAGGTGTTTGATTCGGGATTCTATTAGCCCACGATTTATAAGGATGCCCAAGAATTGGTCAAATCCTGTTACGCTTGTCAACATCACGGGAATATTTCACAAAAGAATGAAATGCCACAAAATGCAATTCAAGTTTGTGAAATCTTTGACGTATGGAGCATCGACATTATAGGGCCATTTCCGTCATCTCATGGTAACAAATATATACTCGTGGCTGTTGACTATTTGTCAAAATGGGTTGAAGCGAAAGCTTTACCCACTAATGATGCCCGAGTTGTTGTGAAGTTTTTGAAAGCTCTTTTTGCTCGATTTGGAACTCCACGTGCTATAATTGGTGATCGTGGTATGCATTTTTGTAATGAAAAATTTGACAAAGTCATGCAAAAGTAAGGTGTAACTCACCGTCTTTCTACTGCGTACCACCCTCAAACAAGTGGACAAGTAGAAGTTTCTAATCGAGGCATTAAGAGAATCTTAGAAAGAATCGTTGGTGAAAATCGTGCATCGTGGTCGGATAAATAAGATGATGCACTTTGGGCTTTCCGTACAGCTTGCAAAACACCCATCGGGTGTACGCCTTACAAACTTGTGTACGGGAAAGCATGCCATCTTCCGATCGAGCTTGAGCATAAAGCCTATTGGGCTCTCAAGCATGCAAATTTTGACCTACAAATTGCGGGTGATCATCGGAAAGTTCAAATGAATGAATTAAATGAACTTCGTGATCAAGCTTACGAGAACTCTTTGATCTACAAAGAAAAGACAAAGAAGATTCATGACTCAAAGATCAAGAACCGCGTTTTCAACATTGGTGATCGAGTCCTTTTCAACTCTAGACTCAAGATCTTCTCGGGAAAGCTCAAAACCCGTTGGACTGGCCCATTCACTATCGCAAAGGTTTATCCTTATGGCACCGTCAAGTTATCTCAAAATGACGGTCCAAATTTCAAAGTGAATGGGCATCATGTGAAACATTACTTTGGAGTAGACATACCATCCATGGTTGTCCCGGATCTCCAAACTTTCCCCAAGAACCAATGAATTCGGGGATCGAGTCAAGCTAGCGACTCGATAGACAAAAACAGTAGCAACAACATGGGTTTTCACCCATGTCTTTGACCTCTTTCTACTTTCTAACACCCTAGTGTGGGGGAGTGGCCGTCCCCTACATCTGTTTGCAATGTATATATCTTTGGAAAAAAAATTGTGTTGTGTGTACATATAAATAAAGTGAAAAATGCAAAATGATGTTCCCACAATTAGCTTATAATATTATCTTTTTACGTTCAAAGAGTCGGCATAATAGCCTGGACTTTGAATATTGAGGACAATATTCAATTCTAAGTGTAGGGGGAATTCTAGCAAATTTTATCACATTATATCCTCTAGTACCCCCGTTTTTAGCCCAAAATTTTTTAAAACAAATTTCACTTTGTTTCAAAATTTTTGTGGTTATCAGTCCACCATGTCTAAACGACAAAAGGATTGGCTAATCCAGGAGCAAACGGCTCTTGGTAAAGATATCTCAAATCCGTTTATGGCTGACAATTTACCCAAAATTGTATGGTATTCAACTCACCAAATCTTAAAAAGTACAGAGTTGCTAGCCCGCAAGGTTATGGCTTGTGGTAAAGGCATTGGAAAGACATAATTGGTAATCAACTCACCAAGATGATGATTGTATTCCATCAAAGAGTTGGCTAGTCCAGAAGCAAACGGCTTTTGGTAAAGACAAATCAAATCCGTTGATAGCTTGTGGTTTGCTCCAAATCATATTGTTATCGGTGTACCATGGTTCTTACTTGACCTAAAACATTTGGCTACTCCAGAAGTAATGGCTTTTGGTAAAGAGATTCAAATCCATCAAGTTTTCTCAAAAGATTGTTAGGGACTAGCAATAGTTTAGTGTGGGGGATTGATGAGTGTGTAAATACTCATCATTTTTATCGTATCTGAACTGCCAAAACATCCAAAAACACTCAGAAATGCATCAAAATACAGAAATTATCCCAGGAATTGTGTTTTATATGTGATGAGGCGAAAAATGAACCACTTTTAGGGGGTCATTTAAGCCCAGAATTGAATTTATTTGATCAAATATTGCCCTAAATCGTTCCTTTTGTGATTTTAGGTACTTTGGGAGTGAAATCTAGAAAAGAAGGCATTTTGGACGTTTTTGGATAATAAAAGTGAAGAAAACGGCAAAGTCTCAATTTTCCTTGCTGGGAACAGTAGGTGACGGCTTCAAGAGTAACATCCTAACGGCGTCAAGAGTAAAAGTCATGACGACCCAGTACAAACGTGAAGGCGTCACAAGGAGAGCGTCAAGAGTTAACACGTGACGGCCTGGAAGAGCATAACACATGACGGCGTCAGATGAAGATCAAGGCAGTCCGAGATTTATTTTGGCGGCGAGATGACGGCGTCACCTTTTTGGTCTTGACGCCGTCAGCCCCTATTTCCTATATATAGTTTTCTAATTTTCGTTCATTAAGAGAGGAAGTTTTGGAGAAACCCTAAGGCCGAACTTATTACGAATTTTACAGGTTTTCAAGGGTTTTCAGCCCTTGAAACCTTACAAGTGTAATTGAGATAAGTGTTCTTTTAATTCAATCAATATGTCTATGTGTTGGTTGTCTATATCTTGTTCTTGTCTTAATTCCACCATGCTAGGCTAGATCTATCTTGTGTTTGCTTAGATCTAATGAAACCTAGATGTTAATTATGTGTTGATCACTTATTTATGGTTGTATTTAATGAATGATTTCAATGTTAGGCTTAAGAAAACTGGCAGATCTCAAAATGGTAACATGCTTGAACGTCTTAGGAAACATGAACCGATGTGCACTAGGTTTTATTGGTTGTATTTAATGCATGAGTAAATTCTAATGATCCCATGTTAGGAGCTTCTTAGCCGGCTCGACATAGGAGTGAAGTAGGCACTCATAGGATTGGGGAGTTAAGTGCGCCACCCCATGAATGGTATTAAGGAATACAATCCATCATCCACGCAACTATAACAAGTAATTAACGTGTAAAACATATCTAGGGAGTAGTGAAATCTAAGTAAACACAATTTCTCCACTTATTGCTCACAGCCTTAGTTTAATATAGTTTATTTTCATTTTTAGTATTTTATTTTGAGTGCATCTTTAGTATTGGGTTAGTTGACTAGCAACTAATTCCGCCCAAATCCTTCAAACCCGAGATTTTAACTTGCTTTCTAAAAAATATAAAAATACAAAAAGAATCATCCGTCATCTCTAGCACTAGTAATTAGGTTTTCTAATCCTAGCGACACTATTCCTAGCTGAACGATCAATCCCCCGGTACTTGTCACTATACTATACTACAACAATCAGGTACACTGCCTGGTGGGGGTTGTAAGCTTCTCGAGATCCCTTGAGAGGTAAAGCCTGGTGCAATTCCCACGCATCAAGTTTTTGGCACCGCAGCCCAGGGACTAGTTATTGTCTAGGTTAGAATTTCTTTTTATTAGGTCTACTTGCTAGATTCCTTTCTAGTAAGATTTTATTTTTATTTCTAGGTTTCTTTAGTCTATCTTATTTCTTTGTGTTTTTGTTCGTAACTTCTCACCACCCAACACCATGGACGATGGGAACATCTTTGAACCCGTCATCCCACCACAACAAAACCCACCACTAGAACCTCTTAGGCCTCGAACCTTAGGAGAGTATTCCTGACCTAGCCACAAAGGCTACCGAAACACCATTGAGCTCACCGGAGCCAATGTGACCCCCTTGCGATCCGACACCATCCGGTTGGTGCAAAGTGGATGTGCATTCCATGGACTTCGTTCCGAAGATCCAAATCAACATCTAAAGGACTTCCTTAAAATCGCAGATTCCATAGACCTAGGTGTTGAAACAAGAGAGACAACCCGATTACGCCTATTCCAATTCTCTCTACGGGATCAAGCTAGTCAATGGCTTGAGCGTTTACCCGCGGGATACATCACCACATGGGATAATCTCACCAATCGCTTCCTTACTCAATTCTTCCCACCGGGGAAGACTGCAATGCTTAGAAATGACATTTTGATGTTTGAACAACATCGGGGTGAAACTTTCTACGAAGCATGGGCCCGTTTTAAGGATCTCCTCCATAAGGTCCCTCATCATGGTATAAACCTTTGGTTATTAGTTCAGATTTTCTACGACCATGTTGACTATCACACTAAACGTACAATCGATAGGGACGCGGGAGGTAAACTGCGTGATAAGAACGCCGAGGAGTCCTGGGCAATTATTGAGGAGCTCGCCGCCGATAATCAAGAGATATGGGAATTTAAGCATGCAATAAACGCGGCCATCAATGCAGTCTCAACACCTGGAGGAACCACCGAAATCCCCGATGAAATCCTATGCAAACTCGAGGCAAAAGTTGACTATTTTGAGGAAAGGCAAAGGAGACCTTTAAGTCCTAGACGGGCTACTGTCAATTCTGTCTCGAAACCGACTTCAAAACCATTATCAGAATCACCCTCTAGAGAAAACATCGAGACTTTTCAAAACTATGCCCCACCTTATTCCCCTCCCGAGGAGCTTAGCTCGGAGTTTGAAGCTAGGATGAGAGAATATATGGCAACTCATTCAGATCGGCTTGCTAGATTCGAGGAAGCAGTTTATAAGCAAAAAGAGGAGATGAAAGAGAAAATGAATGAGATGATGAGTCTATTGGAGGAGTATGCCAACCAGAGAACCCCCGAAAGAATGCTACTAAGGAAAGAAAGCGTCACCCCACTACCCAATTTGTTAATTCCATCACAATTGTCCACACGGATGACAAGAGGGTAGAAGCCTCTACTAAACAGACTTTAGAAAAGCCGCCAAAATCCCAACCCTTGAGTCACTACCTGAAACATGATATAAACGAAAACACCATAACAAATTGGATGAAGGGTTACGGGCGTAACCAACCTTCCAAACAGGGTTCTGAGAAAGAGGAAGGGGGAAAAGATGAGTATGATACGTTACCTGGGGGGCCAATATTCGTGAAACTATTGGTACAAAAGGTGGCTGCTAAGTAAGTGGCGTGTGGGAACTTTGAGATACCAGCTAGCATCGGGGATTTGAAATATCTTAATGCTTTCGCCGACCAAGGATCGGAAGTAAATCTTATGCCCCTAACTATTTACATCCAACTAACGTCAAAAATGCCAGCCCCCACATGTGTTAGGTTATCCCTCGCTGGACACTCATACGTATAAAAGCGCATTTGCTTGAGGACAAGCAAATCTCAAGTGTAAGGGTATATGATGAGGCGAAAAATGAACCACTTTTAGGGGGTCATTTAAGCCCGGAATTGAATTTATTTGATCAAATATTGCCCTAAATCGTTCCTTTTGTGATTTTAGGTAATTTGGGAGTGAAATCTGGAAAAGAAGGCATTTTGGACGTTTTTGGAGCATAAAAGTGAAGAAAACGGCAAAGTCTCAATTTTCCTTGCTGGGAACAGTAGGTGACGGCGTCAAGAGTAACATCCTGACGGTGTCAAGAGTAAAATTCATGACGGCCCAGTACAAACGTGAAGGCGTCACAAGGAGAGCGTCAAGAGTTAACACGTGATGGCCTGGGAGAGCATAACACATGACAACGTCAGATGAAGATCAAGGCAGTCCGAGATTTATTTTGGCGGCGAGATGACGGCGTCACCTATTTGGTCTTGATGTCGTCAGCCCCTATTTCCTATATATAGTTTTCTAATTTTCATTCATTAAGAGAAGAAGTTTTGGAGAAACCCTAAGGCCGAACTTATTACGAATTTTACAGGTTTTCAAGGGTTTTCAGCCCTTGAAACCTTACAAGTGTAATTGAGATAAGTGTTCTTTTAATTCAATCAATATGTCTATGTGTTGGTTGTCTATATCTTGTTCTTGTCTTAATTCCACCATGCTAGGCTAGATCTATCTTTCGTTTGCTTAGATCTAATGAAACCTAGA
The DNA here is from genome assembly GCA_030686995.1 of Artemisia argyi. NCBI lineage: Eukaryota > Viridiplantae > Streptophyta > Magnoliopsida > Asterales > Asteraceae > Artemisia > Artemisia argyi. The sequence continues at coordinate 130,640,092 of CM060695.1, read as the reverse complement.
TGTTAATTATGTGTTGATTACTTTTTTATAGGTTGTATTGGATGAATGATTTCAATGTTAGGCTTAAGAAAACTGGCAGATCTCCAAATGGTAACATGCTTGAACGTCTTAGGAAACATGAACCGATGTGCACTAGGTTTTATTGGTTGTATTTAATGCATGAGTAAATTCTAATGATCCCATGTTAGGAGCTTCTTAGTCGGCTCGACATAGGAGTGAAGTAGGCACTCATAGGATTGGGGAGTTAAGTGCGCCACCCCATGAATGGTATTAAGGAATACAATCCGTCATCCACGCAACTATAACAAGTAATTAACGTGTAAAAGATATCTAGGGAGTAGTGAAATCTAAGTAAACACAATTTCTCCACTTATTGCTCACAACCTTAGTTTAATATAGTTTATTTTCATTTTTAGTATTTTATTTTGAGTGCATCTTTAGTATTGGGTTAGTTGACTAGCAACTAATTCCGCCCAAATACTTCAAACCCGAGATTTTAACTTGCTTTCTAAAAAATATAAAAATACAAAAAGAATCATCCGTCATCTCTAGCTCTAGTAATTAGGTTTTCTAATCCTAGCGACACTATTCCTAGCTGAACGATCAATCCCCCGGTACTTGTCACTATACTATACTACAACGATCAGGTACACTGCCTGGTGGGGGTTGTAAGCTTCTCGAGATCCCTTGAGAGGTAAAGCCTGGTGAAATTCCCACGCATCAATATGTTTCAGATGCAAAATGTTTAAAAACAGATGAAAACGAACAAAGTTTCTAAAAGTGGCAGTTTCAGTCCCTCAAGTTTGACAAATTGACAAAACTAGTCCCTGAAGGTTTTAAATGAAAGAAAAGTCAACCCAAGGCATTTAAAAGTCAAAAGTTATCAAATATGATCCTTGGGTGAAAACTTTGGGAAACTTACACATTTGGTCCCTCTACTTTCCAAAATGGCAAATATAGTCCCTGGGTTTCAAAACTTAGAAAATTACATTTACAACCCTCGTACTAATCAACCTTGGCATGTTTAACCCTTGTGATAATTCCAAGAAAGTTACAACTTTAGTCCCTAAGCTTTGGAAAAATTGCAAAATTGGTCCTTGTGTTTTGCTATTACAAACCAAACGGACACCTTTTAATAAACCCACCCAACCAATCAAAACTCAAGCACAAGCCCACCCCTTATATCCCCTTAGCCCATCTCCTACCCCAGGCCCATCACCACTCCCTGTTTTAATACTAAACCCCAGGGTCAAACCCAAACTTTGACCACCACCCCTTCCACCTCACCTCTCCACTACCTGCTATCAGCCAAACTCACCATCATCACCCCTAGCCTGCCTTCACCCCTGTAACACTTCAACCCTCCAGCTAATCCAAACAAACCACCTCAGTCCAAGAATACATCCCTGGCACAAGTTATCAAAGGGAAAAGGCCAAAACCAATTTGGCCCCAAAAATCTTTGAATGGCCAAGATTACTTCTACTCATCCAATGGCTGTGATCATTGCTGGGATAGGACAATGACACCTCAAAAACCCTAATTTTGGAGTATAAGAGGGAGAAGAAGGAGCAGTGAAGAGTGGGTAGATTTTTAGCTTATTTTTCATGTTATGTCGAAAGTATTGTAATTTTAGATTTCAGCAAAACTTTAGTGTAACTTGTTTTCCTCTTGAATAATATAAGTTTCAGTTTGAATGTTCAAGTTTTAGTGCAATTTTCAGTTTCATCAAAAATAACAAATAAATATAATAAAGAAAATATCAAAAAAATATATAATAATAGAATCCAGAAGAAGCAAGAGGAAGATGGATAGCATGGTTTAGAGCTTCTTGGGAAGTAATAGGTTTGATATTTTGGTTCTTGGTTCAATTGATTGGGCAGGATTGCACACTGTGAGCCATCTCTCAAATATCAATTATACCTTAGCTTATCAAACTGCTTATTTGTGTTTTATTTTGTTTCTACCTATTAATTTCATCTATTTTATGTCTAGTATGCTTAGATTACATTTTATAAGGGTATGGTTTAGAGTCCATGATTAATTGTTTCATAATAAGCTCATCTAGTTTATTAGTGTTAGCTTATTATAGACTGCTTAGCCTGAGTTCCTTACTGCTTCCCTAAGTATATTATAGCTAATAATGTAGTAATTTTTCATTTAAGTAAGTAAAATCAACTTCCTACTTGGAAAATCTCATTTTCAATTACATTAGGGAGTGTTTGGAACAAGTATGTACCCTATGTTCCAGGGTGTATCTTTTGTTTTTTTTCTGTTTTCACAAGTTACATTGGGTTAATGTTAGTTAGTTAGAGCATAAAATCTATTACCCTTTTCATAAAAAGTCAAAATGCATTGTGATCTTTCATATTAGTTTAACTGTTAGGTATTTTAGTTAAATTTCTCATTAAATCATTCCATTATCTGTTAAAGTAGCTTAATTCAGTAATTTAGTAACTTAAAACATCATAAAGAATCAAGTAGAGTAAATGTAATCTCAGTTTAGTCAAAGTTTTCAAGTTATATCGAAAAGTCAAAATTGCTCATTGGGAAGAAATCCACTTTTTGTGGGAATTTTAGTGAATTTTGTGCTGAAAATTAGACATTGAAACTTTCAGAAGTTAAAATCCCTCAGCTTATCTTCAAGAATATACCATTAGCTTAATTTTTAGATTTTTGTTTGTGGCTTATTTGAGGCCTTAAAGTAGCCTGCAGGGCAAGGGTTTGCCCTGCACTCAGACTCAGTCCACATGGCCCCTTTTCAATAAGCCATTGCTTGTTCCCCAGTGGGTCCCATAGCATGCTCTTTGGCTTTTTGTAAATCCAATAAGCCCATCTTCAAAGACCAGTGCTTATTTGCTGGTTTGTACCTTATTTAGTAGGGTTGCTAAACTCATCAAGTTTGGCCATTTCACCTCAGCAATTTGAGACCTCAGTACTTTTGGCTTATTTCAAGGTCTTGTATAGTGCTTATTAGTGGACCATAGGAGTAGCTTATTGGCTTTTTGGAGAGCCCCTAAGCTCAGCTTTTATGAGAAACTTCTAGTTTGGACCCTTGCCCCCTCCTGTGGACTCCACAAAGGCTGCAAGTTGGCCCTTTTTATTTGACCTGTCACCTAAGCCCAAGTGCTTATTTGCCATTTGTGGCTTATTTTAAGTGCTTATTTGCTTCCCTGTGTTTCCTTCTAGTGTAACTTAATTAGTTATTTGATTATTTTGTTCTATGGTGTACTAGCATAGTTTTTTATAGCAACTTAATCAAAATCAAAATTCTAAATAAGCTTAATATTGAAACTGTTAAGCATTTAACCTTGCATTGTGCTTATTTTTCAGTTCCACCGAAAGTGTCTTTGTAAAAGTTGTCTCATTTCAGTATACAAATAGTTTTGTAAAAGAAAAATTATGAAAAACCAAAATTAAGAAAAGTGATAGCTTCTATTTAAGCTCTTTGGCTTATTTTTCTGCTTATTTATAAGCAATTCTCATTTTTATATTTCTCTCAGGTTCCTTATAGGTTAAAATAATTTTAGTAACTTTTTCAAATTTTTCTTTTGTCATTTAGTACTTTTTACAATTTAATTTAGTTTAAATTAATTAAATGATTAGTTTTAAATAATAATAATTAATTAAGAAGTAGGAAAAATAGATTTTCTGTTTTAAAATTAGTTTTATAATATTTTAGATTTTTCTAAATTTAATTTTCATTTTTCTATCTTAATTTCATAATTAATTGTAATTTAGTATAATTTAGTTAATTAAAAAGTAATTAATAATTAGTAATTAATAGTAATTAATTAAATAGTTGTAAAAATAATTTTAATTTTCCAAAAAAATTTCTTATAACATTAGGATTGTAAAAATATAATTTTCGTATTCGTAGGACTTTATTTGCTCACGTTTCACTTTTTATTTTGCGCGTTCGCGTTTATTTTAAATTCAAACGCGCATTTTTAGGTTTAACTCGCGTTTTTAGGTTATCTGATCATCAGTAATTGTTAATATAGTGTTTCTAAGCTATTCTCAATCATAATCTCGAAGTGTAATCATAATAATCAAAAGCCTGACCTTTCTGTTAAATCACCCGATCACTTTAAACGTTTTCAAATACAATTGCACACCACGCTGGGACATAACGACCCGGGGATACACTGTACTCCTTGGTTAGTTGGTCTGAGACATTTGACTTGGTTGAACACTCACCTGGTCAATTTAGTTGACCGTTTAGGACCAATCACAACCTCTTCTCGCTCATCACCGGATTTGTCACCTTTTGCATCATCAGGCTTATCAACCAAGAATTGATCTCCAAAGGTGTCAAGGTTCTTAAACGAAGCCAAAGTTCTAGTTGAACTGTTAGGTTCCACTGCGAGCTTAGGATCATCTGTCTTGAGTTTGAGATTACCTTGTAAGTCGGGGTAAGCCGTGGATACAAACTCGTCATGAAGTGGGTCAAGAGGTGTTTCAGACTCAACAGCTTTATCCTGCCCAGGTTTGTTACTTGTGACATCTTGGGTAGCTAGGTTGGAGTCATCCCCTTTGAGTGTTGAGCTGGTATCAGTTTTTGAGCCACTTGAGTTAGCAGGTTGCCTTAGACTAGGTGATGATGTTTTGTCAGGGGACACTTTGGCAGATGAGGATGACGGAGATTGTCTTTTAAAGATATACTTGGTGCTGGTTGATTTGGAGGCAGGAGATGATATTTTCAACAGAGTGTGTGCAGCCAGTTCTTCCTTAGTGATATCCTTACCTTTACCTTCTACATGTTGGAGTTGTTGACCTTTGTCCGACTCAGGTTCTTTGATGCTGACACCACTAACTGGAGGTACCGGTGGCATGTATGCATCCTTCAAACTTTTTGAAGTTGCAATCTGAACCAATTCTTCTTCTGAAAGCGTCAATTGTGTAGTGCTAGGTACATCTTCAGGATCATTTACAATTGGCGGAGTTTTCTTGGAGCTGGGTCTTTTGCCCCCAGTGGTGCGTTTCACCCGTTTAGTACCTTCAGAAGAAGTAGCTGAGGTTGTCACACCCTTGCATTTCTTAGATGAAGTTCTTTCAGACTTGGTGGACAAGGAAGGCTCACTAGCAGATGCTTCCCGACTTTCCTTTAGAAGTTTGATGTAGTCCCTATAATATGGTGCAGTGAGAATATCACGAGTGAGTAGGGCATTTGGAATATCCATACCAAAGATTATTTCGCTCGTACTCTTATCATCGTACTTGAGATAACCTACTGGATGTTCATCTGTGGGTTGATGAAGAAGAGAGTCTTATCTAGGGTGAAATTTAAGAGATAGTTGAAGACTTAATATGATCAGCTTTGTGAATCGAATGCTTGGAATTAGAAGCTTGGCAGATCTCTTCTTTCCATCTTTATTCACTTCAAGATTTGCTTTATCAACCAGGAACGAGTGGATGGACTGACTGAATTCCTCCCAGATCCTTTCAACAAAGTTGACATCCTTCCCATTGATAACACCCTAGAGGATTTGAAGAGATGGAGCTCTAAGTCCTTCGTACCCAGATGTTTTGCCCGTCAGACATAAGTTAATGAGACTTGTGATGGCTCTCCATGGTTGATAGAAGTCGTGAGTGATGACAATGGAAAGTGTTGAAACATGAGTGGGATACCCAAGTTCATTGACAAAGCTAAGTAAGGTAGCTGGATTAGGCGGGGGAGTGTACTCCACATTATCACCAGTTGGTAATATTTGAAGTGCACTGCCAAGAGTTTCCTTCGTGATGTTCACCTAGTGTTCATCCAGCTGACACTTGTATGTGTTGGTAGCTCTGTCATGACATATAGTATTCCAGAACTGTTGAATGTAAATGGATGGGATTGTAGAGGATGCAGTGAAAGCATTGAAGAATGTGGTGTTCTTAAGTAAATCAAGGGCCATTCGGAATATGGGATGATTCTGAGGTTTGTTAGTCTTTCATAACAGTTACTTTTCCCAATAGCTACCCATTTACTGAACGGGAGGATATCATTGTCAGAACGAACTGGTGAAGCCAATGATCCTTCGATATTAGGTTCTGCCATATTATCTGCATTTAACACAGATCACCACAGGAGGCAAACACACGAGATTGTATGAGTTAGTTACAAGTGAATCCATGACATCACATAACAAGGTGATATCATCAGATCCATGAGAGAACCGTGATAGAGGTAACAAGATAGTTTGCACTCATGAGCACATGGAGAATGCAGAGATAAATAGCAGGTAAGTCAATGATGGATATCATTCATCACAAAAGATCAATGGCATAAGACAACTACTTAGTATAACACAAATGTATACCATGAGATATGAGCAAGTGATTACAAGAAAGTAAGGTTGCAACAAGTAGATATAAATCCTCTCAAAAACCAGCAATATGTCATACAGAGATAACCGTAAGTTTGGTAACCAAAAGAATTAGTAAAACGCAGTAAGATACATTGAAAGACCACAACACGCAAGGATGACTAAATCACAGTCAGAGTAATCACAGAGAGGGATAATCACAACGCGAGTTAACCTCAATACATGACACTCGCAGGTAAAATTAACCTCAAGGCAAATTGATCACTAGTAACCACAGGGTGAATTAACCGCAGGTCTAATTAACCTCAGTGCAAGATAACTGCAAGGTGAGGAAGCCGCAAGGCGAGTTAACCACAAGGCGAGTTAACCGCAAGGTGAATTAACCGCAAGACAAGTTAGCCGCAAGTCGAGTTAACCACAAGGCGAGTTAACCGCAAGGTGAGTTAACCGCAAGGCGAGTTAACCGCAAGGCGAGTTAATCGCAAGACGAGTTAAACTCAGATCTAGCTACACACAAACTAATTTAATCGCAAGAGAGGGTAATCACTCAGCAAGTTAAATGCAAGCACTATTAACCGCAACACACACTAATCTCAGTCATGAATGTTTGAGTGAACCATAGTCAAGAAAGGGTGCTAACCGCAATTAAGAAAAAGCGCTAAACGCAATCAAGAATTATCACACCAAAGCAGCCAAATAAACCTAGATCACACAGACAAAGGCTTAATTATACAATCTAAATATCAAATAAGGGAATAACAACAACAATAGTGAAGACCTAGTACTTAATGCAACATCCCAAACGCAATCCACTATGAACTACTCCCCTACTCGCAATCATACCAAATCAAAAGATTCTCAGTGACATTACACGAAGCAACACTATAGCAGAAATATGGAGCAATCAAATGTAGTAAAGAATAAACACATCTAACCTATTAATGATTGTCACAAACGTGGGACTTCGAACGATTAAAAACCACCACCTAAATAATCAAAATGGCAAAACGAGTGAGTAAGTGGCACTAGGATAGACAGAAAATCACGTGTAGAAATCAAACCAACCTATGGGATCAACACTAAATGCAACAATACACGGCTGCGTTTAAGTCGAGAGCACAGTGAAAAGTGAGATGATATTTTGTGATTTCGTGTCTAACCGCAAGAAACAAATAACTTATATATGTGGGAAAACATATAGGAAAAGTGACACAACTAGCCCTTGTACTACTACACCACTTAGTTGACATAAGTTCATGTGTTCAAAATGGTCCCTGGAGTTATAAATGTGAGCACGAATTATACCACGAGACCAGATAAAGTTGAGAAACAACATACCAACTAAAGCATCATATAACAGGGAAAAGCACACAGTAACTATGAACAGGAAATATACATAAAGAAAGAACATATAAAGAGAGAATGAATGCAAAACAGGCAAAATATATATACACAAACTATGAACAGGAAATACACCGGGTATAAGTCAGTTAGTGAAAGATGAAGAACGAGTCCTGAAAGGAATTAATCAGGAGTCCACATGATCATACATCACTTGAGATTAGACATGTCTCCAACTGTGGAAGATATCAGTGTCTTTGGTTGCCACACAAGGACTTTCTTAACACTGTTGTGTAGGCCCTTTGAAACTTCAGTGTCTTTCGTACACACATGTGACCATTTGTTACCATTCATCATGAATATCCTTCCAGTTGGTACCCATATATAGAAAGATCTAAGCTTATATGGTATTTCACGCATTGTGATACTCTTATGGTGAATGGTTCGGTTGTCTGATTTCCTTGGTCTATGTCTTAAGGTCATTAAGGGCATTTCATGTTTGTGGCCATTTGATTTATGATACTGAACCTTAACTTGAGTGTTGACCAATTGATTATGAGTTGTAAATTTTGAGTTCCCAGACTTAATCAAAACACGTTTCTCATCTACTTGAGGGACAAACCGAGTTTTCGAGAATTTTTATCTTTCAGAGATAAAAGCATTTGGTTGTCTAATGGTAGAATGATTACCAACTGTTTTAAAAACAGGTTTTCCCAAGATAGATGGTTTTGAAAGATTAGGGTTCATTTGACTCTTTGTAACGCAACTTGGCACACTTGGTTCACCAGAAATTGTGGGACATGTAGTCAGACTTTGAACAGTGAGATCATTATGTTTAGTTAACTGAGAGGTTGTCAGATTGATATTCTTAGCTTTTATATCTTTGATAGAGTCACGCAGTTCTTTACATTGATCTTTCAGAGTCTCATTTTCCATACGTAATTTAGCCATTTTGCATTCAGTTTCATTAATTTCATGTTTCCGTATGGCTTCATTACGTTGCTCATACATCTTAATTCGATTTTTAAGGCTGTTGATCGTTAAGTCCTTGTCTTGCAGCTGAGTATTTAGATTGTTTATCAAAAAATATTCATTAAGTCCAGGCAATTCCGGATTCAAACAAGGTTTGCTATTTTGAAGACATTCTTCTTTTTGTTGTATTTCAATTTCAAGTGAAATGCAATGTTTTTCCAGTTGTGAGAACCTTTTTAAAAGTTGATTAAATGTCTCTTTTTCAACCATGTTCTGGTCCATTGTCTTATAAAACTCAACCTTAAGGCAAGAACTTTCATCATACAGATCACTTTCTCCCCCTTTATGACACATATTTGTTAAGTTAGAGGAAAGTAAACCGTCAGTCTTTTCCAACAGATTTGTGTCATAACAAAGTTTAATTTGATCTGTATGGTGACATACATTAGAGAGTATATTATGTTGATCAATTGACGATACCTCATCACTTGAGTCAAGTGGTTGCACAGGTCTAAGCATATTATCCATAGCATGGGTCACCAATTTGTCAGAAGTGTCAATCTTATCGGCTTCTGAATCCATGCATTCAATGATGACTGACTCAGCATCCGATGCTAAACCCAAATACTCAATACCATCACTTGATTGTACTCCGTGTGTCTTTACCCTGTCATCATACACCGGTTCGTGCTTTGCCTTTTTCTCGATGTACTCCTTAACCTTATCCAAGTATTGGAGTAGCATGTCTCTGTAGGTGTCAACATCTATTTCTGTGTGGTCAGCAAAACACTTCATAGTCATCTGACTCTCGTAGTCATATATCATGGCAGATTTTGAGTTTATGAAGCTATGCAATTATTTGCTGAGCACACATAGGGCAGCTAAGGATCCCGCATTAGTAGTTTCTTCTCGGTCTAGTTGTTGTCGTAATTGATCCAAATTCATAATCATAATATCTGTGAATATTTGAACATCTTGACCGAAAAGAGTTGTGAATGCACGTTCAAACCCCATTTTGAATCCATCACCCTCTAACAGCACAGAAAGATGTGACTGAAGCATTTGAAAGCATTCAATGTGGCATTCCCTTGCATGTTCAAGCAATTTACTTGACTGATGAATCACATTCTCTTGAGAATCCGAGCACGATTGTACCATTGAGTCATCATCAGGTACGAGTCCGTTCATTTGTAGATAAAGATCAGAAGTCTACGGTACATCAACCATGTCGTATAATTCGAGAATTTCAGGAATTGCTGAATCAGGGGACGTTGTCATGATGAGACAGGTGGGTTACAGTTTGCACTAGGTGTATAGTTGTGACAAGTCAAGTTACGATAAATCCAATTGAGATTAGTCAAATCGTAAGGATTAACCCACAACGTCAAATCACAATTAGATTAACAGAAATGACTTAAGTTACAACCATTCACTAATTGCAAGATGATTCACCACTCACACGAATCTCACCACTTAATAGATTGCCAATACTTAGGAGATAATCACTAAAACCAAATAAGCTGCAAAGTATAGGTAACCGCAAGACTGGGATTACCACAGATGAGAGCAAAACTCAAGATCAGGAGAGTTAGTCGCAATCCAGGAGCAAACCGCAAATTAGTAGTCGCAGGATGAGATAAACACTTGGAGGTAAACGCATAGAGACTTAAACCGCAAGAGCAAATCTCAGGCACTTAACCACAAACCACTAAACCGCAGACACTAATCGCAAGTCCCAATAGTCCAAATCTGTCACTATCATTGCGTTTTGTCAGTTAACTCAAAATAGTAAACGCAGATAGCTAACCGCAGAAATCAAGTAGCAAACCGCAGTCAAGCAATGAAACAGTGGAGGTAACCGCAACAAAGAAATCCGACCCAAACTCAATCCAATCTTCAAAAATACGTGTGAAATGGCAAAACCAACAGAGAAATAGGGTAATACTAACACAAGTGATCATAAAAGTACACCTCTAACATGTCAACTAACACTAGATAAATCAAACCAAGATGTTTTCAAGAAAAACACAACTAACTCACAAAATCACACAAACCACACCAAATAGGATTCACCAAGGCCCTTAGATGAAACCTTGGCTCTTGATACCAATTGTAGGATGCTAAATTAAGTCACAAACGTGAAGTACTTGTGGTTGTGTAGGCGTATGGATTAAGGAGAAGAAGAGAAAGAAAGAAAGAATGGAACCTTGAGAGAAAATTTGGAATATTAGATTGATATGAATGAAGGTTCAACCCTCTCCACATGTGGAGAGGGGTATATATACTATCCTAACAAATAAATGATAAAACGCCCACACCCGGGCTGTGGATCAGGCATACAGTGGGTAAAGACTCGTCCTTCTTCCACGATGTTACTTAATCTAATACTAACTAACTAATAACTAAACTAACTACGAGCTAACTCAATGCTATTACAATAATTAGGTGACCGAGTCTTCTATAGGAATAATTGTATTCCTAACATAAGCTAACTGTGGAAATACCATTTTTCACTTTATTTATATAAATACATACATACATTTTCTTTTATATATATATATATATATATATATATATATATATATATATATATATATATATATATATATATATATATATATATCAACAACAGAAGGGGTACCCCCCCCCCCCCCACACACACACTTAGGGTGAAAACCCCATATGTATGCTACTATTTTTTTTTTTTTTACCGAGTCGCTAGCTTGACTCGACCCCAAATTCATTTGTTCTTGGGGAAGCAAGATGTGGAAGAAACAATCTCCATCGGACTTTCATTCAAGATGTTTGGACAAACATTTGAAGTACGTGAAAGTTCCACACCGATGAGATATACTGAGGGACCCTGGCTTAATATAATGGTAAATGGGAATCCCGGGGTCAAAGATAATGTCTTCATTCCCGAAGGAGTGAAGAACAGGAGAAGTCACCCAGTAGGTGAAAAATGGAAGAAAGATCTTGATAACAATCAAGACTAACTCATCATTATCAGAAAGAGAATTCATAATTGGTATATCATGAATCTCATCATTGAAGCTCATTTGATCTAGACATATTATGGGCGGGAGGGATGGGATTTTGATATCAAGCAAATTCTCATGGCTGAGAACATTTCCCCCCGGGATACAAGGATCATCTTTGTCTAGATCAAAGTAGAAGTTATCATACTCCGGTGGAGATATGATATAAGTCATTTCACGTGAGAACTCCTCGAATGTGAATGAATCATATACGGGGAGAGAAATTTGAGAATGAGAAGTGGTACTGCCACTAATCTTCTCTCCCATATGATCAAAACTGAAGGCTTCAAATTCCGGTATAGGATCATCGGAAAGAATGTCACTATCCTTAATGGGGATAGGAGATTAAATGGGTTTCATATTGAAAGCCTCGATTTTAGAAATGAGAAGACTGACATTCAGTAATGTAGCACGAAGAGCTTCATCTTGGATTTCAGTGTCAGTCTCATCATTCTCTACTTCTAAGCTAACTAGCTTAGAAGGTAATTCTTCCATATAAATGATGTCTCCGCAAGACAACGAATCGTCATCATTAGAATCGGAGACCATATGAACATTGTCATTAGGGAAGACCGGAGGAGGAGGAGGGATATCACACATATGATCTTGAATTTCCTGTGACTCTCTTGGGATTGGGACAAGGTTCTCAACACTAGACTTTATGAATTCGTCCGATTCCTTTTCAGGAACAGTGTCAAGATGCTCGTCCCCCATGCTCAGAGAGTGAGTGGGAACCTCGGGTGTGATAACAGTAGATTAAGATGGAATCTCAGCTGGTGGAATCTCCACTGATGAACTAGATGAATCTTTATAAAATTGAAGAATATCAAGGGTATCTTCATCATCACTGTCATCAGGAATGAAACGGAATCGAGAGCTCGATCTGGCTGCTTTTTCTTTTTCAATTGACTCCCTAATAGATTTCTCAATGGCAATCTAGGAATTTATTTTAGCAGCCTGTTCTTCAGCTAACAATTCTTCCATCGATTTTTGTTTTGGATTATCTGGGGTATGTATGATTCCTTACAAATCTTTCACTAAATCCAAAAGATCAAATAGAAGACTTTGGGTAATTGGCTGAGGAGGAGGTTGATGAGTGTGTAAATACTCATCATTTTTTATCAATCTGAACTGCAAAAATATTTAAAAACACTCAGAAATGCATCAAAATACTGAAAATATTCCAAAGATTGTGTTTTATATGTTTCAGATGCAAAATGAGTAAAAACGCATGAAAAACGAACAAAGTTTGCAAAATTGGCAGTTTCAGTCCGTCAAGTTTCATAAATTGGCAGTTTTAGTCCCTAGAAGTTTATTTTGGAATAAAAAGTCAAAAATGGTCCTTGAGAAATCACAAGTTATCACAAAAGGTCCTTGGAGTAAAGTTTTCACAAATTGTCAGTTTCAAACCCTCAACTTTGCAAAATTGTCAAAATTAGTCCCTGGGATACAAAGTTTTGGAAATTATCAATTATGTTCCTTGTACTAATGAATTTTGGCAGGAATGGTCCTTGGGTGGCAAGTTTAGTGAAATTACACGTTTGGTCCCTGGAGATTGAAGATTTGGCAGAAAAGGTCCCTGGTATTTAAAAATTGGAATTTAGCAACTTTGGTCTTTTGGTTATCACACATTGGCATGTTTAGTCCTTGAATATATTTTGTAAACTTGCCACAACAAGTCCCTATACTTTCAGCTTATTACAATTTTGGTCCTTGTTGTTTCCATTAAATTAACCAAACGGATCCTTAGTTTTTATTATAACCATAAACCAAATCAATACCTAACCCACTACAAACCTAGCCCATAAACAAACCAAAGCCCAACCCACCCTCCTAATAACCGTTTAAAAAAATTAACGGTCAAACATATGTTTGACCGCGCCATAGGGTGTGTAGTTTTTAATTTAGATTAGTATGTCGATTTAGTTAAATTGTAATTTTCCAGTGTTCATTTTAGTTTTCAAGTTGTAATTTTCATGTTCTCAGTTCAATAGAAACACATTTCAATCATTAATTCAAGCATTTCAAGCTCAACTCAGTTTTCAACTTAAGTTGCTTAAAATTTCACTTTGGCTTAATTTAAGATAAAAATTGTTGTTTAAGGGAAAGCAAGTTTATTCTTGCTCATTTATAAGCTTATCAAAGCTTAGAGAGCATTATCACTCAGTTTACTCTAAAAACCAAAAATACAAAAAAAAAAATTAGAAATAAAATCAAGAAAAACTCAAAATAAGTAGATAAAAAGAAAAAGACAGAAGAAGAAACAAGCATAAGTAGCAGTGGTTATGGAGTTTGGTTTAGAGTCCCAAGGGGGCATTAGGTTGTAGTTTTGTTCCTGGTTACTAGTTTTCTTCTACCCTGGATTTCAAGTAAGGATTTATACCAATTTTTCTCAATATATGTGTTAAATGATATTTGTGTTGTTTATTGTTCATTCCTGCTAATTTAGGTTTAATTTAGATTAGTATAGCTTAATTAGTTAGGTTTGTATTATTAAATTGGTGATATCCTTTGAAAGTTGCAAAATCAGTTTTTAAGGGAGTGTTTGGCAATGTTGATTTGAATGAGTTGTTGAGGCATTTACTTGTTATAAATAGTTTATACAGGTTTAATTAGGCCCCTATAGCATGTTTATGGTTAAAAACCTAGGCCTCATTAGTGTAAAAAGTCAAAATCTCTCTTGTGGTCCTTTAACAGTCCACTGTTTAGGTTTAGGGATGCATAACCTCACATATACCTGCATAAGTAGTTAGCATAGCTTATTTCACTCACATTTTAGATTATTATTACATTTAGAATCAATTAGGATCATTAGAACTTCACCTTGGTCAAAGTTCATCACAAGTGCAAAAAGTCAAATATTGAAATGTCTGTTTCAAACACAGTTTTAGGGGGATTTGTTATGAGTTCAATTTTAAGTATTAGATTTTGTGGTTTTGGTTAATTGTTATTTGTCAGCTTGTGTACAAGCTCATATTTTTAATTTATTTTTAAGATTTTTCTTACTGCTTAATCCAAAGGTTGCTTAAGGCCTGCTTTCAATTAGCCTGCCCGCTGTCAGGGAGAGCAGGTTTTTGGGTCATTTTCATAAGCCTCTTGTATGTTTATTAAAGATCTTTAGCTTAAGTTTGTTGTTGATTTGGATAGCCTACTATCCCATCTGCTTTTTCATGTGCTTAATCTCCACTGAGTTGCTTATTCATGTGCTTATTTTTGCTCTCCATGATCACACCACTGAAACACTTACACTGATCCATTAGTATAAGTGAGTGATTTTCACAAGCTCTTTCTGAGCTTCTCTGTGGGTCTCATTGGGAGGGCCTTGGCTTTTTGGAAAGCTCACCCACTGAGCTTGTTGGTGCAAAGCTATTTCTTGGCTTATTAGCTTATTTGATAAGCTTATTTTAGCCCTAAATAGCCCTACAGTCCACTGTGTTTTTCTGTGTGGTTTGATTTTGCTTATTTCTCATTTGTGGCTTATTCAGTACCTTTTTCTTTTTGTTATATCTTATTCCCAGTTTAATCCACTTGCTTATATCCTATTTAACCTTTGGTTCAGTCTAGTTAGCTTGACATTAGCTGTTTCACTTTCAAAATCTCACTTGTAGCTTATTTTGTTAACTGTTGAGCCCATAAGCTCTTACAGTGCTTATTCTGCTTATTTAAAAAGTTTTTATTTTTTAAAATTGTCTCATTTTGTTGTTAAAATGTTTTTGTAAAGAAAAAAATCAAAAATAAAAATAATTGGCAAAAATGTGGTGAGCAAGGCTCGAACCTGGGTCAATCATATAGCATACATGCACAACACAACCACACACAACCAACTGCCCTAGGGACTTTTTTCGTTTATACTCTACCACCCTCTCCTTTTAACCTACTTTTTTCCTTTTTAGCTTATTGTAGCTTATTGCTTAATTTCTGCTTATCCAGTAGCTTTTTCCCCCTCCTCTTAAATTTCCTAGTTTCCTGTTAATGTATATTACTTATATTAATTTTTCCAGATTTTCTACTTTTTATTTACCATTTATAATAATTAGTTTTAGTTTTATTAGTTTTAATAAAAAAATCCAAAAAGAAATCCTTGTACTGCTTATTTTAAGCATTTAGGATTTTTTTTATATTTTTTCTAAGTTTCTGGTAGTGTAAGTAATTTATAGAAAAAGTTTTGAAATTTTTACTGTTCATCTTTTAGTTTTTAGAATTTAAATAGTTTAATTAGTAATTATTTAATATTTAGAATATTAATTAGTAAAATAGTGTAAAAATATGTAAAACAAACTTTTTATAATTTTTTAGGATTCCTGTAATGGTTAATTAGATTTATAAATTTTTCTATAATTTTCTAGTCACTTTTAGTATTATTAGTAATTTAAAATTAGTTAAATAGTTTAATTAATTTAATTAGTAATTAATTAATATAAAAATCACAAAAAGACATAAAGATATATTTTTAGTTTTAAAATTTGTTTTTAGTTAAATTAATATTATATTGTATTTAAGTTATTTAAATATTAATAATTAGTATTTAATTAATATTAAATAAGTAATTAGTGTAAAAATTAATTTTCATTTTCTAAAAATTTTCTTTCATCCTTAGGTTTGTAAAAAAGTCATTTTCACCCCCTGTGGGTTTTCAGATTTCAGTTTTCACTTTTTATTTTGTACGTTTACGTTATTTTAAATGTAAACGTACGCGTTTTTAGATTTTAAACGTTTTTAAGTATCTAACTTTCACGTAATCATCCAAATAGCTTATTTAAGCTATTTCTTCTTATATTCCTTAGTTTAATCACTCATAAACCCTTTCCTGTCCAAATTCACCAGATCACAAACCCGTTTTGCCTACCATCACACCTCGTCGGGACATAACGACCCGGGGAAACACTATATTCCACGGAGATTGACTTTAAGCAGTTTGACTTGGTTGACCATTCACCTGGTCAATTTAGTTGACCGTTTAGAGCAAATCAGAGGTTCATCATAATATGATGTCTCAAAATTGTTACAAGGAAATGGATTCCTTGTTTGACAATCGGAGCTGAAGTGTGAATCTCCACAGTACTTACAACAGCAAAACTGATGTGGTTGTGAGTCGTGTGTGCTAGATTCATAATCGTTATCAGGAAACTGCTCATAGACAAGCATGTTTCCCGATTGACAATCAGAACTGTAGTGTGAACCACCACAGTACTCACAACAGTAAAACTGCTGAGTCTCAAAGTGCGGTAGCTGATGGAATAAATCATTTGTGTCATGGTAGGAATAGGGATCCTGGTTATAGACAGACCCGTTTCCTGATTCTACCATGCCACAACTGGGGCAATTACCACAATTATAAGAACTACCACACCATTGACAAATAAGAAGGTGTGGATGAGACATAGAAAGAATTAAATGGTTAGAGGGGGTAAGGGACAAAGAATCAAAAAGGTAGGAGGGTAAAGATGGATATTTTTGAGATTTTTGATAAACATTTTATAAGAAAGAAAATCTTTATGTGTTTTTGTGTTCGTTGAAAACTAATTTTAAAATGTTTTTGGTAATCGTTTTGAAAGACCAAATCGTTTCCTCGTAGATCACACAAAGTAATCCTTGAGTAATCTGAAATGGTAAAATTTACGATTCGTTCTGTTTTTTATGAAAATAGGAAAATATGAACAAGGATGGTAAATATACAATGAGTGTATATCCAGATTCACTAATCTGCAAACCGTTTAAAATAACGCGCACAACCTCCCCGGCAGCGGCGCCAAAATTTGATTGGCTCTAAACGGTCAACCTAAATCAACCACGGGTGTGGTCAAATAGGTCAAGCAACTCAGAGTCAATCTCCGAGGGAGTATAGTGTTTCCCCGGGTCGTTATGTCCCGACGAGGCGTGCAAAGGTATTAAAACGTGTTTGTGATCGGTGAATTTGGACAGGAAAGGGTTTGAAATGGATTACGCTAAGGAAACATAAAAGAAAATAATATTAACAAGACTGTGAAATTAGAAAACCCATAAATGTTTAAAACCTAAAAACGCGTATGTTTGATTTAAATTTACGTAGACGTACGAAATAAAACGTGAGTTTTAAAGAAATAAAATACTTACGGATATGAAAATTACATTTTTACAATCCTAATAATGAAAGATAATTTTCAGAAAAAGAAAATTAATTTTTACACTATTTAATTATTTATTAATAATTAATTACCAATTACTTATTAATTAACTAATTACACTAATTTAAATTACTAATAATACTACAAATGACTTAGAAAATTAAGAAATATTTTATAAAACTAATTAACCATCACAGGAATCCTAGAAAAATATAAAAAGTTTATTTTATGTGTTAATTAACTATTTTACCAATTATTAATTAATTACCAATTAAACTAATTAAATTCTAAAAAATAGAAAATGAACAGTAAAAATTCTTAAAATTATTTTATAACATATAAAAGCTAGGAAAATTATAAAAACTAGGTTGTGATTAATAAAAACTAATTATGCTATTTAATACTTAAATATTAATTAATAATTACTTAAATTATATTTAATTCTAAAAAATACTAAATGACAAGAGAAAAATCTAGAAAAATTACTAAAAATACTTTAACATAAAAGAAGATTAAGAAAAATATAAAAATGAAAATTACTTAATAAAAATCTAAAAAGGAAAATTAAAAAGATAAATTATATTAAATAGAAACTATCACTTAATTTAAAATTGGATTTTTCTGGTTTTTTTGGTAATCTATTTAACTACCAAAAATAAGAAACTTTTGTGAAGACAACTTTTTCAAGCTTAAAAATAAGCCAAATAGACACAAAAAGCTCTTGAGAGTTGACTTTCTTTGACATTTGATGGAAATGAGCCTCTGTAGGGTCCACAGAGGTGGATTTTGGTTTAAACAAGTTGCTTGGACTGATATGAAGCTAAAACAACAAGCTAAGGTCATTGAATAAGCCAATAGTTAGGAATAAGCAATTCCAAAACTTCAAGGTTGCACAGTTTTGGGACAAGCTTGGAGGGGGAAAACAGGGAGGGGCAAGAGAGCTTAAGCTAAAAAGGATGCTTGATCAATTTAGACAGCTAGGAGGGGAGTCAAAAGAGCCAAGAAACACATTGTGGGGCCCACTGGGGTGGCCTGTGGGGCCCACAGAAGTTAGGTGAGCAGGGTTGAGCTGCTGCAGTAGTGGAGTGGTGACAGCCTGCAACCCTGTTTGAGCCCTCCTTTAAGCTACAAAAAAAATCTTAAAAATGAAGAGACTATGGAATCCTAAAGTTCAGCTGGGGTATTTTACACCCAAGAATTTTCAAAGCCTAAAACTAAACACAAAATTCACTAAACTTCTTGGAAAATTGTGGTTTTCTATACTAGGAGCAACTTTGACTTTTTGATATTAAATTTAAACTTTGACTTTAATGAAACTTGTTTGATCACTGTGAACTTATTATGATTATTTATGTTATGCTAACACTAAATTAAGGTACATGAACAAGATTTAGACCAAATAGGTGAGGTTTGATCCTCACAGGTCCCAATAGTGGACTGTGAGAGTGAAAGTAACTAGATCTTGACTATCTCTAGTTTTAACCTTGGTTTTATGGTTTGACTAGTTCTAACATCACCTAAGAGGATTGAGTATGCAAAAGAACAAGTAAAAGGCCACTACCACAGGTAATACTAAGCAGAACCAAACACCCCTTCAAGTGCACAATTACACTGCAAATCTGAAATTTAAGCTTAGACTCACCAAACTAATGATCCCACTAAATTACCTATCTATCTTAAAAGCTATTTGAGCAGTGAGATTGACCAAAGATCATCAAGAACACCAAAATGCAATAAAGCTAAATTCAGGCAGTGGGTATTGATAAACTAAACACACATAAGCTAAATTCAGGCAGTGGGTATTGATAAACTAAACACACATAAACTAAATAGAGAACTTACTTGATGACTTGACAAAATGGACTTATGGACTGATATAAACTCATAATAGCACTAGGATGCTTATATTTGCTTATGGAAAAGGATATGTTAGCTTGTACAGGTTGATGTACCTTGAAAGTAATTTAGAGAAACAGGAAATATTAACTTAAGAAGATTTTATTAACTTGGAAAAGCTTAAAGCAAACTTAAAACTATTTGGAGAAACAGGAAATTAAGAACTTTTGAACATAAAATGAAACTTGAAAGTAATTTGCAATAAACTGATTTAAAACAATAATTTCATTATACTTTAAAGATGAGTACATTAGAAAGCAGTAAAATATTACATAAGTTCCCTCAGATTTCACCTAAATTATCACCCAGAAACTACCTAAACCTACACTAATTAATCTACTCTAACTAATAACTTCTTCTCCTTTTTGATTGACTTTTATAGACCCCGGAGACTTCCTTCTCTCTTTCCCACTTCATTTCAAGCCGTTGGATGGCTTTAATTTGATCTCAGCCTTTAAATCTCTTTTGGCGGGAAAATGGAGATTTGGCAGTTGGGTGGTTTGGTGAGGTATTAATTGTTGGGGTGTGTTGTGGGAGACATGAGTGGGGGAAGGTGAGGGATTTATGGAAAAAGGTGAGGAGGGGACATGGAGGAGGTAGGGAGCAGCAGGCCAAGTGGAGGGGATGAGGTGTTTGTTTGACC
Organism: Artemisia argyi; assembly: GCA_030686995.1. Lineage (NCBI taxonomy): Eukaryota > Viridiplantae > Streptophyta > Magnoliopsida > Asterales > Asteraceae > Artemisia > Artemisia argyi. The sequence goes on along the minus strand of CM060695.1, from coordinate 130,619,789 downwards.
TGTTAACTAGAGGGAGTAGTAAAAACGGGGTGGTGTTTGTTTTATTTTTATGTGTTTGGGCTTGGGGTGGAATTTGGGCTAGTTGGTGGTGGATCAGGGGTGGACTTTGGGGTTTGGTATTTGCGTGGATTGGACTATAATAACAAAAGGGTCCATTTGGTTTATTAAATATCACAAGGACCAAGTTTGTAATTAGGCTGAAATTGAGGAGCTGAAAATGTAATATTCCCAAAGTCAAAGTAAGGACCAAACTTGCCATATTTCATAATCCAAGGACCTTAAATGATTTTTTCCAAAATTAGATATCCGGGGACCATTTATGCCAAAATTGAGACTAAACTTGTAAATTCTCAAAACTTTTGAAATTTTTCACTAAATGACTAAATATGACAACTTATGATTTCAAAAGGACCTTTGGTGACTTTTCTTTTAAAATAAGTGCTCAGGGACTATTTTTGCCAATTTTTGAAAGTTGGGGGACTGAAACTGCCAATTTTGCAAACTTTGTTCGTTTTTCATCTGTTTTTACTCATTTTGCATCTGAAACATATAAAACACAATTTTGGAATATTTTCAGTATTTTGATGTATTTTTGAGTGTTTTTAAATGTTTTGCAGCTCAAATTTGACCAAAAATGATGAGTGTTTGAGCACTCATCATTACGAACGTGGTCATTGTTTATTAAACTATAAAGTTTCTTTAATTATTTAATTTTTGGTTGTTTATTAATCAAAAGCTTGTGAGTTAAGTGTTTTCACCAAGGTTTTGAAGCCCGGTTCGACCCGGCCAGGTTAATCGGTCGAATCGGTTCTGGCCTAAAAACGCGTCAAAACTAACCGGTTTTGTGACTATGTGAAATCCGGTTTGAACCGCCGGTTTTTTGAAAACCCGGGTCAACAATTCCGGCCGGGTTCTCTTTTTTTTCCTTTCTATTTTTAAATACTGATAAAGTACACAGAGTACGCTTAGGGTGCAGTAACCACTTTTTTACCCTAATATACCACTTTTCATACTTTTTTTCAATCTCATCTTTAGTGTGCAGACACCATGAAAATAGCCTAGCTCACTTGTGACAAATTTCTAGTAAATCAAACGATCAAAACCGCCTTTGATTTGTGATTTGTGAAGCTATCGTTGATCTACTGTATAAATTAGAGATATCATATTATCATGGTATTTATTTGGATTGTTCTTGTATTTTGTTATATTAGAGTATATATCATGTTCTCCACCTTTGATTTTGTTATTGATTTGTGAGGCTATCGTTGATATTTTGATCTACTGTATAAATTAGAGATATCATATTATCATGGTATATATTTCGATTGTTCTTGTATTTTGTTATTTTTAGAGTATATATCATGTTCTCCACCTTTGATTTGTTGTTAACAGCAAATGGATGTTGGACATGTATGTTTGGACTTTGGACAGTATGTTTGGACAGTAGAAACAGGATGTTTAGACATGTGTATAAAACTGGGTTGATCCGGGTTGACCCGGTGGTTGAACAGGTTGGCCCGGTGACTTGGTCGGGTCGATCACAAACTCGGTTTTCAAAACATTGGTTTTCACAGTTGTTTATGAGATGTATTGTGTGAATGTTGTATAAGATTGTGAAACGTTGCCGTTTTAAAAGAGAATGAAACCATAATCTGAATATTATTAGACCAAAAGGAAAGGATGCGATATTATCACCAAATGGGCACACATCACACGGCATTGCCCACTTACTTGGTTCACGCGCTATGCACAGAAACCCAAAACATATTCGGTGATCACTTCACCAATTGATAAAGCTAGAAAAACATGGGACCCACGATGTAATTTGCAATATATACGTTTGATTATTACCGTTGGGAGTAAAAAAAAATAAAAAAATACCACCCCACTATTTCTTTTATATAAATACCCACAAACCTCAATTTTTTTAACACAATCTCAAATCAACACTCTCAACTTATTTATTTCATCCTTTTTATAAAAATGTCACAAGAAAACACTCCCCGAAACAACAATCGTACATAACGAACAAATAATCAAAGCAATCCCCCGACAACCGAAGGCACATTCGATCTAGGAAATACTCCTCCGCCAAACCCACAACTCAACTTACGACCACAATCATTATATTATAACCATCCCTACCCAAACCTACCATACCATAATCTATACCAACAACAACCATTGTTTAACCAATTCTCATCGCAATATCAACAAAACGCTTTTAACCAATTCTTGGGTCACCATAACTCGTACCCGTTTGATATGTCACAAAACCAATTTGGTGGTCATCATCACAGCCTCATACTCAACAGCCAATGTCCCCCGTTTCTGCATTCTGAAATGAGTATTTGTACTCACCTCAATTTGATGAGGGCTATTATCAAAACACTCAACGTGATGAATCTCCCGTTTCTCCCACAGCCCCGTCACCACCACCACCAGTTCCAGCGAAGACAAGAAGGCGCCAAAAGCGGCCACATCCAGCTCAAACCGGTGAGCCACTAAGGAACATTCCATGGACCCTGGAAGAAGAAATTGCATCGTGTAAAGGTTGGGTTGCAGTATTCGAAGATCCTGCCAAAGGTAATGCGAGGAAGTCGAATGGATCTTAGACTGATGTACAGGCGTACATGGCGAGAAAAACAAATTCGGATCGACGAGGGTACGATATGGTTATTAGGAAATGGAAGACGGTGCGTCCGAATGTGGCTCGTTTTTATGGAGTGTACAATAACCTCATGCGTATGCAACCTAAGAGTGGAGCCGAAGATGAAGATTACTACAATAGGGCAACTCTAAACTATGAAGCTGAATACGGAGTAAAGTTCACACAGAGACATTGTTGGGAGCAGTTAAGGAAATGTGAGAAATGGAATGACATTGAAGTTAAACTTTTTTTTATCAAAGGAAGCAAATGAAAGGTCCAAGAGATACAAGTTATCTGGGTCTAGTTCGTTCTGCCCAGATAGTGGAGAAGAAAGTATAAACCTGGATGATGATGCCGGTGGAGATGACGAGGAAAATGAGGTGCAAGAAGTTCTACGACCACAGGGCAGGGACAAGCGAAAGCTTTGAAGAAAAAATGTGTGAGTAAGTCGGGATCATCGGTTAATGACGAGGTGGATAAAATGATGATATCGGAGATGGCACAGCAAACCGAACGTGATAATGAATTGAAGAGGAAAGAACGAGTTGAATGGATGGTGATAAAAAAGAAGGAAGTGGAAGTTAATGAATATAAATCAAAGCAACAAGACTTAATGTTCTATATGCAGCCATATGAATATTTGACTGGGAAGGCACGCAAAGCCATTGACGAGGTTAGAGCTGGGACGAATCGAAGTGGGGTTTCAACTTTTAGTTTAAATTTCGAAGTTTATGTAATGTTTTACTTTCGTATGTTTGTGTATTTAATAATCGTAGTTTATGTGTTGTTTTAATATTCCCGGTTTATGTACTATGTTTAATATTTGAAGTTTATGTAACGTTTTAATTTCGTACGTTGTGTTTTTAAATTTGAAGTTTACGTTTTTATATTTTTACGTTTACGTTTTTAATTGTGTAAGTATTAAAAGATGGGAGTTAAGGTGAAAATGGGTATCCCTTGCCCACTAAATGGTGAAGAGTGGTGAGGGGAGTGGGAGGAGAGAGAAAGCTGACGTGGCGCTGATGTGTATGATGAAGAAGTAGTGACCTTGCCTAGTAGCCTTATGATCATTATTGTAGACGTTGTAATGCAAAATAAAATAATGATAGGTGAAATGGAGAGAATCAAGACAAACTTTGTATTTTGAGGTACTTAGTAATCTTTTCAAATGTTAGTTACTAGTTATATATCTCGCGCGTTGCAGCGGGGTGTTTTGATAAAGAAGCAGCCTATGTTGTTTGTGCACAAAAGCCTTTTTGTTAGATAGCGAAAAAAAATGGCCAGTATGTCTGTTGTTATACACCACATGTAGATAAAGGCTGTAAACAAATAAATTACAAAACATGTCATGTAAATTGTAAACCAAAATTACACTCGAGAGAAGCAAAAAAGTGATACGTATTAAGCCGAAGTCAATACAAACGGTGGAAAGGAATTTCTAATATAACAAATAAGATTTTAGCACATATGTTTTATGTGGTTTAGCTTTTGATGATGAACTTCCTGAGGAAACGATCTTCTGATCTACCTGTTTTGTCCCTGAAAAAAGCATAACGACAATTAAATACCAAAGGATGAAACTGTGTTTAGAGTATCATAGCAATAGCAAATAAGAGTAGCGTAACTTACCTGTTTTGAAGCATTGGCTGGCCACCGTTCGCCTGACCTTATAGATTCTCTTCTGAAGCCATCACTGCACATGAAACTGAGAATACTATAAAGATGCATACAGATAAGAACTTCAAATACCGTTTAACCAAGAGGTAAATAACATTATTTTACCAAAAAAAATAGGCAGATAATAGAAAGGGAATGAGCTACTTGTAATTGCTGTATATATATTTTTTTTTGCTGTCATATACCATTCATTTTGTATCAGTTTTGTTTTACTTTGGTCAAGTTGTTTAAGATGTGAAAGGATCAGCAATTAACGCATGTTCATGCATGTGTTAATGAAGTAATGATGAAAAAATGGTTGCATTGAGCAGCCTAAAAGGGGTAATTAAAGCTATTGGGTTTATAAGGCACCTAGAAACACAAAGCAATAATGAAAAATTGTTTGTGTTGGGCATTCCAAGAGGGGCAATTAAATCTAATGTCTTTATAAGGGATCCACAAACACAAAGGAATAGGCATTAACAAAGTTAAACTACAACTAAAACACACACACATATTCTCCAAAAGAAAGTTTCATAATAAAAAACATAGAATGACAACACCCATGCCATTCTGCAAGGAGCTCGCTACTGTTGCGGACTCGATCCTAGTAAAAGACATGATGGTGGTAAAGTTTAGGAGGGAAGTTGCTGCGACACTGGTGGATGAAGCTGAGCTAAGAAAGAAAGCGAAAGAAATAATGTCGCGTGTGGCTGAGAGAGACATGGTACTTGGAGAGCTGGAGCTTTTGTTTTCTTTTGAGTCGACTGTGCAAAGCATTTCTGAACTCAACAACTTGCAAACTGAAGATCTGACAAAAGTGTCGCTGCTGTTGGTGAATGTGGTCAAGAAATAGAAGCGAGCATCATAGCTCCTGTCGTTGATCGAGAAGCTGAAACGCTTGCCGTATTGATGCTAGGTGTTTTGGGTTTTTAGAATATGCATCTTGGGTGTGGGTTAGCTGGGGCTGTCTAGGGTTTGGGGGGTTATTTTGTTGAAATGTTTAATGGTTTAAACCCTTCAATGATTATCATGAATAAAAGATCCTTGTTACGTGCTTGTTTCAGCTATAGTTTTACTACCTAAGTAATGCAAGATTGAGAACGGAAAAGTTTTTTGTTGAAACATACCTGTTTTTTCTTTCTGTTTCTTTCTTTTTTGCGATAGCGGTGCGGCTTTGGGCTCTCAATGTGGTCCGTCTATTCGACAAGCTGTTTAAAAAAACAATAAGCGCCTATTCATTTTTGGGAGCAAATAAGCGGTTCAATAAGTAAACACAAAGTGAGCCTGCCTAATCGTAACAGCGTATGAATAATAATCTTAGGCACCAAGTCTGATCATATAAGAGACAACTTTTTTTATCTATTATAAATATCAGAAAACTAATTCAATTAGCAAATAAGATGCATAACAGTTACATTTCTATGTAAATAGTCACAAACAAAGAATGAAACCTGCCTATTCATTTACCTGTTTTGGCGGGCGTATTTGCAATCGAAAGGCTGGAATAGACTTCATTATGATATCTGTTCATGTTGGTGCAGTATTTGCTGACACACTGGCTAGTGTGAAAATTCAATATGGATCAAATGCCTGCATCAATCTAACCATGTAAAATCATGCCCCCGTGCCATATGACAAAGGCGGAAGTGGAAGACACCAATCGACAGCAGCAACGACCATCTTTGCTACACATGGCCCTGAATCAGAAAACAAATAAATAGATTTAGCTTTTTATCTATGCGCCAATATTATCAATCAAATAGCAGTGTTCAGTTATTTCGTAAGAACATCAGATGTAATAGGAACAACTGGATCTTAGAAATAATCACCTACTTGTAAGACATCTAGGATATACTAACGGTTTTTCTTCGTATAAACAAACCTGATTTTGTCAGTACTTATGTAACAGCAATAGAGGACAATGACCTATTATTTTCTTGACTATTTAGACTTTTATAGGTTTCTTCCAATGAATCAACTAACTAACAATCATCGCTCCATGTAAATATTCAAATTAACTAACCAACTGTGAGCATCCTAATCGAAAAACACAGAAACGTATCTAAATAATTGAAGCAACAATCTTTGCTTCCGTAATCATATGAGAGACATCCTCTGGCCTAATAAGGTCAGTAACCAAATAAAGTATCATACCTCATGACCATCTAGCAAGCGAGTAACCTAGTGTATTAATTGTCTTTGGAATCTCACGATCCATGTCAGTTATTGCAAATGGCCAGATGGTTTAAAAATGCAGTAAAAAGTTGGGTGAATGTACAGGTATTTTAGAGTACCTGGCATAAAATTAACTGGAGACAACACCGAAGAACACTGGGTTGTTCACTGTAGGCTGTCATACCGCTTGTAAATCCGCCACCACCTGCAATATACAATGAATGGAAAAGACATCATGAAAGCATCTGAGCCATATAATAATAATAATAATAATAATAATAATAATAATAATAATAATAATAATAATAATAATAATAATAATAATAATAATAATAATAATAATAATAATAATAAAACGCATGGGTTCCTCCCCTTCTCATTCTCTTCCTTAGGAGAGCTTGAGAGGGATGCAGTGACATTACTAAAACGCATCCGTAGATTCTCGTTGACCCAGGGCATTGGAGCACGCGCCGCTGATCATATTTTTAATAGAATTAGCTTTGCCATAGCTAGAGGAGTGCCCAGCTTGTCTCTCGGCTCCCCACTAATTTCTTGTAAATCTTATGACTTTCTAATGAAGTGATGTTTTTATAATAATAATAATAATAATAATAATAATAATAATAATAATAATAATAATAATAATAATAATAATAATAATAATAATAATAATAATAATAATAATAATAATAATAATAATAATAATAATAATAAATAAAAAATAAATAAATAAAAAAACTAAAAGAGAATGCAACATGCAGTGGCAATCGCTGTATAGCCACTGGCAAAGTGTCTACTTCATTGTGACGTATTCCACATGCGCTAGAGGCTCCGACGTGTTCAAGACCACCCTGACAGCAAGAAATCAATTTATGAATTCCATAACAATAATTAATAAAGAGTTCAGCAATCTGGTTTGCAAGAAGTCGTACCTGGTCAATTGAGGGCCGTGCGTGATCTCCAACTGTAAATAAGGAAAGATCGAATAAAAGTAGTAGAGCATGTGCATGAAGCAGGCCCATAGGTAACGCTGAATCCTCAGCGACGGTGATATGGTCAGCGAAGATTGTATATTCAAATGCAAGCAAGCTCTGTGGTTGAATGGCATGTCAGACGGCTAATAGATGATCGGATTATTGCAGGTCTAACATGCCATTCAATCAACAGGGCTGGATTGCTAGAACAGTTAAACGCTCTTCTGAAAATAAGGGCACCAGCATTTTTAAGCTTTGTTTTTTTTGGGTTTTGACCAACACGATGAACCCACTTGCTAAACATAGCTGTTGTTTCCAAAAGAACATGTATAGTTATACGATATCGAAACCAAGAGGTTTTGCATAATGGTTTTCTCACCTATCTAGTCCTGTTGTAGCCAAACAAATAACAATTTCACATCTGCAAATAAAAAAATTCCACATGTTAATTAAATTTAAAACACTATATGCTGATTCTACATATTAGAAATTTCTTTACTTCTAATGTTATTAGAAAGTTGTTCACTTTTAATGTTTACGGTCTATGCTAATGATTCAAAAAGATTAATTTACCAAGCAACGAATCAACGACTGTAGATAAGGAATCAAGTAAAAACTTATCTTGTATAATCATATTCGCTTCATGATGATCAGTCTCGATTTCGCCATTGTCCTACAAATCCACAGTTCAAAATAGCATCAGAAACATACTGGTTTCCAAATCCAAATCTCCAAAACTGTGTAAAAATTGAATGTAACAACCTTATGGTGAATTGTGATTATCAATGTTTCCTAAAACAAATTCTAGGATTCAATGTATCCAGTGTGCTACCTAGTATCAAGTATCGAGTTCAAATCAAACTCTTTTAGCTCTTTTTTAAAATTAAAAAAAAAATGCAGAGATTAGACTCGAGGTTACCTGTTGTTTTACACCACAAAGAATAGGGCACACCTTTCTCAACGTTCTTCTGTCCCTTCTGAATTGCCATTTCTCCTACCACATAAAATGCCCCGTAGATCATATTCCAGCCGATCCATTAGAAGGTTACCTGACAGCCATAGATAAAAGAACATATTATCGGATATGTAATGTTTTGCTAACAGGATGTTTGGATTAGCTTATTTTCCAGGGTGTTCGTTGAGGCTAATAAGCTCATAAGACCAAAATATAAGTCTAAAGTACTTTGCGTAAAAAAGGGGAAAAAAACGCAAAAGCCGAAAACTTTAGACACAATTAATAAACTCCTAAATTTTAACAGAGAATATACTCAAAGATAATCAGATAGCTAGCTCGTATTTGCGATCCTAAAAAACCCGATATCAATTACTACCCCAAGCTTTAGCAACAAAAGTAATTTACTCCTATTTTCAATTGCAGAGAACCAATAGTACCCCTAAATTATAATTATATAAACATGCATATTTAATTGTGTTGTACCTGTATCAAGAAAGTACCAATGAGGTTGTTCACAACTAATGTAATCTTTTTCTTTGTATTGTTTTTTGCTGCTCTTTTACAATTTGAAAGAATACTCACCGGTCTCAGACTGTCAGCAACGTAAAATGGTGGGTGTGAATGAGGGCAAGGATTGTTGTAATCCGGTATACTGTAAGAGGAATCATATGGACATACGGTATGTCACTCTCTGCACAATGTTTTAACCCAGCATTCATGTAAAAAAAACATTCAGTTCCAATAATCTAAAAAACCAGAATGTAATGTATTGCAGATACCTTTTGTTCTTTTGTGTTCATGGTCTCCACCAACTTCCCAGCTCAAGCGACATGTACAGTTGACTTGGAGAAGATAAGTTTTTCTGCGGACTGTAAGCCAAACCTGAAAGAACCTATACAGCTAAAGATATGAGCAAGTCGCATAAAATCAAAAAGATCGCTCAAAATATTTTAGCTCCAATTGTACCTTATGAGCTGCAGGTGCCGATATATAAATGATCAATGGTCATGGTGTGTCACAGACGGGCCACAAAACTCGTCGACCACTCGAATGTGTGCTGCATGCAATCGAAAATCAACAATTCCGAAATAAAGTTTAATAACGGTATCAGAACAACATTCAGAATTAAAATAAGAAAAGTACCTAAAGCAGGATGAGCGCTCGATGTCCGGAATTCACACGATAAACAATAACGATAAACACAAAATTGTTAGCGTCGAACATGTTTTCCAGAGATGTCAAAAATGGGCTGCAATAAAATATTAGCCTCAGATCTGTGTATGGTGTTCAGGTCATAGAAGTGTCCGAATTCCCCTACGGCTACAACTAAACCTGGTTGCATAGCAGGCATATATGCTATGCCATCCGGTTGTTGTCCCACCAAGTTAAGGCCGGAACATCTCACCGAAATTCCAACAATCATCACAGGCATAATAACTTTCGCAAAAAAGAATGTTACCTATACCATTCATCAATAACCGATTCCACAAAGGCGGAACAACCGACGTGGTTGCGTTACTTTAAACGGCCCGCCAAAATACGGCTGCTGCTGCGCCATCCATGAATAACCAATTTGACAAAGGCGGAACAACCGCTATGGCTACGTCAGCGCAAACGCCCCGCCAAAATACGGCTGCTCTCAAGCGATTAATGAATAAGCGATTTCACAAAGGCGGAACAACTGCTATGGTTGCGTTAGTGTTAATGCCCCGCCAATATACGGCTGCTCTGAGGCCTCTAACAAATTCAGTAACATGGTCTGCAACCAAAAGAAACCCGGTCACTTCCATTATAGGCAGATATAATCAAATATTCAAAACAACAAACATAAACTTTGAACTTACATACAGCTCACATCAACAAAAGCATACACAAATGACTAAATAGCTCAAACATGTAAGCAAACACATAAAAAGTTAATAGAACCCGAAATTAAGGATTCCAAACCTATCAACAACGATTATTTGATTGAACAGACAAAAGGCAGAAGATATAGCACACCTAACACGAATCTTTCAAAAAAGCCGGCGAAGCTAATGACACTGTTAAACCTAATTTTGATAAAAAAAATAATAATAAAAAAAAAAAAAAAAAAAAAAAAAAAAAATCTGCTGACCCAACTCTTAATCATGAGATATAGCAAAGAAGAAAAAAATATGTGGGCAAAAAAGGAGTTGAAACTGTACAGACGAACAAATGGCGAGCGCATATCCACAAATGGAATAAAATAATGACTTTAGTACACACTTGCATTTATCTGATCTGATAACCCGTTTTTTGGGATCAATGGATAGTCGGAGATATACCCGGACGGATCTAGAAGATAAACTAAAGTTGTGAGTGGCAATGAATATTCAGGGTCGGGTAGGATGCACCAAATAGCTTCACGGGCCTAACCCAACTTGGGGAAAAAAGGGGGGACTTAAAGGTACTGTTCATTCATTTCCTACCAATTGTTATATTGTATAATTTGGCGGTTTAGAAACAAATTTTGTTTTGATGACAAACCGCTTATAAAATACACCCTTGAAGATGAGATCAAGGCTCTTTTGTATGGTTGGATCACTCATAGGAATTCAAAATTATGTATAGGTTGGTATGATTAAATCATGGATCCGCATTCTATATGTTTCAATTCATTGCAATATGTTTCTTTTTTTCTAGCCCTCGGTTACTTCGTGCTTATATAATGTCTTTAGCCTTTCAAAAGAAAAAATCTTTTCAAAATTTGGTAAAAAATGGTTGCAATGAAATAATAACAAAATATAATCACAACATTTATCTTAAAAATTAAAGCTTCTTGTTAACATAATTCAATTATGGTCGCGAAGGATGACATGTTAACACATTTAGGGCCCGTTTGGTTTGTAGATAGGTTTAGATTATAATTTGGATTTGAATGTAAAGTTGTAGATTAAGATAGGCCTGCAATCAAGTCAAGCTTTTATTAAGCAACTTGAGCTTGAGCTTGAGCTTGAGCTTGAGCTTGAGCTTGACTCGATCAAGCTCAAGCTCAAGCCCAAGCTCAAGCCTAAAAAATAGCTAGAAACATATAATGAGCCAAGCTCAAGCTTTTGATAGCTTGGCTCGAGCTTGAATCAAGCTTTTTTGAGCTTTAATATAAATATATTTCCATTATAAATTTATATAACTAACTAGGGATAATTTGAGTATTAACATAATTATAACGACTTACGTTGTAAATAATTAAACATGTATTCTAGAAGATCATTTAAACCTAACTAATCCAAACGTTTTGTATCCTACTTTATGTATCTTCACACTTCTTGGGCTGTCGACTGTTATAGTGTTATCATTTGTGTAACACACTAATGAGTTTGGCTATTATGGTTTAAGTTTGTTTTACTTTATACATATATCTATTGATGAGTTTGGCTATTAGATACAATATTTTTATATATATTCAAGCTTTTCAAGTCGGGATCAAGCTTTTATCGAATTTTTCAAGCCAAGCTCAAGCCTGGATGATTAAAGCTCGCCAAGCTCAAGCCCTGTTAAACTCGAGCTCAGCTCGACTCGATTACACCCCTAGATTAGGATTTGGATTTGGATTTGGATTTGATGTAAGAGAGAGAAAATAATATTTAATAGTATTAATTATTTTATATAATATTTTTGTAATAAAAAATATTATTATTAAAAATAAATATAGAGATAAATGAGAGTAGAGTTGTAAGTTGAGCTCACAAAAAAACATACTCCGTAAATATTTATCAAACCCTACCCCTCCCCCTACTTTTGAAAAATATGAAATCATTGGGGTTGAGTCCTAATTTTAAACCTTATAAACACAACCAACTATTTAATTTGCATTTATTAAATCCAAAACCCAAATAAATCCCACGTGCCAAACATACCAGAGAGGCCCTTAAATAAATTTAGGCATGAGATATAAGGACGGGGGCTAGATTTTTATTTTAACGGGGGCTATAGTTTTAGGTGTACTTTTTTTTGACTTTTTGGGTTTTTGTCTTTTTTTTTTTTTTTTTTTTTTTTTTGTGTGTGTTTTATGATTTGTGTTTTGTGTGTTTTGTATAATTATTTTTTTTGTATAATAGCACATTAAATATTACCTCGTTAAATAACTGCAACAACAAATGTTATTATTAAATTAAACGACACGTTAAATATTACCACGTTAAATAACTGCAACAACAACTGTTATTATTAAATTAAATGACAACGTTATACACATTATTTAAAAACAACAACATCTATGACATATGAAGATTATTCATCTCATTTAAAAGATCATGGAGCCGGGCACTTGACTGACAAGCGTGATCCTCATGATTCCTTACCATTTCTAACTCCATTTCCAGCGCCTTTATTCTTGCCTTCAACAACTTGTTCTAATTTTTTGTAGCAACGCAGTTTGAGCAATGCGTTGAAGAAGAGGCTTGATTAAAGTGCTCTGCTTCAAATTCATCTTTCCACTTGAAGTATCGACACCCATAGTCTTTTGTACCTGGCTGTTACATATTAAGAAAATAATAAGAAATGTATTTTTAACAAACAAATTATTTACATAACTAAGCAAACGTATGATTATTTACCACTGAAAGAGGACATACATAAAACAGTCGCCCACGACTACCATCTTGCCAGGATTTCCGTTCTACAATAAATCCTCTATTACATCGGCACCAGAAAGGATTTCTTTGGCTCATCTGACCAAAGAATTTGCATAATAATTTACATCATCAATCAATAATGTTACTACTAATTTAAACAAAGTAATAATAACTGGTGCAGAACTAACACTCTACAAAAAAGCAGACTTTTAAGTTTCAAACAATTAACATTTAAACGATGTTGAATAATCATTTACAACATTTACAAACAATTTACATTTAAATAAATGAATAATCATTTACAACATTTTCAAACAATTTACATTTAAATAAATGAATAATCATTTACAACATTTACAAACAATTTACATTTAAATAAATGAATAATCATTTACAACATTTACAAAATACATCGATGGTTATATATTGCATCCCATTCGTTTGCAACTGGCTGTTTGAACCACCTCCATTGTGGGTGGTAATGTGGTAGTGGAGAATCTCTGTCTATATTGAGACAAATGTAATGAGCACCACTGTTCTCCCCCACAAGCGCAATCACAATGGGGTCAATTCCATGTGATAAGCTTGGAGCAGAAAATAGGGGTAAACATGTGAACCAACCATGACGGTCTATATATACAAGAGGTCGGTGAATAGCTGAAGCGATGACCAGACCCGTATTTGGCATTGTCATCTAGTTATCTTCAGGCGCTGGTCCATTAAACCAGTTTAATGTATCACGAAGGTGGTAAAAGTCTTCTTCCCTGTCACACCCCCAAAATCGGGTCCAGCGGAAGCATACGTGTAGCTGGGGTGTAACTCAATTGATATTACAACACAAGTAAAAAAAATGGTTTTCACTTTAATCATTTAGAATAAAATCGTTTAATCAAAAATGTTGAATTTGCATCGTTAAAAGTAGTGCGGAAGTAGGCCCTTAAAATAGTTTAAAAACGGTCCCCATATAAATAATCAGAGTCTTCTATGACCATGCCATGCCCTGCCAAAACCTCCTGTAGCGTGCCATAGGTTAAAACCTGAAAATACATGCTAAAGTGTCAACACGAGGTTGGTGAGTTCATAGAGTTTGTTTAACAAATAAAGTATATAAAAATGATCACACAGCAAAGGCATCGTAAATCCACTCAGTTGCAAATCCCGCCATAAGAGACTTGCAACCTGTGTGTTTACAACCCACTGCTACAATATATAGTTTAGGTCTAGTAGTCAAGTACCCGCGGTCATAATAAGTCACAATATAAGCACCACCTATATAATAATGTATGCCATGCAAAGCCCCTAATTAAATAATATGCGTCCCGTAACATGGTGGACGAGAGGTTGGCCGACCTCTAATAGCGCTATCCATACTACTAATAGGCGTCGAACAATGCGAATGTACGAACAGTACATCATACAACTATTATATAAGATTAAGAACGCTCCGAACATGGGAGACTTAGCACGCTCCACCAATAAGGCGAGACTTTAGGGTTAAGAACGCTCCACCAATAAGGTGAGACTTTAGGTCATAGTACGTACGGTACATTAGGGTCAAAAGTTCAAAAGTCAAGTCAAGTTCAATAGTTCAAAACAAGTTATAAGGTCAAATGAGTTCAAAGAGTCAAGAAGTAATTTATGTAAAAACGAGCATGTATTCTCCCCCCAAAAAGTTAACAAAACAATTTAAAAGAGTAGGGGCTATGACTCACCTCGAAGCGATAGCAATGACGACAAAAGTGGATACACAGAAATGAGGTTCGATCTCTAACCGCGACCTATAATGAACGAATGATACGATCTACTTAAATTATGAGGGGATGCGATGAATGTACATGCACATGATACCTATACCACTCGTAACTTGAAAATACTAGTTATTGACAAAGTAAAATAGTTTCCATACTTAGGAAAATAAGTCCAATTATAGAAGTATATAACTTGTCGTAGTATATCGTATAAAAATGTTAGTGTTGTATTCCGCGTCTTGAAAACCTTAAAATAATGTCTAGTAGTTGTAAAAATAAGTCTTGGGTCATAAGTTCTTCATTTGTTAAGAACATAGCTCTTTAATAATACTTCTAGAAAACATAGTTACTACGTAGTTGTATATTATTTTTGTCAAAAAGCTGTCAAAATAATATATGTTTTGCCGTTATAGAAACGTGAATATCTTTGTCGTTATAAGTCTGTTTTACTCGTTCTTTATATCCACGGAATCGTGGGACAAAATACTAACATATTTTTGATAAGTCGGGATGGCTAGATCAAGTTTTATACCCAAAACAACCCGTGACAACTGTTCATCAGCAAAGGATTTTCAGAAAATATAGTTTTCGTCGTTAAACTTGTTTTTAGCGTATCTCCTTCGTTATAAACTCGTTTTTATCCCCGTTTTCGGCCATAGTTCCGTCTCGGGGTGTATTTTCTAAATATTTGATCAAAAATTACCCATCATCCACTGATTTTCCCACGTTTCACAAATAGGGACAGTAGGTCAATATGTAGTTTCAAAAATCATTTCTAATGTTCCAAACTAGTTTCTAATCCAACCAAACCACTTTCAATCATCACAAATCTAGTCTAATCTTACCATACACCTTCTTAGGGTGTCATGGGTTCCTAAACATCATCAATCTAGTGGATTTAACAAGGATCTAACTATAATCCATTTCTAGAGTTCAAAAGTTATATATATATATAAATGAGTGGTATAACTAACATATGCATGAAATCCTTGTATAAAAATGATAGGAACATTGTAGGAACTTGGTAAAACTATAGAGATGAGTTTATTAAACTTACTTGAAGGTTTAGGGAGTTTAGATGATGAAAACCTACTAATCCTTGAGTTTCTATTTCAAAACTCCAACAAGGATGCCTATATGATCAAGTTTATACCAAGATCTTGTAAAATTTGTTCTCCTTGCTCCTTGAACACCCTAGTTCGAACACACCCCAAGAGAAAAGAAGAGAAAAAATTTGCTTGCCTTAGTAAAAATGATTTTTGTGATTAAAATGGATGAAAAGTTTAATTTATACTTAGACAAATGTTTGGTGAGCATTAAATTAAGTTGGTGAGAAAAATGGGGAAGGTTGGGGGCTAATTAAGGATCTTGTCCCCAAAAGTGTATGTATTAGTTAGTTTTATGTATGCATTAGGTGTTATCGGGTACCGAGTTAACTAAAAAAATAAATCGTGACGAGGTAAAATAAAATACGACTAAGTTGTAAAAGTTGTAAAATATTATTCTTGATGAGAATCGGGTGTTAAAATAATTATCGTTTAGTTTTTAAGAAAACCGTCGTAATTATATTAGACGTACGATACGAATTAAATAAATTTCCAAAATAACGGGTAAATGAATTTTATAATTTTTGTATCATTATAATGAGTGTAAAAATGTCTTAGGACCATAGTTGGGATTGTCGGACCAATTATTCAAAATAATAGTTCATAAGATAACGTTTATTAGGCGATAATCGTACGTGTACAGAAATGACGCATCTCACGTATAAACGACAAATTTTCTCCGGAGGTGAATAGTGTTTTATGAATAGTAAAATTTTAAAACGCTTCTCAGAATATCAAACTGACTCCGAAAAAGATGAATAGTAAAATGATGAATAGTGATCGATGAATAGTAACCGATGAATAGTAAATGTTGAAAGTTCGGGAAAAGACCAGAATTTACGAGTTGTGACAGTCTCTACCCCTTAGGGAACTTCGTCCCGAAGTTCAGTTAACGTTGGTCTCCGAAGTGTTATAAAGGTGAAGATTCATGAGATGAAATGACCAGTTGACGTGCTTCTAGGCGGCGGTTCACAAGGTGATGAAAAGTATAAGCGTTCTGACAACGAGGGCATACACACACATAAATGAAGTATTTGGAAGTTGAGTAGAGGATTCAATACGGACAAAATTTTATTATAACCATTCTCAGTGTTGCAAAATTCATTTCTGAGTCGGATATAGGTAGTCAGCCTATGTCCCACTATCCCGGGTTGAATATAGGTGACTAGTCTATATTCCACCGAGGTTCCATGAATTTTGAAATACTCAGCTCAGTTATACTAATACTATGTCCTTCACAAAGACCAAGACGTTCAGAAAGACTAAGGCAGGTGACCAAACTCGACGTCAAAGGATGAAACTATGCAAGGAGATACATACCAGGGTGACATATATGATACGTGAACATGCTTATATGAAAGACAATGACAGAAATCAATTAGAATAAGTGAATATAATAAACCAGATAATGAGACACAATTCTCATCACCTAAGTCAGCAACAAACCACAAGTGAGGCATTATCTTGGCAGGCAGGCACGTGACGGTCATAGGGTTAAGTTTTTCGTAAAAGTAGCTATAGTCTAGGTTTTAAAAACACTTAGTTCGCTATAGCCAGAGCTCTGATACCAATCTGTCACACCCCCAAAATCGGGTCCAGCGGAAGCATACGTGTAGCTGGGGTGTAACTCAATTGATATTACAACACAAGTAAAAAAAATGGTTTTCACTTTAATCATTTAGAATAAAATCGTTTAATCAAAAATGTTGAATTTGCATCGTTAAAAGTAGTGCGGAAGTAGGCCCTTAAAATAGTTTAAAAACGGTCCCCATATAAATAATCAGAGTCTTCTATGACCATGCCATGCCCTGCCAAAACCTCCTGTAGCGTGCCATAGGTTAAAACCTGAAAATACATGCTAAAGTGTCAACACGAGGTTGGTGAGTTCATAGAGTTTGTTTAACAAATAAAGTATATAAAAATGATCACACAGCAAAGGCATCGTAAATCCACTCAGTTGCAAATCCCGCCATAAGAGACTTGCAACCTGTGTGTTTACAACCCACTGCTACAATATATAGTTTAGGTCTAGTAGTCAAGTACCCGCGGTCATAATAAGTCACAATATAAGCACCACCTATATAATAATGTATGCCATGCAAAGCCCCTAATTAAATAATATGCGTCCCGTAACATGGTGGACGAGAGGTTGGCCGACCTCTAATAGCGCTATCCATACTACTAATAGGCGTCGAACAATGCGAATGTACGAACAGTACATCATACAACTATTATATAAGATTAAGAACGCTCCGAACATGGGAGACTTAGCACGCTCCACCAATAAGGCGAGACTTTAGGGTTAAGAACGCTCCACCAATAAGGTGAGACTTTAGGTCATAGTACGTACGGTACATTAGGGTCAAAAGTTCAAAAGTCAAGTTCAAAAGTCAAGTCAAGTTCAATAGTTCAAAACAAGTTATAAGGTCAAATGAGTTCAAAGAGTCAAGAAGTAATTTATGTAAAAACGAGCATGTATTCTCCCCCCAAAAAGTTAACAAAACAATTTAAAAGAGTAGGGGCTATGACTCACCTCGAAGCGATAGCAATGACGACAAAAGTGGATACACAGAAATGAGGTTCGATCTCTAACCGCGACCTATAATGAACGAATGATACGATCTACTTAAATTATGAGGGGATGCGATGAATGTACATGCACATGATACCTATACCACTCGTAACTTGAAAATACTAGTTATTGACAAAGTAAAATAGTTTCCATACTTAGGAAAATAAGTCCAATTATAGAAGTATATAACTTGTCGTAGTATATCGTATAAAAATGTTAGTGTTGTATTCCGCGTCTTGAAAACCTTAAAATAATGTCTAGTAGTTGTAAAAATAAGTCTTGGGTCATAAGTTCTTCATTTGTTAAGAACATAGCTCTTTAATAATACTTCTAGAAAACATAGTTACTACGTAGTTGTATATTATTTTTGTCAAAAAGCTGTCAAAATAATATATGTTTTGCCGTTATAGAAACGTAAATATCTTTGTCGTTATAAGTCCGTTTTACTCGTTCTTTATATCCACGGAATCATGGGACAAAATACTAACATATTTTTGATAAGTCGGGATGGCTAGATCAAGTTTTATACCCAAAACAACCCGTGACAACTGTTCATCAGCAAAGGATTTTCAGAAAATATAGTTTTCGTCGTTAAACTTGTTTTTAGCGTATCTCCTTCGTTATAAACTCGTTTTTATCCCCGTTTTCGGCCATAGTTCCGTCTCGGGGTGTATTTTCTAAATATTTGATAAAAAATTACCCATCATCCACTGATTTTCCCACGTTTCACAAATAGGGACAGTAGGTCAATATGTAGTTTCAAAAATCATTTCTAATGTTCCAAACTAGTTTCTAATCCAACCAAACCACTTTCAATCATCACAAATCTAGTCTAATCTTACCATACACCTTCTTAGGGTGTCATGGGTTCCTAAACATCATCAATCTAGTGGATTTAACAAGGATCTAACTATAATCCATTTCTAGAGTTCAAAAGTTATATATATATATATATATATATATATATAAATGAGTGGTATAACTAACATATGCATGAAATCCTTGTATAAAAATGATAGGAACATTGTAGGAACTTGGTAAAACTATAGAGATGAGTTTATTAAACTTACTTGAAGGTTTAGGGAGTTTAGATGATGAAAACCTACTAATCCTTGAGTTTCTATTTCAAAACTCCAACAAGGATGCCTATATGATCAAGTTTATACCAAGATCTTGTAAAATTTGTTCTCCTTGCTCCTTGAACACCCTAGTTCGAACACACCCCAAGAGAAAAGAAGAGAAAAAATTTGCTTGCCTTAGTAAAAATGATTTTTGTGATTAAAATGGATGAAAAGTTTAATTTATACTTAGACAAATGTTTGGTGAGCATTAAATTAAGTTGGTGAGAAAAATGGGGAAGGTTGGGGGCTAATTAAGGATCTTGTCCCCAAAAGTGTATGTATTAGTTAGTTTTATGTATGCATTAGGTGTTATCGGGTACCGAGTTAACTAAAAAATAAATCGTGACGAGGTAAAATAAAATACGACTAAGTTGTAAAAGTTGTAAAATATTATTCTTGATGAGAATCGGGTGTTAAAATAATTATCGTTTAGTTTTTAAGAAAACCGTCGTAATTATATTAGACGTACGATACGAATTAAATAAATTTCCAAAATAACGGGTAAATGAATTTTATAATTTTTGTATCATTATAATGAGTGTAAAAATGTCTTAGGACCATAGTTGGGATTGTCGGACCAATTATTCAAAATAATAGTTCATAAGATAACATTTATTAGGCGATAATCGTACGTGTACAGAAATGACGCATCTCACGTATAAACGACAAATTTTCTCCGGAGGTGAATAGTGTTTTATGAATAGTAAAATTTTAAAACGCTTCTCAGAATATCAAACTGACTCCGAAAAAGATGAATAGTAAAATGATGAATAGTGATCGATGAATAGTAACCGATGAATAGTAAATGTTGAAAGTTCGGGAAAAGACCAGAATTTACGAGTTGTGACATTCCCCCCACATACTCACGTAAGTTATACTATGTTTTTGTAACTCTTGCATTAACATGTATCTAGCATCGGCCCACCTATTTTGGTCTTGCACAATCCAATGGGCAATGCACCGAAACCCACAATTTCCGTCACCTAGCACATTATTTATACTTATTACCTGTGAACGGAAAATCTCTGGAATGCGATCAATAAATCCTCGCTATCCTTATCTCCAACGTAAAATCTGTGTCTTATTTTTTGACCCGTGTACGAACTATGTCTTGTAGGCTCTTTGGCGCGTTTCGGGACTTGTTAGGTAGATGCACCTAAACCCACAATTTCCGTCACCTAGCACATTATTTAGATCTAAAATCAATATTATGTGATGTTGTTATTGATTTGAGAGAGAGTTTGTGAGTGTGTGGTGATCTTGTTAGGTAGATGGTTCTGTGTGGTGATGTTGCTGGGTAGATGGTTCTGTGATAAAAAGTTTCTGTGATGGTTTTGTTAGATCCGTGTGTTAATTGAAAGATTGTTACGTTAATTTATAAAAATCTTGATTTTTTCAAAGAAACCCTAATTTTATAAATTAGGGTTTCATAAAATTAGTTTGGGGGTTTTCAATCTATGAATATATATGTGATGTTTCTGTGATGGTTTTGTTAGATCCGTGATGTTTCTGTGAATATATTGGTCTGTGAATATATACGTGATGTTTCTGTGATGGTTTTGTTAGATCCGTGTGTTAATTGAAAGATTGTTACGTTAATTTATAAAAATCTTGATTTTTTCAAAGAAACCCTAATTTTATAAATTAGGGTTTCATAAAATTAGTTTGGGGGTTTTCAATCTGTGAATATATACGTGATGTTTCTGTGATGGTTTTGTTAGATCCGTGTGTTAATTGAAATATTGTTACGTTAATTTATAAAAATCTTGATTTATTCAAAGAAACCCTAATTTTATAAATTAGGGTTTCGTAAAATTAGTTTGGGGGTTTTCAATCTGCGAGTATATACGTGATGGTTTTGTTAGATTCGTGATGTTTTTGTGAATATATTGGTCTGTGAATGGTGGTTCTGTGGTGGTGGTTATGTGGTGGTGGTTCTGTGTTCTTATGTGGTCGTGGGTCTAGTAGTCAAATATGCAAGCCCCCTTCCTTATAAACCATGCCAATATGGAGGTTATGCCTTTTAGGTGTACCTTTTTTTTTTTTACTTTGTTAATGATACTGCTTATTATGATACTGCTTATATGCCTATAAGAACGGGGTCTATGGGTGATCCCTGCAAACCCTCCCTATAAATAGGTATGGTGGTGGTTAACCTGTGGATGTGGGTAGGTTAACACCTTGATCTGCCACCTTTGAGTGGTATGAATACCTGCTCTGGCCTACCCCCAGTCCACAGGCTCTAGTTTTAAGCATATTTACGGCAATGATGATTTTTTAAAAAAATTGATATTGGCGTGGCATTTCCAAATGGATGGCAATAGAAACTTGATTTTGCAACATTTGAAGTTGCAGCCATATAATCTGAGCCTAATATAAAAGCGTAAAACTTATTGTTACCTCATTTGTGGAAAATCGTGACCTAGACATTTTGGGAGCCTTGTTACAATCTTGTTGTGATACTCTGGCCCAACCCTTGTTGTGATGCTTTGCCTTTTGTTGTGATACTCTGCCCCAATCCTTGTTGTGATGCTCTGCCTTTTGTTGTGATACTCTGCCCCAACCCTTGTTGTGTTACTTGTTGCCTTTTGTGCTTTGTGATTGAGAGTTGCTTTGTTTATTGTGGTTGAGTAGTGTTTGTTGTAATGGTTGTAGTATTTGTTGCCACTTTTGTGAAAATGAGTGGTTGAGAGTAGTGACACTGATTGTGGTTTTGTAGCTGATTGTTACTTCTGATTGTTACTTGTTGCCTTTTGTGCTTTGTGAATGAGAGTTGCTTTGTTTATTGTGGTTGAGTAGTGTTTGTTGTAATGGTTGTAGTATTTGTTGCCACTTGTGTGAAACTGAGTGAGGTTGAGAGTAGTGAAACTGATTGTGGTTTGTAGCTGATTGTTACTTGTTGCCTTTTGTGCTTTGTGATTGAGAGTTGCTTTGTTTATAGTGGAGCAAAGCTGATTGTTACTGTTGAGCTTGTGAGTTTTTCACATGCTTCTGATACTACTTTTCTTGGTGATTTGAGGGTTGCTTGAGGAAAGCTGCAAAAGCAAGAATCTTGTTGTTTACAAGCTTGTGAGTTTTTTTACAGGCTTGTGGATGCTGTTGAGGTTATGTAACATGTGCTTTATAAGGACGGGGGCTATATTTTTATCTTAACGGGGGCTATCTGCACTTAGACATGATAACAAAGGCGATGACGAATGGTTTTTAAAACCGAATGGCATGGCAAAGTGATATTTTTATCACTTTGCAGCCTTCATTATCCGAGCCTTAAGTCCATAACGAAATAGCCCCCTTTCTTGTATAACACAACCCTTGTGGGCAATTGTGTTTGTGTGATACTACTGTTCTTTGTGATTTAAGGGTTGCTTTGTTTATAGTGGAGGAAAGCTGCTGCAAAAGCAAGAATCTTGCTTTTTAACTGCACTTTGGTTGGACTTGTGTGAATCTGCACTTTTGGTTGGACTTGTGTGAATCTTGCTGTTTATAGTGTAACATGTGATGCTGGTACAGGCTAGCACTTGTGATGCAGTTGAGGTTGTGTAACATGTGATACAGGCTAGTGATGTTGTTTACAGGTTTGTGTGATATTTTGCAAAACTATTACTTTGTAACTAAGACGATGACGAATGGTTTTTAAAATCGAATGGCATGGCAAAGTGATATTTTTATCACTTTGCAACCTTCATTATCCGAGCCTTACTAAAAATCTGAGCCTATTAGGCGATGACGAATATTTCTTGTGTTTACTTTGTGATTTGAGGGTTGCTTTGTTTACTTTGTGGTGTTTGTGTGAACTGCACTTTGGTTGGACTTGTGTGAATGTGCATTTTTGGTTGGACTTGTGTGAATCTGTTGCACTTTGGTTGGACTTGGACAAAAAAAAAAAAAAAAAAAAAAAAAAAAAAAAAAAAAAAAAACCCTGCACATTTGGACAAAACACTTGTAAAAAAAAAACTTCATAAAATATTTAAAACACTTGAAAAAAAAAAAAAAAAAAACTGCAAAAAGCTGCAGCAGCACTGCAAAAAGTACCAAATGTATAAGGAGGGTTTGCAGAAGGGATGTGTTAACCGGACCCTCCCTACCATGGGGGGTCCACCTACTTTACTTAAAATGTACAAATTTTAATGCAGATAATACAGGCGGCGGCAGCATGTCTTCCACAAACCCTCCCTACAAGGGGGGTCCGGTTAACCTTGCCTTTGTAGAAAAACCCATAGACCCGTTCTTATAGGGCTAACCCAAAATTTAAACCACAGACTGCGAATAGAGTTTGCTGAATCAATCATGTAAATTAATTACTTTACAGTCAAACAGGGTATTCAATTCAGAAAATAACTGATAAACGACACCCCATTATATGACCCACACTAGTTTGCTTCAACCAATTATGTCGACAAACAAGACAAATATTTGTAAGATTCGACAAACACGACAAGTGTATAGTACTGTATTATTTGAAAAAAAATATTTGATTCCTTCATTAATTAAGGGTCAAACTAAGTTTATTGAAAACTCGAACATCGGAATATATATCGAGGAATGATAAATATATATTGAGGAATGATAGAGTCACAAAACAATCCACAAAAGGATGTGAATGATTGGCGTATAAAAGTAAAGAGAGAAACTAAAAAAAAAAAAAAAATACACTAATCATAGAGTGCCACATTCTTTTGTGAATGGTTTTGTGGATATACTTTTGTGGTTCTATCATTCTTCATATATATTTGAGAAAGAAAAAAGATATGATATCATATCGCCAAGTTAACAAGGACCAGACACGAGAAAAAGATCTAACTTTTCAATCATATCTTTGCGAGGCATGCAACATGTCTATTTTGTGTATCTGGTCTACAGTACGTTTTTGTACAATGAGTTTGTAACTCGATCTTTATTTCTACATATATATACTATGCAACCAAGCCATTGTATAAGACTTCAACAAATAATGGGAGTTAAATCGATAATTTCACACATTATTGAAAGTACTAATTAATTAGTATCAATAGCACAGTGTACAAAAACACGTACACATATATAAGAATTGTTTTGAGGTGTCGACTATTGTTTGAGTAAAATCCTGTAACCCTTCGATGGTCCTTGCGAAGCCCTCCGAACGATTAATGCAGGCCTGTAGATGACAACAAAACGCGTTAGCCTCGCCCCGGGTGTTATCCCAGGACCAAGCTCCGGCGTATGAATGAGTATCGGATGTTGGTATTAAGTGTGTGTAATGATAATGCAGTAAATGCTAAATATTATGGAAGTACACAAGGGGTATTTATAGCACTGACCTATCACTGTTTACCACTTGTAGGTAGGTCACTGTTCCTGACATATAGGGGATGGCGTTGTGGGCCACCCCTATGCTAGGGTGTCAGGCCAGGTCGAGTCACGTGTCAATCATGTGCTTTCCGAGGGAGGGGATCAGCCGTCCGGTCTTAAACAGATCGTCCGGCATAGTTGGCCAATCGTCCGGTGTATTTGCGTAACCGTCCGGTCATATACACAATCATGTCCCCCCCCCCCTAGTATCATGTCACGTTCGGGACATGATAGTTTGTGTCTTCGGAAGTTACCCCCGGCGCTCGTCTAGGAGGTTAGGTGTCTTGCATTTGGGCTACCTGGGCCTGTCTGGGTTGGGTTTTTGGGCCTTTTTTAGGCTTGGGCCCAAGTTCATTGTTGAGTAAGTTTACCTATTTTACCGTGATGTATAAGATCCTGCCACGTGTTCGATGTGTGCGCGTGGACGGTCCAGATTTAACCGCGGGTACACTTGCCTTGAGGTGACGTTTCACTTTTCCCCATGTTCTCCCTATATAAGGGTTTTATTTTTCATTTTTACATTTTACTCTTACTGCTTCTCTCATCCCACAGCGATATCTTCGGCTTTGATTCAGGTGCGTTATTCAAACTTCTTTCCTTTCTCCGTTTAAGAGTTGCCTTCCCCTCCGTTCACATATCATGTCCACACAAGAGGATGTGACCTCCGGGTCTGGTGCATCGGACGTTACTCCGAAGTTCGACATGCACATATATACGTCTGTTATGACGGAGAAGGATGTGACGGATGCCGCTCGTATATATGGGATTCCTGCAGATTTGCACCCCCGGTTACCTCCCCCCGGCATGACTATGGAGCGTTTGCCGAGGGATGCTATTGGTATATATGAGGCGTATCTAGATTTCTCTGGAGTTAGAATTCCCTTTTCTACCTTCCTTCTTCAAGTCTTGCATCATTTTCGGGTGCATTTGTCTCAACTTGTTCCGATCGGTTTGACCAAGGTCGTTCTTTTCGAGCTATATTGCCGGAGTTTGAACTTTGCTCCTTATGTTACCTTGTTCCGCTTGTTTTATTCCCTTCAAAAGCAAGGGCATTGGTTCTCCTTTGCTCGCCGGACCGGACGGAATGGTCAGGCGAGAATTTTTAATGAAACTTGCTCTAGTTTAAAGCACTGGAAGGATAGGTTCTTCTTGATTGACCGCCGTGCCATTCCGGATAGTATGCCCTGGCGTCATCCGGATTCTAGTGTGTCGGAGTTACCACCTTTTGGAGGTTATCAACAAGAGCATATTGATGCGTTGACCGAGGTGGTGGTTGATATTCAGGCAGTTCATCCGGCTCTTCTTTTTTAGGCTGGTTTGACGAGGGTTTGGAAGTATCCTGGGCACTGGCCGGTTTTTAAGGACGGGGAGGGGAATGGTAACTCTCAGTCGTTTCTTTTGTTTTGATGATGATGATTATTATATATATATCTTACGTATTTTTCCATTTCTTGCAGTGATAACCATGTCTCGTTTCCTCCGGATTCCTAATACCGTTCTTTCCCGTGTCGGCAAGGGGCCCTCCTTAGCCGAAGGAGGGGATGTGGAGCAACATGTTACCCCCCCCCCCCCCTCGATCCCAAGAGCCCTCTGCCCAGGAAAACGGGGCTGCAGAAGGTCGTGGAGAGGCCTAACCAGAAAATTCTGAAGGCTCGTGCAAACAAAGAGAAGAAGAAACAAAACGCTCCCCACCGTTCAGCGAAGAAACGCCCGGCTGGTGACGGTCCTTCTTTTCCCTCAAAGAGGCCGGGCGTATCTAACGTGGTGGTATCCGAAGATGAGCTTTCTTCGGATGATGATGACCGCACCCGGTCTCCATCTCCTATCAGCGTGAGCGAGTCTATTTCTGAGAATTTGGAAAGTCTCGTGAACGAGCAAGAGAACTTGGACGTCTCCGTTCATGAGAATGTTGAGGGGCCGCAGGCTGAGG
The DNA here is from genome assembly GCA_030686995.1 of Artemisia argyi. Classification (NCBI taxonomy): domain Eukaryota; kingdom Viridiplantae; phylum Streptophyta; class Magnoliopsida; order Asterales; family Asteraceae; genus Artemisia; species Artemisia argyi. The sequence goes on along the minus strand of CM060695.1, from coordinate 130,592,976 downwards.
CTGTGGTGGAGAATGTCGCGGAGGAGAATGTGGGTTTTGGTGGGAGTTTTGATGATGGAGGGAATGGCATTTCCTTAGAGAATTTGATGACAGAACCCCACGTGGGCTCCAGTCTTCCCAACGTCGCCAATCTGGCGCATGGAGGTAGTTCTCTATTTGTTATTTTTTTGCTTCTCTTTCCTATACCTATATCTCATAGTGTTCTGATCATCGCATATTTTTTGTAACAGACATCCGGGGCTCTCCCTCCGGCGGGTCTCGCCGTCAAGCGTTTACCGCTAGGGGGTCCGGGGGTATGGCTCTTTCTCAACGGTAATCTCTGTCATCTTGTTTATTGATAATCGTTTTAATTGGCTTTTTCGTTTTTTTATTTTTAGAGCGTGGTGATTCTTCCGAGCCATTCGTTCCGGGTTGGAAGCTGACTGCTGGAGCAAGTTTAAATGACGCAGAAGTGTGTCGTGATCTGATGGTACATTTAGCTCCTCCTGCCGTTCGGTTTGAACAATCAAGTTTAACAGACTATCAGGCAACTCAACGGGCTTGGTTTGAGTTAGCCCGGGGTTCTCTCGCCCAGGCGGACGCGATACAACGGTTTGAGAATCTGAGCTATCATTACGGGCAGTTGTATCAGACTCACCAAGCTTGTGAGGATTCCGCCGGTAAATTAAGGGATGTCGAGGGTCATTTGGCTGAGCAGGTCAGAGCTGTGGAGGAGTTGAACCAATCCAACAGGGAGCTCAGCCAGCAACATCAAAGTTGTGCAGGCCGGGAGGCGGGATTATCTAGTCAGTTGTCTTCCGCTCAGTAGGAGAGGGATGAGCTGAAGGGTAAAGTTCTGGAGCAGGCTGATCGGATCAAACACCTTGAGGAACTGTTGGTGAGCAAAGACTTAGCTCTGGAAACGTCTGAGAGGAAAGTTTCCGGCTTGGCGGGGGAAATTGAGAAGTTGACTGTGGGAGCCAGCCAGGCGGAAATCTTAAGGCATAACTATGTCAGGCAGTTAGTACCGACGGTTGTGAAGAGGTTCCGAGAGAGTGAGGAGTACCAGCGGGCTTGGGGTGAAGTGTTTAATGCTGCTTTGGACGCCCTCACCATCATGGTCCGGTGGGTCGGTATACCTATTTCCGCCGGGATGACCGCTTCACTACCATAGGTTAGACTAAACGGTGTCTCGCCGTTACTCATTTTAAGAGTTGTGCGATGCGCCCACAAGACATTGGGCAGTTCTTCCACCCATCCGGCTTTTTCCCTCCCTAGCCTGGTTTTTATACCCTTCATCAGACTTTTATTCACAGCTTCGACTAATCCGTTCGCCTGGGCATGGGCCACCGCTGTATTGATTTGTTGTATCTCCAACTGCTCACACCATTTTTTGAACGGATCATTTACGAATTGTGTTCCGTTATCAGTGACAATAATCTTCGGCACTCCAAACCTGCAAACAATATTATCCCAGGTGAATTTCTTAACCTCCTTTCCGGTTATTCGCGTCAGCGGCTTGGTTTTGACCCATTTGGTGAAGTAATCGATAGCCACGATCACATACTTCGCTCTGCCGGACGACTGTGGTAATGGTCCTAGGATGTCCATTCCCCACTGGTAGAAGGGCCAGGGCGCCATTATCGATGTCAATGGTGTTTTCGGTAGCCTCGGAACCTTCGCGTGTATCTGACATGAATCACATTTTCGGATCTCTTCTCGGGCATCTCGGTGCATTGTAGGCCAGTAATATCCCTGTCTCATAGCCTTGGCTACGACCATTCGGGGTTCCGAGTGCATTCCGCAGGTACCCGCGTGAATCTCCCGGATGATATAGTTTGCTTGCAACGGTCCTACACACCTTAGCATGGGTACCAAGTAAGATTTTTTGAACAGCACCCCTTCTATCATGACATATTGGTTTATCTCCATCCTGAGTGTCCGTGCTTCGTTTTTGTCTTTCGGCCAAATCCCTTCCTCTAAACATTTGCTTATGGGCGTCATCCAGTTGTCCCCTTCTTCTTCAACTACGATATTTACTTCGGCTTTTTCGATCGACCTTTCTTCCAACACTTCTACAAGAACTTCCTTCGTTAGGTGGTTAAATGCTACGGTAGCTAGTTTGTTGAGTACGTCCGCCTTTTGATTTCGTGTTCGAGGAATATTGACAATGGAGAAATGCTTGAATCTGTCTATCAGCCCTTTTGTCTTTGCAAGGTATTTGATCATGTTTGTGTTTGTAGCCACATAGTCACCATTAATCTGGTTGGCTACTAGTTTGGAGTCAACGTACACCTTTAACTTTTGTACTCCCATGTCTGCTGTTATTCTTAAACCGGCGAGCAATGCTTCGTATTCCGCTTCGTTGTTTGTTGTTTCTTGAAAGTTGAGCCGAAGGGCATATGTGTATTCTACCTTAGTTGGGCTGATCAGAACCAAGCCTGCCCCGGCACCCTTCTGATTGGATGCTCCGTCTGTATACAATGTCCATCGTCCAACATCGTCTGCATTTGGTTTTAGAGCTGGCCGTTGGAAGTAGTTTGTAGAGTTGTTTCCGATCGGCGTTTCTGAGAGGAAATCTGCCAAGACCTGCCCCTTAATTGAGTTCCTCGGTACATATTCTATGTTGTATGCACCCAACTCCACCGAGTATTTAGCTATTTTTCCGGACGCTTGGGTCTTGTTAAGGATCTGTTTAAGCGGCTGATCCGTGATGACCTTAATTGGATGAGCTTCAAAATACCGGCGTAACCTCCGGGTTGCGTGTAACAGTGATAAGACCAGTTTTTCCATGGGGGCATAATTTTTCTCTGCGTCATTCAGAGTCCGACTGACGTAGTGGACCGGACATTGTTTACCCTTCCTATCTGCTACTAGCACAGTACTGACTGCTTCGTCCGCAGCTGCTAGGTATATGTATAAGGTCTCCTTGGCAACCGGTGTGGTTAACGAGGGGAGGTGTTCAATGAGCCGCTTCATTTCTTGGAAAGCCACCTCGGCTGCTTCCGTCCACTGATATTCGTCCTTGCTTTCCTTGGTAATGCTCTTCAAAGTTTCGAAGAAAGGTAACGATCGTTCGGCAGACCAGGACAGAAAGCGAGTGAGGGCAGCCAATTTCCCGCTGAGGCTTTGCATTTCTTTCAACGTTCGGGGAGACTGCATGTCCATTATGGCCTTGGCCTTCTTTGGGTTTGCCCTTATTCCTTCAGAAGTGACCAGGTACCCTAGGAACTTTCCTTCCTCCATTCCGAACGAACATTTCTTGGGATTGAGTTTCATATTGATCTTCCGGAGGTTGTCGAATGTTTCGGCTATGTCCTCTATCATCCCCCTTTCTTCCCTACTCTTAATCACCATATCGTCCACATAGGCTTCCAAATTCCTACCCAACTGTGTTTGGAAAGCCGTGTCCACTAACCTTTGGTACGTCGCTCCGGCGTTTTTGAGGCCAAACGGCATCTTGGTGTAACAGTATGTTCCTTGGTCCGTGTAGAATGCTGTTTTTTCTTCGTCATCTTTGGCCATTTGCACCTGATGGTACCCTTTGTAGGCGTCTAAAAAACACTTGTACCTATACCCCATGACCGATTCGATCTTCCAATCGATGTCCGGGAGAGGGTAGTAATCCTTCGGACAAGCTGAATTGATGTTCTTGAAGTCTACACACATCCTCCAGGTTATGTCCGCTTTTTTGACTAGCACCGGATTAGAGATCCAGGTCGGATACTTCACTGGTCGGACAATTCTGGCTCGTAGCCATTCTTCCACTTCGCGCAATACTGCTTGACTGCGATCCGGTGCGAAAATTCTTCGTTTCTGACACACTGGCTCTATTGTAGGGTTGGCATTGAGATTATGTTCTATGATTCGTCGGGGAACGCCTGTCATGTCGGACGGTTCCCAAGCAAACACGTCCATGTTCTTCACCAACAGAGCCCTCAACAGAGTCTTGCATGCTGGGGTCAAATTTCCTCCAATAGTGATCAACTGATCGGGATGTGCTGGGCTAACCATAATTTCCTCCGATTGGCTTTCCTTGTCTGACTCTGTGTTTTCACGCCTTTCATCGTCTTTCAGCTTCCGGCATTCTGACACAGCGGAAGGTCGAGCGAGTAGAGTGGCAATTCCCCGCGGAGTGGGGAACTTCATCATTGCATGAATGGTTGACGGGACCGCCCTGAGTGTCTTTAGTCCACTCCGGCCGAGGATCACGTTGTAAGGGGAAGGGGCTCGGATTATGGTGAACTTCATGATCGCTCGTCTAGATAGACCCCGGTTCCCAAACTCTACATCCATTTCCAGTTTGCCTAGGGGTTTCGTAACATCTCCAGCGAATCCTAATAAATCGGTATGTGTAGGCCGTAATCGGGATCTGATGGATGAGTGCAGATTGTTGAAGCAATGCTCGAACATGATTTCCACCGACGCCCCTTCGTCTACTAGGATCCGACGCACCAGATACCCTTCTATCATAGCCTCTACAATGAGGGGTTCCTCGGAGACATCATCCGATAGTACTGGAGGAAAGGTGATGGGTACATTCATCCACTCCTCTGTCCTTTCCCGACTCTTCCTTTTCCTTTCATCAGCGTTCGTTCGTGCCATGTTAATGATTTTGCCCTTTCGAGGTTCCTCTCGTTGGGCCACCCCTTTCTGTCTAACGTCTTTGATGAGATGATTGAGTTTTCCCGATTCTAGTGCCTCTTCTAGCTGCTTCTGCAGCTGTCTGCAGTCATTTGTGTGATGCCCCTTCTCCATGTGGTAATCACAGTATTTGTTTTGATTTTCTCTACGTGGAGGATAATTCATCGGCCTAGGCTGTGGGAGTTGGAGTTGACGCTCGGTAGCTAGGATTTCCTTTGGGAGTTTGGTGAGGGCGTTTAAGGTGAGTCTAGGGAATTGGTTATTGGGACGTGTATGATAATCGTTTCGGGGAGGTAGTACCGGTGCTTTATCTCTGGCTCGGTATGGGGAATATCCATCACGTCCGTGATAACCCGTTCTATTGTCACCATATCTCCGGTCTCCTCCGTATGGGCCCCGCAATGGTCTGTCCCCACGGCGAGGACCGCTGTCTGGAAACCTTCTCACTGCTTCCGACCTTTCCCCTCGAGGTAACTCCGTATTAGCGAAAGCCTTCTCAGCCCTGACGAAATCGTCTACTCGTGTCATCATTTCTTCCACCGTCTTAGGTACTCTATCCGCGAAGCGTTTAGCCAACTCTGGGGTTTTACATGCGTCCATGAACGATGAGATCCTCATGATTTCCGGCACCCCTTGTATGAACCCTGTCTCAGTGGTCCATCTTTCTTTAAATTCCGGCAAAGATTCGTTTGTGTGCCTTACAATCTGAGTTATTTCCGTAGGATCCTTGAAACATTTCTTTCTCGAGGAGAAACGGGTGACAAATTGGTGACGGAGACTGGCCCATTCGTCGATACTGCCCGGAGGGAGTTTGTCATACCATCCCCTGGCACTGCCGTCCAATGTTTGTTGAAACATGCGGCACCATACAGGCATGGGCCACGACCCCTGCATGGCTGCACCGGAGAATCGGCTGAGATGATCCTCCGGATCTGTGGAGCCATCATAAAGCCTAACATGGGACGGCATCTTATGTTCTGGTGCGGAGAACTCTAAGAGCCTCCGAGTTAAGGGCGAATAGGACAGCTCTTTGAAGGGTTTTCTCAAGTCCTCGTCGGATACTTTCTCTCCGGTTGCAATTTCACTTCGTCTCCCATCCGGTTCCTGATCATCAAAGTTTAACCGAATGGGAGAGACATTCCTCCCCTTATTATACGTCGTAATCAGGGATCGGAGAGCGGAAACATGCCCTTCGATTTGTTCTTTCGTCAGAGGAGTGTTGTCTCCTTCGTTTATGATAGGACCGGTATCATCCATCCTGTAACTTAGGTAGATTGAATACGGGTCCCACGGATGGCGCCAATTTGTTTGAGTAAAATCCTGTAACCCTTCGATGGTCCTTGCGAAGCCCTCCGAACGATTAATGCAGGTCTGTAGATGACAACAAAACGCGTTAGCCTCGCCCCGGGTGTTATCCCAGGACCAAGCTCCGGCGTATGAATGAGTATCGGATGTTGGTATTAAGTGTGTGTAATGATAATGCAGTAAATGCTAAATATTATGGAAGTACACAAGGGGTATTTATAGCACTGACCTATCACTGTTTACCACTTGTAGGTAGGTCACTGTTTCTGACATATAGGGGATGGCGTTGTGGGCCACCCCTATGCTAGGGTGTCAGGCCAGGTCGAGTCACGTGTCAATCATGTGCTTTCCGGGGGAGGGGATCAGCCGTCCGCTCTTAAACAGATCGTCCGGCATAGTTGGCCAATCGTCCGGTGTATTTGCGTGACCGTCCAGTCATATACACAATCAACTATACTTTCTGGTACGTGTATCAATCACTACTCCGTATCTTTTATATAAGGATTGGCATACAAAAGGTACTACTACGTATAAAACGAACGAGATTGTTGTTCGCTAGGGTTTACACTTGAAACATCATATCCCATTGATTTGACATGTCAAGAGACATACAAAGACACCCACAAATCTCGCAGACTGTATACACAAAGCTAGATTCACACACATCCACAATGACTATGTGATGAAGAAATATATGGTGGTGTTAGATGGTACGGAGTAGTAGTACACAAAAGATGAAAAGCATGAATGTATGAAGGACGAGTATAGCATTACTAAATATGGAAACTTACATGTACTTAACACGCCAGCACCATGCACCGCCAACAGTTGTGCTAACCTCCACAAATCTCCACCATCATGATCTATACCTAGCTACCTACCTAGGATAATAGCTTCTTACCTACTTAATTAGTGAATTCATTGCTACCTAGATGCATGCTTTTCCATATATACTGGAATTTACATTATATTTTTCTTTTCTTAGAGAGTTTAAGTTTTGACTAAGTAACTCAAGATACCGAGTTTAACGTTAATGACGCACTCACTGCTGTTATGAAATACATTACTACGTTGTAACGAAATGAAGACTTGAAAGCAAAAAATTTGAGACAACGTTCATTTTAGACAAGTTGCTATTTCTTACAAAATTTTACATTATTCATAAACTCATAAACAATCAAAATTTGGTTCATGTTCACCCACGAAATTAAAGCCCCTTTGCCCCTTGTTTATCGATATATACACTTTGCATTAGATAAAATAACGCTAATATAATATGTGTTTCCTTCTTTTGTTAGTTATGTTAAATACGTACAACTTAGTGAATACTTATTAGTTGATTACTAATTAGTAGATCAAGCTTAATTGTTAAATACGTAAAAGTTAGTGATGAAATATAGTATAAATGAAACTTGTATGCTTTTTAATCTGTTGTTGATGAAAGCTTACAAAAAAATTAAATTAAACTAGTAAACCAAGGAATCAATATGTGATTTATTAAGGGTATCCTCTGTTTCGTATGTAGCATGACATAACTCTCTTCACCCCTTTTATAAAAGTAACCTGTAAATATTACAGTAAATAAGTTAATTTATGCATTTAGGAGGTGCAGTGAGACTGTGAGAGTCTGCATGAGCAGACGTATAAAAATGACCTCTTTAAATCTCTCTTTTTTGCTTGAGGAGGAGGAGATTGATTGTTCATAAAAAACCTATGGCTTTATACTGTAATTAATTAACCCAACTTTGGGAATTGCTAATTCGCTAGTCGATAAATCTGTGAAATGAATGCATGATATTTATGAATGGATTTCTCAATCTTGTACCCTAAGAGCATCTAGATTAGCAAAAACAAGAATAGCTTTTTACTATTTAAATAATTTTTTTTAAAAGGTTTTTTTTGCATTGCATGTAAAGCTTTTTGAAAAGAGAATTGATACTCACATTACAAAAAATGATGCACACACACCACAATCTCACATCACTAATACATATGTTACAACTTGGCATGTGCATAATTGTGGTGTGTGCATCAATTTATGTGGTATGAGTATCACTCCCCTTTTGAAAAGTTTTTAAAAAAGACTTGGTATAGTACTCTAAGTCTTTCTTCAAAGTGATATATGTTAAAGGAGTGTCTAATCAATGCCTTAAGGGCATTGGATAAGAGGGGAAAGACCCACATAAAAAATACTAAAGGACAAAAAAAAGTACAAACAAAAATATTTTTTTTAGTTAAAAAGTGATGGGGGCAAACATAAGAGATCACAAAAAAACAAATCTTATCCAATGTCCTAAAGACATTGGTTAGACATTCTCATATGTTAAATATGATATGCATTGATTGCATTAAATGCAAAAAGTCATGAAAGATTTTTGCCATTGTGGATGCTTAAGGCACAAGATAAGAAAGACAAAAACTACAATGGACCCAAAAAAATGAACTTAAAGATCCACAAAATATGTATTTTTTATATGTCATTTGGTACTTTTTGTCTTTCTTATCTTGTGCTCTAAGGCACAAAATAGAAAACCCTTTTATAAATGGGATTGTCTATTTTAAGAAAGGTATGGACCTAAAAAACATATTTTAGTTTAAAAAGAGTACATTGTGTGTGAGTCCCCGATTTATTTTGTGGAGGTCCATGCCTTCTTAACCAATGTCCTAAACCAATGCCCTTAGGGCATTGGTTAGACAATCCCTTTGTTAAAAGTTACGTATAAATAGTAATATGTAAATGACTAGTATCGAACCCGAGACCTCGGGATTGCACACATTACAAACAAGAATAATGTATATTAATATATATATATAATATATGTATCGAATATATATATATATATATATATATATATATATATATATATATATATATATATATATATATATATATATATATATATATATTAATATGAACACTTAATGGACTAAATGGTCGTTAGTTATTAACCGTATGGACTAACTATCATTAGTAACGAAAGATAAGGACTATAATGTAATTTAGGAGTCAAGAAGGATCTAGAACACCCTTGGGGTGTCCTAGGCCGGTCGAGCAAGGGAGGGGAAACTCAACCCACATCCAACTTGTCCTCCAAGTTTACTCTAGTATATATACAAGGTCAAGGGTTAGGGGTTTCATATCTTTTGTGCACACACACAAAACCCTAAAACCTTTTCTCTCTTGTTTTCTTTCTTGGCCGATCGACTCACCCCCTCCTAAGGGATTTGGGTCGATTTTGGTTAATCCAAAATTGGTGTTTTTGTTTACTTGCATAAACCTTTATTCATTGGTAGTTTGTGTGTACAAGAATGAGGTAATTACTTACTTTAGTAATTATCAAGAGATCGATAAACAAAACAGTAAGGGGTTTATCATTGATCTATTTTACACAAGTTCAAGGTTATTGAAGTGCTTCGGGTATGTTCTTATTTAGGTTTTAGTTATCTTTATACGTGTTATTATTGATCCTTGCTTCCACGTATGTGCTATATTGATTTTCAAACTCTAATAGTAGCATCACAAGCCATGGATAACATGTAATTGATTACTAAAACGTAATAAAAATCGGATCTTTAATTGTTTTACATACATGTTTTTTTTCTAGGGTTTTCTTTAATTTTTTTTTATAAAATTTAAAACCCTAACCCTAATTTTGGGGGGGTCGATTTCCACTAAAAACCCTAATTAGGGTTTGTGATTTTCTTGATTAAATCGTAATCACATAGAAACCCTAGGTCTTAAACCGGTTTTGTGTACGTACTTGACCTATGTGCTAATTGTTAGGTTTAATCCATGACGAAACATGCATGTTAGTCATGGATCTTGTTTGTCTTATTTTTTTGTCACATGTTTTATATAGATCTAAAATTGGGGAAGACTCCAATATATATATATATATATATATATATATATATATATATATATATATATATATATATATATATATATATATATATATATTAAAATCAATTTATATGCTATGTGGTGTGTATATTATCTTTGGCCTACGCAATTGATTCGTCAATGTATGTGGCTCTCCTCCATCAAGAGGAGAAGGCCTTAGGTGATTACATGCATAATTATACCTATAATTGATTTTATTAGGATCTTTTTAACAAGGTTTGCATGTGGCTATTTGTTTCACGTTATTATTATTAGTTGTTTATTTTTTTTAATTACTTGTTTTTATTGTTTTCTTAATTGTTTGACTTGATGTAAGCAAAAAAAAGGGTGATTTTCATAAAAGAAAATAATATAGACTAATAATGGTGAAACCCTAAAGTAATAAAGATTGAATCTTTATTACATAATTTTGAGATTGAACCCATAAACTTTTGCTTGATTGATGTTTTGTATGAATATGCTTTTAAAATTAAGCCCTTTAAGACGATATTCATAACCGTGATTTGAAGGCTTAGAAAAGAGCCTTAGAGTCTGCCTTGGTTATCACAATCTTGAATATGTCTTAAACGAATTACTTTTAAAATCATAATTGTAGAAAGTCATCTTATGGTTTTCTAAACCTCAAGTAAAACTTTGTGTATTAATTTCACGAATTGACAATAAAAAGGTTTTGAAAACTTATGCTATAGAGATGAGTGCATGCATCTTTATACATATTTTGATTTACACATCAAAATTAAATACCCTTATAATTTAAGTTACATGTCATCTATCTATAAGGAACACTTGGAATTTTAATTTAGTAAACGTGAGACCTAGGCTAAATTACTATAACAAGGTAAAATTCTTTTAACGCGTGAGACCATAATTGTAATTTTACAGTTTTTAAGGTAAACGACTTAATTAAGTTGTGCGTGAGACCTAGAACTTAAGGCATGAGATGGGATGAAACATGCTTACAAGGCAAATTGATGAATCAATTTGATGTAATTCCCATAATGATTTAGGAATTGGAAATCTTGTTTGCCAATTATTGTTCGACAGATTACTATCTTTTGTACTTTCACTACTAGCAGATCAACTGATGTGGTGGAACTATGTAAAGTTAGATCCTAGGTTTTCAAGAAAATTTTGGTGGTTATATGAATATAGCTAATGGGTATTTTATTTTCTTGAAGATATTTATTATCAACAATACTAATGTTTGAACTTTTATCTGTAGATATGGCTCAACCCAATACCCCATCTGTGATTTCTGCTTTCAAGAGTCATCTTGAGAGGGAAAAATTGACTGGAAAGAATTTCAATGATTGGTACCGCTCGCTTAGAATTGTCTTGAGGTCGACCGGTAAGATCAAATACTTGATCGATGAATGCCCAGCTGAACCTGCTGCTACTGCAGCAGAAGCAGTTAAGGAAGAATGGAGGGCGACACATGCTAAGTTTAATGAGGTTGCTTGTTTAATGCTCACTAGCATGAGTGCTCAATTACAAAAGAAGTTTGAGTACTTTTTCCCTAAAGATATGCTTGAAGTACTTCAACAATCTTATGAGAAACCTCCTGCAGTTGAATTGTATGATGAACTGGACAAGCTACACAACTGCAAGCATGGTGATGGTAAACCAGTTGAAGATTATGTGACTAAGATGAAGGAATCTTTTGATCAGCTTCACAGAATTGTATTTGGTTACCCCAAGAATGTGCAAGTGCACTTGATCAATAGGGCCCTTAATAAGGACTTTGCTGGTTTTGTGCAGAATTTCAACATGCACTGCTCGGGGAAGACAGTCTCAGAATTACTCGCACTGCTTGTTGATTATGAGAAGAGTCTACCAGTCAAGGTCAAGGCTCCTACCCCGCAAGTGTTGGCAATTCATGGTGGGAGAATCCAGAAGAAATCGCATGTGAACAAAGGCAAAGGGAAAGGTAACAAAGGCAAGCAGGTCATGGCCTATCAACCTGAACCAAAGATGAAGCAACATCAGCCTAAGCAGAAAAAGGTGAATCCTCCAAACAAGAAGGATCAGGCATGTCACCATTGTCATGAAAAGGGCCATTGGAAGCGCAATTGTCCTCTCTACATTCATGACTTGCGACTCAAGAAGCAGGGGAATGAAGCTGGTAACCCCAGCTCATCAGGTGCGTTCTTTATGATTGAATTATTCACTCTTACTCCTAAATTGAATTCATGGGTATATGATACGAGATGTGGCATTCATATTTTCAATACCTTGTAGGGGTTCAGAGTTGAGAGAAAGCTGGCCTATGGACAACAATTCTTGCACATTGGTAACGGAGCGCATACAGGAGTTGAAGCTATAGGAGTTTATGATTTAGTGTTGCCTTCGGGCTTAGTACTATCTTTAAATAATTGTCATTATGCACCGTCAATTGTTAGAGGTGTAATTTCATTTTCATGTTTGTTGAACCTTGGTTTTAAGCATACTATTTCTAGCAATGGAATTTCGGTTTCTTTAAATGGTGTTTTTTATTTTAATGCTATTGCTGTGAATGGTGTCTTTGAAATTGATATGAATAATAATGATAATGCTTTTGTTAAAAATAATTCAATGTATAGCATCAACAATAAGAGAATCAAGAAAGGTCTAGATTCATCTTATCTTTGGCATTGTCGACTTGCTCACATTGGCAAAGATCGCATGAAAAAGCTGCAACATGATGAGCTTTTAGAAAAGATCAATGATGAATCATTTGATAAGTGCGAATCTTGCATTGCTGGGAAGATGACTAAGAAACCCTTTAAAAATAGGATTGAAAGGGCTAATGATCTACTTGGTCTTATTCACACAGATGTGTGTGGACCACTTAGACATGTGTCAAGGAGAGGTGCTAGCTACTTCTTAACATTTACGGATGATTACAGCCGTTATGGATATGTTTATTTACTTAAACATAAACATGAGGTATTTGAAACATTCAAAGTGTTTAAAGCAGAAGTAGAGTTGCAACTAGGAAAGAAGATTAAAGCTCTTCGATCTGATAGAGGTGGTGAATACCTAAGTCAAGAGTTTATAGATTACTTAGCAAAGGAGGGAATTGTCCAGCACCTTACTTCTCCATATACTCCACAACAAAATGGTGTATTTGAAAGAAGGAATCGTACATTGCAAGACATGATACGATCTATGTTTAATCTAACAACTCTTCCTTACTCATTTTGGGATTATGCCTTGGAATCTGCGGTTCGCATTTTAAATATGGTTCCAACAAAGAAGGTTGATAAGACTCCATATGAGTTATGGACTGGAAAAGCTCCTAACTTGTCTTATCTAAAGGTCTGGGGTTGTGAGGCGTATGTTAAACATGACTCAGCAGACAAACTCCAACAAAGATCTGTAAAGTGCATCTTCGTAGGTTACCCTAAGGAAACTATGGGTTACTACTTGTATTACCCAACTGAAAACAAAGTTTTTGTTGCAAGGTATGGAGACTTCTTAGAAAAAGAGCTCATATCTCAAGAAGTCAGTGGGAGAGTGTATGATCTGGAAGACGATCATGAAGATGTAACACCTTCTGAAAACACTAGCCAACTTCCTGAGGAACCTGAAAGTTTAGGTCCTCCACCTGAAGTTGAAGTGGTTCCCGTTCGCAGGTCTTCTAGATCTGTGAAGGCTCCTACACGTCTATGTCTTAACATGGAGTGTGATGACAACTTGATAGGGGATCTCGATGAACCTACAAGTTATAAAGCTGCTATGAATAGTCCTGAAAAGGAAAAATGGCAGGGAGCTATGAATGGGAAAATGCAATCCATGAAAGACAATGAAGTCTGGGAAGAAGTAGACCTACCTCCGGGTGCCAAGCTAGTTGGGAGTAAATGGCTCTACAAGAAAAAGACTGATATGGATGGCATTGTACACACCTATAAGGCCCGTTTGGTAGCTAAAGGCTATACTCAAACTTTTGGTGTTGACTATGAGGAGACCTTTTCTCCTGTAGCTGACATAAAGGCTATTAGGATTCTTATAGCCATAGCCGCTTACTATGACTATGAGATTTGGCAAATGGATGTCAAAACCGCCTTTTTAAATGGTCGCCTAGATGAAGACATCTATATGGCGCAGCCTGAGGGGTTTGTGAATCCAGAATTCCCAGATCGTGTATGCAAGCTTAAAAGATCCATTTATGGATTAAAGCAAGCATCACGACAATGGAATAAGAGATTTGATAGTGAAATTAAGAAGTATGGATTCACTCAAAATCTTGATGAGCCATGTGTATATCACAAAGCTAGTGGGAGTAATGTAATTTTTTTTATATTATATGTCGATGACATATTGATCATGGGAAATGACATTCTAAGTTTGCAAAAGGTTAAGGCATATCTTAGAAGTTGTTTTTCTATGAAAGATTTAGGGGAAGCTGCATTTATTCTGGGAATCAAGATATATAGAAATAGCTCTGAGCGATTAATTGGATTAAGCCAAAGTGCTTACATTGATAAAATATTGAAGAAATTCAGTATGCAAAATTCCAAGAAAGGATATTTGCCGATGCAAGAGCAACATGGCTTGAGCAATAAAGTTTGTGCTTCAACACCTGAAGAGGTGCAGCGCATGAAGAGAGTCCCTTATGCTTCGGCTGTAGGATCTATAATGTATGCAGTGAAAAGCACAAGGCCTGATGTGGCGTTTGCTCAGAATTTAACCAGTCGATATCAGCAGAATCCAGGTGAAAAACACTGGACTGCTGTTAAGAATATTCTTAAGTAGCTTAGGGCTACTAAAGAGATGTTCTTAGTTTATGGGGGTACTCCATCTGCAGAGCTTGATGTTACAGGTTACTGCGATGCTTCTTGGAAAGGTGATAAGGATGATACGAAGTCTCAGACGGGTTATGTCTTTGTCATTAATGGAGGAGCTGTGGATTGGAGGAGCAGAAAGCAGAGTGTACTAGCGATGTATGCTACAGAAAGTGAGTATACAGCTGCTTCAGAAGCTGCAATGGAAGCTGTTTCGATTAGGAAGTTTGTTTCAGGGCTTGGGGTTATGCCTTCGATTCAGCGACCTATAAAAATGTATTGTGACAACTCAGCTGCAATTACATTTGCCAATGAACCTGAAATCATGAAAGGCACCAGACATTTCCCGATTAAGCACCACTATGTCAGAGAACAAGTTGAAATAGGTGAAATCGAAATGCTCAAAGTTCACACAGATGAAAACTTAGCTGATCAATTTACAAAGCCTTTACCTGGCACCAAGCTTTACAAGCATACTGAAGGAATAGGACTTAAATTAGCTGATAGTTTCATGCCCATTTGTGATTAGTATTTGGATAAAGGATGTAATGTACAATTATTAATTTTAATGAAATAAAATATTGGTTATGTTTATTTATTCATTGTCTTAATAATATATCCTATATTTGCATGTTTAAGATCCATGAATAATTTATTATTCTAAATAGTCCGTTGTCGATTAATGATATGGGAATATCATTAAACTAAGACAATTTTGAGTATTGGTTAAGGATATACTTGAAAGTATATTGATGCGTAGTCATACCAATTTTACATGATATTCAATGAATTGAGTATTGGACTTATCCCAACAATATGATTTAAATTTATTGTGGAATCATATTTAAAGTTATCCTCAGACTTGAGATACCAGATAAGTGTCATGGATGTAGTGCATTTTGTAGAGCAATCTACCGCTTACCGTAATTGGAAGTCATAAAGGTTGTTTTCAGAATGTTACAAAGTTCATGGGTTATTCTTGTAGTCAAGAGAGAATTCGTTCCTTCTGATTTGTTCAGAAGTTTAATACTGCTGGGCCCCTCGTAGGGTTGACAAAATGTTTGCGTGGCCACGCCCAAAGTCTATCTGAAATGCGTTCAGATGTTTTGGTAATTTTGTTCAATCATAAAGAGACGAGAAACAGAATTTAATAAAGAACCTCACATCTTTATTAATGTAGTATTAGAGGCGAAAAGATAATAATAATGATGAATCATTAAAGGTTTTTTAGAAAACCTAGCTCGGGTCGAACTGGGGGCATTGGAGTGTTGCAAGACGCCAACCAATGTCATTTTACTATTAATAGATATACGAGTGGGAGCTGTTAAAAGTTACGTATAAATATTAATATGTAAATGACTAGTATCGAACCCGAGATCTCGGGATTGCACATATTACAAACAAGAATAATGTATATTAATATATATATAATATATGTATCGAATATATATATATTAATATGAATACTTAATGGACTAAATGGTCGTTAGTTATTAACCGTATGGACTAACTATCATTAGTAACGAAAGATAAGGACTATAATGTAATTTAGGAGTCAAGAAGGATCTAGAACACCCTTGGGGTGTCCTAGGCCGGTCGAGCAAGGGAGGGGAAACCCAACCCACATCCAACTTGTCCTCCAAGTTTACTCTAGTATATATACAAGGCCAAGGGTTAGGGTTTCATATCTTTTGTGCACATACACAAAACCCTAAAACCTTTTCTCTCTTGTTTTCTTTCTTGGCCGATCGACTCACCCCCCTCCTAAGGGATTTGGGTCGATTTTGGTTAATCCAAAATTGGTGTTTTTGTTTACTTGCATAAACCTTTATTCGTTGGTAGTTTGTGTGTACAAGAACGAGGTAATTACTTACTTTAGTAATTATCAAGAGATCGATAAACAAAACAGTAAGGGGTTTATCATTGATCTATTTTACACAAGTTCAAGATTTATTATGTTCTTATTTATGTTTTAGTTATCTTTATACGTGTTATTATTGATCCTTGCTTTCGCGTATGTGCTATATTGATTGTCAAACTCTAACACCCTTTATAAATTAAAATTTCTTTTTCCTCAAAGTCATAGTACTTGTTCAATATTCTTTATTTCTGATCGGCTCATAATTACCACGTAGTACGATTTAGAGATATTCAACTACTTTTATCAACTGTAATAATAATAGTTGAAATGTATTGCTCACCTACCACATCATTATTCTTGGCTTCGTCAGACGTCACTATGCCTATTTGCGAAATCATGACTTTCAATTATAGGACACATTCCTTCAAGATTTATTGTTGATAAGCATTCGTAATAGACCATCGGGCATTGCCCCAATGGTACTGCTCCACCAGAAATGTTTAGGTGATCCGTTAATGCGATTCTTTTTTAATGGGTGACGAGTTCAATTCTGACTCTTGATTAAAGTTGATTGAATCATGTACTTATTGCATGGTGCTAGCCTGCTAGGTCTTTGAGGAAGAGCCAACGGGCACCAAAAAAGAGCACACGAAGTTATAGTTTCTCCCTCGAGCTAAATTTTTTGTTACATAATCATGTTATAGATTTTTGTTGAAACGCATCTTACGATTATGTAACGTAGATTTTTTGTTTTACATATAAAAACAATTACAGTTGACTTATTTTAGTACAAACTTAACCTGCCAAAAGAGTAAATTAAAAATTTTGTTAACGTAGTTTACACACAATAACAAGCTTCGTCACTTTTACAAAATAAGTACAATGGCAGTCCCAATGATTGATAAAAGGGTTTTGGCTGCTAATTATTATTATTATTATTATTATTATTATTATTATTATTTTAACGGCAAAATTTATAAAAAACTAGCAAGAAGCTAGAAAAGACATTACAAGGAAATTAAATTGGGGTTTTTCAACCAAGTCTCCCAAGAAAAAGAACCTTTATACCTATTAACACACCATAAAAAAGAACGGGAAACAATGTCATCAAAAACCACGGACCGTCTCGGAGGAGATGCGTCAAAAATAAGATGATTCCTAAAATTCCACAAGTGCCACCAAGCAACATAAAAAACTCCTTCCAAAATGAGCTTGATCTTGGAGGAAAGGCGAATAGACAAAAACCAAGCATTCCACTCTTCAAACGACAGGACATCGCGCCATTCTAGATCCCACCATCGACAAATAAGACGGAAAATACAACCAGCCATATCACATCGAAATAAAACATGGAGAATATCTTCGGGAACCAACCCACACATCGGACAACGATCAGACTCCAAAATGATACCTCTGCTCACCAGATTTACTCTAGTCGGGAGGCGATCAAGCCGAGCACTCCACGCAAAGATATTTATCTTGATTGGAATGAATTTAACCCATCTAGTAGGGACATCAGCTGATGGGAGAGTAATATGGTCAAGAATACCCCGAACCTCTTTCACCTGAAACACACTGTCACCACTAA
Organism: Artemisia argyi; assembly: GCA_030686995.1. NCBI lineage: Eukaryota > Viridiplantae > Streptophyta > Magnoliopsida > Asterales > Asteraceae > Artemisia > Artemisia argyi. The sequence goes on along the minus strand of CM060695.1, from coordinate 130,574,932 downwards.
GGTCACAAACCCATCGATCTTGAGAAGAGGAAAGAACGACAAGAGCAATAACCGCACGTAACTCATTCCATTGCTGAAGCTCAACCCCATCCCGAACTGATCGACGGAACGAAGCATCGATAGAGGAAGAACCCAACTTAAGCGCCACAGAAGCATCTTTATCCACCTCCAAAGCAAAAATACGAGGAAAAATAACATGAAAAGGATGATCAGTAGCCCAAGAGTCATACTAAAATCTAGTAGAGCAACCATCCCCAATACGCCTCTTGCAATGAGAAAGAAAATTGAAACCTTTAAGAGATAACATCTACCGTTTTAATACGTGTATTTTTTTTCGTTCCATTTTATGTAGTGTACTTTCAGATGCGGAGCCACGGGAGGGGCAAGGTGGGCAAGTGCCCCATGGATATTTAATTTTTGAGTATATTACATGGATCGTGGCATGTTTAATTTTTGTATACAATCGGAAAAAAAGTCGTCCTTTCGGTTTGTCTCATATTGCATCTATTATCTCTGGTGGTTTCATATTTCACTGCCAGTCCTTTTTTCACAAAATACTTTATAATTTTTTTTTACCATTTTTTAAATTTCAAAAACTTTTATAAACTTTAAAATCATGAATTTTTTTATAAATTTTTATACACTTTTTTTATAAATTGCGAAAATTTTATAAACATTTTTATAAATTACGAAAATCTTATAAACTTTTAAGTTACGAGAATTTTTATAAACTTTTTTTAAATTACGAAAATTTTTATAAACTTTTAAATTACAAAAAAATTTATAAACTTTTTTAAAAATAATGAGAATTTTGATAAACTTTTAAATTACAAAAAATTTATAAACTTTTTTAAAAATTTCAAAATTTTTTATGAACTTTTTTAAAAATTACGAAAATTTTTATTAACTTTTAAAATATTTTTATTGACTTTTTTTTTGGCTTTTTTTAAATTACGAAACTTTTTATAATTTTTTTAGTTTTCTTTTTTAAATTCTAGAAATTTTTTTATATTTTTTTTAAATTACAAAAATTTTTATAAATGTTTTTTACTTTAAATTATTTTTATTAACTTTTAAATCAGTTTTTATACGTTTTCATCTGTTGTTTTATGTTTTCTTATGTTTTCATACGTTCTTATACGTTTTCATATGTTATATGTTTCGTAATTTAAAACGGATAAAACGTAAGAAAATGTATAAAACCGGTAAAACGTAAGAAAGACGTATAAAAACGGACGAAAATGTAAAAAAATAAAAATGTATGAAAACTTATAAAAACAGATAACAATGTAAGGAAAATATAAAACGTATAAAAACAGACGAAAACGTATAAAAAAGAAAGAAAACGTAATAGGGACGAAAGTTGCAACGTTTGACAAACCACAGGAACCATCCATGTAATTTACTTTATTATTTGATTATTTTTGTTAGTGGAAATCTGACGTGGCATGTACACGTGGAATTCCCGACAAATGAAAGTCTCTTGGAGTATATTCGAGAAGATAAAGTCATGAAGATTGTCACTCCAAGGACTCAAGAATAAAGCACAAGAAGAAAAACGAGAAGTGAAATGAAGGAAAGAAGCTAAAACGAAGAAATAATGGAAGACTCGTTGTTCCCGACACACCTTCACCATTTTGGCCATAACTTGAGCATACGGACCCCGTTTGACCCCCCGTTTGCGGCCACGGAAAGCTAAGAGAAAGATCTACAACTTTGGTCTTTATCATTTCTGTCCAGGAGGATCCATCCGATCGTTAGGAGCCCGCAACCGATTCGGATAGGAACTGACTTTTTCATCCATCCGGATCGGATGGAATGCAACCGATCGGTTGGATGCTTGCTGACCTCCCCAAGTCATTTTTAATGCATAATTAAGTGTCATTAAGCCCCAAGTCCGATCATGTCTCCATAATAACTCCTAAACCTGGCATTTTATGACACTTAGTGCCCAAGAAACTTGCTTGGAGGGTAAGGTTGATTTCTACTACAAATATGAGTGCTTAGGCTTAGTTCTAAGTGTGCATTCCTAAAGGAATGATTGTCACCAAAACAAGTGTGCAATTCCAGCCTCCACCTTAAAGGAAGAATTGTTACCAACTTATCATGGTGAATTTCAAGCCTCCACCCTAAAGGACGAATTTTCACCAGGTGCATCTCTAGCCTCCACCCTAAAGGAAGATTTGTCACCACCTTACTAGGGGAAATTGTATCCTCCACCCTTAAGGATGAATTTCCACCACTTTTATCTCACCCAAAAGACCACAAACCTCTGCCGTTCATGGAGGACGTATCACCAAGAAGTATTGGAGCGATTCTCTAGTTTGGTTAGATGTTGTAGTTGATTGGAGGCTTGAAGGTTGCTATAAATCTTTCACCTATGCCTATTGTAATTCATACTTTGGGTAAACTTTGTTACTTTTATATTTCAAGATGTTTGTTATTGATGTGATTCTTGTGATGAATGTTCTTTGTGTGCTTGTTTTCTTATTATTTTTCTTGTGGTTTGATCTGTGACAATCATAACCACCAACTTGTTACTTGCTTAAACAAACAAATGACACTTGAGTGCAACCAAGTCTCTTGGGACGACCTTGACTTACCACTCCTATACTACAATTGACTAGGGTATACTTGCCCAAATGTGTTTCTAGTTAACCGGTAATTCTTGTTTCTATAAATTTAAAACATGGTTGCTAATTAGCACATCAAGTTTTTAGCGCCGCTGCCGGGGACTTGTGTTTGTATTCTTTTGTTTGTTTGTTTGTTGATATACTTGTGTGTATGATGTAATTGGTTATGGAGTATTCTTTTCATTAAAAAGGTGATGCATGAAAACATATCTATTTTATGAGTTTGTTGAAATAACATCTTTTCTTGCTTAATTTGTTGGTAAAAACATTCTTTGGAAAAATAGGTCCGAAAGGAGTTTCTACATGTTTTTATTCCAAAACATTAGTGCACGAATTAGTATGGAATATGATGCTTGACACCCATCTTATTTACTTATTAAAATGGATTTGAGAAGATTTTATCACGAGAAAGGGCCGAAAGGATTCGTAGAAATTCATAAGAAAAGAATTGATTTTCAAAACAACAATGTGTTAATTGAATTGTCATCTTAATTAGATAAGGCCGAAAGGAGTCAATTAGGTGATTGTATTCTTAGTAGTGGTTAAACATGATATACATCATTGATTGAATAACTACTCATTTTTAGTTGTGCATCATAACAAGTTTACACCAAACTTAATAAAAATACTCCACATAATTGATCAAGGAATTACATACAAGTATATGTTTTAAGTGTTCTTGAAAGTATTTTCAAAAAAAAAAAAAACCACCAAAATGACCAGTTTGAGTATTATAAGTTATGTGATCTCTTGCATGTGTTTGTGTTATTTGTTAGCGTTATTTTTGTGTGGATTAGTTTCGTATAAATTTTTAATAAGACTATCTTGTTTTAGATTTTGTTACGTGACTAATTGTGTTTGTTTGTGTCTATGTGCTTGTCATTTTATGTGATTGTGCTTTTATTTGTTTGTGCTTTTTTGTATTCTTTTGTTTGTTTGTTTGTTGATATACTTGTGTGTATGATGTAATTGGTTATGGAGTATTCTTTTCATTAAAAAGGTGATGCATGAAAACATATCTATTTTATGAGTTTGTTGAAATAACATCTTTTTTTGCTTAATTTGTTGGTAAAAACATTCTTTGGAAAAATAGGTCCGAAAGGAGTTTCTACATGATTTTATTCCAAAACATTAGTGCACGAATTAGTATGGAATATGATGCTTGACACCCATCTTATTTACTTATTAAAATGGATTTGAGAAGATTTCATCACGAGAAAGGGCCAAAAGGATTCGTAGGAATTCATAAGAAAAGAATTGATTTTCAAAACAACAATGTGTTAATTGAATTGTCATCCTAATTAGATAAGGCCGAAAGGAGTCAATTAGGTGATTGTATTCTTAGTAGTGGTTAAACATGATATACATCATTGATTGAATAACTACTCATTTTTAGTTGTGCAGCATAACAAGTTTACACCAAACTTAATAAAAATACTCCACATAATTGATCAAGGAATTATATACAAGTATATGTTTTAAGTGTTCTTGAAAGTATTTTCGAAAAAAAAACCCCACCAAAATGACCAGTTTGAGTATTATAAGTTATGTGGTCTCTTGCATGTGTTTGTGTTATTTGTTAGCGTTATTTTTGTGTGGATTAGTTTTGTATAAATTTTTAATAAGACTATTTTGTTTTAGATTTTGTTACGTGACTAATTGTGTTTGTTTGTGTCTATGTGCTTGTCATTTTATGTGATTGTGCTTTTATTTGTTTATGCTTTTTGTGTCGTTTTATGTTCTTATGTTTTTCTAGTATAAATGTGTTTATGTGTTTTGCTTGTGTTTATTTTCGTGTTCGTTACTTTTTGCGTTCTTGTTTTATTTTATCAATAAAAAGTTTTTAGTAAAAATTGTTTTCGCAAAAAAAAAATGGTTATTGATCCAACCGAACGGATGGATGAACATCCGAACGGTTGGAGCTCTCGGAAAAATATTTTTCATTCCAACCGGATCGGATGGCAATCCAACTGATCGGTTGGTACTCTCGTTAAATTTTTTTTAATTTTGTTAATTTTCAACCGATCGGATGGATTGGCATCCGATCCAAGAGTATCATGTCTTTTATTCTACTTAAACTTGTGTTTTTCTATTTTTAATTTTAGTACGTTGTGTATAAATAAGTACGTGTTTTGTTTTAAATAAAAGTTTTGAACTTTGTGGGTATGTTCACTGAAAACCCTCACGAGACTTCACTCGTCCAGTCAGGCCACCTAGAGGTTTAAAAGGCTTGTTGCATACGCCAAATGCAATCGTGATGCCTACAAAAGTGAGTTTTAGGATTTTACGTGTTTTTGTAGTTTAGTTTGTTTTTGCAGATTTAATAAGCTCTTGGAGATTGGATTATTGGTGACATTGTACTTGGTGTGTTGATGTTTTGTTGGAAGCGAAATTGATTGATCTCACATGCTTAGCATCTTATCATTTGGAGTTCGATCACGATTTCTACGGCCCGGGAAGTTTCGTTTCTCTTGGACTATCTATTTGTTTATTTTTTTTCCCTATTTCACATGCTTTGAAGTTTATTATTCACATTTAGTACAATGCTTAACTTAAGTGTGGGGGGAAAGTGAAATAGTGAAAAACGAAACTGATTTTTAATTTTCATATTTTGGGTCAACAATTTAAAATTTTGTATACTTGTTTGCCCTTGTGATCTAGTTGTTTTCACGCTTATAGGATATATATTAGAATAACTGGATAATCCCATTGGTGAAATTTATAATTTTTGAAAATTTTGAGATGTGTCCCGATTAATATTGCAATCCATTCTGTGATCGATAACATTTGCTAGCGCATATTATAGCCCTTTCCACTAAATTGTGATGATTTAAGCCTATTTCATATATAGCATACATCTTTTATGCTTGGATCTTTTGCTATGAGTGTGCCGGTGATTTTATTTATTCTAGAACTTGTACTTGTAAATCATTACCAGACCTCAGTAAGATCGCATTCGTGTGATATAAGTGTATTCGTGTGATAAGAGGCACATTAGGAATAAAACCAAATGGCCATCCGTTTACAAAATAATTTTTGCTAACCACATCGGTTAGTTACCCTCGTATTTGGAACCCATTTGTTAGCGTTTATCTTTAGAGCTAGATACCCCTAGTTTCACCCTCTGAGCCATCCCATTTCTTTTGTTACATCCAGAAAAATACAAAAATATTTTACACTTTAAACCTTAGCCTAACCCTTTATCAAAGTCTAAATGGTGGGTTGCTAGTTGCTTGGTATGATGGATTGTTTTTTATGATTATTAGTTAAGCCACACTTTGTGATTCGTGTGTGCCATTCCAACAAAGATGAAGGTGCGCAACTTCGTGTTTTGTATTTTTTGTGGTGATGCTTATGCGAAGTGTGGGGGAGATGTTATGTATGAAAGAAAAAAAAAAGAGAGAAAAGAAAAAAAAATGTGAAAAAAAAAAAATGAAAATAAGTCATCGCAACAATAAGGTGACAATTATAGCCAATGTGCTATATTATGTGTGGAGATGAAGAAAGAAAGTTATGTGATATGTTTTTAGCCAATGTGCTAAGTATGAAAAATATTGTTATGGCAAATCAATGTATTGGTATGTGAAAGTTTGAAGAGGAGGAAGTTAACTATAATCATTTACGGGTTTGCGGTTTGTTTGGTGACTAGCAACAATGGGACTTAGACTTGACTTTATTTTCCTTTTAAAACCGATTTCATAAATATTCTCATGCCTTATCCCTACCCTTACCAAATTACTTTATCTATCCGGATATTGTAATGGCTTAGTGAAAATATCAAGTGCATGAAAATATTAGTGACCATCCATTATGCAAATGACGCGCCAACGAACTATTATGTTTTTGTATAAGATGTTTGAACATAAGCTTGCTATAAACCCTTTAGCCTAACATTACAACCCGAATAAAAGACCTCTTTAAATGTTTACACTTGGTGCTTACGCCTCGTCGGTGAAGTTTTGTTTTTTGTACAAGCCTATGGTAATAAACTAATCATGACTGAGCTATGACTGTGATTTCTCTTATATATACTACACTACCTAAAATAAATGAGTGATAGAGTGAATTATACTTTGTTTCTTTTTCGTGAGGTGTTTAGAAATGTTAATCAAGCAAGAAAATCATTGGGTATTGTCAAACATCTCGATTTTTCACCACTAAAGCTTAAAAACGATGAATCGTATCTTGTACTTGTACTTGATAGATTTGCATCATATTTTTCTAATCATTCTTATACACCATGTGGATTTATTTTCTTTAATTCTAGATTTGCTTGAGGGCAAGCAAAGTTTAAGTGTGGGGGATTTGATAACGCTCAAAATTAACATGTTTTTAGAAGCGTTATTGTGGATTTTATGCATATATTTTTATCACTTTTATGAACTTATGGTACTTAATGAAGTATATTCTCTATTTTAGGTTCATGACGAAGAAAACCAAGAAAAAGACGTAGAATGAACAAAAACGAAGATTTATGAATGTACGGAGGAATTCCCGACAAATGAAAGTCTCTTGGAGTATATTCGAAAAGATAAAGTCATGAAGATTGTCACTCCAAGGACTCAAGAATAAAGCACAAGAAGGAAAACGAGAAGTGAAATGAAGGAAAGAAGCTAAAACGAAGAAATAATGGAAGACTCGTTATTCCCGACACACCTTCACCATTTTTGCCATAACTTGAGCATACGGACTCCGTTTGACCCCCCGTTTGCGGCCACGGAAAGCTAAAAGAAAGATCTACAACTTTGGTTTTTATCATTTCTGTCCAGGAGGATCCATCCGATCGGTAGGAGCCCACAACCGATTCGGATTGGAATTGACTTTTTCATCCATCCGGATCGGATGGAATGCAACCGATCGGTTGGATGCTTGCTGACCTCCCCAAGTCATTTTTAATGCATAATTGAGTGTCATTAAGCCCCAAGTCCGACCATGTCTCCATAATAACTCCTAAACCTGGCATTTTATGACACTTAGTGCCCAAGAAACTTGCTTGGAGGGTAAGGTTGATTTCTACTACAAATATGAGTGCTTAGGCTTAGTTCTAAGTGTGCATTCCTAAAGGAAGGATTGTCACCAAAACAAGTGTACAATTCCAGCCTCCACCTTAAAGGAAGAATTGTTACCAACTTATCATCGTGAATTTCAAGCCTCCACCCTAAAGGACGAATTTTCACCAGGTGCATCTCTAGCCTCCACGCTAAAGGAAGATTTGTCACCACCTTACTAGGGGAAATTGTATCCTCCACCCTTAAGGATGAATTTCCACCACTTTTATCTCACCCAAAAGACCACAAACCTCTGCCGTTCATGGAGGATGTATCACCAAGAAGTATTGGAGCGATTCTCTAGTTTGGTTAGATGTTGTAGTTGATTGGAGGCTTGAAGGTTGCTATAAATCTTTCACCTATGCCTATTGTAATTCATACTTTGGGTAAACTTTGTTACTTTTATATTTCAAGATGTTTGTTATTGATGTGATTCTTGTGATGAATGTTCTTTGTGTGCTTGTTTTCTTATTATTTTTCTTGTGGTTTGATCCGTGACAATCATAACCACCAACTTGTTACTTGCTTAAACAAACAAATGACACTTGAGTGCAACCAAGTCTCTTGGGAAGACCTTGACTTACCACTCCTATACTACAATTGACTATGGTATACTTGCCCGAATGTGTTTCTAGTTAACCGGTAATTCTTGTTTCTATAAATTTAAAACATGGTCGCTAATTAGCACATCAGTGCACCAGTGTGACCCTTCGTCATTTTCGATAATGCAAGTGTGAAAGCTTATTGTGTGGTACCCTTTAGACTCCCACTTGTACAAACATAGCAACAAAAGAACTTCTTTCACTGTACCAAGAGATCGCGAGTAAGACATTGCAGTACCTCACTCACAGAAACTGATTCAATACCTAAAATAGTGATATCTCCTTACATTAGCTACACCCTTCTAAGTCTGACTCAAACTCCACCAAGCTGAGTCCGGGTATGTGATTGCATCCCTTTGCACTTTGTCAATATTTTTAGAATGTACCATGCATGGATATCTTAACATCGTAATACTTTCGTCCTTTCATGTTTTCATGAATAATTTGCCTCCAACAGTATCCCATACATTTGTTGTACGACCATACTTTCCACAAATCATTTCACATAACGGGCCTGGCAAAATACCCTTTTCTCTAGTCTATTTCAACTTGAAGCTGCAAATTGTCATCTCGGCTAATAAGCCATTCTCCCTTACTTCACATTTAACTTGGTGCTAACACAAAACATTACAATTTTACGATGTAAGTGGAAACTAGATCTAAGCCCGATGAAAAACAAAGTTAAATTACCTAACTCCTTAGGTCATTGGGATAGTCTATCAAGATCAGAGAATGCCATTAACTATGATCCATGTGGTCGCTTCTCGACCATGGTCATATCTAACATTTGCCCCGCAAATGCAATTGTCATTCAAAAATTCACCGAGTGTTTCTTATTTCAAAATAATCGTCAGCATTATCTAGGTATTCATCCATGATAATCAACCAAGGACTCTTTTAGAACAAAATGTCTTTCACTCCCGGATTCAAAATATGCTAATTAAGACCTTGGTGTTGTGTCAATTTGCACGAGTCTACAACATCACCTTGATCCCTAACGATTGATTTAGCTCCTACCATGAAGTGTTGGGGGTAAATATCACTATTATTTAATCATTCCTGACGATCTTTCTAGAGAACCACTGAGCCCCACTGTAAACTCCCATAATTTTCCCCATGAATAGTAAAAGTTAATCAATGACTAATATATCATTACGTAAATTAATGACGTTTTTACCAATAACAAAATTTTTATTTATCACATATGCTATGTTACTCAAAATATCTATGATGTTTGTGATCCCCTATTGCCTCGGAACGATGCTCACACATGTACCATTATAGTCTAAAATCGTGAGAATATTAAACTTTTACCACTTACGAACTTACGTAACGTATTTTAGCAAAACACATTCGAAAACTCCCGGACTCACGTAAACGTTTCACTAAATATTCACTAAACTTTCACTAATCACAAACTAAATATTTTACTAATCCTAATTACATCTAAATGGACCCTTAATTTTATACAAAACCCAAAATTTAAACCGGCCTGTTACTATTCACAACCCACAAGATTTGAGCCCAAAACCTCTTATACTTATTTTGTAATATGCGACTAGTCCAAGCCAGAAACGCACGGCGTACTCCCTATTCTTACACACGACGCATACGTATTTTTACACTACCTCATTCCTCACCTAGTCATCTTCAAGTATGTCAAGTATCAACTCCCCATGTCGAGTCTTCCTATGTTTTTACGAGACCAAGTGTTGGTCCAAAAAACAAACCCACCCGATTTGTACATAATTCAAAACTAAACCGTTTTAGCTCTCAATTGTTTCTATAAAATCCTAAAAATCATTTCTAACACAATTTCAAGTTTAAATATCACGTTTGATCACTTTTAACCAAATGCTACACGATTTCTAAACCATGCATGGTAATTAAATGGTTGTCGACATGTTGATTTAAAAACAAAGATGTCCTCCCACAAATCATGCACTCACAATGCTTAGTATATGTTTTTATGGAAGTACTAGATACATTTTTTTTAATGAGACTACATGTACAATCCTATATAAAATAATCAAGCACACGTTTTCTTTTGGAACTAGGAGTATGTCGACTAAGCTAGAAACAAACGAAGGGACATGTTGCGTCTTACACTCTCAAGACTTTTGGTAAACACGTAAACATCACATCTCATAAATTTTGGTCACTAGGATACTCAAAAGTGCATATTTATACGCCATGAATACATGCACTCGTTCACAACTCACATACAAATCAAATTATTACAAAAACTAAGTCCTAGTGATATTTCCTACTTCAAAAAATTTTGGCAAAAACTCTAGTATTTCCAATCGGGTCTAGGAGGAACGAAGCATTGTTTGTGAACCTTGGTTGAGTCGACATTCACGCTACACTTTCGTACCCTCTTTTCCTCGACTCTACGAAACGTTTTACCCCACCATCTTGGTGTAGTAAGTCTCACATGATCTCTTTCCAATCTTATTTAAACGCTCACTTTGATTTTACGTATATACATCACTATCACTTGCACCGTAATACTCGAAATCCAAATAAACAACATGTACGTATTTTTATCTCACCTATATATTTACTACACTAATAATCAAGATATATAAAGATTTAAATCATAAAATCATATATGAACGATTTTTGAAACACGTTTGTAAGTAACATCGAACCATGCAAAACACTTAAAAAAAATTTCTAAGTCTTTCACTCAAAAACTCGTCCCATGCAACCCAAGAACGAACGCATATTTTTGAATTTAACTTAACGAGTATACTATTTTGTTTCACAAACTGTTATACAACCTAACAAACTATCGTTTTCATATAGAGACCTTGTATTAATAGTTACGTCTCGACCTCTTAAAAGATACAAAGCATCACGACTTGAAACCATTTTTGAAAACAAATAAACAACGATTGGGCCTTAAAGCCAAATCCGTTGAAATAAGCTAAACCAAATAAGCAGTCTTAATAAGCTATTTTGAAATGTTTTCAACATCCTAAAATAAGCCCGAAACCAGGCCCAAAGATTTCATAAGCCCAATGAATTTAAATTCCTTGACGGGCCTAGTATTTCGTTTAAAAGCCCATTAAGCTACAAATAAGCTATTTTCGGAAAATAAGCAGTTTGAAAAGCTAAATAAGTTGTTTTTAACTTAATTAAGAAAGAAAAAAAAATGCTAAGTTTTGAATTTGGTGAATTTTGGACTAAGTTTGCAAAATTTATAACTTTCGGGTTAAAAGTGTCAAGTTTATAAAGTTAAAGTAAAAACTGTCATTTTTCAAACTAAAGGGTGAAAAACTACTTTTATGAATTTTTGGATGAAAAGTGTAATAATTATAAACTTTTGGACTTAAAACGTAAATATATTTAACTTTGGACTAACAACGTAACGCTAACACCGTTAAGGTAAAAAGTGTAAAAATCTGGAAAGGACAAGGACCATATACTATAATTAACATTTTCATTTTACTTTTCATATTACGAATTCACATTACGACGTTTACATTTTATTATTTCAAACTATTATTATTATTATTAACTTTACGTTATATATATATATATATATATATATATATATATATATATATATATATATATATATATATATATATATATATATATATATATATATATATATATATATATATATATAACTTATTTAAAACTTACGATATTTTATAAAACCACAATTTTTACAATCATTAAACCAACCATCGTTATATTCTAAAACTACTCGCGATTAAACCATTTAAAACTATCAAACACTAAAACTTGCCATATTATCTAGGTCGTGTGTTGGAGCCGTTCCCTTATTGCAAACTGAGTATCGATACTTTTTACCACCATACCACTAAGGTGAATTCATAGCCCACTTTTATATAACTATTTTCGTGGGGAGATACATGCTATAAAAACTGAACACAAGTATTTTTCTTGGTATGCTATGCGTGATATTGTTATTGCTTAAGTACCTTATTGCCAAAAGTCCCTCATATCATGAACCTTAGTCACTTGTAGGGTGAACGTAAATAATTGTGGATAGATCTATTAGGGATTGACAATCCCCGTTTGGTCGCTAGAGACACACGTCGTATCATGAACCTTAGTCACTTATTTTGTAATATGCGACTAGTCCATGCCAGAAATGCACGTCGTACTCCCTATTCTTACACACGACGCATAAGTATTTTTACACTACCTCATTCATCACCTAGTCAACTTCAAGTACGTCAAGTTTCAACTCCCCTTGTCGAGTCTTCCTATGTTTTTATGAGACCAAGTGTTGGTCCAAAAACAAACCCACCCGATTTGTACATAATTCAAAACTAAACCGTTTTAGCTCTCAATTGTTTCTATAAAATCCTAAAAATAATTGCTAACACAATTTCAAGTTTAAATATCACGTTTGATCACTTTTAACCAAATGCTACACAATTTCTAAACCATGCATGGTAATTAAATGGTTGTCGACATGTTGATTTAAAAACAAAGATGTACTCCCACAAATCATGCACTCACAATGCTTAGTATATGTTTTTATGAAAGTACTAGATACATTTTTTTAATGAGACTACATGTACAATCCTATATAAAATAATCAAGCACACGTTTTCTTTTGGAACTAGGAGTATGTCGACTAAGCTAGAAACAAACGAAGGGACATGTTGCGTCTTACACTCTCAAGACTTTTGGTAAACATGTAAACATCACATCTCATAAATTTTGGTCACTAGGATACTCAAAAGTGCATATTTATACGCCATGCATACATTCACTCGTTCACAACTCACATACAAATCAAATTCTTACAAAAACTAAGTCCTAGTGATATTTCCTACTTCAAAATGTTTTGGCAAAAACTCTAGTATTTCCAATCGGGTCTAAGAGGAACGAAGCATTGTTTGTGAACCTTGGTTGAGTCGACATTCACGCTACACTTTCGTACCCTCTTTTCCTCGACTCTACGAAACGCTTTACCCCACCATCTTGGTGTAGTAAGTCTCACACGATCTCTTTCCATTCTTATTTAAACGCTCACTTTGATTTTACGTATATACATCACTATCACTTGCACCGTAATACTCGAAATCCAAATAAACAACATGTACGTATTTTTATCTCACCTATATATTTACTACGCTAATAATCAAGATATATAAAGATTTAAATCATAAAATCACGTATGAACGATTTTTGAAACACATTTGTAAGTAACATCGAACCATGCAAAAAATTTTCTAAGTCTTTCACTCAAAAACTCGTCCCATGCAACCCAAGAACGAACGCATATTTTTGAATTTAACTTAACGAGTATACTATTTTGTTTCACAAACTGTTAGACAACCTAACAAACTATCGTTTTCATATAGAGACCTTGTATTAATAGTTACGTCTCGACCTCTTAAAAGATATAAAGCATCACGACTTGAAACCATTTTTGAAAACAAATAAACAATGATTGGGCCTTAAAGCCCAATCCGTTGAAATAAGCTAAACCAAATAAGCAGTCTTAATAAGCTATTTTGAAATGTTTTCAACATCCTAAAATAAGCCCGAAACCTGGCCCAAAGATTTCATAAGCCCAATGAATTTAAATTCCTTGACGGGCCTAGTATTTCGTTTAAAAGCCCATTAAGCTACAAATAAGCTATTTTCAGAAAATAAGCAGTTTGAAAAGCTAAATAAGTTGTTTTTAACTTAATTAAGAAATAAAAAAAATGCTAAGTTTCGAATTTGGTGAATTTTGGACTAAGTTTGCAAAATTTATAACTTTCGGGTTAATAGTGTCAAGTTTATAAAGTTAAAGTAAAAACCGTCATTTTTCAAACTAAAGGGTGAAAAACTGATTTTATGAATTTTTGGATGAAAAGTGTAATAATTATAAACTTTTGGACTTAAAACGTAAATATATTTAACTTTGGACTAACAACGTAACGCTAACACCGTTAAGGTAAAAAGTGTAAAAATCTGGAAAGGACAAGGACCATATACTATAATTAACATTTTCATTTTACTTTTCATATTACGAATTCACATTACGACGTTTACATTTTATTATTTCAAACTATTATTATTATTAACTTTACGTTATACATATATATATATATATATATATATATATATATATATATATATATATATATATATATATAAAACTTATTTAAAACTTACGATATTTTATAAAACCACAAGTTTTACAATCATTAAACCAACCATCGTTATATTCTAAAACTACTCGCGATTAAACCATTTAAGACTATCAAACACTAAAGTTTGCCATATTATCTAGGTCGTGTGTTGGAGCCGTTCCCTTATTGCAAACTGAGTATCAATACTTTTTACCACCATACCACTAAGGTCAGTTCATAGCCGACTTTTATATAACTGTTTTCGTGGGGAGATACATGCTATAAAAACTGAACACAAGTATTTTTCTTGGTATGCTATGCCTGATATTGTTATTGCTTAAGTACCTTATTGCCAAAAGTCCCTCATATCATGAACCTTAGTCACTTGTAGGGTGAACGTAAATAATTGTGGATAGATCTATTAGGGATTGACAATCCCCGTTTGGTCGCTAGAGGAAAGCCACCAAACGCACTTTATTTGAAATCTAATAGGTGACTGGCAAGAACATATCCAGAGGTCCATTGTTACTATTATCCATCATATTTGATGAGATCTGTTAATCGGATGAGTGTCATGAGCTTAATGCAATATCAACTGTTTTTAACTTATAATTGTAAACCGGTGCAATTATCACTTATAGCTTGTGTTCAACTATTAAACTTAAACCTATGAATATCACTCAACTTTTGTTGATTTTTAGCATGTTTATCTCAGGTCCATAATGAGCAAGGATGGGACGGAGGAGCACGGAATTCTTACAAAGGCTATAAATTTTACTATCATTCGAAAACTTATTTAACAAACTTTGAAACCACTGGGACTTCATTTTGAAAACTCTGGTATTTATAAAAATTCGAATGATAAATGTTTTAGATTTACTAAATTGATAATCATTTTCTATTGAAAAACTGTGAGCTGTGAAGTAACACCCAATCTTTATTCCGCTGCAAGTATTTTAAAAATTGGGGGTGTTACACCCACTATTCAATCCTTTACATATTGTCTTGCTATTAATGAACCAAAGTAAGTTTTGGTACAAACGAATTCGTGACACACTCAACTTAGCATCCAATGATGCACTTCATTTTACACATTACGTAAAATGGAATTATTTCAACAATCAATAACTATGAATTCTTGTTATTGATTCTCCCAAGTCCCTGAGAACTTCAGTACAAGCCCTTTGAACCATGTTGTAGTTGCGCGTTCCCGATTTGTAGTCTCAAACTTCAAATCCTTTTAAGTCACATAGCTTCTTTAATTGATCCACAACAGCTCAAGATCAACACGTCTTACAGTACCAGATTATTTTTCTCCTTTGAGCTATGTACGTCTCCTTTAATTATCTTGACATCCTCCCACTAAATCTTGCAATACTAGGAACTTCCACATAGATCACCCTTGATCTATCATTCCTATCACGCTTACTCTTTAGTTAAACGAATTAACACATACTCTCGCTTTCGTTGCTAAACTCTGAGTTGAACTACCTTTTTCAGACTAGTTAAGGGTACCTTGTCTTGAGTACATTAATTCGATCTATTTAACAGTGTTAACTGGTCCTCCTGTAAGTCATCTTACAGTCTTACCTGATCATTCTAAAGTAGCTGCGAGATTTTACTCATGATCTACAAACTCATGCTCTTTTGAGTTTGACTTATAGATCCTGGATGCTACCGGATAACATATGAGCTTTACTCAATCTCAAGATTTTTGAAAATAATATCACTCAAGTATTTCTCTTTCTTAAGAAATATTCCTTTTAAAATATACCTCATATTTGAATGTATCGCATATGGAGTCTTACGCCTTGATGTCATTCAAGACTCGAGGCAGGCAACCTTAAACCCTTTTGTACATTGATTAACTGGTAGAAATGTTTTTCAAGTCATTCCATGACTTTCCATCTTTGATCAAATCTATCCAACATAGATATACCAAACCAAAGATTCTTGTTATACTTTGAACCTCCATCCCAGATGGATTGCATCAAAGTCTTATGATTATCTTTAATCCTCTATCCCAGATAGATTGTGTCAAAGTATATCACGTGAAGCTTAAAAGCTTCCTTTTGAACATTTCTTTTACTTCACCAGTTGTACTTCTGAGGAACCCATAAAGTGTGATCACTCCACTGATCAAACCAGATAAATTGTTGTCTTGTTTGGAGTTATATTCTGGATTTCTCCAAGTTTTATTAAAAGCTTTTAATTCTAGATTTTAAAATACGAAAGATGTTAAATATATTTAAATTTCAGAGATGAAAATGTTTAAAACCTAAAATATTAAATAAAATTTTAAACAAGCCCTAGAACAGGCAAAAATAGTTATAAAAGTAAAGACAGAAATTTAATTTTTTTAAAATCCTAAATCTCAAAATAAATGTACGAGCTCGGCCGTCATCTTCTATAAACTTTCCAGCACTCTCCATCAGTTGTTTCTACAACTTCTATCCAAAGCTCCTCTTCACTTCTCATCTACTGTGTATTTTAACAAGTTAGATCTTTGTTACTTTTATAACTAAGTGAGAGACAACAATATTAGTTATGTACTAACCTGAGGTCTTAACAATATTCTCCTTGTCACGGGAATGTCATGGGTAGTACTCTTCTTCTTCTTGAAAGCTCGTGAAACCTGCTCGACAAAAGATAAAGTACTAGAATGAATCATCAGTCTCGTTAGAAATGCTAGTAGTTTAAGCTTTCTGAGCCTACTTGTTGTTGATGTCATTCACTTGCACTTTACTAGGATTACTGGTAGAGGCTCCATCAAACTTCCCTTCAATCACACGGGCGATTTGATCAACCTGATTTTCCAGGTTCTTTATGGATGTAGCTTGATTCTTTATTGCCATCTCTGTAGTGGCATTAAACTTCTTAGGCATTTATTCGGCTTCCGCATTCCTTTTAGCATAATCATCCATAAACTTCTTCAGGGTTTCCTCCACAGATGCTCATCGATCTCCTCCTGAAGGTACATTCTCATTATAGGAGTAGTATCCAGGTGCTCTTTGTTTATACCCATTTCCATTACCTAAGAAAGGTCGCCCATAAAATTACCTATATTTAGCTTCTTCCAACTGAACTTCATCTTTCAATGGGCAATCTTTGGCCAAATGATAGCCATGATAGATGTCACAACCAATCTTGTAGAATTGTGTTTAGTAGTAATGGCAACCAATCTTGTAGAATTGTTCACTGCCTTTCTTCCTCCATTGGCACCGTCGTGCCACATTTGGGAATGATCAACCATGTTATGGATGGCTTTCTTACTGTTAGTTGGAATAGTTATTGAAATAGGTACCTATGACTCTATGAGTCTAGCATTTGACGTGTCAGTACGTGATGCTTGTTGTGTCACGTGTAGTATAGAGTGATTTTGCCTATTCAAGTTTTAA
Organism: Artemisia argyi; assembly: GCA_030686995.1. Lineage (NCBI taxonomy): Eukaryota > Viridiplantae > Streptophyta > Magnoliopsida > Asterales > Asteraceae > Artemisia > Artemisia argyi. The sequence continues at coordinate 130,557,135 of CM060695.1, read as the reverse complement.
ATTTATATTTAGCCGACTTATCCTATAATACACATACTAACGAGCAGTGTACCCGATCAATATGTATATAGTGGTAAGCAGAGTATCGATCACTAAGAGTGGAACGTAATATCTAGTTAATCTAATCAGTATTTTAAATATACTAAGTTAGTTTTACAATCTAATCTAACGCAAAGGGGGGTTTTAGCATGAGAGACTAAACACAGATTTGGTTATTTAATTAAACTAATAAAACTAATGAGAATGAAACAACGAAAGACTAACACGTACACAAATAGATAATAGATACAGATAGAAGTCATGTCCTTTTGTTAAGTAGCTTGTCACTTGTTTTATTGCTAGTTTTATATGATGAGTATCGTAAAATCATCTCTCTCGTTGGATCCTAAATATAGGCGAGTAAACTCTTAATGATCACTTATGCCTATCTTACTTTCTAGACGCTAGATAAGTAAGCGTGGAGGGGGTATGACAGCCCAAGCAAAACACAACTAGACACACATGTTATCAAAGCACATATACAAGTCACCAAAAAAAACATCATATAAACTGATAATCGATAGAAAATCAATTTTAAGGGGAGCAGTATGGCTGCCACAAGCCCACCAATCCAGATATATTATAGTTTACTAATACAATAAAACAAACCTACTTAATAAATTAAATACATGCAGGATCTTCTTACTATTCTAAGATCTTTGTTTAGGGTGTGTCTTGTGTTATCTTGTCATCTGAATTTGTCTCCTTAGGGGTTGATTGCACACAAAATTCGTCTAGGTCTTGGGGTATTTATAGTTTCTGTCATAGGATAGATGTGGCACATCTACTTAACTTGGCGTGGGGTCCAAGGTTAATATATTCTAGAATATTCTTACACCGTCTTCAGATGTGGCATATTTTGAATCTCTATGTAGCGCATGTCCTTCAGCGTCTTGGATTGTATTTGGTGAAGTCTTGATAGTGATACGGCGCATGTTGATAATGAGATGCTGCGTATCTGGAGTAGAACAAGCTGGTTCTTCTTCATTGACCAAAGTTTCATATACGGAGCATGATAAAATCAGATGCGGAGCATGTTTCAAAGTCAGGCAATGGTCTTTAATCTCTTCTATTCAGCAGACTTTTCAAATCTTGGTCATTTATCTCCATATTTCGTCCAAAATCGCCAAGTTTCACCAATTGCTTGTTTTTACCTTAGAATTACTAAAGTAAACGAATAAGTACCAATTCTTATACATAATATAATAAAACAAGTCAATTAAATAGGACAAATGATGACAATATAATGTACTTATTTGGTGTCATCAGCACGTCAAGTCCATTGTAGAATACAACTACTTCTTTTATTGGATTTAAATCATGTTGTGGACATTTAAATAGTAATCTCTTGTATCTCTCACATGCCTTGTATAGAGTTTCATCAACCACTTGCTTGAAGATGTAAATCTCTTTGATTTGCCTCGCAGTCTTTGAAGGTGGACAATATTTAGCAAGAAACTTGCTTTTCATCATTTCCCATGTAGTAATCGAACTAGTTGGCTCGCTCTTAAGTCATCTTCTTGCTCCTACAATTAGGGTTTTAAGAAAGATATTAAGCATATCATTTGTTACTCCCGGAAGGTTAAACATATCAAATATTTCCAAAACCTTCTCAATATGCTCATTAGCATCCTCATCGTCCTTTCCGCCAAAGGGAGTGTCTCGTAGCTCTTTCAGAATGTGACCTTTGATTTCAAATGTTACGTTATCCTCAATCCTAGGTCGCATAACTCCCGCACCATGGTCGGTACAAGTCTTTGCCATGTACCATGCCATGTACCTTTCCATAGTCATATCGTTAATGTCTACCACTTTCCTATTATCAATCAGCAGTACAAGCAAACTAAACATAAAATAGAATATACTTAAACAAAAATTAAAAAGAAATGTAAAATAAAAGGATGCCTTTCTTTCAGAACTTCTATACGCCGTATAGGTAATGGTCCTATACGTTGTATACAATTGAAGTGTATACGCCATATACGTGCCCTGGTAAGAAAAAATTCAAAGCGAGAGCTCTTATGCCGTATGTGTGCCCTAATGAATTCAACAAAACAAAACACTACTTAAAAAAAAAACTAAATAGCTAAAAACATAATAAAAACTAGAATCAATTATACAAAACCACTAATATTACAACTAAAATACACACATGCTCCCCGGCAGCGACGCCAAAAACTTGATGTGTTGTATCTAAGCTTTAAATTTATAGTTTACAGAATCTTTTAGACAATCACCAACACTAACGAGCAGTGTACCTATTCGTTAATATAATGAGTTGGCAAGACCGGGTCGTTTGTAGGGAGCGAAGAGATCTTAAATTTCTGGTAGTTTTAAGTTCGTCACTTCTTTTTAAATCCACCGATTATGTTTTTATTTATAATTAACTAATAAACTGAAAATAAAATAAAATAAAATAAACATAATACGATAGTTGTGGTGAAGAGAAGTGTTCAGTCTGATTTTTGACCCAATTGTCTTTGACATGTATTTAAACATAAAATAACCTAATTTATTAAGTCTCTGATATAAATTAAGGAGAATAACACTCACTGATAAGGATCAGAGAGTGAGTCACCTACTGATGGAAATCAAAGGTCTTACTCTCTGATGCTTATCAGAAAGTGTTACTCCCTAATGGTTGTCAGAGAGTACACCCTGTTGGTTATCAGTGATAGATATCTCTCCCTAATGATCATCAGTGGATGTAAACTCACTGATAAGAGAAATCATTGAGAATTTTATAAAGCTCAATCAGCAACCAAGCTTTAGGGAAGTTAAAGACCAACTGAAGAAACACTTTGTGAACTGATACGCGTCAGGAAGGTAAAAGAAGCTACAAGCAACACCAGAGGCACTGAGACGTGACAAATGTCTTAGTGACCTTGAAGACTTATCTCTGAAAGAAAAACTTAGTTTCTGATGAATGGGCGGGAAACTTCTTGGGAAGATAAGCGAAAGGTCTTATCAAAAGACGATAAAGCAAGATTTTGGTACAAAAGGTTGTCAGCATTGAAAACCTAAAGCACGCTTTAACTAGTTTTGTAGGCACATGTTATCTACATCCAGTTGGCAACTACTATACCCATGTGCATCTACAATATTTCCGTCTCTTATATAAACAAAACTTTGTAACCGGGATAAGTAGGATTCTAAACAAACACATAAAATAATACTTAGCATTACAATTGATAGGATCCCCTCTCCTAGGGACGAACTAAACAAAGCTAGCTGCCACTAGTCATTCTAATAGGAGTGTTACATTTTTCATCAACTAGAATAGTTTTACCGAGAGTTATTCTACTATAAATCTTTGATTTATTTCTAATAAGATTAATACACGTTGAAAAGTGAAAATGGTGCTATTGTGGTTTTGGGTGATGTCATTATTATTCTTATTATCAGTAGGAAGATATCGTCATTTGCTCAAACCACGTAGACCAACAAGTGGTATCAGAGCGGGTGGGTTTCTCTTAACCCATATTCGTTCTTAAGTGACTGCTTATAATCTATAGCCGTTCTTGAATGACGGCTAATATCACAATCCAGAACCATCCTATTCCAACCCCACCAAAATATACCCCCCCCCCCCAACAACAGTACTGCTTCATTTCTACAAGTTCAAGTTATATCACGATGATCTTGTGTAAAATGATGCTTTGTCTGCCTAGTCTCCAGCTCTTTTAACAACCCTCTTCTCAGTACTACTTTCTTGCAAGTCCCTTCATTCAGGAACGAAGTTTCACTAGGACATAACATCCTTTCTTCCTGAAATTCATGTTTTAGAGTTGCTTGTGAAAGTGTGAGTATGTTTATCTCACAAACTATGAAGAGTGGTTATGCTAGATGGAAAAATGGTTACTACCAGTAGCAACCAAGACAGGGTTAAAGGAGCATCAGTGGCTATTAATAAGGTATCCGAGGCCGTTGTTGTAGGGGAGCATCAGGGGATAGATGTTTAGTCTTCAGTCGTGCTGAAAGGTTGCATCAGGGAGTGTTCGCTGAGTCGTGCAGTTCTTGATCCTCAAGAAACTTCACTGAAGAAAATTACAACAAAGGAACAATCTTCACTGATTTTTCCCTTTCTTTTCCTTTGTTGTACTATCAGTTTGTAAGAAGAAGCTATTATGCTCACTTACAAATGATTTAGGTTTAACTTTTGGCTATCTCTGTATTTAATTATGAGACTGTGAGGTAGAATAACTGACCCATCAATCTCTGACTAGTTGTCTAGATAGCCAGTTACAATACTAAAGAGTTGAACCAATGGTTACTCTGACCTATGACACTCATAGTTCAAGGTCAGAGTCTATATCTTCTTCGACAATAATAAGGAATAAGACCGTACCTATTTATTTTTCCTTGTTGTAATTCAGTATTTAAGAAGAATTCGTTATGCTCACTTACTACTAATTAAAATTAGGCTATTTGTATATTCAAATTGGGGGAGATTATTGGGTCTAATTTTCAACCCAATTGTCTTTGACGTGTGTTTAAACATAAAATAGCCTATTTTATTAAGTCTCTGATATAAATCAGGGAGAATAACACTCATTGATAAGGATCAGAGAGTAACTCACCCTCTGATGGAAATCAAAGGTCTTACTCTCCGATGGTTATCAGAAAGTGTTACTCCCTGATGGTTATCAGAGACTAAACCCTGTTGGTTATCAGTGATACGTACCTTACTAATGATCATCTGTGGATGTAAACTAACTGGTAAGATAAATCAGTGAGAGTTGTATTAAGCTCAATCAGCAGCTAAGCTTCAGGAAAGTCGAAGACCAACTGAAGAAACACTTTGTGAACTAATGCGGTGTCATGGAGCAAGGTAAAAGGAGCAACAAGAAACACCAGAGGCACTGTGGCAAATATCTCACTGACCCTGAAGACTTAGCTCTGAAAGAGAAACCCAGTCTCTGATGAATGAGCGGGAAACTTCTTGGGAAGATAAGCGAAAAGTCTTAACAAATGATGATAAAGCAATTTGGCAAACTACATTTGATTTACGTTTAAATTTAATTTTGATTTATGTTTTAACTCCTGCACGAGATTTATAAATAGTTAACACATAAATCAAAATTATGCATAACTATTATACATAAAAAAAGAAAAAAAAAGTCAAATTATTATCTTGCTTAAAAATCTCAAAGTGCGAAAAGTCTAATCAGTATTACCCTTTTAATTTCTATTCCACTAAATAACACCACTAATCAGGCTAATCCTCTAAATTTGACAACACTGATAAGATATGGATGCATTAGACCAATGCTAATGGGCGTTGGTTTCACCAAGCAACCCCAAAAGCAATACGCCACTTCCTCATAGCACACCCCAAACCAACGCGTTGCCCTCCAACTTTTTCCAAAACTTGGTTGCATCACCAAACGGAACAATTGCACTCTCTTACCTTTAATTTTCGACCATTGTGGAGTAAATGCTGGTCAAATGTGACTGTTGCTTAGGAAAAAATGGTGCAGCTATGGTGGTTGATTAGGATGTGGAGATTGGAGAAGAAAGGGTTATATTATATGTATAAAAACCTAGTTGATACAAATGGGCTTTTAAAAACATAATGACCCAACTAATTTCATTTGGCCCAAATAATAGTTATTTGTAAATTAGTCATATAATAAGTCATGGTTTTGTTTGTAATGTTTATTTAATGGTTTATTAAATGTGTTAAATATTTATTGTAATGTTTATTTAATTATTGAATGAAATTTTAATTTAAAAAAATAAAAATAAAGTTATGGGGTTGCTTTTGTGATCACCACTAGCTAATTGTGGTTGGGGTGGAGTTGTGAAGAGAGAAAACTGAGGTGGTGCTGACGTGACAACGTTACTTGAATGAGAAAGTGATTACCACTAGCATTAGCCTTACATTTACAACAATCTGACAACTATTTGAATACATGACTTTTTTTAAATGCATGTTACTCTTCGACTAAATTAAAATACTAATTTTCTCACAAATATTTGAATACATGCCAACATAACCAACAATAATAACCTAACCATACTTTAAAATTTTGACGCAATAAAATATCGTCGCTATACACGAGTTCTCCCTAGATTGTTTAGTATATCTTTAAAATAATAAAGTAAAGCCTCGAATGTGTATGGGCCTACTGGGCTAACACTCTTAGCCCCCAAAACCGGCTCAGCAATCAGCCCACAAACCGCCCGGTCCACCATCATCATCTTTAACAAAAAAAAACCAGGTCATGTCACTGAGCTCACAAAATTAGGGCTCATACTTCATTATCTTCATCATATGTAACGAGATTTCATAATTATACAAGAAAATGCCATTCATATGTAAAACAAAGAGACAAACCGATTACAATCTCAAACCTTCATCTTGCCCAATTGTAATTGATAATGGTGCATCTTATTTCAGAATTGGGTATGTAACTTTTTTTTATATTTTTTTGCTTGATTCTATAAAAAGTTTTGGTTTTTTATGTTAACTGTGTGTTTTTACTATGTGGGTTTTGTAGGTGGGCTGGTGAAAGTGAGCCTAGGATTATCTTTAGGAATATTGTTCAGAGGCCACGTCATAAAATTACTGGTAACTTTTATTTTTATATATAAATTTTTGTTTTTTTTTTGGGTCAGGTTAAATGGGTTTTAGGGGATTGTTTTAGTGATGTTTTATGGGAATGTGGGTGTGTTTTGTGTAGGTGAGACGGTGACGGTTGTGGGTGATCATGATCCGGCGTTGTTGAGGTACTTTGATTGTACGCGGTCTGGACCTCGTTCGGCGTTTGAGAATGATGTTGTATATCAGTTTGAGATTATGGAATATGTAAGTTTGGTTTCTGTTTATGTTTTGTGATGCTTGAGTTTGTTAAGGTTACTGTAGTTACGCGTGCATTTATAAGATGTTTTGAGAAGCTGTGATATTATGTGTTAGTGTGTTATATCCGTCTTTGTTAGTTTCTTGATAACATAAGTATATTCGTGCTCAATTAATGGTCATTTGCTTCATTCCATGACTCTAGAAATGTCATTTGAAGTTAATGCAAACCATGATACTTTGGGCCTCTCACTAATATTACATATATACAAATATCTATTAGTATCGGACAGTTTCAATTCATAAATTTGTAGAAAACTATCTGTAATAGCTGTACACTTTCAGAAGCTGTGGACTTTCTTTTCTTTTCTAATATGACCTTGTTTAATTTCAACTTTTTATGTTTGTATGATTTGCGTTAATGATTTTGTTTAGATCAGTTTGTCTTATGATAAATGACATGCATTAACCTTACTCGCTCTATTGCTTTGTAGATTCTTGATTTTGCATTCGATAGATTGGGGGCAGATCGTTCTCCGGTACATTTCCCTACCTATTTCTTTTGTCAGTCACTTGTATTTGTGATTGTATTATATTTGACCTTAGGTTTGTCCAAAACCCAAACTGATCACTAGTTGATATCGTTCTGTCCATATTGGGAACCACTGAACCAGTAACTGGTTTACTGGTGCCGGTTATAAGATAATACGGGTTTCTGGCATTTCTTTAAATCTATGTCAGATTCTTAAGTTACAATTAGTTGACTGGAACGAAATTGGATAATATGATATGATATTTTGGTGATCTTCACACGTGCGCGCTCGCACAATGTGGAGATTATGCTATATAAAGTTGAGCCTTATGTGCTGCATTTGCTGACAAATTGTTCTTGTTCTTCATTGATGGCAGAACAGATTAATCATCCTATCCTTATTACAGAATGTGCATGCAACCCAGTACATTCACGTAGTAAAATGGCCGAGCTTCTATTTGACACATACGGGGTTCCTTCTATAGGTATACTTTCACCAAGCGTATTCTGCTGTTGTTTTAGCCTAATAATCGTGTTTTATGCTCTCTAACATTGTTGTCTTTTGTTATATATAGTCTATATGTGCTAAACTTTGCTTTGTTTTAGCATATCTTAACAAACATCTTTTCACAGCTTTTGGTGTTGATGCTGCATTCAGCTATACATACAATCAACAACGTGGGATTTGTGATAAGGATGGTCTTGCAATATGCTCAGGATTTAACACTAGCCGTGTCATCCCTGTATGCAACTGATCCGATCCTTACACCTTTTATATGTCATTCTGATTGTATCCGTCTACTATCTTTCTTAGTACTAAAGTTTAGGTAGATATATTACTGATGTTTGTATATATGTAATTGTTGATTATTATTTCAGTTTATCAATGGAGAACCTGTTTATGAAGCATGTTGTCGTACAAATGTTGGTGGATATCATGTCACCGACTACCTAAAGCAACTTCTTTCACTTAAATACCCTCATCACATGTAAGGCTACCCTATTTTTCTAAAACCATTTTCGAACATCCGAGGGTATGTTTGACATTTTTTTTAAAATGCCGAAAACAGGTCAAGGCTTACGTGGGAGAAAGTAGAAGATTTGAAGATGGAACATTGTTACATCACCCTTGATTATGCTTCTGAAGTCAAACTATTTCAGGTATTACACTATTTATTCTAAATTTATTTTAATATAGTTTTAAAATTTTTATTTATAAATTACAGAAAGGGGCGAAAGAAGCTGAAGAAAAGACGAGGTGTTGGCAACTTCCTTGGACCCCAGCACCAGTTGAAGAGCCGCCTTCAGAAGAGGAGGTTGCTAGGAAAGCAGCTTTAAAGGAAAGGCAAGGTCAACGGTTGCGGGAAATGGCTGAGGCTAAAAAAACTTCAAAAATTAATGAATTAGAAAATGAACTAAAGGGGCTGGAATTTCTTATACACCAACTGAGAAATGTAAATGGAAATGATGTGCAATCTTTTCTGTCTGAAACTGGTTATGTCTCGAAGCAAGAAATTGAATCTGCCATTGTCAAAGTAACACAATCGTTACGGAAAACTAAAGGGGGGCAAGAGGAAATTGAGCCGGATGTTTTTAACGCAGAAAAGTTTACCCTCATTGATATCCCTGACAACATGCTAACACCAGAGCAGGTATTCTATGCAATTGCAGCTCAACTCCATAGCCAATTTGGTTAATTTAAATTTCATGGCTAAAATGTTGTTTTGTGAGAAATTAAACGTCCTCTTACAAATGTGTTTACATCTGTGCCAAGCGGCACGTGGCATGAATCCATGACAGCTAGAAAAGGGCCCACTTTGTCACACTATTTCATTTCACGTGACACTAGGCACATTTGTAGGAGGATATATCATTTCTCATTTTATCCCATTCCATCGTGGAATTGAATGGGTATTACAGCGGAACCAAGTTTTTATTAATATAATTTTTAATAGCGCGAACTCTGGTTTTTTAAAATATGGATCAGTTTACAAACTGTTTCTCAACATAACTAAATGATACATCTTATTTTTATAGTATTATTTGAGGTTTTAGTGAGCTATTATGCTTGATATGTAATATTTGCACATAGAGAATTCAGTAACTTCTAATAATATGCTTAAAGCAGATATAATATTATGTACTATCTCTATAGTCCATACCTATATACGTATATAGTATAAGATATGAATATCATGATTTGTTTAATAGGTCAAGGAAAAGAAGAGACAACTATTTCTTAAAACAACCTCAGAAGGACGACAAAAAGCTAAACAGAAGCGTTTTGAAGAAGAGTTAGAACGCGAAAGGCTTAACAAAGAAGAAGAACAGAGACGCATGTATGTTTTCTTCATGAATATCTAGGTTTTGTTTCTTCATACTTCATAATCAGAGAACATGTGATGAATAGAACTTTTCTTTCTGATTTTGTAGTGAGAACCCGGAGCTTTACTTGGAACAATTGCGGGTCAAATACAAAGATCTTTCTGAGAAAGTTGACCAGCGAAAGCGACAAAAGACGAATGGAAACAATGGCAATGAAAACAACAATGTGTCTGGAGGTGTAGGTCGAGGGGAGAGACTGAATGCGGCCCAAAAGGAAAGGATGCGTCTCTTGGCAACGGCAGCGTTTGACAGAGGGAAAGGTGAGGATACATTTGGAATCAAAGATGAAGATTGGCAATTGTATAAAAAAATGAGCAAAGACAATGATGACGAGGATGAAGGACCCAATGAGGATGAGACAGAACTGGCTCGAGTTGCTGCTAAACTCCGGGTTAGTTCGCTTTACTGGTTATTCACTTTTTGTATAAGGAATATCAATATACTTTGTTAATTTATTTAACCTTTTGATTAATGATTGTACATCTGAGCCACTAAAAGATGGCTTTGTGTCCCCGTTAGGTGACAAAAATAAAGGCCAGTCTTCCAAAAATGATCTCTTTTATATTAATATTCAATTTATGTACACAAATGTTATAGTAGTTATAATGATAAAGTTTGTATGAAAATGTTATGACTACACGGGTTACAAAATGACCCAAACGGGACACAAAATCATCTTTCAGTGACTAAGATGGACCAAAAAGTATAATGACCAAAACTGGACAAATGAAAAAGTAATTTGGTAATTTATGCCAGTAACTTTTCTTTATTTCAGTTTTGTCTAGCGCAAATGGCCGTTTTACCCTTTAATATAGAAGTAACATAAATGTTCCTATATCGACAGGAAATAGACCCAACATTCTTTCCAAAATCAGAAGCTGGCTCCTCGGGTACAGAACCACCACGTTTCCGTCCTCTAACAAAGGAAGATTTCCAGATACTAATTGGTGTAGAACGATTCAGATGCCCTGAGATTCTCTTTCACCCGAACTTAATTGGCATCGATCAGGCAGGGTTAGATGAGATGGTGGGTGTATCAATACGGAGGCTGAAATCCAGTAGTCAAACTGTGGAAGAGAGCAAGTGTTTGACCAATTCAGTCCTCATAATTGGCGGGAGCTGTCTTTACCCTGGTATGAGTGAACGTTTAGAGGCTGGGATTCGTATGATCAGGCCATGTGGGACCCCTATAAAAATCTTGAGAGCATCAGACTTGGTTCTTGATGCGTGGCGTGGGGCCTCTTCTTTTGCATCCACTAAGCATTTCCCACGACAAGTTTTTAATAGGACAGATTATTATGAGAAAGGTGAAGATTGGCTTCGTCAATACCAGTTAAAGTACACATTTTAGTTTTGGTTGGTGGCACTTTATCCATCAGGGAAGGCTGATTGATTGTAGTCTTGGTGGTACTAAACATGTATCCCCTTAATGTTGTTTATACTGAGTAATTGAATAGACAATACTCTAGGCTAATTGATGTTATTTCTCCTTAACTTTATGGTTCATGTACCTTATATCTCTGCGCGTAAGTTTGTGATTCTGGATTCTCGAGAAGAGAGTATGCATATGGTATGCTGACATACATTCTTTAGTTGATCTGTGTGTATTAAAGAATTCTGAGGAAGACTGTGTTGCGGTTATTGACTTATTGTTATGAGTTTATGACTGTATTACAGATCTGGGTGTTCTTATGCAAGGACGTTACTAACTACAATGTATAATCCCTTTCTCAGCTGATTTCATTTTCCATTTTCTGTGTCATAATTGAGGAAGTTTTCTTTGTGGCTCTAGGCTCAACTCTTCTTATACTCTATCGTGTAGATGGAATACAACTCTTTCCATACGAATCATAATGTCCCGACTCTGCTTTAAATTCCCAGGAATGGTACATGACTACAAAAATGCTTCTTTATCATTGTTGATCTTTAGCACCTACGTTCCTCTGAGTCTTTGATAATGGAATCGAGCTTATTTAGTATGAGAAGAGAGTGACCTTATATTCGTTCATGACTAGCTTTCATGTAGGCCATTTTTTTCCTTCTAAAGCAAATGAGGACCCAATTTTATTAGGGACCATAAAAATAAGTACAAATAGCTAAGAGCATTGAGTATCATAAATTCATAAAAAGTTTCAATTAAGCCATCTTGGCTTCACCGGTGCCACATCATTTCAATACTCACACTTCAAAATACTATCTCACTCATAACTAAAAATAATTATAAAGTTACTGCATCACAGTTATAAAGTTACTGCATAACAATTATAAAGTTATTGGATCACAGTTATAAATTTTAGTGCATTAAGGTTATAAGTTACTGCAGCATAGTTGATGCACTGAACTATTAACTATGGTGCAGTAACTTATAATAAAAATGCACCAAAACTTAAAAAACAATCGTATTTTAATTGTGACGCAGTTACATACATATATGATGCAGAAAACTTATGATCCAGTTTTTTATAACTATAATGCAGTAACTTTATAACCATGATGCAGTAATATTAAAACCATGAATGCAGTAACCGTGATGCAGTAAAATCATAATTGTAATGCAGTAAACGTGATGCAGAAAACTTATGATGATGTAGTTTCTTATAACTATAATGCAGTAACTTTATAACTGTGATGCAGTAACATTAAAACCATGAATGCAGTAACCGTGATGCAGTAAAATCATAAATGTGATGCAGTAAACGTGATGCAGTAAATTTATAACAGTGATGCAGTAAAAAATTTTGGCGGGAATTTTTTTTTCCCAAAAAAAAAACTTTTTTTGACGGGAAATTTTTTTTTCCGGGTAGGCGGGGGGGGGGGGGGGGGGTGGGGGGTGGGGGTGACACGTGTCATATAATGTGGCATGGGGGTGACACATGTCACTCCCACAATCCTTCCTACACTTTTTATTATAAGAGCCTTTTTAGAATAACCCAACCCTATATATATATATATATATATATATATATATATATATATATATATATATATATATATATATAAATTAAAAAACGAAGCTTTTTAATTATTTAAATGTATAATTTATTTTAAATGTTAAGGGGTATAAACGAGAACTTTCTAAATGTTTAAGGGGTATAAACGAAAACTTTCTAAATGTCTAAAGGTATAAACTGAAACTTGTATATATTAAATAAATAAATAAATAAATAAATAAATAAATAAAGGTTGCATCTTAATAACTGGTTAGTCTTCTTCCTCATCAAACAAACACACACTTACACACACACAACCCGTTATAAATCGAAAAAATTGAAAAGAAAAAACAAACACAAGATCAATCTTTGTCTTTATCTTTGTTGAAAATCCGACAAAGACACAAGTGGCGAGGCTCCATGGTGTCGTGGCGAGGAAACAACGAGACTCAGCGAGCTGCCACGTTGGAATCGGCGAGCGAATGCGCCACCACTCTCAATGCTCTAAGTTAGATGCTAAATTTAATTTCAAGGCTCGTTCTCACATACTACACCCAACTTCCTAAGCGATCTTCAAATCTTATATGCACAGACAGACCTAGGGTGTTTTTGAAGGTTCACGAGAACCTCGCATATTGTAAATTTTGGCTATAAATATCTAAGCAGAAAATGTTTTCTAAAAATGTCTATTTCGTATCACATACTTGATATTAAATTAAAATTTCTCTTTTCACTTTTAATTTTAACTTGAAATTTTTATAAATAAATTTTGTTAGACCTATTATTGTACTATTTTTCAAGCATTATTGCAATTTTTACAAAATAAGTAGAGATGCACCTATTTCTACACACCTTCTACAAGACTACAACACTTATTTTTTAACAGCAATAGCAATAGCAATAATAATAAGCAGTTCCGTACACCCTCCAAGTATCGCAACGAAGTAACTCATGATGTTGTTGTTGTTGTTGTTGTTGTTGTTGTTGTTGTTATTATTATTATTATTATTATTATTATTATAACAAAAGCAACTCATACTCAATGTCTATAAAAAGCTATAAAAAATGTTTACCCCATGTAGTCGACACAACAAAAAAACGTCGTTTGTTGAAATCTTAATTATTTTAAACATCCGTTGTAATTTTATTTTCAGAGATGAGAAATCAGTTTACTGAATTGTATTAGCTGAAATGGGAAACCAATCTCACGACTAACATGTAAGTCATAAATCGCATAACATCATAATTATATAAACATACAGACAATATTTCAATTCACGATCTTCGTATTATAGTACTGGTCTCCTCTTTAATTAAGCTACCATCACGAGATATGTACGTGAAATCGCGTGTGCATTTTCAATGGGTTAAATCATCAAAAGACATTTTTAACTACCTTTCATAACATAAAATAATAAATAAATTTCATTTTTGTTCTAAATGTAAACACCAAAATGCTATATTTCCTCAAACAAACATCAATTTTGGGGCAATTTAATATCTCTTCTTTTTAAATTAAAAAATATCATATATACCGAAATATATCTTAAAAACATAATTATTATATTTATTCAATAATTACACTTTGAAATGTATGAAATTAATCTTTTCTTAAAACACGCATCAAAATCGTTATGCATTATATTTTAGTTGTAAATTAAGAAAATAAAACCACAGATAATTTTATTTTTTTGATGTGATTATAAAAAAGTTACTCAATGAAGATAGAAAACTCATTATCCGAAAATAATGAGATATGATATGTATGCATATATTTTTAATTTGCACACATAAAATTTATGTGTGAGAACAAGCAAATTAATGTGTGGGGACAAACAAAATTATGTGCGCAAAAGTAAAAGTGTATCTGCAGTGTGCACATAGCCACATATCACTTCTAAAAAATTTGTGGATATCACTTCTAAAAAATACTGTAATTTGTTCCTTATTTGCACGTGCAAAGCACGTGACCAACACCAATAATCCACAAAAGGCTCCAACGGCTAGTTACCATCACTTACCCTCCTTCTCTTACACAAATGACCGTTACACTCAAATATTTTTTTCCCATTTTCCCCATATATAAACCCCAAGAATCCGACCGTTAAACCCAGTTTTCATATATCAAACCCCCTCATTTCTTAACCAAGATTTCTTTCCTTAACATTATTCACAACACCCATAATTTATCCTCAAAAAAAATTTTCAAAAATGGACTCAAACAGGCGAAAAAGTGGTATAAACCTACCAGCGGGCATGTCCGAAACATCTCTCCGGTTAAACACCGGTGTCGGGTCTCCTTCGCCTTTGATCCGAACAATGTCCTCTCCATCTCCTAGAACAATGTCCCCTCGAACTATATCGAATTTATCCTCCTCCCCTTTGTCCAAATCTGGTGGGGCTGTGAGTGATAGGTTTATTCCGTGTCGGTCTTCTTCGAGGCTGCACGCTTTTGGGTTATCGGATAAAGGGTCTTGTGGTTCTCCTACTGGGAAAGAAGGGGGGAGTAGTGAGGTTTATTCGAGGTTATTGAGATGTGAATTGTTTGGTTCTGATTTTGGGTTTTTTGGTAATGCAGGTGGGACTAAAGGTGGCTCTGGATCGGGTGGATCGCCATGTGGGAGTCCGAATAGGAATATTTTGAGGTTTAAGACGGATAGTTCTGGTTTGGGTTCTTCGGGTTCTGGTTTGCCGTCGCCTTATTCTGGGTCGATTTTGGGTATGGATAATGGTGTGGGGTTGGAGAATGTGACTCCACCTAAGCCGCCACGAAAGGTGCCTAAAACACCTCATAAGGTATGACATTAATTTTGACTTTGTCGATTTTTTTAGATTTGGTTGTATTATAGTAAAGGCGTGATTTTGTGAATACTTGAACTGGGGTTTGCTTTGATTGATGCATTAGTGGTTTGTATGTTTCGTTAAGATCCTAATTTCGACTTTCTAAGGATTTGGTCAAACATTAGTCTAAGTTTGAATTTGTGACTTGTGAGCTCTACTAATTTGCGGTTTGCTTTTGAATGATGGATTTGTGATTTATATGTTGCATACTTACTCTTGTAGTTGTTAGGCTTATGAATGCGATTAAAGCATTTTAGCAGGAGATCATCAAATGCTTGTTATGACTTAGATTCCATATGTGTATAGTGTGCTCTAAATGACATAAAAACTGGATTTGTGCTTGTTATGATTTGGTCTTGTATATAATTAAGTAAGGAAGGATGTAGAAATGTGCTCTAAATGAGATAAAAGCTACGGTTCCAAAAAGTTACGATTAAAGCTGGTTAGCAAGAGCATGATAATTGCTTGTTATGAATTAGCTTTTGTAACCAATATGTGTATTCACTAGAGAATGATAATGAAGGTTCTTTATGTTAGATCGCATGTATTCGTAGATAGATATAAAGGAATGATATGACTTAAATGCGATAAAAGCTCGTTGACAAGAGCATAGTTTCTAATGCTTCTCATGAATTAGCTTACACAGTCGGTATGTATTTATGGGAGAATGATAATGAAGGTTCTTAGTTAAATCATAAAATGTGTTGAAGTAAATAGATTACATTTTGGTGTATGGACAATTAAGTATGGTAAAACTAATGGTTACGTTTTTCGTGTGCTTCAGGTTTTGGATGCACCGTCGCTTCAGGACGACTTCTACTTGAACCTTGTGGATTGGTCATCACAGAATGTACTTGCAGTTGGACTAGGCAGCTGTGTTTATTTATGGACCGCAACAACCAGTAAAGTGAGTCTTACATTTTGATTCTGTTGCTAATTGAGAAAAGGTGATACAGTTACTTACTTTTGAAAATGATTTTTGATGTTTTCAGGTGACCAAGTTATGTGATTTGGGGCCTAATGATGGGGTATGCTCAGTTCAGTGGACCAAAGAGGGGTCTTATATATCGGTGGGTACTAGTGCTGGGAAAGTTCAGGTACGGTTTTCGTTAAACTACCATTCTCATTCTTCTCTTTTTCGTAATATGTTCAACAAATGAGAATCTTCTGTTTTAATAGGTTTGGGATGGGACACAGTGCAAAAAGGTTCGAACCATGGGTGGACATCAAACAAGAACTGGTGTGTTAGCGTGGAGCTCACGCATATTGTCTTCAGGAAGCAGAGATCGTAACATTCTTCAACACGATCTTCGTGTCCCGAGTGACTACATTAGCAAGCTTGTTGGCCATAAGTCAGAGGTTAAACTTAAAATCTTAATCAAATCTTTACAACTTCAACTTCTAGTTTTGTGTCATTGTTTGATTACGCCATTTTTCATCTGATAGTAGCATTAAACGGGACTAATCAAAATGCGAGCTTTATAAATCTAATGTATCTTTTATAGATATGGGTATTGTTAATTGTTTAGCATCTTGTTGCCAATAAATCAGAGGTGAACATGAGATTTTTAAAGCCTCAAGTTTCATCTGTTTTCACTGTTTTTCATCATACACTCCCTTTATCACAACAAGTTACCCTTAAGATATAAACGTGAGCCTTATGAATCTAATGCATCTCTTCATTCTCTTGTTGATATGGGCACCTTAAAGCTTCAAGTTTCTTCATTTGTGCCGTTTCCATTTTATAGTATTTGTCGTTCAACGAGACCCATTTGATTATGCGAGCTTTATGAATCCAATCTAGCTTTAATGGATAAATTTTGATCAAATAACCTTTTGAGAGTTATAAGTTCTCTTTGCTTTATTGTTTATTTTATATCTAGATGTGCCCGCAAATTATGATTTGAGTTTTATGAACCTACTATTTACGAAAATATTTCAAAACCCTAAAGTTCTGTTTGTTTATGCCGTTTTCCATTGAGTAGTAACGTTAATTAATGAGACACGTAAGCTTTAGTAATCTAACTCGTGTTTTACCGCGTTATTTAGGTATGTGGACTTAAATGGTCTCATGATGATAGAGAACTAGCATCCGGTGGAAACGACAATCAGCTACTAGTTTGGAATCAGCATTCTACACAGCCACTTCTAAAACTGACTGAGCACACAGCTGCAGTGAAAGCCATAGCATGGTCACCTCACCAAAGCAACCTTCTGGTCTCTGGTGGCGGCACTGCTGACCGGTGCATTCGCTTTTGGAACACTGCAAATGGCAACCAACTGAACCATGTTGACACTGGGAGCCAAGTGTGTAATTTAGCATGGAGCAAAAACGTAAATGAATTGGTTAGCACTCATGGGTACTCCCAGAATCAGATTATGGTGTGGAAATATCCGACATTATCTAAGGTACACATCATTCGTCTTTAACTCTTTACTCTTTTCTGTCGTGTGTTTAAGGCTGTTATTAACTGTTTCTGTAACAGGTTGCTACTTTAACGGGACATAGCATGAGAGTGTTGTACTTAGCAATGTCACCCGATGGTCAGACAATAGTTACGGGGGCTGGGGATGAAACTTTGAGGTTTTGGAATGTCTTCCCATCAGTGAAGTCTCCGGTAAGTATATATTTCCGTTCATTTAGGCTGACGCTGTGTTAAAAACTGGATATTTTTTTGTCTAACAGGAATGATTTTGTTGCATTTTCAGGCTGTAAAGGACACTGGGCTGTGGTCTTTGGGAAGAACACAGATCAGATAGATACAAAAGAAGAAGAAAACCGGGATTTGATTGTAAATTATAACTTGGATAGGGTTTTATGGACAAAAAATATACATGCATATACACATACAATGCATTCTCCAAATAGCCTTGAGATGAACATATTGAACATATTTGACTTGTTTTTACAATTCTTGAAGACTTGAGTTAAAGATTTTCATTGGTTTTCTGTTTTCCTTTTGCTGTTACTTTCTCATACGGTTTTTGTTGGTGTTCTATGATTTGAGCTTTACGCGAATCTAGTCAATCTATTGTGTAATCGAAAAATGCTCGTTGCATGAGATCAGATGTTATCGAACTTGCAACAAAAGCACAAAACGCTTTCTGAACTTGCAACAAAAGCAACAATGCATTCTTCTCCTCTTCTAGTATGCCCATTTTTGCCACTTTTCTTCTTTTCAAAATAAAAACAATATGGTTTGTAGGTTAGTGGTATTCGTGGGTGTAGTACTAGTAATCGAAAACCTACAACTTGGTTACTAGCACGGAATGAACCCGATCGTTGAAGAAAACCACACACCAACAGATAATATGTATCGACAGAAAAAGAGGAGCTTTGCACAAGTAAGTAACCCTAATCGATTCTTGATTAGTATTGAAAGAATAACGTAACAACCCCCCCCCCCCCCCCCCCCCCCCACACACCTTCTTTTATCGATTCTTGATTAGTGTTAAGTTTCAACACGGGTTGGGCTTGGGACACAAGCCAACCAAACCGACTCTTACTTGACTAAGAATAACAAACTGACACTTAACACCTTAGACGTAACCATAAGCTAATATAGAGACTAATCTTGTAACAATTTCCACCTTCGGCTTTATATTAGTCTATACCAACGCTCAACAACTCCAAGCAGTGTTGAAACTTGTGTCCAGGTACCACCTTCGTCAAGGCATCCGCAGCATTGTGTTCAGTACCCACCTTCAGAACTTCAACCGTCTTTGCTTCCAAGACCTCTCTGATAAAGTGATAACGCACATTGATGTGCTTAGTCCTCTCATGAAAAACATGATTCCGCGATAAGTGAATCGCGCCCTGATTATCACAATTAACTGCCACAGTGTTAAGCTCCACGCCCAATTCTTCCAAGAGTCCCCTTAGCCAAATAGCTTACTTCACAGCCTCCGTCAGGGCCATATACTCCGCCTCTGTAGTTGAAAGAGCCACCACGTGTTGTAGCGCTGCCTTCCAACTTACAGCACATCCCTGTACTAAAAATGCGTAACCTGTGATCGACCTTTATCCGGATACTTAGCGTAGTCTGAATCAACAAAACTTGTTATGTCCACATGGTTGCCACAATTTTTCCCATACACCAAACTCACGTTTGCAGTACCCCGCAAATATTTCAAAATCCACTTCACTGCTTCCCAATGATTTTTACCCGGATTCACCAAATATCTGCTAACAACACTTACCGCATACGCTATGTCTAGCCTCGTGCACACCATCAAGTACATTAAGCTCCCAACCGCATTTGAATATGGCACCCTACTCATCCTTTCAACATCACAATCTCTAACCGGGCAATCCTTCAACGACAGCTTGAAGTGCCCACCCAATGGCATCTTAAACGATTTCCCATTGTCTATTCTAAAATTATTTAAAATCTTAGAAACCGTACCCGGATTGTGAAACCCTCAGAATCTTGCGATTCCGATCCCTGATGATCTCCATACCAAGAATCTTCTTTGCTTCCCCGAGCTCTTTCATGTCAAACTCCTTATTAAGCAAAGACTTGATAGACCCAATCTCAGCCTTGCTTTTACAAAGCAATCAATATATCGTCTACATATAACAGTAGATAGATATACTCACCTGGTGAATAACTCTTGTAATATACGTAGCTATCGTAACTGCTACGCTTGAAACCGTTGCTCAGAATATACTCATCGAACCTCCTATACCATTGCCTAGGTGACTACTTCAAATTATAAAGGGATTTCTTTAACAAAGATACCTTGTTCATAACCCGGTGGCTGCCTCATGTAGATTACCTCTTCAAGATTTCCATGTAAAAATGTCGTCTTTACATCAAGCTGCTCCAGCTCATAATCTCTACACACAGTCAATGCAAGTATAACCCGGATAGATGTGTGTCGAACTACCATAGAAAATACTTCATTGTAGTCAATACCTGCCCTTTGTATGAATCCACGAGCCACCAACCTCGCCTTGTACTTAGGCTTTTGAACACCTTCAATCCCTTCCTTCATCTTGAACAACCATTTGCAGCTCACCAGCTTTTGCCCAGCTGGATGATCTACTAACTCATAGGTCTTATTCTTCTTCAGAGAATCCATCTCTTCATCCATAGCAGCTTTCCACTTAGAACTGTCTTCACAAGGAACTGCCTCCTGGTATGTCAACGGTTCATGAGTATCTTCTTTCTTTGTTGCAGCAAACGCGTAAGCAGCCATATTACTCTCATCCCAAAACCTCAAAGGTTTTGTTCTTGTCTTTGGCTCTCTATCCTGAACCAACTAATAATCTGTGAGATCCGGTGTATGATCAGTTTCTTGATCCTCTGCATCTTCATCATCGCCATCTTCCTGATCATCTGTCTGATCTTCCTCAAGCGAATGATTATTTAACCTTTGCAGTTCCACCTCAACCTGTAATTCCTCAATAGACTTATCAGTACCTGTACCAGAATCCTTCAACGTGTCTTTGTACATGACACTTTCATTGAAGACTACGTTCCTACTTGTGACTATTTTAGGTGATTCATCATTAAGCCTATATAGCCTGTACCCCTTCACACCTTCAGGATACCCCAAAAGAACGCATTTTACCGCTCTCGGCTCGAGCTTACCTTGTTTAACGTGTGAATATGCAACACAGCCGAAAATCCTCAGCATCCCATAATCACTTGGATGTCCCGACCACATCTCCATAGGTGTCTTTTTCTTAGTCGATGTCGATGGTGACCTATTTATAAGATATGCGGCCGTACATGTCGCTTCCGCCCAGAAGGTCTTGGGCAATCCATACTAAGTTAATAAACAGCGTACATTATCAATGAGAGTTCTATTCATCCGTTCTACTAATCCATTCTACTGCGGCGTCCCGGCAACTGTCAAATGTCTAGCAATCCCACTCTCACTACATAGCTGCTCAAACTCCCGATTACAAAACTCAAGACCAATGTTCTGAAAGGCTCAAGGCGCACTAAGGCGCAAAGGGGGGCAAAGAGCCTCAAATCGAGGCGCATTCTAAGGCGCGGGATTCATGAATGCGAGGCGCACTAAATATATTAAGGTTTTTATAACATATGTGACCATTTATGTAGATTAAATAATACAAAATAACATTAAAATACTAATACATGACATATATTGCCATTATAAAGATTAAAATGGATCATTTGTCACTTCTCAAACGGATCAACTCTTTCATTTGATGACTTATATAGAGATTAAAATCCATATCAGACTAGATATGCTTGTATCCTACACTTGTAGACTTACATCTAACAAAGCTCACAATTTAACCCAAAATATCAAGCAAGCAACGTATTAATATTCAAGGCACAATGCCACGTTTTCATGATAATATGTCGTAAAGAAAATATTTAATGAAACAAAGTAACTTCTTAAATAAAATTTCAATCAATAAAATAAACATAAAATCAATTCAAATTTACAAATCATACAAGTACTCACCATATGACTCAAAAGGCCCATGCATATAACTTATAAGGCCCATGTATCTTATCTTAATATTTAGAAAAAAGCCCAAAAACCCGCTACATCTCCGAGGCGCAAAAATCCCTAAGGCGCAAAAATCCCCAAGTCGCGCGATTTTTGTGGGATTCATGCATGTCGTGAGCCTCGATTCAAAAAAATCCTTAAGGCTAGAGCCTCGTGCGATTTAGCGCCTAGGCGCGCCTTAGGTGCGATTTTTAAAACTCTGCTCAAGACCATTATCTGTCCTAAGCTTTTTAACCGTCCTTCTAGTCTGATACTCTACTAATTGCTTCCACTCTTTGAACTTTCTAAATGCTTCGTGTTTGAACCTGAGAATATAAACCTGTATCCTCATGGAATAATCATCAACAATAGATAAGAAATACCTCTTACCTCCCAATGATTCCACCTGAGATGGACCCCATAAATCTGAATGAACATAGTCTATCACTCCCTGAGTAGTGTGCCTTCCTACACCGAAACTGGCTCGATGTGACTTTCCCATAGCACAATTCTCACAAAAAATGAGCTTACCTAGACTTTTCTTGCCAAACAGCTTGTAGGGAATTATTCAAATGACATTGAGTCATTAATGCTATTTGTATTTTTAGAAATTCATATTAGGTAGTGATATGATTTGATTTTATATTTATTGTATATTAGGGTTCCTTATGCTTATAAAAGGAACCTAGGCTTATGGTTTACAGACACTTCTTGAAACACTTTTAATATTGAATAATAGAGATCCATAGAGGATCATTGTTATTAGAAAAACATTGGATTCAGGAGGTTCATACCAATTGTAAGATCATTTAAGCCCAATCTAGGATTATAGAAACAATGATTATTGGCACAGCGGAATAACAATAACAATCAAAGTTTCACAAGGTTTTTCTAATAACAATGATCCTCTATGGATCTCTATTATTCAATATTAAAAGTGTTTCAAGAAGTGTCTGTAAACCATAAGCCTATGTTCCTTTTATAAGCATAAGGAACCCTAATATACAATAAATATAAAATCAAATCATATCACTACCTAATATGAATTTCTAAAAATACTAATAGCATTAATGACTCAATGTCATTTCAATAATTCCCTACACAGCTCTTGCTTTTCCAGCACCTGTAGTCCCACCTCACTGATATGTCACAGTCTTTTGTGCCAAACCTGCGTAAGACTGTCTTTTTCTTCAACACAAGCATTAAGCTCACCCGCCACTACATGGCCATCCAAAGAGTATACACAATTATCCCTTCGGGTTCCAGATAAAACAACCTTGGAACCATTAATCACCTTGATTTTGCCCGACTGCATTTTTACGGTATATCCCTCTTTTTCAAGAGTTCCCAGTGATATCAAGTTTCTTTTCAATTCAGGAATATACCTGACATTGTGTAATACAAAACTTAACCCATCTTTCAGTTGTACCCTTACCTTACCAATACCTTTGATCTTGCACTCCCTGTTGTCACCCAACAGTACCCTACCCCCATCGCATTCCAGAAAATCAAAAAATAGATCTAACCTGGGTGTCATGTGGTATGAACCTCCTAAATCCATGATCCAATCTAGCAGAGCCTCTGCACTCATTACCATCATCACCTCAGAATAGTCATAAATCGAACCACTGGAGCTTGGCTGATATTCTTTCTTGACGAAACCATTTGACTTCTTGCGATTATTCTTTGGACAGTTTCTCTTCAAGTGCTCCTCAGATTGGCAAATAAAGCACTTGAGTCTTCCACCTCGAGACTTCGATCTTGACTTTCCCCTAGACTGATGCGAATTCCTGCGATCAGTTCTTCCCCTCACGTATAACCCTTCACCATCACCCCCTTCACCTTAGATCTTTCTTTGATTTCCTTTGAATTCAGTGTGGCCATCACATCCTCCAAAGTCAAAGCTTCCCGTCCATAAAGCAAGGTATCCACAAAGTGTTCGTATGATGCTGGTAAAGAAGTGAGTAATAATAAAGCAAGATCTTCATCCTCGAATTTTACCTCAATATTTGCTAAATCAAGAACGATTTTGTTGAACTCATCTATATGCTCAAAAATCGTACGTCCAGCCGGCATGTAGAATGTATACAACTTCTTCTTCAGGTACAACTTATTGGCCAAGGACTTTATCATGTACAAAGTCTCAAGCTTGGTCCAAACCCCCGCTGCAGTTGTCTCCCCGGTAACCTCTCTCAAAACCTTGTTACCTAAACACAAAATTATGGCGCTGTGAGCTTTCTTGTTTAGCTCCGCTTTCGTTGTAGCATCCATATCCGCTGGTAAAATCTCCAGAGCTGCTTCACATCCATGTTGGATTAATAAAGCACGCATCTTAATTCTTCATAACCCGAAATCACCAGTTCCATTGAATTTCTCAATGTCAAACTTAGCTCCCGTCATTCTTTAATCCCTTTATTAATTTGTTAAACATTGTGAAAAACCTCACAATCACAAACCAACAAAGTCACTTGTGCAATACCCTTCAAATTATTTAATCCCTTATTGAATAAAATAATACTAACCTTATTATTATTCAATGATAATATAATAATATACAGAAAAAAAAAAAAAAAAAAAAAAAAGAAAAAAAAAAAAACAATCGTTAAATATTTGAAGTAATTTTGTTGACTTTTAAACCAAAAAGCAACAACCAGATCTGTACTATTCACCTTCTTCTTCTTTTATATGCAGACAACAAAACAAAGACCAGATCCAAAACAATCAATAGATGTCTTCTTCTTTGTCGATCAAACACAACATCGATTTGCTGCACCTTCTTGTTGTTCTAAACCGAAACCCAAAACAGAAAACCTCCTGCTTCTTCGATAACCCAAGAAACCCTGCTAATCGATTGACCAAGATAACCATAAAAAACCCACGAACCTGAGCTCTTGATACCACTTGTAGTAATCGACAACCTACAACCTGGTTACTAGCACGGAATGAACCCGATCGTTGAAGAAAACCACACACCAATAGATAATATGTATCGACAGAAAAAGAAGAGCTTTACATAAGTAACCCTAATCGATTCTTGATTAGTATTGAAAGAATAACATAACAAACCCCTCCCCCCCCCCATCTCCTTTTATAGAGATGAAGGGGAGGAAAACCGACTTTGTAAGTCGGCTGTAAACAAGACATGGGTTGGGCTTGGGACACAAGCTAACCAAACCGACTCCTACTTGACTAAGAATAACAAACTGACACTTTACACCCTAGACGTAACCATAAGCTAATATAGAGACTAATCTTGTAACAGTGGGATACTCTTAAATTAAGTCGCTGTGAGTTCAACTTATGCACAAAATAAAGATGGTTATAAGATATTGTAAAATTGGTAGTTAGTAAACTAGTTATAAGTCCCGTGTTTGCACGGGGTTTGCACATAAATCAAATTTATTTTAAAATTTTAGTTTACTATATGGATATATAAGAATCTATCCGTAAAAATTGTGATATAGGTACAACTAATAAAATTTTATTGGATGAAAGATTTAACTTTGTTTACCTAACATAGATGTTGAGGTTGAGGTTGATATTGTTGTTTTTGTTTCACTTTAACTATTAATATCATGTTGTATAAAATGTGCGAGTTTAGTAGCACTTAATGAGCGTTGATGAGTTAAAATATACTCCGTAAAATTTTTTAAAAATGTTTTTCCGGATATCGATATATAAACTTTAAATAATAATTACATGAGTCGTTGTTATAAGTATAATCGCGTATATTTGATATCATGTTATACAAAATGTGCGAGTATAATAGCACGAGCGCTATCGTTGTTATAAGTTAAAATATATCTGTATGTAAACTTTTATTTAGTTGACATATATGTTGTGGTTGATGTTGTTGTTTAACTTTTAACAATTGATATCATGTTGTATGAAATGTGCAAGTTTAGTTGCACATAATGAGTTGATGAAGTTGAAATATACTCTGTAAAGTTTTATAAAAATATTTTCAGGATATCCGTATATAAACTTTAAATAATAATTACATGAATCGTTGTTATAAGTACAATCACGTATATTTATTTTCATATCATAGTAACTCGTGATTAAAATTTGATATTTATATTACTGTTATTAATAATTTAGCCGTTTTTAATATTCAAATCCGTGTACGCATAGATTAAACTTTTAAATAGGATAACATAAGTCCTTATTTAACGTAGATAGTAAAAAGAATATTTTAATAGATAAAAATTTAAAACTACTATTTATTTTAAATACATTTAACGTATATTAAACCTAATTCGTATGTTTATAAAATTTAGTAAGTTTAATGGATGGAAGTTTCAAGCCAATATTACTACTCATGTAATTGTAAGGGGTATAAAGTGTAAGAAGTTATTTGTTTATTATATAAAGTTATCAAAAAATATGAAGATTTATAATTTTACACTTAACTTCATATAATATATTTAAAATTCAACCACTAATGTTTTATTAATTACATCATTTTTTTAAGATTTTATTTTCATAAATTTGACACCTATATTTTTATGTGTTTTTTTCCTCAATCAAATTCTCCATCAAATTTATTAAAGTTTGACCAAATTAATTCAATTTTGACTTTTTATTCGCTAATCATATTGCTCGATTTCGCCTATGTGCCAAAATCGAGCTTTCCTATTGGTCCATTTTTTTCCACTAAAAGTGATTTTACAAAATCACTCTGAAATGATGTAATTTCTTTATTATATATAAAAGATAAAAGAGAAGAGAAAAAGAAATTTAAAATATAATTTTCATCATTATTATACGCTCGGTTGAAACTAGGGGTGAGCAAACGGATTGGATGGACTGGATCGACCGACAAAACTGACCGGACCAAGACCGGACCGACCACATTCAGTCTGGTCTCTGTCCGGGGTTTTTTATAATTTCGGTCTCGGTCCGGTTCGGTCCGGTCCGGCTTAAAAACCGGACATTTAGCCTATTTGGACTGAGACCGGACCGAGACCGGACCGACCACATTCGGTCCGGTCTCAGTCTAGTTTTTTTGCCGGATTCGGTCTCGGTCTCGGTCCGGTTTTGAACCGATGAGCAGTCTTAGTTGAAACTTTTCATCTTGGTGTCTAAAAAGAAGCCGGAGATGTTGGATGACTTGAACTTGTGACCAATAGGTTAACAAATGTAGTCTTTGCCATCAAACTAAACCCTCTTCTCATTTTGATGTGCCAATCATTCTATTTATAATGTAAATGAATTTACTAAAATGCCCATAAATTCCAGAATTTTAAGTATTTATTACTAGAAACGAGCCAGAAGCCCATATGTAAGAAAGGAAATATAGAAATATCTTCTATGATATGTGGCCCAGCCTTTTTTAAAGGGAATTGATTGGCACACTCAAAAAATTAATTGGGGCACTCAATATACAAACAATTAAAAGAGTTTATATTTACATTACAACTGTTTAATGCACTATTTTGAGTGCCTCAATCAAATACGGGAGTGTGCAAATCATCTCCCTTTTAAAAAAAAAAGATAATGTTTTTCAAAACCTACACCACTTTCTTTTATAATGTACATATCTTGATATTTTGAACCTACACCCTTTTAGTTGATGTGCAACTCATATAACACTTTATAAAATGCCATTTTGCGATATTTGTACAATGTCGAAAACTATACTTCTTGTTATGTTATTTCTTTGATTTTTTAAGTAAAAAATAGCAATTTTTTTATAATGTTTACATGCCATCTTAGACGATTGTTTTATAGATGACTTAAACTTACAACTACTTAGTTGAAGAGTATTGTTGTCTTGGTTTCACAGGTTTGGCTTGGAGCCAATTTCGTTTGAGAATAAGATTGTAATTCACCATACTTGTTCAATGTATAAAACAGTAAATGTAAAAATGAGAATATTGGATAATATAAATAATACTTCTATAAAACTGTAAAAGGTATATACATTGACTCGATCTAAGACCTTATATACTTGGTTGAAACGTTGTGTCTTTACACATGAACATTGCAACGTTTCAACATAACTACCATAACTAAAAAATAACTGTCAACTTAACCTAACGGGGTGTTTGGGTTAAGGTTTTAACCCAGCCCATACTTAGACCTATTTTGACCCATACGATTTAATAACATACAATACATAATATAAACATTGTCTAATCAACATTTCAAATAATTACTTAGGCAATTTCTCCTTCCTAATTTGAATGTTGAAATTCCACTTGCTGCTTGATTTTCCTTCAAATAATGACAACAAAGTCATCACTTTCTTCTTCTGTGCATTCACTTGTTTTGTTGCTCTCTTCCTTGACTTCTTCCATTTCAATTCTGCTTCTTTTCTTTGGTGATTCATCCATTGCATCTTCCAAATCTGCATCAGGCTGTGGTTTAATGTCTGCAATTCCTTTGCCATTATCTTCCACATCTGCCTTTCCTTGCTTTGCTCTAAGTGCATCTTCATAATAGATTTTCACCATGCCTATGTATTCTTTGTAACATTCTTTCACTGCTTCTTGTTCTTCATCTGCCAAGCCTAAGAGTCGTGCAACTTGGTACCATTGGTTGTTGAGTGTGATATGCATATATCCACCCAGATCATCAACAAACTTGTACAATCCTAACATGTCCACTTTTATCACCCCAATGATGGGTGGTAAATCTCCTAATGCACACTGCCTCATAAATCCCAAATAAAACCATTCCAGCATCTCTATGAACCTTTTACTCAATACTTCCCAATTTTCGAATACTAACTTATCTATTTTGATCAAATCCAGAAAAGAAATAAATATGGGAAAAGTATTAACCTTCATTGCATACAAAGTGCCATTCAAACTCATGTAGTCATGATCTATGTAATCATGAGTTTCCTGATGATCCATTTTAAGTTCTTCCAATCCTTTGATCAATGAGCATTCCTCTTCAATATCCAATGATTTGAAATAATCATCCAAGAACTTGTTGTGGCTTGTGATTATGCTTTCATCATCTTGTTCTTCCATAATAGTATCTTCATTTGCATGATTCTCAAAACTGTCAAACATGTACTTCAACTTGCATCTATCTGTCCCATATGTTACTATGAATCCTTGTTCTTCAAGTTGTTCCATCCTTAGAACATTTAGTGTTATTTCAGGGGTATATAACACATTTGCCATTACAATCTCTCCATCTCCAGTGCCCACAACTGCTTCTCCCATGCCATAGGAAATAATAAACTTCCTTTCATCCTCTTCTACACCCTCTACTTTGAATCTCTTAACCATTCTTTTAAATAGATGTTTCATAGGGGACATGTGCCTTTTGTAGGCAGAACTTACATACCAAATGTTGTCCCAACTTTCCTTTTCAGATCCCTCAACCATGTAGTCTGTGAGAACATGTACTTGTTCTTGATACTTTGCCTTTCCATGATTCTGTGGATATGAAGGGTTCATGTTTGTAGTTTGATAACTTGATGTGGTGTTGAAGGTTTCTGATGTGTTTGTGTTTTGATACATGGGTAGTTTTTCTATTTTCTTTGGACAATTTCTGAAAATATGCCCACGTTTTCTACACACATAGCATCTTGCCCTTCTGTCCCTCTGTTTGTAACTGCTTCCCTCCATTCTTCTTTCTGCAATTTAGTGGAATTGTAGGACACAATCTCTTCCACTTTGTCTTTCAACATCTTCTTTCCTTCAGGGGAAATTCTCTTCTTGTGTTTGTTCCAAGGCATCATGTCTTTCTGCATAGGTTCTTTGTTTGGTGTGTTTGTGGTATCATGTTGTGTTGGCTCCATCCAGGAATCAAAACTTGCGCTCTGACACCAATGTTGTCTTGGTTTCACAGGTTTGGCTTGGAGCCAATTTCGTTTGAGAATAAGATTGTAATTCACCATACTTGTTCAATGTATAAAACAGTAAATGTAAAAATGAGAATATTGGATAATATAAATAATACTTCTATAAAACTGTAAAAGGTATATACATTGACTCGATCTAAGACCTTATATACTTGGTTGAAACGTTGTGTCTTTACACATGAACATTGCAACGTTTCAACATAACTACCATAACTATAAAATAACTGTCAACTTAACCTAACGGGGTGTTTGGGTTAAGGTTTTAACCCAGCCCATACTTAGACCTATTTTGACCCATACGATTTAATAACATACAATACATAATATAAACATTGTCTAATCAACATTTCAAATAATTACTTAGGCTACAAGTATCTCACGAATATCACTAGATTACAAACCTTTTTATTTTATATTTCAATTTACATTCAAACTTCTTTTCGTAATATATTTTATTTTACTTTTTCAGAAGACACTTATTTCGTATTATACAAATTTTCTACTGAATGTATACGACTTACACGTAAGTTTTGAGTTGCAACATATCTGCTGATTTCTATTTACAATTAGCATATAAAGTTGCTACATATGTAGAATGTATCTATCAGTAGCACTATCTTACCAGTAATAATTTACTATTCCTCAAGTGTAGAATTTCCTCTGAAAGTTGTTCTATATTTTAGAACTAATCAATTAGCTATGTTCCAAGGTGTTTGAATGTACACAGATGAGATGATATATATGTACTACAGATTTTATTTGAACCTATAAAACATACATGATGTAGAATGTTTGAAAGATCTCACTGATTTCGGTTATTGGTGACATGCTGTCAGATAGAATTGACTAAATGATCGATCGAGTCTTAACCTTAACTAAACTAAAACAAACCCAAGTCCGAAGAGCCTGTTTGCCCAGTTGTCCAAGTTCGATAGCATCTGATCTCATATTCTCATGCAACATAGCAACAGGCATCTTATTTATTATTGCAATAGATAGTGAGACTATTCTATATTTTAGTGTTGGTTGTTACTGTTAGCAAGTGTTCTATATATTTCTTTCGACAAATTAATGCAACTTAGCTATAAACTATTATGCTCTCTATGTTAGCCAAAGCATATGAAGATGTAAAAAGAACGAATCACAAGATTAAAAAAATGTGGTCGAGCCAATTAACGTGATCGGCACACGTATATGGCCTGAGTCGATATAGAAGAAATAAAATTGTTCATTAAAGGTCATATATACAAAAAAACTAGCAACCAAACTATAAATCATTTTGATAATAGTATAAATAACATCCCCCTTCTACACTTAGTTCAAAACTTTGGAATTTGAATTATGTCTCACGGTTTGATGAAAATGTCCATTTTGTTGCGTACAAAAGTAAATAATAATATTTGGGTAAAAAGATTTCATTTTGATGTGCGTGAAAAGAAAGAAATGCTAAATCTGAGGACTCGAACTTGTGACCAAAGCACTTACCAAGTTACCATCAAACCAACACCTCTTTTCCCATGTTTTAATATGCCAATTATTTCTAAGTGAACTCAGTGGAAGACACATAAATTCCAAATGTGAGAAACGAGCCATACGTAAGAAAAGAAATACGTATCTTTTAACAAGTGTAGAAGGGGGACGGTAGATGTTCACATGAAATTGGTATCTTACATTTTAACAAGTGTTAATTAATAGTAGCCAATTAAGAATTGGAACGGGGAAAATAATTAAAAGATTACAAAACAATATCCTTTTGTACTATAAACGCAATTTTTTTTTACAAGTTGCAACTATAAAAATACGTGAATTTTAATGACAATAATTAGCACTACAAAGCAACATATTATCGGACCTCTGTAACACCCTGGTCCAGTAATTCCGTGGTAACTATTCAAAATTTTCAATTCATGTGTTGATAGTAGATGTTAATAGCTAATTATGTACTGTTATGGATAATAATGAACTAGAGATTTATTCAACAACTTATCATATTAACTTGCATGTCGTTTTCATTTAAAGTATATATATAGCAATATCTATTTACTAGAGCGAATCATAAAAAACAAGTGACTGAGTAAAGTTTTAGACTCTTTGATCATATGGGTTATCATAAGTCTATTGGGATGATTTTGGTTCCGATTGCTGTGTTACTTGTATCAGTGAACTACATGCCATGCAAAGCTCATTTGTGCCCTAGGTTTTACGATGACACTTGCCCTTCTGCACTTACGACAATTAGAGATTCTGTTAGTTCTGCTGTGTCAAGTAATCGTCGCATGGCAGCCTTTCTTCATTCGCCTTCATTTTCATGACTGTTTTGTTCAGGTTACTATACTTTCATTTATTCTCTCATTATTTTTTAATCCTTCGTCCTGAACTATTGTCTACAAAAAAGCATTTTCTAAGATACTCTGTAGATGCAAATATTTTCTTAAGCTAATAAATTTTCAAACTAAACGGTCATATGTTAAGAACGGTTGGTAACAAGTGGTGGAACGCCATGATTAAGTGATTTTAAGTTACTGGACACATTACATGAACTTATTATAAACGAGAATGACCTACACATACAAAGTAAGATATATTGAATCTAATATTAATAATTTTGTTAAATTCAGGGTTGTGATGCATCCATTTTGCTAGAAGGTACCAATAATGAGAAGGAGTCACCTATGAATGATGGTGTGTTGGGCTATGAGGCCATAGACACTACTAAAATCAGGAGAACTGGCGACGAAAAAATCCCGACGACATTAATAGCGTCGGCATCTCACATTAAACGATAAAAAAAAACGATTGACCGAGCCCGTTTTGCGTTGAATTTTTCGGATTTTAAATGCCGACGACACGAAGTCGGTGTGTCGTCGCTATATTTTTCGTCAAATTTGACTTTCTCAATAATTGCGAAAATGAAGGCGGGAATTTGCCCCGCCAAAAGTTTCCCGACGTCATATCGTCGGTAAGTATTAATATGGATAAATCATTGTGATTAGCGTGTGATTAACGTTTAAAAGTTACTGTTGTTCATTTTACCGACGACATGTCGTAGGTAATTTATTAGTCGATTTATTGGGCTTATGAAAAATAGCGAATATTTGGGCGAGGTTTTTTCCCGCCTTTTTAATACCATCTCGGATCTCGGATCGTTCGTTTAGCTTCTCGTGTACAATCATAACATCTCGGATCGTTCATTGAACATCTCGTTAATAACCATATGATCTCGGCTCGTTCGTTTAACATCTCATGTATAACCATATGATCTCGGCCCGTTTGTTTAACATCTCGTGTATAACCATAGCATCTCGGATCATTAATTTAACATTTCGTGTATTACCATAGCATCTCGGCTCGTTCGTTTAACATCTCGTGTATAACCATAGCATCTCGGATCGTTCGTTTAACATCTCGTGTATAACCATAGCATCTCGGATCGTTCGTTTAACATCTCGTGTATAACCATATGATCTCGGCTCGCTCGTTTAACATCTCGTGTATAACCATAGCATCTTGGATCGTTCTTTTGACATCTTGTGTATAACCATATCATCTCGGCTCGTTCGTTTAACATCTCGTGTTTAACCATAGCATCTCGGAACGTTCGTTGAAAATCTCGTGTATAACCATAGCATCTTGCCTCGTTCGTTTAACATCTCGTGTACAACCATAGGATCTCGGCTCGTTCGTTTGACATCTCGTTTAATCATAGCATCTCGGAACGTTCGTTTAACATCTCGTGTACAACCATATGATCTCGGCTCGTTCGTTTAACATCTCGTGTACAACCATAGCATCTCGGCTCGTTCGTTTAATATCTCGTGTACAACCATATCATTTAGGCTCGTTCGTTTAACATCTCGTGTACAACCATATGATCTTAGCTCATTCGTTTAACATCTCATGTACAACCATGCAATCCCGGCTCGTTCGTTTAACATCTTGTGTACAACCATATGATCTCGGCTCGTTCGTTTAACATCTCGTTTAATCATAGCATCTCGGAAGGTTCGTTTAACATCTCGTGTACAACCATATGATCTCAGATCATTAGTTTAACATCTCGTGTATGACCATAGCATCTTGGCTCGTTCGTTTAACATCTCGTGTATAACCATAGCATCTCGGATCGTTTGTTTAACATCTCGTGTATAACCATATCATCTTGGCTCGTTTGTTTAACAACTCGTGTATAACCATAGCATCTTGGCTCGTTCGTTTAACATCTCGTGTACAACCATATGATCTCGGCTCGTTCGTTTAACCATAGCATCTCAGAACGTTCGTTTAACATCTCGTGTACAACCATATGATCTCGGATCGTTCGTTTAACATCTCGTGTACAACCATATCATCTCGGATCGTTCGTTGAACATCTTGTGTATAACCATGTGATCTCGGCTCGTTCGTTTAACATATCGTGTATAACCATAGCATCTCAGATCGTTCGTTTAACATCTTATGTATAACTATATGATCTCGGCTCGTTCGTTAGACATCTCGTTTACAACCATATCATCTCGGATCGTTCGTTGAATATATCGTGTACAACCATATGATCTCGGCTCTTTCGTTTAACATCTCGTGTACAACCATATGATCTCGGCTCGTTCGTTTAACATCTCGTGTACAACCATATCATTTCGGCCCGTTCGTTTAACATCTCATGTACAACCACATCATCGCGGCTCGTTCGTTTAACAACTCGTGTACAACATATGATCTCGGCTCGTTCGTTTAACATCTTGTGTACAACCATGCGATCTCGGCTCGTTCGTTTAACATCTTGTGTATAACCATATGATCTCGGCTCGTTCGTTTAACATATCGTGTACAACCATATGATCTTGGCTCGTTCGTTTAACATATCGTGTACAACCGTATGATTTCGGCTCTTTCGTTTAACATCTCGTGTACAACCATAGCATCTAGGATCGTTCGTTTAACATCTCATGTATAACCATAGCATCTCGGATCGTTCGTTTAACATCTCGTGTATAACCATATGATCTCGGCTCGTTCGTTTAACATCTCGTGTATAACCATAGCATCTCGGATCGTTCGTTTAACATCCCGTGTATAACCATATCATCTCGGCTCATTCATTTAACCTCTCGTGTACAACCATAGCATCTCGGATCGTTCGTTTAATATATCGTGTGCAACCATATGATCTCGGCTCTTTCGTTTAAGATCTCGTGTACAACCATATGATTTCGGCTCGTTCGTTTAACATCTCATGTACAACCATATCATTTTGGCCCGTTCATTTAACATCTCATGTACAACCATATCATCGCGGCTCGTTCGTTTAACATCTCTTGTACAACCATATGATCTCGGCTTGTTCGTTTAACATCTCGTGTACAACCTTGCAATCTCGGCTCGTTCGTTTAACATCTTGTGTATAACCATATGATCTCGGCTCGTTCGTTTAACATATCGTGTACAACCATATGATCTCGGCTCATTCGTTTAACATATCATGTACAACCATATGATTTAGGCTCGTTCGTTTAACATATCGTGTACAACCGTATGATTTCGGCTCTTTCGTTTAACATCTCGTGTACAACCATAGCATCTCGGATCGCTCGTTTAACATCTCGTGTATAACCATAGCATCTCGGATCGTTCGTTTAACATCTCGTGTATAACCATATGATCTCGGCTCGTTCGTTTAACATCTCGTGTATAACCATAGCATCTCGGATCGTTCGTTTAACATCCCGTGTATAATCATATCATCTCGGTTCATTCGTTTAACCTCTCGTGTACAACCATAGCATCTCGAATCGTTCGTTTAACATCTCGTGTATAACCATAGCATCTCGGATAGTTCGTTTAACATCTCGTGTACAACCATATCATCTCGGATCGATCGTTGAACATCTCGTGTACAACCATATCATCTCGGATCGTTCGTTTAACATCTCGTGTATAACCATAGCATCTCAGATCGTTCGTTTAACATCTCGTGTATAACCATATGATCTCGGCTCGTTCGTTTAACATCTCGTGTATAACCATATGATCTCGGCTCGTTCTTTTAACATCTCGTGTACAACCATATCATTTCGGCCCGTTCGTTTAACATCTCATGTACAACCATATCATCGCGGCTCGTTCGTTTAACATCTCGTGTACAACATATGATCTCGGCTCGTTCGTTTAACATCTCGTGTACAACCATGCGATCTCGGCTCGTTCGTTTAACATCTTGTGTATAACCATATGATCTCGGCTCGTTCGTTTAACATATCGTGTACAACCATATGATCTTGGCTCGTTCGTTTAACATATCGTGTACAACCGTATGATTTCGGCTCTTTCGTTTAACATCTCGTGTACAACCATAGCATCTAGGATCGTTCGTTTAACATCTCGTGTATAACCATAGCATCTCGGATCGTTCGTTTAACATCTCGTGTATAACCATATGATCTCGGCTCGTTCGTTTAACATCTCGTGTATAACCATAGCATCTCGGATCGTTCGTTTAACATCCCGTGTATAACCATATCATCTCGGCTCATTCGTTTAACCTCTCGTGTACAACCATAGCATCTCGGATCGTTCGTTTAATATATCGTGTGCAACCATATGATCTCGGCTCTTTCGTTTAAGAACTCATGTACAACCATATGATTTCGGCTCGTTCGTTTAACATCTCGTGTACAACCATATCATTTTGGCCCATTCGTTTAACATCTCAAGTACAACCATATCATCGCGGCTCGTTCGTTTAACATCTCTTGTAAAACCATATGATCTCGGCTTGTTCGTTTAACATCTCGTGTACAACCATGCAATCTCGGCTCGTTCGTTTAACATCTTGTGTATAACCATATGATCTCGGCTCGTTCGTTTAACATATCGTGTACAACCATATGATCTCGGCTCATTCGTTTAACATATCATGTACAACCATATGATCTTGGCTCGTTCGTTTAACATATCGTGTACAACCGTATGATTTCGGCTCTTTCGTTTAACATCTCGTGTACAACCATATCATCTCGGATCGCTCGTTTAACATCTCGTGTATAACCATAGCATCTCGGATCGTTCGTTTAACATCTCGTGTATAACCATATGATCTCGGCTCGTTCGTTTAACATCTCGTGTATAACCATAGCATCTCGGATCGTTCGTTTAACATTCCGTGTATAACCGTATAATCTCGGCTCATTCGTTTAACCTCTCGTGTACAACCATAGCATCTCGGATCGTTCGTTTAACATCTCGTGTATAACCATAGCATCTCGGATAGTTCGTTTAACATCTCGTGTACAACCATATCATCTCAGATCGATCGTTGAACATCTCGTGTACAACCATATCATCTCGGTTCGTTCGTTTAACATCTCGTGTATAACCATAGCATCTCAGATCGTTCGTTTAACATCTCGTGTAAAACCATATGATCTCGGCTCGTTCGTTTAACATCTCGTGTATAACCATATGATCTCGGCTCGTTCGTTTAACATCTCGTGTACAACCATATCATTTCGGTCCGTTCGTTTAACATCTCATGTACAACCATATCATCGTGGCTCGTTCGTTTAACATCTCGTGTACAACATATGATCTCGGCTCGTTCGTTTAACATCTCGTGTACAACCATGCGATCTCGGCTCGTTCGTTTAACATCTTGTGTATAACCATATGATCTCGGCTCGTTCGTTTAACATATCGTGTACAACCATATGATCTTGGCTCGTTCGTTTAACATATCGTGTACAACCGTATGATTTCGGCTCTTTCGTTTAACATCTCGTGTACAACCATAGCATCTAGGATCGTTCGTTTAACATCTCGTGTATAACCATAGCATCTCGGATCGTTCGTTTAACATCTCGTGTATAACCATATGATCTCGGCTCGTTCGTTTAACATCTCGTGTATAACCATAGCATCTCGGATCGTTCGTTTAACATCCCGTGTATAACCATATCATCTCGGCTCATTCGTTTAACCTCTCGTGTACAACCATAGCATCTCGGATCGTTCGTTTAATATATCGTGTGCAACCATATGATCTCGGCTCTTTCGTTTAAGATCTCGTGTACAACCATATGATTTTGGCTCGTTCGTTTAACTTCTCGTGTACAACCATATCATTTTGGCGCGTTCGTTTAACATCTCTTGTACAACCATATCATCGCGGCTCGTTCGTTTAACATCTCTTGTACAACCATATGATCTCGGCTTGTTCGTTTAACATCTCGTGTACAACCATGCAATCTCGGCTCGTTCGTTTAACATCTTGTGTATAACCATATGATCTCGGCTCGTTCGTTTAACATATCGTGTACAACCATATGATCTCGGCTCATTCGTTTAACATATCATGTATAACCATATGATCTTGGCTCGTTCGTTTAACATATCGTGTACAACCGTATGATTTCGGCTCTTTCGTTTAACATCTCGTGTACAACCATAGCATCTCGGATCGTTCGTTTAACATCTCGTGTATAACCATAGCATCTCGGATCGTTCGTGTAACATCTCGTGTATAACCATATGATCTCGGCACGTTCGTTTAACATCTCGTGTATAACCATAGCAAATCGGATCGTTCGTTTAACATCCCGTGTATAACCATATCATCTCGGCTCATTCGTTTAACCTCTTGTGTACAACCATAGCATCTCGGATCGTTCGTTTAACATCTCGTGTATAACCATAGCATCTCGGATAGTTCGTTTAACATCTCGTGTACAACCATATCTGTCACACCCCCAATTTACCTGAATGGCAGCGGAATGGAATACCTGGGGGTGGCTGTCATAGCACCATAGTTTACCGTTATATTGAACGACCTAAAGTGTCGTTTAGAAAATACAGCGTTTGATCATCAAATCATTCAGAGTTTACAAAGCTTAGGTCCCAAAAGAGTTTGCCAAAATAGTTAAAATAAGTTCAACAAGATCAAACGTTTCATAAGTGCAGAAAATATAGTGAGACGCGTCGACTCCGCGACTCCATGTAGGTCCAAATGTATGCAACATGAGCTACCTTAATAACCTGAGAAATACATTGCGAAAACGGTCAACATAAAGTTGGTGAATAATCATAGGTTTATAAGTTAAATCGTATGTACAATAAGCCACAAGTATAGAGTAAAGTACTAAAATGTCAAAAAGCTACATTGTCTCTTAAGCTCATGGCACCGAAGCTCGACGCGCTAAAATTGGCCCCAAAGGAGTGTTTATCAGGCACTCTAAATATTCAGACATGAAATGCATTCGTTTTCCTTATGGAGCAACCCAAACACGAATGGAGGAGTCACCCTCGATAGATCTATCCACTCACTCTCGCTTGGCAATATAATTAACGGTCCATGATAATAAAGGGGACTTGAAGTGATAGTACTACCAACTTAAGCAATGTATGAAATTTAATACTTGGGCATGTACAAAAATAATTGTGCAATGTATTCTCCCCCGTGGGATTTAAAATCAAATAAGTACTAAAAACGGGGCTATGAGAACTCACCTCGAAAGGATGGTACAACGATGGTACAATGCTGTAAAAGTAGTCGGGACAATGAGGCGCGAACACTAGCCGCAACCTAAATGAATAATCGCGATCTAATTAAGATCAAGCCGTAATGAAACGAATGCACATGCACATGATACTCATACCACTCGTAATTTGGAAATACTAGTTATCGTCATAGAAAAATAGTTTCCATACTTAGGAAAAATATGTCCATTTAGAGAAGTATATAACTTGTCATATTAACTCGTACGAAAAAGTTAGCGTTATGTTCCAAGTATCAAAACCTTAGAATGACGTCGTCATGTCGTATAAATATTCCTTCGGGTCGTACGTATTCATTTGATAAGAAAATAGTCCTTAGTAACGTTTCTAGAAAATATATCACTTAATATGTACGTTATTATTTTTATTTGTGACCAAAAATATATATATAGTTTTGACGATGTTAAAATGGGTATAACTCGGTCGTTTTAAGCTCGTTTTCCTCGTTCTTTATGTCCACGGATTCGTCTTTGTATATACTAGTATATTTTTGACAACTCGGCTCCTTTAGGTTACGTTTAATGCCTCTAATTACCCATCGTATTCTGCCAAACAGCAAGCAGTTTTCTAAGAAATAGTTTTCGTCGTTAAATTTGCAAAAATCATATCTCCTTCGTTATAAACTCGTTTTAATCCGTTCTTTCGCCTAAAGTTTCGTTTTTGAATGTATTTTCTAAATCCTTGGTCAAAAATTAGCCACCATCTACTGATTTTCCCACGAAATTAAAATAGGGACAGTAGGTATTTCAAAAGTTTCAAAAACCATTTTCAAATCTCCAAACTAGTTCCATTCTCCATCAAACCACTTTCAAACACCACAAAGCTAATCTAATCCTACCATACACCTTCTTAGGGTGTCATGGGTCCTTAAACATCATCAATCCACTAGGTCTAACAAGGGTTTCATATGTTTCCATTTCTAGGGCTTGAAAGTTATATATGTACAAAAATGGAGTGGTACAAGTTGATGCATGTATGATATCTTGTAAGAAATTTATATAAACATAATAATAACTTGTAAAAATCATAAAAATGAGTTTGTTTACTTACTTGATGGTTTAGAGGGTTTAGATGATAAAAAGCCTACTAATCCTTGAGTTTTTATTTCAAAACTCCAACAAGGATGATTATATAAACTAGTTTATACCAAGATCTTGTAAAATTTATTCTTCTTGCTCCTTGAACACCCTAGTTCGATTATACCATAAGAGAATAGAGAGAAAATAAAGTTTACTTGAACTAGAAAATGATTTTGTGATAAAGGGATGAAAAAAAAGTTTAATTTATACTAGTAGACAATTGTTTGGTGGACAATAAATTAGGTTGGTGAGGTTTTAATGTTTGAAGACCATTAGGGGGGGGTTGGCCGGTCCTAAAAGGAGGAAAAAGGGGGGGTTTGTCTTGGGATTAATTAGGGATAGTTAGTGGTAATGTGTAGTTATGTTAGTTTTAGGTTTAATCGGGTACCGGGTTTGTTAGAAATAAATTTTATTGAAGTTATTCGGGACGTAATAGAGTCGTAAAAATTGTAAAAATATGCCGGGTACAAGTACGGAGAGTTTGGGTGATTATCGTTTAATTTTGTTGAAAACCGTCGTTATTAAGTTAAACGTATGATACGTAATAAATAAATTTCCAAAATACCGGGTAAATTAATATTATAGTTTTTATATTATAGAAGTGAGTATAAAAAAATATTGGGATCATAGTCGGGAGTGTCGGACATGTTAGACACATTTATAGTTCGCGTATTAGCGTTTATTCAAAATAAACATACGTAAATCGTTAATAATACCAAAAGTATTAATTTAGTTATCCTACGAGTGGAATAGTATGCAAGTGCCCTAATGATGATATGCAGACTATTTCTAGTCCGTATGAAATGTCCCTGATAATAATGCATGAATTCGCTCCTGAACCAATACGGTTACGCGACTTTGAACACTCGTAAACTAAATTTACGATGACATGAATAATGCACGTGAATAGTGATTTTCTCTCGGAAATGAATAGTGTCAAGTGAATAGTAAAATTTCTGAATATGTCTCGGAATGTCAAATTGACCTCAAAAACGATGAATAGTGATCGATGAATAGTAAATGATGAATAGTAACTTGTGAATAGTAAATTGTCGAGGCTTGGAAAAATGACTGGAAATTACGAGGTGTGACAGTCTTCCCCACTAACAGGAACTTCGTCCCGAAGTTCAGTTTTGGTTGGTCTCTGGAGTATATTTGGTAAAAAGACGTGGATACTTGAGTTGCATTTGGTCCTCTCGTTCCCAAGTAAATTCGGGTCCTTTTCGAGAATTCCAGCGAACTTTCACGTTAGGAATTTGACTTTGCTTCAACCGTTCGACCTCATGGTCCATGCTTTCTACTGGTTCTCTTACCAAGTTTACGTTTGTCTCAGGGTTGGATCCTTTTCCAAATGGGATTATGATTGATTAATCTGAAAGTCATTTCCTGGATTTGATTAGGTGAAACATAGTTGTGTAATCCGGCTGTTCCTTAATCAAGGCTCAAGTCTGACGGCCACTAGGCCTACTCTGTCCGAACTATTAAGTGTTCCAGTGTATATCGGTTTTAACTTTCCAAATCTCTCCGAATAATATCATGCTTTTCCTAGGCAGAACTTTCAACGTAATCTGGCTACCAACTTGAAGTTTTAGTGGTTTACAACTTATAGAATTTGTAATTGATCCTTGACTTGTAGGAAATTTCTGGTTATTTCATGAATGCCTA
This sequence comes from Artemisia argyi, assembly GCA_030686995.1. Taxonomy (NCBI): domain Eukaryota; kingdom Viridiplantae; phylum Streptophyta; class Magnoliopsida; order Asterales; family Asteraceae; genus Artemisia; species Artemisia argyi. Next base: position 130,515,017 of record CM060695.1, on the reverse strand, counting down.
TTGGAATAGTGAGTTTGGCTTTTTCCGAGTTTGGTTCGTCAATAGATGATCAGTGCTTCTTCAGGTTTATAATGTAATATGGATAATATATGTTGCTGAACTCTGTCAGAACTCAAATCTTATATTTCAGCTGGTCGATTCTAAAATGAATCTCAAATGGTCCAATATACTTAAAGGTTCAATCTCTCGTGTTACCAAAATCGTATCATGCCTCTCCAAGGCAAAGCTTTTAACTTAGCTCGTTCTTTCACGTGAATCTAGTTAGTTTGTTGTTCAAGGATACCCAATCCGTATGATGTGCGTCATGTACCAACATAACTCCTACCAGTTTCTCGTTGCTTGTAACCGATTCTTGACTTGTGAAATTTCCTTTGTTGTTCCATGGTTTAGTTCTAGACCAGTGAATTTTAACTTTCCGATTTCAGTCTGTAAATGGGTAATTGGTACTTCGACCATAAAGTGCCTCAATTGATGTAGTCTCTATGCTCGCGCGATAACTATGGTTGCAAAAGAATCCGATTTATGGTAAATGGTTAGTCCAACCATTTCTAGAGTCAATCACTCATACTCTGAGTATAACTTTCCTATGTTTGAATCGTTCTCTCGTTATGACCATCGATCTGAGGATGATAGGCGGTGTTCACATCTTAATGAGGTTCCGAAGGAAATCTTAGAATGATTGTTAGAAGTCTGAGGTGATTCGATCACCTTCATCAGGAACAATTGAAATAGGTACAATAAATCTTATGACTAATTCCTCCACGTTACATCTTTCGAACTCAGCGTCATATAAAGGGGATAGGCTATGGGTAACAAACTTTGATTTCTTGTGTTTTGGTCTAATGGCTTGCTAAGACATGCGTCATTCTTTGCCTACTATGCTTGGTTTCCATTAATGACGTTTGTAATCGTTCTATGGTGTTCCTCCTAGTTTCCTTCATCACATATTCCAATATTCCTTATTGTCAAGTCACAAAGCCCTAAATGCATAAGCGATGTAGCATGGTGATTGGTTTTCAAAATTTATCTCGCGATTTTTGAGTTTTTGGTCGAAATCTTTTTCTGAATAAACGAATTTAGAAAATGGAGCAAATGGTTTACTAAATAATATCTTTCTTGATGATTCAAAATTCAATAGTTAGGAAATGTGACGCGGTTTTCAAATAGGTTGTGAATAGGACTGTTTACCAAAGTTTGATGTTTATATATTTCCCATTGTACAATGGTTTAGCTAAATATTGGTTAAAAGAGTCGTATTTGTTCAAAATAGGCAATTCAATTTTTTTTTTTTTTTTTTTTTTTTTTTTTTCCTACGAGATATGTGATTTGGATAAACACAAATTTTAAATCGACTTTACTTAAAGTGAAAAATACTATCAAGGATAAAATAGTAGGATAGGCAATGTTCGCATAATGCATAGATGTCTAACGTTCGGTTTCTGATATTGGATGGTATCTATTGGTGGTTATCTGGCAAAACTACAAGTCTAGGTATTCAACCACCTTACGTCTTGAGATGGTTTATCGTTGAATTTGCCATCATGTTGGCAATATGAGGGTTTCAATTGATACTATGTCGATGAATTTCCGTATTGTCTTCACATGTAGCTGGGGAGATATTCTTGAGTCTGATGTCTTTCTCGATGTATAGGTGAGGTTATCCAGAAGTTCTAAAGAACATAATGCTTTAGGGGAATCTATATCGATATCCAAAATTCGAATCAATCATTCTTGTCGTAAACTCACTGCAGGGAAGTTTGCGTATGGATGAGACCATGTTAACTCAAAACACTTTACAGTATCGGTTAGGAGGCTTGGTTTATTCCCATGGTGTTGCTTAGCGTACCTTCGCAATGTGTTTGATCCCGTAGATCAGTCTAGCTAGTACCTTTGAATAATAAAATCGGACAACTAGGTCAGAGATGGTGAGTCGGATGTTCGCTTGGTATCTTAAGATTGTTGTTGAGTTATAAATTTTTCTCAGTCTAGGTATAATAGTTCCGTAATCCTTTTATTGTTTTTCTTGTATCAAGGCATCCTCCTAGTACTTGATATGGTAAGTCTCTCCTAAAGAAGTCAATGGAACAATCCAACTTAATGGCTAAGTGGGTGACAGGTGGGGTAAGTATCCAGGGAGAGTTTGTCAGAAAGAGACATTTATAAAAGAGTTTATTTGTTTAAAACGTTTTTGGATGAAGATTGTTATTAACAATACTTTATAAAGTAACTATTTCCTTCATGGCATAATCCTTCCTGAATTACACATAGGTGATCAGGCTATGTATAGTTGAGGACTAATGATGCGATGCTTGATTTAATCAAAATAATATTATTTTTCTCAAAAGCTTTAGATGGTGTTCAATGCGTGGTTATTAAACATAGTATACTAAATATTTCCTTTCAAAGTAACATAAAAATTGTTTCGCGTAATAATAGTAAATATTTGGCGTAATATCGGAAAAATCAGTTTATAGTATGGTAACAAAACGGCTTATTTTAGAAATTCGGTAAAAACAATTTCCCCATGAGGTAGTAAAATAGTTTGAGATAAAACTCGTTGAATGGTTTATCGGATACATGGGTAAATCCTATGGATTGGTAATAATCTATTAATCCGTCAAATACGAAATCGGTCAAATCCCTAATAAGACAATGGTATAATGTTGCTAAATGATTGAAAATTGCGCCATTGCAATAGAAAATGGAATGAATAAAGGCTACGGTTATCACAGAGGTAACAAAAGATAGTCATTACATTAGATAGGAAAGTGCTTAATACAACTAGGTTACACCGACGTACTTATGGAAAGTACCAAAAGAAAGTACAACCCTAGAGGGCTCAAACTATGGTTCACATAACTAAAACATAAACTTCTTCTTCCAATTCTGGCTTCCCAACTCCGGGCATTCACTCCTGAAGTGTCCCGCTACTCCACACTCGCGGCAGGTTACCGAGAGTTTCTGATGCTTTGCGAGGGTGGGAGCCTTGCAATCCTTGGTTTCATGTCCAAGCTTTTGGCAGTTCTTACATTGAGAGGGGCAAGATCCTTTGTGATGAAACTGACACTTGTTACACTCGGGTAATGTACCAACATACCTTTTCTTTTGGCTTGACCCCACAACACAGGTCTCCACCACTTGTTGTATCTTAAACGGTTGTTGAGAAGCATTAGCATCCAGATTACCGACCCACTTTCTCTTGTTGTTATTATTGTATCCCGATGTCTTGTCGCGAACTATGAGTTCCTTTGTTTCGATTGCCATCTGGATAGCTTCAGACATGGTATTGGGTTCACATGCGATGACCATCCTACGAATTTCAGGAGAAAGTCCTCCGACGTACCTTTCAAGTCTCTTGCTTTCCGGTTCATCTATTGCAGAGCCTAGTCGATCAAAATCATAAAAATAAGCAGTATACTTGACAACATCATCTCCTTCCATGGTAAGGTTTAGTGTTTCTTGTTCAATTTCTTGTAATTCGCTTTTCACACAGAACTTCAAACTCATCATCCTTTTTAGTTTCTCCCAAGAGTGTGAGTAAGCAGCATCAACTCCTACTACCTGGACATACTTAGTCCACCATTTCTGGGCATGCTTCTGAAAAGTGCAAGTGGCGAACTTAACTTTGTCTTCCTTACGGCAGTCACCACTTTGAAAGATTGTTTCTAATTCTTCGCACCATTTGAGAAATTCTTTTGTGTCAATATTTCCGCTATAGGAGGAGGGATTACAACCCATAAATTCCACGTGAGTAAGTTCCTTGGTGAGGGCGGTAGTTACGTTCCTGGCAATGAATTGTCCAACAGCGGCTTGTGTCATGCTTGGAGTGGTTTGCTTAAATCTATTTCCATCAAATCATAAGAGTCCATGAGAATCTATTGGTAATAAAAATCATCATATTCATAACACATGAATATAACACATGAAGGTTTCGGTCTATATGGGCCAATATCATAGATGGCACAACCATTCCCTTATAGTAGAGTCAACACTTGGTGATTCCGTTTGTTCATCAATCAAAATACTACAAGTTTCTTCGAACTATGCCACATCTCTCGTGGCCAGGGTAATAGTAAAAGCTAGTAAAGATATAAGTCTAGTCTAAAGACTTCCTGTAGTCCTTCTAGGTGAAATCAGGTTTTACGGCATCATAAGGTCGGGATAGTCCTGAAGTGGTGTCTGTAGTTGTACATCGATCAAGTTCTAGATAGCGTAGGTTCTAAACCATTCTTGAGGAACCTGCGGATGTTCCTGTTGAGTCCGTAATCTTGGTATTATCCACAAGGTGTTATCTAATTCGTGGCAAGTGAAAATGGGAAAGGAAACTGACAATGATGGTATTCTAAAGGATGAGAATAACATTGATGACGATGAAATCCCAGTGATGAGTTAAGAGATAATGGTGATAATAGTGAATGGGATCCTACCCTCTTTCGCGCAATCTCGCGACATCTAAGAGGTAAAGCTGAAGTACGCACTATGGGACGACCAATAGTGTAATAAGTAACCAACGGTGGTGGTAGTACCTAGGTAGTAAGCGTCCTACTAGTGAAGGAAATAAAACATGCTATCTCCCTTGTAATAAGCATCCAAATAAGTCCATTAAAATTAAGTCTGAATACTCTACCAAACGGCATTCTATGTATAGGCTGAATGAGAACCTCGCTCTTATGACAATTCAATAGTGCTAATGGTGGTGTACGTGTAATTGGTGGTATAATGGTAGTGGAAGATGACAAGGCATCTTCAATGTCGGAATCCGATGAAAGGATAACAGTGTGGGTATCTGAAGACATGTCACTTGTGAACCAGGTCAATATAATCATATATATATATGAGTATGGGTATGAATAACTTGCACAGTGTGTGCGTAAAACAACATGTATAGCGAATATGCACCTATGATGAAATGATGAGATGCTATGATGATGTGGTTATAGTCTAGGGTCCAAGATACATCCTAGTTCGCTATAACCTTAGCTCTGATGCCAATCTGTCACACCCCCAATTTACCTGAATGGCAGCGGAATGGAATACCTGGGGGTGGCTGTCATAGCACCATAGTTTACCGTTATATTGAACGACCTAAAGTGTCGTTTAGAAAATACAGCGTTTGATCATCAAATCATTCAGAGTTTACAAAGCTTAGGTCCCAAAAGAGTTTGCCAAAATAGTTAAAATAAGTTCAACAAGATCAAACGTTTCATAAGTGCAGAAAATATAGTGAGACGCGTCGACTCCGCGACTCCATGTAGGTCCAAATGTATGCAACATGAGCTACCTTAATAACCTGAGAAATACATTGCGAAAACGGTCAACATAAAGTTGGTGAATAATCATAGGTTTATAAGTTAAATCGTATGTACAATAAGCCACAAGTATAGAGTAAAGTACTAAAATGTCAAAAAGCTACATTGTCTCTTAAGCTCATGGCACCGAAGCTCGACGCGCTAAAATTGGCCCCAAAGGAGTGTTTATCAGGCACTCTAAATATTCAGACATGAAATGCATTCGTTTTCCTTATGGAGCAACCCAAACACGAATGGAGGAGTCACCCTCGATAGATCTATCCACTCACTCTCGCTTGGCAATATAATTAACGGTCCATGATAATAAAGGGGACTTGAAGTGATAGTACTACCAACTTAAGCAATGTATGAAATTTAATACTTGGGCATGTACAAAAATAATTGTGCAATGTATTCTCCCCCGTGGGATTTAAAATCAAATAAGTACTAAAAACGGGGCTATGAGAACTCACCTCGAAAGGATGGTACAACGATGGTACAATGCTGTAAAAGTAGTCGGGACAATGAGGCGCGAACACTAGCCGCAACCTAAATGAATAATCGCGATCTAATTAAGATCAAACCGTAATGAAACGAATGCACATGCACATGATACTCATACCACTCGTAATTTGGAAATACTAGTTATCGTCATAGAAAAATAGTTTCCATACTTAGGAAAAATATGTCCATTTAGAGAAGTATATAACTTGTCATATTAACTCGTACGAAAAAGTTAGCGTTATGTTCCAAGTATCAAAACCTTAGAATGACGTCGTCATGTCGTATAAATATTCCTTCGGGTCGTACGTATTCATTTGATAAGAAAATAGTCCTTAGTAACGTTTCTAGAAAATATATCACTTAATACGTACGTTATTATTTTTATTTGTGACCAAAAATATATATATAGTTTTGACGATGTTAAAATGGGTATAACTCGGTCGTTTTAAGCTCGTTTTCCTCGTTCTTTATGTCCACGGATTCGTCTTTGTATATACTAGTATATTTTTGACAACTCGGCTCCTTTAGGTTACGTTTAATGCCTCTAATTACCCATCGTATTCTGCCAAACAGCAAGCAGTTTTCTAAGAAATAGTTTTCGTCGTTAAATTTGCAAAAATCATATCTCCTTCGTTATAAACTCGTTTTAATCCGTTCTTTCGTCTAAAGTTTCGTTTTTGAATGTATTTTCTAAATCCTTGGTCAAAAATTAGCCACCATCTACTGATTTTCCCACGAAATTAAAATAGGGACAGTAGGTATTTCAAAAGTTTCAAAAACCATTTTCAAATCTCCAAACTAGTTCCATTCTCCATCAAACCACTTTCAAACACCACAAAGCTAATCTAATCCTACCATACACCTTCTTAGGGTGTCATGGGTCCTTAAACATCATCAATCCACTAGGTCTAACAAGGGTTTCATATGTTTCCATTTCTAGGGCTTGAAAGTTATATATGTACAAAAATGGAGTGGTACAAGTTGATGCATGTATGATATCTTGTAAGAAATTTATATAAACATAATAATAACTTGTAAAAATCATAAAAATGAGTTTGTTTACTTACTTGATGGTTTAGAGGGTTTAGATGATAAAAAGCCTACTAATCCTTGAGTTTTTATTTCAAAACTCCAACAAGGATGATTATATAAACTAGTTTATACCAAGATCTTGTAAAATTTATTCTTCTTGCTCCTTGAACACCCTAGTTCGATTATACCATAAGAGAATAGAGAGAAAATAAAGTTTACTTGAACTAGAAAATGATTTTGTGATAAAGGGATGAAAAAAAAGTTTAATTTATACTAGTAGACAATTGTTTGGTGGACAATAAATTAGGTTGGTGAGGTTTTAATGTTTGAAGACCATTAGGGGGGGGTTGGCCGGTCCTAAAAGGAGGAAAAAGGGGGGGTTTGTCTTGGGATTAATTAGGGATAGTTAGTGGTAATGTGTAGTTATGTTAGTTTTAGGTTTAATCGGGTACCGGGTTTGTTAGAAATAAATTTTATTGAAGTTATTCGGGACGTAATAGAGTCGTAAAAATTGTAAAAATATGCCGGGTACAAGTACGGAGAGTTTGGGTGATTATCGTTTAATTTTGTTGAAAACCGTCGTTATTAAGTTAAACGTATGATACGTAATAAATAAATTTCCAAAATACCGGGTAAATTAATATTATAGTTTTTATATTATAGAAGTGAGTATAAAAAAATATTGGGATCATAGTCGGGAGTGTCGGACATGTTAGACACATTTATAGTTCGCGTATTAGCGTTTATTCAAAATAAACATACGTAAATCGTTAATAATACCAAAAGTATTAATTTAGTTATCCTACGAGTGGAATAGTATGCAAGTGCCCTAATGATGATATGCAGACTATTTCTAGTCCGTATGAAATGTCCCTGATAATAATGCATGAATTCGCTCCTGAACCAATACGGTTACGCGACTTTGAACACTCGTAAACTAAATTTACGATGACATGAATAATGCACGTGAATAGTGATTTTCTCTCGGAAATGAATAGTGTCAAGTGAATAGTAAAATTTCTGAATATGTCTCGGAATGTCAAATTGACCTCAAAAACGATGAATAGTGATCGATGAATAGTAAATGATGAATAGTAACTTGTGAATAGTAAATTGTCGAGGCTTGGAAAAATGACTGGAAATTACGAGGTGTGACAGTCTTCCCCACTAACAGGAACTTCGTCCCGAAGTTCAGTTTTGGTTGGTCTCTGGAGTATATTTGGTAAAAAGACGTGGATACTTGAGTTGCATTTGGTCCTCTCGTTCCCAAGTAAATTCGGGTCCTTTTCGAGAATTCTAGCGAACTTTCACGTTAGGAATTTGACTTTGCTTCAACCGTTCGACCTCATGGTCCATGCTTTCTACTGGTTCTCTTACCAAGTTTACGTTTGTCTCAGGGTTGGATCCTTTTCCAAATGGGATTATGATTGATTAATCTGAAAGTCATTTCCTGGATTTGATTAGGTGAAACATAGTTGTGTAATCCGGCTGTTCCTTAATCAAGGCTCAAGTCTGACGGCCACTAGGCCTACTCTGTCCGAACTATTAAGTGTTCCAGTGTATATCGGTTTTAACTTTCCAAATCTCTCCGAATAATATCATGCTTTTCCTAGGCAGAACTTTCAACGTAATCTGGCTACCAACTTGAAGTTTTAGTGGTTTACAACTTATAGAATTTGTAATTGATCCTTGACTTGTAGGAAATTTCTGGTTATTTCATGAATGCCTATTGGAATAGTGAGTTTGGCTTTTTCCGAGTTTGGTTCGTCAATAGATGATCAGTGCTTCTTCAGGTTTATAATGTAATATGGATAATATATGTTGCTGAACTCTGTCAGAACTCAAATCTTATATTTCAGCTGGTCGATTCTAAAATGAATCTGAAATGGTCCAATATACTTAAAGGTTCAATCTCTCGTGTTACCAAAATCGTATCATGCCTCTCCAAGGCAAAGCTTTTAACTTAGCTCGTTCTTTCACGTGAATCTAGTTAGTTTGTTGTTCAAGGATACCCAATCCGTATGATGTGCGTCATGTACCAACATAACTCCTACCAGTTTCTCGTTGCTTGTAACCGATTCTTGACTTGTGAAATTTCCTTTGTTGTTCCATGGTTTAGTTCTAGACCAGTGAATTTTAACTTTCCGATTTCAGTCTGTAAATGGGTAATTGGTACTTCGACCATAAAGTGCCTCAATTGATGTAGTCTCTATGCTCGCGCGATAACTATGGTTGCAAAAGAATCCGATTTATGGTAAATGGTTAGTCCAACCATTTCTAGAGTCAATCACTCATACTCTGAGTATAACTTTCCTATGTTTGAATCGTTCTCTCGTTATGACCATCGATCTGAGGATGATAGGCGGTGTTCACATCTTAATGAGGTTCCGAAGGAAATCTTAGAATGATTGTTAGAAGTCTGAGGTGATTCGATCACCTTCATCAGGAACAATTGAAATAGGTACAATAAATCTTATGACTAATTCCTCCACGTTACATCTTTCGAACTCAGCGTCATATAAAGGGGATAGGCTATGGGTAACAAACTTTGATTTCTTGTGTTTTGGTCTAATGGCTTGCTAAGATATGTGTCATTCTTTGCCTACTATGCTTGGTTTCCATTAATGACGTTTGTAATCGTTCTATGGTGTTCCTCCTAGTTTCCTTCATCACATATTCCAATATTCCTTATTGTCAAGTCACAAAGCCCTAAATGCATAAGCGATGTAGCATGGTGATTGGTTTTCAAAATTTATCTCGCGATTTTTGAGTTTTTGGTCGAAATCTTTTTCTGAATAAACGAATTTAGAAAATGGAGCAAATGGTTTACTAAATAATATCTTTCTTGATGATTCAAAATTCAATAGTTAGGAAATGTGACGCGGTTTTCAAATAGGTTATGAATAGGACTGTTTACCAAAGTTTGATGTTTATATATTTCCCATTGTACAATGGTTTAGCTAAATATTGGTTAAAAGAGTCGTATTTGTTCAAAATAGGCAATTCAAATTTTTTTTTTTTTTTTTTTTTTTTTTTTTTTTTTTTTTTTTTTTCCTACGAGATATGTGATTTGGATAAACACAAATTTTAAATCGACTTTACTTAAAGTGAAAAATACTATCAAGGATAAAATAGTAGGATAGGCAATGTTCGCATAATGCATAGATGTCTAACGTTCGGTTTCTGATATTGGATGGTATCTATTGGTGGTTATCTGGCAAAACTACAAGTCTAGGTATTCAACCACCTTACGTCTTGAGATGGTTTATCGTTGAATTTGCCATCATGTTGGCAATATGAGGGTTTCAATTGATACTATGTCGATGAATTTCCGTATTGTCTTCACATGTAGCTGGGGAGATATTCTTGAGTCTGATGTCTTTCTCGATGTATAGGTGAGGTTATCCAGAAGTTCTAAAGAACATAATGCTTTAGGGGAATCTATATCGATATCCATAATTCGAATCAATCATTCTTGTCGTAAACTCACTGCAGGGAAGTTTGCGTATGGATGAGACCATGTTAACTCAAAACACTTTACAGTATCGGTTAGGAGGCTTGGTTTATTCCCATGGTGTTGCTTAGCGTACCTTCGCAATGTGTTTGATCCCGTAGATCAGTCTAGCTAGTACCTTTGAATAATAAAATCGGACAACTAGGTCAGAGATGGTGAGTCGGATGTTCGCTTGGTATCTTAAGATTGTTGTTGAGTTATAAATTTTTCTCAGTCTAGGTATAATAGTTCCGTAATCCTTTTATTGTTTTTCTTGTATCAAGGCATCCTCCTAGTACTTGATATGGTAAGTCTCTCCTAAAGAAGTCAATGGAACAATCCAACTTAATGGCTAAGTGGGTGACAGGTGGGGTAAGTATCCAGGGAGAGTTTGTCAGAAAGAGACATTTATAAAAGAGTTTATTTGTTTAAAACGTTTTTGGATGAAGATTGTTATTAACAATACTTTATAAAGTAACTATTTCCTTCATGGCATAATCCTTCCTGAATTACACATAGGTGATCAGGCTATGTATAGTTGAGGACTAATGATGCGATGCTTGATTTAATCAAAATAATATTATTTTTCTCAAAAGCTTTAGATGGTGTTCAACGCGTGGTTATTAAACATAGTCTACTAAATATTTCCTTTCAAAGTAACATAAAAATTGTTTCGCGTAATAATAGTAAATATTTGGCGTAATATCGGAAAAATCAGTTTATAGTATGGTAACAAAACGGCTTATTTTAGAAATTCGGTAAAAACAATTTCCCCATGAGGTAGTAAAATAGTTTGAGATAAAACTCGTTGAATGGTTTATCGGATACATGGGTAAATCCTATAGATTGGTAATAATCTATTAATCCGTCAAATACGAAATCGGTCAAATCCCTAATAAGACAATGGTATAATGTTGCTAAATGATTGAAAATTGCGCCATTGCAATAGAAAATGGAATGAATAAAGGCTACGGTTATCACAGAGGTAACAAAAGATAGTCATTACATTAGATAGGAAAGTGCTTAATACAACTAGGTTACACCGACGTACTTATGGAAAGTACCAAAAGAAAGTACAACCCTAGAGGGCTCAAACTATGGTTCACATAACTAAAACATAAACTTCTTCTTCCAATTCTGGCTTCCCAACTCCGGGCATTCACTCCTGAAGTGTCCCGCTACTCCACACTCGCGGCAGGTTACCGAGAGTTTCTGATGCTTTGCGAGGGTGGGAGCCTTGCAATCCTTGGTTTCATGTCCAAGCTTTTGGCAGTTCTTACATTGAGAGGGGCAAGATCCTTTGTGATGAAACTGACACTTGTTACACTCGGGTAATGTACCAACATACCTTTTCTTTTGGCTTGACCCCACAGCACAGGTCTCCACCACTTGTTGTATCTTAAACGGTTGTTGAGAAGCATTAGCATCCAGATTACCGACCCACTTTCTCTTGTTGTTATTATTGTCTCCCGATGTCTTGTCGCGAACTATGAGTTCCTTTGTTTCGATTGCCATCTGGATAGCTTCAGACATGGTATTGGGTTCACATGCGATGACCATCCTACGAATTTCAGGAGAAAGTCCTCCGACGTACCTTTCAAGTCTCTTGCTTTCCGGTTCATCTATTGCAGAGCCTAGTCGATCAAAATCATAAAAATAAGCAGTATACTTGACAACATCATCTCCTTCCATGGTAAGGTTTAGTGTTTCTTGTTCAATTTCTTGTAATTCGCTTTTCACACAGAACTTCAAACTCATCATCCTTTTTAGTTTCTCCCAAGAGTGTGAGTAAGCAGCATCAACTCCTACTACCTGGACATACTTAGTCCACCATTTCTGGGCATGCTTCTGAAAAGTGCAAGTGGCGAACTTAACTTTGTCTTCCTTACGGCAGTCACCACTTTGAAAGATTGTTTCTAATTCTTCGCACCATTTGAGAAATTCTTTTGTGTCAATATTTCCGCTATAGGAGGAGGGATTACAACCCATAAATTCCACGTGAGTAAGTTCCTTGGTGAGGGCGGTAGTTACGTTCCTGGCAATGAATTGTCCAACAGCGGCTTGCGTCATGCTTGGAGTGGTTTGCTTAAATCTATTTCCATCAAATCATAAGAGTCCATGAGAATCTATTGGTAATAAAAATCATCATATTCATAACACATGAATATAACACATGAAGGTTTCGGTCTATATGGGCCAATATCATAGATGGCACAACCATTCCCTTATAGTAGAGTCAACACTTGGTGATTCCGTTTGTTCATCAATCAAAATACTACAAGTTTCTTCGAACTATGCCACATCTCTCGTGGCCAGGGTAATAGTAAAAGCTAGTAAAGATATAAGTCTAGTCTAAAGACTTCCTGTAGTCCTTCTAGGTGAAATCAGGTTTTACGGCATCATAAGGTCGGGATAGTCCTGAAGTGGTGTCTGTAGTTGTACATCGATCAAGTTCTAGATAGCGTAGGTTCTAAACCATTCTTGAGGAACCTGCGGATGTTCCTGTTGAGTCCGTAATCTTGGTATTATCCACAAGGTGTTATCTAATTCGTGGCAAGTGAAAATGGGAAAGGAAACTGACAATGATGGTATTCTAAAGGATGAGAATAACATTGATGACGATGAAATCCCAGTGATGAGTTAAGAGATAATGGTGATAATAGTGAATGGGATCCTACCCTCTTTCGCGCAATCTCGCGACATCTAAGAGGTAAAGCTGAAGTACGCACTATGGGACGACCAATAGTGTAATAAGTAACCAACGGTGGTGGTAGTACCTAGGTAGTAAGCGTCCTACTAGTGAAGGAAATAAAACATGCTATCTCCCTTGTAATAAGCATCCAAATAAGTCCATTAAAATTAAGTCTGAATACTCTACCAAACGGCATTCTATGTATAGGCTGAATGAGAACCTCGCTCTTATGACAATTCAATAGTGCTAATGGTGGTGTACGTGTAATTGGTGGTATAATGGTAGTGGAAGATGACAAGGCATCTTCAATGTCGGAATCCGATGAAAGGATAACAGTGTGGGTATCTGAAGACATGTCACTTGTGAACCAGGTCAATATAATCATATATATATATGAGTATGGGTATGAATAACTTGCACAGTGTGTGCGTAAAACAACATGTATAGCGAATATGCACCTATGATGAAATGATGAGATGCTATGATGATGTGGTTATAGTCTAGGGTCCAAGATACATCCTAGTTCGCTATAACCTTAACTCTGATGCCAATCTGTCACACCCCCAATTTACCTGAATGGCAGCGGAATGGAATACCTGGGGGTGGCTGTCATAGCACCATAGTTTACCGTTATATTGAACGACCTAAAGTGTCGTTTAGAAAATACAGCGTTTGATCATCAAATCATTCAGAGTTTACAAAGCTTAGGTCCCAAAAGAGTTTGCCAAAATAGTTAAAATAAGTTCAACAAGATCAAACGTTTCATAAGTGCAGAAAATATAGTGAGACGCGTCGACTCCGCGACTCCATGTAGGTCCAAATGTATGCAACATGAGCTACCTTAATAACCTGAGAAATACATTGCGAAAACGGTCAACATAAAGTTGGTGAATAATCATAGGTTTATAAGTTAAATCGTATGTACAATAAGCCACAAGTATAGAGTAAAGTACTAAAATGTCAAAAAGCTACATTGTCTCTTAAGCTCATGGCACCGAAGCTCGACGCGCTAAAATTGGCCCCAAAGGAGTGTTTATCAGGCACTCTAAATATTCAGACATGAAATGCATTCGTTTTCCTTATGGAGCAACCCAAACACGAATGGAGGAGTCACCCTCGATAGATCTATCCACTCACTCTCGCTTGGCAATATAATTAACGGTCCATGATAATAAAGGGGACTTGAAGTGATAGTACTACCAACTTAAGCAATGTATGAAATTTAATACTTGGGCATGTACAAAAATAATTGTGCAATGTATTCTCCCCCGTGGGATTTAAAATCAAATAAGTACTAAAAACGGGGCTATGAGAACTCACCTCGAAAGGATGGTACAACGATGGTACAATGCTGTAAAAGTAGTCGGGACAATGAGGCGCGAACACTAGCCGCAACCTAAATGAATAATCGCGATCTAATTAAGATCAAACCGTAATGAAACGAATGCACATGCACATGATACTCATACCACTCGTAATTTGGAAATACTAGTTATCGTCATAGAAAAATAGTTTCCATACTTAGGAAAAATATGTCCATTTAGAGAAGTATATAACTTGTCATATTAACTCGTACGAAAAAGTTAGCGTTATGTTCCAAGTATCAAAACCTTAGAATGACGTCGTCATGTCGTATAAATATTCCTTCGGGTCGTACGTATTCATTTGATAAGAAAATAGTCCTTAGTAACGTTTCTAGAAAATATATCACTTAATACGTACGTTATTATTTTTATTTGTGACCAAAAATATATATATAGTTTTGACGATGTTAAAATGGGTATAACTCGGTCGTTTTAAGCTCGTTTTCCTCGTTCTTTATGTCCACGGATTCGTCTTTGTATATACTAGTATATTTTTGACAACTCGGCTCCTTTAGGTTACGTTTAATGCCTCTAATTACCCATCGTATTCTGCCAAACAGCAAGCAGTTTTCTAAGAAATAGTTTTCGTCGTTAAATTTGCAAAAATCATATCTCCTTCGTTATAAACTCGTTTTAATCCGTTCTTTCGCCTAAAGTTTCGTTTTTGAATGTATTTTCTAAATCCTTGGTCAAAAATTAGCCACCATCTACTGATTTTCCCACGAAATTAAAATAGGGACAGTAGGTATTTCAAAAGTTTCAAAAACCATTTTCAAATCTCCAAACTAGTTCCATTCTCCATCAAACCACTTTCAAACACCACAAAGCTAATCTAATCCTACCATACACCTTCTTAGGGTGTCATGGGTCCTTAAACATCATCAATCCACTAGGTCTAACAAGGGTTTCATATGTTTCCATTTCTAGGGCTTGAAAGTTATATATGTACAAAAATGGAGTGGTACAAGTTGATGCATGTATGATATCTTGTAAGAAATTTATATAAACATAATAATAACTTGTAAAAATCATAAAAATGAGTTTGTTTACTTACTTGATGGTTTAGAGAGTTTAGATGATAAAAAGCCTACTAATCCTTGAGTTTTTATTTCAAAACTCCAACAAGGATGATTATATAAACTAGTTTATACCAAGATCTTGTAAAATTTATTCTTCTTGCTCCTTGAACACCCTAGTTCGATTATACCATAAGAGAATAGAGAGAAAATAAAGTTTACTTGAACTAGAAAATGATTTTGTGATAAAGGGATGAAAAAAAAGTTTAATTTATACTAGTAGACAATTGTTTGGTGGACAATAAATTAGGTTGGTGAGGTTTTAATGTTTGAAGACCATTAGGGGGGGGTTGGCCGGTCCTAAAAGGAGGGAAAAGGGGGGGTTTGTCTTGGGATTAATTAGGGATAGTTAGTGGTAATGTGTAGTTATGTTAGTTTTAGGTTTAATCGGGTACCGGGTTTGTTAGAAATAAATTTTATTGAAGTTATTCGGGACGTAATAGAGTCGTAAAAATTGTAAAAATATGCCGGGTACAAGTACGGAGAGTTTGGGTGATTATCGTTTAATTTTGTTGAAAACCGTCGTTATTAAGTTAAACGTATGATACGTAATAAATAAATTTCCAAAATACCGGGTAAATTAATATTATAGTTTTTATATTATAGAAGTGAGTATAAAAAAATATTGGGATCATAGTCGGGAGTGTCGGACATGTTAGACACATTTATAGTTCGCGTATTAGCGTTTATTCAAAATAAACATACGTAAATCGTTAATAATACCAAAAGTATTAATTTAGTTATCCTATGAGTGGAATAGTATGCAAGTGCCCTAATGATGATATGCAGACTATTTCTAGTCCGTATGAAATGTCCCTGATAATAATGCATGAATTCGCTCCTGAACCAATACGGTTACGCGACTTTGAACACTCGTAAACTAAATTTACGATGACATGAATAATGCACGTGAATAGTGATTTTCTCTCAGAAATGAATAGTGTCAAGTGAATAGTAAAATTTCTGAATATGTCTCGGAATGTCAAATTGACCTCAAAAACGATGAATAGTGATCGATGAATAGTAAATGATGAATAGTAACTTGTGAATAGTAAATTGTCGAGGCTTGGAAAAATGACTGGAAATTACGAGGTGTGACAATATCATCTCGGATCGATCGTTGAACATCTCGTGTACAACCATATCATCTCGGATCGTTCGTTTAACATCTCGTGTATAACCATAGCATCTCAGATCGTTCGTTTAACATCTCGTGTATAACCATATGATCTCGGCTCGTTCGTTTAACATCTCGTGTATAACCATATGATCTCGGCTCGTTCGTTTAACATCTCGTGTACAACCATATCATTTCGGCCCGTTCGTTTAACATCTCATGTACAACCATATCATCGCGGCTCGTTCGTTTAACATCTCGTGTACAACATATGATCTCGGCTCGTTCGTTTAACATCTCGTGTACAACCATGCGATCTCGGCTCGTTCGTTTAACATCTTGTGTATAACCATATGATCTCAGCTCGTTCGTTTAACATATCGTGTACAACCATATGATCTTGGCTCGTTCGTTTAACATATCGTGTACAACCGTATGATTTCGGCTCTTTCGTTTAACATCTCGTGTACAACCATAGCATCTAGGATCGTTCGTTTAACATCTCGTGTATAACTATAGCATCT
Source organism: Artemisia argyi (assembly GCA_030686995.1). NCBI lineage: Eukaryota > Viridiplantae > Streptophyta > Magnoliopsida > Asterales > Asteraceae > Artemisia > Artemisia argyi. Next base: position 130,497,927 of record CM060695.1, on the reverse strand, counting down.
CGGATCGTTCGTTTAACATCTCGTGTATAACCATATGATCTCGGCTCGTTCGTTTAACATCTCGTGTATAACCATAGCATCTCGGATCGTTCGTTTAACATCCCGTGTATAACCATATCATCTCGGCTTATTCGTTTAACCTCTCGTGTACAACCATAGCATCTCGGATCGTTCGTTTAATATATCGTGTGCAACCATATGATCTCGGCTCTTTCGTTTAAGATCTCGTGTACAACCATATGATTTTGGCTCGTTCGTTTAACATCTCGTGTACAACCATATCATTTTGGCCCGTTCGTTTAACATCTCATGTACAACCATATCATCGCGGCTCGTTCGTTTAACATCTCTTGTACAACCATATGATCTCGGCTTGTTCGTTTAACATCTCGTGTACAACCATGCAATCTCGGCTCGTTCGTTTAACATCTTGTGTATAAACATATGATCTCGGCTCGTTCGTTTAACATATCGTGTACAACCATATGATCTCGGCTCATTCGTTTAACATATCATGTACAACCATATGATCTTGGCTCGTTCGTTTAACATATCGTGTACAACCGTATGATTTCGGCTCTTTCGTTTAACATCTCGTGTACAACCATAGCATCTCGGATCGTTCGTTTAACATCTCGTGTATAACCATAGCATCTCGGATCGTTCGTTTAACATCTCGTGTATAACCATATGATCTCGGCTCGTTCGTTTAACATCTCGTGTATAACCATAGCATCTCGGATCGTTCGTTTAACATCCCGTGTATAACCATATCATCTCGGCTCATTCGTTTAACCTCTCGTGTACAACCATAGCATCTCGGATCGTTCGTTTAACATCTCGTGTATAACCATAGCATCTCGGATAGTTCGTTTAACATCTCGTGTACAACCATATCATCTCGGATCGATCGTTGAACATCTCGTGTACAACCATATCATCTCGGATCGTTCGTTTAACATCTCGTGTATAACCATAGCATCTCAGATCGTTCGTTTAACATCTCGTGTATAACCATATGATCTCGGCTCGTTCGTTTAACATCTCGTGTATAACCATATGATCTCGGCTCGTTCGTTTAACATCTCGTGTACAACCATATCATTTCGGCCCGTTCGTTTAACATCTCATGTACAACCATATCATCGCGGCTCGTTCGTTTAACATCTCGTGTACAACATATGATCTCGGCTCGTTCGTTTAACATCTCGTGTACAACCATGCGATCTCGGCTCGTTCGTTTAACATCTTGTGTATAACCATATGATCTCGGCTCGTTCGTTTAACATATCGTGTACAACCATATGATCTTGGCTCGTTCGTTTAACATATCGTGTACAACCGTATGATTTCGGCTCTTTCGTTTAACATCTCGTGTACAACCATAGCATCTAGGATCGTTCGTTTAACATTTCGTGTATAACCATAGCATCTCGGATCGTTCGTTTAACATCTCGTGTATAACCATATGATCTCGGCTCGTTCGTTTAACATCTCGTGTATAACCATAGCATCTCGAATCGTTCGTTTAACATCCCGTGTATAACCATATCATCTCGGCTCATTCGTTTAACCTCTTGTGTACAACCATAGCATCTCGGATCGTTCGTTTAATATATCGTGTGCAACCATATGATCTCGGCTCTTTCGTTTAAGATCTCGTGTACAACCATATGATTTTGGCTCGTTCGTTTAACATCTCGTGTACAACCATATCATTTTGGCCCGTTCGTTTAACATCTCATGTACAACCATATCATCGCGGCTCGTTCGTTTAACATCTCTTGTACAACCATATGATCTCGGCTTGTTCGTTTAACATCTCGTGTACAACCATGCAATCTCGGCTCGTTCGTTTAACATCTTGTGTATAACCATATGATCTCGGCTCGTTCGTTTAACATATCGTGTACAACCATATGATCTCGGCTCATTCGTTTAACATATCATGTACAACCATGTGATCTTGGCTCGTTCGTTTAACATATCGTGTACAACCGTATGATTTCGGCTCTTTCGTTTAACATCTCGTGTACAACCATAGCATCTCGGATCGTTCGTTTAACATCTCGTGTATAACCATAGCATCTCGGATCGTTCGTTTAACATCTCGTGTATAACCATATGATCTCGGCTCGTTCGTTTAACATCTCGTGTATAACCATAGCATCTCGGATCGTTCGTTTAACATCCCGTGTATAACCATATAATCTCGGCTCATTCGTTTAACCTCTCGTGTACAACCATAGCATCTCGGATCGTTCGTTTAACATCTCGTGTATAACCATAGCATCTCGGATAGTTCGTTTAACATCTCGTGTACAACCATATCATCTCGGATCGATCGTTGAACATCTCGTGTACAACCATATCATCTCGGATCGTTCGTTTAACATCTCGTGTATAACCATAGCATCTCAGATCGTTCGTTTAACATCTCGTGTATAACCATATGATCTCGGCTCGTTCGTTTAACATGTCGTGTATAACCATATGATCTCGGCTCGTTCGTTTAACATATCGTGTATAACCATATCATATCAGCCCGTTCGTTTAACATATCGTGTACAACCATATGATCTCGGCTCTTTCGTTTAACATCTCGTGTACAACCATATGATTTCGGCTCGTTCGTTTAACATCTCGTGTACAAGCATATGATCTCGGCTCGTTCGTTTAATATAAATACTTTATTTAACTTCAATTATATATTAAATAAAGTATTTATATTAAATAAAAAAAATTAATTTTATAAAAGTATTTAAGTTTAAATAAATTATTTAATTTTTATTTTAAATATATATTAAATAAAAGTATTTATACTAAATAAAATTGGTTTAAGTTAATAAAAGTTTTGAAATACCCACAGGAGTTGCGATCCCCTAGAAAGGGGATCAAAATTAAAAAGCCTAAAAAGATTTCTAACCACTAAGCTAATGCCATGTGTCCCCACCCACTCCCTCCCTTTTTTCTTTAATATTTTTAGTTAGAGGGTATTTTGGTCATTTGATCTATTTTTTTAATTTCACCTTAAATTTCAAATGCAAATAACTTTCAAATAACAAACTTTTACAAAAAACCGATTTCACCATATTTTTTAAAATTTAATCCTCTTTAATTTGGTATAAATTTTTTTAATTTTTTCGAAACTTTTTTTTGACATATTGATTGGGTCATGATTTTCTTGAAAATTTTAGCATTTTTTGCTCTAATTTTGTCTAGTTTAAAAGCAGAATTTTGCAAAACTTAAAACACGAAAGTTGTAGCTTCTTGGCCATTCTTTACCCAGAAATTTGAATCACTCAAATCCAATATGATATGAGTGAGATATCGTATGTTAAAGATGACGTTTTACACATATTTGTTGCACACAACGTGTTTGATGAAATGTTTAGCTTAGATTTTTAGTCTTAAAATCGAGTTAAATGCACTAATTTTTGTACAACAATGCACCTTTAGTCATTTTATTAATGTAAGATTCAAAAAGTTTTGTTTTTTTTTAACTGATGAACTATATTATTAACTGATGAACCTTATTAACTGATTTTTAAAAAAGACATTTTGTTCATCAGTTACTTTGGTTGAACCATATTAACTGATGAACCTTATTAACTGATGAACCATATTAACTGATGAACCTTATTAACCTTATTAACTGATGAACCTTATTAACTGATTAACCTTATTAACTGATGAACAATATTAACTGATGAACCTTATTAACCTTATTAACTAACTGATGAACCTTATTAATCTTATTAACTGATAAACCTTATTAACCTTATTAACTAATGAACCTTATTAACTGATGAACAAAATAATTGATAAACGTTATAAAAAATAACTGATGAACAATATAAAACATAACTAATGAACCTTATTAACTGATGAACCTTATTAACTGATGAACCATATTAACTGATGAACCTTATTAACTGATGAACCTTATTAACTGATGAACCTTATTAACCTTATTAACTAACTGATGAACCTTATTAATCTTATTAACTGATGAACCTTATTAACTAATGAACCTTATTAACTGATGAACAAAATAATTGATAAACGTTATCAAAAATAACTGATGAACAATATAAAAAATAACTGATGAACCATATAAAAAATAAGTGATGAATGTCATTTTTTTTGAAAACTGCTGAACAATATAAAAAATAACTGATGAACTATGTCAAAAATAACTGATGAACCATATAAAAAATAACTGATGAACCATATAAAAAATAAGTGATGAACGTTATAAAAAATAACTGATGAACAAAATTAACCGATGAACTAATATAAAAAATAAGCGGATCAAATACAAAGTTGTAGCGTCACTTTTTAACAAAAAAATGTAAGTATGCAATCTTGACAAACTGTATTCATAAAATTGATAACTAAATTAATAAATCAATTTAATAAACGCACTATGCTAGATTAATGAATTAATTTATTCTATAAAGGTAAGTATGTAATTTTCATAATGCAATCTTCACAAACTTTATCACATATTATAAAATACATATATTACTTTTGTTTACCACGAGTAGTACTGCATCCATTTTCTCACATCCATTTTCTCACACCAACCACCAACAGATCCACCGAAACTAATCCCCCACCGCCACCGCCACCGCCACATACCTCCGCTACCTCTGTCCCGGCATCTTAGCTCAGCTCCGTGACTCCAAACTCAAAATCATATCTCACAAACACCATATCTACCATCTAACTCCGTCGTCAACGTCGTTATCTCCGTCACGAGATCCGGCTGTGCAACAAGGTGGTGCTAATGAAGGCGAGTTGCTGTTTGGTTTAATTGGATCGGAGGTCGTTTGCGGTGGTTATTGCACTTGAGATGAGGTAATGAGAAGTTGTGTAGTTGTTGTGATTTTGACGGTGATGGTGACGGTGCAACGGTGGTGACGGTGATGAAAATCACCGGAGATCGTCTTTTCTTTTTGGATTTGAGATCGGTTCTGATGAGAAATAAATAGGGGATAGAATGACGGGTATGCCCCTATGTGTATATGCTCCTCTTTTGTTTGATCAGATCTTATATTATTAGTTTCATTACATATTTAGTTAAGTGAATCAAGATTTTGTTTTTTAACACTACTAGCCTTTAGTAGGTGTTAACTAAAACGTTTTATTGCTTGTTGTTTGAACATGAAATTTGAAGAACAAGAACAAAAACAACATAACCACGAACACCGAAGAACAGATCAATCGCGAGGAAAATTAAATAGACGTAGCACGAGCACCAACATATGTGAATGCTAATACATCAAAACCATGACCAAAAGATATGAACAAGGAAAATATTTATGGAGTCGATCGTAATACTGGGAGTTGATCTTCGATCTCAACTATGTGTTGAAAGTGTTGAGAAATCACTCGAAGGATTCAAAGGTGATTTAGTTACTAATCCTTATTGCTCTTTTAATTAAGGATATTTATTAGTATCATTCTCGTGTTCTGATTAGTATGATTAATGATTTTGAGAACAAGGTGTTAAGGAAATCGAACCAAATCAAAAACGTCATCGGGTGACTTTGAAAGGCGCATCTCTTGACGCGTTCTTCATAGTTGCAGCGAGAGTCATGGATAAAACCAACAAGGAAGTCAAAGTTACATATTCAGTTGCACAATGTAATTCTCCATTAAAGTTCTTTGGGTGAGTAAATGAAATTAATCAATGTCAAATGTGTCGTTATTGGAGTCTCATGATCAGAGTGCATTATCGGATTACTATATTATGTTTGTTATTAGTATTGTTATTGACATCCTTTTGTTATTTGCATTATCGAATTACTATATTAGCTTATGGTATCGTTATAAACGAATGCTATCACTTGCTTTGGTGGTTTAAGAATGAATGAATGAACGGATGCATTTTATGTTACTAGAAATGTGCCCGCGCGATGCGGGGGCGGATTGTTGAGGTGAAGATGAGGGAGGTGGGGTGGTAGAAAGTAGTTGTTGGGGTGGTTGTTGAGGTGATTATAAATAATTATTGGGGGTGGTTGTTGAAGTGGTTATAAATTGTTGGAGGTGATTGTTAGGGGTGGTTGTTTCCATAATTAGTAAGTAAAAGTCTGAATTTTTAAGCCTTTCTAATTATAGAATAGTCCCAAATACATTATATAGTAGTATAGATAGTTTTCCAAGTTTGGTTTTTGTAGATTTTTTCCCCAAAAAAACTGGATTTGCAGCATTTCTGTTGCTGTTTTTTTTTTTTTTTCTGAATGAATGCACTGTACTGATGACATGTTGACTATTTGACTGATTAGTTAATCATTTTTTGTTAATTATAATTAAAATACCGACGAAAAGACGTCGGCATATTATTTGTCGAACCACATTTTCGTTTGACTGAAACTGGCTGTGGGTCCCACTCGGCGTCGGGAAATGACATCAGGAAACTAAGTCCCGACGGGGCATTCTCGACTAACTCTGGCCGACGAAGCTTCGTCGGCATCCACTATTTACCGACGACATGACGTCGGCACAGTCGAAAAAAAGTCGTCGGGAAAAGTCCAGGTTGTACTAGTGAGATGATATCAAAGCTGCTGTCGAGAGCGTATGTCCAGGTGTTGTTTCGTGTGCAGATATACTAGTTGTTGCAGCTCGTGATGCTTCGGTCGAGGTAATAACAAAATTATATCAGTTAATTGCTAACCCAAAGTTTCACTAAATCTATACTTAGTATACTGATAATTAAACGAAGGGTGTGTATGATAAAGATATGTGGCTTTGATCAAAATATAAATACGTAGGTGGGTGGTCCATCATGGGAAGTAAGCAGGGGCGGAGCCAGAATTTGTAGTTAAGGGGGCCAAAGTTCATTATATAACCTGGAAAAATAAATGTTTAAAAATGGTTTCCAACTTTAGTTTATACAAATAAACGATCACAAAAACTTACGAATGCATTACTAAACCTAATTTTTTCTAACATATTTAATGGATAAAAAGTATAGTAAACTCAAAATAAGGTCATTTGTTTTATCTATTTTGATGCTTTTGAGTATATAACTAGGGGAGAGCAACAAAGCCGAAACTTTCTAAGATTTCTTGATTTAGGTTTTGGGTGTCCAGAAAATATACGTATTCGGATATAACTTAATCATAATTTACTAAAAAGTTTTTATGAAAGTACAATTTTGGAAGTCATATAAAAGTTTTCCAAAAATTATAAATATCTGGATATTCAGATACATAAAAGTGTAATCTGAAATTTCAGATATCTGAATTACAAAAAACTTAGATAAAATATAATGTCTAACATAAAACCATCATCGAAAATTTCGGATATCCATATTTTTTATATAACTAGTTGTTGACAAGTCCTTTAAATTTTTTAGATTAACAACAAAAAAATATTGTCAAAAATGTCTCATTTCATATTTTCGCTTTAGTAACCACTTAGACATGAGATATTTCATGTCGGTTGTTTTCTTTTTCTTTCATGATAGAAAAGTCGCTAGTTGGGAGATGCTAGTGGTATATTAAATGTTAAATTATGGGCTAAATAATGGTATGTTAATACAATCATTGGGCTTATTGGAGGAGGCCTAGCACCCGCTAGCCACCCCCTCCCCCGCCCCTGGAAGTAAGGCTTGGAAGAAGAGACTCTACGGGTACAAACGCGTCTCAAGCTATTACTGATATTCCACGAGGACATAATAATCTTTCTGAACTAATTGCAAGCTTTGATCGAAAGGGGCTCAGTGTAAGAGATATGGTTGCATTATCAGGTTAGATCCATGTTTTTGTTAAATTTTGTCATATCCATGTTTAGGCCTTTATTATACCGTTCAAGAATTATGATATACTTATATTATTGGAGCATCATCTCAATCAAACAAGTCAAAGACTCAATCCTCTGTTCATGTTGTTACAAGAAACAGAGCAACTCAGTCAAGGACTTCACATAAGATGCAACTACTAATGGAATCAAACTTGATTAAGTGTAATATGATGTAAAAGTTGTATAGCAGTAGCAGTAGTTTGTATGTAGAAGCTTCTGTAGTTAGTTACAGTTTTCCCTCCATTTGTAGTGTTTAAATATCCTTGTAAACATTCATTTTGAGTTTAATCAATTCAATCATTTTCACACTTTACTATGTGTTTTTATCATTTCTCTCAATTCTCTATATATATAACAAAATTTTAATTAATTATTACTAGTATTAAATAGAATGCATCAAATGACTGAAGTACGTTTATACTTAAAATTAGAGGATTTTACACAACTTGGCTTAAGATTGGGAAGGACCAAATAAAAACACTAAATACCATAGGAATGATCTTATGAAATTCGGCCTTTATTTTAAGCTGTTTTCGTAGTCCTGCACAACTTTTATCAAACTAATGCACACCAGCGTCTTATCTATATTAGTTGCATCAGTCTTACTAAAACTTTTTTTTTCCTGATCTACGTTAGTTGCATTAGTCTTTCTAAAACTAGATGCAAGTGTTTTTCAGTTTAAGAAAAACAGTTGTACATGATACTGCTTAGTTGGAATAAACTTCCTAGGAAATTTGACCATTTTACATGATCCCACACAACCTGTCTAATAACTGAATTGTGAAATGATTGTTTTCTTGCAGGCTCTTATACAATCGGGTTGGCACGATGCATAAGATTTAGAGACAGGATATACGACACCAGTCACACCACAAACATAGATGCTAGTTTTGTAGCCAACCTTAGGAGCAACTGCCCACAGACTGCACCTAATGGTGATGGCAACTTGGAGCCACTTGATTTACAGACACCAAACACATTCGACAACAACTACTTCAGGAATCTAGTCGCTAGAAGAGGTCTTCTTACATCAGACCAAGTACTTTTTAACGGAGACTCAACTGATAGCATTGTCACTGAACCTCCTACTGGTACTAATGGGACATTGAACCTCTTACTCGTACTAATGGGACAATAAGGACTCTTTGCAATACTGCTAATTAATAAAGAAAATATGTAATAAGAATATTCAGTAAGAATTTTCTTTACTTAAATTTACGTATTGTGTTTAAAATTTGGGTCATTGTAAAACTTTTCGTTAAGAATTAAACGTTCAGCCGTTGACATGCCACAACTTATTTATGCGCGCACTTATATAATTGTGTCACCCTTTTTACTTTGAAATATTTGCATTAAAAACTATGATAAGAACATATGATCATTATTTTAATCTCCCCACATATATATTAGAGAAACATGCCATGTCATATATGCCACTTGGCAACCAAGAAATATGTGAAAACCAAAAAGTATACCACCTTGTCCCATTTAAATTAGTTGTCAACCAAAACCACACTCATTCCACACTCCTTCCACAATTCAACCAAAACCCCCAAATCAAATCCCTGATTTCAAGCAAGAAATCAATCTCATTCAAATTCAACCCATAAATATACATACATATTCGGTTTCAATTTCTTTGTTTCAGAATCAAACCAACACAAAATCTTTTTATTTTTATTCCTGATTCAAAATTCGTTACAATAACCATACCACTCATTTAAAATGGCCGATTATTATGCAAAGTTTTTGGGGATAATTGAATTTTTTATAACCCTAGCAAATAATCCAAAACCCACACAAATAACACGCACAAAATAAATTGGCTGAGATATCAAAAGGATTTCAATCAGAAAATTGTTCACCAACTTGAATAATAAACAAAGAGAAAACGATCCACAATTTAAAAGCAGGCCAATGATGGCGTTTTTCCCAAGAATATTTAACGGGTAAGTATGTGTTCTTATGGTCTGACTTATTCTTCTAATTGACCAAATTGAATATTGATTGAGTGTAAATGCCATGCTATTATGATAATAGGCTAACCGCATACATGATTATCATAGTGGGTAAAAGCTTATCACAACCACCATGTAAGAATGTTTTGATTGAACATGTTGTAGAAAATAGTGATTGAATTTTTGGATGTGCTTATGTCGTACTAAGTTATAATAATCAGATGTTTGAGTGTATAACAATTTATGGTTATATAGGAATCAATAGATATTGTAGGGATTTTTGTGATAAATGAAAGACTTTTTTTTATGCAAGAATTTTTTAGAATAACAAAAAAATTAATAATTTTCAACTTATTGAAGATGTTTAGTAGTGAAATTACTGTAGCGACACATGATCTTTAGCTATTAATTCTTAGACTTGGTTGTTGTTTAAATTAGATTTTTTACTGTTATTTCACTGTTGTAGCTGTGACATTGAAGCAAAAAAAGGATGAACAAGAGAGCATGTTTATTGTAGTGGAGATGGCTATCACCCATATGAAAAGATCTTTTCGAAGTGGAGTACGTGCTTATGATATTGAAATCATCACACTTACCTTGCATAGGTATTGTAAGCCCATTTCGCTCACAAAATCCACAGAAAATAACTTTTGGATTTGTTAGTAGTCATATGGTGAAAGTGTGAAATCCCTGATTTCAAGCAAGAAATCAATCTCATTCAAATTCAACCCATAAATATATCTACATATTCGGTTTCAATTTCTTTGTTTCAGAATCAAACCAACACAAAATCCTTTTATTTTTATTCCTGATTCAAAATTCGTTACATTAACCATACCACTCATTTAAAATGGCCGATTATTATGCAAAGTTTTTGGGGATAATTGAATTTTTGATAACCCTAGCAAATAATCCAAAACCCACACAAATAACACGCACAAAATCAATTGGCTGAGATATCAAAAGGATTTCAATCAGAAAATTGTTCACCAACTTGAATAATAAACAAAGAGAAAACGATCCACAATTTAAGAGCAGGCCAATGATGGCGTTTTTCCCAAGAATATTTAACGGGTAAGTATGTGTTCTTATGGTCTGACTTATTCTTCTAATTGACCAAATTGAATATTGATTGAGTGTAAATGCCATGCTATTATGATAATAGGCTAACCGCATACATGATTATCATAGTGGGTAAAAGCTTATCACAACCACCATGTAAGAATGCTTTGATTGAACATGTTGTAGAAAATAGTGATTGAATTTTTGGATGTGCTTATGCCGTACTAAGTTATAATAATCAGATGTTTGAGTGTATAACAATTTATGGTTATTTAGGAATCAATAGATATTGTAGGGATTTTTGTGATAAATGAAAGACTTTTTTTTATGCAAGAATTTTTTAGAATAACAAAAGAATTAATAATTTTCAACTTATTGAAGATGTTTAGTAGTGAAATTACTGTAGCGACACATGATCTTTAGCTATTAATTCTTAGACTTGGTTATTGTTTAAATTAGATTTTTTACTGTTATTTCACTGTTGTAGCTGTGACATTGAAGCAAAAAAAGGATGAACAAGAGAGCATGTTTATTGTAGTGAAGATGGCTATCACCCATATGAAAAGATCTTTTCGAAGTGGAGTACGTTCTTCTGATATTGAAATCATCACACTTACCTTGCATAGGTATTGTAAGCCTATTTCTCACAAAATCCACAGAAAATAACTTTTGGATTTGTTAGTTGTCATACGGTGAAAGTGTGAAACTATTATGTAAGTTGTATTACTAAGAGTGCCAAGAACTAAGGAGGACACGTTAAAAGAACTTGAAGTTCAACCATAGATGGCTTTTATGGAATGAAAAAATAAATCATTATCGTGTTAGTGGTCACATCAAACTTAAATAAAGAGGTGTTTTAGGGGTCGGTCGGTTAAAGGAGACTTTTAGGGGTCGGGTTGGATAGCAGGTTAAATATATATAAACTTCTATAAATAATTCGTGTGCCAAATTTGATACTTGAATAAGAGTGTACTCTTTACTGGCCGCGGCTTGATAACAGGTCATGATACCATATAAATAGTTTGTAGAAGGGTACAACAATTTTGATGTCTTAACAATAGTGTACTTTCAACCAAATTTTTGTAGTTTACTATGCCCAACGGACCTATTATAGATAAAACATGACCCAAACCGGTTTAATAAAAAAGTGTTTATTGCAGGAGCCTTATATACAAAGAACAGGCTCAGTTGAATCAAGCAACAAGTAATTCACTCATGCCAAGGTTTGAAGCTCAGAAAGCAATGTGTTTCGGTATATAGATTAATTCAAAAAACATACAAGACCTGAATGGAAACAAAAAGTAAGAAAAAGATTACTTAATATGCCAAACGTGGTCTGAGGAATGAAATGGGTTTTGCAAGACATGTCTAGCATCAATCTACTATATATGCATGAGTAACATGATCAATGGTTTATTTTCTAAACTTATAGCAGGAAGTCTCTACGAAGGAACTTGAAAGGGTCGAAAAGGAAAAGCAAAGAATTTATCAGATATTTAATAGAAGTATGTTCATTTACATACAACTTGAAATTTTGAAACCCATTCTACTGATTAGAGCTTTTGCAATGTGGACAATGGAATTTCTTTCGTCTACTTTTGACAACAGTGATGGTATTATATCTTTTTTTCTTAATTTGAATTGGTTCATTAGTCTCATATGAATAAGGCAACTAATTATCTTAAAATTTTAGATGCAAGAAATAGGTTTATATATACGTGGTGTGTGTTATAATTGAGGGGTTGCAGCTGCAACAACCATTGTGACCAAACATCCGTAATATATGCTTTGCTTATTCTAGATAGCGGACATAAACATACATATATTTATCACTATAGTTTCTTTATAATACTGTATTTTGTATAGTGAAAACTTAGTTTCAACGAACGTGATAACATTAATTATAATGATAACGTTGTAACATATCTATTAGTCAAAACTTATGCTTCTTTATATGTATTGTAGGTGGCACCAACTTGAAATTCTTGAGGCTGAACAAGCAAAGTAAGTGGTGAATCTTGATCTAGCTTTTAACTTATTTTTAAAAATATTATTGCATAAAAAGTTAATGAAATTTCGCCTCTACACTCTAATAATAATATATACAGTACAAAGAAGATATAAAATCATCATTTGCTTAATAGGTCAAGGAAAAGAAGAAATAACTGTTTTTTTAAACAACATCAGAAGGACGACAAAATGAAGAACATAATCATTTGAATAGGAATTAGAACGCAAAAGGCTTAACAAAGAAGATGAAAATAGACATGTATGTTGCCAAAAAGAATGCGTCTCTTAATATGCATTAAAATTCTGAACATTATTTTAATCTGAACAGGCATCTATCTAGCAAATAGAGAAAGCTAACAATAGATATATAAAAGCATGTTTACGATAATAAGAGCACACAAATGTGCCAAAGTGTACAATTTTCTATTCAGCATTCCTTATCATTGCCAAAGTGTTATATTTAGCAAATGATATTTTGGTAATGTAAAGAGATACCAAAGAATACAAATGCTAAGGAGTTTACTTTTTGTAGGTGCGCACATAAAATTAGATCGGAATATCAACTTGCATGCATAATCAATATGTGTAAGCCTCCTCCACAATCTCTTCTTCACATCCTTTGATTCCCATATCAACAACATTAGTACATAACTAATCAAAATTAACCACAAGGAAACTTTAATTAGACCATAAACTTTGGAGCAAAAAAGGAACACTTAATTGCTAGAAAATTAAGTATGTGGCAGAAAAAATCTACCTGCCCTATCTATTTCTATGAAGCTTATATAGAGTAATCGACTCCCTTACATACTAAAAGATAAGGAATATAGGTTACTGTTAGTGCGACAATAATGACCGCTATATGGATTGGCTGGCTAACGGGTAATCAGGTCGACCAAAACATGTTTTGCCCCCCAAAAAAATTTCAAAGTTAGTTAGTGTTTCAAATTATGCAGAAGAGATTAAAATCATATTAGACAATCTCAAAGATGTATGATTAAAAATATACTTTGGTTGAGCTACCTCTTTAGCATTGAAGTGTTTGACCATTTGATAAATAAGGTTAGAAGCTGTTACAAGACGATTTGATATTCTTAGATGCATAGGATGTGTGTATATTAAATTATCAAACAGGTCCTGTAATGGGTCCAAAATGGATACGGGTTGGAATGGGTCATAGATATACACTTTGTGTAATTTGCATCCCTTTTTAGCTAAACGAGCATGTGTCCTTTTTTGCTAATTTCTTTGAATTGGCCTCGACAGTCTTTAAGATAAAACACGGCCACAATTGGTTAATTTGTATGTAAAAAGTATGCAGTTAGTTTATGTGTGATTTTTGTTATCTGCTATTTTGCAGGTTTTTTAGGACTCTTGACAATTTAGGACTCTTGACAACAAGAACAATTGAAGAAATGGATGGAGATGACCAAGTGGAAGATGGTTTTAGAGAATTTGGTTGTTGGCAAGCTATAAATCAAAAAATTGTTAAAAAAATATCTTACATTGATATAAGTAAAGTTGATGGTATATGTGAATTATGATCATTTTATTAGAATCCCGTATTTACAACGATATAACTTCTTTCCTATATTAACCATCTGAATATTATATTTGTTTTAGTTTTATTCATCCTTACATACCATGATGATGAAATGGTATTTTTAAAATTACTTACTATATGGATATTAACAATTTACCTATGTCATGTAACTTATATTACATTTTGTTCCACGATTCCAACAAAAATAATATACAAAACACACTAACAGACTATGGTAAACTTGTCCAAAACAATGTGGCTCATTTGGTCGATTCTAATGATCACACAGACAAGTGGATGTGTGTAAACAAGGATTGTTTATATAATACGAAAGCTGAAGACATTTTTGTATCAACTAACATTGTTGATGATAAAGATGTTGTGGGTGATGACAACGTAGAATGGGTATGCATTAACAAAGATTGTATATACCACAATCACATTGTAGACATTGATGATGAAGATGAGAAATCAATGTCAAACAACTTTGGTGATTCGTTGTCAAGAAATGATGTCAAACAACTTTGTTAGATTATTATTAATAAGTAATTCATATTTACTTAATAAAAATATCAAACATTTCTGGTATCATAATTAGTTTCTTATATGTTGTGGTGATTAATTTTGTTTGTTGAATCATTGGTACAATAGTCGGCTTATATGTTTAAATTTTTAAAATGATAATATGTAATTAGACAATTTTGAAATGATATGTTTATCATTAACAAAATAATATGTAACTTCAAACTTAAATGTATGGACCTAATAAGTAATAATATTATTAAATTTATATGATGTTAGCCCGTCCATCAGACGGGTCATGCGACTAGTAAACATATAGAATACCATTTTGTTCATTTTCACTGTTTTTTCAAAAGGTTTTTGGAAATTAAATTGATAATAGGAGGTGATAGGCAATATTAGCCGCATAATCTTTCAATTGTTTATTATAGGCAATAGCTAGCAAACCTTTTCAAATAGTACTCCCTCCGTTTCTAAATAAATCTCTAGTTTGATCTTTCAAAGTCAAACTAGTTCTACATTGACTTTATATATTTTTTTGTGTGTTATATAATACATGATAAAAAATTATATCATTTAAAAATATACTTAAAATCCAATCTATTTCATATATTTTTACATCAAATATTATACAACACCCACAAAATAGTTAAGGTCAAAGTTAAAACAGTTTGACTCTGAAATATCAAACTGGACATTTATTTAGGAACGGAGGTAGTAATATATATTGCTTAAAGTTGGCTATATATAATACTAATCTTTGATGTGGTTCACGTATTAAGGATCAAATGAGAAGAATCATTAAAATAAGAAGTATGAGAAATAACTATAACTACACATTAGAGATGCATCGATTTGAATTAGATGCATCTCTAATCTTTTAGATGCATCATAACATATTTTTTAACTAAAAATTAGATGCATAAATATATATTAGATGCGTTTCACTAAGTTAGATAAATCCTATGTATTTTTAGTCCTCTGCGGGTCAAATTTGTTGCCTGTATTACTTTGCATCATTTTCACTTCAAAATCACTTTCGAAACTAATTGTGATGCATCTAATTGAATAGAGATGCATTTAATTCAAGTCGTTGCATCTCAAATATGCAGTTATAATTATTTCTCATTCTTCTCATTTTAAGTTTTCTTCTCACCGAATCCTTACTCGTGGTTCACATTCTAATTTAATTTATTGCTTCATAGCATGTTGACATGTTCATAAGAAGAAAGGTAGTATGCCTTTAACTGTCACCTATATGGGCTATATCCACATTGTAATTGTATCGCTGTATACACGTTAATTGGAAAAAAAAATAAAAATAAAATGTAGATTGGCAGGAACACCCTGATCTTGTGTGTTTTTTGGCACCAGCCATTATCCACTTCACAAAGAATAGCTTCGGGCAACTCTCCTGACCTAGTGAGACACCAGCTGGAGTGAGCCGAAACTCTAGGACTCTTGAGCTCTTATCCACAAAGTCTCTCCAGTGAGCTCATAGGTTTTGCAGAGATGGGTACCTATCTGGGAGCAAGGTGCCAGGGATGGGATTCGAACCCGAGTCTTTTGACTCAAGAACGAAAGCCCCACCGACTGGACCAATGTGATGACTCCTAGATTCATGAACGTAGTTTTTCAGTGGATTACCTTTGCAATCTAAAAAAGGTTGGCGGCTCAGCTTGTTACCCGTTTGTCTTCAATCGCTTTATGTTAAACACGTTAATTGTACCGAAAAATGTCTAGATTTATACACACATTAGACAAATTCCTTATATTATTACTTGTACGTTTGTGTAGAGTGTCTAAATTAGACAAATTCCTTATATTATATGGGCTATATCCACATTGTATTGCATGTATACACGTTAATTGTACTGAAAAATGCCTAGATTTATACACTTTCCTATACTTTTTTTTCAACCATACACAGTAAAAATTTACGACGCTTTACAGATAAAAAACTAACATTAACTAACCTTTTTAGACGATTGGTTGGTAATCCTACCCATTCAAGTTGTTCTATTTAATACTACATCCGTCCCAAAATATAAGTTCACTTTGACTTTTTCAATCGAACTTTGACATTAAATATTTTTCTTTATATTATATATCATTTGATGAAAATTATACCAAATGAAAATTTATTTCAAACACTATCCATTTATGTATTTTGCATCAAATATTATAAACTACAATTAAAAATATTTAAAGTCAAAGTTCGAGTCAAAAAGTCAAACTGGACTTATATTTTGGGACGGAGGGAGTAGTAAGATAAAAGATCTCAATCAGCCATTCTGTTGAAAAAATTAAGAATGAAAAAAGAATTTTAAGGGTGAAGTCTGAATATACTTAACAAACTTTCTGAAATTAACCGATATACTTAACATACTTATTTTATTCCAAAGATACGTAATATACTTTTAAATACTTACCAATGTACGTAACATTGACGATTACCAGTTTAAAAAATTACAATTTTGGTCCCTGTCATTTGCGTTGACTTTCACCGTTAGTCCTTTGACATTTTTTACTTAGAAAAGTTATAATAATGGTCCCTTGACATTTTGTTGACTTCCATTGTTAGTCCTTTGACATTTTTATAATCTTTCGTCCGTTTTTCTTTACGTTTTTACCTGTCTTAAGCCGTTTTCCTCCGTTTTCATACAATTTCGTCCCTTTTGACTTACGTGTTTATCATTTTCTGTCCGTTTTTATAAGCTTTCATCCATTTTGCTTATGTTTTCATATGTTTATCCGTTTTTGTCTGTTTTCATCCATTTTTATACGCTTTCCTCCTTTTTTCTTACGGTTTCTTACATTTTTATCCGTTTTATCCGTTTTTGTCCGATTGTATACGTTTTTATATTCTATCGTCCGTTTTCCTTACATTTTTATCCGTTTTTGTCCATTTTAATCCGCTTTTATACACTTTTATCCGTTTTTCATTCATTTTTATCCGTTTTTATCTGTTTTTATCTAACTTTATCTGTTTTCATCTGTTTTTATATGCTTTCGTCCATTTTTCTTACGTTTTCATCCGTGTTTTCATCTGTTTTTATATGCTTTCGTCCGTTTTTTCGCATATTTTTATTCGTTTTTAATCATTTTCATCCATTTTCATATGCTTTCGTTCGTTTTTCTTATGTTTTCATATGTTTTTATCCGTCTTCATCCGTTTTTATAGCTTTTGTCTGTTTATCTTATGTTTTTATATGTTTTAATCTGTGTTTGTTCGTATTCATTCATTTTTATACGCTTTCGTCCGTTTTTCTTGTATTTTTTTCTTATAAAAATGGATAAAAACAAATAAAAGTATGTGAAGACGTAAGAAAAATGGACAAAAGCGTTAAAAATGGATAAAAGCGTATAATAATGGATAAAATTGTATAAAACGGATAAAATCGTATGAAAACATAAGAAAAACAGAAAAAATCATATAAAAACGGATGAAAACGGATGAATACGTAAGAAAAACGGACGAAAGTGTACAAAAATGGATGAAAACGTTTAAAAATGGACAAAAACGGATAAAAACGTAAGAAAGACGGAAGAAAGCATATAAAAACGGATAAAAATGCACAAAATGGATAAAAACGTAAGAAAAATGGACGAAAGCCTATAAAAACAGATGAAAACGGACAAAAAATGATAAAAACGTAAGACAAAACGGATAAAATTGTATGAAAACGGGGGGAAAACGGCTTAAGACGGATAAAAACGTAAAAAAAAACGGACGAAAAATTATAAAAATATCAAAGGACTAACAATGAAAGTCAACAAAATGTCAAGGGACCATTACTATAACTTTTCTAAGTAAAAAAATGTCAAAGGACTAACGGTGAAAGTCAACGCAAACGACAGGGACCAAAATTGTAATTTTTTAAACTGGTAATCATCAATGTTACGTACATTGGTAAGTATTTAAAAGTATATTACGTATTTTTTGAATAAAATAAGTATGTTACGTATATTGATCGGTTAATGTCAGAAAGTTTGTTACGTATATTCAGATTTCACCCGAATTTTAATGAACTAGATTGATCTAATTAATGTTCTGTCCCTAGGCTAGTTTAATACGGAGTATGCCAATAATGGATACGTAAGTTTTATATAACGGAAAATATGAGACGTGGATGTATATGTTTTTCATTAACACGTAACACGTAGAAATGTGATAAACCAAGAAGATCTAGTTGAGTACCAATAATTAAGGAACACAAGATACCGGACTAATTTGCAAGTTTTTGAATAATTCAAAGTTAATGTTTTATTTACCGTCTTTATGTTCAAGTTTAAGTACCCCAAAGTATGTGCTACTATGAGGGGGGTTGCTAGCAATTAATAAGTAAGGTCAAGAGTATTCGGGAGTTACACTTGGGAAGATTATAAGTATTGGTCTTTTGTAATGCTTTTGGAAAAGGTTTTCAAGATCGGGATCTTACCCAGGATCGTTTTTGTCTTTGCAATATCGTGATTGTAAGATCGGATTGGGATCTTAAGATCCTACTATAAAGTCATTTTCTTAATAATTTTTGTAATATTTTACAAATTTATAAATTATTATATACCAAAACACAAAATCATATGAATATTTCATATAAATGTTAACCTAAATTATGATTATGAAATGTTTAAGAAAATTAACATGTTATTTTTTAAATTCTATAAAAAATAATCCAAAAAAATTGTAGTTTTTTAGTTTGTTATCCTAAAAAAGTAGGATCGGATTGGATTAGATCTTAAGATCATATGGTTAAGATTCGGATCCTATAAAATCTTAAGTGTGCTAAGATCCTACATAGGATCCGGATCGTTTTTGTTTTGTAGTATCGTAAAATCATAAGATCCTAATATCAGGTTCGGGATCCTTACAACTATGCTTTTGGATATGAACTAGCAGGGTATCCGCGCAATGCGGTGATGGGTACCCTGTGACTAAATTTTCTGAAAATATGATGTAACCTCGTGAAAATTTGTAACAACCAAAATACCACTCTTTTTTGCCAAATGTTATACCAAAATACATACAACGTATTAAAATAAATTTGATAATAAATTTTTAGTCCACTAAAAGCATTTCAGATCGCTGAATGAGTGAGCATGGCAAGAGAGTAAAATGAAAATGTAGCTAGATGGTAGATGCAATTAAGGTGAATTAGTGGTGTATGTTTGTGTTACTGAGTTTCTGGTATAGTGTTGTCTTAGATTGTATTCTGTTA
Source organism: Artemisia argyi (assembly GCA_030686995.1). NCBI lineage: Eukaryota > Viridiplantae > Streptophyta > Magnoliopsida > Asterales > Asteraceae > Artemisia > Artemisia argyi. The sequence continues at coordinate 130,477,801 of CM060695.1, read as the reverse complement.
GATTTACTAGTTTGGTTATCTAATGGTTTTAGCTAGCAGTATTGTTCTGAGTATAAAAGATTTGGGGTATGTCCAAATCTTTCTTCTATTCTTATAATGTACATATGTTTGAAAGATTAACATAATTTATTTATGCATATATATATATATATATATATATATATATATATATATATATATATATATAAAGCATTTCACATCCAAGTATACAAGCCCAATCCACGTTTGGCATTGCTTTTAAATGCATTTGCCTATCCAGTCTAGCCAAATAAGATCCAAGTCCAATCCATGTGATTACATATTAAGCCCATTTCCAAAATCAATACACACATTATTAAACGGTTACAACCCTAACTCTCTCATTTGTTAACCCTAATCTCACACACAACTCAAACCCAACAACCCCTCTATATTATCTCCCAAAATAAGGCAGTCACCAAGCACCTATAACTCAACCGCCCATCTCTTTCTCTTCCAGCTTTTGATAAACAACCTCCAAAGATGAACCCATTATCCTTTTTTCTTAATGTTTCGGCTTTCAAGGTCTTATAAGAGATCTCTTTTCGAGACACAAGAGGCTTCAAGATCCAAGGATGGGTCTCGGGTAGGTTGTGTGAATTTCATTTTGTGTTTGTTTTTAATTGAAACAAAGGGAGAAAGTAACAGATTTTGTTTTTTTTAATTGGTAAATGGTTTTGTGAAATTCATTGAATTGCCCTGAAATCTGGTTATTTAAATGGTCTTCCCACCCTTTTTGACTATTCGTGTTTTTTTAGCTTTGTTTTTTTAATTGGTAAATAGTTTATGTATTGTCAAATTATGAGTTATTTGATGATAGCTTTTGTGATTTTGTATTTTTAGAAATGCCATGTGAAGAAAAAGGATATCCGAAAGTTTCTTGATGGTATTTATGTGAGTGACAAGGCAAAGATTGAGGAAGTTGAGAACTAAGCGTGTTTCGAGTAGTAAATTATCTTCTTTTTGGTGCACCAGTTTGAATCCGAGTTTATTTTATTTAGCTTTAGCTTCTTGTTTTTGGGCTCATACGTGTAGAAGCAAAAGATTTCAATCTGGAATTTTGTCGATACGCATTTGTACATTGTGCTTTACATTTTGTATTAATTGGTGATGAGGAGTATTAATTGTATGTATGTAAGTATTTGTACATTATGTTTTACATTTTGTATTAATTGGTGATGGGGTGTATTAATTGTATGTATGTAAGAAATAGTATTTGCTTAAAATCATTTTATATACTTGTGCTTTGTGTTTTATCACTTATATTTACTTAAAATCTATATTAGGAAATCTTAAAAATTAAATAGGAGAGAGGGTCTAATATGTATTATAAGTAGTATAGATAAAATAACAACTACGGTTTGTTCTCACCTTTAGAGCGCTGGGTAAGGTAACGCAGCCCATGCGTTAACTTTTAACGCACCTCCATTTTGGGGTGCGTTACCTTGCCGTGAAGTGAGTTATGAACAAAAGTTAACTTGCACGTTAAAGTCTTGACCCGCGTTAACTTTCATTTCCTGCGTTAAAAAAAAAAAAAAAAAAAAAAAAAAAAAAAAAAAAAAAAAACAAAAACCCTAGCCAAACAGTAATATTACCGTTTATTTCAAAAAAAAAAAAAAAATCACAATAGCCCCCTATGTTTTAAACCGTTTATAAACGGCTAGTTTCGTAAAAAAAAAAAAAACCTTTTCCAAACCCTTTTAACAAATTATACAAAATAATACAACATACTAATTTTTAATTCAATAAAAAAGAAAAAAAAACATACGATATGAAGAAAAAAAATACGATACGAAAATAATGAAACGGATAAATACAATATGAAATATCTTCAAGAATTTATATCGACTTGTAATTATCGATGAGTTGTGATTTTTCTTCCCAAACTTGCAACACTTGTTCTCTGACCATTTTCAATGCGACTTGAAGTTCCACATCTGTTTCATCATTTCTTAAAAGGGTTTGTAGACCGACCATGACTATTGGATGGTCTTGAGGCAGCTCACGTAACCTTTCGACCTCTGGAGCACGAGACTCCCTCTGTCGAATAATACGCGCTATCTCACCAAACAAGTTGTTAATCAACTTAAGTTCATTTTCTTGTTCATTGTGCAATCGGGTAAGTATTCTTCTTTGCACCTCAGCTGGTTGGTTAGCCATAGTGTGTGTATGGAATTTAGTTTCAATTGTTTGATAATAAGAAGTTGAGTAAAGCTGATATTTATACTGAAACTAGCCGTTAGATAATTTTATTGGAGAAACTAGCCGTTAAGTCTTTTATTCAAACTGAAACTTACATTGACATAACATCACAAACGAAACGGAAATACTTAACATAAACCAACACACGATACAGGAATACAAAGGCCATTAATTCATATATCTGTTCCAGTTGACGTTGTCCTTCAAAATCAACCACACTTGAAAATATTTGAAATCTTTCCCACCATTGCGTTCTTTGTAAACGTTCAATGCATCTTCGAGACGAACATCTGGCTCACGTGTAGGCTGCAAATTCAAGTAAATTTCATGAAATTTTTGGCAATCAGAGTTCATTCTTTCCCACTTACCCGTTAGCTGGTTTTTGCTACGAAAAGGACCGTCTGATGTGAACTTGTCTGTTACGACTTGCCAAAAAGGTCCTTCGCTGGCATGGAATCCGCTAATGTTTTGCCACATCTCGGCTAGCCATCATTCTTCTTCAATAGACCAACGATTTGCCATTGTGAATTTCTTTGGAAAGTGAAGTGTGTGCAAAATTGTATGGCAATGTATGCTTTATATAGGAGTGTCTTTTTAAATTTTCAAATTTTAAAACAGAGGGCGGGATATTTTTAAAATTTCAAATTTCAAACAAAACAATAAAAACGTGTGCAAATTCAAAATTCAAATTTCATCTGAGCGGGATATTTTTTTTATGTGATGTGTTTTATTTCGTAATGTAATGTTGTGTTTTAATTTCGTAATATAATGTTGTGTTTTAAATAAATGAAGTGTTTGTTAAAATGCGGGGTTGAAATCGTAAATATTTAGGATGAAAGTGAGTTAAGGTGAGTTAAATGTAAGTTATGTTACCGGACTGGAAAATCTAGAGTTAAAGTTAAAAGGTAAAATCTGATGTGACGCTGAAGTGGCAGTGTGTTACCTTTTGACATTGTGTTAACTTACCCTGTGCTCTAAGCAGAATACTATCCCTCTACATCTTAACTAGCTTTGATTGGGACAAATCAAAATGTGGGTGAGAAACTTATCGAAAAGCTAATCAAAACCTTATTTATTACTCTTTCCGTTCTAATTTATTAGTCTAATATGTAACCACCCATAAAATCCCATCAACATTATTTCCTCTACAATACCAATAGAGGTAAAAGAGAATGATGCCCTTGTTAAAAAGGTAATTAACGTGTTAGTATGACATAAAAGTTCTTTTTAACATAAAACGTGAAAACTGAATAGATGACGTGAATTAATGTCATTTATTATACTATCACCCAAGATTAGATCCACATCTCATTTAAATATTACAGTGGAATTAATGTGTAGTAGTGTGTTTCAAAGTATATATCAATCTATGATCACAATTATTGTTTTGGTTTTTCAAACCCCCAGTAGTTGTGACAATGTAACATAAAATCTATAATTAGTTAATTACTACTCGTAGTTTTAGAAAACAATAAAATAAGTTTCTCATAGATATTTTAACATTTTACATTTTGCTATCTTGAAATCCGTTTAATATACTGATTTGTGAATTATCGAGGTCGCCATCTAATCTACTGATTTGTGATTCATTGAGGTTAGTTTATTCATTATATCTTGTAGATAAATCACAGCTACCTCAAGGTTTTATGATAATCACCTCAAAATGATTATAGTACAAGATTTAATAAATGTTTTGAACTCTTAGAAATTAGCCATATACCAACTCATGTTCCTTTGATAGTTTGATGTACGTATAAAAACATAAACTAAAGTAAATCCAAGGTTATAAATGACGTGAGGCGTGACATGATGTTGTTGCCACGGCTTAAGCCTTACGAGCCATGGCGAAGCTATGACGTTTTTTAAAACGTGACTAAAACGGCAAAAAAATATTTATAGATTTATTATTTATGTAATAATATCATATTTGATATACATATCGAGTTTACAAAAGGTGAGTTTACAAAAGATCATATGCATAAGTCCCTTAAATGCTTCAAACCCAAGTAGGAAATAGTCCAAATACTATAAATTCAAGCAGGAAATAGTCCAGATACTAAAAATGGTGTCATGCCTTACGATTTGGCGTGATTTTGCGCGCCTTTTTACGCCTTAATCCATGCTATGCCATAAGCCGACGCCAAAGTCCATTTTGCAGCGCAAGGTCACGCCTCGCGCCTTGTCACGACTTTTAGAACAATGAGTAAATCTAATCATATAATCATGTGTAAAGCATATTTTCTGACGGATTTCATCTTCGTTTAAATTAGAAAGAACAGCTTTTGCTTTCTCTCTTTCCCTCCAAATTTTTCGTTTACTACTTGGTTTAAAAATATTTGATTCGCTGTCTAAAAAGTATCTTGTTTGTGATATTTTTGTCTAATAAAACAATGCATTTCGTTGTCACTTGAATATACAAAACATACCATATTGTCTAATAGTCTGATTTTGTATGCAACAACAGAAATCGCAAATGAAAAGAATTTAAGATTCTGTCATCAAAACACTATGGGTCAAAATAATGATATTAACTAAATCAAACTCCCAATATGTGGATTCTATTACAATCCCTATCCCTCTTAAACCTTCCAAATTAGTCACAAAACTAACTGTCATACTAAAAACACATGAACAATCCTATTTCCTTGCCTATTGTCATAACTTTTCTTGAGAATTTCCCTGTATTTTATACATCCCATTTTCCGCCATATGTCAGTTTTCAAATGCCAACAAGCTCTACATTAGTATTTGAAGTGGTTCACTCTTACGCTTCAGGCCGTGCTTAATCTGATAGCTGGACCAATACTCATGTGCAGCCAGCACCCGGTCCAATAGGTGCTGCGGCACCAGTTCACCCCTTCTTTGCTTAGGTGGGATGCTTGCTGTGTGAGCCAGTGTTTTCCACTTATCCTGCAAACAAAACCAATTTGTATTCACTATTAACATTACATGATGCGTATGAACATAATGGTTATTTGCATGGTATTTTGGAGGTTCAAAATGAATATGGAAAGTAGATTTCTAACCTTCAAGTCCACACACGTTCGATGATCTGCATCATCAAAAGCACGATTTTTAACCTCACGCCATCTGCAAGATTTTGAAAGATAATGAAAATTAAGTTATAGTAATAATGAACCATGTGCACTAAAGCTTCTATATCTCAAAGCTCAAAAAGGTCACAAAGTTCATACCTTCCAGGTCCAAGAAGTTCGACTGCTTCCACAAGTGCTTCTACTTCTGATTTAGAGAATGGTCTCCTAATTCTACGCTGTGAATCTTTACATTTCTTTGTTGGATTGTAGTTAACCCGGACGTCTGAGAGTGCCTTGGTTGTCACAGCTGTTACTGGTACAAGAGCTTTGGAAACTTCCACTTCTTCTGTTAGTACTTCGGTTTTTTTTAGTATACTTTCTTGATTCTTACCAACATAGTTGTCTAAATAAGCTTCCAGATCATGCAATAGAGAAGAATTTGAGTATCCCACATCCGTAGTGGGACTTGCTGAGCTGGAAACAATAAAAAACTCCCTTTAATAAAAAACAATTCTTAAATGGAATGATCTACCGATAATGAATTGTTTACTACCTTAATGGTGGTTCTTGCTGAATCGGGGATGGATAAGCTTCAAGAATACTAGGCTCCAATGTGAATCCCAAAGCCCCGAGGTCACAATTATGGGAAATACCCATCTGTTGTAGGGTCCGGTTATTGTCTCTGACATTTTTGCCTTCAAGAAGTATACCTACATGTAGTTCGCCTCGTAGCTTATCTTTAACAGCATTCATAACAGTCCTCTGTGTAAAATAGTTTATAAGACCAACAGTATAGAATTACACAAGTATGGAAGTTTTGCCATTGAGGAAATAGTATATAATGAACTTATTATAGGAAGAATAAATTATGTTCAATATGAATACCTTTAATGAACCTATAGTCGCAGTCTCCGGTATCTCAAAATACAGTTCCGGCACTTTGAATGAGTTTATGCTAAATTTCACTATATCAAGATAATTGGATCAGTTAGTTAGCAGAACGACCAAGATGAATAAAAAAAAAACCATCAGAATTCTGGATAATATAAGGACCTTTATTTGAAGCAGCACGAGTGTGTGACTTGTCTCCATTGCGATTCTTCACAATACTTTCACTACCTCCCCCCTGAATGTATGTGTTTTTTGAGCTTTGATGAACCACCTTTCTCCTTTTAGAAGCAGCATCTACTTGACACCTCTCTCGCTTGTACATACGTTTCCTATTCTGGTATAGTGGCTTCACTCCACCACCTAAAAGAACCAAAAAAGGATCTCGTTAGAAATAGAGGTAACATGGTTTATGGAAAACACAAGATAATAACCAGTGAAGTAAAGTCCCCACTCACACATAGAGTTACTGAGTTCATAATCTTTCGTTGAATTTACTTTGCGGTACCTAGTCACCATTTTTCTTATTCTTCTATACTTATCACGCGACTTAGATGTAATTGCCCTCAATTTGTTTCCACGGTTATCAAACCTAAAAGAATTATCGTCATCATCTTTAATGCCCGATTTTACATATCCCCTGTGTCTTGTAAGACAAGAAGCGGGGTCCCTATTGGAGGGTATATCTACACTACTACTAAATGATTTACTTGGCACAAAAGTATCTAAACACGAGTCCCTAATAGTCGACTCTCCACTTTCCTTCTCTACTGCCACCAAGTTAACATTGCTCCCAACTTTCCCCAAAAGATCGAGAGTTTTTATATTATAAACGTCTTCCAAACCAGAATCATTATCAGATTGTGGTAAATCCTTTGGAGGAGAGTTTAAGTTCAGTTTTAGACTAATACATTCCGGCATAGATTCACTCTCAGCACAGCCTCCCTCGCCAACACGTTTGACTTTGACTTCAGGTTCTTCACATTTCACAACAGTGTCACTATTCTGCTCTTTTGGTTCATGGCCAACACTCGAAATAGAACCTTCACTTTCCTGCAATAACCTGTCAGCTACATCCGCCAACAACTCAAATGCGCTTCCCTCGGACGATTTATCACTTACATTCGTCTAAAACAACAAATTATATGTCAATACAAGTTTCAAAAAATTACAGAATAAACACATTAAAGAAACTAAAGTACTAAACTATAAACTCACCCTTAACGATCTAGGAGCTTTAGGTATCACGGTGAATTGGATACCATCAAAATGTCCATAACATATACTCGCCTTCGACACCATATCTTACAAATACATACCAATACAAGATCATCAACGACAACAAAAAACCGCGTCCAACCTACCTGTTTTTCAATGACATTAAACAATTAGAATATTTTCGATAAATGGTCCCACATCATTTTTTAACCAAATCTACACATCATAACCGCGATTTTAAGCTATTGACAAACTGGTAATTTATATATCAATTTTGACCTTCTTTGCACTCAAAGTTATAATCAAACACATTCAACAATTATTTAATCAATCAAAAATAGAAATAGAATTAAATAGAATAACTTGAGTTTATTTAATAACTTCATTAATTAAACTAGATTATCGAATAATTATTATTTCATCACAAGTTAAATAAAAATTCAATAAAACAAAACCCTAAGATAGGACAAAATCTCATCTAAAAACACCAAAATTTATAAAAGTCAGAATTAATCTAACAACTTTGGTTTATTAAATAAATTACCAAATATAAGAATACTTCCTCATTAAATAAAACCGAAATTAAATCACATCGAAACAATTCAACACAAACAAACAAACAAACAACAAAGAATTGATTTTAACAAATTTTACAAAAACATAAAATCGAACAAAATGTCGGATAAAAAACACAAAATAACAAATAGAAATTAGGGAAATTGAGTATTACCGGATTCGAGACACAATAAGCAGGTTGATCTGAATTATGTGGATTTTGTAATGTGGGGGTAAATTATGTTTATATAATGGTAATGTGGGTTTATTTGAATATGATGGAATTGAAATTGGAATAGAATTAGGAGAAAACAAAGGTCGGTTGCTTAAACCCTTGTAGGAATATATTTTTTTTTTTTTGATGAAATTGTAGGAATATTTTTATTTATTTATTTATTTGCGAAAAGAGAGGGAAGGGTGGGATGGTAAAAATTAAGATTGGAGGGAAGAAGTGTGTTATGTGGGTGAGTTTTTTGTGGGGCCACGATTATTACTTTTGCCCTTTCATTTCCTTTGTGTGTGTTTGTGAAATTGCTTTTCACATGTCATGTGTTAGGATACCAGGGTTTTACTAGTTTCTTAAACTTTATTATTATTATTATTATTATTATTATTATTATTATTATTATTATTATTTTTTAATTATAACCAACACATTTATTAACAATAAATAGGATTTTACAAGAAATTAGTGGGGAGCCGAGAAACTAACTGGGCTCCCACACCTCTAGCAATAGTGAATCCAATCCTATTAAAAATATGAACTGCAGTCCGCGCTCCAATGTCTTGAGTCGTAGAGAAACGTCGAATACGCTTAAGAAAAGTTACTGCATCTTTCTCAAGTTCTCCAAAAGAGGAGAAAAAGAAGGGGAGGAACCCATATCCGATATCCACACATTTGGCCTCATACTTGACACGTTTACGTTGTGCAGCTTCAATAACTGCACGACCTGGCATAAAATCAATCATACCAGATTGTGTCAAAGGTGACGACCCCGTAAGATCAACACAAACATCAAGCCCATTATCCCAGGAGTAAAGTAATATATCAGCATGGCGCAAAGATCTATCCCTATCACCATAAAGCCCAATATCCACCTCCTTACGAGCTGAAATTCCGGACCGGGAGCATATATCCACAAGAACATCACGCACAATATTATGCCGATGTTTAATGCCAACAATACCCGCACAAGAAACCGCATGATCCCCATAAATATCTCCATTAAAAACACGAGAACAAGCTGAACACGGTACCTGAACATTGAAAAGAGGAACACCCAGCCTATAACACAAAATACAACGGTATGTCCGGGCATTCATAGTTTGACCCAATCCAGATATAGGAGCCACCCTGAGCCAATCTGAAGTATGATCCTCCTTTAGAGAGCTCCATAACGCCATCTGTCTAGAAGAAAGATGGAATGTAGATTCAACATTTTGGGTAACCCGATCGAAATATATATCTGCCAATTTCTTCATGAGTTTGGGGGCAGCGACCTCGCTTCGGTTACTCAAAAGGTCAATATCCATATCCATATTAAAAGTACATAAAGCATCATCAAAGGAAGGACCAACAGTTACAATACCAGAACTATGGAGAAGCTTAGTCTGTAAACTAGCAGATTGAAGTCTAGACGCAAGAAAAGCATATTTCAAGACATCTCCTGCAGAATAAACACCAAGCCCCCCAAAGGCAAAGGGAAGGGTGGCGAGTCTCCATTGCCAATCACCAAAACCAGGCCCAGAACCAGTGACAATACGTTCCAAAGAAGAACGAAGTGCCGCATCAAAAGAAACCTGAGCACACTCAAAAACCCTGGGAGAACATGTGCGCATAGAAAAATACAACTTAGAAATACCTGCACATGCACGGAGTAGCAACAACTCACATTGAGGGTCATTAAGTTTAGCAACAACATCCATAAGATCAATAGTTTTAGCCACTCTTTTCAAAACCAGCCTACTACCAATCTCAAAATCAACACTAACAGGCCCACCCAGTAATTTAACACCATGTAAGGGCCGAGAAATATTGGGAGGGAACACCCCCGCATATCTGCTTCTCGGGTCTTCCTTTGGCCAAAAGACCTCAGTTTTATCAACGTTGAGGTGTAAGCCACGACTAGGTCCATCCGTCATAATCAACTCTAAAACCTTACCCACAACCAAAGTATCTCCAATGACAGTACCATCATCCAGATACCATGCTTGAAAAGAAAGGTTAAAAGAGTCACTAATCTTACATGCCATGGGATGTAACACTAAAGCAAAAAGAAGAGGCCCAAGCGGATCACCTTGTTGCACACCTTGATGAGACCAAAGAGTATACTCACCATAATATAATCTGGCGGGGCTAGAGTAACAGAATTCCACCCATTGTGAAATAGCCGGAAAATGAAACCGAACCTCACGCAACATAACAGCCCGATCCACCATGTTGAAGGCGTTTTTAAAATCAACCAACAACATAGAAAGACCAACATCACCCCCCCCCCCCCCGATCCTCAACCAAACGATTCACTGCATGAAGAATAGCCTCCCCTCCTCCCGATACCCCAACACCAAATTGTAAATCATCTAAATAACCGTCTGAAGAATGTCCAATCATGGATGCACAAACCTTGGAAACTAACCGCCTCCAAACAGTCCCAACAGCAATAGGATGGATACCCCCACCTGGTTTGACTAAGGGTGTGAGAGGAGCACTAGCAATGTACTCACCCAACTCCCTCGGGCATTTACCAGCAAGGAAAAGGTTCACCACTTGGGTGATAGATGCGATCAATTCATCAGAAATAGCCACAGCCGCACCATTTAAACAATCCAAAAGGTGTTGAGCGCGCAAACCATCTCGCCCACAAGAAGTACCACGCGGGAAACTCTTAATCATGTCAAGAACCGTAGCAGTAGATGCAGTAAGGTGATGATGATCAATAGGTATATCAGGCAAAAGAGGAGCAGACTGGAAAGGGTGCTTAGCTTTTAAGCCCTCAAAAGTAGAAACATCATAAGGTGCAATACCAGAAGACGAAAGAACTCTGACCGCAACAGTATAATGACCATCACAAATCTTCCTCTTACATTGCTTGACATTGCGGTCACCCAAATCCGAACTGTCATCATCAGTATTAGACCAAATAGGTGAGGGTTCGGCTAAAACATCCCGCACAATCTGTATACTACCACTAGGGGTGCCCCACGTCCGAATAGCATTAACAATATATTCTTCCTGGCGTTGGCGCTTATTGGCCGACCTACATTCTTGATTACTCCTCGGGCAAAAGGCTTTACGGAGACAAAGAGGCAAGACCAACAAACCAACCCAACAAGAAATATCATCAGGTGCGCAGATAACCTTGTCAAGAGCTCCTTTCAAAACACGAGAGAACTCCAAACGACATTTAGGAGGAATGGACTTGACAGTACGCAACCCCTTAGAGAATAAAGAATCAAGAAGAGGTAAATCGAAACCACCAAGCTCATCCAAACCCAAATCCTCAACAATACCAACATGGGAAGAAACCTGTGGTTTGGTGAGATCATGCAACACGAACCGAACAACACCATCACCACAATCAGGAGGTGACACAAAATCAGCCCCCCACCATGTCGACACTTAGCCCGGAAAGTATGCGTTTTGAAACAACCACCACACAACCACAAACCCATACGCTTAAGAGTAACCTCAACCCTTTCAAAAACAACCAAATCCGACATAAGAAAGTGTCTAGTGATAGCCAGCGCATCCCCATTGAAGTGCCGATCGCGGAGATGTGTGATCAAATAATTCTTGGTAAGCCCATTTCCGCCCCCATCACGACACCCACTAAGACCCACAAAGGGACAATGGAATCTCACAATAGGCATAATAAAAATACCACTGTAGCAACAAAATAATAATAATAAAACGCCACTGTAGCAACAAAATACCAACCAAGGAGCAACTCTGAAATAACACCACTGTAGCAGCCCCCCACAACAACAGTAGCAGAATTGAAAACCACAATGTGCAAACAGAAACGAGCATAACTGTAGCAATGGCCGTAAGGGAAACGCATAAACCAATTCCGGCTGTGTAGAAGCAACCACACGGACCAAAACGAATCTCGAAACAACCCCTACAACAACGAATACAGCAGCAATTCCAGCGAACAAAGTAGCAAACAAACCACTGATGCCAAGGAACACAAACAACTAAAGATGCCAACAAATCCAAACAGCCACTGACACGGTGAGAACAACCAGAAACCAACCATACAACGAACCCAACCAACCACTGAAACGATGGGAACAACAAGAAACCAACTAGATCGTCACAACGCCACAACAACTAGAACCCAGTTATAATAGTAGAATCCAACGAGGAAGGGAAACCATAATCCAAACTAATGAAACTCTACGTTTTGAAGAAACAAAACGATCCCAAACAACCAAATATAACACAGGTTTCGAAAAGAAACCCTAGAAAAGAAACCTAACAAAACGAAACCCTAAAAAAGAAAAGCTGTAGCAGTAGGCTTGAACATGAACCCTAGAATCAACAACCGACCTGTATAATCCATGAAGAGCAGATCGATCAGAAGGATACATGTGGAGAAGACGTAACTGCCATGATCGCCCCTAGTGGAGAGAGCGTTTATTATTATTATTATTATTATTATTATTATTATTATTATTATTATTATTATTATTATTATTATTATTATTATTATTATTATTATTTTACAATCTATTATATGGGGTGATATTCGAGTTGGGTTCGGGTTCGTGTTGACAAGTTGGAGGATCAGAAAATCTTAATACGAACCTGACTTATTTAAATTATCAGGTCAGTTATATCAACCCTAATCTGTCTACACATAATCCGAACCTGGCCCATTTAGCTTGTATATATTTGAGTTGGCGGGTTAAATAGGTTATATAGGTTATATAGATTAAACAGGTTTTGGTATAATAAAATATAAATAACTTATAATTTAAGAAAATAATGTTAAACGGGTTGGCGGGTCGACCTGTTTAATTTATTCTCAATCCGAACCTAACCTGTTTAATAAACGGGTTAGATGGGTCGACTCAAACCCGATCTAAGATCTATTTAGACTCAATCCTAACCTGTTAATTTTCTTGTCGATTTCAAGTCAGGTCAGAAATTGCCACCCATATCTATTATCTCAAAAAATGAAACTAAATTTGAAGTTGAAAAAAAGTAAACTATGTTTGCAAGAATATTGACAAAAATATATTAAACTATTTTTGCAAGAGTATTGACAAAAATAATGTAAACTAAACAAATGTGTGATAACCAACAATAGATTGATTTAAAAAATCTTAGTTTCTAATAGCACAAGGTGTAATGTCGTTGTTCTCCCTCGCTGTCTGAGTTGGCAAGATCAATGGCAAGCCGTTGCTCGCCGCCACACCAAATGCCCTTCGCCGTTGCTCGTTGTTGCTCACCTCCCCGTGGCCACGGCGAACCAAAAAGACTGACAAATTGAATGTTGGGTTTTATTTGCGTTGTGTTTGTGTGTTTTGTTTTTTCAGATTTAGTGTGTTTGTGTGTGTTTTGGTTGGAGAAGAAGACACATATTTTTTTTTTTTTTTTTTTTAATGTGTTGTATCATTATTTTTTTTAGAAGATAACGTCTATCTTTTTTTCTTTTTTTTTCTTTTTTTTTTTAATAAATTTTGATGAAATAAAATTAATGTGTTGTGTTATTTTTAAGTATTTGTGAAAAGAATTTAATTTTTTTAATGAAATGAATAAAAAAATAAATGTGTAATTTAGTATAGCTCAATTACATATATTCATGCACAAAAAATAATTTCAAGTTCAAACTTGGTTCGTATATTTAGTATAGCTCAATTGTAGTTTGTATGGCTAACACCCGAGTATCACTTGTTAGGGTTTGTATGCTATATATATATTATTCGGTTTAGTTAATGGGACGAAACAAAACCAAAAGTCCGAGTGTATTATGATCAAGTTTATGGAATCATGCATCATTGGGACACTTTTCCCGACTTCAAGACTGCACGTTGCATGTTAATCACCGAAGAGATGCACTTGAAGTCAAAGTCGCTTGCCTTCCCGTGGACTTGTCTTCCTCGTCTCCTTTGGTACTTATGACTCAATCGGGTATGTCTCGCCACCCCTCTTCTCCCTAAGTCAAATCCTGGAGGCCGTGTTATAATTTTGTTAAGGGTTCATGTCGGTTTGGTAATGAGTGTAAGTTTGAGCATGATAAGAATAATAAAATTGGTGATTCTAGTAGCAGTATGTTAAAGGGTAATGAAACAGATGAATTGTTGACTAAATTGTTGCAAAAGTTGGGTGTGAAAGCCTCGTCACTTGATACGAAATCCACAAATGTTGCCTCTAACCCTTCACAGCCACTTGTTAATCCAGTGGCCTATCACACCTCTCGTGCAACTGTGCCTGGATATTATCCCCCTAACTTTAGCCCATCTAGTCTACATATATCCTGACCCAACCTTATGGGAGTCCGATTGTCTCACCAGGCTTTTACTACCCGCCAGCTCATCCCTACTACCTACTTCCTCCAATGCCAGCCCAACAGGTTACTTCGGTCCACCAGTCTTCCAACAGTAGTACTACTTTAGCTTCGGCACCACCGGCTCAGCCCGCGGATGCTTCGGGTCAGGCCACGGCCTTACCTCATGCTTTCACTACTGGGACACTTCATGATCCTGGTGCGTGGAATATGGATACAGGTGCGTCATCACATTTGAATAGTTCAGTTACTAGTTTAACTGAAATTTTTAATGAATGCATGTTTTCGTCTATCTCGGTTGGTGACGGTCATTCTATACCCGTCACTAATACGGGGCATAGTATTTTGCCAACTCCCTTTCGTTCTCTTCATTTAAATAATGTTCTAATTACTCCACATATTATTAAAAATTTGATTGTTGTTCATCAATTTGTTCATGACAATAATTGTACTATTGAATTTGATGCGTTTGGTTTTTCTGTAAAGGATTTCATGACGCGTCGGGTGCTTCTACGATGTATCCTTTGCTTAATAAATCTGATGTTTTGTCAAAATTTGTATTGTTTTGTAATTATGTTCATACTCAGTTTAAGTGTGAAATTCGATCATTTCAGTGTGATCATGGTGGTGCATTTGATAACCGCAACATGCATAAACTTTTTGCCGAAAATGGAATCCAATTCCGCTTCTCTTGCCCTAAAACATCCCAACAAAATGGTAAGTCTGAACGTATGGTTCGTACCATCAGTAACCTTATTTGGACTTTACTTTTTCAGGCACACCTTCCACCAACCTTTTGGGTCGAGGCTCTTAACATGGTCGTTCACTTACTTAATATTTTGCCTTCCACAACCATTAATAATGACATCCCTTATACCCCTCTTTTTGGTAAAACCCTTGACTATAGCCTTTTACGTACCTTTGTGTGCTTGTGTTACCCTCACCTTTATGCTTCACACAAGATTGAACAGCGTGCTACACCCTCCATATTTTTAGGTCACGCTTCTAATCACCGTGGGTATCGATGCCTTGAATTAAACACGGACAAAATCATCATTTCCCGACATGTTACCTTTGATGAAACCATTCCCATATGGCACCACCAAACCTGCTTCGTCACCCTCCTACACATTTTTAGATGATATATCTGATATTACACCTCCCATTATCCACCCATCAACCGCCATGCAACCTACACCTGAAATTACAACTCCAGTACATACCCCAGTTGAACACAATGTCAACTTGGAACAAAACAGCCCGCCAAATGACCCTCCTTCCCCCCTGTTTCACCTCAACTACAATCACCAGCACAAAGCCCTTTAGCCGCGGTTCCCACTACCACTGTTCAACAATTACATATCATTCCTAACCTTCCTACTAACCCAAACCCCATTTCGGTTCACCCCATGGTCACCCGTTATCGTGTTGGGACTAATCGTCCCACTGAGCGTCTCAATTTGCATGTGTCTTCCTTCTCACCCTTACCCAAATCTTATCGTGCTGCATTTAATGATCCCAATTGGCAAAATGTTATGCGTGATGAATATCATGCACTTATTAAGAATAACACTTGGATTTTAGTACCTAGACCTACAGATGCCAATATTGTTAGTTGTATGTGGCTTTTTCGCCATAAGTTTTTGGAAGATGGCAGTCTTAGTCGCTACAAGGCTCGTATTGTGGCGAATGGTAGTACATAGTTAGAGGGGGTTGATGTTGATGAGACCTTCAGCCCGGTCGTTACCGGCTACTATTTAGACTGTTCTTAGTTTAGCTGCTTCTTGACACTGGCCGATTCATCAACTTGATGTCAAGAATGCTTTTTTACATGGTGATTTATCTGAGACTGTTTGTATGCATCAACCTCCAGGGTTTCGGGATTCTGAACATTCTGATTATGTATGTTTACTCCAGTAGTCTCTTTATGGTCTAAAGCAGGCCCCGCGGGCTTGGTTTCAGCGGTTTACCACTTATATCACTCGTGTTGGGTTTCATCAAAGCCGTTGTGACTCCTCTTTATTTATCTACAGCTACGGGACTGATACTGCTTATTTGTTATTATATGTTGATGATATTGTGCTCACTGCTTCTTCTCAAGCTTTGTTATAACAGATTATCACTTCCTTACATCAGGAGTTCTCTATCACAGATTTGGGTTCGCTTAATTATTTTTTGGGTATTTCTATTACACGGGATTCTTCAGGGATGTTTTTATCTCAGAAGAAATATGCTGTTGAAAATCTTGAGCGGGCTGGTATGGTTAATTGTAATCCCAGTCGGACTCTTGTTGATACTAAGTCCAAGCTGGGTGATACAGGTGATCTAGTTTCTGATCCGACTCTTTATCGGAGTCTTGCTGGTTCCCTACAGTATCTTACTTTTACTAGACCGGATATTTCATATGCAGTACAGCAAGTGTGTCTTTATATGCATGATCCTCGGGAGCCTCATTTCTCTACTCTTAAGAGGATCTTGCGCTATGTTCGTGGTACATTGGATTATGGTTTGCAGTTATTCTCATCATCTACTACAGATTTAGTTGCTTATTTAGATGCAGATTGGGCTGCTTGTCCCACTACTCGCAGGTCGACTTCAGGTTACTGTGTTTTTCTCGGCAACAATTTACTATCTTGGTCTTCTAAGCGTCAGCCGACGCTTTCTCGTTCTAGTGCAGAGGCAGAGTATCGTGGTGTCGCCAATGATGTTGCTGAGACATGTTGGTTATGGAACTTACTTCGTGAGTTACATACACCTTTATCTTCTGCTATGCTTGTCTACTGTGATAATGTTAGTGCTGTCTATTTATCATGCAATCCGGTTCAGCATCAGCGTACGAAGCATATTGAGATTGATATACATTTTGTTCGTGATCTGGTTGCTGCTGGTCAGATTCGGGTTCTTCATGTTCCTTCGCGGTACCAATATGTTGATATTTTTACTAAGGGTTTGCCTTCTGCATTGTTTGAAGAGTTTCGCTCCAGTTTGAGCGTTTGGGGTCCTCCGGCTCTAACTGCGGGGGAGTGTTAGCATGTATATTAGCCCGTATGGTTTGTGTATATTTGTATTGGGCTCAAGCCCAGTTCTAGACTATTGTATGTATTGTATATTATGTATTGATGAATGATGGAATGAGATATACGGTTTTACTCAACCTACACTAACTAGTTAACTTTGGCTTCTAAGAGGCATAATAGCCAATACTAAGATACATGTTTAAATAACAACTACAAAAGAAATACTAGCACTACAAATACCAACAATGAAAATACAGAAACAAAGCAAAATGAATAAGCAAACCAAACAAGGTAAACCCAAACATCAATCATAGCAGGAAAAGTAACTTGAACTAATATCATCATCATACTCTGAGTACATGGGACAGTGCAAAGGGACCAACAAATGCACCTCCAAACATAACCATATGATGCCAATATAAATAAGCATGACTGCCAAGACTGATGTGGTACCTTAAATACAAAAGCAGCATCCTGAAGCAATCATCCATGAGCAGAAGAATATCGCAACACACATTCAACAGGTCATTAAATCATACACATAATCAATGAGAGGGGAGTGCCAGTGTAGCAAGTTAAGAGGAAACTGCCTCCTTAAAAACCTGTCCATAGTAAAACCCAAAGGGAAAAACCAAAGAGTAGGAAAAGAGTGCAGCTTTCCCCAAAACCTCCCCACAACTAGAAGATCCAAATAAGCTAACAACCTGCAAACACCATGAACAACAAAGCTGCTAGCATAGATCATTAGAATAAGGACATAGCACCCCCAATTAAGCATCCCATACAATACCACATCCCAAATCACCAAATCATATAGGAAACCAAAGTTGCAGCATACTAACTTAAACAAAGCTAACCACTCCAAACCTATGAATGAGAGTCACACGTCCACCACTCACCATTCCACACATTAGGACACTTAGCAGTCAAGTTTTCAACTGACCAACACAACCCTGTATCTTTCCAATCACATAACCATATGTCAATTTTAAAAATCCAATTACAATCCCACAAACCAGTACCATCTTGAAACTAGGTACCCCAACAATTGTATAAGAAATTAATCCCCATCAGCACAATTAAATTAACCATCAGTAACCATATGATCACTCCATATCCTTAAGCATACCCATGTATTTAACTCTTATAAATAGGAAAACACCAAATTTCAGAGGCCTTAATGACATCAGCAGTACCTTTAGCTTTAACCTCATTATTCTTATTCTAACAGAGTCAACAATAGTTCTAAAAATCTCGATCTCAGACCTCTCACAATTACCAAAAGATCTTAAGTTTCTCTCTTGCCGAATAAAGTATACAACAGCGCCCAACACAAGTCTCTGTATAACACTCCATATAGTATTATTAGCAGCTCTATTAGCAATACTAGATATGACTTCAGCCCAATTATTAGACACATTGCACAAATTAGCCATCACTTTTAAACTTTCCCATAATCTTATAGTAATATTGCATTTAAAGAATAAATGAGAATCCTTACACTACTTACAAAAGATGCGCTTCATATCTTACACATTCATCCATCTTGACACTCTGTCTTGAGTCTTTAACCTGCGTTTTATAGCCATCTAGAGAATAAAGAAGTGCCTTGGAACACACTGTGAGAACCACACATGATTCCACCATATGACTTTGGGAGCTCTTGGTCTTAAAACTTTCTAGACTTCACTAACAGCAAACTTCTTCTCTTTATTTTTAGAATTGATCCAAACAGCTTTGTCTTCTATGCCTACAACAATGTTAGGAACAACAATATCTAGAATTTCGCCAAATCTATCATTCCAACCTCTATGCCACTTCCAATTATTTTTCGTAATAAGATCAGCAACCTTCTGCTTACAGTTAATACTAGCACTTCTCAGAACTTCATGGTTAACAAAATCACACAAATGCCATTTATCCAACCAGATGTTGCACTTCTTACGATTGCCAATCTTGAAATACACAAAACTCCTAATCTTGTTTCTAAGGCCAAGAATCTGCTTCTATACCCAAGAAGAATTAGAATGTATCATAATATCCCAAATGCTCTTACCTTTTAACCAATGAGCATTAACCCATTTAACCCAAATAGACTCCTTGTTAGAAACAACATTCCAAAGTTGCTTAGCAATAAGAGCTTCATTCCAAGAGTGAAGACGCTTAATGCCAATACCACCCTGACATTTTTACAGGCACACATCTTTCCAAGCAACACTACATTTACCCCTATTACTATCCCCATAATTCCATAGAAAACTCTTAAGCAATTTATCAATATCATTGTAAACATGAATAGGCAATATAAAGATGGAAGCCCAATAGATATGAATAGACTGGAGCACTGAAGCAATTAGTTGTAATCTTCTAGCAAAAGAAATGGTCTTATTCCTCCAGTCATCAATCCTTTTTTTCACATTTTCAATAAGCACAGTACAATCACCCCTGGTGAGACTCCTAGCAACTAAAGGAACGCCTAAATATCTAATTGGAAGTGTTCCTTCATTAAACGGCATAACCATACTTATATTACTTTTCACCTCATTAGATACATTACCATAAAAAGCAGTACACTTGTGAATACTAGGTCTAAGACCAGAGGACAGGCAGAATTCATCAAAAACTCTCCTAAGAATGGAAGCAGAAATCAAGTCCCCATGGCAAAATAATAACAAATCATCAGCGAAACAAAGATTGACAATCCTCAACTCTTTACACCCCCTATGAAACTTGAATCTACTATCCAACTTAATTTGTCTATTAAGCATAAGTGTAAACACCTCCATAACAATGGTAAAAAGATAAGGTGAAATAGGATCACCTTGTCTCAACCCTCTCTTAGCTTTAAAACATGCATGAGATTCACCACTAACACTAATAGAAAAAGAATCAGACTTAATACATACCATAATCCAATCAACCATCCTCATGTGAAACCCAAATATGATAAGACAAAAACTTAAGAATTCCCAATTAACGGTGTCATAAGCCTTATGAATATCAACCATAAAGGCACATCTACTAGTTCTATCTTTCCAATTATACCCACAAATTACTTCCTAAGCAATCAAAATATTATCACTAATCTGCCTACCTCCAATAAATGCACTCTGATTGGGATCAATAAGGTCATTTAAGGCAGGTTTAATTCTACTCGTAAGGACCTTACTAATGCATTTATAGACCACATTGCAACAAGCAATGGGTCTATAATTAGAAACCATCACAGGAGTTTTAGATTTAGGAACAAGAGATATAAGAGTAGAATTTAACTCACCAAGAAGCTTTCCACTGCTGAAAAATTCTTTGACAAGAGCACATACATCACTTCCCACCACATTCTAAGAGGCTTTAAAAAATTTGGATGTAAATCCATCAGGACCCGGAGCCTTATCATCATCAATATCAAAGATAGCAGCCTTAATTTCATCATCAGAGACCTCACTAATCATATAGAAAGCAGCACTAGGGTCAATCTTCTTGATAAAAATGTGATCAGGATCTTCAACAGGATAGACAGGATCCATGGTTCCTAAAAATTTTTGGAAATGACACACAAATTGATCAGCCACCTCCTCATCATGAAATTCCCTACCCTGTTCATCCTTAATGACTCTAATTCTACTTCTATTCATTCTACCCTTAACACTATTATAGCAAAATGCTTTTATTGTGATCACCTTCTCTAAGCCAATTAATCTTAGATTTTTGTTTAAGAACTTTTTCTTCATCAAGATCCCCTTCCTTATACGCACCAGTGTAAATCATCTCAGCTTCTCTTAATTCACTGCTATTAGGATCTTTATCAAGTTCCAACTGAACTTTCTTCAATTCAGCTCTCAACACTTTCACCTTATGAAAAACATTTCCATTCCTCCAATTTAATTCCCTAAGAATCTTCTTCATACCTTTAAGTCTTTTAGCTAACACAAACATAGCATAACCATCTACATGACAACTCCACTTCTCCTTAACAGTTTCATGAAATTCTTTCTTATCAGAAAAATAGTTCATAAATCTAAAAGCTTTTTTCTTCCTCACATTTAACCCAGCCAAAACAAGAAGAGCAGGACAATGATCAGAAGTGACATATGCCAAAAAATTAGCAAAACATGCCCCATATTCATCAATAAAACTACTATTACCCATGACTCTGTCAAGTTTTTTGAGAATACCTAATTCAGGGTTTTTCTTCTTCTGAATCCAAGTATAAAACATACCTTTCATAGCAATATCATCCATATCAAGATAAGTAATACAACTCCTAAAATCTTTGACACCCTAATCATTATTAGAAACCCCTGATTGAGGCTAAACCGTCAGATATAATTGACCAAGGTCAATTAATCAAAAACAACTTATCCCAATGCTCCGTGGATAGTATAGTGTGTCACCGGGTCGTTAAAGTCACAGCGAGATTGAAATGGTGTTATTTGAAATCGTTTATGAATGAGTGGCACTGAGGACAGTAGCCCAGATGATGCAGAATTGATTTTGCTGCTGTTATTTTGGTATTTGTATACAGATATAATATTCACAAAAATCAGATATACAAGAATATGCACAAATTTACAATTAAGGTTCACGCAATCAGGCTGGAAAAGTGGGATTTGATAATTAACAAACTACAAGGGTGATGAGGCGAAAAATGATCCGTTTTTAGGGGGTTATTTAAGCCTGAATCCGACTTTATTTGATCAAATATTGCCCTAAATCGTTCCTTTTGTGATTTTAGGTGTTTGGAGAGTGAATTCTGGAAAAGAAGCTATTTTGGACGTTTTTGGAGCATAAAAGTGAAGAAAACGGCTAAGTACCAAATTTCCATGCTGAAAATACAAGGTGACGGCGTCAAGACCACCATCTTGACGGTGTCAGACATGAGGAATTAAACACCGAAGGTGGTGACGGCGTCAGAAGGATTCGTGACGGCGTCAAAGTGGCAAAATTAATATACCGTGGGTGGTGACGGCGTCACATAGGCCGTCATAAGTGGATCAAGGCCGTCCGAGGAAGTATATGGCGGCGAGGTGACGGCGTCACAAGTAACTCTTGACGCCGTCAGCCTGTTTTTCCTATATATAGTTTTCTAGTTTTTTCATTAAAAGGAGAGAAGTTTTGGTGAAACCCTAAAGACGATTTTGGTGCCTCTTTTACAGGTTTTTCAAGGGTTCCAAACCCAATTGAGATAAGTGTACTTTCAATTCAATCAATATGTCTATGTGTTGGTTGTTTATCTCTTGTTCTTGTCTCAATTCTACTATGCTAGGCTAGATCTCTCTTGTGTTTGCTTAGATCTAATGAAACCTAGATGTTGATTATGTGTTGATTACTTGTCTATTCTTGTTTTGAATGAATGATTTATATGTTAGGCTTAAGAAAACTGGCAGATCTCCAAATGGTAACATGCTTGAACGTCTTAAGAAACATGAACCGAGGCGTACTAGGTCTTTATTGGTTGTATTTAATGCATGAGCCACTGTTTACAATCCCTATAGTTGTGCTGGGTCATGGTGTAGGAGGAGATAAGAGCTCATAGAGTTGGGGAGTTATGTATGCCACTCCACGAATGGTATTAAGGAATACAATCCGTCATTCATACAAGTGTAACAAGTAATTAACATGTAAAAGATATCTAGGGAGTAATGAAGTCTAAGTAAACACAATTTCTCCAATTACTGCTCACAACTTTAGTATAATTTAGTTTAATTTCATTTTCATTATTTTAATAGCTTTGGGTTAGTTGAATAGCAACTAATTCCGCCCACTCCTTCAAAACCCGAGATTTTACTTGCTTTCATAAAAATATAAAAATACAAAAATAATCATCTCTCACCTCTAGAACTATTAATTAGGGTTTCTAATCCTAGCGACACTATTCCTAAGCTGAACGATCAATCCCCCGGTACTTGTCACTATACTATACTACAACGATCAGGTACACTGCCTGGTGGGGGTTGTAAGCTTCTCGAGATCCCTCGAGAGGTAAAGCAAGGTGCGATTCCCACGCATCAAAGGGGTGCTTTTGAAACTTTTGAAAACTTAAAATTAAAAAGAAATTTGAAAATGAAAATGAATTTATAAAAGTGATTATTATAATATTTAAAAATTATTTAATTAATTAAACTAATTAAAAATCTAATTTAAATCTAATTTATATTAACTAATAATTATAAATATTACAAATTAACCTAAAAACTTGCAAAAATAATTTCTAAACTTAAATTAGAACTTGAAGAAAGTATAAAAAATAAAAATAAATATTTTTGTCTTTTTATGGATTTTTTATTAATTAAAAACTATTTAATTTAATTAAACTACTTTAAATTACAATTAATACTAAATTAACTTAGAAAATTATGAGAAAATTTATAAAATTATTTAACCATCACAGGAATCCTACAAAATTATAAAAACTTCTAAAAATTATGTTTAAGGTTAATCTACTAATTAATTACCTTTTAATTAACTTAAATCTAGTTTAAACAATTAAAATAAGAAAAATGGAAAATGAATAGTAGAAATTAAAAATATATTTTCTAAAAGTCTAATATATTATATTAGAGCTATAAAAAATATAAAAACTAGGTTATGCTTTATAAAAACTAAATATGCTATTTAAAACTTAATATTAATTAATAATTAAGAAAACTAATCTTAAGTCTAATAAATACTAAATGACAAAATAAAAATCTAGAAAAATTACTGAATTTACTTTAATATAAGAGGTAATTAATAAAAATATAAAAATACTAAGTACTTAATAAAAATCTGAAAATGAAAATTAAAAGATAAATTGAATTAAATAGAAACTATCACTTAATTTAAATTTGGATTTTCTTGGTTTTTCTTTTACAAACTTACTTAACTACTGAAAATAGAAAACTTTTGTGAAAACACTTTTGAAATAGCTTATAAATAAGCAGTATGCACCCCCTTTTGCTTAAAAAGTTAACTTTTGTTGACTTATCAAGCAATTAAGCACAAATGACTATAGGTGGGGCCCACAATGGTAAAACTAGGTACAAACAGGCTAAAAAAAACTTAATTAAGCTGAAAACAACTAGAAATGAGCACAAATAAGCTGTTGAGAACTAAATAAGCACTTTTGCAAATTGAACTTGAACACAGACTTGGGACAAACTTATGGGTGGATTCCAGGTGTGGTCCACTTGATCCTAGGTCAAACCAAGGGTCAAACCTTGTACCCTGGTAGGAGGGGGTTGACTAAAGCTATTTGTGGGTTGTGGGTCCCACTGGGTTGGCCAGAAATCACCACCAAAGTGGTGGTGGTGAGATGGTTCTGCTGGTGCAGGGGAAGGTTTCTTCCCTGCAACTGTGTTCCAGGGCTTGTGGAGCCCACACAAAAATTCACAAAATTGAAACAACAATGGGAATCAAAAGTTGAGGTGGTAGAGTTTAACTACAACAAATTTCAGATCCTCAATCCAAACACATAATTCACAAAAATTCTTGTAACTTTTGCAAAAATCTGAAAGGTGCAATTTTGACTTTTTGAGGAAAACACAAGATTTGACTTATTTGAATTTCTACTCACTCCTACTGATTTATTATGATGTTATGAGATATATTTAAGCTAGATTACTCTATATTAACAACTTATGTAACTACTTTGATGGATCTGAGTACCCAAAACTCTCACAGTTAACGGTGAGAGAACAATTTTTATGATTTTGACTATTTTACTTTGTTACACCAGAGGTTAAGGTTTATTTGAACTATGAAACAATTTTTATGATTTTGACTATTTTACTTTGTTACTTTATTTTTAACTATGAAACTAAGATTTAAAGCAACTATTAATTCTAATTAACTGGTTATAAATGTTAAGCTCTAAATTAACTAAACAACACTTAATCAAGCACAATCCAACACAGAATATCAAATTAAAACAAGCAAACAGAAATTAAGTTTTTTAGATGAAAATTAGAAAAAGCAAAAGCTTACAAGACACCCCTAGCTTGAACAAGGGATTTTCCTAATGATGCCTATCTTTAGATAGGCCCAATCCAACTCCAAGCTTGCTCTTCAATGCTTCTTAATACCTGAAAATAAGTTAGAACCAAGACAGTTGACCAAATTTGACTTTTTGTATTTTTGATGTTTTCTATCAATACTGAATTTTAAGGTCTCTAAAAAGCTTCAATAAACTTATTGGAACTTAAATGTGTCTATCTCAGTCCATGAATCTTGGTTCAATTCACAACTAAGTTTATTGAGAAATTCATAAATTCAGAAAATTGAAATAATACAGAACAGAAATGAAACCTTGATTAATATTACTTGAAAAAGTTTAAAATACAATAAGAGATTGTTACAATGCTTGAATTAAGAAACTTATAACTAAATTTGAAAACTTAAT
Source organism: Artemisia argyi (assembly GCA_030686995.1). Taxonomy (NCBI): domain Eukaryota; kingdom Viridiplantae; phylum Streptophyta; class Magnoliopsida; order Asterales; family Asteraceae; genus Artemisia; species Artemisia argyi. The sequence goes on along the minus strand of CM060695.1, from coordinate 130,451,973 downwards.
TGAAATTCGACACTAAATTTTACTTAAAAACTATATACTTCAATCCTTGCATCTTTCTTCCTTTTATAGATGTCCACTAGGGTTTCCTTGAGCCTCTGATCATTTCCCACCTTTAAATTCAGCCATTGGATCACTGCAACACCCTAATCAAGCTCCACGTGTTTTGGCGGGAAACTCTTTTTTTGCAAATTGCTTCTGGTAACAGACAAGGGGGGGGGGGGGTGGTGCATTTAATGCTGAGGTGAGGGTGTTTTGTAGTGGGTTTGGGCGGTGGATGTGATGGGGTGGTGGGCTGAGAATGATGGGATGGCCAAGTGGGGTTGTGGGGGAGGGAAGCTGGGTAGGAAATGGTGTTTTGACCGGTTTGACCAAGGTCAAATACTTTGACCCTGGTATTACTAGTTTGGGGTTTTGGTGGGCTGAGGTGCATTGGGCCCAAGTGAAAAAGGAATGGGTGGGCTTAGGATTGGATTGGGTTTAGGTTTTTATTGGGGTAGCAATAACTAAGGATCCGGTTTGGTTTTAAGTTACACAAGGACCATTTTTGTAATTTAACGAAAGTTGAGGGGTGAGACTTGGCAAGTTTTTGAAGTATTCCATGGGGGTGTGTTTTGCCAATCTATGAATAGTACATGGACCAGAGTTGAATTTTCTATTTAATTTTCACCAGGGACTAAAACTGCCAAACTTTCAAACTTCAGGGACCATTTGTGTAATTTTCACCAAACTTTCCACCAAGGACCAATCCTGCCATAAAAGGTTAGTGCAAGGACAAAATTTGTTTTTCTCAAAGTTTTTAATATCCCAGGGACCATTTTTGACAATTTTCAAAGTTTAGGGACTAAACTTGACATTTTGTGAAAGTTTGCACCAAAGGACTAATTGTGTCACTTTTTTTTGATTTAAAAGGACCTTTGGTGACTTTTTCAAGTTTTTAGAACAACTAGGGACTAGATTTAACAACTTTTGAAAGTTGAGGGACTGAAACTGCCAATTTTGCAAACTTTGTGCGTTTTTCATCTGTTTTTGATTATTTTGCATTTGAAACATGTAAAACACTTTCCTGGGATATTTTCACTATTTTGATTCAATATTGAGTGTTTTTAGATGTTTTGTCAGCTCAGAAATGGTAAAAATGATGAGTATTTACACACTCATCAACCCCACAAGAATTTTCATCAGCATAAAGAGTGACGTTGAAATCACCTAACATAACCCAAGGCATACTAGTAGTACTATCTCTTTGACATTTAAGGAAGTCCCAAAGCTCAATTCTATCTTTAGGATCATTATGACCATATATAAAATAAACCATCATACTTATATTCTCATGAATAACCTTAACTTCAAAATGCATAATTTGGCTAGTCTGGAACAATAACCTAGCATCAATAACATTAGAATCCCATCCCACAACAATCCTGCAACCTTTATTGCTATCAATGGTATTAGACAGCCAACTCCATATCTTAAAAATTCTATCACAAACCTTATTAACAACCTTCTTATTAATTTGAGTTTTAACAACAGCACACATACTCAAATCATTTTCCATAACCAACATTTTAACTTCATCTTGTTTAGAGGTGGTAGGCATACCTCTAATGTTCCAAGCAGCAATATTAATCGTCATATGGAAGAAATGGAAGGACCTGGACCATCACTACTCAATACCTTAGCCATAGAACGATCAATTGTGGCTGATACATTGTTCCGAGACATAAAGGAAGCATGCGCTGAAGTATCTTCAGCAACCTCTTTAGTCAGATTATCATTTCCAATCTTAAGAGACTTTAAAACCTTATCGTATAAATTATCACCAACCTTAGATTTATAAAATTCAATCATCTTAGTTGTCCAAGTTTGCAATTCATAGAGGGTAAAAGCTTGATGTGTAGTAACAAACAACTCCACTTCAAGCATCTGTTTCTTCACCACCAAGTCTTCAATCCTCTTTAATTCATCCCTATAAGATTCTTCATACGCTTTCATATATGCCTGATATTTGGTTAAACATGTTTCCTCCATTAGCCCCTTACTCATCTTTTCAGCCTTATCCTTAGAATCCTTCACAATATTATTATTGCTATAATTGATTTGCTTCTGAAGTTCAGTCACTTTCTTTCTTAATCTTTCAGCTTTAGGATTCGGCTTCGAAATTTTACTTTTCATTTTATAATACTCCTTAAGATCCTTTGGCCAACAACTAACTTCTTCCTCACTCACATACCTACCATTAGAACAAATATCATCAATCCTGTTCCTGGTCGTTTCCCATGCCAGATCTTTATCAGTCTCCATTTCACCAGCTAACGTAGAATATCTGTTTTTACCGACCCCATTACTATCTTCACCATCAATGTCCATCTTACCCTTACCATTATTCTTCTAAGCATTTTCCTTTAACTGATCATCTTTATTTACACTATCCTTCTTGACCTGAACATATTGCTTATTACCATAATTACCATACCTCTGATTCCCATACCCTCTGTTAATACAAATATCGCCTAAAAACTTTATTTATATTTTACGATCTTTCTTAGTTTTGTTTACTAAAAAAGGTAAAGTTTATTTTTGGCAAATCGTAAATATAGTTTAAAAGTCTTTACTTAACTTCACCCAAACTACATATACATGTTTTCACAAAGTGATTTCTAATCAAGTATACTTTAGTTTAAGTATATGTGTTAAAAATGTCTTGCACGTATATTTAGCAAGTTTTCTAAATAGTATGTCATATTAGGATATAAGCAAGCAAACTCCTTTTGGTAAATCATTCACTTGCTAAACATCTCAAACAAACATTTTTAAGTCTATACATAAACTCTTTTACAAGTATACTTTCCTTTTTAAGAATATCTATAATTAGAAATCTAATGTATACTTACATCATCACTTGCATCACACATGTCCCTTCAAGGAAACATGTGTGTAAGAAACATGTTTTATTTTGTATAGATTCATACTCAAGATCTCAAAGTTGACTTTGTGAGATCTTGAGAATATTGTGTTAGATTTTCTAATATCTTGTGCAGGATTCTGTCAGGGCTTCTGGATGAACCCTCAGGGACAACGGACGGAACCAAAGTAGTGGTTCCGCCGTATCCGTGGGTTGGTCTGGAAGTTGGCCTATAAGTAGCAACCCACTCTTTGAGTTTTTCTTATCACTCACTATCATAATATATTGCATATACTTCATTTCTAACTCAGTACACTTTCATATTTGTGAGTCTTTCTTTGTAGCAAAAAGATCACGATTTTACAAGCTTCAACACAACGTTGCAAGACTTGTCAAAGCATAAGCATAGTGTAAACTAGTAAAGTTTATACAACATTGTATTGTATCCATTTGTAGTGATCGGTTAGTATTTTAGTCCTCAAAATACTTAGAGTATCGGGAGTTGTTGTACCCTTGTAAAAGAACTATCGGGAGTGGTTGTAGCCTTGTGAAAGAACTCGACATCTAGCTTAGCGTCGGAAATAGTGTGTAAACGACGTGTAAGGTTTTCTCCGACGGATAAAGGAGCTTGTTGACTAGTGCAAGAAAACTCTCGAGTTGGATACTCGGGGTGTGGAGTAGGGTAAGGAAAAAGAGTCCTTGTAGCCGAACCACGATAAACAATCGTGTTATGGTTTGATCGTTTCTTACTTTTATTCTTGCATATTATTTATTGTTTGATAAGTCTTAATTGTCGATTACACGTAAAAGTTTTCAAAGAAAATCAAGTTAAAACCGGTAAACTATTCAACCCCCTTCTAGTTTTCCATAATTGGAATCAAGAGCTACGTTACTCAAAATTTTAAAATATAGTGTATCTTAAAACTTGGAATGATCCATGGATTTTGAAAACTTCAAAGAAGGGCAATCTATGCAAAGACCACCACTATTTGAACCAAATGGTTTTATATATTGGAAAAACCGTTTTGAAACTTACGTAAAATCAAAGGACATAGATCTATGGTATATTATTATTGAAGGTGATCATAAGGCTACCGGAAGTGGTCGGGATGAGGATAGTTCACTCACTCTACATAGTGATGATCAAAAGAAACTAATTGCCAAAAATAATGAAGCAAAAATGATGATTTATAATGCCTTACCAAAGAAAGAGTATGAAAGAGTTTTTATGTGCAAAATCGCTAAAGAAATTTGGCAATCTTTAATAACTACTCATCAAGGAAATTCACAAGTTAAGGATAACAAAATTGATCTTCTTGTCCAACAATATGAACAATTTTCTATTCCCGAAGTTGAAACTATTGATAGTGCATTTGCTAGATTTAACACTATTATTACTTCACTTAAAGCACTTGATGAATCTTTTTGTAGCAAGAATTTTGTCAGGAAATTCCTTAGAGCAATCCATCCTAAGTGGAGAGCAAAAGTAACGGCTATTGAAGAATCTAAAGATCTTTCAAGCATGGCACTTGACGAGCTTATTGGAAACCTCTAAGTTCACGAAATGGTAATGGAAAAAGATTCGGAGATAGTTAGAGGCAAGAAAGAAAAAGTGAAATCTATTGCCTTAAAAGCTAGAGTAGAATCAAGTGACGATGAGGAATCAAGTTCGGATAATGAAGATGAAGAATATGCCACGGCGGTTAGAGACTTCAAGAAGTTCTTTAGAAGATGAGGAAAGTTTGTAAGGCAACATATAGATGAAAAGAAGTCTTTACGAGAAGATCAGGATATGAAGAAAGTCAAGAATGAAAGAAAGTGTTTTAGATGCGGAGATACAAGTCACTTAATAGGAGAATGTCCAAAGCCACCCAAAAGCAAAACTCAAAGTGCTTTTGTGAGTGGTGCTTGGAGTGATAGTGAGAATAATGATGAAGAGCCGACAAATGACGAAGTAGCTCTTATGACTCAAAGCTCAAATGAGGTACATTCCGATTCATCTTACTCTTCTATTGATGATGACACATTAGAACAACAATACAACAAACTTTGTGAGTTAAGCTTAAAAATCATAAACAGAAAAATTTTTGAAGACTAAAAAGGAATTTTTAGAAAATGAAGTTTATGAATTAAAAGAAAAAGCTAAACGTTTGGAAAAGAGTAAAAATGTTGACACAACTTGCAAATCATGTCAAGAGTTCAAACTTAAAATTGAGAAGCTTAAAGTCACACAAGGTAATCTTATTAAACAAAACTCAAAATTTAAGAAGTTTGATAAAAGTATTTGTTGTGTGGATGAAATAATGAAACTCCAAAAATCACACTTTGATAGAATAGGGTTAGGATTCATGAAAACATGATCAATAAGTATTTTAAAGAAACAAGGCGAAAAAGGATAAGAAAATGACAAAACTGCAGCAGTGACCCATGGAACTGGCGGAACCAAAAATTTGGTTCCGCCAGTTGAACCCATCGGTTCCGTGGAGGCTGCTGCAGAACAGAACATTTCAGTAACTAACCGTAATGAATTTGTTAAAGTTACATAGAAGTCCAACACTAGTTCAACTGAAACCAAACTTAAACCAGCCATTAAAAAAGGAGTAGGACTTGCTAAAAATGAATTTAGAACTAGAACTACTCAACTAAGACCTAAAACGCCTATATCCAAATGATTGGTCCGAAACAGTCAGATAATATCAACCAAGTAATGGTAAACAAGTCAAACAGCCTAAACCAATACTCCGGTGAGTTTAGTGTTTCCCCGGATCGTTAGATCCCAACGAGATGTGAAATCTGAAATAAAACGACTTCTATATCAGGTGAATTGAACAAGAAAAGGGTTTAAGTGATTTGTACTACTGAAATATAAGAGTGAATAGCTTTAATAAGCTATATCAACTAATACGTGAAATCAGATAAGTACAAGTGAAAAAGAGACTGAAAAACGTAAACGTTTACTAATTAAACGTAAACAAAAACAACTTTAACTTATAGTAGGATTTTACAAGCCTTAGGGGCTTAAATGAAAATTAAATAAATTTAAAATATTTATTTTATAATTAAAAACTATTTAATTAATTATTTTTATTTAATTACTATTATTAATTATTTAATAATTAACTAATAATTATGAAAATGTAAAATAAGTCTAGAAAATTAAAATTAAAATTTCTAAAAATCTAAAATATTATAAAACTTATTTTAAAATTAAAATTATATTTTTCACACTATTTATCTATCTATTATTTATTATTTATTATTTATTATTTATTTATTATTTAACTAATTATATTGATTAACTTATTTATTATTACTAAAAAGACTTAGATAATTATGAAAATTTTTATATATCTAATTAACCAACATGGGAATCCTTAAAAATTATAAAAACTTTATTTTATGTATTTTTAATTTAATCTACTAATTATTATGCTATTTATTAATTAATATCTAATTAAACTAATTAAATTATGAAAACTAGTAAATGAACATTATAAATCACAAGAAAATTTCTAAAATTATTTTATGACTTATAAAAGCTAGGAAAAATATAAAATATAGGTGTTACCTTATAAAAATATATTATGCTATTTAATTCTTATTTATTATTTAATTATTAATAAAACTATTATGAATTATTATAAATACTAAATTACAAAATAAAAATCTGAGAAAATTATTAAAAATACTTTAAACTAAAATGAAATTAATAAAAATATAAAATTACAAATTACTTAATAAAAATCTAAAAATGAAAATTAAAATTAAATTTAATTAAATAGAAACTATCACTTAATTTTATATTGTTTTTTCTTGATTTTTCTTTTACCAACCTATTTTATACCTAAAAATAACTAACTTTTGTAAAAACAATAATTTTATTACTTAATAATAAGCTAAATATAAGCTACTAAGCTTATCAGTTGACTTTAGTTGACCAGTTGAGAGATTAAGCTCACAAGAGCTTATGTGGGGTCTACCTTGGCAAAACTTGATTCCTCAGAGTTTATTGAACATGTATAAGCAAGAAAAAGCACAAGGGGTTGGCTGAATAAGCCAAAAAGCCACAATAAGCTTATGCTTATTTGTTTTCTGAGACAGATTATGGGACAGACTTGAGAGCTTATTCTAGGTGGGGTCCAATGGGTTAGAGGTCAAACAAAAGGTCAATGGTAGTTCCCTGGTAGGAGGGGGGTTGTAAGAACCTAAGTTGGAAAGGTGGGGCCCACTGTGGTGGTCACAAAACACCACCAAAGTTGGTGGTGTAGGACTGGGTCTGATGCACAGGGCAATACCTTGCCCTGCAGCTGACTTAGAGGGTAAGTGGGACCCAGAACAAAAATCCTAAAAATACAATGAAGGTGGGATACTAAAGTTGAGGTGGTAGACTAAGATTAGGAACAAATTTAAAGTCTTTAAACCTACTCTTAAATTCTAAACAAATCTTGGAAGTTTTGTAAAAATCTGAGAATGACTAATTGACTTTTTATGAAACTTGAGCTACTTTGACTTTCTTGAGATTCTAGGCTACCTTACTGATTAATTAAGTTATAATAAGCTACAAGAGACCTAAAATAAGCTAAAGCTTAAAGATATAAGCTAAATGGTGGGTTTATGAAACTAAATTCCTTGACAGTTAACTGTCAAGGGGTTTGGTTTTGGATTTTGACTTTTTCTCCTGATAAGGCTTGAGTTTTATGATGTAATTTACTTATTGTGACTTAATTAATCATGACTGAACAAAGATCAACAACAAAAACTCTAATGAACTCAGTGAACACCACTGATCCAAACACACCCTTAATTGATTGTTATGAAGAATTTTTATTAATGAGCTGATCTAATCCTAAGAAAATAAGTTCCACAGACCTCTTATGATCCAATTAACACTTATCAGTTGCAAACTTTCAAATAAAACACAAATACCAAAGATGACTAAGTAAAAAAAATAAGTAAGCAGTCACATACAAATTTTAAGTATAAATCAAACTAATCTATTACCAACTAAAATTTAATCTAAATTATCACTATTCAACTAAAAATAAACTTAACAAAACAATAACAACAAATAGTTTAGTAATTAAGTACTAATCAGAAAATGGAAAAGTGGGGAATAAACTCACTTTATGCAATCCTGCTCAAACCATGGATACAAGTACCAAGATCATTCCTAAGGCTTCCATAAGCCACTAACCCATATTCCAAAGCTGCTTCCCTTCCTTAAATCACTTCTGAATCAGAATCAAAACCAAGTCCCCTCAGTTTGACTTTTGTTGACTAATGGTGATTTTGTTGAATTTTTTAGTATTCTGAGTTTTAACTTACTAGAAGTCTTTCTAGAGCTTCATTGGAGCTTAAGTGATCTAATCTAATCCATAACATCCATTGTAACTATCATTTGACAATATTGGATTTTTAATACGAAATTTGCATAATATGAAATTGGAACTTGAAAAAGGTTTATTTATCACTGAGAACACAAAATACAATACTTGAAAGCTTAGTACAATACTGGAAATTGAAATCTTAACTATTCGAAATACATAAATTGAAATTAAACTAGATACTTCTGTCTTCTGCTTTCCCTTCTTTCTTTATAGCATAATTGAACTCCCCATGTGTCTCTAAACCTTTCCCATCAATAAAACTAACCGTTGGATGAGTCAAACCCATCTTAGCCGTTTAAACTGTTTTGGCGCCAAAGTTGGTTTTGGTAACTTGTAGCCGACATTTTACAATTAAGGAAGTTTGTATGGTAGTATGAGGTGGAGAGACAAGTTTGGGAGATATTTGAGCAAGTTGGGGTGATAAGGAAGAAAACAGAGGTGAGCAAAGTAGTTTGGAGGGAAAATGAGTGAGAAGTGCATTTAATGATGGTGGGTTAGGGTTGTGAGGTGGAGGAGTAGGTTGGCAGCTGTAAAGGTGGTGGAGAGGTGGCCAAATACCACCTGGTTTTGGCGTTGCAGGGTTGGGGGAGAAGGATGAACAGTAAGGGCGGTATTTGTGGGGTTTGACCAGGGTCAAACCTGGTATATTATTAAGGGGTGTGGACTGGGCCTAGGAGTGGGCTGGGTGAGGGATGTTGGGTTTAATAGTGGGTAGGTTTGTTTGTTTGGTTTATTTATTTAATAGATTGGATCCGTTTGGTTTGTAGCATGTAAGGCCCAAGGACCAAAGATGTAAACTGCTGAAACATTAAGGACTGAACATGCCAACTTTCTTAAGTATCATAAGGGACCAATCTTGTCATAGAATAATAACCCAAGGACCATAGATGCAATTTTCCATATTTAAAACCTCCAGGGACCATTTCTGCCAATTCCTCAAACTCCAGGGACCTATTCTGTAATTTTCTGAAAGTTGAAGGGTTTATTTTGTAACTTCTCAAATGTTATCATAAGGACCAATTTTGTCAATTTAGAATAGTACAAGGCTTATTTCCCATATTTTTGTATTTATAAAACCTTAGGGACTATTTTTGACACTTTTCAAAGTTGAGGGACCAAAGTTGCCATTTTGCAATTTTTAAACTTTAAAGGACTTTTCTTGACAACTTATGAATCCCTAAGGACCTTTAATGATATTTTGCATGTTTTGATTTACCAGGGACTAGTTTTGCCAATTTTCTAAAGTTTAGGGACTGAAACTGTAAATTATGTAAAATGTTTTGTTTTTCATCAGTTTTCAATCCTTTTGCATAAAAACACAATCCAGGGATAATTTTATGTATTTTAAGGCATTCCTGTGTGTTTTCATATGTTTTTGCAGCTTAAATGTAACAGAAATGATGAGTATTTACACACTCATCAATCCCCCACACTAAACTATTGCTAGTCCCTAGCAATCTATTTGAGAAAAAATTAATGGATTTTTACTCTTTACCAAAAGCCATCACTTCTGGAGTAGCCAGGTGTAAGAACTGTGGCACACCTGATAACCGTGTGATTTTTAGCAAACCACCAGCTGTCAACGGATTTGATTTGTCTTTACCAGAAGTCGTTTGCTTCTGGACTAGCCAACTCTTGATGGAATAGTCAACATCTTGGTGAGCTGATTACCAATTATGGATTTTCTACGGCCTTTACCACAAGCCATAATCTTGCGGGCTAGCCAACTCATTAGCTTTTGAGGATAATGGGGAGTTGAGGAACCATACAATTTTTGGCAAATTGCAAGCCATCAACGGTTTTGAGATGTCTTTACCAAGAGCCGTTTGCTCCTGGACTAGCCAATCCTGTTGTGGGTTAGACATGGAGGATTGATACCATTTATTGCATTTCTAAGTGTGAAAAAACTTTAAATTTTGATCAAATGAGGGTGCTTGATGGAACATGTGTTTGAATTCGTGAGAATCCCCCCCCCCCCCCCCCCCCCCACTTAGAAATGAATATTGCCCTCAATATTCAAAACACCGGGTGTTAAACCGATACTTAGAACGTAAGAAGGAAATATTAATAACCTTTATTTTAGGCTATTTACATACAAACTCACTTTTTTTCTTTTGTTTTGAACTTTTTTTTTTTTTTTTTTTCAAGATATATACATATATACAACATGTGGGGCATCTCCCCCACACTAGGGTGGTAGAAAAGAGAAAGAAATCAGAAATATGAGTGAAAACCCATATTGCTACGCTTTTGATTACCGAGTCACTAGCTTGACTCGACCTCGAATTGATTTGTCCATGAGGTAGCTTGTTTTTGATTCCCGAGTCACTAGCTTGACTCGACCCCGAATTTAATTGTCCTTGGGGAAAGTTTGGAGATCCGGGACAACCATGTTTGGGATGTCCTCTCCAAAGTAGTGTTTCACACGATGGCCATTTACTTTAAAACATGGACCGTCATTTTGAGATAACTCAACGGTACCATATGGATAAACCTTAGTGATAGTAAATGGACCAGTCCAACGGGTTTTTAATTTACCCGAGAAGATCTTTAATCTAGAATTAAAGAGAAGTACTCGATCACCAACGTTAAAAACGCGGTTCTTTATTTTTGAGTCATGTATTCTCTTTGTTTTTTCTTTATAGATTAAAGAGTTCTCGTAAGCCTGATCACGTAGTTCATTTAATTCATTCATTTGAACTTTTCTGTGATCACCCGCAGTTTTGAGGTCAAAGTTGGCATGTTTCAAAGCCCAGTAGGCTTTGTGCTCAAGTTCCATCGGTAGATGACATGTCTTTCCGTACACAAGCTTGTAAGGTGTACACCCAATGGGTGTTTTATAAGCTGTACGAAAAGCCCATAGTGCGTCATCTAATTTATCCGACCAGGCAGCACGGTTTTCACCAACAGTCCTCTCAAGTATCCTTTTGATACCACGATTTGAAACCTCCACTTGCCCACTTGTTTGTGGGTGATACGTGGTAGAAAGACGGTGGGTTACACCATACTTTTGCATGACTTTATCAAATTTGTCATTGCAGAAATGCGTACCACGATCACTTATAATAGCACGTGGGGTTCCAAAACGGGCAAAAAGAGATTTCAGGAATTTCACTACAACTCGGGCATCATTTGTGGGTAAAGCTTTTGCTTCAACCCACTTTGATAAATAATCAACTGCCACAAGTATGTACTTGTTTCCTCTGGATGATGGAAATGGCCCCATAAAGTCAATGCCCCAGATATCAAATATTTCACATACTTGAATAGCATTTTGTGGCATCTCATTTCTTTGTGAAATGTTTCCATGACGCTGACAAGCGTCACAGGCTTTAATGAGATCCTGGGCATCTTTATAAATTTTGGGCCAGAAGAATCCGGAATCAAACACCTTTTTGGCGGTGTAATTAGGACTATGATGTCCCCCAGTGGGTCCAGCATGGCAAGCCTTAAGAATTTCAGTGGCTTCCTGTCCATATACACACCGTCGGATGACTTGATCCGCACAGATTTTGAATAAGTAGGGGTCATCCCAGAAGTAATGTTTAACATCTTTAAAGAATTTATTCTTCTGTTGGGTTGACATCCCTTTCACAACAAAGTTACCCGCATGATAGTTTGCGAAGTCGGCAAACCATGGGGTAGTAGAATCTCCGCGAAAAGTAACCGCATTAAGTGTTTCGAGAGGAAATGTTTCATTTATTTCCTTTTTCTCATACACATTTTGATGAGGGTTCTCTAATCGGGACAAATGATCAGCAGCCAGGTTCTCAGCTCCTTTTTTATCACGAATAATGATATCAAATTCCTGGTGGAGGAGAACCCAACGGAGCAATCTCGGCTTTGCATCTTGTTTTGCAAATAGATATTTAAGAGCCGAGTGATCCGTATACACTACGCTTTTAGTCAAGATTAAGTATGTCCGAAATTTCTCAAAAGAATACACCACAGCTAATAATTCTTTTTCTGTAGTGGTGTAATGTGTTTGAGCTTCGTTCATAGTTTTGCTTGCGTAGTGGATAGGCTGAAAGTGTTTCGTTTTGCGTTGCCCCAAGACTGCACCGATAGCAAAATCACTTGCATCGCACATAAGCTCGAAGGGTAAATCCCAGTCGGGGGCAATAAGAATAGGTGCCTCAGTAAGCTTTTTCTTTAATGTTTCAAAAGCTTCGATGCACTCTGGTGAGAAGATAAAAGGAGTATCCTTTTCAAGGAGATGAGTCATAGGCCATGAGATTTTAGAAAAATCTTGTATAAATCGACGATAGAAACCGGCATGACCCAAAAAACTCCTAATACCTTTGACGGTAGTAGGGTGGGCAGTTTTGCAATGACATCAACCTTAGCTCTGTCAACCTCAATCCCATTCTTGGAAATCTTATGGCCGAGGACAATGCCCTCTTTGACCATAAAGTGACTCTTTTCCCAATTTAGACATAGATTGGTGTCTTTACACCTTTTCAACATTTTTTTCTAAATTGGTGAGACATGTTTGGAATGAATCCCCAATGATCGAAAAGTCATCCATAAAGACCTCCATGGTTTTACCGATCATGTCGGTAAATATGGCCATCATGCACCTCTGGAACGTACCTGGAGCATTACATAAGCCAAAAGGCATACGTTTATAAGCAAAGGTTCCGTAAGGGCATGTAAAGGTAGTCTTTTCTTGATCCGATGGATCAATGGGGATTTGGAAGTATCCTGAGAAACCATCAAGGAAACAATAGTACTCGTTTCCTGCTAATCTCTCAAGCATCTGGTCCATAAAGGGCAGCGGAAAGTGGTCTTTGCGGGTGGCGTCATTTAACTTACGATAGTCAATGCAAACACGCCATCCGGTAACCAGCCGAGTTGGAATCAACTCATTTTCCTCATTAGTGACAACAGTAATGCCACCCTTTTTTGGGACACAATGAATGGGACTAACCCATGGACTGTCAGAGATAGGGTAAATCAATCCTGCATCAAGAAGTTTAAGAACCTCTTGTTTAATCACATCATGGATTTTTGGATTCACCCTTCTTTGATGTTGCACTGCAGGCTTGAAGTCATCCTCCATCAAGATTTTGTGTGTACAAAAATCTGGGTTAATACCCTTAATATCGGAGAGTTTCCAAGCAATTGCTTGCTTGTTTGACTTCAAGACCTTTATGAGAGCACTCTTCTCCTCAACACTTAAACCTTTAGCAATAATGACGGGTAATTTATCATCACCCTCCAAGAATGCGTATTCAAGATGAGGAGGTAAGTCCTTGAGTTCGACCTCAGGAAAATCATCAGTTTCCTCAACATATTTGATTTCCTGATTATGAAGTTGTACGGGAGGGAGTGGAGGAGAATTGTCTTGGTTTAGCAATCTCTCAAGGAGAAGAATATCTCCCTCCAGATCAATCTCAGTGTTATCAATTCCCGATGGAACTGAATCACTTTTGAGAAAAGCTTCGACCTCTTCCAAAAGGAAATCACTTCCCTCAAACGGAGTGAGAGAAGGGGAAGAGTCGGAAATGATAGGTTCAGATGATGGAGTGGCATCCCCACTCACAAAATTATGAGAATAACCAAGAAACTCTTGAGAATACTCCTCCGAAGCAATGTCTATGATATCTATTTGATTAACTGCTTCAGAATCATAATTGGAGGAGTACCTCGAGGTTTGATCGAGGTTAAATGTAACAGCTTCATTACCCACACGAAGAGTGATTTCTTGCTCAAATACATCGATAAGAGCACGGCCCGTTCTAAGGAAACCCCTCCCAACAATGAGAGGGACCTTTGATCGGCATCGAAATCAACCACTACAAAGTCAGCGGGGAGATGAAATTCTCCTACCTTCACAAACACGTCCTCGGCAATGCCGAGAGGACGAGATATCGATCGGTCTGCAAGCTCTAAAGTCATGCAGGTAGGAGTAAGATCAGGAAGAGAAAGTTTCTTCCAAACTGAATATGGCATTAGGTTGATACTTGCACCAAGATCGGCCAAGGCATAGCAATCAACCATTCCCGGAAATACACATGGTATTAGAAATTTTCCAGGATCTCCCAGCTTCTCGGGAAGCTTCTTTAAAAGAACTGCTGAGCAGTTCTCATTCAAGGGAGTCTTTGCCATTTCAAACAGTTTCTCCTTGTTGCTTAACAAGTGTTTGATTGTCGATGCAAATTTGGGCATCAGAATAATAGCATCCGCAAAGCTAATGTCAAAATGCAAATCTTGGAAGATTTGAAAGAATTTATCCATCTGGTGACTAGCTTTTTCACGGAGCTTTTGTTCACTCAAGCGTGAGGGGTAAGGAATAGAGGAGGTAGAAGGTTTGGACTGAGGTGTTTCAACTGGAATATCATTTGGTTCAAAAACAACTCTAGGTTTTGGTTTGGGTTTCGGGACAACATGAGGTGGGACGTCTTGGGTACCTCCCTTATGAGTAGGAAGTACTTCGTCCTTATTTACCTCGATGTTATTTTCCACTACCTTGGGAGGAGAAGACGAAGGGGTAGTGGGAACAGTAGGTCCATCATATGAAACTCCGCTCCTGGTTGTGATCGCCTTTGCATCGCCCCTCGGGTTTGCGATCGTGTTGCTCGGAAGTTTTCCAGAGCCCGAGGGTTGTTCATTTAAAGATTTCTTAATTTCAGAAATCTGACTGACCAACAACCTGTTTGTCTCTTCTTGAGTTTTCATGAACTGCTTTAACAACTCATCGGATGATGGTTGTGGAGCTGGGAGAATGGCTTGTGTTTGGTTAGGTAAATTTTGGACACGGTTATTTTGATTATAACCTTGTTGTGGCTGAAAATTCCCTTGATTTGGATTACCATTTCCCTGAAAATGATTTCCGGGGTTGAAATTGTTTCTGTTAAAATTTCCTTGATTGTGGAAACCTTGATTCTGTCCAGGATGGAAATTCCCTTGGTTTTGATAACCTTGGTTCATTCGTGGTTGGTTCTGGTTTCGGTTTTGCAAATTTGGGTTTTGATTAAACCCGGGTGGTCCCATATGTGTGTTAGCATGGTAACTTGGTTCAATTTGAGGACGGTATTGATTACCTCCCTGATTTGTAGTACCGGCTAGGGCATTGGCTTCAAAAGGACTACCATCAGTGGCAGTACAATTGTAATAAGCATGTGGGCCACCACAAGTGACACAAACTTCCACTTTTTTTACTTCAGCATGTGAAGGGTTTTGTGTGAAAGTGACTTTTTTCTGGTTTGAGATAACCAAAGCTTGAATGGCGTCCGTGAGTTTATCTATCTTAGCATCGGTGCTAGAAGTACTCACGGGTGATGAAGTAGAAGGACCAGCACTCACTTGGGAGTTATATGGTTTTGTGCGTATAGTGCGGACTTTGGACTTATTTTCAATGATTTCTAAAGCTTCTTTTGTGGTTTTGCTCAAAAAATTACCTCCCGCGGAGGCATTGAGAGAATCTTGGTCAGATTGACTCACACCATTATAAAACGTGTCAATTTGCATTAATTCAGTGAAACCATGATGAGGACATCGACGAAGCAATTCTTTGAAACGATCCCATGCGTCACCAAACGATTCATCAAACCTTTGAGTAAATTTGATGATTTCATTTTTAAGACTTGTCGTTCTGGACGGGGGAAAAAATTCGTTTACAAATTTGGTAACTAAATCTTCCCATGATGTTATGGAATGAGGAGGTTGTTTTTCCAGCCAAATCCGGGCTGCTCCCTCAAGAGAAAATGGGAAAAGAAGAAGTTTGACTGCTTCGGAAGGGACGTTCTTGTATTTGATGGTAGAAGTAATTTTATTAAACCATCGAATATGAGCATGGGGATCATCCCTCTCAAAACCATAAAATTGGCTTGAAGTTACTAGATTTAGTAACCCGGTTTTGAGCTCAAAGTATTCAGCCACAATGGCTGGGACAACAATAGCGTCTCCGTAACCCTCAATGGGTGCTTGGAGAAGCTCATTCATCGGACGGTCTTCCGCCATGATCACTTTCTTAGGTGAAACAGCACGTTCCTCAGATACGGCTGTTGGGGCAGAACGTCTACGGCGTCTTCGAGGAATTCTGACAAGCTCACGTAAAGGGCTTGTTGACCAAGAAGAACGAGTGCGCATGCACTAGAGACGACTCTAAGAATCCTTAGAGTGACGGGAAACTAAAAATAGAAATAGAAAAGAAATATAGACAAAAAGATGATATATAACAAAGTGTGATAATTCAAACTCACAGATATTTCAAAAAGTCGTAATACGCAGCACACCTCCCCGGCAGCAGCGCCAAATTTTGATTGGTCCGAAACAGTCAGATAATATCAACCAAGTAATGGTCAACAAGTCAAACAGCCTAACCCAATACTCCGGTGAGTTTAGTGTTTCCCCGGATCGTTAGATCCCAACGAGATGTGAAATCTGAAATAAAACGACTTCTATATCAGGTGAATTGAACAGGAAAAGGGTTTAAGTGATTTGTACTACTGAAATATAAGAGTGAATAGCTTTAATAAGCTATATCAACTAATACGTGAAATCAGATAAGTACAAGTGAAAAAGAGACTGAAAAACGTAAACGTTTACTAATTAAACGTAAACAAAAACAACTTTAACTTATAGTAGGATTTTACAAGCCTTAGGGGCTTAAATGCAAATTAAATAAATTTAAAATATTTATTTTATAATTAAAAACTATTTAATTAATTATTTTTATTTAATTACTATTATTAATTATTTAATAATTAACTAATAATTATGAAAATGTAAAATAAGTCTAGAAAATTAAAATTAAAATTTCAAAAATCTAAAATATTATAAAACTTATTTTAAAATTAAAATTATATTTTTCACACTATTTATCTATCTATTATTTATTATTTATTTATTATTTAACTAATTATATTGATTAACTTATTTATAATTACTAAAAAGACTTAGATAATTATGAAAAATTTTATATATCTAATTAACCATCATGGGAATCCTAAAAAATTATAAAAACTTTATTTTATGTATTTTTAATTTAATCTACTAATTATTATGCTATTTATTAATTAATATCTAATTAAACTAATTAAATTATGAAAACTAGTAAATGAACATTATAAATCACAAGAAAATTTCTAAAATTATTTTATGACTTATAAAAGCTAGGAAAAATATAAAATATAGGTGTTACCTTATAAAAATATATTATGCTATTTAATTCTTATTTATTATTTAATTATTAATAAAACTATCATGAATTATTATAAATACTAAATTACAAAATAAAAATCTGAGAAAATTATTAAAAATAATTTAACCTAAAAGGAAATTAATAAAAATATAAAATTACAAATTACTTAATAAAAATCTAAAAATGAAAATTAAAATTAAATTTAATTAAATAGAAACTATCACTTAATTTTATATTGTTTTTTCTTGATTTTTCTTTTACCAACCTATTTTATACCTAAAAATAACTAACTTTTGTAAAAACAATAATTTTATTACTTAATAATAAGCTAAATATAAGCTACTAAGCTTATCAGTTGACTTTAGTTGACCAGTTGAGAGATTAAGCTCACAAGAGCTTATGTGGGGTCTACCTTGGCAAAACTTGATTCCTCAGAGTTTATTGAACATGTATAAGCAAGAAAAAGCACAAGGGGTTGGCTGAATAAGCCAAAAAGCCACAATAAGCTTATGCTTATTTGTTTTCTGAGACAGATTATGGGACAGACTTGAGAGCTTATTCTAGGTGGGGTCCAATGGGTTAGAGGTCAAACAAAAGGTCAATGGTAGTTCCCTGGTAGGAGGGGGGTTGTAAGAACCTAAGTTGGAAAGGTGGGGCCCACTGTGGTGGTCACAAAACACCACCAAAGTTGGTGGTGTAGGACTGGGTCTGATGCACAGGGCAATACCTTGCCCTGCAGCTGACTTAGAGGGTAAGTGGGACCCAGAACAAAAATCCTAAAAATACAATGAAGGTGGGATACTAAAGTTGAGGTGGTAGACTAAGATTAGGAACAAATTTAAAGTCTTTAAACCTACTCTTAAATTCTAAACAAATCTTGGAAGTTTTGTAAAAATCTGAGAATGACTAATTGACTTTTTATGAAACTTGAGCTACTTTGACTTTCTTGAGATTCTAGGCTACCTTACTGATTAATTAAGTTATAATAAGCTACAAGAGACCTAAAATAAGCTAAAGCTTAAAGATATAAGCTAAATGGTGGGTTTATGTAACTAAATTCCTTGACAGTTAACTGTCAAGGGGTTTGGTTTTGGATTTTGACTTTTTCTCCTGATAAGGCTTGAGTTTTATGATGTAATTTACTTATTGTGACTTAATTAATCATGACTGAACAAAGATCAACAACAAAAACTCTAATGAACTCAGTGAACACCACTGATCCAAACACACCCTTAATTGATTGTTATGAAGAATTTTTATTAATGAGCTGATCTAATCCTAAGAAAATAAGTTCCACAGACCTCTTATGATCCAATTAACACTTATCAGTTGCAAACTTTCAAATAAAACACAAATACCAAAGATGACTAAGTAAAAAAATTAAGTAAGCAGTCACATACAAATTTTAAGTATAAATCAAACTAATCTATTACCAACTAAAATTTAATCTAAATTATCACTATTCAACTAAAAATAAACTTAACAAAACAATAACAACAAATAGTTTAGTAATTAAGTACTAATCAGAAAATGGAAAAGTGGGGAATAAACTCACTTTATGCAATCCTGCTCAAACCATGGATACAAGTACCAAGATCATTCCTAAGGCTTCCATAAGCCACTAACCCATATTCCAAAGCTGCTTCCCTTCCTTAAATCACTTCTGAATCAGAATCAAAACCAAGTCCCCTCAGTTTGACTTTTGTTGACTAATGGTGATTTTGTTGAATTTTTTAGTATTCTGAGTTTTAACTTACTAGAAGTCTTTCTAGAGCTTCATTGGAGCTTAAGTGATCTAATCTAATCCATAACATCCATTGTAACTATCATTTGACAATATTGGATTTTTAATACGAAATTTGCATAATATGAAATTGGAACTTGAAAAAGGTTTATTTATCACTGAGAACACAAAATACAATACTTGAAAGCTTAGTACAATACTGGAAATTGAAATCTTAACTATTCGAAATACATAAATTGAAATTAAACTAGATACTTCTGTCTTCTGCTTTCCCTTCTTTCTTTATAGCATAATTGAACTCCCCATGTGTCTCTGAACCTTTCCCATCAATAAAACTAACCGTTGGATGAGTCAAACCCATCTTGGCCGTTTAAACTGTTTTGGTGCCAAAGTTGGTTTTGGTAACTTGTAGCCGACATTTTACAATTAAGGAAGTTTGTATGGTAGTATGAGGTGGAGAGACAAGTTTGGGAGATATTTGAGCAAGTTGGGGTGATAAGGAAGAAAACAGAGGTGAGCAAAGTAGTTTGGAGGGAAAATGAGTGAGAAGTGCATTTAATGATGGTGGGTTAGGGTTGTGAGGTGGAGGAGTAGGTTGGCAGCTGTAAAGGTGGTAGAGAGGTGGCCAAATACCACCTGGTTTTGGCGTTGCAGGGTTGGGGGAGAAGGATGAACAGTAAGGGCGGTATTTGTGGGGTTTGACCAGGGTCAAACCTGGTATATTATTAAGGGGTGTGGACTGGGCCTAGGAGTGGGCTGGGTGAGGGATGTTGGGTTTAATAGTGGGTGGGTTTGTTTGTTTGGTTTATTTATTTAATAGATTGGATCCGTTTGGTTTGTAGCATGTAAGGCCCAAGGACCAAAGATGTAAACTGCTGAAACATTAAGGACTGAACATGCCAACTTTCTTAAGTATCATAAGGGACCAATCTTGTCATAGAATAATAACCCAAGGACCATAGATGCAATTTTCCATATTTAAAACCTCCAGGGACCATTTCTGCCAATTCCTCAAACTCCAGGGACCTATTCTGTAATTTTCTGAAAGTTGAAGGGTTTATTTTGTAACTTCTCAAATGTTATCATAAGGACCAATTTTGTCAATTTAGAATAGTACAAGGCTTATTTCCCATATTTTTGTATTTATAAAACCTTAGGGACTATTTTTGACAGTTTTCAAAGTTGAGGGACCAAAGTTGCCATTTTGCAATTTTTAAACTTTAAAGGACTTTTCTTGACAACTTATGAATCCCTAAGGACCTTTAATGATATTTTGCATGTTTTGATTTACCAGGGACTAGTTTTGCCAATTTTCCAAAGTTTTGGGACTGAAACTGTAAATTATGTAAAATATTTTGTTTTTCATCAGTTTTCAATCCTTTTGCATAAAAACACAATCCAGGGACAATTTTATGTATTTTAAGGCATTCCTGTGTGTTTTCATATGTTTTTGCAGCTTAAATGTAACAGAAATGATGAGTATTTACACACTCATCACCAAACGATCCCTTTCCAAAGAGCAACTACAACACACAACCCTACTTTCAACATAGTTGGGGTCAAAACATATCTAGACATCATCAAGTTCCAAACTATATGTCTTGGAACCCATATCCACCATTTCCTTACATGAATCAAGGTAATGGCATGATTAACCAAAATGGACCCATGAGATATTAGGGACCAAATGTTTGAATGCTTGTTATAAAATAGGTTTGCTTAAAAGTGTGTTTGGAATCGGATGAATGGATCAAAGATAGCGGTTACTCAAGACACATGACGGGGGACAAAAGTCTTTTCTCTACCTATCAAGTCTGTGACGGAGGTAACGTTACTTTTGGTAGCAAGCTTAAAAGTAAAATCATCGGAAAAGGTACTATCTCTCATAACTCTCTATCTATTGATGATGTTGCTCATGTTGACAACTTAGGATTTAATCTTCTTAGTATTGGCCAACTTTGCCGTAAAAAGTATAAAGTACTCTTTAGTGAAAATGAAAGTAAGATACTTAAAGATGGTATAACAATAGCTAAAGGAGTTCTTAAGAACAACGTATACGTCATGAAAATTGATAAACATCTATAGATAAACTTTGCCTTACCTCATTAGATGAGTCCTCAACTCTTTGGCATAGACGCTTAGGTCACGCTAATATGAGACTTATTCAATTTCTATCCTCTAAGGAATTAGTTAGAAACCTACCCAAGTTTAAATACGGCCAGCACTTTTGTGATGCTTGCAAAATTGGTAAACAAGTTCATAGTAGCCATAAGGCTAAAAATATGGTGTCTACAACTAGGTGTCCGCTATTCAAAGTTATGGAGGCAACTTCTACACTTTGGTCATAGTGGATGATTATTCACGCTATACATGGACAAGATTTTTGAAAAGTAAAAATGAAGCTTTCAAACAATTTGAAATTCTTAGTAAGAAAATTCAAAATCAAGTAGGAAATTGCATTGTGTCTATTAGAATGGATCATGGTCCGGAATTTGATAACGAAATACAATTTGGTGAATTTTGTGACAAAAATGGTATAACACATAATTTCTTGGCTCCTAGCACTCCTTAATCTAATGGTGTAGTAGAACGTAAAAACCAGATACTTCAAGAGATGAGTAGAACGATGCTTAATGAACAAAATATTCCACAAAAGTTTTGGTGTAATGCCGTCGACACATCAACTTATATCTTAAACCGAGTCCTAATTAGACCATTTTTAGATAAAACTCCATATGAATTATATAGAGGTAAAAAGCCAACATTAGGATACTTTAAAGTATATGGGAGTAAATGCTTTATGCTAAACACCAAGGGTTATCTCACTAAATTTGACCCAAAGTCTTATGAAGGTGTATTCCTTGGATATTCACAATATAGCAAAGCTTATATTGTTCTAAATAAAGAAACATTAAGAGTCGAGGAATCGTTGAACGTAACATTCGACGAAAGTCCACCTCCCTCTAAGACATCACCTTTGGTAGACGATGACTTAGTTGAAAGTCAAGTTGTTAATCAAACTGATTTAGAAAACGACAAGGAAGATGAACTATTAAATAGAGAAATAGTCAATGTTAAAGAGTCTAAAAGTCATCCATTAGATAGTTTCATAGGTAAACTTAATGAAAGAACCTTAAGATCAAAAGCTCAAAATGAAAGTAACTATTTTTGTTTTATATCAACCATTGAACCTAAAAATATAAATGAAGCTATAAGTGATGAATCTTGGGTAATAGCTATGCAAAAAGAATTGAACCAATTGATTAGAAATGATGTTTGGACACTAGTTCCTCAACCAAAGAATCGAACTATAATTGGAACAAAAATGGGTCTTTTGAAATAAAATGGATGAAAACGGAGTTGTGTCTAGAAACAAAGCTATGCTTGTAGCACAAGGTTATAATCAACAAGAAGGTATTGACTACGATGAAACTTTTTCTCCGGTTGCTAGGCTCAAGTCAATTAGAATCCTACTTGCATATGCATGCGCACATGACTTTAAACTTTTTCAAACGGACGTCAAAAGTGCATTCTTAAATGGTTTTATTAATGAAGAAGTTTATGTTGCTCAACTGATGCGTGGGAATCGCAACAGGCTTTACCTCTTGAGGGATCTCGAGAAGCTTACAACCCCCACCAGGCAGTGTACCTGATCGTTGTAGTATAGTATAGTGACAAGTACCGGGGGATTGATCGTTCAGCTTGGGAATAGTGTCGCTAGGATTAGAAAGCCTAATTACTAGTTCTAAAGGTGAGGGATGATTATTTTTTGTCTTTTTATGTTTTTATGAAAGCAAGTAAAATCTCGGGTTTTGAAGGAGTGGCGGAATTAGTTGCTATTCAACTAACCCAAAACTAATATATATTCAAAATAAAATACTGAAAATGAAATTAAACTAATTATTACAAAGGTTGTGAGCAGTAATTGGAGAAATTGTGTTTACTTAGACTTCATTACTCCCTAGATATCTTTTACACGTTAATTACTTGTTATAATTGCATGGATGACGGATCGTATTCCTTAATACCATTCATGGGGTGGCATACATAACTCCCCAATTCTATGAGCTCTTATCTCCTCCTACTCCATGACCCAGCACAACTATAGGGATTGTAAACAGTGGCTCATGCATTAAATACAACCAATAAAGACATAGTACGCCTCGGTTCATGTTTCTTAAGACGTTCAAGCATGTTACCATTTGGAGATCTGCCAGTTTTCTTAAGCCTAACATATAAAATCATTCATCCAAAACAAGAATAAACAAGTAATCAACACATAATCAACATCTAGGTTTCATTAGATCTAAGCAAACACAAAGGAGATCTAGCCTAGCATAATTGAATTGAGACAAGAACAAGATATAGACAACCAATACATAGACATATTGATTGAATTAGAAGAACACTTATCTCAATTACAATGCAAGGTATCAAGGGTTTGGAACCCTTGAAAAACCTGTAAAAGTTGCACCAAATTCGTCTTTAGGGTTTCACCAAAACTTCTCTTTTTTTAATGTAAAAACTAGAAAACTATATATAGGAAAACTGGGCTGACGGCATCAAGACAACATTGTGACGCCGTCACCTCGCCGCCAAATACTTCCTCGGACGGCCTTGATCTACTTATGTCGGCCTATGTGACGCCGTCACCAACCACGGTATTTTATTCTTGGGACTTTGACGCCGTCAGGATGATTTTTGACGCCGTCATCAACTACGATATTTTATTCTTGATGTCTGACGCCGTCAGGGTATAACTCTTGACGCCGTCACCTAGTGCTTCCAGCATGGAAAATTGATACTTTGCCGTTTTCTTCACTTTTATGCTCCAAAAACGTCCAAAATGGCTTCTTTTCCAGAATTCACTCTCCAAGTACCTAAAATCACAAAAGGAACGATTTAGGGCAATATTTGATCAAATAAATTCGGATTCGGGCTTAAATGACCCCCTAAAAACGGATCATTTTTCGCCTCATCATATACCCTTACACTTGAGATTTGCTTGTCCTCAAGCAAATGCGCTTTTATTCTACTCAAAAGACAAGTTAGGGGTCATTTAACACTAATATAAAAGTAATTACAACAAATAATCGTTCCACTAAAGACCAATAGACAAGCACGGAGATCATACACAAGCACCTCACAAATAGTGTTTAGATACTCACATCTCTCGGGTGTAATAAAGTAATATAACATTATGGAAATGGAAGATATCTCTCACTACCTGTCATAGCAAAATAGATTACCATAGGCTTGGGAAAGGATCAAACCTCCACCACATGGCGTAAGCACCTAGGATAAACTATCAAAGAGGTCTTTTAAAGGGTTGTAACGTTAGGTATAGGGATATGAATTACACGGTTTTGTTGGATAAAGGAAGTTTTACTGGTGGCGAGTTAACAATCTTGGTTAATTACATGTACAATATGGCGTTGCTAAGCCAAGATTAGACTCGACTTAAGCTAATAAATGAAAAATAACAAAAACATAAAATAAACATAGAATGAAACGGGATGGTAGTCCGTATGTTTTTTCTCTTTTTCTTTTTTCTATTTTTTTTTCTTTTTCTTGTTTTTTCGATTTTTTTTTTTTTTTTTTTTTTTTTTTTTTTTTTTTTTTTGTGCATACACTCTTACCCTACCATCCGAAATAATACATCATAGGGGATGAGAATTCCCCTTACACTTGAATCTTTACATACTTTACATTAAACTATTCTAATGACTCGAATTAAGAAAATCAAAATACTTGGAGCACTTTTAAGATTAACGTACATATGGGGGTAATAATATTATGTTCTTCCCCATTACTCCATAAAATAAGTACTTACCCATGAGTCCCAATCGTCCCAAAACAATATGTACAAGGATATGACTCGACTTAGCAACCATGTAATCAATTAGAAAGTTAACTTAGGGTTTAACAAATAACAATAATGCACTAAAAATGAGCGCATACACGGAAGGCTAAGGCGATTTGGTTGTACATTTAAGTGGGGTGTAACAAATTCTTCCTTTAAGTATGATGCTTAAAGTTAGAAACGAAAAGATAGGCTCGGAGGGGTGTACTAGGGGTTTCGTGCACTAAAAATGAGTACAACGCTAAGGGTGTGGGAAAAATTAGTTGACTTAACTAGCCAAGTAATATGACTTAAACGGTCAAGTAATTGTAATACGGGTTTAACACAAGGGTGATCCTAATGCCTCTTATCATGTAGTAAATCCTACCACACGAATGTAGTCTCACTAGCGGTCTCGGGATGCATCACTAACGCAAGTTCTAGAATCTAAATGCTACCGGTATACTCATAAGCACTAATAGTAAATGCTTTTCCTATCAAATCTAAAGGCGAACCTCACATTTTTTGGTGGAAAATTTTTCTGAATATACGGTTATGTGCTAGTCATACAATCTCCTATCCATGAGACGCTTGCTATGGCTAAAGTTTCACTCCTAAATGTTGTAAAAAATTTTAAATTTGGCGCTAAAATTGCACTAACAAGTATTTCTCGTAGTTTTATTACACATCTACCATCAAACAAAACAAACTCAAGCGAAAGTGCATATGTAAGGTATCATCTTTTTACCCCCCCCCCCCCCCCTTACACTTAAGATGAACATTGTCCCCAATGTTCAAGTAAAGAATGTAGAAGTGAAAAAGTAAAGAGAATGAAATCAAATACTCCCCTGATTCGCTCGGTATGGATTATAGGTTGGCCAGGTTAAATCTTCTTCCAAGAAAACGAACAATCAAAGCTTCCCTTCCAGAATATAAATCATCTCCTTGTCAAACATAACCTGTAAATCCTGACAAAATAGACAAGACAACCTCGCGTAAAATTGGCGGCATCCTATATAAGTTACTAAATCCTAGAAAACAAAGTAAGATATAATGCTTGTGGAATGAAGTTTGCAGATTTCCTGGAGATTATAAAACTTAATAATTCACAAAAACCATAAGACTCCGTTAGAAAAACAAAATCGGTAAAATTTCCAGATTTTAACTCATGACGCCGTCAAGAGTAAACCCCTGACGCCGTCAGAATGGACCTGCAGAAATTCTTATGTTAAGTTTCCGGAAAATTTCTGGAAAAACTTCGTCCTACTTCCTGGAAAATCCTGCAAAACTTCATTATGACTCGATACAAGCATTTGACTCTAACAAATACGAATATACATGTTCATTTAATATTGTGTAGAATCATGATCGGTTTGTTTCTTGAAAACATATTTGGGGTTTCCCCTTACACTTATCTTTTGCAAGAATACTTTTAGGTTGGAGTTAAGACTAGGCCAAACAACATAGTAAAGTATTTTCACATTTTATTTTAGAAACATGATCAACCAACAATAAAAATAAAACATTCATACGGAAGCAAATAACAATCAAACAAATAAAATCACACAAAACATGGGTTGCCTCCCAAGAAGCGCTTTTCTTTATTTACGAGTCTTGTAGCTAGACTCAAAGTCGTGGGTTACTACGTTTTCCTATCCCGCAAAATGAATGCGGTCTCAAACATCTTAACCAGTCTCTTATCCTTCCTATACTCGGGACCTAAAGCTAAATATTTCGAGTAATAGATCTCTTTCTTTGCGTAACCTCCAATCTCTCTCTCTTCCTCACTCTCAACCTTAATCACGGGGATGTTGTCAACATCGAGATCCTCAACCTCTCTTCTTTATGGGGCATCCTATATCTAATGTTCTTCTCTTGGGTTGCGAATGTGATAATGCCCGTATCATGGTTGTAAGTCATTTTAGAGGTTTTAACAAAAGGTTCTCCTAAAACAATCTGACACAAAGATTGATCAATAATTCCCCTAACATCTTCTAAGATCATAAAGTCGCACCTATAGACAAAATTCCCAATGAAAACATGTAACCCTCGAACCCGCTCAACAAAATTACTCATGCGATTAGGGTTGTAAGGGTCCCACCTAGGTTTCAACTTTTTGTTCATGATCCAATTATAATAAAGCCTAGACATGATGTTCATTGGTGCCTTTAAATCGATATAAGTGTGTTCTCTAAACATATGACCAATCATGCATGGAACCTTAAAATTCATAGGATTGTGCTTCCTAATCCATGGGTGTTTTCGGTACTTTGCGGGGCAAGGGCATTTTAGAAGGAACTTATGGTACCTCAATTCCTCAAGGGTTGGTGTGGAGTTCCTAATTATTCTATCATCATCCCATGGCCCTTCCCTACAAGTGTTATTCCCTAGCTTGATTTCACATTCATTCATCTCATTGACCTTCATTATTTCATCATTTTCCGTTTTAAGTTGGTAATGTTGCAAAATAACTTCCTTGGGTAAGATGAATCTAGTTAAGAAGTAGGAAGCAAGATCGTCCCAAGAGGAGACGGATCCTTCGGGGAGTTGGAATAACCATTGAAGAGCCCGACCACGTAAAGAGAATTGAAAGAGGGCTAAAAGTCCCTCTTCTTGGTTATCAATACCTATTCCTATAGAAGTGGTAATTTTTAGGTAGTTTTCAAGGTGTCGGGTCGGGTTTTCGAAAAAATACCCATGGAATGCACACCCGTCTTGCACCAATCGAACGGTGCTGGATTGCAAACGGATGGTCCTTATAGGTGGTTGGATTGGTTGTGGTAGGTTTTGTGGTTGGCTTCGTTGCGGTGGGTTGATGGGTTCAAAGATGTTACCACCTTCCATGATGTCGGATGGTAAAGAGTTACGAACAAAGGCACGAAGAAATAAGATAGACTAAAGAAGACCTAAAAATAAAAATAAAATCTTACTAGAAAGGAATCTAGCAAGTAGATCTAATAAAAAGAAATCCTAACCTAGACAATAACTATTCCCCAGGCTGCGGCGCCAAAAACTTGATGCATGGGAATCGCAACAGGCTTTACCTCTCGAGGGATCTCGAGAAGCTTACAACCCCCACCAGGCAGTGTACCTGATCGTTGTAGTATAGTATAGTGACAAGTACCGGAGGATTGATCGTTCAGCTTGGGAATAGTGCCGCTAGGATTAGAAAGCCTAATTACTAGTTCTAAAGGTGAGGGATGATTATTTTTTGTCTTTTTATGTTTTTATGAAAGCAAGTAAAATCTCGGGTTTTGAAGGAGTGGGCGGAATTAGTTGCTATTCAACTAACCCAAAACTAATATATATTCAAAATAAAATACTGAAAATGAAATTAAACTAATTATTACAAAGGTTGTGAGCAGTAATTGGAGAAATTGTGTTTACTTAGACTTCATTACTCCCTAGATATCTTTTACACGTTAATTACTTGTTATAATTGCATGGATGACGGATCGTATTCCTTAATACCATTCATGGGGTGGCATACATAACTCCCCAATTCTATGAGCTCTTATCTCCTCCTACACCATGACCCAGCACAACTATAGGGATTGTAAACAGTGGCTCATGCATTAAATACAACCAATAAAGACCTAGTACGCCTCGGTTCATGTTTCTTAAGACGTTCAAGCATGTTACCATTTGGAGATCTGCCAGTTTTCTTAAGCCTAACATATAAAATCATTCATCCAAGACAAGAATAAACAAGTAATCAACACATAATCAACATCTAGGTTTCATTAGATCTAAGCAAACACAAAGGAGATCTAGCCTAGCATAATTGAATTGAGACAAGAACAAGATATAGACAACCAACACATAGACATATTGATTGAATTAGAAAAACACTTATCTCAATTACAATGCAAGGTATCAAGGGTTTGGAACCCTTGAAAAACCTGTAAAAGTTGCACCAAATTCGTCTTTAGGGTTTCACCAAAACTTCTCTTTTTTTAATGTAAAAACTAGAAAACTATATATAGGAAAACTGGGCTGACGGCGTCAAGACAACATTGTGACGCCGTCACCTCGCCGCCAAATACTTCCTCGGACGGCCTTGATCTACTTATGACGGCCTATGTGACGCCGTCACCAACCACGGTATTTTCTTCTTGGGACTTTGACGCCGTCAGGATGATTTTTGACGCCGTCATCAACTACGGTATTTTATTCTTGATGTCTGACGCCGTCAGGGTATAACTCTTGACGCCGTCACCTAGTGCTTCCAGCATGGAAAATTGATACTTTGCCGTTTTCTTCACTTTTATGCTCCAAAAACGTCCAAAATGGCTTCTTTTCCAGAATTCACTCTCCAAGTACCTAAAATCACAAAAGGAACGATTTAGGGCAATATTTGATCAAATAAATTCGGATTCGGGCTTAAATGACCCCCTAAAAACGGATCATTTTTCGCCTCATCATCAACCACCGGGCTTTACCGACTTTGAAAAACCTAATCATGTTTACAAACTTAAAAAGGCTTTATACGGACTTAAGCAAGCTCCAAAAGCATGGTATGATCGACTTAAAACCTTCCTAGTTGACCATAAGTACACCATAGGCCTAGTTGACAACACTCTCTTCACTAAGAAGAAAGAATCACACATTATCATAGTTCAAATTTATGTTGATGACATAATATTCGGATCAACTTGTCAAGAGCTATGCGATGATTTCTCTAAAATCATGCATGAAGAGTTTGAGATGAGTATGATGGGAGAACTCAACTTTTTATTAGGACTTCAAATTAAATAATTAGAAGATGGGATATTCTTAAATCAATCTAAATACATAAAAGACATGCTTAAGAAATTTGGTTTAGAAGATTCAAAACCTATAAAAACGCCTATGTCCTCGGAAACCAAACTCACAAAGGATGAGGAAAGTGAATCAGTAGATAACACTAAATATAGGGTATGATTGGTAGTCTACTTTATCTCACGGCTAGTAGACCCGACATTATGTTTAGCGTTTGTCTATGTGCTCGCTTTCAAGAAGATCCCAAAAAAATCCATCTTGAAGCCGTAAAAAGGATTTTTTAGGTACATCAAAGGTACTACACATCTAGGATTGTGGTATCCCAAAGGAACGGGTGTAGAAACCATAGTATATGCCGACTCGGATCATGCCAGTGACTATGTTGACAGAAAAAGTACAAGTCTTATTTGTACTTTTGTTGGACATTGTCTCACCTCATGGTTCTCCAAGAAGCAAACGGCCCTCGCAATCTCAACAACTGAAGTCGAATACATATCGGCCGGAAAAGCATGTCAACAAGCTCTTTGGATGAAGCAAGCGCTCGTGTACTACAGAATTCTGATTAAAGACATATCTATCCTTTGCGACAACAAAGGAGCCATCGACCTGAGTAAAAATCCAGTCCAACACGCTCGTACTAAACATATAGAAATCCGTCATCATTTCCTTCGTGACAATGTTCAAAAAGGAAACATCTCCATCGAGAAAGTATCCTCCGAAGACAACATTGCCGACATTCTTACAAACCCCCTTAAACGTGAACCATTTAATCTTCTTAGACTAGGACTAGGACTTATGGAACCTACTTCATGGTTAAACGTTAAATAAAATCGTAGAAATTAAAAACCAAAAATCCTTGTTCTTAAACCTGCAGGACTGGCGGAACCAAGAAAAACAAAGGGCGGATCCCTCTGTTTGGTTCCATCCAATCTATCAAAAGCCTGCACAGGTTCCCTTTTTATATATTAAACCATAAAAGTCCCA
This sequence comes from Artemisia argyi, assembly GCA_030686995.1. NCBI lineage: Eukaryota > Viridiplantae > Streptophyta > Magnoliopsida > Asterales > Asteraceae > Artemisia > Artemisia argyi. The sequence continues at coordinate 130,421,205 of CM060695.1, read as the reverse complement.
TACTCTATACCACTCACCAAAAACAGTTACTATTCACTTCCATATCCATTTTCACATGAAAATTAGGGTTCTTGCTCAGCCACTCTTCATTCCTATCATCATTGTAAATATTCTAAACACAATTACTCTCCTGGTCTGTGTCTAGGAAATTCTATTTATGCACAAAAACTAAAAACTTAGGGTTATGCATCAACTTAGGAAATCATGAAGTAAATTTGTCATAAACAAACTAATTATGTTTTCCATTAGTTGGGAATTGCATCTTGTAAGACATTATCACATTATACCAAACACCCCATGTCAAAATTTTGAAAAATCTTCTCATATTTAGGAAAAATATTTTTTCATTGATAATACAAAATAAAAACGTTATGTTTAAAACATCACTTGCATTATGTCTCTTGAATGCTAAAGGGGATACATAAATAATATGTATTTTCGGGCACATTCAACCGTATCTACATTGAACTAGGAGCATTTGGATTATCTCAACATTTACACAAAATTTGCATAAGTAAAACCATTTTAAGCATTAAAATGAGTCGAGATAATCACAACTCCATATTGTTTTCATAGAGGCACACACTAGAATTTTTACACTTAAACCATTATTTACATAAGCTAAAATATGAAAATTATGTTTCTAGGTTCATCATGCCTCCCGCAACCTTCTATGACCACAAAGACACCACCAAATACCTACCCAAACACCATAAGACCAAAGGGCTAACCACGGCCCAAGTAGAAATCTTTAAGAACCTTGAGAAGCGTTATGTTCATGAAGGTAGAACCATTGATCCTACTTTCCTTGTCGGAACCAACATTAGGGAAGAACTCTCTTTTATCGACTTTGATTGCCTCTTAGACATAGATGAGCCAATTTGTCCTCGTTTCATCCTAGAATTCTATGCTTCCGTGACCCTTAGCACGGATGATGAAGGTCTCATGTCATTAAACATTTCTATCAACCAAAATGACTTTGAAATCACCTTAGATCAATTTGCTCAAGTGCTTCATGTTCCTAATCGGGGCACATGTCTCTACACCGACAAATGGCCACTTTCAACTCTTGACTCAATCCATGATCGTATTCATCCTTATGATACCCCTCTAGTGAACAAAGAAGAAATTCGTGGCCACCTTTTTTCTAGGACTTCTCATACTAGGATAACCCGAGGAGGAGAGGAAGTTGCCAAAGACCCGTTTGGAATGGAGCTTAATGAGTTGAGACCCCAATTCTTGAAATAGGAGGAGATCATTAGGGCCAATGTCATTAGTACTTTAGGCAATAGGGACCATATCAACACTTTTCTCTCCTACATGCCCTATAGTGTATCCACCCGCCAAACTTTCAACTTAGCCTACTACATTTCCAAAAGGATGGCAAACATCTCGATTCAAGGTACCACCGCTCTTCCATACGGGATGGTTCTCACCCGTCTATTTAGGTTTTATGAACCCATTCCTCCAAATCCTAGAGGTCATCGCCTAGATTATCCTCTTATTCCTCACACCTTTGTGGCATTAAGTGATGAACGAGTTTACAAAGCCAAAGGTAAACGTCCTCACCCTCCTACCTCATCATCATCATCATCCATGAGTGAAGACGACAATCTACCAAACTCTAGGCTCCCACCTATTGAATACCTCTCACAACTTCCATCCATACCGAATGAGTCGGATGAGTTCAAGCAAACCAAAGGGATGTGGAAATGCTTTGGGAGATACCTTGGGAAGATCTACAAGAATGTGAACAAGAAGTGAGGATGTTTAGAGGGTGTTTGGCACAAGGGTGCATTTGAACTACTTGGTCATCAAAACAATGTTATTTTATGTTTTTATGATGTTTTAGGATGATATCATGTATGTGGATTATGTGTGAACTAACAACATTTGCAGGGGATAACTATTTAGTACTATGCCATTTTCACTTTTCGGCTAAAAATTTGAATGCTAGAATCGCTCTCTCAAACTCTACATGTAAGCATGTTTCTACCTACAATTTTTGTTTCTTCTATCTGAAAAAAATTGATTGCCTAAGTTTTAGGAAAAATTTTGGAATTCGGAAAAACCATGTAGTCGTAAAACCCGCTCTGTCTCAATTTTGGGCCTCCACGGAAACGGCGGAACCCATTTTTTGGTTCTGTCCGTTAATAAACTTGGTTCCGCCATGTTTTTCCAACGGATACGGCGGAACCCAAAACTTGGTTCCACCCGTGTTGTCGTTTGGTTCCTCCAATCCTACAGCAATATTTTGATCTTTGAATTGTTTTTGAATTTTTCTAGCAATCCTTAGGTTCCAAACTTGCTTCCTACATGCTAGTTAGTATTTATCAGTAATTCTAGAGCTATCTTATCACACATTAACCAATAGGATCATCATTCCTGCCAAAATTTCAAATTTTCCTAAACTAAGCCAAGGAACTTTTCTCATACAAGGAAGGAACCCTTCCTTTGGTTCCTCCAAATTCGTGGAACAACCTGACAACATGTATCCTCCATGATCACATAGCATTTACTTCTCCACTTAGTCTTTCACTCCATCCAACTCCATTGGATTGACTTCCAATGATTTGACAACTTCTTGGAACTCATCCAAATGATTAGGAACATCCAAAAATGTATGGATCAACATCAAATCCAAACACCAATTTCCATATCATGTTCTTCCTATAAATTGACCAACATTCACACATCTAATTCACACCATCACCATCTTTTCTCTCAACCTTATACTTGTAATCCTACCAAAGTCTTGCAATGACAAAATCCACCACCTCATCCGAATCATCAAGACCTATTAGGAGAACTGATGAGGCGAAAAATGATCCGTTTTTAGGGGGTCATTTAACCCCGGAATTGAATTTATTTGATCAAATATTGCCCTAAATCATTCCTTTTGTAATTTTAGGTACTTTGGGAGTGAAATCTGGAAAAGGAAGCAATTCGGACGTTTTTGGAGCATAAAAGTGAAGAAAACGCCAAAGACTTAATTTTTCATGCTGGGAACAGTGTGTGACGGTGTCAAGAGGAAGAAGTTGACGGCGTCAAGAGTAAAGATCATGACGACCCAATACAGGAATGAAGGCGTCACAAAGTAGAGCGTCAAGAGTTAAATGTGTGACGGCCTGCAAAAGTGGATTACATGACGGCGTCAGATGTAGATCAAGGCAGTCCGAGGATTATTTTGGCAGCGAGATGACGGCGTCACAAGGTTGTTCTTGACACCGTCAGCCTCTAATATCTATATATAGTTTTCTAATTTTCATTCATAAGAGAGGAACAAGTTTGGAGAAACCCTAAAGCAGAACCATATACGAATTTTACAGCTTTTCAATGGTTTTCAACCCTTGAATCCTTACATGTGTTATTGAGATAAGTCTTTTCTTAATTCAATCAATATGTCTATGTGTTGGTTGTCTATATCTTGTGCTTGTCTTGATTCCACCATGTTAGGCTAGATTTATCTTGTGTTTGCTTAGTAATGAAACCTAAATGTTGATTATGTGTTGATTACTTGTTTATGGTTGTATTTGATGAATGATTTCAATGTTAGGCTTAAGAAAACTGGCAGATCTCCAATTGGTAACATGCTTGAACGTCTTAGGAAACATGAACCGATGTGTACTAGGTTTTATTGGTTGTATTTAATGCATGAGTAAATTCTAATGATCCCATGTTAGGAGCTTCTTGCAGGCTCGACATAGGAGTGAAGTAGGCATTCATAGGATTGGGGAAGTAAGTACGCCACCCCATGAATGGTATTAAGGAATACAATCCGTCATCCACGCAACTATAACAAGTAATTAACGTGTAAAAGATATCTAGGGAGTAGTGAAATCTAAGTAAACACATTTCTCCACTTATTGCTCACAACCTTAGTTTAATATAGTTTTATTTTCATTTTTAGTATTTTATTTTGATTGCATCTTAGTATTGGGTTAGTTGACTAGCAACTAATTCCGCCCAAATCCTTCAAACCTGAGATTTTTAATTTGCTTTCTAAAAAATATAAAAATACAAAAAAGAATCATCCCTCATCTCTAGAACTAGTATTTAGGTTTTCTAATCCTAGCGACACTATTACTAGCTGAACGATCAATCCCCCGGTACTTGTCACTATACTATACTACAAGGATCAGGTACACTGCCTGGTGGGGGTTGTAAGCTTCTCGAGATCCCTCGAGAGGTAAAGCCTGGTGCAATTCCCACGCATCAAGTTTTTGGCGCCGCAGCCCGGGGAATAGTTATTGTCTAGGTTAGAATCTCTTTTTATTAGGTCTACTTGCTAGATTCCTTTCTAGTAAGATTTTATTTTTATTTTTAGGTTCTTTTAGTCTATCTTTTTCTTTATGTCTTTGTTTGTAAAAACCTTTCCATTGACTATTTCGTTAGCCGTTATGGAGAACGCGAATCCACCATACTACCAACCACGAAATTCACCCATTCCAAATGACATCTTGATGTTTAAACAACATGAGGATGAACCTATCTATGATGCATGGGCTCGTTTTAAATATTTACTCCGAAAAGTCCCTCATCATAATTTCGATCTGTGGTCCCAAATTGAAATATTTTACCATCGTGTCGACCACTATAGCAAAATGGACATTGACCATGCCGCAGATGGGGACCTTTGGGGGATTAAGTGTTAATGAAGCATGGGAAACCATAGACAATTGTGCCAAACTTTCCAAAAAAATGGACAACCCAACAAACGTTGTTACGGATCAATTGATAGCAAGTTTAAGGGAACAAGCAAGAAGATTGTTTGGGGATAAACCTATAGATGAGATAACTGGGCACACGGGGTGGTTTGATTTCACCACAATACAAGCTGAGCACATTGGTAATCCTGATAAGATGGAGGATAGAGTTGAAAATTTAAACCCACCAAGTACCCCACAAGTCCTACCATCATTTGAGGCATATACACCGCCCGTGACTGATTCGGATGGAGTAGAAGAGACTTTAGGAACCCCAATAGAGGTAGAACCTTTGAACCAAACACAACTAGAGGATATAGGTTTGAATACTTATAATGATAACCTTACTCTTAGTTCTAGGGAATTTTCTAGTTTTGATGAACCGGAGCCTCAACCAAAACCGTTACTTAATCTTCCATCCTTGGATTAAAATTTAGGAATTGAAATAGGTTCTGACCCACCCATCAACCCATGTTGTCCGGGTAGTCTTAGGATAAAGGTAGTGGACTCTAAGCCTTGTAGAGAGGAAGCCAATATAGGAGTGGAAAATGACTTTACATGCTTACATCACCCATTTATGATTGATTACAAGAAACATTATGGGTTTAAACCGGGTTTATTAGGTCAAGATGGATCCCCAACTAGTAGTCACTTAAAGTTGATAGAAAATGATCCCTTTCTAAGAGAAAATCATAATACACCCATTAACCCGATTGAATTTGGTAAGGTTATGATGATAGGAGCACACCCATTTGAGCATTTAATTCATCCACCACTCTTTCCTCACGAGGCATATTTACACCCTAAGGGTGTGTATCGCTACTTCCACCCGCACTTAATCCTAAGTGTAGGGAAAACCTCCCCTATCTTCGTTAAATAAGGGTAGAGTCAGGCTCGTGACTCGAACAAAAACAAGCGCTTCTTGGGAGGCAACCCATGCTTTGTGTGATTTTTATTTTGTTTGTTTGTTATTTGCTTCCGTATGCATGCTTTATTTTTATTGTTGGTAGATCATGTTTCTAAACCAAAGAGTGGAAATACTTTATTTTGTTGTTTTGGCCTAGTCTTAACTTCACCCAAAGGTATTTTTGCAAAAGATAAGTGTAAGGGGAAACCCCAAATATGTTTTTAAGAAACAAACCGATCATGATTCTCCACAATATTAAATGAACATGTATATTCGTATTTGTTAGAGTCAAATGCTTGTATCGAGTAATAATGAAGTTTTGCAGGATTTTCCAGGAAGTAGGACCAAGTTTTTCCAGAAATTTTCCGGAAACTTAACATAAAAAATTCTGCAGGTCACTTCTGACGGCGTCATGAGCTTGCTCTTGACGGCGTCACGGGTAAAAATCTGAAAATTTTACCGGTTTTGTTTTTCTAACGGATTCTTAAAGTTTTTGTTGAATTATTAAGTTTTATAATCTCCAGGAAATATACAAACTTCATTCCACAAGCATTATATCTTACTTTGTTTTCTAGGATTCAGTAACTTATGTAGATTGCCGCCGATTTTATGCGAGGTTGCCTTGTCTGTTTTCTCAGGTTTTACAGGTTATGTATGACAAGAAGATGATTATTTTTCTAGAAGGGAAGCTTTGATTGTTCATTTTCTTGGAGGAAGATTTAACCTGACCACCTTATTATCCATACCGAGCGAATCCGGGGAGTATTTGATTTCATTTGTTTTACTTATTTCACTTTTACATTCTTTACTTGAACATTGGGGACAATGTTCATCCTAAGTGTAAGGGGAGGGTGAAATGATGATACCTTACAGATACACTTTCGCTTGAGTTTGTTTGTTTGATAGTAGATGTGTAATAAAACTATGAGAAATACTTGTTAGTGCAATTTTAGCGCCAAATTTAAAATTTTTTACAACATTTAGGAGTGAAACTTTAGCCATAGCAAGCGTCTTATGGATAGGAGATTGTATGACTAGCACATAACCGTACTTTCAGAAAAAATTTCCACCTAAATATGTGAGGTTCGCCTTTAGATTTGATAGGAAAAGCATTTCTATTAGTGCTTATGAGTGTACCGGTAGCATTTAGATTCTAGAACTTGCGTTAGTGGTGCATCCCGAGACCGCTAGTGAGACTACATTCGTGTAGTAAGATTTACTATATGATAAGAGGCATTAGGATCACCCTTGTGTTAAACCCGTATCATAAGTACTTGACCATTTAAGTCATATTACTTGGCTAGTTAAGTCAACTAATTTTTCCCACACCTTAGCGTTGTACTCATTTTTAGTACACGAAACCCCTAATACACCCCTCTGAGCCTATCTTTTCGTTTCTAACTTTAAGCATTTTACTTAAAGGAAGAATTTGTTACACCCCACTTAAATGTACACCCAAATCGCCTTAGCCTTCCGTGTATGCGCTCATTTTTAGTGCATTATTGTTATTTGTTAAACCCTAAGTTAACTATCTAATTGATTACATGGTTGCTAAGTCGAGTCATATCCTTGTACATATTGTTTTGGGACGATTGGGACTCATGGGTAAAAGTACTTAGTTTATGGAGTAATGGGGAAGAACATCATATATTACCCCCGTATGTACGTTAATCTTAAAAGTACTCCAAGTGTTTTGATTTTCTTAATTCGAGTCATTAGATTAGTTTATTGTAAAGTATGTAAAAATTCAAGTGTAAGGGGAATGTTTATTCCCTATGATGTATTATTTTGGATGGTAGGGTAAGATTGTATGAAAAAAAAAAAAAAAAAAAAAAAAATCGAAAAAGCAAGAGAAAGAAAAAAAAATAGAAATAGAAAAAGAAAATAGAAAAACATACGGACTACCATCCCGTTTCATTCTATGTTTATTTTATGTTTTTGTTATTTTTCATTTATTAGCTTAAGTCGAGTCTAGTCTTGGCTTAGCAACGCCATATTGTACATGTAATTAACCAAGATTGTTAACTCGCTACCAGTAAAGACTGCCTATATCCAACAAAACCGTGTATTTCATATCCCTACACCTAACGTTACAACCCTTTAAAAGACCTTTTTGATAGTTTATCCTAGGTGCTTACGCTATGTGGTGGAGGTTTGATCCTTTCCCAAGCCTATGGTAATCTATTTTGCTATGACAGGTAGTGAGAGATATTTTCCGTTTCCATATTGTAATTTATACTTTATTACACCCGAGAGATGTGAGTATCTAAACACTATTTGTGAGGTGCTAGTGCATGACCTCCGTGCTTGTCTTTGGTCTTTAGTGGAATGATTATTTGTTGTAATTACTTTTATATTAGTGTTAAATGACCCCTAACTTGTATTTTGATTAGAATAAAAGCGCATTTGCTTGAGGACAAGCAAATCTTAAGTGTAAGGGTATATGATGAGGCGAAAAATGATCCATTTTTAGGGGGTCATTTAAGCCCGGAATTGAATTTATTTGATCAAATATTGCCCAAAATCGTTCCTTTTGTGATTTTAGGTACTTTGGGAGTGAAATCTGGAAACGGAAGCAATTCGGACGTTTTTGGAGCATAAAAGTGAAGAAAACGCCAAAGACTTAATTTTCCATGCTGGGAACAGTGTGTGACGGCGTCAAGAGGAAGAAGTTGACGGCGTCAAGAGTAAAGATCATGAAGACCCAATACAGAAATGAAGGCGTCACAAAGTAGAGCGTCAAGAGTTAAATGTGTGACGGCCTGCAAAAGTGAATTACATGACGGCGTCAGATGTAGATCAAGGCAGTCCGAAGATTATTTTGGCAGCGAGATGACGACGTCACAAGGTTGTTCTTGACGCCGTCAGCCTCTAATATCTATATATAGTTTTCTAATTTTCATTCATAAGAGAGGAACAAGTTTGGAGAAACCCTAAGGCCGAACCATATACGAATTTTACAGCTTTTCAAGGGTTTTCAACCCTTGAATCCTTACATGTGTTATTGAGATAAGTCTTTTCTTAATTCAATCAATATGTCTATGTGTTGGTTGTCTATATCTTGTGCTTGTCTTGATTCCGCCATGTTAGGCTAGATTTATCTTGTGTTTGCTTAGATCTAATGAAACCTAGATGTTGATTATGTGTTGATTACTTGTTTATGGTTGTATTGGATGAATGATTTCAATGTTAGGCTTAAGAAAACTGGCAGATCTCCAATTGGTAACATGCTTGAACGTCTTAGGAAACATGAACCGATGTGTACTAGGTTTTATTGGTTGTATTTAATGCATGAGTAAATTCTAATGATCCCATGTTAGGAGCTTCTTGCAAGCTCGACATAGGAGTGAAGTAGGCATTCATAGGATTGGGGAAGTAAGTACGCCACCCCATGAATGGTATTAAGGAATACAATCCGTCATCCACGCAACTATAACAAGTAATTAACGTGTAAAAGATATCGAGGGAGTAGTGAAATCTAAGTAAACACATTTCTCCACTTATTGCTCACAACCTTAGTTTAATATAGTTTTATTTTCATTTTTAGTATTTTATTTTGATTGCATCTTAGTATTGGGTTAGTTGACTAGCAACTAATTCCGCCTAAATACTTCAAACCCGAGATTTAATTTGCTTTCTAAAAAATATAAAAATACAAAAAAGAATCATCCCTCATCTCTAGAACTAGTATTTAGGTTTTCTAATCCTAGCGACACTATTCCTAGCTGAACGATCAATCCCCTGGTACTTGTCACTATACTATACTACAACGATCAGGTACATTGCCTGGTGGGGGTTGTAAGCTTCTCGAGATCCCTCGAGAGGTAAATCCTGGTGCAATTCCCACGCATCAAGAACCGCTAGAATTAGCGTCAAACCATGTTGCTTCAACAAAACCATCCAACTAAGCTCATCATCATCAAGTGATTCATCCCTCAACATTTTATCACCCATCAATGATACCAACTTTCTAAACCTTGCTACTCCAACACCATCTCCAAAACCTTGCAATGATAACATAATCACCACTCCTCCACCAACTATAACACCAAGTGATCCAACACCACCTTCGGCACCAAGTCAACCTTCAAAAACTCCATCACCTCAATCACCAAAATTGACACCTATGGAACTCTTCAAGACACCACCAACATCACCACATTCATTTATGGAAAGTTTAGAAGACCTACCACCTAGATCATCAAATCCACCATCATTGCCACTTTTTGACACTATTGATCAAATGGAAACTTAACAACAACCACGGTTTCAACCAAGTGAACCATTGGATGAAAAACCTCATCAACCATCATTAATAGAGCGTTTGGCTTACAAGCATGCTAGACCTTCCATCTTTCCTCAAGATCAAGATCATCCACAACCACAACCATTGTTGTTCCATCCCATTTACAAAGAGATCCATGGTCCTCTTTATGGAGAACCAAGCTTTCATCATCATGATCAACAACAAGAACCACCTCAAGACTTTTCCCACCACTTTGAGTCCATACTTCCTACCTATGAGGAAATAGAAGCATCTTTGTGGACCAAATCTCCAAATACTCATGAAGAACTTAACACTCACTTCACATGATTGATTCTCATCTCACCCAAGCCATGGATTTCCAAACCGCAATGTACTCATCAATTGTAGGAAACCAAAACACCTCTCAACCATCCACCTTTGCTCCCGCTACAACAAATGTTTCCTCCAACACCAATGACCCACCAACAACAAACCAAGTTCCACAACTACCACCTCTTCGCCATGATTGCATCATGTAAAAAAGAACCGCTCATATTAGTGAGAGATGCAACATCTTGGTACATGAGCTTCAAGATGAAATGCGGTTTATCCTTAACCACATTTTGGAGCGTCTTAACGCCATCTCTCACTTGCCTCAAGCTTAGAGCCTTATTAGGAAGATCAAATAATGGTAGAATCTCACCTAGGAATCTTTCCTTTTATAGATGTAGTTGTCATTTTCATTCCACCTTGTATGGTTTGACTTTTTTATTCCAATAGTAGACTTTTTCAAGTCTTTAGGTTTGACTATTTTAAGTCAAAGTTTAAATTTTACTTGAAATATAATGGTTTCATGTCATTGTTGAGAAAGGGCCCAAGGAAGCAAAACTACAAAGCAAAAAACATCAAAAGTGCAAAAGAAACTCGAAAGCAAAACTGTAAAATCTACTAACCTATTAAAACAATCGATACAAAAGAGGACAACAAAGGCCCACAAGACAAAAAAGTCTCATAACCTCTCTTTGTGCGAATGGAAGGCATCACTTTGGTATCACTTGCTGCCAATCCATATACGTCTTTTCTAGCACCACTACTTGACCCATATAAATCCAAGCTGCTCAAATTTACCCCGTCACAATTCATCATCTGAAACACAACACGTTAAAGGGTCATTTAACCATTTTTGCCAACACAGCCTACATTTTTTTGACCTTCTCACCATCCACTCAAAGCTTTGGAGTTTAATGTCTTGCACTATTTTGTTTACACTTGATGCCTTAGCTCTAAAAACTACATTATTCCTTTCTTTCCAAATGTGATATCCGGTAACCCAAGTTACTGTCTGCCATAGTGATCTCAAGTAATTTGGCACCGCAACACCACCATTATGAAGGAGGACTTCGTTAGTAGTGAATGCATTAACCAAACCAATTTTCCACTATCCAAAAATCTTCTCCCAAATATCAGATGCCATTTTGCAAAGCACCAAACAATGATCGATTGTTTCCAACCCATCGTTACATAAAGGACATAAAAGACTATCCAAATCAACGCCTCTTTTATCAAGTTCACATCTAACCGGAAATCTTCTTCTAAGAGCCCGCCAAATGAATATGTTAACTTTTTTTGGTAATCGTTTGTTCCATAGAGTCTCTTGTTCAGCTTCCTCCTCGTGTAAGAACTTGCTATCCGCTATTCTTGATAAAGATTTGACCGTGAATCTCCCATCATCTTCAAGAAGCCACCTCCACGTATCCCTGCAATCAAAAGATAAAGAAAAATAGCCCAATACTCTCATTAGTTCTTCCATCTCACCACTAGCTCTACCCCTAAGCTCTCTCACCCACTCCCACTTCCAACACCAAGTCCCCTCAATCCACTCTCCTTTCTCAGTGACCTTTGCGTCCTTTTTACTATCCAAATAATATAACCTAGAAAATCTATCCCTCAACCTTAAAGTACCCCTCCATGTATCATCCCAAAAAGATGTGTTCCACCCATCTCCTATTTTCTTAAAAAATGAATTTGTAAAACTAATTCCCAATTTATCTAAATCTACCCCAACCCTTAACACGTCGCCCCACACCCCACCACCACAAACATCCTTACCCCCATTCCTGTTACCTAACCCCCCATCTGCACCATACACACTTTTAACCACTTTAACCCATAAAGAGTCCTCTTCAATCCTAAATCTCCACCACCACTTACCCATCAAAGCCAAATTTTTCACTCTTAATGACACAATGTTTAACCCCCCCCCCCCCCCCCCCCCCGCCCCATATGAAGATAAAACCGAATCCCACTTAACCCAAGACATTTTTTTACTTTCCCCGACCCCACCCTAAAAGAAATCTCGTCGTATACACTCAAGATTTTTAATCACACACACGGGCACACGAAACATAGAGAAATAGTACAATGGCAAGCTACCAAGAACCGATTTTACTAAGGTTAATCTTCCACCAAATGACATCGTTTTAGCTCTCCATTTTAAAATCCTTTTTTTGAATTTTTCGACGACCAGTCTCCATGCACTCTCCCTTTTCATATTCATTCCGATAGGAAGTCCTAAGTAAGTGAAAGGAAATTCGCCTACACTACATCCCATCCGCCTCGCCATCACCTCAATCTCTCCATGCGACACACCAATCCCATACACGCGACTTTTGTTCAAGTTGACCCTCAAACCTAATACTTCTTCAAAGCATTTTAATATACACATCAAGACTTGAGCATTTTCTTCGCTCCATTCACCAAAAAATATAGTATCGTCGGCGTATTGTAAATGCGACACCATAATATTATCATTACCCACTGATATCCCTTTTAACAACCCTTTATCGACTGCCTCACTAACCATGGCGTTCAACCCTTCCGCCGCCATAATGAATAAAAATGGTGATAAAGGATCACCTTGTCGAACCCCGCGTTCCAAACGAAATTCCTCCGTAGGGGATCCGTTTACTAGAATAGACATCGTTGCAGATCTCAAACATGCTTCCATCCATGTGCACCATCTGTTTCGAAAACCCATTTGTTTCATCATACTAATCAAGAAATTCCAGTTAATGCTATCATATGCTTTTTCAAAGTCCACCTTAAACACTAATCCCTTCTTTTTCTTTTTTTTCAAAAAATCAACAACTTCATTTGCAATAAGAATCCCATCCAGAATGAACCTTCCTTCAATAAACGCATTTTGTACGTCACCCACTATCTTTCCAACAACCCTCTTAATTCTTACAGCCAATAACTTTGCCACGATTTTATAATAACACCCTATAAGACTAATAGGTCTAAAATCTCCGAGCCCCATAGGATCTGACACTTTTGGAATGAGTGTTACAAATGAGGCGTTACAATTCCTTGATATCTCTCCCTTATCCCAAAACCATTTCACCGCCCTTACCAAATCACTCTTGATCACGTCCCATAATCTTTTTAATACAAATATCGCTTAAAAACGTTATTTGTATTTTAGGATCTTTCTTAGTTTTGTTAACTACAAAAGGTAAAGTTTATTTTTGGCAAATCGTAAATATAGTTTAAAAGTCTAATCAAATATACTTTAGCTTAACTACATGTGTTAAAAATGTCTCATAAGTGATTTCATAAAGTGATTTCTAATCAAGTATACTTTAGTTTAAGTACATGTGTTAAAAATGTCTTATAAGTATATTTAGCAAGTTTTCTAAATAGTATGTTATATTAAGATATAAGCAAGCAAACTCCTTTTGGTAAATCATTCACTTGCTAAACATCTCAAACAAACATTTTTAAGTCTATACGTAAACTCTTTTACAAGTATACTTTCCTTTTTAAGAATATCTAAAATTAGAAATCTAATGTATACTTACATCATCACTTGCATCACACATGTCCCTTCAAGGAAACATGTGTGTAAGAAACATGTTTTATTTTGTATAGATTCATACTCAAGATCTCAAAGTTGACTTTGTGAGATCTTGAGAATATTGTGTTAGATTTTCTAATATCTTGTGCAGGATTCTGTCAGAGCTTCTGGCAGAACCCTCAGGGACAACGGACGAAACCAAAGTATTGGTTCCGCCGTATCCGTGGGTTGGTCTGGAAGTTGGCCTATAAATAGCAACCCACTCTTTGAGTTTTTCTTATCACTCATTATCATAATATATTGCATATACTTCATTTCTAACTCAGTACACTTTCATATTTGTGAGTATTTCTTTGTAGCAAAAAGATCACGAACTTACAAGCTTCAACACAATGTTTCAAGACTTGTCAAAGCATAAGCATAGTGTAAACTAGTAAAGTTTATACATCATTGTATTGTATCCATTTGTAGTGATCGGTTAGTATTTTAGTCCTTAAAATACTTAGAGTATCAGGAGTTGTTTTACCCTTGTAAAAGAACTATCGGGAGTGGTTGTACCCTTGTGAAAGAACTCGATATCTAGCATAGTGTCGGAAATAGTGTGTAAGCGATGTGTAAGGTTTTCTCCGCCGGATAAAGGAGCTTGTTGACTAGTGCAAGAAAACTCTCGAGTTGGATACTCGGGGGGTGGAGTAGGGCAAGGAAAAAGAGTCCTTGTAGCCGAACCACGATAAACAATCGTGTTATGGTTTGATCGTTTCTTACTTTTATTCTTGCATATTATTTATTGTTTGATAAGTTTTAATTGTCGATTACACGTAAAAGTTTTCAAAGAAAATCAAGTTAAAACAAGTAAACTATTCAACCCCCTTTCTAGTTTTCCACACCCTCTACCATACATATTCCCTCTTCCTCTTCCACTAAAACCACCTCTACTAGAACCTTCACCATATAAATTTCTTTGTCCATTGACACCTGCATTATTCCCCTCCTTTCTAACAGACTCTTTGCCACCAACTGTCTTCCATTCACTACCATTAACACCTTCATTCACACCTTTATAAGTTCTTTGAGTCACATTATCATTTCTAACCTTCTTATCAGCTTCATTTACAACCCTATGCACACAATGCTCATAGTTATGACCAAAAAACTTGCAACGTCCACAAATAGGAGGCTTCCAAACATATTCCACATGTAATTTCATAGTCCTACCCAAACTTTTATAATTAACTTCAACATGATCAACAAGCCCCTTAGCCGCATCAACCTTAACTAACACCCTAGCAAAATTAGCCCTACCCGAAGCCTTTTCACACATTGAAGCCGTTATCCTATCCATGATGATAGGAGTACCAATACCACTAGCAATTCTACTTATGCCTTCAAAATTCCATGCCTCAAGCAGCACATTCATAATCTTCACCCAAATAGGCACTTTAGTAGGCTCTGGTTTACTCATACACATACCCGCTTCCCATTTTTGAATAAACAATGGCTTACCATCAACAAGCCAAGGTCCATTTTCCAACACATACCGCACACCCTCATCAGCTTTAAACTTAAAGAAGTACAGACCACATTCATTCAAGATAGCATACTCAAAAAAGTATGGTCTCCACATTCTTCTAAGATGACCCATAATTTCCCTATAACTCATCTTCAACCCCATAAAATACCCAACCAATGTCATTGACCAATTCTTACTTTCCTCTTCAATAACAGGATCCATTTCAACTACCTCAACACCCTTCTCATTGATACTCATAGGAAATAACTTCAACTTATTACTACCACTAAAACTCGTACCCTGAGCTGCATTTAAAAATGAAGAAGGTTTCTTAGCACTGTTATCTTCCTTCATCACCGTGTCATCATTGACCGCATGAACCTCATCAACTTCCTCAGAATTCTTACCCAAACTATTACCCTTATCATTACCATTAAGACTAGGCCATTTCTCAGCATTATTGAATGAGAATGAAGCACTAGCCTTACTACCACCATCACAAAGAACCTCACCCCTTTCAACAATCTAGGACTAAGATTCTTACTAGGACTAACATTAACAAAACTAGACATAGAAACATCATTACTACAAGCATCCTTAACATTAATCCCAGCCTCATCACAAACAACATGCTTATCCTTATCACTAGCAGAAACATTAAACTCAGAATCAACATTAACTTTCAAAGATTCATTAACCAAAGTACTTACCATATCCTTCTCAAAAGTAGAATGAACTTCCTTCTCAGAAACAGAAACAAATTCACCACAACTCCTAGATTCAAAACTATGATTATCAGCATCCAAACCTTCCTCCACAGCCTCATTTCCTTCATCATCATAAGCTACACCCTCCATACCCTTAACAAAATTACTCCCTTTACTAATTAACCTCGAATTAGCCTTCTTACCACCTGAGTGTGAAGGCTTATTAATGACCTTTGACTTTTTATTACTCTTGTGAACTTTATTGGAACGTATAACATCATCAGAGAGCTTTGGGGGCATTTCCAAATTAGGTTTATTTGGATCTGGATCTCTCATAGTGGAATAAAAGGTAAAATGGAAGTGGAATGAATATTAGAATCTACATAATCAAAAGATTGATTAGCATATAAGGATTTGGGGGAAAATGAAGATGAACAGGGAGAGAGTAACGGAAATAACGAAAATATAAAATGAATTAAAGGAGAAAATCCAACCGGTGGAAATGTGTGAAAATTATATCATCACAAGCGTGATGAACAGTAGATTCACATGTTAAAATTTCAAAGAAATTGAACGGTTAGATTAAAAATAGATTATAGATTACTTAATAAAATTCAAGGGTTTTTAGAGAAAGGATTTTTGTTTTCCAAAATTACGTGAACCTAAACTTTTCTTGAATAACTTCTGTATTTGAACATTTTTTAATTGTGAGTAGTCACTATTTTGCTTTGATATACCTCAGGTTACTTTAAATTCACAAACGATATATATCCAACTTAAACATCATAATTTTACATTTCTTCAACGCTTTAAAAGCATTGTATTTATGCACTAAAAATTTGTGTTTTAGGTAAAAGCTATCCCTATTAGAAATGCGCTTGCCTTTTAACACACGAAAACAAGAGCAAAGACAGTATTAAATAACATATAGATAAACAACTGATACGTATACAAATCGTTTTCTTCAAACAAAACCTACAGTTTTAAAGAGAGTTTTAGTTATTTTTAGTGGACTTTATTTTGTCATTGTGTACGCTCTTTGCTAATAATTTTTCTTTTTTGCCAACTTCTTTTATTCACTTTACGAACCGTTTTGAAATTTGAAGTCGTCATCGTACTTTATCTGTCGATGGGTGGTTGTAGTTGTGTACCATTACATATATATGAAGGTATGTTTTTAACTGAGAATTAATAAAGTTGTCTAAAATCTCGTATCAATCTTTCTGTCAAATGAATGATGTTGCAAGACGAAGAAGATGACCCATTTTTCTACATTCTCTTAATTTTCATGATGCGTCGTGTTATGAACATAGTTAATAAAAATTAGCATAATGTTTCAAAAATTCAAAATACATTACTCCGTAGTTGTTATATTTCACATCTGTAAAATACATTACTCCGTATTTGTTATATTTGACATCCGCATTTATAAAACTATTCTGTTTAGAAAGTTATAAAATAACCTTAAAAGTTACTCTATTTTACATGATAAAAATGAGAGGTATGTATTTTAATATTACGGGGTAATATTTTTGGCTTATCAATATTTTATGATTCGTACTTTAAAAAACAAAAAAAAAAAAAAAAAAAAAAAAAAAAAAAGGAGGAGGTGCCAAAATCCATTTAGGGGTAATAATAACCAATCCCGTTAAAAATAGCAAATCGACTTTGCGTATACTACAAAAGAAGCATGTATCTTGTATCACACACCTTAATTGGATAAAAAAAAAAAAAAAAAAAAAAGTTAACTATTTTTGTTTTGCGATATGACGTTTTTGAGAGTTTAATCGCAAGAAGCATTGAAATAATCATTATACGTATCGAAGAGTTGAGTTAAGTTCCACATTGATAATATTTTTAAATTTTGTTTTTGATACAAATTTATTAGTCAAGTTCTAGTAATCTGAGAGTCGAGTTTTGCTTTGGAATGGCCTTATGTTTATGAAAAAGACATTGAAAAATATCTCAAACTCGATTTGTGAATCTCGATACATTTCAAAGGAGATTGAACTTGAAAGAATATAACGAGATTGAACTCAAACTATGTTATAGTCTCATTTGCTAGCAACAACTTACCAAGACTTCATCTCAACTAAAACATTAACAACAACAAAACAAATCTTTACAGGTCAACTAAAGTACACCCACCAGTTCTATCCGAAAATCATATATTTATTTACAGGAATATTATCGGGCACAAAAAAATAGACATTATACACACAAAAAACGAAGGTGGCATACTTACTATGTTAAACTAATAATTAAAGAAGGATGTAAAATTTCAAAGAAGAATAAAAAACGATCACGGTGGGACTCGAACCCACAATCTCCCGCTCCGGAGGCGAGCGCCTTATCCATTAGGCCACGCGACCTTTCTTGCACATTTATATAACCATAGCTATACCATCTTTATTTAGCTAGAGATAGTGTAAGGGCGCTAGGCATAAATCGCTTTGCTATTTTCTTATAAAATTTAAGCTTAATCCCAATATCATTAGGGATGATAACGGGTCAGATTCGGATCGGATTCTGGTGTACCCGTACCTAAACCTGTTTATAGTACTCAGATCCGTACCCGTCCATTACTCATTGTGTACCCGGTTAATATTACCCATTGGTTTTTTGAGTTTTCTCGCGGATATCGAGCATCCGTAACCGAATATTCAATGAACAAAATGAAAGATATGAAAATAAAGTCACACTAAAACCCATCGACATAACAAAGCAACACACCATAGTATATTCAATTTGTTTTATAGTAAAAGAATACGAATATCATATAAAGCGATTGATGCTTTCGAATGATTCATGTACAATACCCAAACCCGCATTCAAACCCGCCAACCCACACCGAATCCGACCCAACCGGTTCGGGTTTTGATTTTCTCCATCGGTTTCGGGTGCTTTTGCCATCCCTACCAATGATAGTTAAATGACCCCTAATCTTTATATATCAAAATAAATAAGAGTTTCACGCATAATATTTTCATTTAATATTTTGTTATTAGTTGTCATTGTATTTATTTATTAAAATCTTAGGTTTTTAATCAATCGTATGTGATCATTAGAACCTACTATTTAAATTTTTAGTTATATTACTTTGTTAGTCTAAGAAAAAAGAAATTGAGTCTTCATACTACTAATTTTTGCCCCGTCTCTAACTGTGTTTATAAATATATTTTCAGATAGAAAGGCTAAAGTTTTGTGTATGGTTTACGCATCAGAATGGTTCAAAGTCTTCAAACCTCATATGGTTTGTTTTGTAAGTTTTGCTTGATAGTAATACCGGTGTTTGCATTGACCATATACTGTTTTTTTTTTTAACGGCAACTATTATTAGGAAAAAAAACTAGCAAGAAGCTAGCACAAACTTACAAGGAAATAAGAGAAGGGTTTTTACACCAAACATCCCAACTAAAAGAAAATTTACATCTAGAGGAAAACCATAAAAAAGAACGCTCAACAATGTCGTCAAACATCATTGCTTTTCGAGGCTTTTTGGACGAAAAAATCTCCAAATTTCTGTGCATCCAAATCGTCCACCATGAAACATACCAAACTCCTTCAAAAAGACTTTTAATCCTGGGACCCATTTTAATCGACAACAACCAAGAAAGTCACTCGGAGTAAGAGCCACAAGGCACCCACACCACATCCCACCAACGACAAACAACCCGAGAGACTTCAATCGCCAAAGTACACTTGAAAAAAATGTGCGGCACATCTTCATCATAAGAAATACAGTTCGGACATAAAGGAGAGTCAACCTGAATACCTGATTGATGCTAAACCGTCAACCAAAGTCAACCATGGATGTGGTCAAGATGGTCAAACAGCTTAGAATCAATCTCCGTGGAAGTACAGTGTTTCCCCGGGTCGTTATGTCCCGACGAGGTGTGGATGGTATTAAAACGGGTTTGTGATCGAGTGAATTTGGACAGGAAAGGGTTTAAAGTGAGTTGTGATGATTACACTACTGGAATATGAAAGATAATAGCTTAAATACACTATATTAACAATACTGGAAAGTCAGAAAAACCAGAAACGTTTAAAACTTAAAACGCGTACGTTCACGTTTAAATAAAACGTAAGCGTACGAAATAAAAAGTGAAAACGGAAATCTGAAAACACCCAGGGGGTGAAAATGACTTTTTTAGAAACTTAAAGTTAAGAGAAAATTTTTAGAAAATTAAAATAAATTTTAACCCTAATTAATTATTTAATATTAATTAAATACTAATTATTACTAATTATTAATAATTAAAATACTTAAATACAATACAATATTATTTAAACACTAGAAAAATGAAAATAAAATTTCTAAAATTATAAAATAACTAAAAATAAGTTTTAAAATTAAAAATAAGTGTTTTTGTCTTTTTGTGGATTTTCTATTAATTAATTACTAATTAATTACTAATTAACTAATTAAACTATTTTAAATTAAGAAAAATATTAAATGAACAGTAAAAATTCTAATAAAATTTCTAAAATTATTTTATAACATATAAAAGCTATAAAAAATATAAAAACTAGGTTTTACTTAATAAAAACTAATTATGCTATTTTAAACTAATTATTAATTAATAATTAATAAAACTAAAATTAATTCTAATAAATACTAATTGAAAAGATAAAAATCTGAAAAAAATTATTATAACTACTTTAATATATGAGGAATTTAATAAAAATATAAAAAAGCTAATTACTTAATTAAAATTTAAAAATGAAAATTAAAATTAAATTACATTAAATAGAAACTATCACTTAATTTTAAATTGACTTTTTTTGGATTTTTTTTCTTTTACAAACTTATTTCATACCTAAAAAATAACAACTTTAAAAAAAGGACTTAAGCTGGAACTCAGGAATAAGCACTTAGAGTGCTTATTATCTTGGACAGTTGACTTTGTTTGACCAAGTGGTGAAATAAGCTCAAATGAGAAAATGTGGGACCCACAAAGGTTAAAACTGACACAAGTAACTTATTAGAACTTGTGTGAGCTGGAAAAAGTTAAATGTGAACACAGAATAAGCTATAAGCTCACAAATAAGCACATTGCAACTTAATTTTACTCAGAAAATGGGACAACATTTAGCCTTGAATCAAGTGGGACCCAGGGTGTTTCAGGTCAAACCACTGGTCAAAATGGGGTATGTAGTAGGAGGGGGGTTGTAAGGAACCAAGGTGGGGGCTTGGGGTCCACTGAGTTGGCTGGAAAACCACCACCAAGTGATGGTGGTGGTGGTGTATCTGCCGAGACAGAGGATGCAGTCTGCCCTGCAGCCCTCTTTGGAGGGTTGTGGGGCCCACAGATAAAATCACAAAATTATACTAAAACTAGGAACTGAAAGATGAAGTGGTATACTCTAATGCCTCAAAAGCTCAAAGGCTCAATCCCACCACAAAAATCTATAAAAATCCCATGAGATTTGAGAAAAACTGAAAACATGCATATTGACTTTTTCCTATGAACTTAAACTTTGACTATTATGAACTTGGGATGAGATCTAAGGACTGAAAATGGTGTAATAAACTTAGATAGGATTAAATTAAGCTATGCAATCAGTTATGCACCTACTGTGAAGCTTATGCAACTTAAGATATAATCAGTGGATGAAAACTTGAAGATTAAGATGGATTTGACTTTTCTGCTTGTGAACTATAAGTTTTATGAAATTACTAACCTAAATACAACTATGTGAGACTGTCTCAACCCATTTTAACCTCCGTAAGAACCTTAACACAGAAATGCCAAGCTAAACCAAACACCCCTGTACTAGGCAGTTCATACTATAACTCCTAGATTCTAACCATGATTCTCACTATTATTGATCAGATTGATGTGCTGAGCAGTAGTGAAGTGCAATGGACAATAATAAGCTACCTTAAACAACTAATACTAAGAATCACAGTCCTAATTAAATTTGCAAATTAAAACAGTTATACTATAGATTGAAACTAAAAACAATCAAACAAGCTCACAATAACTTAATTATAACTGGATTATGATTACTCAGTATCAAATGGACAACAATGAAGAAAGCAAAACAGATTTGAAACCACCAATTATGAAACTCAGATTTGAAGTAGGAAGTGCAATGAGACTTACAGCTTTCAATTCCCCATCTGAAATAGGATTGCCAATAAAACCAAAGCCTATCTCTAAGATAGACTAAACATCACCATGAATCACCAATCTACCATCCAGAATCATCACATCCCCTATGAGCACCATCTATTACCCAGGTTGAATTTTGTTGACTAAAGGGCATTTTTAGTTCACAGAGACTTAAACCAATGGGACTCAACTGAACATTAAACAACAACATATGACAACATAAAATGATTTTGAGATTTCAAGTAGAAATGGCATTAATTGAAAATGTAAACAGGGGTTTGATTAACTGATAGAAATGGTTTCAAATACACTAGGAATGTTAGAAATACAACTCATAAGCTTGAAATTACACTAGAAATCGAAAAGATGATTAAAACTACATTAAGATTTTACCACTAAACTACACTACTCTAAAAACTAGCTTCCCCCTTTCTTCAGCCTTCAGTTTTGATTAATAAAGACCAGAGTGGGTCCCACAAGCTTTCCCAATTCCAATTGTGGCCGTTGGATGCCTTCACTTGATCTGAGCCTTCTATTTGCTTTTGGCGGGAAAACAGATTCAAGCAAGTTGGGAGCTGATAACTTTGGCAGGGGGGGAATTTGGAGTCTTGTGGTTGTTTTTGGTGCAAGGGGGAAAAGGTTGAGTGTTGCAGTGAAGGTGATGATGAGGGGGTGAGCTGTGTTAGCAGGCTATGGAGGCTAGGAGGTGAGGTGGAGGGGGTGGTCAAATTTGTTGACTGGATGGGTTTATTAAAAACGGGGTATTAAAAAAGATGGGGGTGGGCTGGGTGTTTATCTTTGGGCCAGGAAGAGTGAGTGGGCTGGGGAATTGGGTATTTAGGGTTTGGTTTGTTTAGGATTGGATTTAGGTTTAGGTAATAAAGGTTAGGGTTCATTTGGTTAATAGATTTATCACAAGGACCAAAAGTGAAATTTGCAGAATCTTGAGGACCAAAAATGAAACTTTCTAAAATCCATCATAGGGACCAATCTTGCCATGCTTCATTCATACAAGGACCTTTGTCGATATTTTCCAAATTAAAATTCCCGGGGACCAATTTCGCCAAATTCCAAACTGCAGGGACCAAACCTGTAACTTCTCAAATCTTTTACCCAAGGGCCATATTTGTCAACTTTAGATTTTTTCAAAGACTTTTGTTGACTTTTCAATTCAAAAATATTTCCCAGGGACCAAATTTGACAATTTCTGAAACTCCAGGGACCTTTTATGCCAATTTGGATTTTTAGGGACTAAACATGTAATTTTCTCAAACTTTTTACCCAAAGTCTAAATTTGATAATTTTTACTTTTAAAAACTTTGGGTTGACTTTTCTTTCGTTTTAAAACGTCAGGGACTAGTTTTGTCAATATTTGAAACTTGAGGGACTGAAACTGCCAATTGTGCAAACTTTGTTCGTTTTTCATTTGTTTTTAAACGTTTTGCATCTAAAACATATAAAACACACTTTTGAGATAATTTCAGTATTTTGATGCATTATTGGGTGTTTTTGGATGTTTTGACAGTTCATATAAGACAAAAATGATGAGTATTTACACACTCATCAATCCCCCACACTAAACTATTGCTAGTCCCTAGCAATCTTTTGAGAAAAATTAATGGATTTGAAACTCTTTACCAAAAGCCATCACTTCTGGAGTAGCCAGGTGTAAGAACTGTGGCACACCTGATAACCGTGTGATTTTAAGCAAACCACCAGCTGTCAACGGATTTGATTAGTCTTTACCAAAAGCCGTTTGCTTCTGGACTAGCCAGCTCTTGATGGAATAGTCAACATCTTGGTGAGCTGATTACCAATTATGGATTTTCCACGGCCTTTACCACAAGCCATAATCTTGCGGGCTAGCCAACTCATTTGTTTTTGGGGAGTTGATGAACCATACAATTTTGGGCAAATTGCAAGCCGTAAACGGATTTGAGATGTCTTTACCAAGAGCCGTTTGCTCCTGGACTAGCCAATCCCTTTTGTCGGTTAGACAAGGCGGACTGATTACCACAAAAATTTTGAAGCACCAGTGAAAAAATTTTAAAATTTTTGAAATTTTGGATAAAACGGGGGTATTATATAGTAAAATATGATAAAATTCGCTAGAATAGCGAAATACCCCCCACACTTAGCATGAATATTGTCCTCAATATTCAAAATCCCGGGTATTATGCCGACATTTTGAACGTAAAAGGGCAACATTACAAGCTAAGCGTGGAAAACACCTTTTGTTTTTTCACATCATAAGTAACCATAGCATGGGGGACTCCCCCACACTTAGGGTGAAAACCCTATAAGCATGCTACTGTTTTTGTTTACCGAGTCGCTAGCTTGACTCGACCCCGAATTCATTTGTTCTTGGGGAATGTGGAAGAAGTGATCTCCATCGGACTTTCATTCAAAATGTTTGGACAAACATATGAAGCACGTGAAAGTTCCACACCGATGAGATAAGTGTCCGGCTCAAGATAATGATACATGAAAATGCCGGGATCAAATATAGTGTCCTCACTCCCGAAGGAGTGAAGAAGAGAAGAAGTCACCCTGTAGGTGAAGAAAAGGAAGAAAATCATGATAAAAAGCATGATTTGATCTTCTTCCTCAAGAGGAGGCTCGATAGCCTGAGTTTGGATTTCAAAAGGTAAGCTCGTAAACAACCCAAGAGGGTGGGTGGGAATTTGCAAATTCTCAAGATTGAGAGCATCTCCCCCCGGGATATCAAACTGATGAGCGAGTTCACCGGAGAACTCCTCATGAAGAGAATTATTCACAAGATGTGAATTTGTGAACTCATGTTCCATTGTGGACTCATCACAATCCTCGTCAAAGATTGGATTGTTAGAAATCATAGTGAATTCAGATTCGAATTCAAATAGAGGATTGGTGAGAGTCGTATTGAATGTTTCGGGAACAAAGAGATTATCATTCTCTATTGGATTGTCGGGATCAGAAGTGAGTGACGGATCATGATATAGGAGACTTTCAATTTCTCCCAGATCGGCTTGGAAATCGAGGAGACCATCATCACCTTCCAATGAAAGTGGATCGATGTGAGCAAGTTCATCGGCGAACTCCTCAAGAAGATGATCAGCATCAGTTTGTGGAACTGATGCCTCAACATACTCGATGTCTCCATGAGATATACAATCATCGCTAAAATCTGAGAAAGTCTCAAAATGATCGTTTGAACACTCAAGAGGGGAAGGAATATCATACATATGCTCAAGAGTTCCCTGTGACTCTCTCGGGATTGGGACAAGGTTCTCAACACTAGACTTTATGAATTCGTCTGATTCCCTTTCAGGAACAGTGTCAAGATGCTCGTCCCCCATGATCAAAGAGTGAGTGGGAACCTCGGGTGTGATAGCAGTTGTTTGAGATGGAATCTCAACTGCTGGGGTATCAACTGATGAACTTGAAGTTTTATAAAATTCAAGGATGTCAAGCGTATCCTCATCATCACTGTCATCAGGAATGAAACGGAACAAAGAGCTAGATCTGACTGCTTTTTCTTTTGCAATGGATTCCCTCACAGATTTTTCATATGCATCTTGGGAATTTATTCTAGCAGCCTGCTCTTCAGCAAGCAATTCTTCCATGGATTTTTGATGAGTATGTCTTTGGGCAAAGTCGTCAACTAAACCCTTAAGCTCATCAACGATTTTCATCAGATTTTGCATTTCTGGAAGAAGTGCTTGATTCATATCGTACTGTGGAGGTTGGTCGTAAAAAGGTGTGTCAAAATTGTCACAAGGGTATGGATTCCCCGTTTGACAATCTGAACTGAAGTGTGGACCTCCACAGAAATCACAACAGTAAAACTGTTGAGGCTGTGGGTTGTACGTGCTAGAGTCATAATCGTTATCAGGAAACTGCTCATAGACAAGCGTGTTTCCCGATTGACAATCAGAACTGTAGTGTGAACCACCGCAGTACTCACAACAGTAAAACTGCTGAGACTGATGGTGTGGTAGCTGGTGGAATGAATCAGTGGTGTCATGGTAAGAATAGAGATCTTGGTTATAGACAGACCCGTTTCCTGACTCTACCATGCCACAACCGGGGCAATTGCCACCATTATGAGGATTACCACACCACTAGCAAACCAGAAAGTGTGGATGAGACATAGAAAGAATCAAATGTGTATAGAGGGTGAGGAAATGAGAATCAAAAGGGTAGGAGGGTGAAGAAGGATATTTTTGGGTTTTTGGAAAGACATTTTGTACAAATAGAAAATAAAATGTTTTTGTGTTTTTTGTGTTCGTTGAAAATTGAGTTTAAAAAGTTTTCGTGAACGGTTTTGTTTTGATAAGGGGAAAATATGAACAAGGGATGGATAAATATACAATGGAACGAATTCCAAAGACACTAATCAGAAAAACCGTTTAGAAAACGCACACAACCTCCCCGGCAGCGGCGCCAAAAGTTGATTGATGCTAAACCGTCAACCAAAGTCAACCACGGATGTGGTCAAGATGGTCAAACAGCTTAGAATCAATCTCCGTGGAAGTACAGTGTTTCCCCGGGTCGTTATGTCCCGACGAGGTGTGGATGGTATTAAAACGGGTTTGTGATCGGGTGAATTTGGACAGGAAAGGGTTTAAAGTGAGTTGTGATGATTACACTACTGGAATATGAAAGATAATAGCTTAAATACACTATATTAACAATACTGGAAAGTCAGAAAAACCAGAAACGTTTAAAACTTAAAACGCGTACGTTCACGTTTAAATAAAACGTAAGCGTACGAAATAAAAAGTGAAAACGGAAATCTGAAAACACCCAGGGGGTGAAAATGACTTTTTTAGAAACTTAAAGTTAAGAGAAAATTTTTAGAAAATTAAAATAAATTTTAACCCTAATTAATTATTTAATATTAATTAAATACTAATTATTACTAATTATTAATAATTAAAATACTTAAATACAATACAATATTATTTAAACACTAGAAAAATGAAAATAAAATTTCTAAAATTATAAAATAACTAAAAATAAGTTTTAAAATTAAAAATAAGTGTTTTTGTCTTTTTGTGGATTTTCTATTAATTAATTACTAATTAATTACTAATTAACTAATTAAACTATTTTAAATTAAGAAACATACTAAATGAACAGTAAAAATTCTAATAAAATTTCTAAAATTATTTTATAACATATAAAAGCTATAAAAAAATATAAAAACTAGGTTTTACTTAATAAAAACTAATTATGCTATTTTAAACTAATTATTAATTAATAATTAATAAAACTAAAATTAATTCTAATAAATACTAATTGAAAAGATAAAAATCTGAAAAAAAATTATTATAACTACTTTAATATATGAGGAATTTAATAAAAATATAAAAAAGCTAATTACTTAATTAAAATTTAAAAATGAAAATTAAAATTAAATTACATTAAATAGAAACTATCACTTAATTTTAAATTGACTTTTTTTGGATTTTTTTTCTTTTACAAACTTATTTCATACCTAAAAAATAACAACTTTAAAAAAAGGACTTAAGCTGGAACTCAGGAATAAGCACTTAGAGTGCTTATTATCTTGGACAGTTGACTTTGTTTGACCAAGTGGTGAAATAAGCTCAAATGAGAAAATGTGGGACCCACAAAGGTTAAAACTTATACAAGTAACTTATTAGAACTTGTGTGAGCTGGAAAAAGTTAAATGTGAAAACAGAATAAGCTATAAGCTCACAAATAAGCACATTACAACTTAATTTTACTCAGAAAATGGGACAACATTTAGCCTTGAATCAAGTGGGACCCAGGGTGTTTCAGGTCAAACCACTGGTCAAAATGAGGTATGTGGTAGGAGGGGGGTTGTAAGGAACCAAGGTGGGGGCTTGGGGTCCACTGAGTTGGCTGGAAAACCACCACCAAGTGATGGTGGTGGTGGTGTATCTGTTGAGACAGAGGATGCAGTCTGCCCTGCAGCCCTCTTTGGAGGGTTGTGGGGCCCACAGATAAAATCACAAAATTATACTAAAACTAGGAACTGAAAGATGAAGTGGTATACTCTAATGCCTCAAAAGCTCAAAGGCTCAATCCCACCACAAAAATCTATAAAAATCCCATGAGATTTGAGAAAAACTGAAAACATGCATATTGACTTTTTCCTATGAACTTAAACTTTGACTATTATGAACTTGGGATGAGATCTAAGGACTGAAAATGGTGTAATAAAC
Organism: Artemisia argyi; assembly: GCA_030686995.1. Lineage (NCBI taxonomy): Eukaryota > Viridiplantae > Streptophyta > Magnoliopsida > Asterales > Asteraceae > Artemisia > Artemisia argyi. Next base: position 130,392,954 of record CM060695.1, on the reverse strand, counting down.
TTAGATAGGATTAAATTAAGCTATGCATATCAGTTATGCACCTACTGTGAAGCTTATGCAACTTAAGATATAATCAGTGGATGAAAACTTGAAGATTAAGATGGATTTGACTTTTCTGCTTGTGAACTATAAGTTTTATAAAATTACTAACCTAAATACAACTATGTGAGACTGTCTCAACCCATTTTAACCTCCATAAGAACCTTAACACAGAAATGCCAAGCTAAACCAAACACCCCTGTACTAGGCAGTTCATACTATAACTCCTAGATTCTAACCATGATTCTCACTATTATTGATCAGATTGATGTGCTGAGCAGTAGTGAAGTGCAATGGACAATAATAAGCTACCTTAAACAACTAATACTAAGAATCACAGTCCTAATTAAATTTGCAAATTAAAACAGTTATACTATAGATTGAAACTAAAAACAATCAAACAAGCTCACAATAACTTAATTATAACTGGATTATGATTACTCAGTATCAAATGGACAACAATGAAGAAAGCAAAACAGATTTGAAACCACCAATTATGAAACTCAGATTTGAAGTAGGAAGTGCAATGAGACTTACAGCTTTCAATTCCCCATCTGAAAAAGGATTGCCAATAAAACCAAAGCCTATCTCTAAGATAGACTAAACATCACCATGAATCACCAATCTACCATCCAGAATCATCACATCCCCTATGAGCACCATCTATTACCCAGGTTGACTTTTGTTGACTAAAGGGCATTTTTAGTTCACAGAGACTTAAACCAATGGGACTCAACTGAACATTAAACAACAACATATGACAACATAAAATGATTTTGAGATTTCAAGTAGAAATGGCATTAACTGAAAATGTAAACAGGGGTTTGATTAACTGATAGAAATGGTTTCAAATACACTAGGAATGTTAGAAATACAACTCATAAGCTTGAAATTACACTAGAAATCGAAAAGACGATTAAAACTACATTAAGATTTTACCACTAAACTACACTACTCTAAAAACTAGCTTCCCCCTTTCTTCAGCCTTCAGTTTTGATTAATAAAGACCAGAGTGGGTCCCACAAGCTTTCCCAATTCCAATTGTGGCCGTTGGATGCCTTCACTTGATCTGAGCCTTCTATTTGCTTTTGGCGGGAAAACAGATTCAAGCAAGTTGGGAGCTGATAACTTTGGCAGGGGGGAATTTGGAGTCTTGTGGTTGTTTTTGGTGCAAGGGGGAAAAGGTTGAGTGTTGCAGTGAAGGTGATGATGAGGGGGTGAGCTGTGTTAGCAGGCTATGGAGGCTAGGAGGTGAGGTGGAGGGGGTGGTCAAATTTGTTGACTGGATGGGTTTATTAAAAACGGGGTATTAAAAAAGATGGGGGTGGGCTGGGTGTTTATCTTTGGGCCAGGAAGAGTGAGTGGGCTGGGGAATTGGGTATTTAGGGTTTGGTTTGTTTAGGATTGGATTTAGGTTTAGGTAATAAAGGTTAGGGTCCATTTGGTTAATAGATTTATCACAAGGACCAAAAGTGAAATTTGCAGAATCTTGAGGACCAAAAATGAAACTTTCTAAAATCCATCATAGGGACCAATCTTGCCATGCTTCATTCATACAAGGACCTTTGTCGATATTTTCCAAATTAAAATTCCCGGGGACCAATTTCGCCAAATTCCAAACTGCAGGGACCAAACCTGTAACTTCTCAAATCTTTTACCCAAGGGCCATATTTGTCAACTTTTGATTTTTTCAAAGACTTTTGTTGACTTTTCAATTCAAAAATATTTCTAAGGGACCAAATCTGACAATTTCTGAAACTCCAGGGACCTTTTATGCCAATTTGGATTTTTAGGGACTAAACATGTAATTTTCTCAAACTTTTTACCCAAAGTCTAAATTTGATAATTTTTACTTTTAAAAACTTTGGGTTGACTTTTCTTTCGTTTTAAAACGTCAGGGACTAGTTTTGTCAATACTTGAAACTTGAGGGACTGAAACTGCCAATTGTGCAAACTTTGTTCGTTTTTCATTTGTTTTTAAACGTTTTGCATCTAAAACATATAAAACACACTTTTGAGATAATTTCAGTATTTTGATGCATTATTGGGTGTTTTTGGATGTTTTGGCAGTTCATATAAGACAAAAATGATGAGTATTTACACACTCATCAATACCCCTTCGAATCAGATTTGATTTAGACGGCAAACGATCAAGATATAATCTCCAAGCAAACACATTGAGCTTAATCGGAAGATGAGGAAGCCAACGCGTAGCCACATCCTCTTTGGGAAGAAAAAACTCATCAAGCATATTACGGACATCTTTAACTCTGTAAGTCCCAAAACCATTCAAGTCCCAAAACCAACGGTCACGAGAATTAGACAAAATAACCCCTTCGATTAATTCAGAAAGCGACTCCAGTTGAACCGACTCGCTCCCTCCCCTAACGGCCCGCCGAAAAGACATATCAACCGAATGCTGTAACTTCTCCGCCACACTAATCGATTTATTAAGTTCAAGGGCAAAAAGACGCGGAAATTCATTACACAGCTTGACATTACCAATCCAGGGGTCGAACCAAAATTTAGTAGACAAACCGTTTCCCACCCGTTTTAAACAGTGAGATAAAATATCCACTCCTTGGGCCTTCAGCCCATTGACCTCACTAGTAATGGTTCTCCGTAACGAAGAACCAGATCGAACCTGAAACGAAGGACCATGAACTGCCGAAATAAAGCGACACCAAAACGAATTATCATGGGAAATAAAACGCCAAACCCATCTCATGAGAAGGGCTCTATTAAGAGAAAAGTGGCTAGAAACTCCAAGACCACCTAATTGTTTTGCTGCTAGAACTTTACTCCATTTAACCCATGTAATATTCTTATCAGCTTCTTGAGAACCGTAGAAAAAATTTCTACGAATTGCTTCCATGGAAGACAAAACAGACTTTGGTACCTTATATAAAGACATAGCATAAATAGGAGAAGAACCATGTACCAATTTTAGTAACGTGAGTCGCCCGCCTATGGATAAAGTTTTAGACTTCCATTTTGACAACCGAGACCTCAGTTTACTCAAAGATTCGTCCCAAGCATCGATTCGCGACATGTTCCCACCTACCATAACGCCAAGATACTTGAAAGGAGCTTTCATAATTGCACAACCTAAGTTAGTGGCATTGACCATATACTGTATTTATAATTTTATTTTGAAGTTGGGTAAACTAGAACTAAGCTTTGGTCACATGCTTTAGTTCCTTAGAACTTTTAACAGTTATTCATATTTGATTTAACCAACAACATTAGAGACCTAACATATGATATTTACCTAATGGAAACTTAGTCATTGATTTGTCATCTTATAAAAATGGACGAAACTTAATGGGCACTGAAAAAGTTATTGCCCATCAAAATGTTTTGCCCATTAAAAAATGCAATCACAAGATCAATAACTCCAGCCATGCCATGACTATTGGCCTATTGCTTAAGTAAGTTTCAATCTAAAATTCTTGTAATCCATAAAACCACTATCACAAAAAAATGTATGATAATGAAAACATTGTTCGTCAAAAAGTTTATTGTCCCTTTTTGAAGAAGAAGCCAAAAGCTATACTCATCAAGAAGATACAAATATATGCCTTAGATCACCACATATTAAAAAGAGGAAAAAACCAAAAAAGACTAACATACATAATCACTTAAACTATGAGATAAGCACCAAAGTCCAAATTAGATTTGCATCAAGGATATCTTCTTTTTATTTATTTATTTTTTAACAGTAATTTTATTAATACTAGTAAGGAGCTAAAAAAATTATAAACTAATGGTACTAGGATTTTTCATCTAAGTAACCCAATTGAATTTAGTTTTACATCTACTATAACACCAAATGAAAGATAACTGAACTAAATCATCAAAGAGGGTGTCTTTACGAGGTTGAGACTCACCGAAAATGAAAAGATTCCTGAACCTCCAAACTAACAACCACATCACATAATTAACACTTTCAAAAATCACCTTAACGAGAACTGGATATTATTGAACCACAACAACCATTCTTCATATGAGTCAATTGTGATGTCTTGTAGCTCTCACCAACTTAACATTTTTCTTCTTAGCTACTGAGCCAAAGAGCAAGAAAAAAAGAGATGAGAAATAGACTCACTCAGATGTTACATAAAGGGCAAAGGATGGAAGGAATATCCACTCCTTTAAGATATAAGTTCAAATCTAAACGAGATCTCCAAGCAAAGACATTAACCTTAATAGCAATAACGTTTACCCATCTTGTAGGAACATTCTCCTTTGGCAAAAGGGAATCATCAATAAGTTACGAACCGATTTCACTAGAAACTCACCCGAGGACTCATAAGACAAAACCTATCGGTCTAACATTGGAGGTAAAATTATACCATCGAATTTAGAATAAAGGAGATGTTGATGATCTTCCTCAATACCAGCTCTAGGAGCACGACGAAAAGAGGTAACCAAAGAAACACTATTCAACTTATCTACAACAGTAATATGTTTTGAAGATTCCAACGCGAATAGTCATGGAAATTGATGTTTCAAAGTCATCTTGCCTAACCAAATATCTTACCAAAATTAAGAGTCTTCCCGATTACCAACTTTTTAACTAACAAGAGCCAAAAGATCCATACATTTGTTTGCGAGAGATGAAGATTCCTAAATGATGTCAAGCCAAGGTGAACACCTGGAGATAGAACCAAAAGAGTCGATCGTGCCCTTATCACCATAAATGGCTTTAATAAATCTATCCTATAGAGAAGAACCTTGCGTTAAAAAAGGCCAAATCCATTTGAAAAGGAGAGTACGGTTGAAAGCAAAGAGACTAGAAACACCATGGCCGTCATATTTTTTAGAAGCTAATACTTTATCATTGCCATTTTCCTATCTGAACCATCGAACTCATTAAAAAAAATCCTTCGAATCGCTTCCAGGCTATTAAGGACTCCCATAGGAACTTTGAAAATAGACATATGATATAACGGAATAGAACTTAAAATTGATTATTAGAACTTTGAAAATTCCAACGAATCGCTTCCATCCTTGGGGATTAATATTTCGAAAACTCAACATGTAATCAAAAAGAGCTTATAAGTTTCTTTTTTTAGTGTATGTACTTTAATTCGGCATGTTATCATAGATGATTAGATTTTCTTAGTTTTTAGTTTTAACAGGACCATGTAGATTGAAATACCATTCTTTTACTTTTCTAACAAAAAGTTATACAACAAAATAGAAAGAAAAAAAAAAAAAAAAAAAAAAAATAGACAAGTAAAATACAATTTTATTTAAATACAAAATAACTATAATAATTACAGTATTAGTGAAAAAGTAGACATGTAATGGTCGCGTGGCCTAATGGATAAGGCGCTCGCCTCCGGAGCGGGAGATTGTGGGTTCGAGTCCCACCTTTTTACCTTAGTATTTTCACCTTTTTGTTCTTGTTGTCTCTTTTGTTAGCTTTCAACTGCTCTTGTAACACTTGTTGATATAAATCTGTTCCAAAAATAGCATTTGCTTCTATTGTGGGGTTTATGTCGGGTGTGTTTTTGGCGCATATAGAAGCGTTGAGCGTTGTGAAATTTAATGTGTGTTTCACAAATAACAAGTAGCTTTATCTTTTTCTTTGGAATGCTCATTTTTCAACACTTCATGAAATAACGTTTAGGGGCGTTGAGCATTTAGGAGTTATTTTACACATTATGATCACAACTATTGCTACGTTATCAAACGACTTTATAGAAAATAATAGTACTGCTCACTGTTACTTCTACTTTTGTCAAATACACCTATCATTATGTTTCGCGTTTTGTTCGATATAGATTTACCTTTAGCTTTTGATATATTAGGTTCATGTTTCGGTCTACAAACGCAATTCAAGAACTATAGTTTTCTGTCATGGATAGAGTTAATAATAAACTCATGAGGTTCGAGCCCATGGGTTTGTTTTTATGAACTACATGCATTGTAAGTACAACTTGATAATCGTTGTGGAGGTAGATATTTTACAAGCTATGCTTTTCATCTCACCGGATTCCCGCTATAAACTTTTGAAGGTCATGTAACAAGTTGCTTGAAGTTGATGTAACAAGTTGTAGGGAACATTGAGTCAAAACAGATATTAGACAGTCGAAAGATCGGAAACCATGTTTAAAAGAAAAGGAACTGGATAATAACAAGTAGCTTCTTTAAGCTAAGTACATACAGGTTGCAGCAGAAGCCTTCAAAATGAGTAATATAGCTATGGCAATACTCTTTCTTGTCTTTATTATTGTTACTTTCCTAGTTCATGGTCTATCATGAGAGGCTAAGTTGGATTCTTGATAGAAGTGGGTGAAAACTGTTAGTGTTGCTACCGGGAGTTATTTGCCTAATTCGTGTGCATAATTCTAATAAAATCAAACGTTAAATTTAAAAGACGGTTTACTCTTAAATTTAAAGTCTATAGCTAATCACTTATAAAAAAAATTATGTAAGTTGATAAAACACGGGTTTTGAAATAGAACATAGTTAGTATAAATTATTAAATTTATCCATGTTGTGTTACATGTATACGTACCACATATAGAGATTTTATACAGTATCCACCGGCATATAATGAGTACTTTTTCCGTCCCAAAGTTACATGTACATCCATCTTTTATTTTGATTTCTCCCAAAATAAATATCGCATTTACTGCGTAGTGTAATAGTATGACTTTTCTTAAACCGTCCATAATACATACTAGCAGCATACTCATGCATTGTGACGACGGGTAGTCTGTATCAAAAAATTTTAACGAGCTATTATGTTTCTTCATGACAATAGCTTTACATATAACGATAATTTCTAGTTAAAATGAATTTAAGAAATAAACTATTTCCTATAAATAACAGAAACATTATAAAAAATGTTTATTTTACACATGATCTAATTCCTATTGCGAGTGCTTTTATATGATCCTTTTGTAAGGCCGTAAAATTGTATTCGTTAAAAAGTTATTTGTTTAACAGGCCTTTCAGATAATTAAGATTCAAAAGTATATAAACTATTTAATATTAGTAGGCTAAGGCTGTGTTTGTTTGTTTTTTTTTTTTTTTTTTTTTTCCAACCTCTTAACGCCTCTTAACGCGTTTGAATGGGCACTGTGTCTGAATCGGTCAGACATTTTTCCCATTCAGACCGTTTGTTTTTTTTTTTTTTTTTTTCGTTCAGACGCGTTCAGATGCAGTTAGATCTTAATGGTCAAGACTTGAGAGGGGTGTCTTAACGCGTCTGAATGCCTCTTGTTGACACAAAATAACCAAAAAAAAAAAAAAAAAAAAAAAAAAAAAAAAACGTTCAAACATGAGTTTTTTTTTTTTTTTTTTTTTTTTTTTTTTTTTCCGTTCAGATTCAGATTCAGACGTGCGGTTCAGATTCAGATTCAGACTCTCTTAATAAACAAACACCACCTAAGAATAATGAAGAACTAATGTAAAATTAGGGTAGTGTATAAACTAAATTTTATATAAAATATTCACTTTATCTCATATTCTTAGCCTCAATGCAAATCCTTGAAATTTCGTTATATTTCTTTCTTATAGACATGACCACTTTATATGATTTTGAGGCAAGTATTATATCATCGAGCACTTTTGTTATTTTTCTCTTTTTTTTGTTTTCTTTGCGTGTTTTCTAACTGTGGGGTCTATACAAGTTTTTCCAATTTAAGGTTTCGAAGCTTTGCAAATGCAATTAATCACTTTCTAAAGAAATTGCGAACACCAAAAACTAATTTATTGCATTTTAGAATGGGCAAATGATTAAAAAAAAAAAAAGAAGTATAATACTTGCCACTATTTTCTTTTGTGGCTAGCGAACAAAATTTTTGCTTTTGTGGCTACTTTTCTTTCAAATTAATCCTTTCTAGGGTACTATGTGGCATTTTGCCCTTTAGGGAAAAAAATTCTATTAGCTATGAGGGGAAAAAATGCACAAAAATTTCGCAAAATACCCTAAAAAATATGAATTTGAAAGAAAAGTGCCCACAAATGCAACCAAAAAAAAAAAAAAAAAAATGTTCGCTAGTCTCAAAAGGAAATAGTGGCAAATATGATAATTTTTTTAATCATTTGCCGTTTTAGAATCACGTTAATAAAAAAAATAAGTTACAAACGCAACCCCAAACAAACTTTTTGTGTATTTGTACGATTTTTTCATCTTGATTTGCTACCCCGCTCCCACACGCGTTAGGTGTATTTGCAATAAAAATGTACTACTGATATAAAGGGTTTTAAAAGAAGTGCGTTTGTTATGGATGTGAAAATTTTGTAACACTCAAATTTGTGTTGTACTAATATATTTGTACATTTTGCTTTACGTTAGGGGGTGGCAATGCACTCGGCAAAAGGACTCGGCATCCTTCAAAACCACCTCGTCGGCATCACAATTTCGGGATGGAATTCGGCATCTCATACCGATTCGGTATGGAGGAGAGCATTCAATTTTCGAACGTTACCCCCATTTACTTTTCGACCGTTTGAGGCTTTTTCAAAAAAATAAATAAATAAATAAATAAAATCCCTTTAAACATTACTAGTTGTTCCACTAATCTCTTCACACATTCAATTAAAAATTACTAATTATTCCATTAATCCTCAATTACTAATTATTCCATTAATCCTCTCTTCCAAATCTTTTTTCATATAAAAAGAATGGATCCAAATCAATCAAAACGTGTTTTAAAATCATCCAAATGTCGTGGACAGGGTTCTCGATCACAACCCGTTCAATCACAACCAACTCGTCCCTCACCTCAACCCTACTTTCTCCAACCTCCACCTCAACCCTTCTATCCCCCACCACATCCGGTGAATCCATCATCACAACAACGGCAATATGTTCACAACCTCCACCGATGAATCCAAACCTTTATAATACAGCAATGACTAGTGAATTTAACCCTTTCATCGACTTCAGTGATGGTCCACCAAGACGTGAAGCAAGTGTAGAACGTGAACTACCGCTTTACAATAACGAGGATGACGACATTGATTTTGTTCCCAAAACTCAATTTCCAAATGCAATCGGTACATTTTTTTTATAATCGTTTTTATTATTATTATTTTATAATCGTTACAATTTTATTTTTGTTATAATCGGTACAATTTTTTTTGTTATAATCTAGGTTTTTTTTTGTTTTTTTTTTTTTTTTTTTTTTTTTTTTTTTTTTTTTTTAATCGGTACAAATTTTTTTTGCTATAATCTTTTTTTTTTTTTTTTTTTTTTTTATAATCGGTACAATTTTTTTTTTGTTATAATCTATTTTTTTTATAATCGGTACTTTTTTTTTTTTTGTTATAATTTTTTTTAATAATCGGTACAATTTTTTTTTTGTTATAATCTATTTTTTTTATATTAGGTGGTCAAGAAAATGATGATGATGTTGAAGTAGTTGAAGAAATAAAAAGCCCGGGTAAAGCAAAAAAAGAACCTTGGTCGACTGACGACGAGGTCGCTTTGACAAAAGCTTGGGTTCATATCTCGACATGCCCAAAAGTCATGAATGAACAAAAGAGTGTAAGCTTTTGGGGAAAAATTCTAGAGCATTTCACGATAACCATGGGAAGTACTAATCGAACACACTGTAATCTCTCGTAAATTTCCCTTACGATTAGTAAATGCATACGAATAAATAAAACGATGTTACAATAAATTAACACCATTTTACAGGTAACAGAATTTTTTTTTTTTATGATATGGCTTGATATTGAACCACTACGATAACTGTGATTGACCGTTTACCCAGGAACGATGCTTACACACGACCTAGATAACCTATGATTATTGCGAACGATAAATATATATAAAACGTTTATATTTATAACAATACGTTTCGTCTAAATACCGTATATTATTTTTATATTTCCCGAACCTACGAAACTTCCCGATAACGCTCACTAATATTTTTGAACTTCGACACGATAATCGAGACACACCATGTGGGCCCCCAACACCCAATGGGCCACGAAATCCAATTAAAAACCAAACGGACTCCTTTTATTCTTTCTTTTGTTTTGGGCCGACACAAAACCAGCAGCCCACCAGGCTCTAAGCCCAAACGCACCCTTTTAATTTTTGTTTTCTTTTCTTTGTTCCCTGTCGCGACCTCACCCAAAACACCCCTATGTTTTTAGGATTTCTACCTATAACCTGTCAATATTTTTACTTGTTTCGTATCACTTAGTGCCAAGGAAACAGAAATGATAATTGTTACACCTTTTCTTGCTCGTTTACTACCCTAGAAAACACCCAAGTGAATCACCAAACTCACCATTTGAAAGATAAGTCGAAACGTGGCAAGACATTCCTTGTTGCCACCCTTGCTCCCCAATCCCATCTAAACTAACAATGTGCACATATGGAGTGTCAGGAATGAATAGGAATGATATCTCACAAGATCTAAGCTTTGTACGAAACTGATTGGGCATTGTTTGTGGCAATACTATTCGCCCTCACATGCTACACCAACACTTGTGAGCCTATCTTGTTTCTACTCTTCAAAAACTGCCTATATAAGCCTTACATGCAAACCTAAATCACTACATGCACTTAAACGAACCATATCACTAAAAATAGTAACGAGAGAGGAGTTGTGAAGGACGAACGGATTCTCAAGTGTATCACACCTTGAAGTGAACCTAGGAAGCAAAGATTGGAACCTCTTGAACCTTGGAGGAACGTGAAGTGAACCACAAAGCATTTGTACCATTTAGAGCTGGCATAACAGGTCCGACACGACACGACACGACACGAACACGATAAGACACGGATCTGTTAAGCCCTGACACGAACACGACACGATAAGCTAATTGTGTCAGATCTTAAAACATGAACACGAACACGAAAATTAACAGGTCACACGAACACGACACGATAAGACACGATAAGAGGTCTTAACAGGTCTTGACACGCTAAAACACGAAATCTTAACAGGTCTTAACAGGTCTTTAACAGGTCTTAACAGGTCTTTAACGGGTTTTAACAGGTCTTATCGTGTCTTAACAGGTTACACGAGGTCTTGACACGAACACGACACGTTATCTTATCGTGTCATCTTACACAAACACGAACACGACACGAAACACGATAAGCCCAAACACGAAACCTGTTAACTTCGTGTCGTGTCGTGTCATGTTTTCGTGTTTTGTGTCGAAATTGCCAGCTCTAGTACCATTACACGAACCCTACACTCGTTTTACACCACCTTTTATAGGTGAGGTGAGACCGTAAACCTTTCTTTCTATTTATATATATATATATACGTATGTTTATATTGTGCACAATCACTTGAGGCTAATAAATCATAAATCATAAAAACAACACATATGTTTTATACACCGTACTATTATTTGGCTATGTCATTAATGAGAACCTATAATAACCTTGAACTTATATTAACCCATACACCATAAAAATCACACGTTTCTAAGTCACGTTGGACCTATACAAAACACTTAGTTTATTTTTCAAGTATTGCAAGTTTTACGTATTGAGTTTTTGGCTACACTTTGGCCTCGCCATTTTAATATTCGACACATGACCATCTAATATTTTTGTACGAACTAATTATCTACCTAGTATACTAACGAGGCTAATAAATAACGGGGCCTAACAACTTGATTTTATCACCTAATCGAGCCTAAAGCATGTCGCTATTCTCACAAGTATTTCAGAAAATTAAAATAAGCTTTGGGCCGTAAAGCCCAATAAGTTGTTTTCAGCTTATTACAATAAGCTAAGCGTATAAGCTCTTTTGAAATGTTTTTGTAACATTAAATGATGGATTTCGACAAACCCAATATTCCCCCAAACCCTTTGGATCGAAAAACGTTAACGGGCCCTTAATTTGGACTCGTTAAGCCCATTTAATGAAAAAGAAGGAGATTAAGCTAATAAGCTATTTAAATAAGCTTTTCTACACTTCCTGAGCTTATTGAAATAATAAAAATGTTAAGTTTTAAATTTGGTAATTTTTTGACTAAATATGCAAATTTTCGAGAGATAGGGACTAAAAGTGTCAAGTTTGTAAACTTTGGGTAAAAAGTGTTAAAAACTGTTTTCTAAGGGTATAAACTGTTAACATTAAAACTTGGGATTGAAAAATGTAAATATTGATATACTTGGACATAAAACGTAAATATATATAATTTTGGACTAACGACGTAAATGTTTTCCGTTAAGGGTAAAATGTGTAAATTGGAGAAACTTAAAGGATTAAATAATATTGATTTTATTTTAAATAATAAATTTTATATGTAATTATATATATATATATATATATATATATATATATATATATATATATATATATATATATATATATATATATATATATATATATATATATATATTGAAATAATAGAAATAATAAACGTAACTTTATATATATATATATATACAATACGTATAAAATTTATATAACGATAACTAAATTTAGACGAATAAAACAATACGTAACCATTATCTATTTTATATACAACGTAACACATACCCTATGCACTTTATGGATTATTCGTAATTAATAATAAACGTTCGCAATAAAATGAGACTTAAGAACTAAAACGTGCCATATCTTATAGGTTGTGTGTGAAGTCGTTGCCTTGCATCGTTGAGATTACGTTTGTTCCACTATCCTGCTAAGGTGAGTTCATAGCCCACATTTAACTTGTTTTTGTGGGGGGGGGGGGGGGGGGGGGGTACATGCTCAAAAACCGAACACAAGTCTTTTCCTGATATTTGCTTAAGTAGCTATTGCCAAAAGTCCCTCGATCATGAACCTTAATCACTTGAAGGGTGAACGTAAATAATTGTGAATAGATCTATTAGGGATTGACAATCCCCATTTGGTTGCTAGAGGAAAATCACCAAATGCACTTTATTTGAATATAATAGGTTACTGGCAAATACCTATCTTGGGGGCTATATAGACTTTACATCATTATTACAGAAAATATTGATGTCTGTTGAATCGTTGAGTGTCATGACCTTAAGGCAATAATGAATGCGACTTTCTAACTTGTTTATTTGTATTTATATACAATAAGCACCTATCTCTTATGTTCAAACTCTTAATTATAAACCTATGAATTTCGCTCAACTTTTTGTTGACTTTTATCATGTTTATCTCAGGTAACTAAATGGAATGGATGGCAAAGGCACGAAGTGAGCAAATAAAGAAACGTTTATTTCTCTTTGAATAAAAACTTGTTGTTGAATAATGAATCCTCTTGGAATTATGAATATTTGGTATTTTAAATAAAACTTAAAACGATCACTTGAATCGTCTTCTATAATTGTGACAAAGATCCACGATATAATACCCCAAAAGTCTTCCGCTGACATTTTAAGTTTTCCACTGTATTGATCAATTTTGGGGGTGTTATAGATTGGCATCAGAGCTACAGTTATAGTGAACCAAGTGTTTTTGGAGCATTGGACTATAACTACTCTTTAAACGGGACAAAATTTTCATAAAATACCATCCTACGCCCTTCGTGCCTGAGCATTCCAATAATTGGTAAAAAGTATTATTTACCTTATAGCATTTTAAATTGATTATAATTAAGCTTACATCCACTAATCGGGAAATTTATTACAGTGTCATGTCTTCGAACACCCACCCTATCAGCTTGTCCTCAAACTCAGGAACTGAAGATGTTACTTCAGCCTATGCTACCTCACATTTGCCTATGTCTCCTGCTACCGACAGATACATGCAAAGCCAGCAATTTCTGCCAGCATCTGACACAGAGGCTTCTCCTCTGGCAACATCTGGTCCGATTCGCCGATCTAGGCAAATTAGACAACTTCAGCCGTATGAAGCAAGTACTGTTGTACCAGCACCAGCTCTTGTCATACCACATGAATCAGTTGTGCCATCACCACCTGCACCACCAGTGATACCACCACTACCAACTATCTTCTACAGCCAAACTACTACTGTGCCACTAACACCATCACCCATAGCATCACCTCCACTAGCATCACCACCTGCACCTTACCGAAGTGTCCCAATATCACCTCACCAAAGGACTTACCCAATCCGCCCAACCACCTCAGAATCTTGTGTTCAGCGCAGACGCCGAAGGACCCACAAGCGAGTAAATGCTCGTAGATGGTCTTTCTTGTTGCCCATTATGCGATATTGGATATCTCAAGAAGGAACACCATCAACAAGGGAACTTGGGGAAAGTTCTTACTCTACCTCCCGAATTCTGCCAGTCACTGGGAACCCATACATCACACCATACCATTGTTAGCTGCAAGAATGGTTCGCCACGAAGACCGACTTGATTCCATCGCTAGTATACTCAACAAGATTCCACATGAACTTCTAGAAACCTTTGAAGATGATATGAACAGTCTCATAATTGGTCATCTTGCAATAGAAGATAAGGTTGAAAAGTTGGATTCTCTATTTTGGGAATCAATGGAATTCATAGGAGCACTATGTGCGGCTAACACTTCAACAGAAATAACGTTGGGAACTTTAGACCGAGAAATTGAGAGGATCAACACTGAAAACCTACGCCTTAGGCAAGCCCTGCTAGAATCTCGAGAAAGGGAGAAGACTCGAGATCAAACCATGGAAACCATGTTCACTGCCATTCAAGAACTCCAAAACCGCCTAGACAAAGCCTTAAGAAAACCATGAGACCATTACCTTGTTAAGTAAAAATCAATGTCCTACAAATAAGAGTATCTTGTCGTGTTTTGTAAACATTGGCACAAGTATCAATAAGTGTTGTAACACCTTGACATTGATTTATGGAAGTTTATTTTATCTTTATTTACGTTGCGAACTTTATACACTATATCATAATATATTAGTTCATGCAGGTCAAACTTATTCGTAATTCCTATGTGTGTCATTCCAACATACGATAATTACGATTTAAACCTTTTCAATGATCGAATCATTGTAACTACGACCTATATTTAACTAATTATTACTCGATATGTATTTTTGACGTGATAGGATTATTATAAATGTTCTAATAACATACCTTCTTTTATAATAGCAACATGGCTAGAACTAGGAGAACAACCACGATCACCGCACCAACAAACCCTGAAGTTATGACCCCGACAGCAATCCAGCAAGCAATTGCTGATGGCGTTAATGCCATTTTAGCTGGACAAGCCCGTAATAGAGATGGAAATGCACCTGCACCCCGCTACTGCACGTACAAGGACTTCATAGCATGTCAACCAACGTATTTCAAAGGAACTGAAGGAGTGTCGGAATTGGCTCAATGGTTTGAAAGAAGTGAAACTGTTTTCCAAAGAAGTGGATGCTCGGAAAACAACAAGGTAAGCTTCGCAACGGGAACAATGACGCAAGACGCTCTATCCTGGTGGAACTCTACTGTTCAAACACTAGGAGCAGAGGCAGCACATCAGCTTACTTGGATTGAATTAAAGGCTAAAATACTACAGAAGTATTGTCCCCGTTCCGAACTACGAAAACTCGAGGATGAGTTCCATGCCTTAATAGTGAAAGGAGTTGATTTGAGAAGTTACAACCGGAGATTCCAAGAACTCAGAATACTATGCCCTACCATGGTACCCGATCATGAGAAGACATTAGAGAAATATGTCGAAGGACTCCCTAGGTGTATTGAAGGAAATGTCACTTCAGCAAACCTACCAACCTTGGAAGCAGCAATGGAACTTGCTCAGAAACTTCTAGACCGAGAAGTGAAATGCAATGAGCTTAAAAGGAAATTGGACGATAAGAGAACCACCCACCATCACAACAACAATCAACAAAGCTACAACAGTCATCACCGCAACAACAACCACCGCAACAATAATCGGAACCACCAACAATATCACAACAACCGAAGCACTCAACAACAGAATCAAAGACAAGAAAAACCCCGAGTCTACGCCGCCACGGAAGGCGTAGGGTACAACGGACAGAAATCCCAATGCCAGCGATGCAAACTTCATCACGAGGATCGTTGTACCATCCGATGTGACAAATGTCGTAAGATCAGTCATCAAACCAGAAACTGTAGGATTCCGGCTACAGGAAGCAACACACAGGTTATATCACCCACTTGCTACGGGTGCGGAGAAATAGGACACATCCGGAGGAACTGCCCAAAAGGAAATGAACCAGTCAACGCCCAAGCTAGGGTATACCTTCTCGGAGATGGAAACGGACCCGATGTAGTCACCGGTACGTTTCTACTAAACCATCATAATGCTAGAGTATTGTTTGATTCGGGCCCCGATAAGAGTTTTATATCAGATACGTTTGCCCCTTTACTTAATGTCACCCCCTCTACGCTAAACACCACCTACGAAGTCGAAATGGTTGACGGGAATTTAATAGATACCAATACTATCATGAAAGATTGCACCCTAACCTTATCCGAAAAACCTTTTGCCATTGATCTTATGCCGGTTCAACTTGGTAGTTTCGACGCTATCGTCGGCATGGATTGGCTATCCCACCATCGTACTAGGATTCACTGTGACGAAAAGGCCGTCCATATACCACTCAAGGATGAAACACTCATTGTCCAGGGCGACAAAAGCAAACCTCGATATGGAATTATCTCATGTATGCGAGTGATAAAATACATGAAGGAAGGATGTCAAGTATTCATGGCTCAAGTTATGGAAAATAAGACATCCGAGAAGCAGCTTGATGACGTTCCTATCGTTAGGGATTTTCCTGAAGTATTCCCTGAAGAACTACCTGGTATTCCACCCGTACGTCAAGTAGAATTTCAGATTGAACTAGTGCCTGGAGCGGCACCAGTGGCTAAAGCACCTTATAGGCTAGCGCCAGCTGAAATGGAAGAGTTGTCAGAACAACTAAAGGAATTGTCGGACAAAGGATTTATTCGACCAAGCTCATCACCTTGGGGAGCTCCAATTTTATTTGTTAAGAAGAAAGATGGATCCTTTCGAATGTGCATCGATTACCGGGAGTTGAATAAACTTATGGTAAAGAATCGATACCCATTGCCTCGAATTGATGATCTGTTTGATCAATTGCAAGGATCGAGTGTGTACTCAAAAATTGATCTAAGATCATGATATCATCAGCTAAGAGTTCGAGAAGAGGATATCCCGAAAACTGCATTCAGAACACGCTATGGTCACTACGAATTTCAAGTAATGCCGTTCGGTCTGACCAATGCACCAGCAGTTTTCATGGATTTAATGAATCGAGTATGCAAACCTTACTTGGATAAGTTTGTAATAGTATTCATCGACGATATTTTGATCTACTCTCGCAACGAAGAAGAATACGCAGAACATTTACAAATCATTCTAGAACTGCTCAAGAAAGAAGAACTGTACGCTAAGTTCTCCAAATGCGACTTTTGGATTCACACCGTACAATTTTTAGGACACATCATCGATAGTCAAGGCATTCACGTAGACCCTACAAAGATTGAGGCTGTAAAAGGTTGGTCATCTCCTACGAACCCCACGGAGATACGTCAATTTTTAGGTCTCGCAGGTTACTACCGAAGATTTATAGAAGGATTCTCCAAGATTGCAAAACCTTTGACTAAGCTAACCCAAAAGAATGAGAAGTACATCTGGGAAGAAAAGGAAGAAGCAGCCTTCCAATTGTTAAAACGAAAGCTTTGTGAAGCTCCAATATTAGCCCTCCTAGAAGGAAATGAGGACTTTATAGTATATTGCGACGCATCTTATCATGGACTAGGAGCAGTTTTGATGCAAAGAAGCAAAGTAATAGCTTATTCATCCCGGCAACTGAAGAAACATGAGGAAAACTACACGACTCATGACTTGGAGTTAGGAGCTGTAGTGTTTGCACTCAAGTTATGGAGACACTACTTATATGGCACCAAATGTACTGTGTACACAGACCACAAGAGTCTTCAACATATTTTGGACCAAAAGGATTTGAATATGAGACAACGTCGCTGGCTAGAGCTGCTCAGCGATTATGATTGTGAGATCCGTTACCACCCAGGAAAGGCTAATGTAGTAGCAGATGCGTTAAGCCGAAAAGAACGATTGAAACCCCTTCGAGTTAGATCACTAGGGATGACTATCCACTCACCCCTTCCATCCCAAATCCTTACCGCACAGAACGAAGCACTTAAAAAAGAAAACCGACCCAAGGAAAAGATTTACGGTATGCCCGAGAATAAGATGGTTTTGTGAAGAAATCCGATGGAACACTGTGTTTCAAGGACAGAAGTTGGATCCCTATGGTTGGAGGTATTCGTGAGCTCATCATGTATGAGTCCCACAAGTCAAAATACTCCATTCACCCAGGTTCTGACAAGATGTATCAGGATTTAAAGAAACTATATTGGTGGCCAAACATGAAGGCTGACATCGCAGAATATGTCGGTAAATGTTTGACGTGTTCAAGAGTACAGGCAGAACATCAGAAACCTTCAGGTCTACTGGTACAACCAGAACTTCCTATGTGGAAATGGGAACGAATCACTATGGACTTCATCACCAAACTCCCAAGAACCTCATCCGGATACAACACAATATGGGTTATTGTGGATCGTCTCACAAAATCCGCTCATTTTCTACCCATCAAAGAAACCGATGAGATGAATACACTAGCTCAGCTGTATGTGAAGGAAATTGTCACTCGACATGGAGTACCAATTTCAATTATCTCGTATCGAGATAGTCGTTTCACCTCTCACTTTTGGAAATCATTACAGAAAGCCTTAGGAACTAAACTAGATATGAGTACCGCTTACGACCCTCAAACTGATGGTCAAAGTGAAAGAACTATCCAAACCTTGGAAGATATGCTCCGAGCATGTGTTATTGATTTTGGAAAAGGTTGGGATAAGCACTTACCATTAGCAGAGTTTTCATACAACAATAGTTACCACGCCAGCATAAAAGCAGCACCCTTCGAAGCACTGTATGGTAGAAAGTGCAGATCGCCCGTTTGTTAGGCAGAAGTCGGAGAAAGACAACTTATAGGACCAGACCTTGTTCGGGAAACAACCGAGAAAATCGTTAAGATTAAGCAACGCTTACAAGCAGCCCGAGACCGACAGAAAAGCTACGCAGACCTAAAAAGGAAACCCATGGAATTTCAAATAGGAGACAGAGTCTTATTGAAAGTATCTCCCTGGAAGGGAATGGTACGATTTGGAAAACATGGAAAGTTGAACCCCAGATACATCGGTCTATTCAAAATCCTGGAAAGGATAGGGCCCGTGGCTTATAAACTAGAACTACCCGAAGAACTTAGTCGGATCCACGACACCTTTCATGTGACAAACCTTAAGAAGTGTTTATCCGATGAATCTCTCGTGATTCCATTGAAAGAAATTCGACTAGATGATAACCTTGTCTTTACTGAGGAACCCATTGAAATCATGGATAGAGAAGTTAAACAACTCAAACAAAACCGTATACCTATTGTCAAAGTTCGTTGGGACTCCAAGCGAGGACCGGAATATACTTGGGAGCGCGAGGATCAGATTCACTCCAAGTACCCACATCTCTTCACCTAAGACACCCTTGGCAACTATCTTAGACTAGAATTCCAGGATGGAATTCCCTGTAAGAGGTAGGTAATGTAACCTCTCGTAAATTTCCCTTACGATTAGTAAATGCATACGAATAAATAAAACGATATTACAATAAATTAACACCATTTTACGGGTAACAAATTTTTTTTTATGATATGGCTTGATATTGAACCACTACGTTAACTGTGATTGACCGTTTACCCAGGAACGATGCTTACACACGACCTAGATAACCTATGATTATTGCGAACGATAAATATATATAAAACGTTTATATTTATAACAATACGTTTCGTCTAAATACCGTATATTATTTTTTATATTTCCCGAACCTACGAAACTTCCCAAGAACGCTCACTAATATTTTTGAACTTTGACACGATAATCGAGACACACCATGTGGGCCCCCAACACCCAATGGGCCACGAAATCCAATTACAAACCAAACGGACTCCTTTTATTCTTTTTTTTGTTTTGGGCCGACACAAAACCAGCAGCCCACCAGGCTCTAAGCCCAAACACACCCTTTTAATTTTTGTTTTCTTTTCTTTGTTCCCTGTCGCGACCTCACCCAAAACACCCCTATGTTTTTACGATTTCTACCTATAACCTATCAATATTTTTACTTGTTTCATATCACCTAGTGCCAAGGAAACAGAAATGATAATTGTTACACCTTTTCTTGCTCGTTTACTACCCTAGAAAACACCCAAGTGAATCACCAACTCACCATTTGAAAGATAAGTCGAAACGTGGCAACACATTCCTTGTTGCCACCCCTGCTCCCCAATCCCATCTAAACTAACAATGTGCACATATGGAGTGTTAGGAATGAATAGGAATGATATCTCACAAGATCTAAGCTTTGTACGAAACCGATTGGGCATTGTTTGTGGCAATACTATTCGCCCTCACATGCTACACCAACACTTGTGAGCCTATCTTGATTCTACTCTTCAAAAACTGTTTATATAAGCCTTACATGCAAACCTAAATCACTACATGCACTTAAACGAACCATATCACTAAAAATACTAACAAGAGAGGAGTTGTGAAGGACGAACGGATTCTCAAGTGTACCACGCCTTGAAGTGAACCTAGGAAGCAAAGATTGGAACCTCTTGAACCTTGGAGGAACGTGAACACGAAGCATTTGTACCATTACACGAACCCTACACTCGTTTTACACCACCTTTTATAGGTGAGGTGAGACCATAAACCTTTCTTTCTATTTATATATATACGTATGTTTATATTGTGCACAATCACTTGAGGCTAATAAATCGTAAATCATAAAAACAACACATATGTTATATACACCGTACTATTATTTGGCTATGTCATTAATGAGAACCTATAATAACCTTGAACTTATATTAACGCATACACCATAAAAATCACACGTTTCTAAGTCATGTTGGACCTATACGATTTCACTAAAACACTTAGTTTATTTTTCAAGTTTTGCAAGTTTTACGTATTGAGTTTTTGGCTACACTTTGGCCTCGCCATTTTAATATTCGACATATGACCATCTAATATTTTTGTACGAACTAATTATCTACCTAGTATACTAACGAGACTAATAAATAACGGGGCCTAACAACTTGATTTTATCACCTAATCGAGCCTAAAGCATGTCGCTATTCTCACAAGTATTTCAGGAAATTAAAATAAGCTTTGGGCCGTAAAGCCCAATAAGTTGTTTTTAGCTTATTACAATAAGCTAAGCGTATAAGCTCTTTTGAAATGTTTTTGTAACTTAAAATGATGGATTTCGACAAACCCAATATTCCCCCAAACCCTTTGGATCGAAAAACGTTAACGGGCCCTTAATTTGGACTCGGTAAGCCCATTTAATGAAAAAGAAGGAGATTAAGCTAATAAGTTGTTTGAATAAGCTTTTCTACACTTCCTGAGCTTATTGAAATAATAAAAATGTTAAGTTTTAAATTTGGTAATGTTTGGACTAAATTTGCAAATTTTTGAGATATAGGGACTAAAAGTGTCAAGTTTGTAAACTTTGGGTAAAAAGTGTTAAAAACTGTTAACATTAAAACTTGGGATTGAAAAATGTAAATATTGATATACTTGGACTTAAAACGTAAATATATATAATTTTGTACTAACGACGTAAATGTTTTCCGTTAAGGGTAAAATGTGTAAATTGGAGAAACTTAAAGGATTAAATAATAATATTGATTTCATTTTCAATAATAAATTTTATATGTAATTATATATATATATATATATATATATATATATATATATATATATATATATATATATATATATATATATATATATATATATATATATATATATATATATATATATATATATATATAAATTGAAATAATAGAAATAATAAATGTAACTTTATATACATATATATACGTATAAAATTTATATAACGATAACTAAATTTAGACGAATAAAACAATACGTAACCATTATCTATTTTATATACGACGTAACACATCGCCTATGCACTTTATGGATTATTCGTAATTAATAATAAACGTTCGCAGTAAAACGAGACTTAAGAACTAAAACGTGCATATCTTATAGGTTGTGTGTGAAGTCGTTGCCTTGCATCGTTGAGATTACGTTTGTTCCACTATCCTGCTAAGGTGAGTTCATAGCCCACATTTAACTTGTTTTTGTGGGGGGGATACATGCTCAAAAACCGAACACAAGTCTTTTCCTGATATTTGCTTAAGTAGCTATTGCCAAAAGTCCCTCGATCATGAACTTTAATCACTTGAAGGGTGAACGTAAATAATTGTGAATAGATCTATTAGGGATTGACAATCCCCATTTGGTTGCTAGAGGAAAGTCACCAAATGCACTTTATTTGAATATAATAGGTTACTGGTAAATACCTATCTTGGGGGCTATATAGACTTTACATCATTATTACAGAAAATATTGATGTCTGTTGAATCGTTGAGTGTCATGAGCTTAAGGCAATAATGAATGCGACTTTCTAACTTGTTTATTTGTATTTATATACAATAAGCACCTATCTCTTGTGTTCAAACTCTTAATTATAAACCTATGAATTTCACTCAACTTTTTGTTGACTTTTAGCATGTTTATCTCAGGTAACTAAATGGAATGGATGGTAAAGGCACGAAGTGGGCAAATAAAGAAACGTTTATTTCTCTTTGAATAAAAACTTGTTGTTGAATAATGAATCCTCTTGGAATTATGAATATTTGGTATTTTAAATAAAACTTAAAACGATCACTTGAATCGTTTTCTATAATTGTGACAAAGATCCACGATATAATACCCCAAAAGTCTTCCGCTGACATTTTAAGTCTTCCGTTGTATTGATCGATTTTGGGGGTGTTATACACACCATAACTTGAACACAAAGTGAAAACATATGAATACCGAAGTGAATACTTTTAACGGTCTATGGATCCAAACGGTATGTTTTTTCACCATATGCTTTTTTATACTTTGTATTTGATATAGTTGTAGTAATTTATACCTGTTACTTTTACATTTGTAGAACCGTGTTCGTGTTAGTGGTTGTGACGATCTTGACGTGATGAAAAATGCCATGACCGGTTATAAAAGGAAATCAAAAGGCAAGACTTTTACTCATACGGAAGCATGGGAGATCCTTAAGAAAGCAGACAAATGGTTAAAACAACCATGTGTGATTCAAACATCTTCGTCTAATTCCGATAAACGGAGAAAGTCGTCAGAATCCAGCAATGAAAATGAAAATGTTGAGACTATTCTTCCGGATTTGAATGACGACACAACTCCTACAAGGAAAAAAAGGGCAAAAAGACTGTTAACGAGTCATTGTCAATGAATAGTATTGCTGCAACCTTAGAAAGTTATGCGGCAAAGAAATCACAATTAATGGATGAGGCGGTGGAGAAAAAACGTGCAAAGGATGAGTTCGCCGAAAAGTTGATGTCCGCACAACTCAAAAGTGTTGAAGAAAAGGCTTTTTTACGAGCGATGAAGTTCTTCAGCGACCCGCACGATCAAATTGCTGATTTGGGTATGCGAGAAATTGCTATTGCCAAAAAACGTGAGTACTCGGCGAAATATGGATGACCTTGCAATTTTTAGGTATTATTATGCTTTTTTTTTCATTGTACTTTTCTTTGAATTATTAATAAAATTTAATGTTTTTGTTTAATTTGTTTAATATAATTAAGAATAAAATAAATAAAATAATATAATTTGAATTTTTTTTGCTTCATGAATGCCACTAAAAAATGAAAAAAATGCATGGTAAATTATGAAATGTGTTGGCCACATTTAATTGGTTAAAAATGCTTAATGATGAAACATGATGCATCACCATTGATACCCCTTAATAAATCTTAAAATAGTTGTGGAGAGAGTCAAATCTTCGTTATAAGATGCATTTATTAAAGTATAGGTAACTTGGGACCAATGGAGTATCCATCCAAATATGCATGGATGTGGGCATATCGCATGTGGCACGCAGTTTTAAATTTTGAAAACTTTGTTATCCACGTAAATAGAGAAGCATCTAAACCTTTGATTTTCAATCCTAATCTCAACATCCTCCTCAATCCACACAAAACACTAAAACCCTTCATTCATGGCTAAAAAGAAACAAAACAAACAAACTCAAGAAACAATGGAAGACTCTGAGAAATTAGTTGATAGCTTGAAATCACTTAATGCAATGCTGCTTAAAGAGACTGCTGAACGTCGTCAGCAGATTGATTCATTAGTACAGTCAAAAGGGTTTTTGGAATCTCAGCTGAATGAGTCGGTATCTGAGAACACTTTGTTGCAGTCCGAAAAGAATGTGCTAAACGATGCAGCAGCATTGTTGGAGATTGAGAAACAGTTGGTTTCTGTTTTTGTTATGTCCCAAGTTGAGGAAAAGAATGCAAAGGAAGCTGAGATTGCGGGTTTAAAGATTAAGTTGGAGCAGCTTTTGGTTAAGGTTGATGAAGAGAAAAGTGTTTCGGCTCGTGTTTGTGCTGAGAGGGAAGAGATTAAGGAGCTTTTGGATGCTCGAATTCGAGAGGTGGATCAGTTGAGTTTGAAAGTTGCTGAAGCTGAGAAAAATGAAGCACGGATTATGAAAGAAGTTGAGGAATTGAAAACTAATGTTGATGGATTAACTGAGGAGAATATGTCTAGTAAGAAACGAATTGAGTCTTTAACGAAAGAAAGGGATTTGATTCGGAAGGATTTGGATGAGTCTAACAGGCTGGTTAATGATTTGGAAAAAAGTATTGATCAGTTACGCCAAGAAAAGAAGGCGGTTGAAGATGAAAAGAGTAAGCAAGAGAGGAAGAACTACGAGTTGCAAACTTCTGTAGGTGATCTCGAGAGATTGGTAGAGAGTATGAAAAATGAGGAGGAAATGTTAAGTAGCAAGTTTGCTGATTTGGAGAAGAAATATGTAACGATTTGTAATAATGAAGCTGAATTGCAGAAGGAAATCGAAGTATTGGTTGAGCAAAAGAAAGGAACAGAGGAACGCATTGTAAGTTTGGATAAGGAGAAAAGTTCGATTACAAAAGATTTGGAAGATGCGAGGAAGGAGTTAGAGCAGCAGAAGCTTAGAATTGAGCAGATCGTTCATGAGAAAACCGAATTGGAGAGCGCCAAGTTACAAGGGGACAGTGAAATTGTCAAGTTGAACGCGCAATTGACTGTTTCAAACGACAGGATTTCATCACTGAAAATGTCTAGTGCCAATCAAGTTGAAAAGATTAAGCAATTAGAGGGAGAAGTCAGCACTTACAAAGCTTCAACTGATCAAGCAATAATCGAAAGGGATGAAGCTCTCGAGAGTCTTGATACGGAAAAATCCATCACGTCTGATAATAAAGAGAAGATTGCTATAATGGAGCAGGAGATAGAAGATTTGCATAAAGAAGTAGCCAATATGACAACAGAAATTGGGGAACATCTAGGAGAAAAGAAAGAGCTAGAAACTCAATGTGAAAAGTTGGTGAAAGATGTTGCTTCCTTAGAAATAGAACTTAGTGAAACGCGTATGGAACTTGATGATACAAAAGGTAAATTAGGTGTAGCAGAAGCTAACTCGAAAAGAGTCTTGATCGTCTTGAAGAAAACACTTTCGGTTTGTGATGAGGATGATGAAGAGAATGGCATGGAAGAAGGGATAAAAGACCATGTCACAGAAGTCGAAGCAATTAAGAGAGCTTTCAAGGATAAAGAGAGTAGACTAGAAGAGATGAAGAGGCAACTTGAGTTACTAAAAAGATCTGCTGCTGAAGCTCGTAAGAGGAAGAGCTTCTGGACAATGGTGTCATCTGCAACAACGCTATTGGCAGCTGCTGCTTCTTTTGCCTATGTTGCTCGTGCCCATTGATAGAATCCAAAATTTTGAAGTCAATTTTACTAATTTTGATAATGTAACATGCTTAAACATTTTACTTTTGCCAGAATGGTTCTTTTGCTGCATAATAACTTGCTTTTGGGCAATAATAAAACATCTTGGTCATCGAGATCAAACTGATATCTAACTTCGATCTCCTAATGGTTAGTTTGTTAAGCTATTTGATTTTGTCATCAGCGGAAACCACCGTAGAACCACCTCTACAAATGTCTGGCCAATGCCTAAACTTCAACAAAATGAAAAGTTTATTCCCAATCATTATATCAATCAATAGAAAATTTAACTTACAGAAATCAGACTTTTAATATGATGATTAAAAACATAATTTGGTCACGATAACATAGAGAAACATGAACGTAAAGAAGAAAGTATGTCAAAAGAATTGAAGGCAAAGCTGTTGCACCAGAAACCCCAAACAAAAACCTTTACTTTAAACCTTAGGCCACCATAAACTTTAACGCTATAAACATATATATGGGCAGTTTGGTGCCTTAACGAACTTGATACAGAAATGAGAAACGATATTTTTAATGAGACGTAACCCAGGAACACAAATTGTATGAATTTCTGTTCAAAAACATAGCCAAAAAGCAATAGCACCCAACTTTAGAATGTGAACTACATTACATATAACTTCCAGCTGAACCCAAACCTTTAGAAAGACAGCGCTCCCCAGTGACCATTTAACCATGCTGTAAAATTGATACAAAGAAGTAGAAAAACTCTTAACAAACAGACTAAAAAATATAATCGTAAATGGAAACCATCTACGCATATCTGGTCAGCACACAAATTTTCAGCAATAAGGAACCCTTTTATTATCAAGCAGCTATAACATCCAAATTGTTCAAAATCACGCATTCACGCTCTATCATGTTTATTCTGAGGGGGTTTTCCAGGATCGAATTGATCAACAACATTCATGCCAACATCATTCATAGAATCAATAGAAACAAGAGAGAAGATTGGGTGAACCCTTTAAACTGATATTATATAATCGAATGGGGTTACATTGATGTTTACAGATTTACATATATATCTATACTACTATATAATGTATTTGGAACTATTCTATAATTAGAAAGGCTTAAAAATTCAGACTTTTACTTACTAATTATAGAAACAACCACCCCTAACAATCACCCTCAACAATTTATAACCACTTCAACAACCACCCCAACAATTTATAACCACCTCAACAACCACCCCTAACAATTTATAACCACCCCAACAACCACTTTTCACCACCCCACCTCCATCATCTTCACCCCAACAATCCGCCCCCGCATTGCGCGGGCACCTTTCTAGTATATACTAATGAACCAAGGGTTGTGTCCCTTCAAAGTTAACTACCTATAACTGATAATAACTAACTATTCTAACTAATCTAACTGCCATAATCTAACTGTTTTGCTGGTGCGATTTGCAGCCCAACACAGAAATTATGAGCCTTTTATTTCGACACAAAGATTAATGGATTATGTTTTCCAACATATCAACAATCAAAGAAATTTGCAATTGAAGTAAACTGTATCCACTTCTGGACTATGTTCAAGAGCGTCCTCCTGGTAATGCTGGCAAAACCATCGAAGTAAAGTCTGGAGCCAAGTACAGACGTCACCACTTCCAAACCGTGTCCAGGAGTGTACCTACATTTTTAATCAAAATTGTATTAAAGTAACACTTTGTAAGGCAAGTATGTAAACCAATTTTTTTTTTTTTTTTTTTTTTTTTGGATATTTCAGAGCCCTATACAATAACAAGAATAGAACATAGATACTCCACCCATTTCTTTTTGTCTTCTACAACATTTCAGGTTTTTGTCCTACTCCGTATAATACTAACAATCTATTCTCTTAGATCAAGTCATTGTACTTTTACTTCTACGTAAGGACATCAGTAAAAAGATGGCTTTATGCACTGTTGGTGTCATTTTATACATAGATATGCAACATATCTATTTAACTGGACTATTTTTAGTGAAAGAGAATGCTATTGGATTTACATGTAAGCACGCCATTCACTGAAAGGTTGCAAGGAAAACAAAAAGTGTCGTTCCTGCTTACAAAGCCAATACAAAATAATGCACAATGCACTTGCCGGACACCTGCACTTGCCGAAGGTCTCATTTGGAAGTAGTCTCTCTATTCTGGGGTCTTTCCTAGGGTAGGGGTAGGATCTGTCTACATTACAATTACACACATATATCTTTACATTACAATTTTCACGTACCATTGGACCAAAAACCTATTTACAAAATGTATGCGTAGATATGAAAAAGGGAAAAAGAAAAATGCTACTCCCTCCGTCCCATAAAAATTGTCTAGTTTGACTTTTCAGAGTCAAACTGGTTCAACTTTGACCTTAAATATTTTTTATGCGTTATATAATACTTGATAAAAAAATTATGCCAATGAAAAATACACTTAAAACTCAAATCTATTTATATATTTTACATCAACTATTATATAATAACCACAAAAATAAATAAGGTCAAAGTTCAACCAGTTTGACTTTGAAAAGTCAAACTGGACAGTTTTTATGGGACGGAGGTAGTACACAATAATTTAGGTCAACACACGAATAAACTAAACTCCCCAAACAGAACAAAAATTCCATAACAAATTAAAATATATAAATTAGTTATCACGAGTCCAAATATAAGAAAATTAGTAAATGTATACATGTTCCTGCTAAATGCTAATGATCAATGCTAGCAATTTCACCTCAACCCTCTCAATGACTTGGTCGACCATAGCCACTTGAGAATGTACACTTTTAAAAGTAACCTATAGTGAATATCCAACCTTGGCTGAATGACCATAAGCCGGATTACCTCTAGACCCAATAAAAGACATCCAAGGGACATGATTAGCATCTTAAAGTCGTGTCCCTTCAGCAACGATTGGCTATCAACGATAGGTAAAATCCCAGATGAGTCGCAAAAAATGAATTCTTAATAGTAACAATCATCTACATAGAAAGGGCGGATGTGAGTCATATTGCAGACTAAAATATCTTTACATTACATTTTTCTCGTACAGTTGCTATTTATGAAATGTATGTGTCGATATGAAGAAGAAAAAAAATGATAATCAAATAATTCCTTAATGAATCAAAATAACTATAATAGTTATCACAATTCCAGATATAAATTTATTTGTCTTCAAATTCAGTGATTATTTTACTCAATTAAGCATCAAGCAATCTGAACTACCATAGTTTTAGTAAAACCGAGTCGTAGATTAGCAATTAAACATATCTATATTCAATAAACTCATACTGTACAAAAACAATGAAAATTGTAAATCTTAATGATGTGAGATGGAAGTTAGTAGACAAACAGATGGAAAAAAACTGTTCATCTGTGGAAACCATCTCTACGGTTGTCTGGCCGCTGCCTAACTTTTAACATGATGAAAAGTTTATCACCAATCAATAACAAACTTAACACGCATAAAAAAGTCAGGCTTTTAATGTATGCATTGTTGTTTATAAATAGAAAACAAAGATAGAAATCTTGTTCTATCTATACTTGAATACAACAGATGCAGTTGAGAATAAAAAGAGAGAAGCTCAAATCAAATGAAATTGCGAAGACATCTAGTCAATGGATTTAAAAACAGAACAAAATTAAAATTTAAAAATAAAAGTAAAAAAGGGTACCTGGAATTGCTTATTTGCTTGCCAACCTGCTTGTTTATTGTAGCCTAAGCCAAACAGTCTAGACTGCTTACCTACTTGAAAATAACCAGAATAAGCAAATCAAGTAACCACGATACCATAAGCATTTCTTAGCCATTACGAAACATCCTAATAATACCACCATTCTTACAAACATAATATTTAACATACTGATACTCTTCTCCTAAGTTAAAACTACTACTTAGTCATCAACATCAAACATACAAACACAACTAGACACACTCCTAAGTAAAAACCGTTGCTGCAATTTGAACACATCACAGAGGTCTTTGCAATTTATTCTTATTACTTAGGGTGTGTATGGCAAAAATAGCAAGTAACAGTGAGTGAGCAATAGCCATATGCAGTAGCAGTTTTTTTTTCTATAAAAATGTTTGATTAAGTGTGATCATAATGTGTACATCAGCTCTTAAATGCTCACTCTCCTAAATGCTACTTCAAGAAGTGACAAAAAATGAACATTCTAAAAATATAGATAAAGCTAATTGGTGCTTGCAAAACAAGCATAAAAAATCACAATGGTGAACGCTCACCCTACCTAAATGCTCCACGCCAAACACACCCTATTATTTTCTAACTTTAAGAGCTTATACAATCTCATTATACGTTTAGCTTATACAAGTCCATAATTTCAAAATGAGTAAAGAAATAGAACTATGTAACATATTCCAAAACAAGATAAGCTCATAAACCCAAACATCACACGTTTTTAGTGTAAAATAAGAAACTAGGCAGTTTTAGGGGGTGTTTGTTTAAGCTTATGGGTATGTTTGGCACTACTAGGAGCCGGAGCGGATTTCTGGAGCTTATTTCTACATGCTCCTTCAACTAGCATTCCATTTAGTTGCTTATTTTTTTTACATGCTCCTTCAAGCTATGTCAGCCAAACGAGAATTATTTTTAATGGTAGCTTATTTTTCTAAAAAAAATAAGCTCATGCTTTGATAAGTTCGGGCGCCAAACATGCCCTATATGCGATCTTATGAGCTTATTTGATTTCGCCGTATATTTCATAAGCCCCTATTTTATTTTATTTTTTTTCCTTATTTTCAAATTTATAGGCTTATATAAGTTTATCATATCTATACTACTATATAATGTATTTTGGACTATTCTATAATTAGAAAGGCTTAAAAATTCAGACTTTTACTTACTAATTATAGAAACAACCACCCCGTAACAATCACCCCCAACAATTTATAACCACCTCAACAACCACCCTCAACAATTTATAACCACCCCAACAACCACTTTCCACTACTCACCTCCCTCCTCTTCACCCCAATAATCCGCCCCCGCATCGCGCGAGCACCTTTCTAGTGTAATAAACTTACATAAGCCCACAAGTCTCAAACTAAGCCGGCAAATTAGGGCTAATGAAATATAAGCTGAAACACAAATAAGCTTATAAACCACATATAAGCTTAAACAAGCATCCCCTTAATTTTCCAAAGATTAAATGTGAGATGGATTTTAGTAGACAAACAGATAACAAAAACCATTCATCTGTGGAAACCATCTCTACGGTTGTCTGGCCGCTGCCTCATTTTTATACAAAATAAAAATGTATAAAAATTCAGCTTTCTATATACGCATTGTTGTTTTATACATAGAATAAAACACTATCTATATATTATCAAATACAACAAATGCAATTATCAAAATTAAAAAAATATAAAAAATAAGGCTCATATCAAGTGTAGTTTTGGAGATCTCTGTCATCGCGTAAAACTTTAACAAATAAAAAATATATATATGCCTTTAAAGCCTATCTTTAAATAAAAGATGGCGGCATTGGGTTTTTTTGTTTGTTGGTTTTACGCTAGAGTCCTCTCTCTTTATAATCATAGCCAGTTGGTTTTATAACAAATGAAAATGAAGAGATGAAAGAGGAAGGAACGGAACGGAACCTTTTGTGTTAAGGGGTGGCGGTGTTTGAGTGATGGTTGTTTTTGTTGGTGGTGGTGATGCGTTGTTCTATATATAGAGTGTGCGAGTGATTTTTAGGGTTTGTTACTGTGTTTAGTGGTGCTACTACGTCGTTTTGGAGGTACAACTAACTACTTTGAGGCAATAGGGCTGACATGGTCCGAAAACCGATTTGGTCTAAAAGTCGAGGACGGGACCGAAAGGTTCGGCCCATGTTCGGGTCGGTCAGGTCCTGTTCGTCTGTCAGTCTGGTCCAACAAAGCGTAATAGTCGGTTTTGTGAAAGACCAAAAAGAGTCGGACTGGACTGAGGACCGAAAATAAGAAAAATGGTGGACCAAGGACCGGACTGAATATGTTAGGTCCGGTTTTTCGGTTTAGTCCAATTTGCGGTTTATTTATATCAGAACCGAGCTGAAATATTCGAATTTTAGAAAATTTAAAATTGAGATCAGTCGCGTTTTTTCAGTTTGGTATTTTTGGTTTTTTATCGTTTTTGGTTATGCTTTTCGGTTATTCTTATTTTTAACTGCTTATATATGGCTCTGCAGAACCAACAAACTTGTTTTTACTTTAAGATTATTGCTTATTTATTATTATTTTTTTTTTCTTGAAAAGCTTAATAATGTTTTCTCAAATTTTGACACATCCAAACAAATACTCATTCCGTCTCAAAATCATTGTCCATATTTTTTTTTTAGTATGCTTTAAAATAATAGTTCACTTTCTTTTTTAAGTAAAAACTAGAGAATATAGTGGAGAAATATTCTATTTTAGTGGTTTAAAATTAAAGTATGCCCACTTTTATTAAACTATATAATTCTTATCTCCTGATAATAATTTTGAGACGGAATGAGTATATAAAACATGCACGGAAGTCAAACACACACAGCATGATCGTTGCCAAATATGTATTCATATATTGTCAAAAAATTAAAAATAAATAAATAAATAAATAAAAAGTGAAGCAGACACATAAAAGTCGAAACAAATATGTTTGGCTAAGCTTATGAAACATAAAACAATTTGGGCTTATATTTCATAGGCCCTAATTTTTTAGCTTATTTTGAGACTTGTGGAGTTTTTCGTTAGATACTTGTAATTTTAAAAGATACAATATAATGTATCTTCCCTTTTTCTTTTCTTTTTTCATGTCTGTGTATTCAATATCTGGAAACAAAAAATCATCCATTCCTTGTGTTTTTGCATGCAAAAAAATTTCAAATCTTTACTCCCAATTGTTAAAAATTAATTGTCTCAACTTTTGCTATTTGATGATTATTCTAGAATGATGCTATCACCAGCTTGGTGTTATTTATGATGTTTTAAGTAGAAGATAAAGAGAAAATTGCAAAAATCGTCCCTGTGGTTTGGCCAAATTGCACGTTTGGTCCGTACTGTTCATTAAGTGCAAAAAAGGTCCGAATTTGGCACTGTTACATGCAGTTTTGGTCCCTCATGTTAACGCCGGTTAAGTGAGTTCCGTTAAGTGGCACTGTTTAATTCACTTTAGGTCCCCAATGTTACACGTTAGCCCCTTAAGGCAGAAATCGCTGCAGCGCCCGTCCTTTTTCTGGAATTTTTTTTTTTTTTTTTTTTTTTTTTTTGAATTCGATTTTTTTTAGAATTCGAAAAAATTTATATAAATTCGAAAAAACTTATAAAAATTCGAAAAAAATTATAAAAATTCGAAAAAACTTATAAAAATCCGAAAAAAAATTATAAAAATTCGAAAAATATAAAAATTTGATTTTTTTTTTAAATGCGAAAAAATTAATAAAAATTCGAAAAAACTTATAAAAATTCAAAAAAACTTATAAAAATTCGAAAAATATAAAAATTTGATTTTTTTTAAATGCGAAAAAATTAATAAAAATTCGAAAAAACTTATAAAAATTCGAAAAAAATTATAAAAATTCGAAAAATATAAAAATTCGAAAAAATTATAAAAATTCAAAAAAAAATTATAAAAATTTGAAAAATTTATAAAAATCCGAAAAAATGATAAAAATTCAAAAAATATAAAAATTTGAAAAAATTTATAAAAATTCGAAAAAATCTATAAAAAATCGAAAAATCTATAAAAATTCAAAAAATTTATAAAATTCGAATTTTTATAAATTTTTCAAATTTTTATAAATTCGAAAAAATTTATAAAGAAATTCGAATTTTTATAAATTTTTCAAATTTTTATAAATTCGAAAAAATTTATAAAGAAATTCGAATTTTTATAAATTTTTTGAATTTTTATAGATTTTTCGATTTTTTATAGATTTTTTCGAATTTTTATAAATTTTTTCAAATTTTTATATTTTTTGAAATTTTATCATTTTTTCGAATTTTTATAAGTTTTTTCAAATTTTCATAAATTTTTTCGGATTTTTATAAATTTTTCAAATTTTTATAATTTTTTTTTGAATTTTTATAATTTTTTTCGGATTTTTATAAATTTTTTCGAATTTTTATATTTTTCGAATTTTTATAATTTTTTTCGAATTTTTATAAGTTTTTTCGAATTTTTATAAATTTTTTCGCATTTTTAAAAAAGAAAATCAAATTTTTATATTTTTTGAATTTTTATATGTTTTTTTGAATTTTTGTAAGTTTTTTTGAATTTTTATTAATTTTTTCGCATTTTAAAAAAGAAAATCGAATTTTTATATTTTTCGAATTTTTATAATTTTTTTCGGATTTTTATAAGTTTTTTCGAATTTTTATATTTTTTGAATTTTTATAATTTTTTTCGAATTTTTATAAGTTTTTTCGAATTTATATAAATTTTTTCGAATTAAAAAAAAATCGAATTCAAAAAAAAAAAAAAAAAAAATCCAGAAAAAGGACGGGCGCTGCAACAATTTCTTCCTTAAGGGGCTAACGTGTAACATTGGGGACCTAAAGTGAATTAAACAGTGCCACTTAACGGAACTCACTTAACCGGCGTTAACATGAGGGACCAAAACTGCATGTAACAGTGCCAAATCCGGACCTTTTTTGCACTTAATGAACAGTACGGACCAAACGTGCAATTTGGCCAAACCACAGGGACGATTTTTGCAATTTTCTTGAAGATAAAAGTCATTTTATGTTTAGAGACCATCCTACATAGTTAGTATACGAACTAGAAAACTTGAACGAACACTATATATTAACAGTCTAACAAATAGTGAATTGAGAGGCCGCAAAGGTCGATTTGGGCATAACATCTCGTTCAATTTAGTTACTTCGGTTCCACCTATTCTCGAATTATATCGGGTGAATTATTTTACGAATCAAATTGGCAAAAGTTAGTTTAGTTTGGGTGGAGTTTGCGCACAACTTGTTTTTGCTAGAGTTACAATATTAATCATGTTCGAAACAATATTCATATATATTAACAAGCGGGATCTCATGAATACATACTGTGGACGTATGGTCCGGACTGGATCCTACATGGGCCAGGCCCAGCAGACAGCGGCCCACTCTACGCCTAAACCCTAATCCATGCCCTATAAATACATGGCTCGAACTCCCTTCTTAGGGGCACAATATAACAGGTTATCCTAAACCTAATTCTCATATGCTCCGCGCATCAATACTAACTTGACCGTCGGAGGTGGATCCCGGGGCTACGGCCTCGGGTCCACTCCTAACGGGTTCTCTTTGTTGACAGGTCTACTCAGGGCTCGAGAAGACGACTAACGGCCCAAGGAGAGTCGTTGAATTCAGCCCGCGCCAATTTATGCATCAACAAGTTGGCGCCATCCGTGGGACATGACTACGACAAGTTTTGTGCTCTCACATCACCGGAAAGCAACCACGAGTTCAAAAGCCGGTAACTTTAAAACCAAAACACAGTTATTATTTTCTGCTAGTACGCAACAGAAAGCAAAAACCAAAACACAGTTATTAAATTTAAAGCTATTATTTATAATTCTTTTGTCAACATATACAGCAACATCACAAAGTTATATTGACTTTGTTTGATCTGTTCATACGTAGCATATAAATATAACAAGGATTATAGTCTTTGTTTATTTTGTCTAGATCCCTCACTCATTAGTTCGGATGTATACTTATTTAAGTATTCGAATTGGTTTATGTGACGCAAGCACTGTTCTAGATAAGAAACTACCAATATTTTCTAAATTTTAAAAAGATATCCCGATATTTTCTTCGCATATCTTTTAAATATTAAGAAGATTTTATGTAAATCTTTTAAACTCGGTAAACACGATTTTACCTATAACCGCACTAAGTCCGCACGATCGGACCTACTTTATTTTTTAGCCGCGAATTAATTCGCGCATATAATGTTTTTTCGGTTGGTATGCTTGTCCGCGCTAGTTTTCGTGTTCGAACAACGCAGTCACGATAAATCTACCCGCGTTAGGCCATGCGTTCGAAAATCTTCGCAGATTGGCGCCATGAGCGCACTGTCACGTACAGTCACCACGATGCTAGTCAATCGCTATGAGCGCACTGGACGAAAGCCGTGGTCCTCTGCGATCATCCACAAAAACGTTAGAGTCTATGCGGTCACGATAAATCTATCTGCGTCTGTGTGTGCGAAACTATTAGTCGCGGTCACGGTACGTCCATCCGCGCCATTGTTTTTATTATAATAAAAAAAGAAAACGATCAATCAATCGCCATGCGCGCACTGTTTTTATTATTAGCTACGTGCTACTTCTCTTATGTAGTTTGTAAAACCTCACGATAGGTGTAATTCGCACTACTACTTCTCTTATGTGTTAATTATATATGTTATGTGCTATACTTTTGCTACGCGCTAATCTTTTACCTCATTAGGTTTTATATGTTGCGATTCGCAGCATATACTTTTAATATTTGCATTAAGTGTTTTTCAGGATTTGACTAACTAAGTTAAATGCTCCTACAAGAGTAGCACCATCCAACTTGGGGGGCTACCAGCGTATATACTACCATTGTTTCCGTACAAGTCACGCAGGCATATTTGGAAGCAGATCGTACGTAAGAGGTATTGCAAGCCCGGTACAAAGACGGATTTAAATATTCGCACCATCTTGCCGTAGGGGAGACGTCCTTTGTCGGTTGTACAGACGAATGTAATCCTTGTTGCGCACAGCGCGCACTTCTGCCACAGAAGCACGTCTTCTGTTGCGCCATGTTGCATCGCTACTGGTACAAAAGGTACGCCCTTACCCAGGATACAACATGCGGAATCCACCTTCACCATTGTGAGACAATCACAATCGCAATCCCAGTGCGCACTGTTGCATGTGAGTTGCGCAATATGGTCCGTCCCATGTGCACACAAGTTGCGCACACATGGGCCATGTCATCTTGGTTGATTGGGCCTACGCGGCCATGAACAGAACTTAAGTCTAGCATAACATAGCCACGCGCTATGTCATACTAAACTTGGGGGGCTTGTGGACGTATGGTCCGGACTGGATCCTACATAGGCCAGGCCCGGCAGACAGCGGCCCACTCTATGCCTAAACCCTAATCCATGCCCTATAAATACTTGGCTGGAACTCCCTTCTTAGGGGCACAATATAACAGGTTATCCTAAACCTAATTCTCATATGCTCCGCGCATCAATACTAACTTGACCGTCGGAGGTGGATCCCAGGGCTACGGCCTCGGGTCCACTCCTAACGGGTTCTCTTTGTTGACAGGTCTACTCAGGGCTCGATAAGACGACTAACGGCCCAAGGAGAGTCGTTGAATTCAACCCGCGCCAGATTATGCATCAACACATACTCAGACGTATTTGGTTTGATACTTTGATTGGTAAAAGAAAAGAAAAGTTACTCTGTATTACGTTGGGCTTTCTATGTGCAAGAGGGAAGAGATCAAAATGTTTTATATTGTAAATAAATTTAGAAGTACAACATTTATGTATTTATCTTTCTAAATCAATATGGTGTAATAAAAAAAAAACTCGAGACTTGTGAGCTTATATAAGTTTGTAATAAATTTATATGTCTCAAAATAAGTTAGAAAATTGGGGCTTATGAAATATAAGCTGAAATGAGCTTATGTTTCATAAGTTTAGCAAAACACCCCTTTAAATCCGCCCATATCTCATAAAACAAATAGTATTTGATTTATATGGTTATTTATTTATACGATATTAGATACATATTATTATACTAGACGAGTACCCGTGCATAGCAACGGGATTTTATAGCGGCAGTTTATTGATAAAAAAAAGTTTAATAGGTTATATACGAAAAATAATAGAAGTTTGAAGATTTGAGAATTAAACATAATGTTTTGAAACTCGGTTCAACCCGGGTGGTTCAACCGGTTGAACCGTTCTTGTCGAAAAATGGGTCGATTTAAACCGGGTCAACTTGCTGGGTTGTGTCGAAAACGGGTCAAATTAAACCGGGTCAACTCGCCGGGTTTGAAGTGTCCTGGTCAACCCGGTTTGGTGTTTTAATTGGTTGTATTTAATTTGATAGATATGTTTTTAATTGGTTGTAAAACGTGAATAAATCATTGTACTTTTAAGTAATGAGGTGTTTTAATAAGAGTATTAATTACATTATTTTTTTCTCTCTAATATGACTAAGGGTCCGCTTGGTTCAAAGTGGGAAAATGTAAAGGTAAAGGGAAAGGGAAAGGGAATGCAAAGGAATGAGTGAGGTGGGTAATCAATACCTTACCCCTCAATTTACTCTATAATGTTGATTACCCACTACGAGGTAATCAATACCTTTGCACACCCCTAACCAAGCACCTAATTTGAGTGAGGTGGACCCTTTTGAATTCCTTATCCATTCCCCACCCCCTTAACCCCCTTACCAAACACCCCCTAAATATTGAAAACTCCACTTTTCACTTTGACTGTTTTTCCTTTATAATAAGATCAGCTTGGTATGATAGTTTTTCTCACGAGAAGTGCTACACTCCACGATTTTTCATATATTTTCTGTTTTCGGCTTATATAATGTATTATTTTTCTATCTTTAAAAGTCAAGTTTTTACGTTCAGTGATAAACACCTCTAACAATATCATTTTGTTAACGCTCATCCAACCACTACTTAATTTCAACATCTTAATATGAGTCTCTTTGGATTTTGTTTTTGAAATCGTAATTAATGAATCCGTATATTGTTCAAAGACTACCATGGTATATGCAAAACAACGGTGACAAAAATTTCAAAAATGTTTTTTAGTTTATTCAAGCTAACGTTTCAATGATAAAATTTAGTTATTAAATTTTCTTTTACAATAATTCATAATTAAATATAAGGTTAAAGCTTGTCCGTTTTCAATAATCCTTGATTAAATATAAGGTTAGAGCTTGTCGGTTGTATGCTATTGTCTTTAGGTGTGTGTGTTGATGATGTTGACTTGACAAATGAAACGGAGTTTATAAACTACTCCGTACTTGATCTTAAATTAGACTAGTTGCAATGTTGACCAAAAGTCCAAAACCACTATAAGGCTACTCGGCAAGGATAGGTGAAAGCACCACCATTTTGCCATGTCATTGGTGATCCTCCTTCCCCTATTGTCAACTTCACGCGGGAGCACAAAAATCAAAACAACAATTGGTGATCTGTTAACCAAACGAAAAAGAAAGAAAATGGCCCCATTTATATTGTTTTATATTTGTGTGTGAGTGTGTGCGGAGTATTTAGTGGGATATATTTGTATAAAGTGGGTATTTAATAAAAGATGAAGTTGGAGGTAACCTTGACTACTAATTGGTGAAGGAAAGTGAGAGGAGAGAGAAAGCTGAGGTGGCACTGAAGTGTCAGGTGAAGCCACCACCTCCTTACCCACTAGTCTAACACATCACCAAACTAACCGCACAAAGATACATCACATTCTCACACACACATAAACAAAGAAAAGCGGAGGGGCGTAGTAGGCGATGACGCATGAAAAGGAGGTTAATGTGTGAAGCAATCTACCGTTACGGCTTGTCTAAACTCAAAAATTGATGATTTAGTTATCCTTAACCATATCCATTTCTCCATTTTCATGTATATCAAGGATATCTTTTACACCAACTTACTTTCACTTTATAACCATTGTCACATAGAACAACATCTTGTGAACAGAGTGGCGCCGTTGCAATTGCTTGAGAAATGACACCGAGGGGGGGGGGGGGGGGGGGGGGGGTCAGTGTGGTAACGCCATCTTGGCGCCGTGGTTTGGCCTTCCATGTGGGAATGGCATGATTGGTGCGCCACAATACCCCTCTCTAAAGAATATTCTACTTAAAAAAACTACTTTCAAATGGTCGCCAAAGAGGTGAAGTGTTTTTCTAGTCAAATTTTGCTTGTCAATAAGTTCACATATTTGATGGCTCCAGTTGCCCATAAGGCTTGTCAAACATGCATGACTCAATTGACTCAACCTCGCACAAGCTCATCATAGCTCAGGCTAACAAATTTATTTCATGTGTCCTAAAAACCAAATTTATTTAAATCAAATAAGGTCTTGAAGAAAGTTGGCAAGAAGCCATAAAAAGGTCTAAATACAGCCAATTTGATTTATATCCATTTATGCATTACCAATAACTAGACTAAAATGAAGTTTCAAGTACCAGAAAACACCGTCAGCAGAGCCCCGTTTAACATGCACAAACCGCGCCTCATGCATAATTCTGATGCGGCTGAAACTGTCACATGACCCGCCTGCGTTTTTGGCTGTCCCACATTTTCAGAAGATAAGTAACTCCTTCCTGTAAAGTAGCTTTTCTGCCCTCAGTGAAGTTCCATAGCTCCGAAGTGACGTATGATCCACTGGGATTGTAATCATTTATCTCTTTCAAAGCGGTTGCCACAGCTCTGTAAACATCTTCCCCGTGATCTTTCTTTAAGCCCTTCAGTCTTTCATCATTTTCATTGATCACTCTCTGCACAGATGGTAATACAGCCTTAAATAAAATTGCTGAGATATAACATAAAACATTATACAAAGTTGCAATCTCCGAACCCGTCGATGGTTAATTTTCTCTAACTTTGGCAAAATATAAGATACTCATGTCACGGCGTTATTACCATCTATTTACACAAGGCAAAAACGTTATACAAAGCATACTGATATATTTTACCTAGAAGTGGAATGGGTCGTCAAACAGGTTGAATTCACCCAAAGTTTGTTTTAATTCATAGTCTCCTAGAAAGTTTTTATTACAAGATTTGATTATTATTGTATATAATTCTTTTTTGTAATCATGATAAACGCAAAACTTTGTAGACTTTATCTGAAAATGTACAGGAAAGTGATTGTTGGGTCACCCTGAATTGACACTTATTTTCACAGAGTAGTGATTCATGCCACACACATTAATCGATTTGGGTTGTGTTTTTATCTCAAATGAGTTTGTATAAAAACAATCAGCTATAAGCGCAAAGCATCAAACGGTTAAACGACAAACAAAGTCTTAATTTTTAATACGAACAGTGTCCTGAACAACATCCCCAAAAGACATTTATTGTATGATTAGATTATTACTGTAATAACATTACTTAAAAATTTTGACCCGGCCAGACATAGTAGCAAAAAATGACCAGTATCAACCCAAACTCGTTTTGACATGAGACTGAACCACACATCCTACCACTTACAATCAAAAGTATACCTGAGATTGTCCATTGGTAGTAATGACTTTGAAAGGATGCCAATTTGGATCTCGAAGGAACTCTTCCCATAATGAGCACAATTCTGAAGCCATGTCTTCAGCTTCTGACTCATTATATTTCCTCTTCATGGCATCATAAAACGGTTTATTCTCAAGCTCTCCCATCCTCTTCACACCAAGATGAGAATTTTTTGGTAGTTCTTTCATCCCCTGTAACCATCATTTAACAAATTTTCACATGCACTAAAACTTTTAACCATCATATGGCAAATATTCACATGGATTAACATTGTTAATATGTTTAAACACCATAAAGCAAAATTTCACATGCATTAATATTTTAGTCTGATGAAAAGCCTGTAGCAAACAAAACATGCTCACTTCAATTAGTTCTTTACGAGCATCTTGAAGTTCATCGTTGCTTTTGCGTTCCTGAACAACCAGAGTTTGGTTTAAGCTTTCCATGTCCTCTTTTTCTTCCTCCTTTTCTCTCAGCTCCTTTTGTATCTTCTCCACTTGCTTTAGAACTTCCGGATCCCCCTTGATGTGCTTCATTACATTTAACTGCCCGTTTAAACGTTCTATTTCTAGGTCAACTGAATGCTTTGCATCCAATTGTGTCTCGAGTGCAATGATTTTCTTGTGTAGTTCTTCTTTTTCCCTCTAGAGTTGATAGTCAAACCAAAAGTATTAAACAAAAAACGCCTTGATATGATTCAGTCAGAAGTCAGCGTTAACATAAAAGGTTAAAACTAACCTTCTGATCATCAGCAAGTTTCATCACACTTTCATCTGCTTTCCTTTGCTCATCAGATGCCCTCTGAAGCAAACTATTCTTTGCAGCATTCTGGAATCACAAAAGTAATAACCTTACTTCAGCATTCATGAATTTAACATAAAATACAGAACAACCATGGATGAGGTCTTGCACCTGTTCAAGCTCTTCAAACAACTTTTTTTGTTCATGTTCATTAACCACTTCACGTTGCTCCAGTTCTTGACCTCGAAGCTCGAGTTCTCTCTTCTGTTCTTCCAGTTGTTGTTTGACCTTTTCATGATCATTAAATATCTTTTGAAAATGATCTCGTGCACCTGACTCAATTTTCTTGATCTCTGACGAATGCAAGAAAAAGAGGAACAAATTTGGTTAATAAGTATATTACAACAATTCTATTGCAGCTATAATAGTCAGTCCAAACTAGATTCTGGGATTCTTTAGATGATATAAGTACCGAAAAAACGAATAAAAAGGTAATTAGCGAACTTTTGTCACATTTTTGTTTTGGGTAACGCAATTTATTTATACTCACAAAAAGACTCAAACTTTGACTGTGTAACCTAACCGGGACAGATTACCTTAAGTCAAAATTTTGAAAGTTGGTTATCTTTTGTAGATGAACCATAAGGTTACCAATAAGTCAAAAACAATTCAAAAATAAACGAACAGATTAAAGTTGGTTACTTTATGATTCAACGTGCCGAATAACTAGAGTTTAAACTATAAAACTAAAGTATCAGAAAACCACACACCATCGTTATAATGCTGATTAAGTTTATCATTTTCAGCAATCAACTTGCTAAGGGAACTTTCAGTCTCTGCAAATCTGTTCTCCATCTCTTCCTCTTGCCTCTTTTTCCCTTCAATAACATTTGTCAGATTCGACTTTAATTTATCTGCTTTACGATCTTCTTCCGCCATCAGATCAGAAATGGTCCTAAGATCACCAATCTTACGAAGATGCTCTCCAATAATATTAAGAGCATTATATTCCTCACTGCGAGCAACCCAACCATAAATCTCATCTTTATTATTATAAACCTTCCAATCCCTTTTACCGTGATGATCAGCCTCGTAAGCTTTCTCAAACGACATTGCATTTTTAAATCCAGCCCAGTCTTTACTAAATTCAACAACTGCAGTTCCTGAATGACCACGAAAATTCCACAACGGGACCACTCGTGTGGGATTAAACCCTCTCATGGTCAAAATGTCCCTCATGTTTGATCCACTTTTTCCTACATAACGTCCATCTTTGAACTCAATTGGGAGGTTGACAACAATACCCTTCCATGGCCATACAAACATTTCGTCACCATCATGCTTTGTGGGATCTTCAACATCAGCATCGGCATCAACGCCAGTATCATCTTTAGCTTGTGATGAACTAGAGGCTTCAGTTATATCTTTCTCGAGATACTTAACCAATGCCAAATGATCCGCTTTGTCTTTAACTTTGCGTTTTTGTGAATCACTTTTTCCCACCATAGTAGCATGCTGCAACAATTCTTTATACTTGTAGTCACGCTTTTTCTTGTTGGTACAATATGGGCAAGTGAAAGTTTGGTCTGATAACTTGACCCGCTTTTTGCCTCCCTTGAGCTCCATGTAAGATTTCTCTGCAAACTCCTCAACTTCCGAATCATTTCCATCAGAGTCTTCTCCAGAGCTATGATCCATGTAATCATCCATTATACAAGCCTATTAACCACACAAGATTAGCAGTCAGTTATTATCCAACTTGAACAATGGTATCATCCATTTCATACAGGTAAAGCAGTCTTAACTCTAGGAACGGCCAATAAAAACAATCACTTTGCTCAAACACAAACATTTGATTATTTATTATCCTTATTTAACAATTGTCGACTAGAAACGACAACTCGAGTTCAACTCATTTACTTGTTCCATAGTACCCACATTCCCAAAATTTAACTCCTTTGGTGCTCAAATCCTACCATACGAAAAACATAACATCTTAAATATTTCACAACGTTTTAAAATTTTAACTCATTTACTCTTTTATTTTATTTTTTATTTTTTAATTAAAATAACAATTCACCAGCAATAACAATTAGAAAACTTTTTTCAATTGATAACATAGAAGGTACAATCAGTGAAAATTAAAGATTGTCAAAACAACATAACAATAGATACATTGAAAAAAGAATTACACTAATCACACATAATGCAAACAAATTACACATCAATTCAACTCAACCCAAAAAATTAGGTCAAATTTATATAAATTTTTACACGTACCTACACACAGTTAGTGTGTGTGATGAAGGGAGATCGATAAAGAGAATAAATTGATTGAATTGGTTAAAGGCTAATTGTACAAATTGGGGATCATTTTATAAGAATTAGAATTAAAGGCTAAATTGGAATGTATTAATTTTAGGGTTTTTGGGTTTTGTGAAGAAGTCAGAAGAGAGGACTGAGAGACCAGAAAACTATTAATGTGAAAAGTGTTAAATTTGGGGAAATGCGTTTCACGTTTTACAGTGTTGTGTTTGGTAAAGGGTTAATGACATGACAAAAAAAAAAAAAAAAAAAAAAAATACTTT
Source organism: Artemisia argyi (assembly GCA_030686995.1). Taxonomy (NCBI): domain Eukaryota; kingdom Viridiplantae; phylum Streptophyta; class Magnoliopsida; order Asterales; family Asteraceae; genus Artemisia; species Artemisia argyi. The sequence goes on along the minus strand of CM060695.1, from coordinate 130,348,462 downwards.
TGTAAAAAAAAAGAAAATAGTATATGTTCATCCTTAAATACTATCGGATAAATTGCAAAAATAGTCACTAACATATCACAAAATTAAAAAAATATGACCGATTCATAAAGATGTGCAAATTTGCCACTAACATTTAGTAAAAATTCAAAATAGCCACCGAGAGCCAAATTTCGTTAGTTTGCTCGTTAAGTTCCATCATCGAGGGTAGTTTCGTCTTTTTAGTCCCTTTCCCGCCATTCACCTCAATTGCCAGTGTTTGTTTTTCAAATTTAGTCCTTTAAAACAATATGTACTTGCCGGTGTTGTAGTGGAAGATTGTATCTACTTGTTCTAAAGTTTATCTACCGGTTATGTAATAATTTACTAGTGTCACAATTCGTAATTTCAAGTTCTTGTTCAGATGTCGAAATTTCATTATTCATCTCGGAAAGTTACTATTCATCAGTTACTATTCACCAATCACTATTTATCATTTTACTATTCATCATTTTTTGTGTCAGTTTGAGATTTCGAGAAGCGTTTAGAAAATTTACTATTCGCATGACACTATTCATTTCCGAAGAGAAAACACTATTCATGTACTTTACTCATTTCATCGTAAATTTAGTTTACGGATATTCAAATTCGCGCAACCAAATAGGTTCAGGAGCGAATTCATGCATTATCATTGGGAGACTTCATACGGAATAGAAATGGCTTGCATATCATCATTATAGCATTTGCATATTATTCCACTCGTAGGATATTTAAATTAATACTTTTGGTATAATTGACTTTTTACGTATATTTATTTCTAAATAAACGTTAACACGCGACCAATAATGTGACTAACATGTCCGACACTCCCGACTATGATCCCAATATATTTTATATTCATTTTAATAATATAAAAAATATATAATATTAATTTACCCGGTGTTTTGGAAATTTATTTAATTTATATCGTGCGCCTAATTTATTTACGACGGTTTTCGTAAAAACTAAACAATAATTTTCCAAACACTCAATATTTATACCCAACATATTTTTACAATTTTTACGACTTTATTATGTCCCGGTTAACTCCGTTAAAATTTATTTTTAGCTAACTCGGTACCCAGTATTCCCTAAAACTATTAATATATACATAATAATACACTAACTAACAACTATCTTACACAAAATACCACTTTTCTTCCTTTTTTTCACAAAATGCAGCCCCCCCCCCCCCCCCCCCCAATTCCTAATATCTTACACACCTTGAAAACTACGGTAGGGGCAGAGGGAATTTCCGGTGGAGCGGTGAAATGCGTAGAGATCGGAAAGAACACCAACGGCGAAAGCACTCTGCTGGGCCGACACTCTTTACCATTCAATAAATGTTGTCTAATATATATAATGTACATCACCTAAACATCTCATTTCATCTCATTTTCAAGATCTAAAAACAACATAACTCATTTATTTTTTCTCTCCTTGGTGGTGCACGACCAAAACAACAACAAGCAAGGATCATAAATTTTTCAAGATCAAGTGTTAATTAAGTCTCATATGTATTTCTAGTTAGTGTTTTGTGATAAAAACCCAAGGTTTTATAAGTTTTCATCTCCATAAGCTCACTAATCTTTCAAGTAAGTGTATGAAACTCATTTTTATAATTTTACCAAGTTTTTATAATGTTCATATGATATATATACAAGATCTACATGCATATGTTATTTATACCACTCCATTTTATACATATCTAACTTTTGAGCCCTAGAGATAGATTATAGGTAGATCCTTGTTAGATCCACTTGATTTATAATGTTTAGGAACCCATGACACCCTAAGAAGGTGTATGATAAGATTAGACTAGATTTGTGGTGATTGAAAGTGTTTTGGTTGAAGTTGAAACTAGTTTGGAACCATGGAAATGATTTTTGAAACTATATATATACCTACTGTCCTTATTTTGAAAACGTTGGAAAATCAGTAGATGATGGGTAGTTTTTTACCAAAGATTTAGAAAATACTTTAAAAAACGAATCCGTGGGCGAAAGAACGGATTAAAACGAGCTTATATCGAAGGAGTTATGATTTTTGCAAATTTAATGACGAAAACTATTTTCTGAAAATATAACGTGCTGTTGGACGATTTTCGACGGACAAAGAGAGGCTCTAGACTAATCTAATGGAGCCGAACTATCAAAAATATATTAATACATGTTAAGACGAATCCATGGATATAAAGAACGAGGAAAATGAACTTAAAACGACCAAGTTATACACGTTTTAAAATCGGCAAAACTATATATATATTTAGTCACTACTAGAAATAATATAACTATGTACTAAATGCTATATTTTCTAGATTTCTTATTCAAGGATTTTATTCTTAACTAACGAAGTACGTACGACCCAAGGTTTATTTATGCGACTACTAGACGCTATTTTAAGGTTTTCAAAATGAGGAATATAACACTAACATTTTATATACGATATATTACGACAAGTTTCTGTACTTCTAATTGGACATATTTTTCCTAAGTATGGAAATTACCTACTTTGACGATAACAAGTATTTTCAAGTTACGAGTGGTATAGGTATCATGTGCATGTGCATTCATTACATCACGGCATGATCTAAAGTAGATCGTTATTACTCATATTAGGTTGCGGCTAGTGTTCGCGCCTTGTTGTCCCGATTATTTTATCACATTGTACTATCACTTCAGGTGAGTTTTCATAGCCCCGTTTTCAATTACATATTTGATTTCAGTTCCCACGGGAGAGAATACATTGCATTACTTATTTTTCTGTACATGCCAAAGTATTAAATTCCTTACATTGCTTAAGTTGCCTTATTACCACGTCATGACAAGTCCCTTTTATTATCATGGACTGTTAATTAATCTACAAGCGAGAGTGAGTGAATAGATCTATTGAGGGTGACTCCTCCATTCGTGTTTGGGTTGCTCCAACGGGTACGAATGCATTTCATGTCTAATATATTAGAGTGTCTGGTAAACACTCATTTGAGGCCAAGTAACGTCTAGCTTCGGGGTCATGAGCTTAAGAGATAATGTATTACTTTTGACATTTTGTCGTTTTACTTTATACTTATGGCCAATGTACATACGATTTAACTTACAAACCTATGATTATTCACCAACATTATTGTTGATCGTTTTCGCAATGTATTTTCAGGTAATTAAGACATATTCTTCATGGCATGCATGGAGTCATATCATTGAGTAACAAGGATGATGCGTCTCATTTTGGATTTTCATGCACTTATGAACTATCGTTTGATTGTACTAAACTTATTTCCTTAAATTTTCCAAGAATTTTGGGACCTATGTTTTATAACTCTGAATATTTTGAATGAATGTATTTTCAAAACGACACTTTAGGTCGTTCAATATAACTGTAACTGTGGTGCTATGACAGTCACCCCCAGGTATTCCATTCCGCTGCCATTCAGGTATTTTGGGGGTGTGACAACTAGTGTCAATGGTTGCATAACCTTTTATCTAATCTAATGGAAGCCAAAAAACTAGTCAATTTTGGGATATGTATGTTTGTAACCCAACCGTTCAGAATTTATTACCCAAACACGCCTAAAACACATTTCCATATGTAATTATGCCGCCTATTTATATGATATAACCCAAGTAAATTCCTCATTCATCCATTAACAAAATCACACAAATAGAAGTTGTACCAAAAGGTATAAGAATGTCTCATTTTGTGCTTCTTGAGGAACTAGCGGCGGCTGCTAAGACAATTGAGTTACCATTCGGAATGTCTGTTTATTTTGATAGGGAGACACATCGGGATATGAAGTATGCGAAAGATCTGACAAATGCATATGAAGAGTTGCTTGATATTGTTAATCAAAGGAACAAGTACATACATGAAATGGAACTTGTGCGTCCCTCGGTGCAGATGTTCAAGTGTTTGGAGTATTTTAAGAAGCTTCAAAAGTCCGACGTCATCGAGCTTTTGAAATTGAAGAAGAAGATTGCCGAAGCGAAGCTGAAGGTTGTTAACAAGCACGCATTTGTTAAAAGACTTTAGGAGTATGTGATTGGGTCATTGGGATATGCTAACCATGGTGTATTTGGTTCCATTTGAATTATAACGTTTATGCAAAAAGATCAATGAAGAATTATGTTATGTTGCTTTGTTGCTTTGTTAATTATGTTATGTTGCTTTGTTTATTGTGTTATCTAGTTTAATAGAAGCCAACAAACAAGGCAATTTTGATTAATTATGTGCAACATGTATATTGATTTGCAAAAGTCAACCATTATTTTCAATTTGGTCAATTCTGGGTAATTTTGTGCATGTGTATTCATGTGCAAAAGTCAAAGTTGATTGTCATTTGCAAAATTCAAAGAGGATCCAAGTTAATTTGGGCGATTCTAGGTAATTTGGGCTATTCGGCAAAAGTCAAAGTTGATTGTGCATGTATATTCATGTGCAAAAGTCAAACTTGCTTGTCAATTTGGGTAATTTTGGGTAGTTTTCTGCATGTACATTCATTTTGTGCCGTTTTCGATAATTACTTCCAAAAGATAACGAGTAGCCAAAACAAAAGATCAAGATAAGTTAAATTTACAACCATAGCTTTAACCATTCACCAAAAGATCGGGACCAAAAGATCGGGTACATAAACCACTACAACCAAAAGACAAACATTCAACTAACAAACTAGACTAACTGCCACTAAATGGCCAAACACCATCCTCAAAACAAACATCCTCCAACAACGACACAACAAACCCATTGTCTTCATCCGGAACAATCACATTTCCGGCATCATCCATAGGTGGAGGCGGCGGCAGGCCCTGAGTAGGCGACAACAGGCTCTGGGGAGGCGACATCACACTCTGGTAGTCCTGGTACTCCTGATACTCCGGCTGATCAAAAGTGGTAACATAAGCCGAAGTGGTAGTGGGGTTCATAGGTTTTTTCCTTTTTGTGTTTTTTCGACTACCACCTCCAACAGGGATGTTCCGGAGAATGCCACCATGAGTCGAGTGTCTACGGCAGCTATGGCAAAAGTAACGCGGCTGTGATGTGTTGTAGTTGTTGTAGTAGCAGAACTTAGTGTCTTTTGAGAAACAACGGGGACATGGCCTTTAATGTGGGGGTTTTTTCAGAGTTGTTGTGGTCACCAACGTTGAAGTTTCTTGGTGTGTGGTGGTGGTGGTGGTTGTGGTTATGATGGCTGTGTTTGGTGACATTTGTAGTGATTGCATTTTCGTTGATCATGTTTTTTTACTATTAATCGAGTCGTGGTAGAGAAGCTGTAGTTTTACTATGGGTGTAAAAGTTTGATTTTACTTTGCAAATTTAGCCATTGAGGTCTAATCGCATTGAAATCCAACACAGAGTTGATTATGGCGGCAAGTGATTAAATATGAACAGTAAAAAGACGAAACTACCCTCGATGACGTGGAACTTAACGAGCAAACTAACGAAATTTGACTCTTGGTGGCTATTTTGCATTTTTACGAAACGTTAGTGGCAAATTTGCACGCCTTTATGACTCGGTCCCATTTTTGCAATTTCGTAATACATTAGTGACCATTTTTGCAATTTACCCAATACTATTTGAGTGAAAAGTATGTCACCAACACTTGTTTGAGTGGGTGGTTGGTTCAACTTCATTAGAAGCAAGAGGTATTGAGGTCGAGTCTCTTGCTTGCTATGAAGTAGCATTAGCCATTCATTACGTAAAATAAGGTGCTAATAATATATAGTCACACCATCAATACGGGTGTAATCGAGTCGAGCCGAACTCGAGCTTAACAGGGCTTGTGTTTGGCTTGAGCTTGGCTTGAAAAGTTTGAATTTATATAAAAACATTGTATCTAATAGCAAAACTCATCAATAAATATATTTATAAAGAAAAACAAACTTAAACCAAGATAGCCAAACTCACTAGTGTTTTACACAAATGCTAACACTATAACAGTCGACAACCCAAGAAGTGTGAAGACTACAAAAGGTAGAATACAAAATGTTTGGATTAATTGGGTTTTAATGACCTTCTAAAACATGTTCAATTATTTACAAAGTAAGTCCTTATTATAATTATGTTAATACTTGAATTATCCCTAGTTAGTTATCCGAATTTATAATGGAAATATATTTTAAAGCTCGAAAAAGCTTGATAGGAATTCGAGCTGAGCTATCAAAAGCTTGAACTTGGCTTGTTATATGTTTCGAGCTAATTTTTGGGCTTGAGCTTGATAAAAGCTTGACTCGATCGAGTCAAGCTCGAGCTCGAGCTCGAGTTACTTGTTAAAAGCATGACTTGATTGCAGCCCAAGTGTGAGTAATGTTAATGTTAAAGCTAATATGACATGACATAACCAATGTTTTAAAATCCGGGTTAACCCGGCCAGTTGATGAAACCGGTCCGTTTCTAACCGGGTTTGAAGATTTGAGACCCGGATTAAACCGCCGGGTTTCACTCGACCCAGGTTGAACCGGTGAACCGGAACAGACCGAGTTTCACTTTTTCTTTATTTATCAAATAAAACCAATCAATTTTGCCAAACTGAACATATTTTTTTTTTACATCATTTCTTTTTTATGTTTACGCCACTCTTTGAAGAACACTAACACCTTTTGCATTATTAAACTCTTGCATTTTCCACAACATGACAAAGGATATAGTGTTATTAGAGTACTAGGTATAACTGAAGCTTTTAGAAACATATAAGATTGTTTGTAAGACTTAATATTCGAGTACACACGAACTATTTGTCTTTTAATATAATATTACTGTCATGATTTTCCATCCTAAATGTTGATATAATTACAAGTTATACGACGAATACAAATATCATGTACAAAGTAAATGTTTAAGAGGACGGGAACAAGATATTACAAATTTACAATTACATGTATTGTTAAAGAAATCACATAAAACAACTTTAAAAGAGTTTATTCTAACTATATTTCTTAATTTGTAATAATCCTATGAGTGTTTGGTAACATGTTTTATTACACTTTTTTGATGTGCACAAAACCGGTTCGACCGCCGGCGGTCGAACCGGTTGAACCGGCAACCCGATGACTAGACCGGGAAAAAAAAACGGTTTTTAAAACATTGGACATAACATTAAAATAGAAAGTTTGTCGTCCAAAAATACCTTGTGCTCTTATAGGATTTCTAATATACGGATTGAGATTAGACCATTTTCACTTAATGTTCTACTCTTTTTGTATTCAGTTTTGGTATGGATCTTTGTAGTGCAACCCAAATACCCAATTACATATTTTATAAAACTAAAAAAAAAAGTTATTATATAGATAATATTATAAAAATTGATTTAATATCAGTTGTGTACCAAATTTTTTACATACCGAGGATTAATCTCCATCATTTATTTTTATTTGATCTAATGGATGAGATTAATCATAACAATTTAAAAAACTCACTTTCATTATTTTTTTTAAATATTAACATCTTTCAAACCGTTAATCATTAAGCGAAAAAAAATATACCGTTACGACGAATATTTAATTATCTTTCTATAGATAGGCACTTTGATATATTTTTTACAAGAAAAAAAAAATCATTTTTTTCGTTTTTTTTACGTTTTTTATCGTTACTGAAATTTGCATGAAAAAAATCATATGTGATTTAACAATAATACCACATGTGATATTACATATCATTTTAACACTAATATCACATGTGATATTACATACCATATATGATTTAACACTAATATCACATGTGATTTTTTCATGCAAATTTCAATAACGTTTACGAAAAAAAAGGTGAAAAAAAAATGATTTTTTCTTTTTCTCAAAAGTATATCAAAGTGCCCGTCTATAGAAAGATAATTAAATGTTCGTCGCGATAGTGTAATTATTTCCGCTTAACGATTTAAAAGATATTCAATTATAAAAAATATGTGAAATATTAAAATGTTTTTAATCTAAATCATTGATTTCTTTTTAAATGAAAGGTGTGGATGACTTGATATGTAAAAAAATTTAGTATTTAAAATGACTCTTATCGTAAAAATTTCTTATTGTTCAAAAAAGTTTTTTGTAAACTTGATAAAAGTTGTAACTAGAGAATTTCCGGCAGATGGCTAACATTTCCTTTTTTAATTACTCATCAACAACCAACTACCTGTAGAAAACCTTAATCTAACGCAAACCTCAAACCGAATAAGTAAACAATCATAAATTATCAAATTTAAGATTCTGAAATTAAGTAGAGATGAAAACTGTAAGGTTACCACTTTTAATCACTAAATTGGGACAAACATATATGATATTTTTGGGAAAATAAACAAAACCAAAAACATATTGACTTAGAAAATGTCAAAAAGAGAGGCACACAAATTAGTAACATAACTAACAAAATATTACACAAAATGGTTATACCCTAAGAAGAGATGCATAGTTCCCTATTGCATCTCACTAATCACTGTGCATCTCTTGACCGTGAAAAAACTCAAGCCGTCAGAACCGGCTATCCCACCTGTCGAACATGGTTGAACCCTTTGAGCAGTCACGGGAGCCATGGAAGTAGATGTGGTTATGCATTATAAAACAGCTCCTGCACTCTTACCTATTATTAACAAGCAACTGCAACCTCTTGTTCTTGTTCGAGTTCAGATTCAGGTGAACCTTCGGGTTCAAGTTGTATGTCATCATTGGAAGGTGTGGTCAAAGGACTCTTTTGGAACTCGTTTCTTAGCTGTCCACAAGCTGCACTTGCATCTAGACCTCGTGTTTGGCGTACACTAACGGTTATTTTGCGGGACTCTAACATAGATTGAAACATATTGATCTGCAAAGTAAGTTAACTTGAGTATGCATATAATCACAAAGTGCAGTATAAAATGCAGCATTGTACAATAAAATTTCACATAGAGGTGTAAAGTAATGTGACGTTCAGAGTCATTAAAGGTTATGAGCGATTGAGGCTAATGAAAAACAGGCTTATCTGGTTATTTTAAAATCCCGGCACGACTTCCTAGGGTTCTAGTTCCAGTTGTTAGCATCTGGTTATCTGGTTATTTTAAAAACAGGCTTATCTGGTTATTTTAAAATCTGGTGATATCAAAATATGGAAATGAGCGATTCTAGTTCCAGTTGTTAGAATTTAGCTCTACAAAACGACGTTCCAAATTTTTTGCTTTGAATTTGAGCATTCTTTAATATCTTTGGCGAAGAAGACGAAGACGAGAAAGAAGATAACACAGTGATAATTTTTTAACCTCTTAAAAGCTGTCACATGACATTCAACAAATTCTTTAAACAGCATCTGTGGACTACTTTTGTGACTGAAATTCAAGGAGCCTTTTCCAACTCTCAAAACTTAGATGGCAAAAGCGCAAGCTGGCATATGGTAGGGGGACTCTGCACCATTTATCTTGTTATTTTGTTCTTTTCATTCTATTATCGATCCAGTTCATATCACTCATTTTATTGTCATATGAAACCATAGAATACAAAATTACTACAAGTTGTGTTAAGGCTCAGATGAAACACCATGTTAGGTCTCGGATTTTGGTAGGTGAACTCAAGCTTGCCAAACCTCTCACAAGCCCAGCTTTGGATCAAACAAGCTGGCGCTGATCCGGCTCAAATATAACCGTACATCGAAACATGTAAACATGACCTACGGCCATGGGTCAGAAGTTTCCATCTCACTACACCAACTTTGCCTTTTTGGATGGTTGTTGACAAAATTACAGCCATTTTGTTAAAGGGGTGGATCTCTACCAGTTTATGGATGGTCTGTTTGTGTTAAATTTTACCGGTGAGTCAAATAAAAGAATTTAGCTTACAAAGACATATCAAATGGGTCGAAACATGTCAAAGTGTCTAAAGTCACCCAAAGAGCAACCGTGTTAGAATTTTTGTAATCATATTTTGACACAACTCATCCAAATTTCAAAATTTGGACAAAAACTGTTGTGTCAACCCAAACTATAATTATAACTGACATAACTCTTCAAAATATATCTTTTTTGACAAGTCACCAATCTCCCTAACCCACCCATATACCACCTCTACATATTTGTAGATAGTTAACCACATATTCAAACTTGATTCTTTTCTTGAAAAGAAAAAACTATGCAGTATGAAAATAGGCAGAGATATGCGTACCGCTTTTCTGTAAGGACGCTTATATTCAGTGCCATCGATTGGATTAAATGGGATCAGATTCACATGATATCCAGGTCCCCATTGATGAAGTAATTCAGCAAGCTCTTTCGCATGCTCCACATCATCATTGACTCCAGCTATTAAAATATTTTGACTTAGTTTCACCTTATAAACGTTTTACGTGCAAAAACACAAGTAAAAAAAATCACATACCTAATAGTGTGTACTCAAAGGATACTCGTCTGCTAGTTTCATGAAAATAGTCTCTGCAGTCCTTCATAATTGCATCCAACGGGTATGCCTTTGCACTTGGCACAATCTTTTCCCTCAGCTTCTGATTAGGAGCATGAAGGCTGGAATACATGAACATTAAAGTCAAGATATTGGCGGTTTTGTCCAATCATCAAGTTATCTAATTTAAACTCGAAGTGTATTGTGTTAAAAATTTATTACCAAGATTGTTCATTTGCAATATTTCTTAGAATGTTCAATATAAACATCACATTTTATTATAACAGAAGATATATATCTGTATTTTGTATATCTCTTTATGTCAAAAGGGAGTTTGATCTTAAATTCACACTGTCCCTACTGGGAACAGTTGTTGCATACCTAAGAGCCAATGTAGACTGAAGTTTGTGGGAAGCAAGCCTCTTAATAGTGTTTGGAACTCCGACAGTGGAAATGGTCATCATCCTTTGCCCTATTTGTATATCCTGAAAAACAAAGAGACCAGTTGTTGGCACTACAGGCTTTCAAATGGTAAGTATGAACTTATGGCCTAACGCCTTTAACACACACACAATAGTTCCAGTAATTAGTTGCAAATGTTTAAGTATGCCCTGCAACATACTACATGTAAAAGTTGATAGTTCTACACAATAACGTTCCGCTAGAGGTGGCAATTATAAACCAATATGTATCAAATTCAAAACTTGTTAATTTGAGTTGCATTTTATCCGTAAAGGATCAAACTAGTGAATCACTGTATATATAAAAAAAAATAGCTAAAAGGAACAGGTCAAAAACTCAAAAGGTGCCTCATGTGCGTTAAAATGCTGACAAGATCCAAAATGGTTTTATTTTAGAAAAAATAACAAACAATTAACTTGGTAATATAATTTTTGTAATTAAAACTAAAAAAATGGACAAGCCGGCCCAACCTGTTTCATTTTAACCCGAACGATTTTGACATGTTTCTCTTTGCTAATTTTTACAGGAAGATGATGCAATGATCAACTAACTTACAATACACCCTAGCTAAAGCAATTATTTAGAAAAAATTGATTTCTATACTCTATATTTGCATAATACTTCAAGTTCAACGAGGACACAGAGACATGAGATAACAAACAATATTAACATAAAAAGTGAAACAAGAATATACACAAAAAAACAAGCAATTAGACTGCTTTCAAAATGAACCTTGTTTAAGCATCGATGGGCAGCAAGAACTTCTTTCAAGTTCAGCATCGGCTCACCCATTCCCATGAATACCACATTTGTAACCCTATTGCTGAACACCTCCTCTATTGCCAACACCTGGCAATAAAACAATAAATTAAAATACATTTATTGCATTTTTCTGCTTATCTAAATCGATGATAACTAGTCTCATATTATTATAAAAACCTGCTCCACAATCTCATGCCCTTTAAGGTTTCTGGAAAAGCCTCCCTTGCCAGTAGCACAAAATGAGCAGCGTAACGGGCACCCTACCTGCATAATTATAAAAATAAAAACGACATGTCATTTGTTAATTGTAGAATCAGAAGAACAAATTAGTGCTACATCTCATAAACTAAGAAGAAGAATAACAGCTAACGATGGTTATCTTGTGACGGAAAGATCACCTGTGAAGAGACACAAGCTGTAAGTCGAACAGAACCTTTATCATCTTTAACTGGTATCCCAACAGTTTCCACCAATCGGTTATCTTCCAATTTTATCAGCAACTGAAATGTCATAAATAAAATCCTATCAATTCAGGTGTAGGGTAATCAAATACTCTATTGCGATTTTCAGAATATGAAGATCACCTTAATGGTGCCATCAGTTGCTGTCACAGAACTATGCACTGACGACCGTCCAACCACATAACCAGCTTCTTGGAGTTCAGTTCTGAATGCCAAAGGCACTTTCACACACAACACAATCAAACATAAGACAAATGAATTACCACTATTAAATTTACACAGTCCCGCTCAAAGATTCCCTACACCATCGGTTTGGTTACTGGTATGTTTGGTATTGCATTTTACAAGTGGTTGTCTGATTATTGCAGTTTCTGCTCATCATTCGATGGCTAAACAATTGATTTTAAATAATCCGTTCACAATTAGCCACAACAAAACTTACTCTGATTAATTCGGGTTATTTTGCACATAAATTCTCAAATGCCAAACACATGGTGGTGTTTCCTTGGATTGCCTACTTAAATTTTCTTATCCTCTTATAAAATAAAGATTACCAAAGACCTTTTTAACTGCTTATGTGTTGTACATAGATAAGCAGTTTGAACAAGCAATCCCAAACCCCTAAATTAGTTAATTATCACAACTTTAAACAGCAAAAGCATATCCATTTACGCTATCTCCCGCGCTTCCCTTTTATTTTGTTTAGTAAGAAATTACTAACCTTGACTAAATTCTTGAATATCTTTAACCCTGCGCTTATACAAAAGATGATGCAACTGCTTCCCTCTATATCCTTGCTACACCAATACCAACATCAAAACAAATCACCATTAAATAACTAGGGGTGTTTGAGATTGCTCATTTTTTCGTCTTTTCCAAGATGAAATTCAAACTATACACGTACCATCATACTTAAAATACAACATTTTCAAATGGATTTGATTTAAGTGGGTGTTTGTGTTAGCTTATTTAACAGGCTTATGAGCTTATGTGAATTTGTTAAAGCTCAAAAGCCCACTTTTTTTTTTTTTTTTTTTTTTTTTGGCTTACGAGCTTATCAAGTTGAACTTATAACTTTAGATAAGTCATAAATTCAACTTGATAGCCGTAAAAAAAGTGGACTTATGAGCTTTTACAAATTTACATAAGCTCAAAAACCGGTTAAATAAGCTATTTTGCATTTTTTTTATTTATTTAAAAAAAAAAAAAAAAAAAAAAAATCAAACAATACCATCATACTTAAAATACAACATTTTCAAATGATTTGATTTAAGGGGCGTTTGTGTTAGCTTATTTAATGGGTTTATGAGCTTATGTAAACTTGCAAAAGCTCATAAGCCCACTTTTTTCCGGCTATCAAGTTAAGCTTATAACTTTAGATAAGTCATAAGCACAGCCGGAAAAAGTGGGCTTATGAGCTTTTGCAAATTTACATAAGCTCATAAGCCCGTTAAATAAGCTAACACAAACACCTCCTTAATCAATCAATTAACACCCATAAGTAATTCTATAAACTAAGGGGGGTGTTTGTTTAAGCTTATATAGCGGGCTTATGGCTTATTTGGTTTTGGGCTTATGTTTCATAAGCTCACTTTTTGTGGCCTATTTTGAAACTTTTCGGTTGATATAAGCTTATTAATGATAAGCTTAAATAAGTTTCAAAATAAGCCACAAAAAGTGAGCTTATGCGACATAAGCTGAAAACCACATAAGTCATAAGCCCGCTATATAAGCTTAAACAAACACCCCCTAAATGTATATTTAAGTAATATTTATATATATATATATACCTGACCAAAATCAATAGCTAATTGTTGCAGCTGTTCTTCCGACATGCCAAGAAGAACATTTGATTCCGGTGACGGTGTTTTTGTTTTGGTGGAGGGGACGGTGACGAGGGAGCGTGAGGATGAGACGATGATGGCGCGTGACCTGGCTGCACGTGCGAGTGGGGTTGTTACGGAGCACATCAACTGTAGCAACGCCATTGTGGAAGAGGAGGGGGAGGAGGAGATAAACCTTTTTTTGGGGGGTTTTGAGAAAAAATTATGATGATAACGGAACTTGATATTTTAGTTACTCATAAACGATGTCGTTTTGTTACTCAAACCTACATATAGGATATTTTGAACTATTTATTTTTCATTTTTTATTATTATTATTATTATTATTATTATTTTTTCTCTTCTTCTTCTTTTTAGGTTTTAGATATATTCGTTTTCAATTAAGCAAGCAAAATGAGCAATTTCAAATTTTCAATTGTTCAAATTTATGTTTACGACGTCCTGAACGCTTAAACATATTTTGAACATGTTTCACGTTAACATCGGCATCACATTATTTTTACTCGAGTCTCGAGGGTGGTGAGGTGGTATAAAGGTAAAACAAATTAACCTGGGCCTTCGATTTTTTTAAGTGCCCAATTTTTTTTATTTTTTATTTTTTTTATTTATTTTTTTTTTATACATATATAGAGTTAGTCACACCAGTTTTTCGGCCATCATATATAGCGTCACTACTATTTTGTTGTGAGTTTGGAAACAAAGTCATTATAGGTTTTAGAAAGTGAAGATAAACCTAAGTTTATATTCCCATTCCAGTTTAATTCTGTTTGCGATCAGGCAAGTTCATTTCAATCCGATCCTTTGCTCACCTTTTCAGATTTTTCCGGTTGTGGTTCACTCTCATTGTTCATATCCAGTGCAAGCCTTCGAGACACATAAAAATAAATAAACTAACCAATAATCATATTTTTACCAAAACGACTGATTTGAAAATTCCTGCCTTTTAAAACTTTTTCAAGGGATAAGAGTTGCAACTTGCAAGCAAGTTAATTTAAGTGCTCATTTAACATTCTTTATTCTAGAAAGTCTCGTTAGTTTCTTATTGACAAAAAGTATAAAACAATCGCATTCAAGTTCGATCTGATCATACTCATAACATATGAATGACTTCTATTTCTAATGCACGTGTCAAAATTCAAAACTGTACAACCAAGGCCATCCCCATAGTTTAGATCTTATGTTCTTCCTCAACTCTATATCAAGTTATACAACAGTAATTGAACACTAAATAATTTTTTACCATCTCTTTTAACCACTGCCACTAGTGGAAGCCACGGGCCTCGGATAAGGAACAGCTTTATTTCCACTGTTGTTCCGAACTATATCAGTTCTCGAACTTTCAGCAGCTTTCTGCAATTCTTGAATTTGTTCCAATGCTTTAACCAACTCATCAGCACTTGGCCTGTGTTTGGGTTCTTTCATGAGACACTTCATTGCAAGTAAGGCTGCTCGTGTTGCAACTGCAGAAGCGTATTGGCCTTCAATACGTGGGTCCATGATGTGGAGGATTTTTCTCTTGCTGCTCAAGAAAGGCTTAGCAAATACGACTAGTATTTGCTCACCTGATGGACGGTTTTTGTCAATGCATCGTCTCCCTGTCAAAAGTTCAAGAAGAACCACCCCAAAACTGTATATGTCGCTTCTTGCTGTCAAATGACCTAACAATGTTACACATAATTAGATAGGTGCAAAATTGGATTGTTTCATAGACCAGCTGAATCAAGAAAATATGCAATTCCAAAACTTGTTGCAAAAAAAGTTGATAACTGCTATAAGCTGAATAACAACAGGTGCTCTAAAACCCTTGAGGGAAGCTACGCAGCTAAGTAAAGTTTTCAGCACTTGATGACCAAACCACTGTTTATTGGTATATAAAAATTAGAATATGTAAAAGTGTGAGAAAAGATATGTTGATATGAATATCTGACATAAGTAAATTAAATTTCCTTCTATACAGAGGGACAATTTCAGCCCCATGTACTTACGAAGTTATAAATGTCTCGACCCGGGTCGCGTTTTTACTCTACAGGTCAAATCAAAAGAATTAGCTAAACGGGCTGAAGGTCGATCAAAGTAAACACAGCCTCCCAAACTGTTTAACAACGTGCTTGTAAAGTAATGGTACCAAGGTAGTCAGTCCATCAACCAAGAGGTTGCGCGATCAGGTCTCAACAAATGAACAAAATGTGTACCAAGTCTACGTCTTTGCCATTAAAAAAAATAATAATAAATATCGCATTAACTATTTTCTGAAAATTCAAAAAAGGACAATAATTGCTTGGTGGTCAACATGAGCAGGTGTTTTCCTACATACTAAAATGACGCGTTTTGACCCATTACCCAGTGCAATTGTTAACGTGTGCTACTGTGCCAAACTTATTCAATTCTGGGAATGCATATTAAACTGAAAATTTAGCTCCCTTAAATTTGATCAAGAAGACATCCTAAAGTGCAATGGTCACTAATAAATAAGATTGTCAAATAATATTACCTGTGGCCATGTATTCAGGAGCTGCATAGCCATGGGTACCCATAACGCGTGTAGATACATGGCTTTGACCATCAGCTGGCCCATCCTTTGCCAACCCAAAATCAGATAGTTTGGCATTGTAGCTCTGAAAGCAAGTAATGGTTAAATTTGTAAGACACCTGGAATAGGAAACAATCAAAGTAACAACTTTATGAAGAAAAAAAAAACAAAAAAAAAAAAAAAAACAAACAATAATTTGAGACATACAGAGTCGATTAATATATTGGATGATTTAAAATCACGATATATCACTTTCGCTTCAGGACTGTGTAAGTATGCAAGGCCCTTTGCAGCCCCAAGAGCAACTTTTATACGAAGGTTCCAAGAGAGAGGTTGAAAGTAAGAACTTCCTGTCATAGCAGATAAAAATAAATACAAGATCCAAGTACGAAAGAAGTAGACAAATTGCAAGAACTCACTTCTGAAAAGATGGTTTTCCAGGCTGCCTCGAGGCATGAACTCGTACACAAGGAGCCTGTGGTCGTCCTCTAGGCAATAACCGATTAACTTAACAAGATTTTGATGATTTAGCTGCCCTAAATAATTGATTTCTGCCTGCCAAAATATTAATAGAAACTAGCTTAATAGAAGTACTAATTGACAGTTTCAAACTGAACCAGGTAACAAACTGATATATGCTTAATTGAATGTTTGGATGTGTGTAAAGACGGCTTGTGGAAAAAAAAAAAAAAAAAAATTAGAAAAATCTCTAGATAAGCAGCTATGCAAAATTGATTTTTTGACCTCCATATAATCAGCAACCAAAATTTGTCTATCTAAACAGTCAAAACTGATTATTGCTACTTCAACTCATAATGATCACACACTGCATTCCAAAACACAAATCCAAACATCCCTCAATCCATATCATTAACTAAAAAGATCCAACAAGTCATACTTACCAACCATTCTTGGTGACCTTGAATACCCTCATGGTTTAACCTCTTAACAGCAATGACAGTACCAGTACCTGGCTTGGCAGCTGTTAGCGATTGTTCATCAATCCAACCCTTAAAAACTGAACCAAATCCACCTTCTCCTAACACACTATCAGGACGGAAGTTTCTGGTAGCTGATTTAAGCACATTAAAACTAAAAGATTTCAAATTTGCACTCTGCAAAATCTCAGTCTGGCTTCTAGGACTCCAGGGACTAGGTGGTACCGAGGCAGAAGTAACCTTACCTGTTAAATCACAATAAGACTACCATGTTATTACTAATACATAACAAGGTATATTCAGTCAAGATCAAATAAGATACTAAACATACTTCACAAGCTAAATATTCTATTTGTAAAAATTTTGATCATAGTAGTAAACAGGTACTTACTATATTAGGGAACTATCATTTCACAACAATCATTTTGCCATTTGGGTAACAATAATATCCCAAAACACCAAAATTGTGCCAATAAGTACAAAGTAACATCTTTAAAGCAAATTAACAAAAAAACCATCTTACATAGTGTTCGTTTAAGCTTATTTGTGGGCTTTAGTAGCTTATGTAATTTACTCTATCATCATAAGTTTATATAAGCCCATAAGCATCAAAATAAGCCAGAAAATAAGAGCTTGTGAAAAATAAGCCGAAATCAAATAAGCTCTGGCCCACAAATAAGCTTTAAACAAACACCACTAAAAGCCATCATAAAACCAAACCAATAAACTCACCATCAAGACGAGAACTATCAAGCTTCAATCCAACACTAAAACAAGAACCCATCTCCCCTTTTCAATTTCACCAAAAACCCACCTCAAAAAACCAATCTTTTTCACTTCCCAACAATCTTTACTCAAAAATTTTGTTTTTTTAGAAAACTCTGAGAGGCATAAACACAAACAGTTGACGGGTGTGAACGTAAAACATACACACAAGATGCGTATTCAATGTGAAAACATATTTTTATTATAAATACTTTTAATTTTGTGGAATCCTTCTAGATGACACAAAAATTGACCCATATAATAATAACTATTAATTGTTCATTACAAGTTGTGAGCTTTTATAAAGAAAATTGTTTAACAGTATAGGGACAAAGGGGGTTAGGACAGCGAATAAATGGTGGGAATTGGGGATTCGATTAAATTACGAGTAGCTAAATTCTCGCAAAGATTTTATTGTTTTTTATATTGTTGCTTCACTTTGACTGGTTTTGTCTTCCTTTTTAAAAAAAAAATAAAATAAAAAGTTTATGTTGACGAATATCCTAACTCAAAATATTCGTTAAATTCATAAATACATATTAAAATAAATCGCATAAAAATAATTGATATGATTATATGAATATATACATTTTTACTTTTGAATTAGTTTGCATGAAAATACATCAAATTAACTTCCTATATATACTTATTTGATTTGTACCATTTAACCAAATTAAATGGCTAACAATTATCCAACTTGAGTTAAGTTGTATCTCTCAAATTGAGATAATCCTGTTACCTAATTTGACTAAATATAAATCTTCATAATCAAGTTTCAATTGGCTTGACTTTATAGAGGCTAATGGCTTTTAAAAATTTTCATAAGCACGTGAGACAAACAAAGCTTATTTCATAAACTAACTTATTTTAAAAGCTCAATTCACGTTAAACTTACAAGACTATATTATTGTAAGAGCATTAGGTATAATCAAGCCGTGGAGAAAAATTGCTGCCACGTCAGTAAAAATCTCCATGGCATCAGAAATTCCATGACACCACATTCTGGCTGTACAGTTGGCACCAGAAAATGTGGTGTCGTCGTCCATTTTTTTTACATAAAATAAACATACACAATATTAACCAAAATAAACTTCATTAATTAAAAAAAAATAATAAAAAATAAATAAAAAATAAAACCCTAGTACATAAACATAGAAATAAAAACCAATTCCTCGTTTTGGTAGGATACTTTGCCCGGATTCGTGCTTGTTGGGCTTTCACGACCGCCGCGTTGATCGAATCCATCTTGCTTGTTTCCATTTGTAGCACTCGTATCTCCTCGACAACTCTTTGAGATTCATATAAAGTAACTCTCGCGAGTGACTCTCGTTCGAGAACATCCATCTTTGCCTTGCGGTTTAACTCGTATTGTTGTTGCAACATGTTGGGTTTATTGATTTGATGATATAAAACAAGAAGAATGAAACATGAAGGACTTAATGTGACAAGAAGGAATGTTACAAAAAGATGGAGATTTTAGAAGATTCTAAAGAATATTTACTTTCCTAATTGTATTATAATTGTCTTTCTTGTAAACCCTAATCCTCTAGTATATAAAGAGGACATGGGTTATTAGGTTTGGTGTGCACAATAAAATATGTAGACGTCTAGTAAATGGGTGTGTGTGTGTCTAGCCGTATTCTTATTTTAAATGCCTAGATTAGTTGTAGTGAAGATGATGACGAAACCCTTGTTAATAATAACAATGATAGTTTGATTATTCCGCTGTGTTCTATATAAGTTTATCATTGTTATTCATACTTATTATGTATCCTTAATACTATGAAGTCTAAACAACCTCTAGCTACAACGATCCTACAGGTGGTATCAGAGCAAGGTTGCTCGTGATATATAGGTGATTAACAAGGTTTTTAAAGATGATGCAGATTCGTAAAAGATTTACTGTCAAAGAAGGTATGGATTATTTTTTATTTAAGGGTATTCGATCTGTTTTTTATTTATTATTATTATTATTTTTGTTTATGTCGACTAGAAGCAAGCAATTGTGAGAGGATTTGGATATAGCAATAAAAAGGCGACAAAAAATGAGGCTGTAAGGTATTAATCTCGTACTAAATTGACAGTGTAACGCAATGATTGGTATATATCTGTTTGTTGAAGCATTAATTGTGGATCTATGATTGTAATTGATTGGTACCTCGTACTGATTAAAGTTTATCGTGTTTGACGCATGGTGTGCGAATCTGATTGGTAAATTCATTGTATACCTAGTACTGATTTTGTAAATACTGATTGGTCAAGGATTCATAATGGGTCGGTGCATATAGTATTCATGTTATTGGAACGATTCGTTGCTTATACGATTATTTTATGTGCTTTCGATTGGTGATTTGTTCGATTATTATTTTATTATGAACATGAGATTGGTGGAGATTCTATGTGTGGGGCTGATTTACATAATTGGTTCCTCGTACCAATTCAGATAAAGGGTCAATGGTAAGATATCAATTAGGCATATTGATGAAGTTGTCGTATCTGCTTGGCTGCTTAAATGAAAACCTCGTACCACAAATAATTAATGAGTTGATGTAGTCACGTGAGTTGCTTTTCGAATATTGGTCGCTATAGTCATGCTTTGTCGTTTATCAATTAATGGGTCAGTGTGAATTATTTGTTCTCACATGGTTCAGTAGAAGATTATATGGAATTGATTCTCGTACTTAATGTTTCTACTGCTACGACATGGATCCTACTGCTATGCTTACTTGATACTACTGCTGTCTATCGAATGTTTCTGCTGCTGTGCTTAAAGGTAAAAAATTTCTGTTGTTGCGCGTCAAAGTTTCTACTGCTAGTACTATTTGATATCGGGCAAAGTACATGGATTTTATTTTGGTAGATATGGAGATGGTTTTACACACACATGGATTATTGGTTCACACACACAGGAAGATTTTTGGTTTATGTTCTTAAAAGATTAAAGGCTCGTTCTTATTGGATTAAATTGATTACGAAGAAGATTGATAATCATTTATTTGATGTTGTAGTTGAGTTTCACAGGTTTGTGTTTTTATCATATCTCAAAATCAGGTGTTGCACTTTGAAGATAACACATAGGTACACACCATTTAGTTAAAATCGGTTCACAAAACCACAAGTGTTTCAAGACTTTTTAACCCAACATCACTAGTTTGTACCAATATCTCATCAAGTAAAAAACACATCGTGTGTTTGACAAAGCTCTTCATCTCCACAACCAATAACTAATGGAGTCTAGAATCTTTCTTAAATTAGGACTTCACAACTTCATTTTCTAGAACACCATCATAGGATCTCATCATTTCCTACTCAACACATTTCATGCACGTCATTGTAAGTGCAATCGATATATTAATCATGTCATTTCCAACACTTTCTCAACACATCGGTTTAACCAACACTCTCCCATCACATAATGTCATTCTCATCCTCATATAAGTTCTTAGTATTCTTTATTTCTTTCTTATGAAATGTTTGTTCCTAGGTGCTTATTGTCTTCACTTCTGTTTGAATCCATTCAAGCATACATTATGGCATGATACATCATCTTTGGTAGATGATAATGTCGTTTAAGGTCATGTAGGACTAAACCATGTTAGTACTCTTCCATCCATTGTCTTTCGATATAGGTCATTATTTCTAAACGTATTTCGTTTTCATTAGCGTCAATCCTAATCGATCAAATCATAACCCGTAGCCGTCATTGAATATCAATGTTCATTCACATTTTCCTTTTCTCAAAACATTACGTAAGTTGTATTCCTTTCTCCCTTTAAGTTGCGAATTTTAGATTGCATAAGTCCATATGTTCAATCTTTATATTCGTTATAGCATTTGCTATATATACGAGTTTCTAAATTCATGCATTATAACCACCACCTTTCATCAACTCTTTCACTAATCATCACCACCATGGATTAGCGTAAAACCTACTTCTATCAATCTTGTGATGTTGTCAAATTTTCAATACTTTTACTAAAGTATAATGAAAATCGTTAGCCCTCGTTCAAACTCTATCGATACGTGTGTTTTTACTAGCATTTTTGTCATTTCTCAATTAGATTTAATTAAGTGCTTCTGTTTTAAGAAAAATTATGGAATTAGAAAATCGTTTCGACCTTCAAAAAGCTGGTTTGTTAAGAATTTGAGTCTGGCGGAACCAAATTTTGGGTTCCGCTAGTGTAATTTCTGGGTATTCCTAGTTTTGGCCCAGCGGACCAGGCGGAACCAAATTTTGGGTTCCGCCCGTATAGTCGTTTGGTGCCGCCAGTAACCTGCATAATTTTCTATATTTTTCTCAATTTCGCATTCTCTCAAATACGAACACGTGCACCACTCACCTTAACTTTTAATATTTCAATTTCACTTCATTTGTTCCTTTGAGGGATTTTATCATATTATATTCGCGTTTTTATTTTAATTATAATTCTTATTAGAAGAATACATCTTATTTTTCTTTAAGATGAAAAATATTGCACTAATCTTTTCATTGAAGGTTCATCATGTATACTTATTCGTATATAGCATACTCATCTAAGGATGATGTTTGCATCGAATATTTTTCTTCTTTCATTATAGGTGCTTCTTGACGTAGGAGGAATATCCATCAAGCAATCATATTGCATCGTTTATACACTTGGTTGTATATGACATACTTGTCTACTAACAAAGCTTCTAGTATACTAATATTTGTTTTGTAGGTTCATATTGACACCCTAAAGCAAGGGGAGCTTCCGTCAAGCATTTATAGAATGCATCATACACACACATTGTTATATATCACATACTCATTATAGGACAATTATTGTCTTACACTAACCTTTATTTTTGTATGATTCTTCATCCTTGCATCATATATGTTGGTACCCTAGCAACGGGGAGTATTGATCAAGGGGGAGCTAATCATGCACTAACCTTTGTTTTTTATAGTTTTCTTATTTCTTGTGTCATATACGTTGGGACCCTAGCAACGGGGAGTATTGATCAAGGGGGAGCTACAATCAAGGAGAAGCATGCACGCATTCATCATTATTTTCATTCTTCGACACACTTTTGTGTTTCGACAAAAAGAAGAAGATAGGTCAACATAGTCCAACATGCATTTCATTCATCATGCATTTTTCGTATAATTTTTATGTTGCACAACACTAACCTTGATGTAGGTTAAGGAACTTAATTTGATCCATGGATCCGCTAACAACCTAAGGGACGCAACAACCTTAGGAAATTGGAGTTGAAGACTAAACTTCAGTAGGGATGATGCAAGCTCGCTATTTCCGGGAGAAATGAAGTTAACTCAAAGGACACACCCTTTTTGTTTCGACAAAAGGGGGAGAAGAGTGTAAACGGAGAAGGAAATGTAGAAGATGTTACGGATACAAGTAAGTAATACGAATACAAGTAACTTTTTACATTTTACGTTCTATCACGTTTACATATTTTGTCATCATCAAAAAGGGGGAGATTGACAGTGCAAATATTACTATATTTAATCTATACAGTCTCATTTGTTTTGATTGATGACAAACATATAACTTGATACATAACGTAAAATGTACAAGTTACTTGCAATCTTATTTTGTCTCAACATATATTCAACACCTCTCAACGTCTCGAGTCGTCGTATGCTACAACACAGGTTCGTACATGTTTGTTATGTGGCATTATGATCAAACCCCTTGACCAACCATTTAGAATGTTTAAAACACTTTTAGAATCTTTAAGTATTTTAGGTGTCAAAGTGCACTTTAGGTATAAAATAGAATAAGTGCCACATTAGGTGTTTAGGTAATATTAATAAGTTTACAATTTATAAAAATGTGTTTTATAACAACATAAGTACATCAAACATTTTTAGTAACTTACTAAATATCATATAGCAAGTTAATACATTTTAGTATGTTTACAATCTATAAAAATATGTCTTATAACAACATAAGTACATTGAACATTTTTAGTAACTTACTAAATATCATATACCAAGTTAATATGTAACACCCCAACCCGACATGGGTCCGGAGTGCTACAGTATGGTGACATATCAAAGTATACAAAGCATACAACGCAAGCGGAAGACTTAAAACAAAAGATTTCAAGGGAAAAATCTAAAAGTACAAAAGAAATACTAAAACTATAAAAGAAAAGAAAATACAAACTAAACAAAAATCTAATTGAATCAAAGTCCAAAACTAGTCCAGATGTAATGGGCTTCTAGTCCATGGGGTAGTCCACTAAAGCTCCTATGCTCTCTCTTCACCCAAACCCAGCTTCCAACCTAAAACCTGCCGCAGGAAAGGAAATGCAGCTGAGCTTAAAAAGCCCAGTGAACAGATATATAACAAAGCAAACGGATAAACGAAACATATATAAGTATGAGAAACTAGGCATCATAAGCTTCTGCTGAAAAGAATATCATCTGTCAAATGCATAAGAGATCAACGATAACTGAACGAATATCATAAGTCAAATGAATAATGAGTATGAAGAGTCAAGTGGTAATATGAATCATATAATAACCAGTGTCAAAGAGCACGTATCAACAAAGGCGCGTCTAACGAGATACTCGAATAGACACAAGAAACATAGGAAAGCCACGAGCCGACCTAACGAGATACTCGAATAGGTCTCCTACCATATAATCACATATCCGTCAAATCATAAGTGCACGAAGAGGGGAGACCTCTAAGTACCAAATGGAGTCGCGAGCCTCCAAACGTGAAGAAGTGTAAGCACACACTCACATTCACCCTACACAGAACAGAATACCTAGGATGCATCCATACGCCCCCCCTACAAAGCAAATCATACATATCATAATAATCCAGAGCTCATAACATATCATATCAAATGGGGACGCCGTGGATCAATCACACCTCCACAGAAAGTGTCATGCCATTGGTGCTTCAATGACACGCCCATGGTACCTCCATGAGTAGAATAAAAACTCGGGCATCAGAACAGAACAAATCATAACATATCATATCGAATCATATCATATCATATCCAACAGAACATAGCAAACTGAACTGAATCATATCAAAGCTCATATCAGAAGGATCATATCAGAAGCTCATATCAAAAGATCAAAACAAAGGGATCATAGCAATGGCATATCGAAAGGGAATCATAGCAGTGTCAAGGATCAAGAAAGTCATGAGAAGTCCCTACTGAAAAGGGAAGAATATTTGTACCTTAAACCGTAAGTGCAAACACATCAGAAGACATAAAGATCGGAAGTTACTCCTTCTTCAGCGAATCTACACGAGTTAATGATCGTCTTATTATTTATCAGCTTATTTTAAGTCACATTACTCATTTTAGTTTTCTTTCTATTTTTAGAGACATTCCATTTTTAGTAACTTCCCATTTTAAGTAGGTTTCTCGAATTATTAAGTTTCCAAATTTAGTAAGTTTCCCGAAATAACAAATATGATAGTTTAGGGTTGAATATGTCAATTTAACAAAGTTTAGGGCCATGAATATAAATTATCAAAATTTAATATTAAAAATGTCTGATAAATAATTTTAAGGTTTATATTAAAATTTTAGGTCGAAAGAATAATTTTAGACCCCGTCGTTAATAATTTATTTATACGTATACCCGACATCAATTTAGACCGCAACGACCGAAAATACAATTTTTCACATGTTCCCGTGAATTTATTTAACTTGAGAGCAACACAAATGATTCAGTTACTCATTCGACCCATCCCCATATTTGACCCATGCTCTTAGCATTAAGATTAGTTTAAAACAAGTTTTTAAATAGAATAACTCACTTACACACCCACGCTAAAATAATGAAGCATGTTTTGTCATTTAAAAATCCATACATAATCACCCACGTAGAGATATGCCCCAAAACTTGAATTACAGTGGATCATGCATGTTCTATCTTAGATATTCATGTTTATAACCAATGTTTAATAATATATACACCCCATGGTTTATTTATTTTTGTTTTAAACCAGGTCCTAGTACGTATAATTGAGATTAGAAAAGTCATTATATGACCAGATTTTGAAAGACCCAAGGCCGAAACGACTCCACATTTAACCAAGCTCCAAACCATAAATTCTAGTTTTTATACCACAAGTTGTAACAGATTTTGGACTTCATGTTATCCACATAAGTTCACGCATGCAAAGACCATTCGACAAGAAAGAAATGACGCGGCATAAGTGATTAACGAGCCGAAACAACCCCCTGATTCGCATCCATCTTTAAATGGTTTAAAGTCACATACCAAACACAGATTTGATAGTCTTTATATTCCACCACATGACACAACTTAACGAGTTTACAAGACACATAAAAATGACAACCATCAAACCCTAATCCAACGCAAATTAGCATGCCTCGTCTTTAAATATTTTAAGGTTTATACCAGATTCTTTAGTCATGTTTTAATGAGCTTTAGATGATAATACAGATCTGATTTCGAACAGCAAGAATCAAGCAGAAATTTGCACATGTGATTCGTATATTCATCATATCCTGTGGGGTTTTATATGCTAGACGTATCATAAATTGAACGAGACAATAAGTGTTACATCAACATGATTTTCAATAGTTTGTAAGGCGTTATTTGCTACTAGTGGTATATTTGTATGTGTGACTAACGAGTGAGAAACAAAAGAGAAAGTTATACCTTCAAGGCTGGAAGTCGAGACCAAGGAAAACAAAAGGAACCACGAATCAAAACATAATAACCACGAGAGTAGCCTGATCGAATCCAAACTTCAGACTCCCTTCGAACCAATAATTATACCACGATTAAAACGCCCTTTGCACGCTTGGGATTGAACCAAACTTGAAGAAAAATAAGAGTAGCAGCCGAATGGATATTTTTAGGGTTTCTTTGGTTTTCTTTTGGATTTTTTGAGTATGAAAAATAGATGGGATAATTCGGTTAATAAGAATGAGGAGAAACCGAGATATGGGCTAGAATAAAAGGTAAATTTTCCGTGATTATTGGGATTGGAATGGACCTTTCCAAGTTTAAATTCAATCATGTTTTTAGTTGAGATTCATTTGTAAAATTTTACTGATTTCAGCCCATGTATAGAGGTTTAGGCGTGCACACATTTTAGGCAAGTGACAAATGATATAGCATATTAGTATAGTAATTTAACTTATCATAAGGTTTTAGGTTCAACGTAACGCGAAATGTTCAAGTATTAATAATTTTAGAACTTCGGTTAAAATTTAAATATGTGTTTCTTATATTACGGGTGTTATAATTCTTCCCCTCTAAAAAGAAAATTTTCGTCCTCGAAAATTGTTGTCGCAAAAGTTAGACAATGTTGTAGCGAATCTCAAAAGATCGTCACAAAAATTCTCGCGTTCAAAGAGGTTCTTCCAAAAGAATCTTCACAACCCAAAATTTTCTCATGACTCGATCCTGACAAACATGGATTGCCCAAGGCTCTCCAATCGAACACAAATCATAACCAACCGGATCAACGAACGTGAAACAAATGTGTAGCAGATGACAGATGATAGATGATAGTTGAAATCCTACAAGAAGATACACTAAACATATTAACCTACGAAGCAAGCATAGCGATGATTCTAAACAATAAATCATCATCCACTCCCACCAAATTCTGAACGAACAAAGTAAGTTGCAAAGGTCGAAGGCGCACAAATCGAATCATTAAACATATAAAAAGTCTCATAGGGAGATAGGATATCATATTCATACTGACGATCAAAATCACAAATCAGAGTATCAAAAAGTATCAGAAGACATAACGGAAATAGGTAGAATAATCATACGGATAAGAATGAATCCAAGATCTATCATGTCGCGAACTAAAGCTTCCTCAAATACCAAGACGTCTAACTCTTCTATACTTCTTCTGGAAGCATACTACAAAAAGCGATTATCATGACCACTGCAGGTGCGCCATGTAACTTGAATAATCTTTTGTCGAAAGGAATCTGTGCCGATCTTCCAAGCAAGCCGTCCTAGTCAATGCTCCACTATAATTCCACTCGTGTTGTCCTTCCTCCTATGCGTGGAAATCTCCGATGTAGTCACCACCATCTTCATACCATCCCGTCTCGCTCCTGCTTCAAGACTCTATACATATTAGTTCAACTAAAATGAATAGAGTTGATAAGACCGTTCACTTCAAACTGCTCCCTTCCATCATAGAAATTCAAAACCGAAAACAAAGATGAGTCTCGTGTTTCTCTTTCGTCTCTGAACACCCTAATATGTCATACTATGACAATTTGTCCAAGTATTCATGAAAGACACGATTCAACTTCCAACAATAAATACCATCATCATTCTCCTCAACGAATAAAACAAAAACACACAAAGATACACAACGAACGTTCCCAACAAATCGAATAACTCTCAAGGCGAGTTTCATCAGAGAAGTATCTTCACAGCGGTGGGGAAATCAACGCACGAGTTTTAGAACAAGGTGGTCATAAACAATTATTAGGTTAAGAATCATGGTGTAGAATATGAACTTCACAGAACGTCAAAGGTGACAAACATAAAATGATAGTCATCATCATCATAATACTCAGGCAACAAATCCAAATCCAAAAAAACATCGAATCGAACATCTCCAATGTAAACAAATTAGTACCACAAAATCGTCTCCAAATATCTCCGAAACGCATCGGACAAATCGAATATACACGATGAAAATTCACAAAACGTTCATAAGGGTAGAATAGGTAAGGTCAAAAATCAACAATGAAGAAAGAATTAAAAGCAAGGAGAACTCATAGAGTGTGTCGAATACGTAGGATTCATGAATACGCGAATCTCCGAACGAAAGAAAGGCATCTAAACAAATGTCAAACGAATCAAGAATCGAAATTCATAAGAAAAGTGATAACTCCAGGAAATGAAACTTATAAGGCATACTACGAAGTCTAAAGGCATCCTAAACACAAGTCGCGAATCCTAATAAGTCTTCTAAGTCTC
This sequence comes from Artemisia argyi, assembly GCA_030686995.1. NCBI lineage: Eukaryota > Viridiplantae > Streptophyta > Magnoliopsida > Asterales > Asteraceae > Artemisia > Artemisia argyi. Next base: position 130,319,396 of record CM060695.1, on the reverse strand, counting down.
CGAAACGAATGATCTTGTAAGAGCTTAACGAAAACCAAAGGTATAAATCAGAGTAAAGAGGAAACAAGAAGCCAACGTTTAGTCATATATCTACCCAATCCTCGCCGGCCATAATAAGGTTCTTAAGGGGAGAAACTTAAGGCAAAAACTTCCAAAGTTATTCTTAAAGCATCTAAGGTGCAAACTTAAGGGTCCAAAACTCACAGGCCATAACTTAGGTACTACAAGTCGCAGCCTTAGCTCTGATACCATAATTGTAACACCCCAACCCGACATGGGTCCGGAGTGCTACAGTATGGTGACATATCAAAGCATACAACGCAAGCGGAAGACTTAAAACAAAAGATTTCAAGGGAAAAATCTAAAAGTACAAAAGAAATACTAAAACTATAAAAGAAAAGAAAATACAAACTAAACAAAAATCTAATTGAATCAAAGTCCAAAACTAGTCCAGATGTAATGGGCTTCTAGTCCATGGGGTAGTCCACTAAAGCTCCTATGCTCTCTCTTCACCCAAACCCAGCTTCCAACCTAAAACCTGCCGCAGGAAAGGAAATGCAGCTGAGCTTAAAAAGCCCAGTGAACAGATATATAACAAAGCAAACGGATAAACGAAACATATATAAGTATGAGAAACTAGGCATCATAAGCTTCTGCTGAAAAGAATATCATCTGTCAAATGCATAAGAGATCAACGATAACTGAACGAATATCATAAGTCAAATGAATAATGAGTATGAAGAGTCAAGTGGTAATATGAATCATATAATAACCAGTGTCAAAGAGCACGTATCAACAAAGGCGCGTCTAACGAGATACTCGAATAGACACAAGAAACATAGGAAAGCCACGAGCCGACCTAACGAGATACTCGAATAGGTCTCCTACCATATAATCACATATCCGTCAAATCATAAGTGCACGAAGAGGGGAGACCTCTAAGTACCAAATGGAGTCGCGAGCCTCCAAACGTGAAGAAGTGTAAGCACACACTCACATTCACCCTACACAGAACAGAATACCTAGGATGCATCCATACGCCCCCCCTACAAAGCAAATCATACATATCATAATAATCCAGAGCTCATAACATATCATATCAAATGGGGACGCCGTGGATCAATCACACCTCCACAGAAAGTGTCATGCCATTGGTGCTTCAATGACACGCCCATGGTACCTCCATGAGTAGAATAAAAACTCGGGCATCAGAACAGAACAAATCATAACATATCATATCGAATCATATCATATCATATCCAACAGAACATAGCAAACTGAACTGAATCATATCAAAGCTCATATCAGAAGGATCATATCAGAAGCTCATATCAAAAGATCAAAACAAAGGGATCATAGCAATGGCATATCGAAAGGGAATCATAGCAGTGTCAAGGATCAAGAAAGTCATGAGAAGTCCCTACTGAAAAGGGAAGAATATTTGTACCTTAAACCGTAAGTGCAAACACATCAGAAGACATAAAGATCGGAAGTTACTCCTTCTTCAGCGAATCTACACGAGTTAATGATCGTCTTATTATTTATCAGCTTATTTTAAGTCACATTACTCATTTTAGTTTTCTTTCTATTTTTAGAGACATTCCATTTTTAGTAACTTCCCATTTTAAGTAGGTTTCTCGAATTATTAAGTTTCCAAATTTAGTAAGTTTCCCGAAATAACAAATATGATAGTTTAGGGTTGAATATGTCAATTTAACAAAGTTTAGGGCCATGAATATAAATTATCAAAATTTAATATTAAAAATGTCTGATAAATAATTTTAAGGTTTATATTAAAATTTTAGGTCGAAAGAATAATTTTAGACCCCGTCGTTAATAATTTATTTATACGTATACCCGACATCAATTTAGACCGCAACGACCGAAAATACAATTTTTCACATGTTCCCGTGAATTTATTTAACTTGAGAGCAACACAAATGATTCAGTTACTCATTCGACCCATCCCCATATTTGACCCATGCTCTTAGCATTAAGATTAGTTTAAAACAAGTTTTTAAATAGAATAACTCACTTACACACCCACGCTAAAATAATGAAGCATGTTTTGTCATTTAAAAATCCATACATAATCACCCACGTAGAGATATGCCCCAAAACTTGAATTACAGTGGATCATGCATGTTCTATCTTAGATATTCATGTTTATAACCAATGTTTAATAATATATACACCCCATGGTTTATTTATTTTTGTTTTAAACCAGGTCCTAGTACGTATAATTGAGATTAGAAAAGTCATTATATGACCAGATTTTGAAAGACCCAAGGCCAAAACGACTCCACATTTAACCAAGCTCCAAACCATAAATTCTAGTTTTTATACCACAAGTTGTAACAGATTTTGGACTTCATGTTATCCACATAAGTTCACGCATGCAAAGACCATTCGACAAGAAAGAAATGACGCGGCATAAGTGATTAACGAGCCGAAACAACCCCCTGATTCGCATCCATCTTTAAATGGTTTAAAGTCACATACCAAACACAGATTTGATAGTCTTTATATTCCACCACACGACACAACTTAACGAGTTTACAAGACACATAAAAATGACAACCATCAAACCCTAATCCAACGCAAATTAGCATGCCTCGTCTTTAAATATTTTAAGGTTTATACCAGATTCTTTAGTCATGTTTTAATGAGCTTTAGATGATAATACAGATCTGATTTCGAACAGCAAGAATCAAGCAGAAATTTGCACATGTGATTCGTATATTCATCATATCCTGTGGGGTTTTATATGCTAGACGTATCATAAATTGAACGAGACAATAAGTGTTACATCAACATGATTTTCAATAGTTTGTAAGGCGTTATTTGCTACTAGTGGTATATTTGTATGTGTGACTAACGAGTGAGAAACAAAAGAGAAAGTTATACCTTCAAGGCTGGAAGTCGAGACCAAGGAAAACAAAAGGAACCACGAATCAAAACATAATAACCACGAGAGTAGCCTGATCGAATCCAAACTTCAGACTCCCTTCGAACCAATAATTATACCACGATCAAAACGCCCTTTGCACGCTTGGGATTGAACCAAACTTGAAGAAAAATAAGAGTAGCAGCCGAATGGATATTTTTAGGGTTTCTTTGGTTTTCTTTTGGATTTTCTGAGTATGAAAAATAGATGGGATAATTCGGTTAATAAGAATGAGGAGAAACCGAGATATGGGCTAGAATAAAAGGTAAATTTTCCGTGATTATTGGGATTGGAATGGACCTTTCCAAGTTTAAATTCAATCATGTTTTTAGTTGAGATTCATTTGTAAAATTTTACTGATTTCAGCCCATGTATAGAGGTTTAGGCGTGCACACATTTTAGGCAAGTGACAAATGATATAGCATATTAGTATAGTAATTTAACTTATCATAAGGTTTTAGGTTCAACGTAACGCGAAATGTTCAAGTATTAATAATTTTAGAACTTCGGTTAAAATTTAAATATGTGTTTCTTATATTACGGGTGTTATATAATACATTTTCTAATAACTTTACAAGTTTACTTTCATATTCATTTTTATCAAAATAGAAATCATATAATTACATCATCATATGGATCACCATATTCTAGAATGTATATATTTCTAAAGATTGTGTAAGATATTGATTTGACTTGACAAAGATTTTGTAAGATATGTCATAGATTGTGTAAGATATGTCATAGTTGATTTTGAAAAGATTGTGTAAGATTTTGGTAAACATCTTTGCTAGTTTTAGAACGTGGTTTTGGAAAACCACTTTACTATAAATAGCAAATCAAGTTTAGTTGTTTTCTATGAACTTGAAAAAGAAAAACACACATTCTCTCTACACTTTGCATACATCTTAGATCCATAGAAAACCATGTAGGAAACATAATTAATTACCCTCATTATCATGATCATAATGCTTCTAACATTCATCTTTGTTGTATGCATAACATACATCTTGATCCACCAAAGAAGCTTGGAGATCTTGCCATCATCATCCACCACAAGTATACATACATGAAGATTCATCACAACAAGCTTAGAGAACTTGTGATCTTCATCCATTGAAGGCTTTCTATCAATGGAAGTTCTTTTAGATTAGTCATTCATATCCATTAGACATTTATGTCTTGAATCATCATTGTACTCATTATTATATATTAGATGGTTTATGTGTTTGTGCCATAAAACACAAGGTTTCTATGTTGAGCCACAAAACATAGCGAGAGTTGTTGTACCCTTGTAAAAGAACTAGCGGGAGTGGTTGTACCCTTGTAAAAGAACTCGGTATTTAGCTTTGTACCGAAAAAAATGTAAGCGACGATTGTAAGGTTTTCTCCGCCAAGAAGGGAGCTTGTTGATCTAGTGAAGTAACTCTCGAGTTGGGTACTCGGGGAGTGGAGTAGGGCGGAAAGGAGATCCGTGACCGAATCACTATAAATCCTCGTGTTCGGTTTTCTCTTTCCTTTTACTCATTGTTTTACTTTTATACTTGCACTATATTATTCTTTGTGTTGTGACTTGATGTTTATGCTTGTATGACAACTTGTTATACCATATGCTTTATATTAGTCATAAGACTATTATTAGCATTTCTCATATTACAACAAGATTGATCGTAAATTTGTCATATGGATATTTTTAGAAAAGAAAAACAAACCAGACTAATAATGGCGAAACTTGACACAATGGTTTATACTATATTTGATACAACATGTTTAAAGATTTTTAAACGGAAACGTATTCACTCCCCCCCCCCCCCTCTATGATTTCACATGGTTAACACATTGGTTTCAAGAGAAGTATCTTATTATGTGTTTAATCATTTGATATTCATGTACCACTCAAGGGGAAGTGTTTGATTCTTACTACTGTTGATCATTATTACTACTGCTAGTTGGAGTTTCTATTGTTTTGGATTCATTTTTAGTAAGCATTTTGGTATTCTTCATGGAGAGCAATTTGAAAAATTAGAAGGCTTGGATTGGAAGTTTGTGATATTGGTTCGTTGTGGTCAAGATCATTATTTGCATACGTTCCCTATTTGTTGATAATAAAAAGGGGAAGAGATGTTGTGGTGGCATGGTATGGATTAAGGGGAATACAAGATTGTTTCATTCATGGTGAGATTTTATTATCTCAATTTCTCTACTTCGTCTAGGGAAGTTCGAACAATAATGTGTTTACTTTGTCATCATCAAATAGGGGAAGATTGTTGGGTTTATTGATTTGATGATACAAAACAAGAAGAATGAAACATGAAGGGTTTAATGTGACAAGAAGGAAAGTTACAAAAAGATGGAGATTTTAGAAGATTCTAAAGAATATTTACTTTCATAATTGTATTATAATTGTATTTCTTGTAAACCCTAATCCTCTAGTATATAAAGAGGATATGAGTCATTAGGTTTAGTGCGCACAGTAAAAGATGTAGACGTCTAGTAAAGGGGTGTGTGTGTGTGTGTGTCTAGGCGTAGTCTTATTGTAAACGCCTAGATTAGTTGTAGTGAAGATGATGACGAAACCCTTGTTAATAATAACAATGATAATTTGATTATTCCCTGTGTTCTATATATGTTTATCATTGTTATTCATGCTTATTATGTATCCTAGATACTATGAGGTCTAAACAACCTCGAGCTACAACGATCCTACACAACATTTCTTGAAACATTGCCGAGTTTGAATCGGAACTAGTGGTCGAGTTTGACGAACGTTGACTCTTTGAAATCTGGTACATGCCGTCTGGCCGTGGCAACGCGTTTACTCCAAAATGCTCGGGCTCCTCGTCCGTAACCCAAAGACGATTACGTCTTGCCAAAGCCGAGTCAGTATTTTTCCACTTAAGCTTGTCTTTCAAAAAGTCTCAAGTGCTCATGTGTCTAAAGTCATAACCCGTTGTTTATTTTAAACAATACGTGACAACGGGTCATAAAATCTCTATCATTCTCCCCACTCATACTAGCCGTTTCATCCACTATCGTATTCCACTTCTTGACATCTTTATTCATTGGAGCCCACTTTCCCGTCAACATGTTTTTTGTACAAATAACATAGTTGAGCCTCTTGGCTTATGTACCAAAATGTATCCCTTTGTTGATCCGCACCCGTTTTTGGATTCTCGGATATTTGAATGAAACACTCCGCCAAAAGATACTCCTCTTCTAGGGTCCAAAAAGCTCGAGGTCGAGACGGGACCACCTCTTCGTCTTCGTTGGTTTTCTTCGTCTTCGTATTTGTCTTTGGCTTCTTGCCTTCGTCTTTGTCCTTGTTTTTTTGAGGTGGGGGTCGGGACCGCTTCTTCTTCTTCATTATCTTCATCTTCGTCTACTAGATGGAAGGATGCATGGTCCGAATTTGGTTGGGAAGGGGTGGCTTGGTTTATTTGTTGTGGTTGAGTAAATTGAGTATATTTTTGTTGTTGTTGTTGTTGTTGTTGTTGTAATTTCCATTGACTATATAGCATTTGCTCTTCGGGATTCATATATGGGTTTTGGAAGGTGGGAAAGTAACCCGCTTGAGGGTATGGATTTGAAGACGAGTCCGGATTGTTGGCGGGATTCGAAGAAGAGTCTGGCATTTGGTTTGACGGGTTGTTTAGCATGTTGTTAATTTATGGTGAGTTGGGATTGAATGGAAAAAAATAAGAGAAGTAGAGAATAGTAATATATTGAAAGTGTGTGTGAAGTATAAAAGAATAAAGGGTATTTATAAGATTTTTAAAGGGTTAAATTTTATGTTTTTAATGTATTAAATGCAAAAAAAAAAGGAGGTCATATTACCGTTATTAAATGGTCCAACATTTCAAAATAATAATAATAATAATAATAATAAGAATCATGGAAAATCCATGACGACTAGTGATACCGTGCGTCATTGACAAAATTCGGCTGGTGCCTATGACGCCACCAATGGCTTGACCATAGCTCCCACTCTAAATTAGAAAATTGACACCGTATTCAGATTTTTAGTACAGTAGTATATTAAAGACTTTTTGAACGATTTGTTGATTTTGGTAGTGACTTGTTTAGCATAGTATTCAACATAAAGAAAACGATCTCTATATGAACATTTTGATTGTTAGTTAAGTAGTCAAATTTTGCAGTTTATGTTTATATGAACAATAAACATAAACTTTTACTTGAAAGAGAACGATCTATACGAAATTGCAAAGAAAATTATATTCAAAGTCAACTTTTACTTGAAAGAAGCTTGACAATAATGTTAGTTGTATATTAAAAAATAGGAATTTATTGCATTATTTAATCTAAAGGCATCCTGGGTTTTTGAAAAGAGTAACTCACAAATTCACACAAAAAAAATATATTTGTTGTAAGTGATTGGTGTATTTTGTGACTGTTTATCTCTTTGACATGTCAACAATTAGATTTTTTGCGTGAATTTTATGAGTGGTTTTAGTATTTTTCTTTGAAAAATTTCTGAAAAAAATTTAAATGTTTAGGGTGGTGGCAACCATGGTTCAAAAAAAAAAAAACTCATACCTCACCACCCACCAATAATAACATTACACATCATTTCATACATCAACCATACCTCATCATACTTTTTTAGTGACAACCATGCTTCCTATTCCTCACCTAATTTTAACTTTTTATTTTTTATATTATAAATTATATTAAACAAATTAATAAAAACATAATATTTCATTAATAATTAAAAAAAAATTACATAATACTTTAAAAAAAATACATAATTAAAAAACATTACATAAATACTTAAAAAAAACATAATTAAAAAAACTTACATAAAAAAAATACTTAAAAAAAAATAATTAATCATCGAAGTGTGGTAAGTGTTGCGCGTCTAAGTGCTCCGTAAGATCATATCGGTGACGGTTATTGATATCTTCGTCAACATCACCAACAATTTTTAAATCTCGCTTCAACATCACCAACAATTTTTAAATACAAGGGTTTATCCATACGAAACCTATCACGAAATGTACCTTCGGAAAACTTTGGTCATTCGACGAAATAGTCATTCATTAGAGTTTGTAAAGCTTTTTCACGAAAACGGGTGACACTCTCCCGAGTTTCGGTAGAGGTTGTCGTGTCTTCAATGGCATCGCACACGGCCAAATACGTTTCGTATGTAGTATCGGATAACCATAAGTCGGAAGAATCATCGGCCGGATGAAGAGGATGAATATATTGTTTGTGTGAAAATATATGAATTGTGTGTGTGACATGTGTGAATTATTTGTGTGAAATAAAGTGAACTTATAAAGGATTTTTTCTTTTTTTTTTTTTAATGGCCAACGGCCAAATTTATTTTGAAAATGGGGATGCACTTAATGTACCAACGGATATATTTGCATTGTTCCTAGCCATACCGATTCGGCAATTATTGCCGCAAGTCACATAACCGCAGCCATGCCGCGAAGGAGGCGGTGGTGTTGCCGCTCGGCATGGCTGCAAGCCGCTGTTGAAACCGCTCCACTGCCACCACCATTATGTTTCATTTTAATCATAGTAGACACTCATTTTATGTGTAAGTGATTTGAAAAGGTCTTAATTTTTAAATTTTTTATAATTTTAATATATTTAATGTATTTATTATATAATACATTTTATAAAATTGTAAAGATTTTTATATTATAGTGAAAGTAGGTTAAAAAAAAGTTCTAAAAATTACTTATGTATTACGGAGTATAATATAAAAATTTGTAAAAAGTTTATTATAGTAAATACTCTGATATTTGCTTTTTACGGATGTAAATAGTAAGATTAAACAATGAAAAAGCTGTAACACCCAACTAGAGGTGGCAAAACGGGCAGGCCAGGCGGGTACAGGCATGGGCTAGAATGGGCATAGGCTAAAATTGACACGAGTTAGAACGGGCATGGGTCAAACGGTCACATGTTATACAAATAACTTTATAGAAGATCAAAAATGACGAAATAAATTCCTTAAACGTAATAATTTATTTATATTTAAAAAATTAACTATTATATATATATATATATATATATATATATATATATATATATATATATATATATATATATATATATATATATATATATATATATATATATATATGTTGATACAAAAGTTGAGCTTACCTTGTTTGGACTCCTGCTCTCGTATCAATTAGAACTTTAGTGCTTATGAAACCTGCGCACTAAGAAAGTAAACAACACCGTTAGGCTTATCGTGGGATTGTCTCCCACGATTAGACTCCGGCGTGAGAGTAAGTAATCGGTTTTAGGGTTTTGTTGAAGAGTTAGGGATTGTGTGAATCGTACCTTTAATGAGAATATATTATTCTATATATAGGGGCGCAGAGACCGTGTAGGTTTCTTGCTCCTTACTCTTCGTACACGTGGTGCTTATCCGGGGTAAGGATATCTATTCCGTAAATAGAAGATCCTTATCCTATGATCGGGTAGTTTGGTTGGGCTTCGGACTTCGTGAGTCCAAGCCATTGGTATTATGGCCCAAGTCATTTGTCATGATAGCCCACTCGTGGTGGGTTTGGGCTTAGTAATGTTTATCATTTGGGCTCGTGGCCCAACTATAGACTATACGTCATCATGTCCCCCCAGTCTAGTGTGCGCGGCTCGTAGCGATACTAGACTAGTGAGAATAGCGGTAAGCGTGGCTGGAAAAAATCAAATACTTCCCGCCCAAAAGTGGGAACAATGTATCGAGTCCCAAAATATCGTAAGAAATGCTTCAAAAAATGGGGAGAGTGTCCACGTGTTCCTCGGGAAGAGGAAAAAGTGTTGTACCTTGTCTCATCCTAGCCACACGTTTTGTTAGTGGGATCCACGTGGCGTCCCTTTTAGGGTTTTTAATGCTTATAAAAGTCACCGCCTCCTTTCACTGTAGAGCACACAGTAAAAACATTTCCGCCATTTATAAACCTTTCAAAGCTTTTTTTCTTCAATCTACTGTTCTACTAGGTAACTGCGCGTGCGCAATTTAGTACATCTTGTTTATACCTTGAAAATGGTTGCTCAGTTGCACGAGTTTCGCTCTGCGATGGATGAGGATGACGTACGTCAGTTTTCTTCTGATTACTTCATTCCTCTCGACATCCATCCTGAAGCACCAGATGTTGACGCGTGTATTGCTGATTTCCCCGATGGGAAGATATGTTTATATACACGCTTTTTTGATTACGCGAATTATCGCATACCAATATCCATATTTTTTAGCAACGTGCTCAATTTCTACCAACTTCATATCTCACAGCTGCACTGTATAGGTGCGGCGAAGATATCCAACTTTGAAATAAACTGTCGGTTACTTGCAATTAACCCGACTGTCGACCTATTCCGTGCGTTCTACCACACAACGTGGTCGCACGGGTGAGTTTCTTTTGCAAAGCGCTCAGGGCGCCTTCAATGCTATACCGATAAAGTAGATTCCTTAAGGCATTGGAGATAATATTTTTTCTGGGTGGATGATGTTGTGTTTCCATCGCGCTTTGAGTTCTATACTCAAGGGTCGCTTCCGAGGGATGAGCGTCCTGTCCCTGGTTCGTATAGCGTCGCGGATGCGGATACAATTGATAGTAACCGCATTCCATTTAACTCCTATCCTGAGGAGTTTTTGGTGCATATGGGACTGAGTCGCAACTATTTTGATGGTGCGGACGAGGTTCCAACCTTCATTGATGGGAACAGCCAGGGTGGGTGCTCATCCTTTCTTGCCTTTGCCTCTATAATGTAAGTGTTTGTTTGTTTTGCTTGAATAACTAAGTTGTTCTTGTTATTTGTTTTTGTCCGTCGTAGAGATGGACCTGTTCGCTGTTGTGAAGTTGAAGGAGCCCAAGCGCGTGACAGTGGGGGTGCGCCCTCTGAGGGATGGTGAGGAGCCCATCTTAGAGGCTACTGCGGGGCACCTAACGGTGTTTGGGCCCGTTGCATGTGAAGATTCTCCACCTGCAGCTACGCTTGTGGTGCCAGTGCAGAGTGTTCCTCCTACTGGGGAGCAGTCTCCCGTGGTGGAGGAGGCGCATGTTGAGTCTTCCAACAGTGTGGAGATCCTGGAGCCTGTTGCAGAGGCTCAGGGAGGGAAGCGTAAGGAAGCGTCTTCTGGCGGTTATGGCGCTGGCACTTCCAAGAGGAGGCACCATCTGATTGCTGATGAAGAGTCTCCCACACCGGATGATATGTCCGTTTCTGGCGCGGAGAAGAATCTGTCCAGGTCCCCACCTCTTGTGTAAGTATTTACAACTTTCGTTTTCCTTATTTGCTGTATCCTCGCACTAACTTTACCTTCTTTGTTTTGTAGTGACCATGCTGCGAATGATGATGCGGTGTTTGCTGATCGTGCAGTATCACCGCAAGCTGCTCGCGTGGAGGAGCCTTTGAAGGCAGCGACGCAGATGTCTGCGCATGAGTTGGTGGAGGAACTAGTTGTTGTTGCTGCTCGCCAGGCTGAGTTGGTCACTCAGCTAAAGGCGCAGGCTGTTGTGGAGGGAGGTAACCTTGCTCAAAAGGATGAGCAGATTGCCCTGCTCAAGGCGCAGTTGGCTGGGGCGCAGGCAGAGGTGTTGGCTGCCGCTGAGCGCGTAAAGAAGGTTACTGATGAGAAGTTGACTGTGATGGCTGAGCTGCAGCGCGAGCGTGGGGAGACGCAGCAGTATAGGGCTAACCTCACCTGGGGAGTAAAGTACCTTGAGGAGAAGAAGAATGAGCTCTGCGGCCAGCTTGCTGACTTTGGCAAGAAAGTGGAGAGCTCTGTGGAGGCGCAGGAGGAAAAGCTACGCAGGTTGAGCATAGAGTATGATGAGGAGTTGTATCCTCATCTTATGTCCATGATTGCGGAGCGCAGGTACTTGTTGTACATTATCCTTTGATTTTTGTATTTTTTTTTTCTTTTCTAATGCATTCTTTTCTGTTTGTGCAGGTGGTTGATCAGCCATGGCTTGCGCCTGGCTGCCATGGGCACGTTGGAGTCCCCAGAGGTCGTGGGTGCCTTTGGTAAGGTGGTGGAGTGCGCCGTTGCTCGTGGCAAGGCGTAGGTTGTGGAAGAGCTTGCTGAGGGTCAACTACTAACCGTTCCCCTCGCTGAGGTTCCTGAATACAATGCTGATGCTTTTGAGGAGCCTGTGAAGGCGATGGAGGGGATGAGGCTCTTCGAGCTTCCACATATTGCGCGGCTGGAGCGTGGCCAAGATTGTCCCATCACAGTAATAATGGCGGGATTAACTCTGGGGAGGCACATATTGGAGAACGCGGAGGCTCAATATGATTTTTACCTGAAGCCTGACGAGTCCCAGTTGCATGTTCTAGTGTTCGCGCAGCCGCGTGATATTCTTAACCCCTTCGCTATTGAGAAGGAGGTTCCTCTGAAGGAGGTCTTGGAGCGTCATGCAGAGAGGGCGGCCAAGAAGAAAGGTATCAAAGGGAAAGCCACTCTCTGCGGTGTGGGTGCTGTGCATATCCCTAGGTCAGATGGGGTCGCGGTCAGTGTGCTGACCGTGTCTCCTAAAGATGCGTTGCTGTTGAGGAAATTCCAGGAGGCTGGGAGTTCTGATGAGCCGGAGCATTCCCCCAAGCGTTGTCATAGTTTGTAGATATGTATGTATAACTCGTAGTTATAGCGTTGTAAAAACTCGTGGTTTTGGTTTAAATGGAAGTATGGAACTTTTGCACGTATATCGTTTTGTACTTAGATTTTCCAAGAGTTACAATGTGCATATAATATCTTGTATTGAGTCCATAACTTATGTATTAAGTCCGTAACTTAATAAATAAACGGTCCATAACTTTAACAAACGTGCAAGTAGGTGTGTAGCGTGCTACATTTATCATTTTGAGGAACCAAGGGTCTTGGTTTCTTAGTTCGTCTAAACTTGCACAGTGTGCGTTGTTGCGCATTCGTCGTGGGATGCATACTAAAGTCATAGTCGTGTATGAAGTTAGTGAGTTTGCGTACGAACTTAGGAGTCAATTGTTTTGAATCCATGTGGTGGTATGCAGCGTACTGCGAATTCCACCATTTAGGAGTCAATTGTCTTGGATCCCTGTGGTGGTATGCAGCGTGCTGCGAATACCACTCTATAGGAGTCAATTGTCTTGAATCCATGTTTTGTTAAACGTGCACAGTGTGCGTTGAAGTGCATCCATCGTGGGATGTACTTTGAACTTACTCCAACGTCTTGACAGTAAGGTGTTTAACAAGGATACATGATCCAATGTTGATGTGTTTGCAACCCTCTTATTCAACGAGTATGTTAGTAGGTTTACTCATCCTGTCTGCCCTCGTGTGGTCTTAATATGTGCATGCACGCCATGTAGGCAATAATATAAATAAACATAATTGAAACATAAATGAATGATGTAAGCAATAATGTTGAAATGTGTTGTGGAGTTAGCTAGAAACCACAACGTTTTATTAATTCTTGCAAGTTAAAAAAGTAAAGACAATTTCCTAAAAGAAAAAGTAAATACACAGACATTTATTGAGCGCTTACTAAAGTGCAGAGGTGTCAGTGTGTGGGCCGTAGCCTAAAGGTAGCATCTCTTGAGATTGCAAATGTTCCAGGTGCGTGGTAGTTCGTGGCCCTTCATGTCGCGCACTTTGTACGCACCGTCGCCTAATGCCTCTGTGACCTCGTAAGGTCCTTCCCATTTGGGTCCGAGTTTGCCCGTGTCTTCTGCGTGGCTTGCATCGTTGGCGCGGTATACAAAGTCCCCTGGTTTGAAAGAAGTGTTTCTAACTCTTGCATCATAATACTTCTTCATCTTTGATTTAGCTTTTGCTTCGCGGATAGCTGCTCTTTCGCGTCGTTCCTCCAACAGATCTAAGTCAATGCGTCGTTCATCATCGTTTGTTGTGACGTTGACTTCCGATGTACGGATTGTTGGCATTCCAATCTCTGCTGGTATAACAGCTTCTATCCCGTAGACAAGAGAAAAAGGTGTATCGCCGTTGCTTACTTTGATTTCTGTGCGGTGGGCCCACAGAACATGAGATAATTCGTCCACCCATCTTCCTTTATGTTTGTCCAGGCGCGCTTTAATTCCTTCACCCAGACTACGATTCGCGCGTTCTACTAATCCATTTGTTTGTCGATGTTTAACTGACGCGAAGTGCTGTGTGATGTTTAACTGCGCGCACCAGTCTTTGAATAGGATATCACAGAATTGTTTTCTGTTGTCCGAAATAATCTCTCCAGGTAGGCCAAAGCGGCATACAATGTTATCCCAAATGAATCGTTTGACCTAGTTGCATGTGATACTCGCCACTGCTTTTGCCTCGATCCATTTGGTGAAGTAGTCAATGGCGACAATGAGGAACTTAAGTCCTCCTGCCGCGACTGGAAAGGGTCCTGCAATGTCAATTCCCCATTTATGGAATGGCCATGGTGAGGTGATGGGTGTTAGCTCATGTTGTGGTCGACGCGGAATGGGTCTGTGGACTTGGCAGTCGTTGCATCTTCTAATCATGTCTCGCGCGTCGCGGTGCATGGTAGACCAATAGTACCCAGATCGCAAGGCACGCGCTACAACAGACCGTGGTCCTGAGTGCATGCTGCAAGATCCAGCGTGGATTTCTCGGAGTACGTAGTCTGCCTGAAGAGGTCCGACGCACCTAAGCCATGGTTGTAGGAATGAACGCCGATATAGGATACCATCTCAAAGTTCGAATCTCTGCGCTTTGCGCCGTATCCGTCGAGCGTCCTTTTGTTCCTGGGGGAGTGTTCCCTTGCTAATAAAATCCATGATGGGTGTCATCCATGTAGGATGTTCTTCCTCTATCACTGTGGAGATTTCCATCTCAGAGATGGATTTGTTCTTCAAGGTTTCCACCAATACCTGTTTTGACAGGTGTGCGAAGTTTGTAGATGCGATTTTACTTAGCGCATCTGCTTTTTTATTTTCTCCTCGTGGGATTTGTTTAATGGAAAACTTGTCAAAATTCTTGATCAAGGGCTTGGTCTTATCGAGGTATTGGATCATGTGTTCCTCTTGGGCCACACACTCGCCTAACACGTGGTTAGCAACTAATCGTGAATCCACATTAGCTTCTAGGTTGCGTATACCCATTTGATTTGCTATGCTGAGTCCAACCAGTAATGCTTCATATTCTGCCTCATTGTTTGTGGCTATGAATTCAAAACGCAGTGCGTAAGTGTGTTCTGTTCCATCTGGGTTGGTAAGGATAAGGCCTGCGCCTGATCCTTCTGCGCACGAAGATCCGTCCGTAAATAAAACCCATGGTTCTTGTAATGGTACTTCAACCGTTAGTGATGGAGTATGAGCATCTGGCTTCTCGATAATGATATCAGCCAATATCTGTCCCTTGACCGCGGTGCACGACCTATAAGAGATGTTATGCTCACTGAATAACATGCTCCACTTTTGTAGCCGCTGATTCAGTCGTTTTAGTATAGTGATTATTTTTCCGAAGAAATACTCGTGAAAGTATTTCCCGGGTCGTGTCCCAGCGAAGGTAGAATGGAATCTTAGAATATCGATTGCCAAACCGTGTCGTGAAAAGTCGTGAATGTGAAAAATGTGAATGAGAAACTCAATGAATAGCAAGTAATCACAAAATATGCAGAATGAACAAGCTAGTTATGCACCAAAGTTCAAAACGTAAAAACGGAAATGCAAACGCAAAATTTGAACATAACGTACGAAATAAAACGTGACTTTTATACTAAAAACGATCCTACAAATGTGATACAATTTTTAAAAAATCTTAAACTATTAAAAATAATTTTGAGAAAAAGAAAAATATTTTTATGGCTTTTTATTTATTTTCTATTTATTGAATTAAAAAGTAATTAAAAATTAAGGAAATTGTAAAAAATAATGGGAAAAATATAAAATCTATTCTGAAAAATATAAAATATAATAAAAGAATTATCTAAAATATTTTTTTATTTTTAAAAGCTTTTTCTAATTTTTTTTTATTGATTTTTGTTTATTAAAAAGGATTTAAAAATGATTAATAATAAAGGAAAATTAAGAAAAATAGTAAATTAACTAGGAAAAATCTGAAAAAATTCTGGAAAATCTAAAATATTATTCTAATACTAGGAAAAATAAGAAATTTTAAATAAGCCCAATAATAAGCAGTTTGAATAAGCACTTAGAATAAGCACTTCTACATAAAATCGCACCAAAAGCTTAGGGAATGTGTAATGGACCTAAACAAACTTAATGCAGCTCAAAAATCTCAAATAAGCCTTGCCCGTAAGCCAGAAAGCTCAGTCGCATGTCCTATGTTACTAAAGCAAAAAGTGTGTAAACCTTCAACTTGCAAGCACAAATAAGCAGTCTAAATAAGCTCTAAACTAGAATATTAAGGGGGCAAAAGCTTAACTACATGGCTGAGATCCTTAAAAACCAAAAAGCCCTATCACAATATATCAATAAATAGTCTAATTGAAGCTGAGATGGAACACATGCAAATGGTGCAGGGCAAAACTTAACAGGCTAATGAGGCAATTGCAGGCTTAGAATGGGGTTGCTAATTGATACAGCAAAGGCAAATGGGTAGGAACTGAGTAACTACGCCTAAAATATCAGGTAAGCAAATATCTTAAATGAACTAAGTTTAAGCTATAACAACATCTACTAGAAACTTAATCCTAAGAGTAAAGCCTTACATATACTTGACTGTTTTAACCAACAGCTCACCTAAGCTACCACTAATTCAAACCTAGTTCAAATGTTGAAAGACTAATGTGCAGAGGTACACTTGACAAGTAAAAATAATAAAAACAAAATCACAAACATCACATAGAGTAGTAGAACAATTATGCATGAATAGTTACTAAAGAAGCAGGCAGTAACAATATAATGAGCTAAGTTAAACAAAGTTCTACCTAAGTCTATAACTATAGCAGCTAACAAACACAAATGAGCCCAAGATTTGAAAGAAGAATCTGATTTAGACTTAACAAACTATGATTACTAGATATTGCACAGCTAACATAACCTAAAGTGACCTAAAATGAGGCATAGTCATCCACTAAATTAAACTTAAACTACATCTAACCTATATGCTATATCAACAACAGATTTAATAATAAAATTTAAAGGAAATCAACTTGTAAACTAGAATACTGATGGAAAATATGAAAAAGTGGTACAAACCTACTAACAACAAGTAACTGAAGCTGATCTAATTTGGGTTACTGGTAAAAACAAGTTTTAGCTAATCATAATGCCTAATGCCAAACACTACTTTAAACTACAATTAAATCTATCTAAAGCAGATTAAGTCCAACAACTACTGAACTAATGGCCTAACCAGATGTAGAAACACTACTAGAAGCAGAATCAACAATAAAATTCAACATTCAACCACAGAAACTAAGAACCTAAGATCTAGCAATAGTAGGCAGTGACACACTCAAACTATACAGAAGCAACTCAAAGCATTAACAAGCATTCATCAAGCAATCATAAGACTAGAACTAATAATACTCAGCAGAATTAAAGCAAACCTAAACTACTTCACTATCAAATGCAGATTTGTACTTGAAAAAAATGTAAAATGAGACTTACAAATTTGGGATCTTAACTGAAATAGAGTAAAGTCTAAACCAGGCCTATCTTTGAATAGGCTCAATTCAACACCAGATACCATTGATCAACCACTATATTACCCAGATTCATCATGAGTTTACCCTTTGACTTTCGTTGACTACATTCACTAGAACGAATTTAAACAAAATAAACTATCAACAGTTATTGTTTAACTTGAAAGTGTTAATGAAAACAGAAAGATGTGATATAGAAACAGGTTTAAGAAATTTGCAATGAAAATTAAATGATACGAAATTTTTACTGAAAACTGAACTTTCATTAAAACTAAAAATGAGTACAAAATAAGAGATGAGAAAGTTACAATAAGCTTAGAATTAAGCTAAAAACTATTAAAAACTATACTAAGCTACACTAAATTAAGCCTACTCCTAACCTAATCTAATAGCTTCAAAATGATGTGAAGAGGGTCCTTTTATAGCCTTGAGGAGGAGTGAGGGTATCCTCTGCCAGGTTGGCGATCCATACAACTTTGTGTTTCTTTTGAGCTCATCAACACCGTACAATCCTTTCCCAATCATTGCAAATGATCTCAGCCGTATGATCATTCCAAATGAGGTGTCCCGTCCAATTAGATAATGCCATGTATCATTCCCTTGTGTCAGATGTGTCAGGGCTTCTAGAAGTATGCATTAAATACCAAAAGTACCCTTAATTGTGGTAATTTAAGGTGGGAATACAAATATTCCTGTAAAAGTCTCGGTCACCTGATTATTGTAATAGCATTAAGATAGCTCGTAGTTTATTTATTAGTTAGTTAGATATTAGTTTAGTTTAAGTAACACCGTGGAAGAAGGATGGGTCTTTACCCACTGTATGCCTGATCCACAACCCGGGTGTGGGCATTTTGTAGAAAACTATAAATACCCCTCTCCACATGTGGAGAGGGTTGGAACTTCTAATCATTCAATTTCTTTTTCTTTCACTTTCTCTCACTAGAGTTCCCAACTCTCTATCTCTCTCTCTCTCTCCACCATGTTTATCTTCATCTTCCACAATCCAAGACCACCCGAACCACGTGAATCAATATATATTTCGATCCTACAATTGGTATCAAGAGCCAAGGTTTCATCTTAGGGACTAGCTTGTATTTGGATTTGTATCTTGGTTTTTGTGTGTTATTTTGGTTCGAATGGTATTCATTGAATACATCTTGTTCTAGCTTTGTCTGTGGTTAAGGTTGTTAGACACTTGTACTTTCAAGTTTAGGATCACTACAATAGCTTAGTTTGGTCTTTGGATTTGTCATTTCATCTAATTCGTGGCTGGTTTTTGACTGGTTTCGTGGGTTTTTATGGTTGTTCTTGATTGTGGTTTGTTAGCTTCTTGGTAGAGATTAGCTCTTACACTTGACTGTTTGGGATAAAAGTTACCTCCATATTTAGCTGTTTGTGGATACAGACGAAAAAGGACGATTGTGACTACTTTGTTTTTTTTTTCTGGTCATGTGGTTTCTTATTTATTGTGTTTACCTCTTACATCCTACCTTGCGGTTACCTTTTACATCTTTGTGTCTTTTAGCTAAACATTGCGGTTAGTTCAGTCCAATGTTGCGGTTATCTCTAAATTAGAGTTTAGCTCATAATTGCGTTTAGCTCTTGTTTGTTATCGGTAAAGAAAGACAAGAAGAAGAGGTTTAAGAGCAGATCTACAACTAATATTTACAAAAGATACATCTCCACAAATCATAACAAGAAATCATAAACTATTAAAGAAAGATCAATACATGAAGTGTTTTCAATCCCCACTTTCATTCGTTTAACACACTAAGTAGAGACGAATATTAAAGCTAATCTCAGTTTGTTATCTCGTGGACTTCAGCGTACCATCAAGACCATTATTGATCACTAACACAATTAACGATTCATCATAGATCCTTGGTGCTTTATCCGAACATAAAAGAAGGGTCTATAACAATTATGTTATATCCCTCCTTTGATTCGACAAACAAGAAAAAGAAAAACGACTTAAGATCTCAGTCTATCTCTTTGTGTTAAGGTAGATTCGTTCATACATCATAAACACAAGAGATTTACCATCATTAATCCATGTCCGAAACTATGCTTCAATTTTTTTGATAACTTAAAGAAGAAAACAATAACAAGCGTGTTATTATTCTTTCTTTTAATCGGTTGATAACGGGAACAAACATACTAAACCAACCTGAGACTCAAAATGAATCTTGAAGCCTTCGTTGTTTTCTAATCTCGTTCAAACCATTGAGAGTGTGCTTGTGATAATCGATTTTGGTTTGAAAGGTAAGATAAGTTAAGTGGGCTTGAGAGCTTTGAATTTGCAGAAGGGTCGGATTTGTTTATGGTGAATGAGGCGTACCTTATTTTTCTTTTCTTGTGACTGCGTTCTTTTGGTTTAATTGTAATTAGGGTTTGGATAAGTGGATGATTAGTGTGCCTTTATACCGTGTAATTAGGGTAAGGGGTAAGTTGTGTGTTGGGCTTTTGGTTCTTCAACGTGGTGGGCTGTTCATTTCACTTAGGCCTAGTCCGAATGTGACAAAAGAGTTTGGCCAGTGGACGTTAATTGTGTTAGACAAGATTGAGCTCATTTTTGTTTTACAAGTATATTAGTTACATTTGTGTTGAGCATATATTTGTGTTATATTTTTGGATTGCCGGTTTGTTTGAGCTTAATTATTCCAAGATTGAAAATTGTGTTGGGTTAAGATATTCTTCGGGTATATTGGATTTATTGGATGCCTATGATTTGAGTGAGCATGCAATTTAATTTTTGCGACTTGAGTTACAGTTGACAACTTGCGATTTGATTAATTGCGGTTCGTCAAATTGCGTTTTGATTTGTTACGACTTGACTGATTGCAATTTGACCAATTGCGATTTGACGTTGCGAGTTAACACTTGCAATTCGACGTATTGCAATTTGGTTGTCTGCAATTTGACTTATTGCGATTTTTCAAACTGCGACTTGACTTGCTGCAATTTGATCAAGTTGATACTTGACTTCGTTGACTTAAGTTTTGAAGATTAGTATTGCAACTCACCCTTAGATGTTCTTGTTAATTTCGCGGTTACTCTTGATGTTTTTATAAAATCCTGCGAAAGATTCGATAGGCTGGATTTAGTTTTTGACATATTAAGAACTTACGGGATCTGACTATTTTCTTCGGGATAAGTTTGTGCTTCGAGAACAGCAGGAATTGGGAAATTACGGTGACTTGGTTGGTGTGTTAATTCACGGGTTGGTATACTTAGTGTCACAAACATCTCGGGGTGGATGGACGCACGATGTTTGGTGACCCTTGCTCGAGTGTATTTAAGGTGATTAGACTTGGATGTTCAAGAAGTGGATATATACAATTAAGGATGGAAGGTTGGGTATATATCACTACCTGTATTTAATGGAGTTACGTTGTTATGCTCAATATAGGTTCTAAATCACGATGTTAGTGCAAGTATAAGTCACTAACTAGTACAAGAACTTCAATGAATCATTAATCTACTAAATCATTGATGAGGAGTCCAACAAGGTGTTACTACAAGCATGTCTTTATCACCATCTTCTCTGCAGTAGGTTTATGTGTCTCCTTCCATGTATCTGTTTTGCGCATGTCAAATTCACAACTATCACAGACTTTCAGTTTTTGGCAAAAAGGTCATTGCATGTCCTTTTTGAGCGGGCGAATTTGCGCAAGTTTCCTAGCGATTCCATCTCCAGTAGTGTGAATCTTTGCAGTTCTGGTTTTAGCAATTCAGGATTCAGTGGATCAGTCTCTAGAGGTTTGCTCACTCTTTAGCGACTATCTCTAACTTATTGGCAAGTTACTAAGTGATGAGATTCATGTGATTGGTTAATCATTTTGCAATTAGTGAATTGTTGTAACTTAAGTCGTTTTGATTAATCAAAGTGTTATCTGACATTGTGAGTTAATCCTTACGACTTGACTAATCTCAATTTGATATATTGTAACTTGACTTGTCACGACTTGACACTTAGTGCGAATTGTGACTCATCCGATATCTCTCTCTAAGTTTAACTTGCTGAATATATCTTCCGGTTTCTTTTGTTGACTTTAGTAAAATCCCTAGAAAGAATCATTTCTCAGTTTAAGTCACATAAGTTGTAAAATCCCGTTTGAAGATATTGAGATGTCGACTGTTTCGGATGACATTCAAGCAGCTGGGTCAGACAACTATGTTTGATTGGTCTGACTATAAGTCATGGGCACTCCTAAGAATTTGCGCATGTTTCTTCTCACTTTGATTGCTCAACCGCACAAAATGATCACGAAGCTAATTTGGTATTCCTTGCTTGAGGATGAAGTTGGATTTCACGAAAGAGTCTACCTATTTTATCTTGAAATCGGGGATGGTTGGATGCAGGATTTCAATGATAACTTGCTCGCACATATGATGTAAGTTGAAGACTTGGGTTATCTAGTTTCCAGAAGTCGGGGTGGATGGTTGAAGACCTGGTTAACTATCACTTAAAGGAGTTACGTTATTGTACTCAGTGTCACACGTTGATGACGTTGTGGATAATCGCAAGAGGTGATGATTGTCTCATACTTTGTCAAGATAGTATTGAGTACTTAGAGATTTGCATGGTGCACAAAGTCTCTAAACCGTTCTTCCAACAACAATGCAAGCTTAGGTAACAAATTGAGTAATTCTACTTCATTTTCAAGATTGGTATATCGGGTTCCTTCATCATGTGGTCACAATTGTTTGTGTTCGAGGTTGGTTAGTTGGACAAAGACTTTAAAATTGAGATGTGATCTGTAATTCTCACATGACATTCTTAACCCAAACTGATGTTTGCCATAATCAAATCAGTCATACCACATTCAACCTGTTACTGTCTCACGGTTTCTTCTTGGTTTTGTAAAATCCCGTGAAAGAACTTATTTCTCGGTTTAAACTGTAGATTTGTAAAATCCCGTGATGATGGGCTGTGAGCTCTTGACCATGGTCGGGTTAAAACCATTATCAAAGTTCAGCCATAACATCACAAATGGCTGGATTGAGGCATTGAATTGACAAGATGTGACTACGGGGTTAGTTCAGTATTATTTATTTGAGGCTGAAGTGAAATTTCATGGGTGCGTGTACTTAGTATCTGAAGATATCGGGGAGGTTGGATGAAGATTCTTCGAGATCTTTGTTCAAGCTTTCAATACAACGACAAGGACTTGGATATCTAGTTATTTTTTCTTTCTCTCTATTGCAAAATAACTATCACTTTAAGGAGTCACGTTGTAGTGCTCAGTGTCACACGAAGTTGTGGATATTCAAGAGTTGATGTACGTCTTATACTTGATGGTTGGTTGGTTGAAGAGTATAGAGTACTTAGGGATTCGATGTTGCTCGAACTCTCTACAACGCTCTTTGTCATACATTAGTGCAAGCTTAAGTCACAAGTTCGGGTTACTTTACTTCAGTCTCAAGTTCATCATATTGGGTTTTTCTTCATCAGTAGTCATGATAAAGAGCCGACAGAATGATAATGGGGTTGGTTACGAGTTAGCAGAGAAAAGTAGAAAAGATAGAAATGACGTTTGAACAAATCAGTTCAAGCCTCGGTCTTCAATGTTATCATTATGGCGTCTGCTGACAACACTTCAGGCCCCGTTCATCAATGAAAAGAAAGGTGTACGTGTCAGTGCGCCTTACCTTAGAAAGAAGAGAAATTTTCTTATTTATGACCATTCTCATCAACAACTTTCATGCTTTTCCCATGTTCGTACAGTCATCAAGTGGATCGGCGCATATTGGAGTATTTTATAATTCACTTATTCAACCAAAACTTGCATTCGATAGGCATATGCAATTTTTGAGGGGGGGAAAGGGTGAATAAACAACATGTCAGTCCTCA
Source organism: Artemisia argyi (assembly GCA_030686995.1). Lineage (NCBI taxonomy): Eukaryota > Viridiplantae > Streptophyta > Magnoliopsida > Asterales > Asteraceae > Artemisia > Artemisia argyi. The sequence continues at coordinate 130,296,007 of CM060695.1, read as the reverse complement.
AGAACCGTCAAGTGGAGCTTCCTACCGTTGATGGTATTCATATTCACTAGTTCAATCATCAAAAATTGCAGTTGGCTGGCATATGCAATTTTTGAGGGGGGGGGGGGGGGAAAGGGTGAATATTAATCTACATGTTGGATGATGATTGAGAAATGGTCATACGACTCCTGAATACGTCAGTTCAGGAGTCGTGCAAACCATGGTTCTCCAACACTACATCTTCCTCTCTATTAAGGTGTTGAAGAACATGGTCATGGTATGCATGGTTCTCCAACACTACTTCTTCCCCTCTATCAAGGTGTTGAAGAACATGGTCATGGAATGCTAATCGACATCGTCTCATGGGTTGATTCAATCAGTAACAAAGGGTTTCTAGTCAATGCTTCATGTATACGTCATCAGGCTACATGTACACATAATGATGATGATTCCGATTAATCGTAACCATCATGGGGGAGAGAAATGTGTACACCAAGGACGCACAAAAGGTTCACGTGATCGGGGTTAATCGTGTATTCCGGTGTTGAAAAGCCGCAGAGATGATCAGTGGTTGAACTTGTCACCTTGGTTTTAACGTTTCACTGTTACGTCATGGTATGATTAATCGTAACCATCAGGGGAGAGAGAATGTGTACATCAAGGACGCACAACAAGTTTACGTGATCAGGGCTTAATATCCAAGGATGGATACATTCTATAGATGATCAGTGGTTCAACTTGTTACTTTGGTGTTATACTAAAGACTGAAGAAGGTCGAGTCGTCAGTCTATTCTTTATTCTCGGTTGGGTGTTATCGTCTCATGTGTGCGCTGCGGGCTGATGGGTTATATGTAAGGTTACTGGAAGGCATTTGGTGAGATGAAGATGGTTGGTATTCTGTTCCTCCATATTGGGCAATCTTGAAGTAGGTCGTGTCTACAGTCTTCTCTACATTCTCCGCTATGTGATTAGAAGACTAAAGACGACATGTATTTGGTTATCAAAAGACCTCTTCATATTATGGGTGTTCGTTGATGAGGCGAAAAATGATCCGTTTTTAGGGGGTCATTTAAGCCCGAATTCGAATTTATTTGATCAAATATTGCCCTAAATCGTTCCTTTTGTGATTTTAGGTCCTTTGGGAGTGAATTCAGGAAAAGGAAGCATTTTAGACGTTTTTGGAGCATAAAAGTGAAGAAAACGCCAAAGACTTAATTTTCCATACTGAGAACAGTACCTGACGGCGTCAAGGGCATTTTGGTGACGATGTCAAGAGTAAAAGTGGTGACGGCCCAGAGAGAATGTGAAGGCGTCACCCAAGGCCGTCACGTGTTAACTTGTCAAAACTTGCGCGCGGAGTAGCTGATATTGTTTTGGTCATAACTTTTGCATACGAACTCGGATTTAGGTGATTCAAAAGCCCACGCGAAGAGGACGAAGAGATCTACAATTTGGTAAAAAAAAGTTTGTTCTTGACGCCGTCAAGATCGGGCCGGGCAGATTTCAGCCTATAAATATAACATCAAAACTTCATTATTTTCAAGCCCTAAACCCTAAGGTCGATTCCTGGGTTTAAGTGGGTGTTTTTCCAGCAACTTATAGGGTTTCAATCACTCCATAAACATCATGTATTGGTTTGATGATTCTATCTTAATTATGTTTTCCATTATCATTGTTGTTTGCTCTTCTTTGATGATGATTTGCTAATTCACCTTGTGTCTACTTATGATTATGTGAAACTTGTATATAATTGATTAAATCTCATTGATTTCTTGTTGATGTTGTGTCTATCTCCATCAATTAAGGCGTGACAACTTCAATAGATCTAGTTGGTTTAGTTTATAATCCTTGTTTCCTATTGATTCTTGTTTTAATTGAATGATTTATATGTTAGGCTTAAGAAAACTGGCAGATCTCCAAATGGTAACATGCTTGAACGTCTTAGGAAACATGAACCTATTGCACTAAGGTCTTTATTGGTTGTATTTAATGCATGAGCCACTGTTTACAATCCCTATGGTTGTGCTGGGCATGGTATAGGAGGAGATAAGAGCTCATAGAATTGGGGAGTTATGTGCGATACCCCATGAATGGTATTAAGAAATACAACCTGTCAATTAAAACAAGGTTACAATTCAATAGGTAGGATTGGATAGCTAGCAAGGAGTAACATATCATGGGTAGACATGCTTCACTTATCTTGTAGAACCCTAGTTTACTTTTCTTGTTGATTAGTTTAATTAGTAGCTTTTGGGTTAGTTGATTAGCAACTAATTCCGCCCCTTCTTCCAAAACCCGAGATTTTTACTTGTTTTTCATAAAATATAAAAACATAAAAAGAATCATCCTTCACCTTTAGACCTAGTTAGATTAATTTCAATCCTAACGACACTATTCCTAGCTGAACGATCAATCCCCCGGTACTTGTCACTATACTATACTACAACGATCAGGTACACTGCCTGGTGGGGGTTGTAAGCTTCTCAAGATCCCTTGAGAGGTAAAGCCTGGTGCGATTCCCACGCATCAAGTTTTTGGCGCCGCAGCCCGGGGAATAGTTATTGTTTAGGTTGAATTTGATTTTTATTAGGTCTACTCATTAGATTCCTTTTTAGTGAGATTTTTATTTTCATTTTATTAGCTTTCTCGTAGTCTATCTTTTCTTTGTGTCTTTGTTAGTAAAAACCTTTCCATTGACTCTTCCGTTTACCATTATGGAGAACGTGAATCCACCAAGTCCGACACTAGAGTTTTACCAGAAAAAATATAGTTACACCAGTTTGGATATACCAAGATGGACGAATGAAATGAGGAGGACAGGATCTTATATTGATTTTATTGAGTACCTTGAGAAAAGAGGCCAAGTGCATAAGACTTTAAAAGAATTCACCTTAGGTGCTCCATCAACCCCTCAAAATGCCTCACTTAGTGAAACCTATGCACCATATGAGCCTTCACCTAGGATGGTTTCGTATGAGCCACCTAGATGCATATCATGGTTAGGCACTACCATAATACAAGATGAACACATAGGTGATATTGATGTAACACATAGGTGATATTGATGTCATGGAGGAGATAGTAGAAAACCCAAGCCCACTAAGTACCCCACAAGTCCTACCATCATTTGAGGCATACGCACCGCCCGTGACTTACCCGGAAGAAGTAGAAGAAACTTTAGGAATTCCAATGGAGGTAGAACCCTTGGACCAGGCACCACTTGAGGATATAGGTTTGAACACTTGTAGTGATAACCTTACTCCTAGTTCTAGGGAATTTCCTAGTGTTGATGAACCGGAACCTCAATCTTTACACACCTTTCCATCCTTAGATATATTTCTAGGAGACAAAAGAGGAACCGACCCACCCATCAACCAATATTATCCGGGTAGTTTTAGGATGAAGGAAGCCATTCACTCACCCCCTTCACCTCACGTGGCATATTCACACCCTAAGGGTGTGTATCGCTACTTTCACCCACACTTAATCCTAAGTGTAAGGAGAACCTCCCCTATTTCCGTTAAATAAGGATAGAGTCAGGCTCGTGACTCGAACAAAAACAAGCGCTTCTTGGGAGGCAACCCATGTTTTGTGTGTTTTTATTTGTTTGTTTGTTTGTTTGTTTGATTTTATTTGTTTCTGTATGCATGTTTTATTTTTATTGTTTGTGGCTCATGTTTCAAAGTAAATTGTGAAAATGCTTTATTTTGTTTTTAACTTCGTCTTAATTGCATATAAAGGTATTTTGCAAAAGATAAGTGTAAGGGAGATCCAAATTTGTTTATAAGAATGAAATTGAGCATGAACCACAACAATATTAAATGGACATGTGTATTAGTATTTGTTAGAGTCAAATGCTTGTATTGAGTCATAATGAAGTTTTGCAGGATTTTCCAGGAAGTAGAACCAAGTTTTTCCAGAAATTTTCCGGAAACTTGACATAAGAATTTCTGCAGGTCACTTCTGACGGCGTCACGAGATAACTCTTGACGGCGTCACGTGTAAAAACCTGGAAATTTTACCGGTTTTGTTTTTCTAACGGAGTCTTAAAGTTTTTGTTGATTCTTTAGTTTTATAAACTCCAGGAAATCTGCAAACATTCATTCCACAAGCATTATATCTTTAATTGTTTTGTTTCTATTCCTAAGTCTGGAATTACATCTAGTTGTGAGTTATCTTTGTTCGGGTTGATGCTTCGGGTTTTTGTTTGTTTTCTCAGGATTTACAGGTTATGTTTGACAAGGAGATGATTTATATTCTTAAAGGGAAGCTTTGATTGTTCATTCTCTTGGAGGAAGGTTTAACCTGGCCACCTCATTATCCATACCGAGCAAATCAGGGGAGTATTTGATTTCATTCTCTTTACTTTTTCACTTTTACATTCTTTACTTGAACATTGGGGACAATGTTCATCTTAAGTGTAAGGGGAGAGTAAAAAGATGATACCTTACATATGCACTTTCGCTTGAGTTTGTTTTGTTTGATGGTAGATGTGTAATAAAACTATGAGAAATACTTGTTAGTGTAATTTTAGCGCCAAATTTAAAATTTTTTACAACATTTAGGAGTGAAACTTTAGCCATAGCAAGCGTCTCATGGATAGGAAATTGTATGACTAGCACATAACCGTATATTCAGAAAAATTTTCCACCCAAATATTTGAGGTTCGCCTTTAGATTTGATAGGAAAAGAATTCATTATTAGTGCTTATGAGTGTACCGGTAGCATTTAGATTCTAGAACTTGCGTTAGTGATGCATCCCGAGACCGCTAGTGAGACTACATTCGTGTGGTAGGATTTACTACATGATAAGAGGCATTAGGATCACCCTTGTGTTAAACCCGTATCATAATTACTTGACCATTTAAGTCATATTACTTGGCTAGTTAAGTCAACTAATTTTTCCCACACCTCAGCGTTGTACTCATTTTTAGTACACGAAACCCCTAGTACACCCCTCCGATCCTATCTTTTCGTTTCTAACTTTAAGCATGTTACTTAAAGGAAGAATTTGTTACACCCCACTTAAATGTACAACCAAATCGCCTTAGCCTTCCGTGTATGCGCTCATTTTTAGTGCATTATTGTTATTTGTTAAACCCTAAGTTAACTTTCTAATTGATTACATGGTTGCTAAGTCGAGTCATATCCTTGTACATATTGTTTTGGGACGATTGGGACTCATGGGTAAGTACTTATTTTATGGAGTAATGGGGAAGAACATCACTTATTACCCCCATATGTACGTTAATCTTAAAAGTGCTCCAAGTGTTTTAATTTTCTTAATTCGAGTCATTAGATTAGTTAATTGTAAAGTATGTAAAGATTCAAGTGTAAGGGAAATGTTCATTCCCTATGATGTATTATTTTGGATGGTAGGGTAAGAGTGTATGCAAAAAAAAAAAAAAAAAAAAAAAAAAAAAATAGAAAAAAGGAAAAAGAGAAAAAACATACGGACTACCATCCCGTTTCATTCTATGTTTATTTTATGTTTTTGTTATTTTTCATTTATTAGCATAAGTCGAGTCTAGTCTTGGCTTAGCAACGCCATATTGTACATGTGATTGACCAAGATTGTTAACTCGCCACCAGTAAAAACTTCCTTTATCCAACAAAACCGTGTATTTTATATCCCTAAACCTAACGTTACAACCCTTTAAAAGACCTCTTTGATAGTTTATCCTGGTGCTTACGCCATGTGGTGGAGGTTTGATCCTTTCCCAAGCCTATGGTAATCTATTTTGCTATGACAGGTAGTGAGAGATATCTTCCGTTTCCATATTGTAATTTACACTTTATTACACCCGAGAGATGTGAGTATCTAAACACTATTTGTGAGGTGCTAGTGTATGACCTCCGTGCTTGTCTATTGGTTTTTAGTGGAACGATTATTTGTTGTAATTACTTTTATATTAGCGTTAAATGACCCCTAACTTGTATTTTGATTAGAATAAAAGCGCATTTGCTTGAGGACAAGCAAATCTCAAGTGTAAGGGAATAAGATGAGGCGAAAAATGATCCGTTTTTAGGGGGTCATTTAAGCCCGAATTCGAATTTATTTGATCAAATATTGCCCTAAATCGTTCCTTTTGTGATTTTAGGTCATTTGGGAGTGAATTCAGGAAAAGGAAGCATTTTAGACGTTTTTGGAGCATAAAAGTGAAGAAAACGCCAAAGACATAATTTTCCATACTGAGAATAGTACCTGACGGTGTCAAGGGCATTTTGGTGACGGCGTCAAGAGTAAAAGTGGTGACGGCCCAGAGAGAATGTGAAGGCGTCACCCAAGGCCGTCACGTGTTAACTTGTCAAAACTTGCGCACGGAGTAGCTGATATTGTTTTGGTCATAACTTTTGCATACGAACTCGGATTTAGGTGATTCAAAAGCCCACGCGAAGAGGACGAAGAGATCTAAAATTTGGTAAAAAAAGTTTGTTCTTGACGCCGTCAGGGTTTGTCTGACGCCGTCAAGATCGGGCCGGGCAGATTTCAGCCTATAAATATAACATCAAAACTTCATTATTTTCAAGCCCTAAACCCTAAGGTCGATTCCTGGGTTTAGGTGGGTGTTTTTCCAGCAACTTAGAGGGTTTCAATCACTCCATAAACATCATGTATTGGTTTGATAATTCTATCTTAATTATGTTTTCCATTATCATTGTTGTTTGCTCTTCTTTGATGATGATTTGCTAATTCACCTTGTGTCTACTTATAATTATGTGAAACTTGTATATAATTGATTAGATCTCATTGATTTCTTGTTGATGTTGTGTCTATCTCCATCAATTAAGGCGTGACAACTTCAATAGATCTAGTTGGTTTAGTTTATAATCCTTGTTTCCTATTGATTCTTGTTTTGATTGAATGGTTTATATGTTAGGCTTAAGAAAACTGACAGATCTCCAAATGGTAACATGCTTGAACGTCTTAGGAAACATGAACCTATTGCACTAAGGTCTTTATTGGTTGTATTTAATGCATGAGCCACTGTTTACAATCCCTATGGTTGTGCTGGGCATGGTATAGGAGGAGATAAGAGCTCATAGAATTGGGGAGTTATGTGCGATACCCCATGAATGGTATTAAGAAATACAACCTGTCAATTAAAACAAGGTTACAATTCAATAGGTAGGATTGGATAGCTAGCAAGGAGTAACATATCATGGGTAGACATGCTTCACTTATCTTGTAGAACCCTAGTTTACTGTTCTTGTTGATTAGTTTAATTAGTAGCTTTTGGGTTAGTTGATTAGCAACTAATTCCGCCCTTCTTCCAAAACCCGAGATTTTTACTTGCTTTTCATAAAATATAAAAACATAAAAAGAATCATCCTTCACCTTTAGACCTAGTTAGATTAATTTCAATCCTAACGACACTATTCCTAGCTGAACGATCAATCCCCCGGTACTTGTCACTATACTATACTACAACGATCAGGTACACTGCCTGGTGGGGGTTGTAAGCTTCTCAAGATCCCTTGAGAGGTAAAGCCTGGTGCGATTCCCACGCATCATTCGTCCAAAGTCTTCCTTCTATTGTGGGTGTTCATCAGAAAGGTTGTCAGGATTGGGGGAGAGCACTAATTAGGGGAGAGTGAAATGCCTGAATTAATCCCTGGTTAAATGTGCTCACGTTACTCTTCAGCATGTCAAATGATGGAAGCGGAGAAAAGTCTGGAAGCTGAGGAGTAATGATCTTGGTTCGTATCCTTGTACATATTTTTAAAAAAATCAAAAAGAAAATAGAAAAATATAAAACCTATAAAAAAACCATAAAAATCTGAAAAATCATATAAAATACAAAAATATTCTTCTCACGACATGTCTCTTGTGTAATCAATATTATGTACGTTTCTAGAAATGTCATTCCATAATGACACGGAGTCATACATATGCTTGAGCAAGAGTTATTTTATGTTTTAATAATGCTTTCTAAAACATGTCGCTCCCCAAAATTTTTCTGTCAAATGGCTTGCAGTCATTTCAGGCTGTAACCCGGACATAAAAATTATGGCTTGTAGTCATTTCAGGCTACAACCCGGACTTCAAAATTATGGTTTGCTATTACTTCAGATAGCAACCCGTTTTTCAAAATGGGGAAAACACGTCGCCAAAAGACGGTTGTTCCTTTTACCGGGTGAAGTTCACCTGGGCATGGATTACTTTATATCCATGTTTCCTCGATCTAATGTACGTTTCAGTGCATTATTTCTTGATAAAGAAGAGAAGTCTTCTTTTTATCGCCAAATACTTTCCCTTCTATGATTTTTCTGGAGAGTATTTGTGCAAAACTTGGTGGTACCATGAGATTTTGAATGAAAATCAAATTGAATCTAAATCTTTGATAAAATTTTTCACTCAATCAATGACATAACATATTTATGTTTTAAACATCTGTCATTGATTGAGGGGGAGAATGATTTTCAAAAATTTTATGTATCATCAAAACTCCTCACTTTGTACAAAAGCAACAAAACAATTGTGATGATTATGTGTCAGAATGAGTACATCTTCAAAGAGTTTTCGCTAAAACTTCAAATCTTTTGTAAACTCATCAAATCTGACACATATCAACCTCCCTCACAGATTGAGGGGGAGCAAGAAAAAGTTCCTTTTTATCAGAAAATATTAAAATTGACCTCATTTCTCTCCCAAAACACTTTCTAAATTATTTAAATCAATTGAGATCAAAAATCTCGAAAGGTTTAAAATTTTTGATCGGGGGAGAGAATGTGATTTAAATAAGAAATCTGATAATCAAATGTGATCTTTTCAACTCAATAACAAGCTCCCACATATGTGCTAAACACTTTCGAATATCGATGCACATATTGAGGGGGAGCGAAAGGCGTTTGTGGAAGTAATACCTAAGACCGACCATTTACTTTTATGCACGGAGTTATAAGGACGGTTAAGGTTAGGTATAAGTTCCCATGATCCACCAAAACCGGAAGGATCTTCCCAGGGACAATCCATAGATAGATTAGAAGTCCTTAGGAATGATATGAAAAAAAAGAGAAAAGTGAGAAAGGGAAGAGTGCGGACTGAGATAGAGCTAGGACTGGAACAAACCCAACGAGGTTCTAGTGGTGAAGTCTCGGTAAGCACTGAAGGGGTTGAAGAATGAAAAAGAAATGAAATGAGAAAGGGTGAAAAGAAATAGCCCTCCAAATATTCAACCTTAGGGCAGAAACCGGGTTCAATTCATAATCTACTAGTGGTTACTAAAGTAACACTAGTATTGAAGACAAGACATCATGGACCCAGTGACGCACTGCACTAAACTTCCCAACCACTCAAGTTCTCTTAAAAGAGCTTGTTTCATTCTCACGGGGAACCCTGTGCAATGTATCGACCGCTCATTGCGAGCCATGTTGATACCTAAAATAGGAGACGCCTCCCCAGTCTCCAGGAGCGGATCAAAACGCACTATTGAGTCTAGAGCCATGAGATCATCCATAAATCTCGATAGGACACATTCCAAATATGCTTATTGTTTCACACAATGTGGAAGATAAGATAAAATATTTAGAGTCCTACGCATTATCCTTGTGGTATTTCCAGAACATCCGAGTGATATGAAAATATTCACAATGAAGATGGAAATCCTTCTAGAGCGAACATCACTCAAGCTCTTGGTAGGTGACATGTGAGATCCATCTTGGATCAATGATCAAGTGGCAACTGGAAAGCAACGATGGTACGATTCATAATTGAATCAAACTTGTTCCAGGATATGGATTGACGGATACTTTTGCTAAAACCTCTCAATGTGCTCACCAACTAATCTTTCGAGCACATTGATTGTGTACAATATCTTTCAAACAAAAGTATTTTTGATGGAAATGTGATTCTAAATACAAAACTCTCGTTGTGTCTCAAAAATGTTTATCATAGGACACACGAGTGATTTCTATAAATCTATTTCTCATCAATCCGTGAAATATTCATTCACCGATTCACTCTATCGTGCTGTCTGCTTTGAGACGTTCCGGTATGAGAACATGCTAAGTATGAAGATTTCAAAGTGGATTCTTTGGAAAATTCATTACTACAAGCTGGAAATTCCTGTCAAGGAGAGTCTTCTTTAAAAGAGACTCTACCTGATCACAGGTCGGTTTTCACAAAACCGGAGGGTAGTCTGTCCTCACAGAATGAATGACAAAGCCATGTTCGTTCTCCATCTTTATTGCTAACTGTTTTATTTCAGGGACACATATAAAGATGGCGTTGATGGCTCTAGTTTCCAGCTGAATCGGGTCAATCCATACCTCATGCTCACACATCTTCTACACTATCAATGAAGATGAGAGACTTACTACAACAAATGTTGAGAGACTACCAACAACGTTTCCGCAACTCTGATGAAAAAGTCTCTTGATCCACAACTCTAATGTAAAGTCTCCTGATCCAGAAGGGTGTGAGCATGATGGTCCTTAAGTCACTACATCACATGAAGGCAATACAACTTTGGATGAGCTTGGAGATTTACTTTGGCTGATGATCTCAAAGAAGCTCAAAGATCACACATCACAAAGGAATTCAAACCACAAGTTCGTTTGCTTGAAGTACAAAGTGTGTAGAAAAGTGAAGAATCAGATCCTACGAGCTACAGAGACGAAAGAATGCTTAAAGACCAAAGAGCTTAATTTCAAAGGTGACCTCGCTTAGGGGGAGATTGTTAGGAATACAAATATTCCTGTAAAAGTCTCGGTCACATGATTATTGTAATAGCATTAAGATAGCTCGTAGTTTGTTTATTAGTTAGTTAGATATTAGTTTAGTTTAAGTAACACCGTGGAAGAAGGACGGGTAGTTACCCACTGTATGCCTGATCCACAGCCCGGGTGTGGGCGTTTTGTAGAAAACTATAAATACTCCTCTCCACATGTGGAGAGGGTTGGAACTTCTAATCATTCAATTTCTTTTTCTTTCACTTTCTCTCACTAGAGTTCCCAACTCTCTATCTCTCTCTCTCTCTCTAAACTCTTCACCATGTTTATCTTCATCTACCACAATCCAAGACCACCCAAACCACGTGAATCAATATATATTTCGATCCTACAAGTAGTAATTGGGGAAAAAGATGTACGGGTAAACTTTTGAGAGGCGGGTAAATGATTTTTATTATTATTTGACCGGGTTAATAGATTGGGTACGGGTTTGGGTGGTGTTTGGGCTTGGGTTAAATGGTGTTTGGGCTTGGGATTGTTATAAGAGATTGGGCTTTTGGGTTATTAAAGGTTTTGGCAGTTTTAGTGTTAATATATATTAGTAATTTTGACAAAGACCAATAATGTTAACTTGTAAATTTCAAGGACTATTCTTGCCTTTTTCTCAAATTATTCCCAAGGGTGTTTATTGGCATATGATGATACTTCATGGGTTATTTTGGCAAATTGAGCTCAAATATTGATCCGTACTTGAAAAATGCTTCCCGGCCTCGGCTTTTGATTCCTTTTCCATTCTCTCGTGCTTGTTTTGTTGGTTTTGACTCGTTTTTGTCCATTATCTCAATATCCATACCTGCACGTTGATAAACACAAAAACAAGATATATTTGGCATATTTGTCTTGGTTTTTGGTCATTTAGGTCCGGTTTTGGTCGAATAAAGGGTGTGTAAATTAATACACACCAAAATCCCCCAGACTAAAGTATTGCCGTGTCCTCACGCAATGTGATCATTTCACGCTTTTGAGATAAATAATTTCATAACTCTTCCTACTAACGTTGTAAAGTAGCAAGGAGGTTCAAAAGAAGTTACAAAAAAATTTATTCCCGCAAACGCTCCGTTTTCCAAAAATTTTCCTTTATTCCACTTTCACTTTTATTTTTGGACTTTTCATACTTCATACTTGTGACGGTTTATTAAACTTTCATTATTTTGCAATAATTATTAGGGTCAACGAGTAGAAACACTTCTATTTAAGAAGTGACCATACGGATAAAAATCGTCATCCTTGATTTTTCACGAGTCCCCAAACTAAGCGTACAAACGAGTTCACAACTTATCTACAAATTAGATGCTAACACTACTCATAATAGTTACTTGTGGAAACCTCTTACTCCCATGTCCTAAGTTTTTGTATCTCAGTATTTTATTTTTGTTGAGAAATGAATTGCTTCATATTTTCTCGTTTCAATAATTTTTAGTCTGATAGTGACACCTAAGTTTAAACGATAAGTAGTGATTGGTTCCAAACGGTCAACTAAGTTTACCAGGGGATGGTCAACCAAGTCAAACGTCTAAAACCAACTAACCAAGGAGTACAGTGTATTCCCGGGTCGTTATGTCCCAGCGAGGTAAGCAATTGTATTCAAAAACGTTTAAAGTGATCGGGTGATTTAACAGAAGGATCAGAAATTTGATTTGAGTGGTTATACTACGAGATTATGATTGAAAATAACTTAGAAACACTATTATGACTATTACTGATGATCAAATTACCTAGAAACGTAAGTAAACCTAAAAACGCGCGTTTGAATTTGAAATAAACGCGAACGTGCAAAAATAAAAGTGAAACGTGAGCAAATAAAGTCCTGCGAACGTGAAAATTATATTTTTACAATCCTAATGACTTAAGAAAATTTTTAGAAAAAGAAAAATAATTTTTACCCTATTTAATTAATTACTATTAATAAATTACTAATTAATAATTACTTTTTAATTAACTAAATTACACTAATTATTAATTAATTATGAAAATTACCTAGAAAAATGAAAATTAAATTTAGAAAAATCTAAAATATTATAAAACTAATTTTAAAACAGAAAACCTAATTTTTCTACTTTTTAATTATTTAATATTAATTAAAACTAATTATTTAATTAATTTAAACTAAAATAAATTATAAAAAATACTAAATGAACAAGGAAAAATCTGAAAAAATTCCTAAAATTATTTTAACTAAAAAGGAACCTAAGAAAAATTTAAAAATGAAAAGTGCTTATAAATAAGCAGAAAACGTTATTTATATAAATAACGTTTTTATCTTTAAGCAAACGTGTTTATATCTTTAGCTAAAAATGACGTTTGCTTAAAGATATAAACACAACTTTATATGTTTGATTCTTTGAAAAGCTTTTCATGTGAATAACAATTCTAACTTTACTTGTTTCATACTTTGAAAAGCTTTACTTGTGATGATCCTAACTTTGCTTGTTTTAGTTCTTTGAAAAGCTTTACATTTGTTTCAAGATATAAGTACAACTTTACTTGTTTTAATTCTTTTGGAAAGCTTTATATGTGATTAGCAATTGTAACTAAAAGACAACATGTAATAAGCAAAGATAAAGAAAGAAACGATCAAACCACAACACGATTGTTTATCGTGGTTCGGCTACAAGGACTCTTTTTCCTTGCCCTACATCCACGCCCCGAGTTTCCAACTCGAGAGTTATAAGCACTAATCAACAAGCTCCTTTCACCGGCGGAGAAAACCTTTACAACGTCGCTTACACTTTTACCGACACTAAGCTAGATGTCGAGTTCTTTTACAAGGGTACAACCACTCCCATTCGTCGCTTACACTTTTACCGACACAAAGCTAGATGTCGAGTTCTTTACCAAGGGTACAACCACTCCCGTTAGTTCTTTTACTAGGGTACAACAACTTCCAACACTCTTTGTATTTTGAGGCCTAAAATACTAACCTATAACTTCTACATACATGACACACATGAAGTATAAACTACCAAAGCTTATACATGACCAAGCTATCAAGACTTGCAACTTTAGAGTTGAAGCTTGTAACTTCTTGAATGATCTTGTGAAGTTCCTTGCTACATAAGAGAATCACAAATCAAAAGGTTACTGAGTTAGTTGAGAGAGTATGTGAATATATGTCCTAAAAGAGTTGGCCAAAAATCAAGTTATGGCTTGGTATTTATAGCACACCATACTGCATGCTTGGCGGATCAGGCGGAACCCTCATATGGGTTCCGCCCGTGTACCCCCAGGGTACCGCCGGGTCTGCAGTAGGTTTTTGCAATAACTCTTCAAACCAAACAAGGTCTTGTCTCATAACTCCTAGCAACCAAACAATGTCACATCACTTAATTCAAGTCAAACACAAAACTTGTAAGGAACATCAAAGCTAGTCAAACACATTTCTTTCCATAAATGCATAATGACAAACCTTGTCCTAAATGTGATGTGACCTTACTATATTAAGAAATAAATATGATGTGACAAGACTCATTTTAGTTTAAGAAGTAAAAACAATGTTTTGTTTAAAAGGAAATGTTAACCTTAGTTAAACAAGACTTAAACACTTAAAGTGATGATTTACTTATAGCTAAACTTCATACTTTGTCATTAACAAAACTTAGCAAAGATCGTAAAATATAAATAACGTTTTTAGGCGATATTTGTATTAACAATCTCCCCCTTTTTGTTGATGACAAAACATAAACTTTATTTATAAGTAAGTCACTAGTTTTAGTGTTAAGTCTTATAAAGTTAGGTATAAAAACTTGTTTTTGCAAAGATGAGGTGATAAGCACAAGTTTATATAAATTCTCCCCCTTTTTGTCGAAACAAAAAGAAGAGTGGCGAAGCGGAAGTATGCACTTGCTCCCCCTTGGACGATACTCCCCCTAAATGGAGTGTCAAGAGAGGAGACATGGATGCCGCACAAGATAAGTCATGAAAGTATTTCATGTTTAAACACAACTAAGAGTTGTGAAGTGAAATAGCACAACACTCATGCTCCCCCTTGAATATTACTCCCCTATATGGAGCATCAAGGAAGGAAAACATGGATAATGAACCTACAAAAAGAGAGGTTAGTTTATAAAGCACAGGATTTATGTATGGTACCATAACAAGGTATAGTTCACACATCATACCTAAATGGTCAACAAACAAAGAAAACCTTGTAGTGTAATGAAATTCATTTCATGTAAAATTTAGACTTCTTAAAAAGTCAAAGACAAGAAATTTTGGTTACACTATCCTACCTCTAGAAATAAAGAAAAAGCTACAAATAAGGTACGACCATAAAAAAGCTACAAAGAAATCATCATTTTCCTTTGTGAGAAACATTTTCCAAAAACAAGGATGGGGTTGCTTAAGGATGAAAATGTGAGTTGAGGGTTTTAGCGGGTTTTATTTTGAAAGGTGAGGAGATGACTTGGTTTTGGTTTGTTGGTTAAAATGGGAGACCTTTTCCAAGAGAAACGGTTTTGTTTCATTTTGGAGACTCTAATGTTGAGGTGGATGAGACAAGGATGTTAGACGATCCAAAATGTGGTTTAAGATATATCTCATTTCTTTGGAAAGTTCCCTAAGTTCCCTTCTACACCCTTCACTAATGTGAGCGGTTCTTTCACATTGTCCGCAACCATGACGGGGAAAGTTTGGTGGAAGAGAGGTTTGATTTGTTGGTGGTGGATGGGTTGAACTTGAAGGAGCAAATGTGGATGGTCGAGAGGTGTATTTGCTTCCTTCATTTGTTGAGCTTAATGCCGTTTGGAATTCCATAACATGATTGATTTGAGAATCAACCATTCGTTTGAAGGCATTTAGGTGGTTTAAATGAGTGTTAATTTCCTCATTCATGTTTGGAGGTTTTTCCCACATGGATGCTTCTATTTTCTTATAGGAAGAAAGTAGGGATTCAAATTGTTGGGAAGGTTCTTGTGGTGATGGTTGTTGTTGTTGTGGTTGTGGTTGTTGATTTTGAACAAAATGGCGGAAACTAGGTTCGCCGGAAGGATTGCCATGAAGGTCTTTGTAAATTGGGTGAAACACAAGTGATTGTGAATGGGTATGACCTTGATCATTTGGAAAAATGGATGGTCTAGCATAACGGTAAGCCAACCGTTCTACTAATGATGGTTGATGGGGTTCATCATCTAGTTGCTCACTAGGGTGTTGTTGGGTTTCCATTTGAGTTATGGTATCAAAGAGTGAGTAGGATGGTGGACTTGATGATAGATCATCAAAAGTTTGCAAATTTGGTAATGGTGATGTTGGTGGTGTATGGAAAAGTTCCATTGGTGTAGGTGTTGGTGATTGAGGTGAAGGAGTTTTTGATTTAAAAGCTTGTTGAGAAGGTGAAGTTGACTCACTCAAAGGTCTAGTTGGTGATGAATTAATGGCTAGGTTTGAGTTGCAATGTGATGGAGAAGGTGGTGGAGTAGCAAGATTAAGCAAATCTTGAATGGTGATCATATTGGTATTACAATGTGTTGGGGATTGTGTTGAGGTAGTGAGATTTAAGTAATCTTGGATAGGTGAAGAAATGTTAAGTGAAGCATCACTTGAAGAAGATGAGCTTGACTTGACGGTTTTGTTAAAACAACAAGGTTTAACACTAATCCTATTGATTCTTGAAAGGGATTTTGATGACTCGGATGATGTGTTAGATTTGGTCATTTTCAAATGTTTGGTTTTGATGTTTTTAGAGAAGAAGTTTTGATGATGATGGTGTGATTTGAATTGTTGCCAACTTTCAAATTTATAGGATGAAGAAGATGTTGAATAGAGTGTTTGGATTTAATGTTCTACCATTCAAGGATTGAGGTTTCAAATGATTTACAAAAATTTCATGAATATGTCAAATCAATGTATGTCATTCCAATGGAATGAGGTGGAGTGAAAGACCAACAAAAGCACTCAATGCTTTGTGATCATGGGATGTGATTTGTTTGAAAAATGTTTCAATGGTTTTGAAGGATCCTTTGAAAGGGTTCCTTGGGTTGGTTATGTTTGAATTTGAATTTTTGGAGGGAAGTGTCTTCCTAATTGTTTTAGTGAGTGAAGGTAGTTCTAATATGGTTATTGAAGTTAATTGAAGATGTTTCTCACTTAGAATAATGGTTTTGACACATTACAAGTTTTGGACTTAAGAAAATGATAAAAATTTTCTGCAGGTGTCTGGCGGATCCCTCAGAAGACACTGGCGGAACCCATTTGAGGGTACCGCCTGGTCCGTTGGGCCATTTCTGGAATTCCCAGAAAACATACTGGCGGACCCCAATTTTGGGTACCGCCAGATCCGCCAGGGGTAAAAAATTAGGCAGTCCGCGTTTTTGACCCGCGAGACGATTTTCAAAATTTTCGAAAACTCCTAAAATCAAAAAGATAAGGTATTACTGGTTAGGCAATGCAAAAATTAGATATGTAAACATACCAATCATGGGACTTTGACCTTGAGGTCGAGGATTACACTATACTTAGTAAGAATTCCCATAAGCATAGAAAAAAATGACAAACACCTTAAACATTGTCATTATGCATAAGATTTCATACAAACATAATCCAACAAACATAATAAACCATGAAAGTGAAAAACACATAATTCACATAGTTTTAACACAAAGACGCTTCTAAAGCACTCATAAGCCAAACACTCCTTAATCTTCTCACAACCGGTCTATCTTCTTCTTGAGCTTGTTTAGGTACCTTCCAAAACACTTGAACATTCCTTTGGTTTGCTTGAATTCTTCGGAAGCATTGTCAATGATGGGGAGAGCTTGAAGGTATTCTAAAGGAGGTAACTTAGAGTTTGGTAGTTTATCATTGTCGCTCATGCCGGATGATGAAGATGGAGTAGGTGATCGAGTACGTTTTCCCTTATTTTTGAAAACTCTTTTATCACTTAAAGGAACGAAGGTGTGAGGAACGAGAGCGTAGTCAAGGTGTATTCCATTTTCGTTAGGAGAAATGGGCGAGATTGCTTGATTGAGCCTGAACCGTCAGATTATTATTGACCAAGGTCAACAAGTCAAAGACAGCCTAGAATCAATACTCCGGTGATAATATAGTGTTTTCCCGGGTCGTTAAAGTCCCAGCGAGATTGAAATGGTGTCGTTTGAAATCGTTTTTGAGACAGTGGCACTGAGGACAGTAGCCAGATGATGTGGAGCTGATATTGCTACTGTTATTTTGGTATTTGTACACAGATATAATATTCACAAATATCAGATAACAGATATATACACGTATTCACAATTCAGATTTACGTAATCGGACTGAAAAAGTGGGATTTGGTATTTAACAAACTACAGGGGGTGCTTTTGACACTTTTTAAAACTTAAAATTAAAAATGAAAAATGAAATTATTAAAATGATTAAAATACTATTTAAATATTATTTAATTAATTAAACTATTTAAAATCTAAATTAAAATCTAATTTAAATAAACTAAAAATTATAACTATTACAAATTAAACTAAAAAGTTGCAAAAATAATTTCTAAACTTAAATTAGAACTTGAAGAAAGTATAAAAAATAAAAATAAATGTTTTTGTCTTTTTGTGAGTTTTTTATAAATTGAAAACTATTTAACTTAATTTAACTAATTAAACTACTTTTAATTAATACTAATACTAAATTAACTTAGAAAATTAAGATAAAATTTATAAAACTACTTAACCATCACTGGAATCCTAAAAAAATTATTAAACTCTAAAAATTATGTTTTAAGATTAAACTAATAATTATTTACCTTTTAATTAACTTAAGTTTATTTTAAACAAATAAAATAAGAAAAATAGAAAATGAACAGTAGAATATCAAAATATATTTTCTAAAAACTTATTATACTATATTAGAACTAGGAAAATTATAAAAACTAGATTTAACCTTATAAAAACTAATTAAGCTATTTAATACTTGATATTAATTAATAATAAGGAAAATTAAAATTAAATCTAATTAGCACTAAATTACAAAATAAAAATGTGAAAAATTTATCAAAATTACTTTACTATATAAGGTATTTAATAAAAATATAAAAACACTAGGTACTTAATTAAAATCTAAAAATGAAAATTAACTTAAATGGAATTAAATAGAAACTATCACTTGATTTAAAACTAACTTTTTTGGATTTTTCTTTTACAAACTTGTTTTATACATAAAAACTAAGACTTTTTGTGAAAATAACTTATTTGTAACTGAAAAATAAGCACTATGCACCCTCTTGTCTAAAACAGTTGACTTTTGTTGACTGTTTGGGCAATTGAGCTCAAATGAACTTGTGTGGGTCCCACAATGGTTAAAACAGGTTCAAACAAGATCAACAAACTCAAATAAGCTAGGAACAACAAACAATAAGCACAAATAAGCTGTTTAAGACCAGATAAGCACTTTACAAATCCAAAGATTACTCAGATTAGGGACAAACTTATGGACTTAATTCAAGTGGGATCCACAGTCCTAGGGGTCAAACTAAAGGTCAAAGGGGGAACTCTGGTAGGAGGGGGGTTGGAAAAACCAAAGTCTAGGGTGTGGGGCCCACTATGGTGGCCACAAACCACCACCAAAGTGGATGGTTTGGATGGTGTCTGCTGATACAGAGCCAAGGGTTGCCCTGCAGTCCTCTTTGGAGGATTGTGGGGCCCACAAGTAAAATCCTAAAAATATGCAAAATATGGGAACATGGAGGTGAGGTGGTATACTACAAAACCTAAAAAGCTCAGACTCTAAATATCACCACAAAATTCACAAAAATTCCCTCAACTTTGGGAAAAATCTGAGACAATGCAATTTGACTTTTTATGTAATCTTGGTATTTTGACTTTGATGAGATTATACTGAGCTTATATGATTAATTATGTAATAATAATACTAAATGAAACTAAACTAAGCTTATTTTAACAAAGTCTAAGCTGAAATGAAGGTTTTGACTACCCAAGTTATTAACAGATAACTGGTGTGAATTTCTAACAGAGAGTTTGACTTTTGTTTAAGAAACCACCAAGATATTAGTTGAATGAAGCTACTTATAGCCTAGGTGTGATATATAAGCAGGATCTATCCATAAACAACCATCAAAACTCAGTTAATTTCTCTAATCCAAACACCCCTTTTATAACAGTCCAACACAATTTTTCCAAGCTTTTCAAAGATTCAGTCCAAAGGATAAGTCCATTAAGCCATACTATGATGAAATGGGTGCATGCAAGCTCAGAAACACAACTATTGTCAACAATTAACCATAACTACCAATGATTTTATTCAAACAGTTCATATGAAATTTTAACTAAACCTCAACCTAACCATGAAACCTGAGTAAAAACTTAACTAAATACTATTAATAAAACATATTAAGTAAAAATAAACAGATAATAATACCTAATGAACTATGCTACAGTAGAAATTGAAAAACTAAAAAGATTGCTCACAAGTGCTTTCCAGCTGAGAAATTGTGAAACCAAGGACAAACTATTTGACTCCCATGAGTCTCTATTACACCCAATGCAATTATTCAACTGAGCTCAAGCCATCTTCTTCATCTCTTCTCTCTTTCATTTTTCACTATTTTCTTTTTGAGTATTTTTGATTTTTGTAAATGGAAACTTACTTTAAAACAGTAGAAGCTTATAAAAACTGGTTAATAACTGAAATGAGCTTAGAGAACTATGAACTAACAACTTTAACAGTGTTGAATGAGTTTGTCGAATTCACTCAAAAATGCAAAATTAAATTCTCAAAAGGTAACTTGGAATTAAATACTAAAATAGCTTACAGTACATAAGTTAAACAGATTACAACCATTTTGCACTAAAAATTACATCTGAATTTTAAATTTCATAATCTACGATTACCTAAAACTAAAGCTACACTAACTTCTCTTCCAATTCTGCTTCTTCCTTCTCTTATACCATCCCAGAGGGTTTGTGGGTCCCCCAAGGTCAAATCCCACTTGTTTTGTTGACAATTGGATCACGTTTGCACACTCACTAATTTTGGCGGGTGATGCGTGGGAATCGCACCTTGCTTTACCTCTCGAAGGATCTCGAGAAGCTTACAACCCCCACCAGGCAGTGTACCTGATCGTTGTAGTATAGTATAGTGACAAGTACCGGGGGATTGATCGTTCAGCTAGGAATAGTGTCGTTAGGATTGAAATTAATCTAACTAGGTCTAAAGGTGAAGGATAATTCTTTTTGTATTTTTATATTTTATGAAAAGCAAGTAAAAATCTCGGGTATTGGGAGAGTGGGCGGAATTAGTTGCTAATCAACTAACCCAAAAGCTATTAATTAAACTAATTAACAAGAAAACTAAACTAAGGTTCTACAAGATAAGTGAAGCATGTCTACCCATGATATGTTACTCCTTGCTAGCTATCCAATCCTACCTATTGAATTGTAACCTTGTTTTAATTGACGGGTTGTATTCCTTAATACCATTCGTGGGGTGGCATACATAACTCCCCAACTCTATGAGCTCTTATCTCCTCCTACACCATGACCCAGCACAACTATAGGGATTGTAAACAGTGGCTCATGCATTAAATACAACCAATAAAGACCTAGTACGCCTCGGTTCATGTTTCTTAAGACGTTCAAGCATGTTACCATTTGGAGATCTGCCAGTTTTCTTAAGCCTAACATATAAATCATTCAATCAAAACAAGAATCAATAGGAAACAAGGATTATAAACTAAACCAACTAGATCTATTGAAGTTGTCACACCTTAATTGATGGAGATAGACACAACATCAACAAGAAATCAATGAGATCTAATTAATTATATACAAGTTTCACATAATCATAAGTAGACACAAGGTGAATTAGCAAATCATCATCAAAGAAGAGCAAACAACAATGATAATGGAAAACATAATTAAGATAGAATCATCAAACCAATACATGATGTTTATGGAGTGATTGAAACCCTCTAAGTTGCTGGAAAAACACCCACCTAAACCCAGGAATCGACTTTAGGGTTTAGGGCTTACAAAAAGTGAAGTTATGAAGTTATATTTATAGGCATGTTTTCTGTCGGCCCTTCGTGACGGCGTCAGCCCGTACTCTTGACGCCATCAAGACCATTTTTTCACCAAATTGTAGATCTCTTCGTCCTCTTCGCGTGTGCTTTTGAATCACCTAAATCCGAGTTCGTATGCAAAAGTTATGACCAAAACAATATCAGCTACTCCACGCGCAAGTTTTGACAAGTTTACACGTGACGGCCTGGTGACGGCCTTGGTGACGCCGTCACCAACTACGGATTTTTATTCTTGGGACTCTGACGCCGTCAAGAGCAATTCTTGACGCCTTCATGCACTGTTCCCAGCATAGAAATTTGAGACTTTGCCGTTTTCTTCACTTTTATGCTTCCAAAACGTCCGAAATGGCTTCTTTTCCATAATTCACTCTCCAAGTACCTAAAATCACAAAAGGAACGATTTAGGGCAATATTTGATCAAATAAAGTCGGATTCGGGCTTAAATGACCCCCTAAAAACGGATCATTTTTCGCCTCATCATATACCCTTACACTTGAGATTTGCTTGTCCTCAAGCAAATGAGCTTTTATTCTACTCAAAAGACAAGTTAGGGGTCATTTAACACTAATATAAAAGTAATTACAACAAATAATCGTTCTACTAAAGACCAATAGACAAGCACGGAGGTCATACACAAGCACCTCACAAATAGTGTTTAGATACTCACATCTCTCGGGTGTAATAAAGTAATATAACATTATGGAAATGGAAGATATCTCTCACTACCTGTCATAACAAAATAGATTACCATAGGCTTCGGAAAGGATCAAACCTCCACCACATGGCGTAAGCACCTAGGATAAACTATCAAAGAGGTCTTTTTAAAGGGTTATAACGTTAGGTGTAGGGATATGAATTACACGGTTTTGTTGGATAAAGGAAGTTTTACTGGTGGCGAGTTAACAATCTTGGTTAATTACATGTACAAGATGGCGTTGCTAAGCCAAGACTAGACTCGACTTAAGCTAATAAATGAAAAATAACAAAAACATAAAATAAACATAAAATAAAAACGGGATGGTAGTCCGTATGTTTTTTTCTCTTTTTTTTTCTTTTCTATTTTTTTTTTCTTTTTCTTAATTTTTTCGATTTTTTTTTTTTTTTTTTTTTTTTTTTTTTTTTTTTTTTTTTTTTTTTTTGCATACACTCTTACCCTACCATCCAAAATAATACATCATAGGGGATGAGAATTCCCCTTACACTTGAATCTTTACATACTTTACAATTAACTAATCTAATGACTCGAATTAAGAAAATCAAAACACTTTGAGCACTTTTAAGATTAACGTACATATGGGGGTAATAAGTGATGTTCTTCCCCATTACTCCATAAAATAAGTACTTACCCATGAGTCCCAATCGTCCCAAAACAATATGTACAAGGATATGACTCGACTTAGCAACCATGTAATCAATTAGAAAGTTAACTTAGGGTTTAACAAATAACAATAATGCACTAAAAATGAGCGCATACACGGAAGGCTAAGGCGATTTGGTTGTACATTTAAGTGGGGTGTAACAAATTCTTCCTTTAAGTAAAATGCTTAAAGTTAGAAACGAAAAGATAGGCTCGGAGGGGTGTACTAGGGGTATCGTGTACTAAAAATGAGTACAACGCTAATGGTGTGGGAAAAATTAGTTGACTTAACTAGCCAAGTAATATGACTTAAATGGTCAAGTAATTATAATACGGGTTTAACACAAGGGTGATCCTAATGCCTCTTATCATGTAGTAAATCCTACTACACGAATGTAGTCTCACTAGCGGTCTCGGGATGCATCACTAACGCAAGTTCTAGAATCTAAATGCTACCGGTACACTCATAAGCACTAATAATAAATGCTTTTCCTATCAAATCTAAAGGCGAACCTCACATTTTTGGGTGGAAAATTTTTCTGAATATACGGTTATGTGCTAGTCATACAACCTCCTATCCATGAGACGCTTGCTATGGCTAAAGTTTCACTCCTAAATGTTGTAAAAAATTTTAAATTTGGCGCTAAAATTACACTAACAAGTATTTCTCATAGTTTTTTTACTCATCTACTATCAAACAAAACAAACTCAAGCGAAAGTGCATATGTAAGGTATCATCTTTTTACCCTCCCCTTACACTTAAGATGAACATTGTCCCCAATGTTCAAGTAAAGAATGTAAAAGTTAAAAGGTAAAGAGAATGAAATCAAATACTCCCCTGATTCGCTCGGTATGGATTTTAGTTGGCCAGGTTAAATCTTCCTCCAAGAAAACGAACAATCAAAGCTTCCCTTCCAGAATATAAATCATCTTCTTGTCACAAATAACCTGTAAATCCTGACAAAAGTAGACAAGGCAACCTCGCGTAAAATCGGCGGCATCCTATATAAGTTACTAACTCCTAGAAAACAAAGTAAGATATAATGCTTGTGGAATGAAGTTTGCAGATTTCCTGGAGATTATAAAACTTAATAATTCACAAAAACCATAAGACTCCGTTAGAAAAACAAAACTGGTAAAATTTCCAGATTTTTACACGTGACGCCGTCAAGAGTAAACTCGTGACGCCGTCAGAAGTGACCTGCAGAAATTCTTATGTTAAGTTTCCGGAAAATTTCTGGAAAAACTTCGTCCTACTTCCTGGAAAATCCTGCAAAACATCATTACGACTCGATACAAGCATTTGACTCTAACAAGTACTAATACACATGTCCATTTAATATTGTTGTGGTTCATGCTCAATTTCGTTCTTATAAACAAATTTGGATCTCCCTTACACTTATCTTTTGCAAAATACCTTTATATGCAATTAAAACGAAGTTAAAAACAAAATAAAGCATTTTCACAATTTACTTTGAAACATGAGCCACAAACAATAAAAATAAAACATGCATACGGAAACAAATAAAATCAAACAAACAAACAAACAAACAAATAAAAACACACAAAACATGGGTTGCCTCCCAAGAAGCGCTTGTTTTTGTTCGAGTCACGAGCCTGACTCTACCCTTATTTAATGGAAATAGGGGAGATTCTCCCTACACTTAGGATTAAGTGTGGGTGAAAGTAGCGATACACACCCTTAGGGTGTGAATATGCCACGTGAGGTGAAGGGGGTGAGTGAATGGCTTCCTTCATCCTAAAACTACCCGGATAATATTGGTTGATGGGTGGATCGGTTCCTTTTTTGTCTCTTAGAAATATATCTAAGGATGGAAAGGTGTGTAAAGATTGAGGTTCCGGTTCATCAATACTAGGAAATTCCCTAGAACTAGGAGTAAGGTTATCACTACAAGTGTTCAAACCTATATCCTCAAGTGGTGCCTGGTCCAAGGGTTCTACCTCCATAGGAATTCCTAAAGTTTCTTCTACTTCTTCCGGGTAAGTCACGGGCGGTGTATATGCCTCAAATGATGGTAGGACTTGTGGGGTACTTAGTGGGCTTGGGTTTTCTACTATCTCTTCCATCACATCAATATCACCTATGTGTTCATCTTGTATTATGGTAGTACCTAACCATGACATGCAACTAGGTGGCTCAACTCTAACCTCATGTGTGTCGTATGTTTTGGTGAAATCTATCCCTCTCATGCAACTAGGTAGTTCAACACTAACTATCTCATAATCTTGGTTTGATTCTAAGTTTATGTTCTTAGAAATTAGGCCATCTCGCTCACACGAATCCACCAATTCGTTGAACTCATGGGTTATGGTTAGGAAGCTTTTCTCAAAATTCATCCAAAGGGTCTCACTAAAAGGAATTGATCCTAAAAATGATCGTCTAATAGAAAACACACATGCATAAAATTCATCAAACCCATCTAACTTTACACCCATCTCCTCTTGTATATATGTAAGATCACTTAAAAATTCATTGGAACAACAAGAGGCAAATCTATCCGAGTAAACTGATTGTTCCTCTATAGTTAATGATCTAAATGGAATTTCATCCGCCATGGAGACAAATGAAAATGATTTCACAAACAAAGGGCACAAAGAAAAAGATAGAC
Source organism: Artemisia argyi (assembly GCA_030686995.1). Taxonomy (NCBI): domain Eukaryota; kingdom Viridiplantae; phylum Streptophyta; class Magnoliopsida; order Asterales; family Asteraceae; genus Artemisia; species Artemisia argyi. Next base: position 130,270,290 of record CM060695.1, on the reverse strand, counting down.
TACAAGAAAGCTAATAAAAAAGAAAATAAAAATCTCACTAAAAAGGAATCTAATGAGTAGACCTAATAAAAATCAAATTCAACCTAAACAATAACTATTCCCCGGGCTGCGGTGCCAAAAACTTGATGCGTGGGAATCGCACCATGCTTTACCTCTCGAAGGATCTCGAGAAGCTTACAACCCCCACCAGGCAGTGTACCTGATCGTTGTAGTATAGTATAGTGACAAGTACCGGGGGATTGATCGTTCAGCTAGGAATAGTGTCGTTAGGATTGAAATTAATCTAACTAGGTCTAAAGGTGAAGGATAATTCTTTTTGTATTTTTATATTTTATGAAAAGCAAGTAAAAATCTCGGGTATTGGGAGAGTGGGCGGAATTAGTTGCTAATCAACTAACCCAAAAGCTATTAATTAAACTAATTAACAAGAAAACTAAACTAAGGTTCTACAAGATAAGTGAAGCATGTCTACCCATGATATGTTACTCCTTGCTAGCTATCCAATCCTACCTATTGAATTGTAACCTTGTTTTAATTGACGGGTTGTATTCCTTAATACCATTCGTGGGGTGGCATACATACCTCCCCAACTCTATGAGCTCTTATCTCCTCCTACACCATGACCCAGCACAACTATAGGGATTGTAAACAGTGGCTCATGCATTAAATACAACCAATAAAGACCTAGTACGCCTCGGTTCATGTTTCTTAAGACGTTCAAGCATGTTACCATTTGGAGATCTGCCAGTTTTCTTAAGCCTAACATATAAATCATTCAATCAAAACAAGAATCAATAGGAAACAAGGATTATAAACTAAACCGACTAGATCTATTGAAGTTGTCACACCTTAATTGATGGAGATAGACACAACATCAACAAGAAATCAATGAGATCTAATTAATTATATACAAGTTTCACATAATCATAAGTAGACACAAGGTGAATTAGCAAATCATCATCAAAGAAGAGCAAACAACAATGATAATGGAAAACATAATTAAGATAGAATCATCAAACCAATACATGATGTTTATGGAGTGATTGAAACCCTCTAAGTTGCTGGAAAAACACCCACCTAAACCCAGGAATCGACTTTAGGGTTTAGGGCTTACAAAAAGTGAAGTTATGAAGTTATATTTATAGGCATGTTTTCTGTCGGCCCTTCGTGACGGCGTCAGCCCGTACTCTTGACGCCATCAAGACCATTTTTTCACCAAATTGTAGATCTCTTCGTCCTCTTCGCGTGGGCTTTTGAATCACCTAAATCCGAGTTCGTATGCAAAAGTTATGACCAAAACAATATCAGCTACTCCGCGCGCAAGTTTTGACAAGTTTACACGTGACGGCCTGGTGACGGCCTTGGTGACGCCGTCACCAACTACGGATTTTTATTCTTGGGACTCTGACGCCGTCAAGAGCAATTCTTGACGCCTTCATGCACTGTTCCCAGCATAGAAATTTGAGACTTTGCCGTTTTCTTCACTTTTATGCTCCAAAAACGTCCGAAATGACTTCTTTTCCAGAATTCACTCTCCAAGTACCTAAAATCACAAAAGGAACGATTTAGGGCAATATTTGATCAAATAAAGTCGGATTCGGGCTTAAATGACCCCCTAAAAACGGATCATTTTTCGCCTCATCAGCGGGAAAGTCTTTTCCTTGCAATTTGGCTTCTGAAACAGTCCCTAGGGGGGGGGGGGTGGGTTGATATGATTGGATGTTGGGAAGTGTAAAGGGATAGGATAAGGGTGTGGTGCAGGCTCAAGTGGTGCAAGGGGGGGTTGATACCAGGTGGTGTCCTGGTTTTGTGGTGGGAGGGAAGGAGATGGTTTGGTCAAACCCAGGTTTGACCGGGGTATTATTTGGAACGGTTTTAGGAAATGGTGGGCTAAGGTGTTGGACTGGGTGAGTTTTGGGCCCAAGTTGGATCAGGTGTTTGGATTGGATTTGGTTTATTAGTTTGGTTTTGTTTTGGTTTTTAACTTAGAAATCACAAGGACTTATTTTGTAATTTATGCAAAGTTGGGGACTGAAAATGTGAATGTCCCAAAGTTATCAAAATAGACCATATTTATCATGTGTAAATAGTACAAGGGTATTTTGGATATTTTTTTACTTTTTAAACACCCGGGGACTAAATCTGCCAAAACACCAAACTTCAGGGACCTGACTTGTAATTTCACCAAACTTGCAATCAAGGACCATAATTGTCAACTTTTTATTTTTCAAAGACTTTTGTTGACTTTTCAATTCAAAAATATTTCCCAGGGACCAAATCTGCCAATTTCCAAAACTCCAGGGACCTTTTATGCCAATTTTGGATTTTGAGGGGTAAAAGTGTAATTTTCTCAAACTTTTTCACCCAAGGACTTATTTGATAATTTTTCACTTTTAAATGCCTTGGGTTGACTTTTCTTTAGTTTTAAAACTTCAGGGACTAATTTTGTCAATTTTTGAAACTTGAGGGACTGAAACTGCCAATTATGCAAACTTTGTTCGTTTTTCATTTGTTTTTAAACATTTTGCATATAAAACGTATAAAACACAATTTTGGAATATTTTTAGTATTTTGATGCATTACTGAGTGTTTTTGGACGTTTTGGCAGTTCATATAAGACAAAAATGATGAGTATTTACACACTCATCAATCCCCCACAGTAAACTATTGCTAGTCCCTAGCAATCTTTTGAGAAAAACTTAATGGATTTGAAACTCTTTACCAAAAGCCATCACTTCTGGAGTAGCCAGGTGTAAGAACTGTGGCACACCTGATAACCGTGTGATTTTGAGCAAACCACCAGCTGTCAACGGATTTGATTAGTCTTTACCAAAAGCCGTTTGCTTCTGGACTAGCCAACTCTTGATGGAATAGTCAACATCTTGGTGAGCTGATTACCAATTATGGATTTTCCACGGCCTTTACCACAAGCCATAATCTTGCGGGCTAGCCAGCTCATTTGCTTATGAGGATGCGGGGGAGCTGAGGAACCATACAATTTTTGGCAAATTGCCAGCCATCAACGGATTTGAGATGTCTTTACCAAGAGCCGTTTGCTCCTGGACTAGCCAATCCATTTGTCATTTAGACTTTGGCGGACTGATTACCACAAAAAATTTTGAGCTTTAGTGGAAAAATTTTGAAAATTTTTGGTCAAAAATGGGGGTATAAGATAGTAAAATATGATAAAATTCGCTAGAATAGCGAATACCCCCCCCCCCCCCACACTAAGCATGAATATTGTCCTCAATATTCAAAGTCCCGGCTATTATGCCGACTCTTGGAATGTAAAAGGACAACATAACAAGCTAAATGTGGAAACACAATTTTGTTTTTCACTTTTGTAATCACAGCATGGGGGACTCCCCCACACTTAGGGTGAAAACCCTATAAGCATGCTACTGTTTTTGTTTACCGAGTCGCTAGCTTGACTCGACCCCGAATTCATTTGTCCTTGGGGAATGTGGAAGAAACAATCTCCATCGGACTTTCATTCAAGATGTTTGGATAAACATTTGAAGCACGTGAAAGTTCCACACCGATGAGACATAATCCCGGCTCAAGATAATGATACATGAAAATGCCGGGATCAAATATAGTGTCCTCATTCCCGAAGGAGTGAAGAACAGGAGAAGTCACCTTATAGGTGAAGAAAAGGAAGAAAACCATGATGAAAATCATGATAAGATCTTCTTCCTCGAAGGCAGGCTCATTAGCCTGATTTTGGATTTCAAAGGTTAAGCTCGTAAACATCCCGGGAGGGTGGGTGGGAATTTGAAAATTCTCATGATTGAGAGCATGTCCCCCCGGGGTATCAAACTCCGGAGGAGTCATGATATGAGAGAGTTCACAGGAGAACTCATCAAATGTGAATGAATCATATTCTGGATTGATGTGCGTGAGTTCACAGGAGAACTCATCGAAGGTAAATGATTCATAATCGGGGAGAGAATTATGAGAATGAGAAGTGGTGCTGCCACTAATCTTCTCTCCCATAGGATCAAAAGTAAAGGCTTCAAATTCCGGTATAGGGTCATCAGAGAGAATGTCACTATCCTTTATGGGGATAGGAGATGAAATAGGTTTCTCTTTGAAAGCCTCGATTTTAGAAATGAGGAGATTGACTTTCATTAATGTTGCACGAAGTGCTTCATCTTTGATTTCAGTGTCAATCTCATCATTCTCTTCTTGTAAGCTAACTAGCTCAGAAGGAAATCCTTCCACATGACCGATGTCTCCAGAAGATAAAGAATTTTCATCAGCATGTGAAGTACTAAGCTCGATGTTGGGATTAGAGTTTAAAAGATTTTCAGTTTCTCCCATATCGGCTTCGAGATCAAGGAGACCATCGTCATTTCCCAAAGGAAGTGGATTGATGTGAGTAAGTTCGTTTGTGAACTCCTCAATAAGAGGGTCAACATCCGAATGAGGCAATGGTGCCTCTTCATACTCAACTTCTCCATAAGATGTACAATCATCATTAAAATCGGAGAAAGTCTCAAAATGATCTTTTGGATTTTCAGGGTGAGCAGGTAGATCACACACATGATCCAAAGTTCCCTGTAACTCTCTTGGGATTGGGACAAGGATCTCAGCACTAGACTTTATTAATTCGTCCGATTCCTTATTAGGAACAGTGCTAAGATGCTCATCCCCCATGATTAGAGAGTGAGTGTGAACTTCGGGTGTGATAACAGCAGACTGAGGGAGTTGAGAAGGACTAGCAGTCATGGTTTCTACAAGTTCCATGATTTCTACTGCTAGAGATTCAATCATAATCTTTTCTCCCTGTATTTCTACTGAAACGGTTTCAAAAGGTTTCTCAGATACCTTTGGGATTGGAACAAGGTTATCAATCTCCTCAAGAGGATTGCTTTTGACTTCCTTGTCCCCCATTGGCAAGATATCTGAAGTTTTCTTAGGTTTTACCTCTTGAAATGGCTCATCCTCATCACTTTCATCCTCATAATAATATGAGTTAACAGGAGGCTTTTGTTTTCTAAGAATCAAATCCTGAAGACAGTTTATACTATCTTGAATGTTCTTGTTGAATTGAGTTTGATTCGTAATTATTTTAGTAATCAATTCAGCTCTAGCTAACTCGTCCTGAGGCGGTGATTGAGGGTTTGTGTATTGTGAGGGCTGGTTAAAACCAAATTCATGATTGTTACAAGGAACCTGTTCATAGACAAACTGATCCCTAATTTGACAATCAGAGCTGTAGTGAGGGCCACCACAATACTCACAACAGTAAAACTGTTGAGTCTGGTTTGGTGTATTTTGATACGAAGCATTATTGAGATTTGTATAATATGATTCTTGCTCGTATGAATGTGATGGGTAGTTTGAAAAATTCGAGGAGTTGTTGAATGAGTTTTGATTAGGATCATAAGCAAATGAATTACTCGACCCACAAAACAAACAACTCCCATCTCGAATATCGTTACCACATTGTACACATGTACACCAACGACATGGAAAACCGAAAAGTGGCTCACCACAACCAACACAAGGAATAAAAGCCGGAGGTGGGACAAGTGGTGTGCTCTTAGAGCTAGCAATTTCCACCACTTCCGTTATAGTCTCGGGTTTTTGTTTTTGATAAACGTGAAGATTGGGCAAGTCGTTATTTTCAGTTACTGTCCTAAGCTCTGTACGTTTGCTTGACAAATTTTAACCGTAAACCGTGAAAGTTTAGGGTCAATTCTTGACAATTTAGGAGCAATTGTGAGCTTAGGGGAAAGTACCGGGTCTTTAGTCATCCCGGTTTCATGATCCCTTTCCTTCACTGGAGAGGGAATAGGAATCGATGGTCCATCGCAATCAACACGACATCTCGATATCTTTGACAAGGTCATAAGTTTTTCAATGTTGCTCTCATAGGCCCTTTGTTCCAAGAAATCGTCATCGAGAGATGTCATCAATTACGGGATAAGTGGAAGAAGTGAGAATCAAAAGGATAGAGGGTAAAGGGATGAAGAATCAAAAAGGTGAGAGGGTAAAGGTGAATATTTTTGGTATTTTCGGGAAACATGTTTAGTGCACATGCACCAAAAACAATTTTTCAAAACAAATTTGAGGCAAAACCACAGTGAACTTAAACCAGAAATCACAAGTGAATGGCTTCTTTGAAAAAGGTACACCACTCACAGGGATATAAAGGCAAGTTTTAATCTTAAGTTTGGGAACTTATTATGGGTTTATTAATTAATTTGAAAAACTGATTTAGGCTTATGGGTGTGTGTGCAGAAAACTTGGGGAATATTTTTGGAACTGATTCGTTAACCGAAATCGTCCCTTTAAGATTTCTCGCAGGCTGGCGGGAGGAAAGAATGGATTCCTCTTCAGTTCGCAATTTAATGTCAGAACTTACCTTAAACCAACTGTTTCAGGTTGTAATCTTAAAGAACACGAAGTAATTTAACTTCACAGTTTGTTTTTGATTGTTTTTAATTTTTTTGGTGTTTTCAACACTTCAGGAGAAGTGTTAATGAACGTTTTTTGATATGATTGAGTTTTTACAAAAACTTTTTACAGGGAGGGTTTTGAAAACCACTAAACTTTAAAACGATTTTATAAAACACGCAACAACCTCCCCGGCAGTGGCGCCAAATTTTGATTGAGCCTGAACCGTCAGATTATTATTGACCAAGGTCAACAAGTCAAAGACAGCCTAGAATCAATACTCCGGTGATAATATAGTGTTTTCCCGGGTCGTTAAAGTCCCAGCGAGATTGAAATGGTGTCGTTTGAAATCGTTTTTGAGACAATGGCACTGAGGACAGTAGCCAGATGATGTGGAGCTGATATTGCTACTGTTATTTTGGTATTTGTACACAGATATAATATTCACAAAAATCAGATAACAGATATATACACGTATTCACAATTCAGATTTATGTAATCGGACTGAAAAAGTGGGATTTGGTATTTAACAAACTACAGGGGGTGCTTTTGACACTTTTTAAAACTTAAAATTAAAAATGAAAAATGAAATTATTAAAATGATTAAAATACTATTTAAATATTATTTAATTAATTAAACTATTTAAAATCTAAATTAAAATCTAATTTAAATAAACTAAAAATTATAACTATTACAAATTAAACTAAAAAGTTGCAAAAATAATTTCTAAACTTAAATTAGAACTTGAAGAAAGTATAAAAAATAAAAATAAATGTTTTTGTCTTTTTGTGAGTTTTTTATAAATTGAAAACTATTTAACTTAATTTAACTAATTAAACTACTTTTAATTAATACTAATACTAAATTAACTTAGAAAATTAAGATAAAATTTATAAAACTACTTAACCATCACTGGAATCCTAAAAAAATTATTAAACTCTAAAAATTATGTTTTAAGATTAAACTAATAATTATTTACCTTTTAATTAACTTAAGTTTATTTTAAACAAATAAAATAAGAAAAATAGAAAATGAACAGTAGAATATCAAAATATATTTTCTAAAAACTTATTATACTATATTAGAACTAGGAAAATTATAAAAACTAGATTTAACCTTATAAAAACTAATTAAGCTATTTAATACTTGATATTAATTAATAATAAGGAAAATTAAAATTAAATCTAATTAGCACTAAATTACAAAATAAAAATGTGAAAAATTTATCAAAATTACTTTACTATATAAGGTATTTAATAAAAATATAAAAACACTAGGTACTTAATTAAAATCTAAAAATGAAAATTAACTTAAATGGAATTAAATAGAAACTATCACTTGATTTAAAACTAACTTTTTTGGATTTTTCTTTTACAAACTTGTTTTATACATAAAAACTAAGACTTTTTGTGAAAATAACTTATTTGTAACTGAAAAATAAGCACTATGCACCCTCTTGTCTAAAATAGTTGACTTTTGTTGACTGTTTGGGCAATTGAGCTCAAATGAACTTGTGTGGGTCCCACAATGGTTAAAACAGGTTCAAACAAGATCAACAAACTCAAATAAGCTAGGAACAACAAACAATAAGCACAAATAAGCTGTTTAAGACCAGATAAGCACTTTACAAATCCAAAGATTACTCAGATTAGGGACAAACTTATGGACTTAATTCAAGTGGGATCCACAGTCCTAGGGGTCAAACTAAAGGTCAAAGGGGGAACTCTGGTAGGAGGGGGGTTGGAAAAACCAAAGTCTAGGGTGTGGGGCCCACTATGGTGGCCACAAACCACCACCAAAGTGGATGGTTTGGATGGTGTCTGCTGATACAGAGCCAAGGGTTGCCCTGCAGTCCTCTTTGGAGGATTGTGGGGCCCACAAGTAAAATCCTAAAAATATGCAAAATATGGGAACATGGAGGTGAGGTGGTATACTACAAAACCTAAAAAGCTCAGACTCTAAATATCACCACAAAATTCACAAAAATTCCCTCAACTTTGGGAAAAATCTGAGACAATGCAATTTGACTTTTTATGTAATCTTGGTATTTTGACTTTGATGAGATTATACTGAGCTTATATGATTAATTATGTAATAATAATACTAAATGAAACTAAACTAAGCTTATTTTAACAAAGTCTAAGCTGAAATGAAGGTTTTGACTACCCAAGTTATTAACAGATAACTGGTGTGAATTTCTAACAGAGAGTTTGACTTTTGTTTAAGAAACCACCAAGATATTAGTTGAATGAAGCTACTTATAGCCTAGGTGTGATATATAAGCAGGATCTATCCATAAACAACCATCAAAACTCAGTTAATTTCTCTAATCCAAACACCCCTTTTATAACAGTCCAACACAATTTTTCCAAGCTTTTCAAAGATTCAGTCCAAAGGATAAGTCCATTAAGCCATACTATGATGAAATGGGTGCATGCAAGCTCAGAAACACAACTATTGTCAACAATTAACCATAACTACCAATGATTTTATTCAAACAGTTCATATGAAATTTTAACTAAACCTCAACCTAACCATGAAACCTGAGTAAAAACTTAACTAAATACTATTAATAAAACATATTAAGTAAAAATAAACAGATAATAATACCTAATGAACTATGCTACAGTAGAAATTGAAAAACTAAAAAGATTGCTCACAAGTGCTTTCCAGCTGAGAAATTGTGAAACCAAGGACAAACTATTTGACTCCCATGAGTCTCTATTACACCCAATGCAATTATTCAACTGAGCTCAAGCCATCTTCTTCATCTCTTCTCTCTTTCATTTTTCACTATTTTCTTTTTGAGTATTTTTGATTTTTGTAAATGGAAACTTACTTTAAAACAGTAGAAGCTTATAAAAACTGGTTAATAACTGAAATGAGCTTAGAGAACTATGAACTAACAACTTTAACAGTGTTGAGTGAGTTTGTCGAATTCACTCAAAAATGCAAAATTAAATTCTCAAAAGGTAACTTGGAATTAAATACTAAAATAGCTTACAGTACATAAGTTAAACAGATTACAACCATTTTGCACTAAAAATTACATCTGAATTTTAAATTTCATAATCAACGATTACCTAAAACTAAAGCTACACTAACTTCTCTTCCAATTCTGCTTCTTCCTTCTCTTATACCATCCCAGAGGGTTTGTGGGTCCCCCAAGGTCAAATCCCACTTGTTTTGTTGACAATTGGATCACGTTTGCACACTCACTAATTTTGGCGGGAAAGTCTTTTCCTTGCAATTTGGCTTCTGAAACAGTCCCTAGGGGGGGTGGGTTGATATGATTGGATGTTGGGAAGTGTAAAGGGATAGGATAAGGGTGTGGTGCAGGCTCAAGTGGTGCAAGGGGGGGTTGATACCAGGTGGTGTCCTGGTTTTGTGGTGGGAGGGAAGGAGATGGTTTGGTCAAACCCAGGTTTGACCGGGGTATTATTTGGAACGGTTTTAGGAAATGGTGGGCTAAGGTGTTGGACTGGGTGAGTTTTGGGCCCAAGTTGGATAAGGTGTTTGGATTGGATTTGGTTTATTAGTTTGGTTTTGTTTTGGTTTTTAACTTAGAAATCACAAGGACTTATTTTGTAATTTATGCAAAGTTGGGGACTGAAAATGTGAATGTCCCAAAGTTATCAAAATAGACCATATTTATCATGTGTAAATAGTACAAGGGTATTTTGGATATTTTTTTACTTTTTAAACACCCGGGGACTAAATCTGCCAAAACACCAAACTTCAGGGACCTGACTTGTAATTTCACCAATCTTGCAATCAAGGACCATAATTGTCAAATTTTTATTTTTCAAAGACTTTTGTTGACTTTTCAATTCAAAAATATTTCCCAGGGACCAAATCTGCCAATTTCCAAAACTCCAGGGACCTTTTATGCCAATTTTGGATTTTGAGGGGTAAAAGTGTAATTTTCTCAAACTTTTTCACCCAAGGACTTATTTGATAATTTTTCACTTTTAAATGCCTTGGGTTGACTTTTCTTTAGTTTTAAAACTTCAGGGACTAATTTTGTCAATTTTTGAAACTTGAGGGACTGAAACTGCCAATTATGCAAACTTTGTTCGTTTTTCATTTGTTTTTAAACATTTTGCATATAAAACGTATAAAACACAATTTTGGAATATTTTTAGTATTTTGATGCATTACTGAGTGTTTTTGGACGTTTTGGCAGTTCATATAAGACAAAAATGATGAGTATTTACACACTCATCATTGCTCTAAAGAGGCGGGTAAGAAACATTCCATATGGAAGAGCGGTTGTTCCGACCAAGGATATGTCGGCCATTCTTTTGGCTAGGTAGTAGGCTAAATTGAAGGGTTGGCCGGTGGAAATGCTATAAAGCATGTAACATAGGCATGTGTTGATGTGATCTCTATTTCCTATGGTACTTATGACATTAGCCCTAAGAATTTCTTCCCACTTCCTAAATTGTGGTTTAAGCTCATTGAGCTCCATACCAAAAGGATCCTTATCTACAGTATTCCCCGAACGGTTCACCCTAGTGGTAGAGGTTCTAACAAAGAGGTGTTCCTTAATAGTTTCCTTACTAGCAAGAGGTGTATCGTATGGATAAAAACGATCAATAGTATCAAGACTTGAAATGGGCCACTTATCCGTGTAGAGGCAAGTTCCCTCATTTGGTACACCAAGAATTATAGCTAAGTCTTTTAAATCTATATCATGTGATATTTGATTGGTTGTGAAGTTTAATGAGATCCTACCACCGGCACACGAGGAAAGGTTTACGGTTGCATAAAATTCAAAGATGAACCTAGGACAAATGGGCTCATCTATATCAAGGAGACAATCAAAGTGAATTGCGGCAAAGTTTTGGGGAATAGAAGTTCCTTCTAGAAAGGATGAATCAATGGTTCTACCTTCGTGAACATAGCGTTTTTCTAATGCCTTAAAGGTTTCTACTTGAACCGGGTTGAGACCTTTGGTCATATGGTGTTTGGGCATGTATTTAAGGGTTTCTTTGTGATCGGATTTGTTTGCGGGAGGCATGTTGATTCCTAGAAAACATAAAATTGTATGTTAATGACTTTTAACAACGAGGATGTTCTAATATATTCTTATATGCAAGACAATGTGAAGACATGGTTATCTTGACTCATTTTGATTCCCAAATCGTTTTGTTATGCAAATTTTGTTGTAAAAACAAAAGATAACCAACACTCTCCTAATTGAATGTGTCTTCGATTGAATGTACCCGAAAATACATATTAGTTATGTATCCCCTTTAGCATTCAAGAGATAGTATGCAAGTGATGTTTAAATGATGTTTTTTTTTTATTTGTTTTAACAATGTGGTGATGAATCATGTTGCAATTAGAAAAATAATGCTCTTGGTGTGTTTGGTAAATCAAGGTAACAATGAAAAGATACATTTCTTAACTTAATGAAATACATAATTGACTAGCCACCAAGTTTTTCATGAATCATGAAGTTTTATGCAAAAGCCCTAAGATTCTAGTTAATGATTGTAAGAAAAAATGTTATGATTAAATTAAAAATGTAATTGTGATTAGAATACTTACAAAGTTAGTTGGATTGGAAGAGATTGGATTAGAAGCCCTAAAATTCGTGAGGATATGTGTTTTAGAGAGGGTGATGCTGTTTGTTAGTTTTTGTTAAGACTTAATAGGGTGTTTGGCTTTGAAATAAAAAGTTTAAACATTCTGAGGTTTGGCGGACCAGGCGGAACCAAAAAATGGGTTCCGCCCGTATGGTCTGAAGGTACCGTGGGTTCTGCAGGGAAACCTCAAAAGGAATTGTCATGATTTTTGTGGTTTTATCCTAATGTTCAAAACTAAGGTTTTAGGTCTTATGAGACTTTGACTAAGCCTAGGAATTATGAATGCTTCACTTTCAAGAGATTTTGTGAACGCGTTGATGGAATAGTTGACGTAGAAGACTTTCTTAGTAAAGATGTTCCTCAATGAACAATCTTACCAAGGCGATGATGAGGGATCACAATATGACTACTAAGAACATAATGGATTAAATTGTTGCCGAATTCGATGCTTCCTTTGTTGAAGGGATAACAATGTTGATGAGATAAATTCCGTTGTTGACACGAATTTGCTTGTTCAAGCGGAGCTTGTTGATGTGCTTCTCCATCAAAACTAATTTGAGAACCTTACATGTTTTGGAGACTCATTGGGTAAGTAAGTATAAAAGTGCAAGTACCACTTGTGCTTATCTTATCAACTTATTACCGACATAATTCCATTTGTCAAACACTTATGGTTTCTATTCCCGTTCTTTTGGGAGACCATAATCCTAGTTGTGTAGTACCTTATGTTGTATCCAAATAGGCTCAACTAAAGAGTTGTTTTAGGATCTTCTTTAACACGAGCACATAGACGAAAGCTAAACATAATGTTGAATCTAAATGTTATGAGAACAAGTAGTCTTCCAAACATTTCTCTATGTTTAGTTTTTACCTACGGATTTACTAATCTCATTCTTGATAAGTCATCAATAACTTAACTATTGAGAACAAGAGAGCAACTAGGAATGTCTTTAAGTTAAAATCCCTTGCTTTTGTGGCTTGCTTTTATTATCAAAAAGTCTCTCAAGTATTGAGACAATACTCACTTGATTACTTTGAAATATCAATTTTGTTTCACTAGTTGTTTTATTCTAAATTCCAAAAATTGTTTTTGTTGAATTTGTTTAGACACAACTATGACCTATAAATCAAGTTTTATGACTTATGTCAATTTTACTTGATTCAAAGTTTGACTCAAGGTGAGAAGATGTTATTTTGTACTTTTACTCCATGCTTGTCTTGCCATCATTTGGACTTTCGACTAAGTCATCATCTACCAAAGATGATATCTTAGAAGGAGGGGATTACTCGTTAAATGTTATATTCAACGATTCCTCGACTCTTTGAGTTTTCTTACTTAAGACACTATGATCTCTATTTATTTTGAAAAAGTCCAAGAGGTACAACATCATGAGACTATGTGTCACATTTGATGTGTAAATCCTAGATGTTGAAAACTCATTTTCTTTCACACATCCTAATGTATGCTAATGTGATTTATTTCACCTTGTGTGTTTTATGTGAGAGTATCATAAAGGAGTGATTGAAGAAAAACACAATTAAAGACTCAAAGTATGGTGTTTGAGAAAATTGTTTAACAAAGGTTTGTTTTGCAAGCAACACAAAAGTGTTAGACATTTTAACACTTAGGAAATTCTTAGTTAGCTCACTTGTAAGCAAGAGTTGAGTGAGACTCACTCAAGAGTTTCTCGTGTTTATCTCTTGATGGTTAAAGAACCAAAGCACCTTATATCTCCTACTAGTACTAAAGACGAATTTCCTTGTTGCATAGAATCTAATCATAGTTATTACTAAATAGCAAGTAAACACTTTTAGAGTATTACTAATAACACATATTCTAACACATAATGCTTAGAAGCAAGAGACTATTAAAGTCAAGTTGAAGTAATGTGTACCTTTTAAATTGCATAGAGTTGCTATCAAGAGGAAAAACATAATGCGTAGAGTCTTGGTTTGACGACACGCTTAGAAACTCAATTACTCATGTATCCAAGAAGGTTAGACAATCATATAAAAGCATAGAGCATGATAATCTTAATTCTTCTATCATGAGTTTCTATTAGAGATAGAATTATCTCTAAGTCTCTCTTCTAGGTTAGACAAATTTTACTTGCTTTTGTTTTATTAGTTAATAGTGCTTTTGAGTTAAGTCCTAATCCGGTTTTATCTTTAAACAACCTTTGACTCCTCAACAATCTTTCAAAAGATTTTGAGCTTTCATCAAATTTAACTAATAATTTTTCCTTTCTTATTTTGCATTTTAATCTCATGTTTGTAATCTAGACATAATTTACATTCTAGATTAATTTCAACATTACTCTCAATTCTTGACATTTTATCTTCTAACAAGATTTCCTTTTCAAAGATTTTCTTAAAAGATTTTGAAGATTCTTTCTTGAAGATAGTTTTTAGGTCCATGTTGCATAAACGTTTTAGACTCATTTTCTAGTTTAGAAAACTCTAGGATAAATTTGTCAAAGCAAAAGTGTTTGGTTTCAAAGTGTTCCTTGCTTGATGTTTTATCTAGTTTAGAATCACAAACCGGATGATTGGCTTCATCTTCATACGTGTTATTCCATGAATCACAAGTAAGTCCATTACGAGCATGACATGAGTAATCATCTTCACTTGTACCTTCATTAAAAACATTTAAACTAGTAGCACATGTATTAACTTCTACTAAGTGTCTATCAATTAGTTTTTCTAACACTTCTAATTCATATGTAAGATCACATTGATCATCTTTGACTTGACATATTCTTTGATGAAAGTTTAACATATTTTTCCAAATATCATTAGCCATTTGACAAAAATACATTCTTTAATATTTGGTACTAAAGCTTTATAAATCATTGTTTTAGCTTTAGTATTTTTATCAAGTTTAAGATAGTTATCTTGGTTTTCTAAAACTTGTTTTCTTTGGTTTGAGATCACCAAAAGAATTAGTATGCCAAAGATCTTGATCAATTGATTTCACATATTTTTCAAAATTACTTTTCCACTCAAGTAAGTTTTCTTTTTCAAATAGCGGTGGGTTTTGAATAGGTTGCCCTTCTTTGAGATTTTCAAAATCCATGGATCGATACAAGTTTTAAAATACATTCTATTTTAAAGATCTTGAGTAACGTAGCTCTGATACCAATTGTGGAAAACTAGAAGGGGGTTGAATAGTTTAGCTTTTTCGATTCTTATTTAGCTTAAATATCCTTTTAGAAACTTTACGTTTGCTTAAAGATATAAACACAACTTTATATGTTTGATTCTTTGAAAAGCTTTTCATGTGAATAACAATTCTAACTTTACTTGTTTCATACTTTGAGAAGCTTTACTTGTGATGATCCTAACTTTGCTTGTTTTAGTTCTTTGAAAAGCTTTACATTTGTTTCAAGATATAAGTACAACTTTACTTGTTTTAATTCTTTTAGAAAGCTTTATATGTGATTAGCAATTGTAACAAAAAGACAACATGTAATAAGCAAAGATAAAGAAAGAAACGATCAAACCACAACACGATTGTTTATCGTGGTTCGGCTACAAGGACTCTTTTTCCTTGCCTTACATCCACGCCCCGAGTTTCCAACTCGAGAGTTATAAGCACTAATCAACAAGCTCCTTTCACCGGCGGAGAAAACCTTTACAACGTCGCTTACACTTTTACCGACACTAAGCTAGATGTCGAGTTCTTTTACAAGGGTACAACCACTCCCATTCGTCGCTTACACTTTTACCGACACAAAGCTAGATGTCGAGTTCTTTACCAAGGGTACAACCACTCCCGTTAGTTCTTTTACTAGGGTACAACAACTCCCAACACTCTTTGTATTTTGAGGCCTAAAATACTAACCTATAAAAACGTTATTTATATTTTACGATCTTTGCTAAGTTTTGTTAATGACAAAGTATGAACTTTAGCTAAAAGTAAATTATCACTTTAAGTGTTTTAGTCTTGTTTAACTAATGTTTACATTTCCCTTTAAACTAAACATTGGTTTTATTTCTTAAAATAGAAATAGTCACATCACATTTATGGCAAGTTTTGTCATCATGCATTTATGGAAAGAAATGTGTTTGACTTGATTTGAGGTTGCTTACAAGTTTTGTGTTTGACTTGATTTAAGTGATGTGACATTGTTTGGTTGCTAGGAGTTATGAGACACGACCTTGTTTGGTTTGAAGAGTTATTGCAAAAACCTACTGCAGACCCGGCGGTACCCTGGGGGTACACGGGCGGAACCCATCTGAGGGTTCCGCCTGATCCGCCAAGCTTGCAGTATGGTGTGCTATAAATACCAAGCCATAACTTGATTTTTGGTCAACTCTTTTAGGACATATATTCACATACTCTCTCAACTAACTCAGTAATCTTTTGATTTGTGATTCTCTTATGTAGCAAGGAACTTCACAAGATCATTCAAGAAGTTACAAGCTTCAACTCTAAAGTTGCAAGTCTTGATAGCTTGGTCATGTATAAGCTTTGGTAGTTTATACTTCATGTGTGTCATGTATGTAGAAGTTATAGGTTAGTATTTTAGGCCTCAAAATACAAAGAGTGTTGGGAGTTGTTGTACTCTAGTAAAAGAACTAACGGGAGTGGTTGTACCCTTGGTAAAGAACTCGACATCTAGCTTTGTGTCGGTAAAAGTGTAAGCGACAAATGGGAGTGGTTGTACCCTTGTAAAAGAACTCGACATCTAGCTTAGTGTCGGTAAAAGTGTAAGCGACGTTGTATAGGTTTTCTCCGCCGGTGAAAGGATCTTGTTGATTAGTGCTTATAACTCTCGAGTTGGAAACTCGGGGCGTGGATGCAGGGCAAGGAAAAAGAGTCCTTGTAGCCGAACCACGATAAACAATCGTGTTGTGGTTTGATCGTTTCTTTCTTTATCTTTGCTTATTACATGTTGTCTTTTAGTTACAATTGCTTATCACACATAAAGCTTTCCAAAAGAATTAAAACAAGTAAAGTTGTACTTATATCTTGAAACAAATGTAAAGCTTTTCAAAGAACTAAAACAAGCAAAATTAGGATCATCACAAGTAAAGCTTTTCAAAGTATGAAACAAGTAAAGTTAGAATTGTTATTCACATGAAAAGCTTTTCAAAGAATCAAATATATAAAGTAGTGTTTATATCTTTAAGCAAACGTAAGGTTTCTAAAAAGATATTTAAGCTAAATAAGAATTGAAAAAGCGGTAAACTATTCAACCCCCCTTCTAGTTTTCCACAATTGGCATCAGGAGCTACGTTACTCAAGACCTTTATAATAGAATGTATTTTAAAACTTGGATCGATCCATGGATTTTGAAAATCTCAAAGAAGGGCAACCTATTCAAAACCAACCGCTATTTGAAAAAGAAAACTTACATAAATAAATAAAAAATAATAAAAATAATAATAATTGTGTAAACTATGTGAAATCAATTGATCAAGATCTTTGGCATATTATTTCTTTTGGTAATTTCAAACCAAAGAAAACAAGTTTTTGAAAACCAAGATAACTATCTTAAACTTGATAAAAATACTAAAGCTAAAACTTTACAAAGCTTTAGTACCAAATATGAAAGAATGTATTTTTGTCAAAAGGCTAATGATGTTTGGAAAAATATGGTAAACTTTCATCAAGGAATATGTCAAGTCAAAGATGATCAATTTGATCTTACATATGAATTAGAAGTTTTAGAAAAACTAATTGATAGACACTTAGTAGAAGTTAATACATGTGCTACTAGTTTAAATGTTTTAAATGAAGGTACAAGTGAAGACGAGTACGTGTGTTTTGATGAACCTGCTTGCGTATCTTGGAATGTAATAGATGTTGACGAAGACAATGATCCGGTAGTTAATTGTCAATTTATTGAAACAACAAGCAAGGTGTTAGTAAAGGTGATTACTCGTGTCAAGCTCGTAGTAGTCTTGCTTGCGATTCATGGAATAACTCGGATGAAGATGAAGTCAATCATCCGGTTTGTGATTCTAAACTAGATATAACATCAAGCAAGGTACACTTTGAAACCAAACTATTTTGCTTTGATTAATTTATCCTAGAGTTTTCTAAACTAGAAAATGAGTGTAAACGTTTATGCAACATGGACCTAAAAACTATCTTCAAGAATGAGTCTTCAAAATCTCTTAAGAATATATTTGAAAAGGAAATCTTATTAGAAGATAAAATGTCTAGAATTGAGAGTAATGTTGAAATTAATCTAGAATGTAAATTATGTCTAGATTACAAACATGAGATTAAAATGCAAAATGAGAAAGGAAAAATTATTAGTTAAATTTGATGAAAGCTCAAAATCTTTTGAAAGATTGTTTAGGAGTCAAAGGTTGTTTAAAGATAAAACCGGATTAGGATTTAACTCATAAGCATCATCAACTAATAAAACAAAGCATGTAAAATTTGTCAAAAGAGAAATTTAGAGATAATTCAATCTCTAATAGAAACTCATGATAAAAGGATTAAGACTATCATTCTCTATGCCTTTATATGATTATCTAACCTTCTTGGATACATGAGTTATTGAGTTCAAAGCGTGTCGTCAAACCAAGTTTTTACGCGTAATGCTTATCCGCTTGATAGCATCTCTATGCAATTTAAAAGGTACGCATTACTTCAACTTGACTTTGATTGTATCTTGTTTCTAGCATTATGTGTTCGAATATGTATTATTTGTAATACTCTAAAGTGTCTACCTGCTATTTGTAAATAATTAAGATTAGATTCTATGCAACAAGGAATTTAGTCTTTAGTACTAGTAGGAGATATAAGGTGTTCTGGTTCTTTAACCATCAAGAGATAAACACGAAAAACTCTTGAGTATGTCTCACTCAACTCTTGCTTACAAGTGAGCTAACTAAGAATTTCCTAAGTGTTAAAATGTCTAACACTTTTGTGATGCTTGCAAAACAAACCTTTGTTAAACAATTTTCTCAAACACCATACTTTGAGTCTTTAATTGTGTTTTTCTTCAATCACTCCTTTATGATAATCTCACATAAAACACACAAGGTGAAATAAATCACATTAGCATATATTAGGATGTGTGAAAGAAAATGAGTTTTCAACATCTAGGGTTTACACATCAAATGTGACACATAGTCTCATGATGTTGTACCTCTTGGACTTTTTCAAAATAAATAGAGTTCATAATGTCTTAAGTAAGAAAACCTAAAGAGTCGAGGAGTCGTTGAATATGACATTTAACGAGTGATCTCTTCCTTCTATGATATCATCTTTGGTAGATGATAACTTAGTCGAAAGTCCAATAATGGCAAGACAAGTATGTTGTGTAAAACATTAAGAATAAAAGTATAAAATAACATCTCCTCACCATGAGACAAACATTGAATCAAGCAAAATTGACATAAGTTATAAAACTTGATTTATAGGTCATAGTTGTGTCTAAACAAATTCAACAAAAACAATTTTTGGAATTTAGAATAAAACAACTAGTGAAACGAAATTGATATTTCAAAGTAATCAAGTGAGTATAGTGTCAATATTTGAAAGACCTTTTGATAATAAAAGTAAGCCACAAAAGCAAGGGATTTTAACTTAAAGACATTCCTAGTTGCTCTCTTGTTCTCAATGGTTAAGTTATTGATGACTTATCAAGAATGAGATTAGTAAATCCGTAGGTAAAACTAAATGTAGAGAAATGTTTGGAAGACTACTTGTTCTCATAACAATTAGATTCAACATTATGTTTAGCTTTTGTCTATGTGCTCGTGTTAAAGAAGATCCTAAAACAACTCTTTGTTGAGCCTATTTGGATACATCATAAGGTACTACACAACTAGGATTATGGTCTCCCAAAAGAACGGGAATAGAAACCATAGTGTTTGACAAATGGAATTATGTCGGTAATAAGTTGATAAGAAAAGCACAAGTGGTACTTGCAATTTTATACTTACTTACCCAATGATTCTCCAAAACGCGTATGATTCTCAAATTAGTATCGGATGGAGAAGCACATCAACAAGCTCCGCTTGAACAAGCAAACTCGCATCAACAACGGAATTCATCTTATAAACATTGCTATATGTAGGACCGTAGAACAACCTTATCACTTGTGAATCTTGGCTAGATCTAGAGAGAGAAAGTAAGTAGAGAGAGAGAGTGGATGGGAACTCTAGTGTGTGAAATAATAACCTTGTTAACACTAAATGAATCACTAAGAGAACCAACCTCAAAATGAGGCCTTACATGTGTATTTATACTTGTAGTCTAGGGCTTCACATATCTTTGACCATATTACATAACTAGCCCTTAGACTTTATACAAGCATGAATAATACACATAAACTTTAATAAACTAGCATTTACTAACTATTACATGAATATATTTAACTAACTATTTGACTCAATAATGATCGTCACTTTTAATCCTAACAATCTCCCCCTAAGGGACGATCATTGAGATCTCACTTTGATTTCATAAATGATCAACACTTCTAATGCTAACAATCTCCCCCTAAGGGTGATCATTGAGATCTCTCTTTTGTGACTTTGATCTTAGATCTTTGAAGCTTGTTCTTTTTGAACTTTGAGTCTTTGTTGTGTAATAGTTTTGCTAGTTCCTTTGTTCCAATCATGCTTTGTGATCTTTCTTGCCTTTGATCAACATCTTTACTATGTTGTCTATACGTCTTTTCCAACATGCTCATACTTTGTTTGACTTTGAATCTTTGTGAAGTTCTCTTCTCTTTGACTTTAATCTTTGTTTCTTTAGTTTGAAGATTCTTTGACTTTGACTTAGAAACATTCTGAACTTTGCTTTGCTTAGATCTTTGAAGAGAGCTTTGCGGGGTATGAGCATGTGGATCTTTGAGTGATGGTAACGATCTTTCTCCAAGGAACATTCATGAGTACCTGCATAAAACAGTTAGCAATAAAGTATCCGGTACTTACAGGTTCGGAATTAGAGATCATCAACAGCATAGTGTGAAGACTCCTTCTAACCCTTACCAAGGCCGTTCCTGAATCAGATACCCCTGAAAGGGCTTACTAGATCCACCGAAGTACATCAATGATTCATGTGAGTTGCTGGAGATCACCCCACAACTGTAGACCGTTTTGGAACATAGTAACCATCATGAAAGATAAGGCAAGATCCGTAGATCTCATAAAGACTCTTACAACTTGTGTCCTTTTTGGCGAACACAAGTGTATTCATAGGAAGTGTATCCTAAGAGATCTTTTAATGAATCTCATGGCTCTAGACTCGATAAGTGCATAATTTGGTTTTCCTATGCGGAGACTAGGGAGGGGTCTCCTGCTTCAATATCAACCATCTCTAAGAGATAAGTCGATAGATTACATCGGTTCCCCGTGAGAATGAAACAAGCTCTTTTAAGAGAACTTGAGTGGCTAGAAGGTTTAGTGCAGTGCGTCACTGGGTCCATGACGTCTTGTATTCAATACCGATGTCACCTTAGTAACAACCAGTAGCATATGAATTGAACCCAGTGTCTGCCCTAAGGTTGAACATTTGGAGGGCTATTTCTTTTCACCCTTTCATTTGCTTTTCTTTTTAATTCTTCAACCCCTTCTTTCTCCTTTCATTCTTTTCTCCTTTTTTCAGATCATATCTAAGGACTTCTAATTCTAATCTATTGGAATTGTCCTTGGGTAGATCCCTCCGGCTCTGGCGGATCATAGGACGGTTTTTCCTAACCTTAGTCACCTTATAACTTCATGACTCTCCTATTGTTGCCATCAAACCATTCGTGAAAATCTCTCAAAGTGTTTATGATAATAAAACATACTTTGTTAACACTTCGAGAGTTTTGCATTTCATTTGAAGGACTCCCCCTTCACATGTGCTCATGTATATTTTAGGAAATTTGCGCATGCGGGAGGAATTTGCACTTTTTGAATTGATCTACTTTCAATGAACATGACCGATTCGAGACACGCTTACATCACTAGTTAGACTAGCTTGAAGTTATTACCCGGCCTGGTCAAGTCCACAGAAAGTTTTTCGAAATGATACATTTCTACTAAGACAAATCCTTTTCGAGACACGCTTACGTGGCTAGTTAAAGAGTTCCATTGTCAGCTTTTAGGTGACAACTAGCTCTAGTAACTAACTTGATGTTATTACCCGTCGAGGATAAGTCTTTTCGATTACTAACTTTTGTTGTTTCGTCAATTCTTGGGTCATTTCTGAGTCGAGCTCTTTTGAGATTCAAGACGATCACATTTTAATCACGTCTTCTCCCCCTCAAAAATAGCATATCCATGGTATTTTTGATACCAATTGATTAAAACCTTTTCTTTTTGGATAGCTTATGGGAGAAACGGATGTTTGTAAATTCCGTATTTGTTTCCTTTAAGCATGATCTTTTTGGAACAACTTTATATTACCCCCCCTAAAAAATAGAACATTTTGAGTAAGTTTAAACTTTTAAGGATTTGAGGGAGTAATATCTTGAGCAACATCGTGAAAAGTTTTGAAAAACTTTTTGAATCAATTTTCAAAGTATTGCTCAAAAATTAAGAAGACTTTGATAAGCTTTTTGGAGAGAAGTCTTCTTATCATTTAGGATTGTCGCACATAAATGTACAACAGGGTCCTTTCTTTGAAAATCACGGGTTATACACTGTTATGTGTGCATAATCCATAATGTTTTTAGGATAAGTGCTCAAAAGATATTTAAAACCTTTGAATGATTAAGCACTTTCCTTTCTTTGAAGAACGAGTCCTTAGCTGAAATACTAAGAAGTCATTATGTTGAAGTCCGGGTTTCGTACTGAAGTATACGAAAGCCATTATGATTTTGGATTAGACAACAACTTTTGGAACCCATTTAAGCACGGCGCCAATGGGCTTACCAAATTTTGAAATCCATTTGAAAGTTGTGTCAATCCGAGACAAAGAAGTTGAATTCTAACGAGGACTGAAATCCGGTGTTTCATTTTGAAATAAAGCTCGTGGAATCAACGGTGATTTAAAACTCTTTTGCTTTTGAAAGTTGTTTGAGAAACTCGGTGTCTCTTTTGGAGTTTTAAAACTTGAAGAAGAAGTTCTCCATCCATTGTTGAAACTCGGCGTTTCATTTTGAAAATTCGTTTTTGAGATGAATGGAAACCTTCCAGAATTAGGATTTTTCAAAGCATAGCCATTCCTTTGTTGTAGCGGAAGCATTTCAGAGTATGAATAATTCAAATGTTTTGAACGGCTTTGCTTTGGTTTCCACATTGGCTTTACCGGAGTAAAACGAGAGTATGGAGTTTGAAAACCTTGATTCTGTTCTTTATGAGCACTTGCATTTGAAACCTTTTGAGGAGTAAATGTTTCAGAAAAATTAGGTCTCTTTGAAAACTTCCTTCCTTTTTGCAAAGAATAGGTTGTAAACTGAGAAACCTTTTTCGAAAATGGTTTGGAAGATTCACCCGTGTAAACCTTCTCCGAAACACTTACGTGTGGTTTAGACGCGTTTGAAACTTGAGATTTTCCTTTTGACCGGTTAAGAACATCAAACTTCGCTTTTAAGGCATTGTATGACGTTCTCAAATCATTGTATTCTTTTTGAAGAGAAAGATTATCTGATGATGCCAGTTTTTCTTGCAAAGAAGCATTTTGATTTTCAAGATGTGCAAAATATTTTTCATATTTGTCTGTTTCGATTGAAAAATCATTTTTGGCATCACCAAAATCCTTGGTTTGTTGAGCAATCGTTTTTTCCAATTCAACAATTTTCTTTTGAAGCACAGATTTTTCTTTTTCAAAAAGATGATTTGATGTGATCTGAGAGTCAGATTTGTTTGAAGTTTGATTCTGAACTCTTGACCGCTTGATTGAATCAAACAAGTTTTTGTAAGTCTGTTTCAAATGCTCATTTTCTTTTTGTAATGATGCCACAGCATTTTCCAATTCAAGATTTTTTGTATCAAATTCGTCAAAATCAAACTTGATATTGTTATCATCACATTTTTCTTCAAGAATCTTTTCTTTTTCTTTAAGCACTGATGTCAAAGAGTTTTCATAAGACATTTTCTCATTCTTCTCTTGCAGTTTAAGTTGGAAAGAGATACTTTGTGCTTCGAGTATTGCAAGATGTTTCTCAAAGTGAGCAGTTCTTTTTGACAATTCTGCTTTGACATCAGTTGCTTCTTGTGAAAGCTCGGTGATTTTCTTTTTGAGACAAAGATTTTCAGATTTTAAAGAAGATGTTTGTTCAAAATTCTCATTCACTTTCTCGTGGCAAACAGATTTTGATTTGAAAGACTCTATTTGATTTGTGAAAAATTCCTTTTGAATGTCAAGAATTAAGCATTTTTCATCAAATTCGTCTTCAAGAGAATGAACGTACTTTAAATCTTCTCTCATTTCAGTGACGAGATGTTTTTCAAAGTACTCAAAACTTAAGTTGAGATTTTTCACATGAGGTTCAATCTCATCTTTCAAAATCTTTTGGACTTCAATCTTAAGGCGTACATCTGATGAAAGAGGATTGGAGAAAACGCTGGTATCGATGTCTACTTGCTTAAACCAAATGATCTTTAACGTATGCTCAATGTGATGTTTAAGACTACAAAATTGTTTCCTTGCTTTATTTTGCCATAACGTAGCATCATAGGTAGTAAGTTGAGCTTTTTTGAAAAATCTTTTCACATTTGTGTCTTTTCTTTTGAAAGGTTCTTTTGGTATATCATTCAATTGTAGACCACCATACACAAAGCCGTGATACGAGAGTGGGTTTTTTGTTTGTTTTACTTTCAAACGTTTTTCCTCTTCAGATTTTAAAATATCTTGAGACTCAAACAAAAGATCATCTGACAATTCTTTTCCCATATCTTCAGCGTTGTACAAAATAGGTGTCAGCTTTTTCACTTTGTTTAAAACACACGGTTTTTCATTTCCCACATTAGCATTATTCACAAAACCAATCCCAGATATTTGTTTCTCAACCTCCTCATCTTTAGTAGGCAGCATGTTGATGGTCTGAGAAGTCTGTCCCAATTTTCGAAGTTTGTTTTCAAGATCGTTTGTTCGTTTCAAAAACTCTTTGTTTTCATTCTCAAGTTTTGTGTTTACAATCTCAAAATTTGATGTGGTTTTCTGAAGATTTGAATTTTCACTTTTTAAATCATTGTTCTCTTTTAAAAGCGCTTGAACCTTTCTGTTGTTAACAACCATTTGAGTATCCAGATTTTGAATGGAACGCGTTTCACGAAGAACGGCTTCTCTATAACCAACTTCAAGTTCTTCATTTCTTTTTAAAAGTGGTTTGACAGACTCTCCATACATTTCAAACTTTTGAGCTTGAGATTTAAGGTTTGAGTTTTCAAATTCAAGTTCAGCTTTTCTTTTTGTTACATTTTGAAAACCTTTTTCCATTTCTTTAAATCTCTCAAGCTCTTTTGTCAATAAGACATTCGTTTGCTTAGCTTTGCGATTGTCCTCTTTGCACTTTTCAAGTTCATGTTTGAAATTATTGATCAATGAAGCAAATAAGGCACGATCTTGTTCATAAGAAGATCCATCCTGGGCAGGCTCACCTCTATTAGGATCCATATCTGG
Organism: Artemisia argyi; assembly: GCA_030686995.1. NCBI lineage: Eukaryota > Viridiplantae > Streptophyta > Magnoliopsida > Asterales > Asteraceae > Artemisia > Artemisia argyi. The sequence continues at coordinate 130,244,765 of CM060695.1, read as the reverse complement.
AGTATCAAAAGTGATATGGCTATCATTTTGTTCCACCACATATGTATCACTAATTGACTCAGATTGCTCAGGATGTGTCTGATTATGAGCAAACACATTATCAAACACAACACCATTATTGTTTGAATGTTGTACCTTAGTGAATATCTCTGTGTCAGATGAAGGTCTGATGTGATCATCCTCAGTATCCCAAACTGCTTCATTCCTTTGTGTACCATCAGCATCTGAATCATAGCTAGGACTGCTGCTTTCAACCTGCTGTTCTGAAGATGAAACACTGCCTGTGAAAACCAAACTGACATCTGATGCATCACCCTTGTTGACAGTTTCCTCTTCTATTTGAGAATCTTTCTCTGTCTCTTTTTCAATCACCTCTGTTTCCTTTAACTGCATCTCTCTTTCCTTCTGCTCTTTTTCCCGTTTTAGCTTCTCAATCTCATTCCTTGAAGTGCGTCTTTCTTTTTCATTTGAATCCCTCTTCTTTTTCTGCATCTCCATCAGATGAAGTGATCTTGCATTAAGCACTGTTTCCAGTATGTACATATGATTAAGCAATTGATTTCTAAAAACTTCAACTTCTATGCTAGTGAAGTATTTTTTCCATAAACTGCTTGCTAATTCATAATCCCAAGAATTCTTAAATGCTCTCAAATCCATGGTCATGAACCCTTTTAACTGTGTCTTGAGCTCTCTAAATCCTACCATGCAATCACTTCCCTGTTCAATTTGCATTTCGAGTTGAACTATGTTGTTTTGAAGATTCCTTTTGAAGGTAACAAAGTCCATTTCAGATCCGAAGAGTGTCTCAAAAGTTCTAAGAAATGATAAACCAAATAATGGTTGACGTGCTTCTGAGATGGCCACACATTGAAGCTTAACTGATTCAAAATGTTTTAAACAATTTTCTTTGGAGTGCATTGCGGGCTTTATCCTTACTTGCGTCTCTCTTTCATTTTGCTCTTTTTCCATTGTTTAACGATATGTGATAAAGTTGATCTTAGGATCTTTTAAGATAACAAAGATTGTTGTTGAAGATTAGATGTTTTTGGTGAATTTGAAAAGCGATCTCGGTTGATTTTTGTGATTTCAGATTTTCCCTCCAAAAAATGAATACGAAAATTTTCTTTCTCAAAGTTTGAGAATCACAAAGAAATACAATTCTAAGGTTACCAGAAAAAATTGAGTTTTGAAAATTTTTACGCCAAATTTTACCGAATTTTTTTGAATTTTGGCCTAAAAATTTGAATTTCGGGCCAAAATTTTCAACGTTACACCAAAATTTAAATCTCGCGTAAAAATTGAACGTTAAGTCTCGTGTGAAAAATAAATTTTACTCAACTTTTCCCGCCAAAAAACTTTTTTTTTTGTGCTAAACTCGATAACCCTCTAAGTCGGTATGATTTCTTGGGTCCTTAACTCGATAATCCAATTAAATAATACTCAACCATGAACTTTTGTCCAAACTGTCCAAGTTTAAGTCGATAGCTAAGAAACCTAACTCGATATACCTTTTGCTAAGTCCTTGTGCCTAGTTCCTTATTTGAAAATACTTAGTGTACAGCTTCTTAACTCGATAACATGAACTTGTTTCTAAGTCGATGCACAAAAAAAAAACTTATCTTACTCGATGTTACTAAACCTAACTCGATAACTTAACAAGAATTGGGCAGAGTTTCGACTAAGTTTAGAGTCAAAAATCCTTACTCGATAATACGATAAGGTTTGAACTTGCCTTACTCGGCACAACTTAACTCGATAAGCAGCTGAATGAACTACAACTTGATATTCCAAAAAATGGATCAAACTCGATAACTGTGCCACAAACTCGATAGAAATTGTTGTACTAACTCGATAACTTTGTTAAGACTAACTCGATAGAAATTGTTGTACTAACTCGATAGAACATTCATTTGTTGTACTAACTCGATAACTGTGCCACTAACTCGATAACTTTATAGATAGACAAAAACACCAAACTCGAAAGAAATTGTTGAAACTCGATAGAAATTGTTTCAAACTCGATAGACATTGTTTCAAACTCGAAAGAAATTGTTTCAAACTCGAAAGAAAGAAAAAAATTCAAACTCGATGGAAATATTTTTCTAACTCGAAAATAATTTTCTCCTAACTCGAAAAAAGTTTTCTAACTCGAAAATCAATGATAAACAGTAACGAAATTTTTAGAAAACCGCTTTTTCACCCACAAACACAATTTTTCACCCAAAAACAATCTAAAACAACCTAAAATTATCCCTAGGCTCTGATACCACTTGTAGGACCGTAGAACAACCTTATCACTTATGAATCTTGGCTAGATCTAGAGAGAGAAAGTAAGTAGAGAGAGAGAGTGGATGGGAACTCTAGTGTGTGAAATAATAACCTTGTTAACACTAAATGAATCACTAAGAGAACCAACCTCAAAATGAGGCCTTACATGTGTATTTATACTTGTAGTCTAGGGCTTCACATATCTTTGACCATATTACATAACTAGCCCTTAGACTTTATACAAGCATGAATAATACACATAAACTTTAATAAACTAGCATTTACTAACTATTACATGAATATATTTAACTAACTATTTGACTCAATAATGATCGTCACTTTTAATCCTAACACTATACCTTCAACAAAGGAAGCATCGACCTCAGCGACAATTCAATCCATTATGTTCTTTATTGACATATTGTGATCCATCATCATCGCCTTGGTAAGATTGTTCATTGAGGAACGTCTTAACTAAGAAAATCTTCTACGTTAACTATTTCATCATCACGTTATCAAAATCTCTTGAATGAAAAGCATTTATCATCCCTAGGCTTAGTCAAGGACTCATAAGACCTAAAACCATAGTTTTGAACATTAGGATAAACCCACAAAAATCAAAACAATTTCTTTTGAGTTTTTCCCTGCAGAACCCACGGAACCTTCAGACTATACGGGCGGAACCCATTTTTTGGTTCCGCCTGGTCCGCCAAACCTCAGAATGTTTTAAACTCTTTATTTCAAAGCCAAACACCCTATTAAGTCTTAACAAAAACTAACAAACAGCATCACCCTCTCTAAAACACATATCCTCACGAATTTTAGGGCTTCTAATCCAATCTCTTCCAATCCAACTAACTTTGTAAGTATTCTAATCACAATTACATTTTTAATTTAATCATAACATTTTTGCTTACAATCATTAACTAGAATCTTAGGGCTTTTGCATAAAACTTCATGATTCATGAAAAACTTTTTGGCTAGTCAATTATGTATTTCATTAAGTTAAGAAATGTATCTTTTCATTGTTACCTTGATTTACCAAACACACCAAGAGCATTATTTTTCTAATTGCAACATGATTCATCACCACATTGTTAAAACAAATGAAAAACATCATTTAAACATCACTTGCATACTATCTCTTGAATGCTAAAGGGGATACATAACTAATATGTATTTTCGGGTACATTCAATCGAAGACACATTCAATTAGGAGAGTGTTGGTTATCTTTTGTTTTTACAACAAAATTTGCATAACAAAACGATTTGGGAATCAAAATGAGTCAAGATAACCATGTCTTCACATTGTCTTGCATATAAGAATATATTAGAACATCCTCGTTGTTAAAAGTCATTAACATACAATTTTATGTTTTCTAGGAATCAACATGCCTCCCGCAAACAAATCCGATCACAAAGAAACCCTTAAATACATGCCCAAACACCATATGACCAAAGGTCTCAACCCGGTTCAAGTAGAAACCTTTAAGGCATTAGAAAAACGCTATGTTCACGAAGGTAGAACCATTGATTCATCCTTTCTAGAAGGAACTTCTATTCGCCAAAACTTTGCCGCAATTCACTTTGATTGTCTCCTTGATATAGATGAGCCCATTTGTCCTAGGTTCATCTTGAAATTTTATGCAACCGTAAACCTTTCCTCATGTGCCGGTGGTAGGATCTCATTAAACTTCACAACCAATCAAATATCACATGATATAGATTTAAAAGACTTAGCTATAATTCTTGGTGTACCAAATGAGGGAACTTGCCTCTACACGGATAAGTGGCCCATTTCAAGTCTTGATACTATTGATCATTTTTATCCATACGATACACCTCTTGCTAGTAAGGAAACTATTAAGGAACACCTCTTTGTTAGAACCTCTACCACTAGGGTGAATCGTTCGGGGAATACTATAGATAAAGATCCTTTTGGTATGGAGCTCAATGAGCTTAAACCGCAATTTAAGAAATGGGAAGAAATTCTTAGGGCTAACGTCATAAGTACCATCGGAAATAGAGATCACATCAACACATGTCTTTGCTATATGCTCTATAGCATTTCAACCGGTCAACCCTTCAACTTAGCCTACTACCTAGCCAGAAGGATGGCCGACATATCCTTAGTTGGAACAACCGCTCTTCCCTATGGTATGCTTCTTACTCGCCTCTTTAGAGGAATCTCACCCATTTCTCCTAACGAAGATGGAATACGCCTTGACTATTTTCTAGTTCCTCACACCTTCGTTCCCCTAAGTGATAAACGAGTTTTCAAAAATAAGGGCAAACGTACTCGATCACCTACTCCATCTTCATCATCATCCGGCATGAGCGACGATGATAAACTACCAAACTCTAAGTTACCTCCTTTAGAATACCTTCAAGCTCTCCCCATCATTGACAATGCTTCCGAAGAATTCAAGCAAACCAAAGGAATGTTCAAGTGTTTTGGAAGGTACCTAAACAAGCTCAAAAAGAAGATTGACCGGTTGTGAGAAGATTAAGGAGCGTTTGGCTTATAAGTGCTTTAGAAGCGTCTTTGTGTTAAAACTATGTGAATTATGTGTTTTTCACTTTCATGGTTTATTATGTTGGTTGGATTATGTTTGTATGAAATTTTATGCATAATGACAATGTTTAAGGTGTTTGTCATTTTCTTTTTTTGCTTATGGGAATTCTTACTAAGTATAGTGTAATCCTCGACCTCAAGGTCAACGTCCCATGATTGGTATGTTTACATATCTAATTTTTGCATTGCCTAACCAGTAATACCTTATCTTTTTGATTTTAGGAGTTTTCGAAAATTTTGAAAATTGTCTCGCGGGTCAAAAACGCGGACTGTGAACTTTTTCAGCCCTGGCGGATCTGGCGGTACCCAAAATTGGGGTCCGCTAGTGTGTTTTCTGGGAATTCCATAAATGGCCCAACGGACCAGGCGGTACCCTCAAATGGGTTCCGCCAGTGTCTTTTGAGGGATCCGCCAGTCACCTGTAGAAAATTTTTGCTATTTTTTCTTAAGTTTATAACTTGTAAAGTGTCAAATCATTATCCTAAGTGAGAAACATCTTTCATTTACAACAACAACCATATTGGAACAAACCTCACTCACTAAAACAATTAGTAAGACACTTCCCGCCAAAATTCAAATTCAAAACATAACTAACCAAATGAACCCTTTTAAAGGATCCTTCAAACCTTTGATACATTTTCAACCAAACCACTTCCCATGATCACAAAGCATTGAGTGCTTAAGTTGGTCTTTCACTCCATCCTATTCATTGGATTGACCTCAAATGATGTGACTTGGTCATGAAAATCATTTGACACCTCAATCTTTGAATAGTAAAACATCAAATCCAAACACTATTTCAACACCTTTCTCTTCCTGTAAAATTGAAAGCTCCACAACAATTCAAATCATACCATCACCAATCAAGACTTCTTCCCTCAAACATCAAAACCAAAACCTTTGAAATGACCAAATCCAACACCTCATCCGAGTCATCAAAATCATGTGCTAAAACCACTAGGATTAGTGTGAAACCTTGTTGCTTCAACAAAACCACAAAGTCAAGCTCATCATCATCAAGTGATGCTTCACTCAATATCTCCTCACCTATCCAAGATTTTCTTAACCTTACTACCTCAACTACACCCTCAACACATTGTAATACCAATGTGATCACCATTCAAGATTTACTTAATCTTGCTACTCCACCATCTTCTCCACCACTTTGGAACTCAAACCTAGCAATTAACCCATCATCAACTAAACCTTCGAGTGAGTCAACTTCATCTTCTCAACAAGCTTTTAAATCAAAAACTCCTTCACCTCAATCACCAACACCTACACCAATGGAACTTTTCCATACACCACCAACATCACCAACACTCAATTTGGAAACTTTTGATGATCTATCATCAAGTCCACCATCTTTCTCACTTTTTGATACCGTTGCTCAAATGGAAACCCAACAAGAACCTAGTGAGCAACTTAATGATGAACCCCATTACGCATGTACGGTAGAACGGTTGGCTTACCGTTATGCTAGACCCTCCATTTTTCCAAATGATCAAGGTCATACCCACCAACAATCATTTGTGTTTCACCCAATTTACAAAGACCTTCATGGCAATCCTTCCGGCGAACCAAGATTCCGCCATTTTGTTCAAAATCAACAACCACAACCACAACAACAACCACCACAACAACAAAATTCCCAAAATTTTGAAACTCTACTTTCTTCTTATAAGAAAATAGAAACATCCATATGGGAAAAACCTCCAAACATGAATGAGGAAATAAGTACTCATTTAGCCCACCTAAATGCCTTCAAACGAATGGTTGACTCTCAAATCAACCATGTTATGGAATTTCATACGGCATTAGACTCAACAAGTGAAGGAAGCAAACACACCTCTCAACCATCCACATTTGCTCCTTCAAGTTCAAACCATCCACCACCAACAAATCAAACCATCCATCCACCACCATCATTCCCCCGCCATGATTGCGGACATTGCGAGAGAACCGCTCACATTAGTGAAAGATGTCGAACAGAACTTCGTGAGTTATCCGAAGAAATGAGGTTTATTCTAAACCACATTTTGGATCATCTACAATCCTTGTCTCACCCACCTCAACCTTAGAGTCTCCAAAATGAAACAAAACCGTTTCTCTTGGAAAATATCCCCCATTTTAACCAACAAACCAAAACCAAGACACCACCTCACCTCTCAAAATAAAAGCCGCTACAACCCTCAACCTACATTTTCATCCTTAAACAACCCCATCCTTGTTTTCGGAAAATGTTTCTCATTAAGGAAAATGATGATTTCCTTGTCGCATTTTATGGTCTTAGTTTAGTTTTAGTGTTTCTTTGTTTTTAAAAGTAGGATGTTGTCATCTTAATTTAGCGTCTTTGACTCTCTAAGAGTCAAAATTTTACAATTTAATGAAATTCATTCTACAACAAGGTTTAAATTGTTTGGTGACTATCTAGGTATGATGTGTGAACTATACCTTGCTATGGTACTATACATAAATCTTGTGACTTAGAAACTAACCTCTCTTTTTGTAGGTTCATTATCCATGTCTTCCTTCCTTGAAACTCCATTTAGGGGAGTACCATTCAAGGGGGAGCATGAGTCTTGCTTTATTCCGCTTCGCAACTTTTAGTTGTGTTTTAAACATGACATGCTTTCATGACTTATCTTGTGCGGAAACTAACTTTTCTTTTGTAGGTTCAAAATCCATGTCTCCTCTCTTGGCACTCCATTTAGGGGGAGTATCGACCAAGGGGGAGCATGGCCATTATTCCGCTTCGCTTCTCTACTTTTTGTTTCGACAAAAAGGGGGAGAATTTATATTAAACTTGTTCAACTTTTGATATTTCCGCTTCGCTAACTCTTTGCAAAAACAAGTTTTAATACTAACTTTATAAGACTTAACACTAAATCTTATGGCTTAATTTTAAATAAAGTTTATGTTTTGTCATCAACAAAAAGGGGGAGATCGTTAATACAAATATCGCCTAAAAACGTTATTTATATTTTACGATCTTTGCTAAGTTTTGTTAATGACAAAGTATGAACTTTAGCTAAAAGTAAATTATCACTTTAAGTGTTTTAGTCTTGTTTAACTAATGTTTACATTTCCTTTTAAACTAAACATTGGTTTTATTTCTTAAAATAGAAATAGTCACATCACATTTATGGCAAGTTTTGTCATCATGCATTTATGGAAAGAAATGTGTTTGACTTAATTTGAGGTTGCTTACAAGTTTTGTGTTTGACTTGATTTAAGTGATGTGACATTGTTTGGTTGCTAGGAGTTATGAGACAAGACCTTGTTTGGTTTGAAGAGTTATTGCAAAAACCTACTGCAGACCCGGCGGTACCCTGGGGGTACACGGGCGGAACCCATCTGAGGGACCGCCTGATCTGCCAAGCTTGCAGTATGGTGTGCTATAAATACCAAGCCATAACTTGATTTTTGGTCAACTCTTTTAGGACATATATTCACATACTCTCTCAACTAACTCAGTAATCTTTTGATTTGTGATTCTCTTATGTAGCAAGGAACTTCACAAGATCATTCAAAAAGTTACAAGCTTCAACTCTAAAGTTGCAAGTCTTGATAGCTTGGTCATGTATAAGCTTTGGTAGTTTATACTTCATGTGTGTCATGTATGTAGAAGTTATAGGTTAGTATTTTAGGCCTCAAAATACAAAGAGTGTTGGGAGTTGTTGTACCCTAGTAAAAGAACTAACGGGAGTGGTTGTACCCTTGGTAAAGAACTCGACATCTAGCTTTGTGTCGGTAAAAGTGTAAGCGACAAATGGGAGTGGTTGTACCCTTGTAAAAGAACTCGACATCTAGCTTAGTGTCGGTAAAAGTGTAAGCGACGTTGTAAAGGTTTTCTCCGCCGGTGAAAGGAGCTTGTTGATTAGTGCTTATAACTCTCGAGTTGGAAACTCGGGGTGTGGATGTAGGGCAAGGAAAAAGAGTCCTTGTAGCCGAACCACGATAAACAATCGTGTTGTGGTTTGATCGTTTCTTTCTTTATCTTTGCTTATTACATGTTGTCTTTTAGTTACAATTGCTTATCACACATAAAGCTTTCCAAAAGAATTAAAACAAGTAAAGTTGTACTTATATCTTGAAACAAATGTAAAGCTTTTCAAAGAACTAAAACAAGCAAAGTTAGGATCATCACAAGTAAAGCTTTTCAAAGTATGAAACAAGTAAAGTTAGAATTGTTATTCACATGAAAAGCTTTTCAAAGAATCAAACATATAAAGTTGTGTTTATATCTTTAAGCAAAAGTAAGGTTTCTAAAAAGATATTTAAGCTAAATAAGAATCGAAAAAGCGGTAAACTATTCAACCCCCCTTCTAGTTTTCCACAATTGGCATCAGGAGCTACGTTACTCAAGACCTTTAAACAAGCTATTGCATAGGCTTCTAAAAAAAATCACTAAAATCAGATGATTGTGGATTCTGAAAGCTTAGGTGGGAAACTCTGACCCCTGAAAGTTTCAAGTTCCAAATCCATGCTCAAAATTCACAACAATTCTTGCAAAAAATGACTTTCTGCACACTTGAGCACTTTTGACTTTCTATATTTTTGCAAACTTTGACTTTGCTTAGATTTGATTGATCCTAGATGACTATAAATGATGTATAAAGTTAATATGCAACTAAACTAAACTACCACAACAGATTCTAAACCTAAAATGAGGATTTGGTATCAAAAATTCCTAAGAGTTAAACTGTTAATGGGATTTGACTTTTTGATGAAGTAACCCAGTGATTTTAAGTTTATATAAGCCTATTTTAACCTAAGCAATGTTTCGAAACTACCCAATACCTCTGAAACAGTGAGTATACCAGCAAATTGTGATGAACCAAACACCCCTTTAGATGGTGTCAGCTTTGGTATTTCCAAAGGAACCAACTGAATTAGGCTGCCAATAAGCTAAATAATCATCCACTAATCCATTTAAGTTCAGTTTAAGCATAAATCCTCATTAATAAACAGTGTACAAATAGCAACCATGAATAAGCTAAGTAGGCTATAATGAAACAGTTAATCAAGATCTCTAAAATACACCCTCATAAACTACAATCTAAGCATTCTTAGCATACAATGGATGAAATAAGCATACATAAACAGAATGAAGTACAAATAAGCAGTATAATAAGCTAATGAACAATTGAATTTTGAGAAAGGGCTCACAGTGTGCTTCCGGCCCAAAATCATGAAACCAAGAACCACTTATATGACTCCCATGAGTCTCTAATCCCTTTTCTCCATTCTCAGCATCATTTCTGCATCTCAATTTCTTTGATTTTTATTTTCTTTTTTTTTTCTTGGTTATTTTTATGAGTTTGAATTTGGAATGAAAATGAAATGGAACTTAATATTTCTGAAACAAAGACTTATATTAATTGAAAGGAACAAAGTACAATACAGAGAGTTTAGAATTACAATAACTTGATTAAACTAGAAATTTTACTAAAAAACTACACACTGCATATGCTGCTTCTCTTCATTTAAATAGCTCCACATTAGGGTTTCCCAAGCTTTCTTGTCTTTTCCCAGCTCATCTCTTGGCCCTTGGATGAGAGACTTGTAATCTTGGCCATTTAAAATTTCTTGGCGCCCAAACTATCTTGGCGTTTTCCTTTGATTATTGAGGCCAGAGGGATGGTTTGGAGGGTAGTGTTTGGAAGGATAGGCAAGGGGGAGGGGATTGTGTGTTTCAGGGATGAGGAGGTGGGTTTGTGATGATGGTGTTGGGGTTGCAGACCTAGGGAGGTAGGGGTGAGGTGGAAGGTCAAAGTTGGGGGTTGACTGAGGGAGGGGTAGTATTAAAACGGGGATAATAGTTTGGGTGGGTTTGACCGAGAAATAAAAGGGTTGACCTAGGCTTGGGTTTGGATGTGGTGGGATTTTGTAATGGATTGGGTTTTTATTTTGGATAATAGGGAGTAGTAACAATATTAAGGTGTCCGTTTGGTTTGAAATTTGCACAAGGACCAATTTTGAAGTTTCCTAAAATTCCAGGGGCTGCAAATGTAATTTCCCCAAAGTACCATAAAGGACCATTCATGCAAAGTTCAAATATCCAAAAGCCATTTTTGCAATCTTTGTACTTTTCAAAATTTCCAGGGACTAAAGTTGTCGTTTTTCAAACTGTAGGGACTGAAGTTGCCATTTTTAAAACTTGACTTTTAAATGACTAATTTTTGACAACTTGTGAATCCCAAGGACTTATTATGATATTCTGCAATGTTTTGAGAATCCCAAGGACCATTTATGTAAATTTTAAAAGTTTAGGGTCCTTTTCTGCCAATATTAAAACATGAGGGACCAAAAGTGTAATTTTCTCAACCTTTTCACCCAAGGACCTGTTTTGACAATTTTTGACTTTTCTTTGCCTTGGGTTGACTTTTCTTTCATTTTAAACTTCCAGGGACTAGTTTTGTCAATTTTTGAAACTTGAGGGACTGAAACTGCCAATTATGCAAACTATGTTCGTTTTTCATTTGTTTTTAAACATTTTGAATCTAAAACATATAAAACATACTTTTGGAATAATTTCTGTATTTTGATGCGTTTTTTAGTGTTTTTGGATGTTTTGGCAGTTCAGATACGATAAAAATGATGAGTATTTACACACTCATCAAGTAGTTATTCATTTTCTCTTAAGAACCACTGCAATAGAAATTCGGTCCACATCAAGGAATTTTGGTACATACAATATCATAAATATAAGTTGCGGAGTACTACACGTGCACCTCATGTGTCCAATTCAGAATTACACACATGCACCTCGCCAACAACTTATTTACATTCAAACTCTTATTCATCGTAACTTTCAACTTTCACTTTTTCATTTTTCACTTTTTTTCACTTTTCTCATATTTTTCATATTTTTTACTTTTTTTCTTTCTTGACTTTTTCTCAACATCAATGGAAGCTTATCGAGTAGCTCCAAAACCACATAGATAATCAACTTTTGGCTTTTGATTTTTCACTTTTTGCTCTTATTTTTTATGTTCCTTGATATGTACCTAACTTCTAAAGCAAAAATTCGCTTAAGAAAACAAAGAACTAAATATTATTCAAACCTAAATACCACTAATTAAGCTAGAACATCTATTATATATGGGTGACGTATCTGATGGGAGTAAAAAGCCACAAGTACCTCTCATGAGCTCTAAAGAGAACCATACTCCACGTTTAGCATCAAACTTCTAAATAAACTCTATCATTTCACGCTCTTCGTAATTTAAGATTCCAAATAATGAAACCCGCGAATACTTAGCCGATAATCAGCCACGCATATATAAAGTCAGTTACGGAAACTTGCAAATTCTAGAAGAAGAATTCGCATTTTCTAGCTCCTGATGTAAAAGACTAGCGAAAGCTTTTAAGCCGCGCATGTCTAAAGTCGCAAACGGGAACTTGCAGATTCTTAAAAAAGAATTCGCATTTTATAGCTCCTGGTGTACAAGACTAGCACAAGCTTATATGATTATCATTGGTTAAGGGAACAAGCTAGGGCTCAACACGCCCGGTCAAGTCAAAATATTTATTCCTACTCTCGTCAGCTGGAAAGTCAACAAGGTGTCAAAACACTTATTCAAACTTTATTATATTTTTGCACAACTTTTCAACTTTTTCTCAATTTTTTTGTGCTTTTTCATGACTTTTTCATTCATTTTTCTTCAAAATTTTTCAAAATTTTCAAAATTTGTTTTCATTTTTTTAGGAAAAACGAAGTTGCGAGAGTTCACAGCAAAGTGCAAGGCAAAAATCAGATCGAACGATCACCCCCCCCAGACTAAAACGAAACACTGTCCTCAATGTTTTACGGGTAAGGGTTCTCCTACATAAATCTAAGGCCATTTATTAATTATGCCAAAAGATAAATGTTAGTTGATAAGATTAGGATATTTGGATAAGCAACGAATGATGAAACTCGAGAGGAGACAAAACAACGAGCACGAGAGTCTTCATTATTCGGGCAAATCCTGGACATTCACAAACAACAACGAAACACAAGAAATGGAAGAGGTAGCCCTCCTCACGTCACATTAGAAAGAAAATAGAAATTTAAGAAGATGAATGGATAAGCATGGGGTGCCTCCCACGAAGCGCTTGTTTTTTATCGAGTCGCATAGCTTAGACTCGCCCCGAATTTAATTAATCATGGGGGAGCAATTAGAACGACACCCGACATGGTAAACGCAGATGCCCGGGTCAAAAACGGTATCCTCACTCCCGGTGGAGTGGAAAGGTGAAGAAATGATGGGATAAAGATAGAAAGGGTGAAACACACGGATGGTAAAAGCATAAACATCATCAGAATCATGGTTGGGTTGGGTGGGTAAAATATCAAGCACGGGATCATCATGATCATAAGTCTCGTCCACCACTCCAACAATAACTTCATTTACATATATCTCAAAATCTACATCTGGTGGTTTCGCGGGTGGATGAGAAGATGGTAAATCGAAGAGAAATGAATCGGCATCGTAAGGTAAATCATCATTATGTAATTCTTTAGTAAGCACACTTCTTCGAAGGTCATTTTCGTCATTCTCTATACCCGAAGAAGAAATGATATGAGAAAGTTCATCGGAGAACTCCTCGTGAAGAGAATCAATCAAATTATGTGAATCCTGAACCTCGGGTTCTATTTCGGACTCATCACAAGGAATATTGAAGATTGGATTATCAAGAGTCAATTCCAAATCGAAATCAAATAACGGATTTGTGAAAGTCATATTGAAAGTTTCGGAAACCCTTGGAACAAGGTCGTCAATATCTTTAGGATGATCGATTTCAACTTCATTTTCGACATTATTCTCTTCTTCTAATCCGACGAGCTCAGAAGGTAATTCGTTCATATAGTCGATGTCTCCACAAGATATAGATTTGTCATCGTCAGAATCGGAGAATATCTCAACACGATCATTCGGATTATCAAGACGATTATTTTCAACAAATTCACCATCATCGTTAGAAATTTCCCCGGACTCAATTGGGATTGGGACGAGGTTCTCAACACTAGACTTATTGAATTCGTCCGATTCCGTTGCCGGAATAGTGTTTAGATGCTCGTCCCCCATTTTTAGAGAGTCCTCAGGTTCTACGGAAGGAGAGATAGATTCATTTTTAGGGTTAAGAACAATCGTAATCATGGGATCATTATCGTCGTACATACAACACTCACAAAATTTAGCTTTTCTTTCTTCGGCAAGAAGTTCTTCCATTGATTTCACATGAGGTTCGGAAGTAGATGTAATACGATTAACCACCATTTCTTTTAACTTCTCGATAATGGATTTAATTTCAAAAATTTGATTAGTAAATTCAGAAGTTTGTGGGGGTTGGTTAAAACCATGAGAATCGTAACATGAATTCGGCTCATAATAAAATTTTCAAACGATCCCCCACAATTTTCAAAATTTGATGAATCACCATTAAAATACGGTACTTACTCATAAGAGTTTTGAAAAGGATGATTGAAATCGTTTTGAGGATAATTATCAAAACTCGTATCACAAGCATAAGACGTTTCAGCACTCGGAGCATAGCACATACAATTCGTGTATCCACATTGCTTACAAAAACATTGCCCACACGGCAATCCTTCTTCGGAAGGGTTTCCACAATTATAGCAATTAAACGAAGGTGGTGGTGGTGTTGGATAGATATCGGAAACGTTTGACGGATTATTGAACGATCTTTGATCATACGCGGGAGAATTACAATTCCAACAAACTCCATCATTAATATTATCACCACATTGGTCGCACATACACCACACACACAACCCTCCGAAGAAAGGTTCTCCACAATTAAAACAAATCGGATCCATAAGAATTAAACATATAAGGGAGAAAGTGAAAGAATTACCGGTTTAGAGGATTAAAGAAAAAGAATCAAATGATAAGAGGATAAGAAGATTATTTTTAGTTTTTCGTATCATAAAATCAAATCAAAATAAAAGTGAAAATCAAATATGAAAAAGAAAATTATTTTTGTATTTTTATTATATATTGAAAAACAAATCACAAACTTTTATTTCTTTTATTTTGTTTTTTCAAACGTTACGTTAATTGTAATCGTTTCCTTCAAAACTACTCGCGACGAAACGAGAGAAATGAATTTTCCCGCTTAATCGGTTGTGGAATTGAAGTAATCCGATAAACAACTAATTTCACGTTTTTCTTATGTTGTAAGGCTTATTTGGTTTACAACGCCCTCCCTTCCACGGGAGATTCGAGGCTGTAACTTATTATTTTTTTGGTATTTTTGTAAATACTTTAGGAAAAGTGTTTTGAATTTTTGAATTTTTATATTTTTATAGAAAATATATACAACATAAAGGAAGGCTTATCAAAACACGATTTTTCAAAACGATATTCAAAAACTCACTTCGACCTTCCCCGGCAGCGGCGCCATAAATTGATTCAGTCATTTTAGTATAGTGATTATTTTTCCGAAGAAATACTCGTGAAAGTATTTCCCGGGTCGTGTCCCAGCGAAGGTAGAATGAAATCTTAGAATATCGATTGCCAAACCGTGTCGTGAAAAGTCGTGAATGTGAAAAATGTGAATGAGAAACTCAATGAATAGCAAGTAATCACAAAATATGTAGAATGAACAAGCTAGTTATGCACCAAAGTTTACAACGTAAAAACGAAAATGCAAATGCAAAATTTAAACATAACGTACGAAATAAAACGTGACTTTAATACTAAAAACGATCCTACAAATGTGACACAATTTTCTAAAAATCTTAAACTATTAAAAAGAATTTCGAGAAAAAGAGAAATATTTTTATGGCTTTTTATTTATTTTCTATTTATTGAATTAAAAAGTAATTAAAAATTAAGGAAATTGTAAAAAATAATGGGAAAAATATAAAATCTGTTCTGAAAAATATAAAATATAATAAAAAAATTATCTAAAATATTTTTGTATTTTTAAAAGCTTTTTCTGATTTTTTTTTTTTAATTTTTGTTTATTAAAAAGGATTTAAAAATGATTAATAATAAAGGAAAATTAAGAAAAATAGTAAATTAACTAGGAAAAATCTGAAAAAATTCTGGAAAATCTCAAATATTATTCTACTACTAGGAAAAATAAGAAAGTTTAAATAAGCCCAATAATAAGCAGTTTGGACACAATAAGCAGTTTGAATAAGCACTTAGAATAAGCACTTCTGCATAAAATCGCACCAAAAGCTTAGGGAATGTGTAATGGACCTAAACAAACTTAATGCAGCTCAAAAATCTCAAATAAGCCTTGCCTGTAAGCTAGAAAGCTCAGCCGCATGTCCTATGTTACTAAAGCAAAAAGTGTGTAAACCTTCAACTTGCAAGCACAAATAAGCAGTCTAAATAAGCTCTAAACTACGCCTAAAATATCAGGTAAGAAAATATCTTAAATGAACTAAGTTTAAGCTATAACAACATCTACTAGAAACTTAATCCTAAGAGTAAAGCCTTACATATACATGACTGTTTTAACTAACAAGCTCACCTAAGCTACCACTAATTCAAACCTCGTTCAAATGTTGAAAGACTAATGTGCAGAGGTACACTTGACAAGTAAAAATAATAAAAACAAAATCACAAACATCACATACAGCAGTAGAACAATTATGCATGAATAGTTACTAAAGAAGCAGGCAGTAACAATATAATGAGCTAAGTTAAACAAAGTTCTACCTAAGTCTATAACTATAGCAGCTAACAAACACAAATGAGCCCAAGATTTGAAAGAAGAATCTGATTTAGACTTAACAAACTATGATTACTAGATATTGCACAGCTAACATAACCTAAAGTGACCTAAAATGAGGCATAGTCATCCACTAAATTAAACTTAAACTACATCTCACCTATATGCTATATCAACAACAGATTTAATAATAAAATTTAAAGGAAATCAACTTGTAAACTAGAATACTGATGGAAAATATGAAAACGTGGTACAAACCTACTAACAACAAGTAACTGAAGCTGATCTAATTTGGGTTACTGGTAAAAACAAGTTTTAGCTAATCATAATGCCTAATGCCAAACACTACTTTAAACTACAATTAAATCTATCTAAAGCAGATTAAGTCCAACAACTACTGAACTAATGGCCTAACCAGATGTAGAAACACTACTAGAAGCAGAATCAACAATAAAATTCAACATCCAACCACAGAAACTAAGAACCTAAGATCTAGCAATAGTAGGCAGTGACACACTCAAACTATACAGAAGCAACTCAAAGCATTAACAAGCATTCATCAAGCAATCATAAGACTAGAACTAATAGTCTAATAATACTCAGCAGAATTAAAGCAAACCTAAACTACTTCACTATCAAATGCAGATTTGTACTTGAAAAAATGTAAAATGAGACTTACAAATTTGGGATCTTAACTGAAATAGAGTAAAGTCTAAACCAGGCCTATCTTTGAATAGGCTCAATTCAACACCAGATACCATTGATCAACCACTATATTACCCAGATTCATCATGAGTTTACCCTTTGACTTTCGTTGACTACATTCACTAGAACGAATTTAAACAGAATAAACTATCAACAGTTATTGTTTAACTTTAAAGTGTTAATGAAAACAGAAAGATGTGATATAGAAACAGGTTTAAGAAATTTGCAATGAAAATTAAATGATACGAAATTTTTACTGAAACCTGAACTTTCATTAAAACTAAAAATGAGTACAAAATAAGAGATGAGAAAGTTACAATAAGCTGAGAATTAAGCTAAAAACTATTAAAAACTATACTAAGCTACACTAAATTAAGCCTACTCCTAACCTAATCTAACAGCTTCAAAATGATGTGAAGAGGGTCCTTTTATAGCCTTGAGGAGGAGTGAGGGTATCCTCTACCAGGTTGGCGATCCACACAACTTTGTGTTTCTTTTGAGCTCATCAACACCATACAATCCTTTCCGCCGTATGATCATTCCAAATGAGGTGTCCCGTCCAATTAGATAATGCCATGTATCATTCCCTTGTGTCAAATGTGTCAGGGCTTCTAGAAGTATGCATTAAATACCAAAAGTACCCTTAATTGTGGTAATTTAAGGTGGGGTGAATTAGGGTTCATAGTGAACAGTAGTAATTGGGGAAAAAGATGTACGAGTAAACTTTTGAGAGGCGGGTAAATGATTTTTATTATTATTTGACCGGGTTAATAGATTGGGTACGGGTTTGGGTGGTGTTTGGGCTTGGGTTAAATGGTGTTTGGGCTTGGGATTGTTATAAGAGATTGGGCTTTTGGGTTATTAAAGGTTTTGGCAGTTTTAGTGTTAATATATATTAGTAATTTTGACAAAGACCAATAATGTTAACTTGTAAATTTCAAGGACTATTCTTGCCTTTTTCTCAAATTATTCCCAAGGGTGTTTATTGGCATATGATGATACTTCATGGGTTATTTTGGCAAATTGAGCGCAAATATTGATCCGTACTTTAAAAATGCTTCCCGGCCTCGGCTTTTGATTCCTTTTCCATTCTCTCGTGCTTGTTTTGTTGGTTTTGACTCGTTTTGTCCATTATCTCAATATCCATACCTGCACGTTGATAAACACAAAAACAAGATATATTTGGCATATTTGTCTCAGTTTTTGGTCATTTAGGTCCGGTTTTGGTCGAATAAAGGGTGTGTAAATTAATACACACCAGCCGACTTGATGCATCAGGTTTAGAGATAACCTGCTTGATGGGTTGGTCCGTAATTACAGCTATTGGATGCGCTTGGAAATACCTGCGCAGTCTCTTAGCTGCGAATACTAAGGCTAGGACCAGTTTCTCCATAGCGGTGTAGTTAGTCTCTGTCTTCTTGAGAGCTTTGCTTACAAAGTATATGGGTGTTTTAACAGAGTTTCTGTCTGTTAGTTGCACCGCGCTGACTGCTCCATGAGTCGCTGATAGATACATGATCAGTTCTTCCCCTTGTCGGGGTGCGACAAGCTTGGGTAGCTCTGCTAGGTTTTGATTGAGCTGTTGGAAAGCTTCTTCCGCTTCTGGAGTCCATAAAAAATCTCCCTTTTTTGTACACTTCGTGAGTGTTTTAAAGAGAGGAAGTGACTTGTCCGCTGATTTAGACAAGAATCGATTGAGTCCGGCAAATTTGTCGTTTAGTGACTGGACTTCTTTTAGTGTGCGCGGTGAAGGTAGTTCGATGACCGCTCTTGTTTTTTCTGGGCAAGGTTTAATACCATCGGGTTGTATTAGGTATCCAAGAAACATGCCTTCTGTTGCTCCACAAGTACACTTCTTGGGATTCAACTTCATGTTTATTCTTCCCAATGTTTTAAACGTTTCCTCTATGTCACGCACCAATTCCTCTTCGGTATGGCTTTTTATGACTAGGTAATCAACATAGACCTCCAAATTGCGGCCCACTTGCTTCTCAAATGCGTTATCCACTAACCGTTGGTATGTGGCTCCTGCATTTTTAAGCCAAAGGGCATTTTTGTGTAGCAATACACCCCTTGACTCGTGTGGAAGGCTGTTTTTTCTTCATCCTCCTTAGCCATCTGAATTTGATGGTATCCTTTGTATGCGTCTAGGAAGCATTTAAAGGGATACCCGCACAAGGATTCTACTTTCCAATCAATTTCTGGTAGCGGATAGCAGTCTTGTGGACATGCTTTGTTGAGATCGGTGAAGTCCACGCACATTCTCCAGCTACCATCGCTCTTCTTTACCATCACTGGGTTGGAAAGCCAATCGTGGTAATAAACTTCTCGCATGATACCTGCGTCCACGAGCTTGTGCACTTCTTCCAGGATAGCTTTTGCGCGTTCTGGAGCCTGTCCGCGTTTTTTCTGCCGTATTAAAGGATATCCTTGTCGGATTTCTAGCTTGTGTTCCGTAATAGCTCTTGGAACTCCGGTCATGTGTTTGGGTTCCCATGCAAAGATGTTTAGGTTCTTTTGCAATAATGCGCACACAACTGCTCTGCCCTTGTCGGACAGTGATCCCCCAATTGATATCTCTTGGTCAGGATAATCTGGGTGGATTGCAACTTTCAGGTTTGTCACCTTGGTTGTGTGCTGTTCTGGAGCGCGCGGAACTTCATCTGTCACTATGTTGCATTCTCTTGGAGATGCAGTGGTGTTGTAGAGGGTGACGATCCCTCCTTCCACTGGGAACTTGAGCATCCCATGTGCTGTGAATGGAACTGCACGCATGGCTAATATTCCTAGTCTCCCAATGATGCCATTGTATGACGAGGGAGACCTGATTACCATGAAGTTCATCCAGGCTGTTGTGGAATGGTATTCATTACCGATTACCACAAGTATGCGTAATTGTCCCATGGGCCAAATCTTTTCATCTGTGAATCCAGTCAGCGACGTCGTGGCCGGAATTAACTGGTTTTGTATCTCAGGTTGTAGCCTCTTGAAGCAGTGTTCGTACATGATATCCGCAGACGCTCCTCCGTCAACATACATGAGGTGGATATCGTGACCCCCCGCTTGTATCTCGATGGTGAGTGGTTCTACCACTGCGTTGTCCGCAGTAAAAGTGGGGAAAGAGATTTGGTTTCCATTGGAAAATCTTTGGCTGAATTTTTGTTTCGTATTTCGCTGCCATGATTGTATCATGTATATTGTGTCAGCTTTACTTTTTGGTATCTCTTTTTTAGCCCCATTCTTTTGTCTATCTTTCCCTTCTTTAATGTTTTTAACGAGGTGGTCCATCTTCCCTTCTTTCACTAATTTGTCAATTAGCTGACGTAGTTGGACGCACTTGTTAGTAGTGTGACCCTTCTGCTCATGGTATTCGCAGTATCCTCCTCCTATGCGCTTCTCTTCTGGAGTGCGCATAGGTGGAGGTTTTGGGAAATTTGCTCCTTCTGCCGCGAATATTTCCTTAGGGGTTTTTGTGAGTGGGACGTACTTGTTGTTATCCCTTCCACTACCTTGGTTGCGGTAATTCCTGTTGCGGTTGCCACTTTGATTATTGGATTGTCTCCTAGACTGTTCTTGTGGTTTAATGGTTGAGTAACCTTTTTTGCTGTCTGCCGCCGCTGCTTCCCCTTGGATGAAGGATCTGGTGCGCTTTGTTAGCTCATCAAAGCTTTGGGGTACTTTATCGTTTAGCTTCCGTATCAGCTCTGGGTTATTAATCCCGTTCATGAACCCTGAGATTTTTAGTACCTCGGGGCATGCCTTGACTTGTATGCATTCATCCTTGAAGCGCTCCATATAAGCGCTTGTGGATTCCCCTTGGCGCTGTTTCACTCTGGCTAATTCCACAGGGTTCTTTGCGCACTTCTTTCGTTGCGTGAAATTTAGGCGGAATGCCTTCCACAACTCTTCAAACCCGTTTATGTTTCGTCGTGGAAGCTTGTTGAACCATGTTCGTGCATTCCCTACTAAGGTAGAGTTGAACATATGGCACCACACAGGTTGTGGCCAATTTTCGATAGCATCCGCTGACTCGAAAATTTTAGGTGATCATCAGGATCACCTGTTCCATCATATGTTTTAACATTGGTGGGCATGCGCCTTCTCTTGTCATCTGAGAAATCGCTTATGCGTCGCGTGAACGTATCAACCTTTTGGCGGCGCCAAGGAAGGGAAATATCTTCATCCTCCTCGTACCGACGTCGGTTTTTAGATTTCCAATGTCCCGTCTCTCTATCCTCGTTGTCCGAGGAGTTACTTGAATAGGAGTTGTTTCTTCTGTGGCGCTTGGGCCGTTTTTCCTCGGAGTCCGAGTTTGAAGGGCTTGTACTTGGGGAGTAGTGTTTCCCAAGCCTATCTTGGATTCTTCTGCTTCCTGACCTTGAGACGCTTACGCTCGGTGAGCGTTGTCGTCCAAGTCTATCTTGCATCCTGCGGCTACCAAGGCTAGCGTGGACATTGGTGTGCCTCACGTTGTCTTCGTATTCCTCCGAGTATTGAGAGTTAGATGTTGTACCAAGTCTATCGTGAACATTGGTGCGCCTCTCATTGTTTCCACGCTCATAGTGGCGCGGTGGAGATTTTTCTTGGCCAAAGTCTAGCCGGTTTTGCAGGCCGCAGCTTGACCTTCTTTTTGCCTCATCTCACATGAGACTAGTTAAAGTCTCATAATGTTGGGACACAAAATCGTATAATGTCACCTTAGGTGTATCCTCTTCTACTGCGAGGATGTCCGTCTCCGCACGGGGTTCCCTCTCTCTATTAGGTGCTCCTGGTGGCACAGTGTTGTCCACTATGGGTGCCGTTTGGTGGGGAGTGGTAAAGAGAGTACACTGAATGTCCTCAGCGCTTGGGACTACGGTAGTGGCTTGGGTTGTCCCCAAAGGCAATTCTACCGTGGTAGGGATTGGAGTTATATTCGACTCGCGATGACTAGGCGCACTGGTTGTTCCAGAGATTGGCCTTGGAGTCGAATCTTGATGCTTCTTTCTATGTGAATCATTACGTGTTTTCTCCGGCTGCGGAGTCCGCTGCCCTGAGTTCTTGTTTTTCGGCATTCTGGTCTTGAGTTCTTAGTGTAGGGTCCTACGGATGGCGCCACTTGTTGATACAAAAGTTGGGCTTACCTTGTTTGGCCTCCTGCTCTCATATCAATTAGAACTTTAGTGCTTATGAAACCTGCGCACTAAGAAAGTAAACAACACCGTTAGGCTTATCATGGGATTGTCTCCCAAGATTAGACTCCGGCGTGAGAGTAAGTAATCGGTTTTAGGGTTTTGTTGAAGAGTTAGGGATTGTGTGAATCGTACCTTTAATGAGAATATATTATTCTATATATAGGGGCGCAGAGACCGTGTAGGTTTCTTGCTCCTTACTCTTCGCACACGTGGTGCTTATCCGGTGTAAGGATATCTATTCCGTAAATAGAAGATCCTTATCCTATGATCGGGTAGTTTGGTTGGGCTTCGGACTTCGTGAGTCCAAGCCATTGGTATTATGGCCCAAGTTATTTGTCATGATAGCCCACTCGTGGTGGGTTTGGGCTTAGTAATGTTTATCATTTGGGCTCGTGGCCCAACTATAGACTATACGTCATCAATATATATTATATAAGTTTTTATTTAAAAACGATTATAATGTTATCTATTTAAGAAAAAATATGCGCTCGTTAGTGCATATTTAACGTTTAATGAGTTAAATATGCTCATTTGAAAAAGAAAAAAAAAGAATGCTAAATGTACCAAGTCTTTTACAAAGTAATCAAAATTAATCATTTTTTCCATTTTGATTACAAATTGCCACCTCTAAACCCGAACAACACATGTTAAAAAGAGTTTCTATCGTGGTCATCCTTCTGATGCTGAACGAGTGATAGTTTTAGGCACTTGTCAGTTTTACTAACTATCAATGGCCTTAACTCTTTTATCCTCTAAATTTTTTATTGCAACACTTTTTGTTTTCATATTTTGCTGCTTCACACTCATTCTCCACTCGAACCATCCACTTCCATGTTCCATTCTTTATCTATGTACTTTTCTATTATAGTAACACGGAGTATTGAAATGTGTACCGTTTTTAATGTCAATAGGTTTATTAATATTTATACTTTTTAAGAGTCATCTAGTAAGGTCGGTTCTTTTTTATCTTGATAAGTATAACTTGTTTTTGGTATATCGACAGAAAGATGGTAATGTCATTGTCGATTTATAAAAAATAATAATAATAATGTACGACTAAGTTACAGTATATTATCGTAACGAACATCTTGATAAATTTGGGATTAGTAAAAGGGCAAAAGTTCAATATAAAGTTTATATTTGTCATACAATAAACGAGATTTTATAGCGACAGATACTTGTGGTAATAATAAAAAAAAAAGGGTTTACGGGTTATGAACAAAAAATAATAAAAGTATAAAATTTTGGAGATTAAGCACGATTTAAACTAAATAAATATGGTTTCTTAAATAATTTTCTTAATTTTTCACTTAAAATAGTATGAATTTTTTCTTTATACATATTATAGATATAGACTAGTTATAATACCCGCGTACGCGCGGGTTTTTCTAAATTTTTTAAATCATATATTTTTATTTATTAAAAAACAAATAATTTAAGATTTGTTTTGTTTGATTTATAATGTTTAATTATAGTTTTTTATTATTAAAAATAACTATTTAAAAATTTTAATCCTATTATTAATTGTATCTTATCTATATTTTTTGTATTTATCTTCTACTTGTGTTAATTGTATCTTATCTATATTTTTTGTATTTATTCTTCTACTTGTATTATGGATAAATATAAAATATTACCTAATAAAAAAATAATCTTTTTTTTAAATACAATTATTACTAAATAAGGTATGAATTGATTTTTTTGAAATGGAAAATTGTCAATAGGGGTTTTGTTTTATTATATAAAAAATGAATCAATTTTAGTTATTCACTTTTTTTTAATCAAAATAAAAAAAATAAGCATTCACAATTTTTTTACAAAGTAAATATCTCGCAAACTGTTAATCGTTACATGAAAAAATCATACCAATTCGATGAGAATTAAATTATCTTTCTGTAGATATGCAATTCTATATACTTTCGATGATTTTTTTTTCGACGAACATTTTTTTTTATTATTTATTTTTTTTCAAAATTTTCGCCCAGAAAAATTACATGTGATTTGTAAAAATCAAATCATATGTGATTTTTCTAGGTAGAAAAAAAAAATCGTCGAAAAAAAATTGTCGAAAGTATATAGAATTGCATATTTATAGAAAGATAATTTAATTCTTGTCGCGATAGTGTATTTTTTGTAGCTTAAAGATTTACCATTTACGAGATATATTATTTTTTTTTTTAAAAAGTGAAAAATGATTTTTTTTTACTATTGGTTTAGATAAAAGATTGACGGATATGATTGGTTTATTGGTTATATAACAAATATGAGTTCTATATTGATAAAAAAAGTGAAAAATGATTTTTATTAATTTAGATAAATTTTGGATTAGTAAGAGAAGTAGATTTTACATTAAGAAAAGTATCGAATTTAGTTTGTAAATGATATATTGAGGGAGATAAGAAAACAATAGAAAGCAATGAAAAATCGTAAGTATTTCCGATCTAGTTACGAGACTTTGAGCGGCCTGCATGTGTTAAGCATACAACTAGTGTTCATTCTAAGCCAGAATTAACTTTCGACAATGATTTAGCCCTATAATGGTAGAACTCCTTTCATTCTAAGCCAGAATTAATCGGGCGCAAAATTAAAGATGCGCACATCAACTCCTTTCATTCAAGTAATTTTCTAATTTGTGTCATGGTGACACAAGCTTTTAATCATTCATCAAACTTGAATTACTATATTTACATGTTAGTTGATATTAATAGTTTTCTTAAATTTGTGATGTTTACTAAACTTATCACTACTTATATAGAAGAAAAATTATTTAAGAAATCAAATATGTTTATTTATGCTTTAAACTTCTGACACCATGACAGTTAAAAAAACCCTTAATTTAAACATGAAACATTTCAACTGAAAAAAGAACATTATCTGAAACAGAACACTTGAGAATTTAGGGTTCGCTTGGTTCAAAGTGAGAAAGGAGAAAAGGAAAGGGAATGCAAAGAAATGAGTGAGGTGGGTAATCAATACCTTACTCCATCAATTTACTCTATAATGGTTGATTACCCACTACGAGGTAATCAATACCTTTGTACTCCCTAACCAAGCATCATATATTGAGTGACGTGGGCCTTTTTAAACATCTTATCCATCCCCACCCCCTTAAACCCACCAAGCACCCCTTAACTTTATTGGATGGGTTTCCCAGCATGTCTTATTATATTAGGCCCTTTACGGCTTAACCCAACTATTTGACCATGTAATGGGCCTAGTTCACCACTATAGATCATGTTAGGACAACTTACTGACTTAGCAATAAACAATACTCCGCAGTCCGTAGTAGAAAGAATCAAAAGAACTATTGTTCTTGATTGATTGTAAAGAAATTCTAAAGCATTGTTCATTTCTGTGAAGAAAATTGTAAGATTAGCGCTTTACAACAAACTGTTAGTTTATTGACATTATTTTAGTAGTCGTATGTTAGGATCGAACTCGAGATCACGGGATTGCACACTTTACGTATGAGACTCGATGTTTAAATAATTAATATAAAATGTTATATTCACAATAAACGACTAAAAAGTGTTAGGTAATTAATGGAATTAACTAACGGTCGGTAAATGTCAACGGGATATGAAGAAAGTAAAACAAGACAAGAGAAGGTTCTAGAAATCCTCTCTTGAGCTTGTTTTGGTCGAAACTATGAAATCCCACATCGGAAACCATAGCAAACTTGATATCTATCATAAGGGTATAAATACATCCCCATGTATTCATTCTTTGACACACTTGATTTCAATAGAAGACCAAACTTCTTCTTTTCCTCTCTTGTTCATAGGACAACGAGCAAAACCCCAAGAAAAGGGATTTGCGAGTAACCTTGAACATTAAAAAGTGTTTGGTAAATCTATTGTGATCAAGAACTAGCATTCACATCGAATCGCTAATAGTACGTGTGTACAAGAACGTGATATAACCACACTATTGGTTGTATCTTGGATTGAATAACAAAAAGGTAAGGGGTTATTCTTACAATCCACATAAACCCTAATTAGGGTTCATAAGTTGAAGATTGCTTTAATTGATTCTTGTTCGGGCTAGAATCACAAAGGTGCGCTTACTATTTATTATTGATTAATTAATTACATGTTATATGATCTTATTATAATTGCTTCCGCTATGCTTACTTGATGTTATTGGTTTATTTATATGCATGTCATGATATTATAATTCCAATAGTGGCATCATGAGCCGTTATCATGTGTAATCAATTATCGAAATGCATAAAAATTGAATTTTGATTCGTTTACTTACATTTTTCTAGGGTTTCATTATCCTAACCCTAATTTTTTTAATGGGTCGATTTGCCCAATTTATTTTTTTTAGGATTTTAGTTTTGATTTTTAATATGATTAGAAACCCTAGGATGTCATGTAATTTGTTATGCGTTTTAGTAAACGATCTTGGTGCAATATGTTAATTGTTAAGCATAATCCATGAAAAATGCATGTTTGTATGGATTTAATTGTGTGATGATTTAAATGGTTTAAATTGTATATTTTAATTAAATGCTAAGTTATATCGAAATATGTAAATTTATTAATAGATGTCGAATTGGGGAAGACTCCAATATTAAGTAATCAATTACGTGCTATGTGGTGTTTGTTTAGTTTTGGCTTACGCAATCGATTTATCGATGTATGTGCTTCTTTTTCCTTTGAGAAGAAAGCCTAATTGAATAAATGTGTTATACACCTAGATTGATTATTAATATGACTATTGAATAAAATTTGCATATGGCTACATGTTTATACATATTTAATTGTTATGTTATGTATATGTTTATTTGATTATTTTATTTTTTATTATGTATTACTTGTTTTTTGTTTATTATTATGTGAGACATGTTTATAAACGAAAAAGGGTAATTTTGAATAGAAAAATAATATGGACTAAATAAATGGTGAAACTATTTTGGTTTTAAGAGTTTAAATTTAAAAGGATTGGTTGATTGATGTTTTTGTACATGGTGTGCGAAAGGCGGACTGAAAGTCGCCATACAATGTGCTTGTAGAGAGGGGTTTTTAAAGACCATGCACCTACCGGTTCTCTACAACCACTTGTGTGCCAATCTAGACTTACCTATATCACTATTTTACGTAAACTATCATCTTAAGGGTGAACTGACCACAATTCCACAATGATTATCCGAAACACTAAGCTTTAGAGCTTATGCAAAAGTACGATATAAGTGGACGATAATTGTTGGTAATTCTTAGATTGGTGAACCCGATACCTCAATCAAAACTTTGCTATTTTACTCTTAGCGAATTGGTAATTAAAATTGTTTTGTAAAACCAATGTTATAAAGTTGTATGCATGCTTCTTCATACATTATTTTGATTACACGTCAAAATTAATACCCTTATAAAATTAATTCGAATGCCATCTAATTAAGAACACTTGAAGTTGTAGTTTACGTCATGTGAGAGCTTGGCTAGATTGCAATGGAGAGGTAAATTTAATAATTTCATTGCTAGCAGATCAACTGATGTAATGTAATTATGGGTTTGTAGTTTTTAAGTTAGACGACTTAAATTGAGTAGGAAGTGAGAGCTTGGACTCAACGCATTAGATGTGGATGAAACATGCTTACATTGCAAAAGGTTTTGTGAATGTAAATCCCATAATGATCTAGGAATTGCAATATGAAATTGGCAATTATTGTTCGACAATTACCTTGTTGAATACTATCATTACTAGCAGATCAACTGATGTAATGGTACTATGTCAATTAGGATCCTAGCTTTAAGAAAATACTACGGTTTATATGAATATTTACTAATGGGTATTTTATTTTCTTAAAGACCAATTATCAAAAATACTGAAATTGAAATTTGTAATTCATTTTAATGTATTAATGCAACGTTTAAACCGTAAACGCACTTTGGGCTTTGGTAAATTGATATCGTTCTGTTTTCAAACAAATGTTTGATTAAGAATAATTTACTTAAAAGACAAAAGAAGTCTCCTTTCTATGAAGAAGAGTGAGATGCAATCCTATTTCTTTTCATGAATGAAAAAGGATAATAGGAATATTAGATATGTCTCAATTCTAATATAACTCATAGTAAATTTTTAATAGTTAAGATAATTGAATATTTTTCATAGGGATTTTATCATCCTTATTTGGTGATTAAATTCTTAGCAACAAATATGATATTTAGTTAACAGAAAATTATGTATGACATTTTAAGAGTTATTAGAAGCTAGACTAATTACTGCAGAATGTTAAAAGACAAACTAGTTGTTTTGACTATTTAAGAGGTACTACTTACATTGTAGGATGGTAGACCTGTTAAGGAAGAAATTGCATGCCCAATTTTTCAAATTAATAGCATTTGGTGGATAGTCCATCATTTACATAGTAGGATACACTCTTTAGTGCATAAGTAATTGTTACGTATGGACATTCAAAGGTGTAGGAAAGTTAAAAGCACACTATTATCTTTCACTGGATATGAAACATTTACAATGTTGTCAAATTCAGTGGGAGTATTGTGTACTTATTACTGAATAAGGAATTATTGTAATGATCTTTAATTCAGTGGGAGTTTCAAGCTTTGACATCTTGGTAGCTAAAAATAATTACTTTCCAAGTGTAGACACTCATACTTTTAAGGATAGTCTTGTACGTTTTCTTACTAGACATTGTTGTTCTATAACTACTTGTTATGCTAAAATCTATGACACAATCATATTGATCACATAAACAAATGCATGGCGTGTTGTTTATCAACTATATGAGGTTGTTCCATGCACAAGTGGGAGAAATGTTATCTTTAAGGTGTGCAAGAAGCAACTCATAAAGATATGATTTAATGGATTCTCTTGACTGCAAGGTAAGAGAATTACTTTCTAATATGAATTATATATATCTAATTCAAGAAACACTTGGTGTTGCTATTTATGTTATGTGAGAGCTTAGCTAGATTGCAACAACAAGGTAAAATTCATATTTTCATTACTAGTAGATCAACTGATGTAATTGAACTATGTGAATTTGCAGTTTCTAAATTAGATACCTATTAGAACATGTGTCAATATGATATTAAGACTACTTTAATTTGTATATTTATGAATTCATGGAATGACATAAATTAATAAAGTAATCTAATGCTGCTTCAATCTGAATATTTATGTGTTCTTGGAATGACATAAATAAATGAAGAAATAATGTTGTTTAGATTATTGTGAAGTAATAAATTAAATTGAAATTATTATTGAAACCAAAAGATAGTATTCATAATTACTTTAGTTAAACATGTTTATATTTAATTGTAAATATATAAACATAAAGTCTTTTAATTGTTACAAGACTTATAATAAAGTAAGACGTTATCTTGTTATGTATTTTAATTAAGACATATACATGAAGTCATTAAATTGTTAAATGAATTATAACATATATGATGCGTGGGGATTGCACCAGGCTTTACCTCTCAAGGGATCTTGAGAAGCTTACAACCCCCACCACGCAGTGTACCTGATCGTTGTAGTATAGTATAGTGACAAGTACCGGGGGATTGATCGTTCAGCTAGGAATAGTGTCGCTAGGATTATAAAACCTAAATACTAGTTCTAGAGATGAGAGATGATTCTTTTTGTATTTTTATATTTTTTAGAAAGCAAGTAAAAATCTCAGGTTTGAAGGATTTTTGGCGGAATTAGTTGCTAGTCAACTAACCCAATACTAAGATGCAATCAAAATAAAATACTAAAAATGAAAATAAACTATATTAAACTAAAGTTGTGAGCAATAAGTGGGAGAAATGTGTTTACTTAGATTTCACTACTCTCTAGATATCTTTTACACGTTAATTACTTGTTATAGTTGGGTGGATGACGGATTATATTCCTTAATACCATTCATAGGGTGGCGTACTTACTTCCCCAATCCTATGAGTGCCTACTTCACTCCTATGTCGAGCCTGCAAGAAGCTCCTAACATGGGATCATTAGAATTTACTCATGCATTAAATACAACCAATAAAATCTAGTACACATCGGTTCATGTTTCCTAAGACGTTCAAACATGTTACACAATGGAGATCTGCCAGTTTTCTTAAGCCTAACATTGAAATCATTCATCCAATACAACCATAAACAAGTAATCAACACATAATCAACATCTAGGTTTCATTAGATTTAAGCAAACACAAGATAAATCTAGCCTAGCATGGTGGAATCAAGACAAGCACAAGATATAGACAACCAACATATAGACATATTGATTGAATTAAGAAAAGACTTATCTCAATAACACATGTAAGGATTCAAGGGTTGAAAACCCTTGAAAAGCTGTAAAATTCGTATATGGTTCGGCCTTAGGGTTTCTCCAAACTTGTTCCTCTTAATGAATGAAAATTAGAAAACTATATATAGATATTAGAGGTTGACGGCGTCAAGAACAAATGGGTGACGCCGTCATCTCGCCGCCAAAATAATCCTCGGACTGCCTTGATCTACATCTAACGCCGTCATGTTGTCCACTTTTGCAGGCCGTCACACTTTTAACTCTTGACGCTCTACTTGTGACGCCTTCATGTTTGTACTAGGTCGTCATGATATTTACTCTTGACGCCGTCAAATTCTTCCTCTTGACGCCGTCACACACTGTTCCCAGCATGGAAAATTAAGTCTTTGGCGTTTTCTTCACTTTTATGCTCTAAAAACGTCCGAATTGCTTTCTTTTCCAGATTTCACTCCTAAAGTACCTAAAATCACAAAAGGAACGATTTAGGGTAATATTTGATCAAATAAATTCAATTCCGGGCTTAAATGACCCCCTAAAAATGGATCATTTTTCGCCTCATCAGTATAGTAGGATTATAACAATTTATGTTTTCTTGTAGAGACATGGACATGAAGTGACTTTTTAAAAAGTACTTGTGTTATAAAGCATGTAATTGGCCTGAAAATACTATTATACCATTAAAATGACTTAGTTGGTAAATCGACAAGCCAAAAGGAAATATGGTTATCTTAAATATTGTTAGATTGTCTTACAATATTAATACTAATGAAATACCAAATGTTTATGGTATGTTCAGTTAGGAAAATCAAACTCTAGTTATATTGTTTGATTAAAGATAACTATGACTTCTTTTCTTCCAAAAGTTATCAAGGTTAGAATATTGAGTATGACTTGGACATAATTAATAACACTCCAACATAGAAGATTAATAAGACATTATCATATGATGGAATGTGATGAATCACATTAAGTCTTAAATTGACGTTATGAATTTGTTGAACTACTTATGAGTAGGTTATTAACAAATAAAAGTCATGAACTGTCATTGTGTATTTGTAATATCCCAAAAGAGAAAATTATATT
This sequence comes from Artemisia argyi, assembly GCA_030686995.1. Taxonomy (NCBI): domain Eukaryota; kingdom Viridiplantae; phylum Streptophyta; class Magnoliopsida; order Asterales; family Asteraceae; genus Artemisia; species Artemisia argyi. The sequence continues at coordinate 130,212,997 of CM060695.1, read as the reverse complement.
GTTGCTTTGTTTGCTAAAGTATTTAAAGATAGTCTTTAAATTACTAAAAGCAAGTGGGAGTTTTGATCTTTAAAAGATAAAATTACAAGATACATAATCTTCTAAAATACACTAGTAAATATCATAATGAGGCTTGACATTAAAATGTTAAATCTCAAGATGATGAAATTCTCATTCATAGAATAGAAAAATATCTCAGATATTTGATTAATATGCTGAGGGTTATGATTTACAGGATTATTGTAAACCTGATAATCATTATGATACATTACCAAATATGAAATTGAGTAAAGTATAAATGATATGAATGATTAAGATGTTGTCAATAAAGATAATCAATTTTAGAAACTTGGTTTATCTTAATAGTTAGACTAGAAAATGAAGATGAGTTTCTTCAAAGATAAGGTAACCATGGTGGTTTAAATCTTTATATAGAAATCATATGGACAATATTGTGCACGTATTTAATGCATGTCTTATGACAAGATTATTAATCACACTTAAGCAATTAATTATGATTGAATGTTTTATCTTAAACACATTAAATCTATAATACTATAAGATTAGGCCCTCTAATTTATTGTGTAGGCGTCAAGATTGCATAGAGTACAAGATAGCTAATGCTCGAAATTCAATCCAGTCTCATAATAACTATAAAACCATGAAAGGAGATGAAGTGCAAGGGTTGTCCGAATTGATCACAAGGCATTTAGTATAGAATTAAAAGTCGGTTAGATGAAGTGCAAGAGTTGCGAAAGGTTGCAAGAAAAAAAATTAATGATTTAACCTAATTCTTGCCTATATAAACCGGCAAAAATCACATTTAGTATGCATATTTGAAGATGATTCACACATCTTTTAGATCTTTGATTATTGGTAGCGGTATGTAAATTCTCTCTTGCAACATTTTGGAGATGATTCACACATCTTTTAGATCTTTGTAATGAAATTGGTCTTCTTTTTTCGTTAATTTAGTTATCATACGCAGGTACCATGAAAATCACACAAGATGATGCATGCTCAGATAAATGGAACCAAAGATTGGGATACCAACTATTTTCTTTGTTTCTTACATGTTTGGGTGAAGATAACATACAATTATTAAACATACACATACATTGTAGGTCATACGCATTCTTAAATTTGTTGGTTTAAAGCGATTATAGAAAATTTATGAAATCTACAACGTATCAAGTGGTAAACGGTGTAAACCTGGTAATTGGAATGGATACAAATGATTCAAGCAAGTTGCCATAGGAAATTCTAAAAAATAGTAGATTGTGAATGGACCATTCCTAATAAAACGATTATTTCTCTCGTATAACAAAGATTTCTTGTGTATTCATGTGATCATCATTTTGCTCGTGACCTCGTCTCAAACTTCATCGATCAAACATCATATCCTTTATTTGGTTTGTTGAAGTTGTTATTAATTCCCTTTTAACTTTATAAGTGTATCAAATGCGGACTTGTGTGATGAACATCATCTACGGTTCCATATGGATATTTCCTCCCTACGGTTCCATATTGATCACTTTAAGTTGAATCAATATCCTTGGCCTCTTGTGCTATTACCTATGAGATATTAATTCAACCACAAACGACATAATTCTTTGTTACATTGAAGGATACCTTACACAGCGAGCAATTGAGGAAGTAGGAAAGAGCAACCATCACCATATAAACATTTTCCCGAATATCATAAGTTAGATAGTAAAAAGAAATAGAAGACTAACCAAGGGAGATTATTGATTGCCCATGTATAATCATCCTCGAAGCATTTTAGTCTCTTTGGGTTTGACTTAAAAAATGAAAGTCAACAGATTTTAAAGTAGGCTTCTTGGTTTCTGACTTAAATGTGTTATCCTAATAAGTTCCAAGTAATGTCCCTATATACACAATAAGGTATTTTAACTCCTCAAATAAACTTTAACCAATCACCCCTTTATTCTAGATTTAAATTAAAGAATGTATTTAAAGAATAGTTTAAATCGATAGAACACGATCATGCCTCTCCAAACTAATATATCCTCTTTAAAGTAGTAATCAAATTCCTTTTTCCACTTATTGTATCCTAATCGATAAACTTTTACTCTATCACTAAGCTTCTTTCATGCAAAAATTTCCTTACGAACACGTAAAATTATGATAAAAACAAATACATACCCAAGCACTACATGTCTTCAACAACCTGCTAATGCATTGAGTTATGACAAATGACATAATTACTTTCAAGACGCCTTATACCAAGAAAATAATACATGATTCGGGATCAAATGAAGGGGTCACAAAATAAGATAGATAATATAGTAAAGTGATAATTGTTCCAGATATCTTACCAATCGGGGTAGCACTTCAAGAATAGAGAATGAAAAAGTACAGAAGATGTTTCGCCTTTCTAGCAGCTTCCCAATTCCCATCCTGTATAGCAATGGGTGCTCCAAGAAGAACAACTCTTTCCACATTTCCAGCTGAAAGTGTATAGAAACCTTGATTCTACCAAAATCACTTGGAACAATACAAACGAGTTCAATCTGGTTTCAGTTACCATGATTGCTTTAAGCCAAATTCTCAAGACATTTAAATATCGCTCCTGCCCCAAATGAGAAGCCTATTAGTGTTAAATGCCTACAAATTATAGCCATCAATAAGTAAAAGTTTTGAGTTGCTAACGTAATTTTGTTGTACCGGTTACCTTGAAATCCATTGACCAACATTTCAGCAAGCAGTTTTCCAGCCTTGTCAGATGTGGGGGAGAAACAAACCCCACTTTTGAAATAGTTGTATACATTAGATTGAGTTGACGCCATCATGAAATTCAACACAGGAAGTCTAGTTTGGAATTAAAGCAGAGCAAAATAACAAAATTTAAAGAAAACTTGTCCACAACAATATACCATTTGATGTGGATGATATCAGTTAAAGTAAGTAATGTTGCAGCCAAGGCTAAAGTGGATAAAAGAGAGCTTGGTATGGTCTCATAACACCTTGTTTCATCATTTCCATTGCAATTCATGCATCATGGTTTGACAATGATATTATTCTCTATTATTTTAAACACTCTATGAATTGTGGAGGTGACATAGTAAACGTAATTACTAGATGTAAGCCAGTCATGTATTGCAGTGCTTACAGCAATTAGATGCTAAAAAACCCACTGTAGTAGTGCATACCTGACCGATGTATATAAAACTATCACTTTCAAGTTTAAGATGGCTTATTTCAAACTGCTTATAATTTTAATTTTAGAGATTGAGAAAACCAAATAATCATATAAACTATCCCAATACACTCTCAGTTTGATAACTAAATAATTAGTATTTGTATGAAATCAAATCCAGAAAATCATAAGCTACTGCTACACACGGATACATGCATGGGTCAAATTGGGCAAGTTAAACAAAGTGGGTAATAAAGCAAAAAATAACTAAACATGATCGCGGGTAGATTAAGATTAACATGTCAAATCGGCTAGTTTTTTACCGGGTCAAAATGGGTAGTTTTTAAAGCGGGTCAAAATGATATGGGTGATAAATGGATAACTTGAAATCACTTTATCAATTAAAATTCTAAGCTAATGTGGACCATGAAACCAGGTGTACAACAATTGCAGATGAGACCGCTAATGTAAAATTCATGTCATTTATTAACTCAATCATTTATAATGATCTTCACCCTCCACTTAGGTTAGAGTTATAGTTCGTAATTACAAAGTTGGCATACTTGAGTAGGATGCTGACTCGGACCATCATCAGCATTAGTGACCAAAATAGATGCATTGCTATTTAATATAGCATTAACGGTTTAAGAATAATAACTTATTGGAAACTACATAATCTCTTATTTATTATAAATTTTAGGTATTCCTTCTCATTCTTCTGCATATTGAACAATACCAAACACCCCTAATTTTCTTACTGCATTATTATACCTTTGTGATAATTGAAATGGCTTATAATTATGTGTCCATGAGATTCAAACATATTGTAGCATCCTTATAAGTTTCAAGCATCTCAATCACCACTTAAATAAAAACTAAAAAATAGTACACCATTATATTCAACAAAAGAAAACTTTAGAAACCAAATACTCCATAATATTTATTATTTCATTCTGGCATTTCATCAAACACTTGGTTTGTATCAGTAACATAAGTTGCTCAAATAGACAAATCATATAGAAGTTTATTAAAAACATAAAATTCAACTACAATATTAAGTGTTGTGTTTCGAAGCTACTGATCTTCTTTTAAGCAAATAAACAAATGGTTGGCGGGCATGATTCAGCAACCTTCATATTGAGTCAAGGTCGATTTCAAAACTAAATCCAATAATCAAAATACATAGATACATACAAAACTAATCTGTAATTCATCAAACATCGAGTAACCAAATTCTGTCTCGGTCCGAACAAAAAGAAAAAATAAAAATTACCTTAAACTGATTTGGTTGATTTGTATGTGTTGTTTCTGTGATTGTATCATCAAGTTGTGAAGAAGAAATGCCCAGTCAAAATTGAAATCATAAATTTGCAAAACAGAATTGAAATCAAAATAATTAGGTAGTGATTGAGTAAAAATTGGTTGTATGCTTTGATATCCATATTTTCCTTATTTATAGGGATTTTCATTTAACAGATATGTGTACAAAATCAAAATCAACCTCCTTAATTTATCTCCCTTAATTTTCTCCCGTATTTGTTGAAAAAAAAAATCAAAAATCTTTCCAAAAGTAGGGATGTTTACACATGTAGTTTTTAGGGAATTTTGAGAGTTTTGTGCCTCTAAAAATAGCAATCACACTTGTTCTATATATAGGTTGAGATATGTATTATGTTAATGCATTTTCATATACAAGTAATTTATGTGCGCTTTCTATTGATGTAGTTCACATGTGCGAATTGATTCAAGAAAATGTGCACGAGCATGTAGATAAAGCAACATTTAAATGGTTAAATGATACTTTTTAGCGTGATTAGTTTATATAAGTAGATGCTTTCGAATGCTCTTTGAGAAATATTAGAATAAATTTATCGTGTGCAATTGAATTATTATTGAAAAGAAGAAGGTCTGCACATCGTAAAGTGTTTTCTTTTTCTATATGTAGAATCATTAGTGAGAAACCAATATTTACGCCTATTAAATGAGTTTGCCATAATAGCAAAATACGACATATTAAAATATCACATTGAGTAATGAATAGAAAGAAAAAAATACATAATTTTGACTTAAAGTTGTTTGTAAATTATAATATCAAATAAAAAAGTTGAGTTTTAAACATAAGCAAAAGTTCAAACTTTTATCGAAAAATAAAACCGGTGCATTTAATGTGAAGTATATACAACATCGAGATGGAAGTGCAAGGCTTGCCAGAATTTATCACATGATATTTAGTAATTAGTATAGAATTAAAAGTCGGTTATGGATTGAGATAAAGTTGAAAAGGTTGCAAGAATAATTGATGATTTAATCTAATGCAATATATATAGATATATGTATTATGTTAATGCATTTTCATATACAAGTAATTTATGTGTGTTTTCTATTGATGTAGCTCACATGTGCGAATTGATTCAAGAAAATGTACACGAGCATGTATGTAAAGCAACATTAAAATGGTTAAATGATACTTTTTAACGTGATTAGTTTATGTAAGCATGTAACTTGAATAATGAATATAAAAGAAAAAGTACATAATTTTTGCTCAAACTCATTTGTAAATTAAAAAAATTAAGTTTAAGACATAATAGTGGAGTCCAAAGGTTTTAGGAACTATTAATAGTGTGTTAATTAATATTCATTTAGTTAGCTATTTAGAATTGAGTTTATTGATAAAATTTATTAATATTAGTTAGACTTTAATGTTAATTTTCAATGAAATTAGTTGCACAATAAAATGAGATGAAGATAAAAAGGTTAGTAACGATTTTTATACAGTTTATGTGGCATTATTGTATATATATTATTATACAAACTTTAACTTACAAACTTAATAAAGAAAATATATAACACACATTAAACTATGACCAATTAGATAGACCCTGTGTGCTTCATATTACCATGCAAAAACATCTAATGGACAAGTATTATAGGCTAAGTAATAGACCAAAATAAACAAAGCCATTTTTTTTATCATGCGAATAAGTAATAGGCCAAAAGAAACAAAATCATCACAACTTAATAACCAAAAGCCCATTTATAAAATACTACACCACAAAACCAAAACAACATCAAACATTTTTATATTTTTATACAAGAAAGTCAAAATGTTTCATACAACATACTAAACAATAATTAAGTATACACTCGCCAATACAGAGAAAGAATACGCGATTAACAATTAGATTCGAAGCCTGTGCGTAGCACGGGTTCTTCATGCCTCGTATATATAAAGATTATGATTTTCATATTTAGTTTCATTAATATGAAATTGATAATGAAATATCAAAACTTTTTCTTGAGTAATTACTTGAGTGAGGACGATAAGTAATCAAAAGGAGTTTATGAATTCAAATAAATCTTTGGAAGTGTACAAAGTGCAATAATCCATGGATTGATAAATGCATGCATCTAGAAGATTATTTTTTATGTTTAATTATTAAATCCATGTTTTGATTTATAATTAAAATAAGATAATTTCTAAGTATTCCTGAAATCTAGTGGGAGTATTATGTTTAATTTCCTAAATCATATATGTTGTAAAACATATAAAAAGTAATATTCCATATAAGTAAATGTTAAGTCTTAGAATGGAATGAAACTTTACTTGAAAGATTTAGAAAATAAAACATACAACCTTGGAATAAAAGTTTATAAACATGTGCGGTAAATGAATCTAATATAACATGATATATCATTTAGAAAGTCTAAATGGATATGTATAACATGAATAAAATCTAAGTATGACTCAAAGATTTTTCATGAACATCATGTTTTGTTATATCATGCTTGATTATAAGTTGATTTGGCAATATTAATATCTAATCAAAAAATTATTAGATAACTTGTGTAATATTCTATAAGGGAGGTGATTTGCACACTCCCAAAAATGATTGGCACACTCAAAATGTGAGTATGTTGACATTTATACCCTTACAGGATAAGAATAAGTCCAAACAATGTGAGGGTATAAATGTCAACACACTCAAAATTTGAGTGTGCCAATCATTTTTGAGAGTGTGCAAATCACTTCCCATTCTATAAGAATATGTTTGATTATAGAATCACATCCTAAGTCTGGAACAACTTCCAAATTCTATAGATGAACAATTGGTCAATTGTTGTGCAAATTGTCATAGCCAACAAACTTGAAAGTTTGAAGGGCATCAAACACTACACAATAGATATTAATGTTTACGGGAAGTTTTAATAGCATATTGTTGTTGCATACAATGATGCTAATGAAATTGAGATGACACTCAATACTGGTTATGGTAAGGATTTCATCCTTGGTTATTAGTTATGCTTACTAAAAGCATAGTTGCATTATACATTAAGAGAATAAGAATACTTTAAACTTTAAAATGTTTAGAAGTTTGATTATCATAAATTGGTGGTTAAGGATGTCACACATTTTATGAAATATTATATGGCATAATCAAAATTGTTGAGTATGCACATATAAGAACTTCAATAGTTGAATTCTTGAAATAAGTATTTTTAAAATTCCAATAGATTAAAGTTGGATGATTTATGCCTTGTCAACAAGTATGAATGTCATTACTTGAGACATAATTCATCAACAAGAGTTATCATGCATTGATCTATTTAGTACTTGGATAAAGGATGTTAAACAATTATTATAATAAATTTAAATACATGGTATGTTTAATTTATAATAAATTGTATCCTAAATTTGTATGTTTAATCCATGAATAAATGTTATTCTTAATTGTCCGTTGTCAGTTAATAATATGAGAATATTATTAAATCAAGACAAATCTGAAGGTTGGTATAATATACTTAAAGTATATTGATGCGTAGTCATGCCATTTCATATGATATTCAATGATACCAAATATAGGACTTATCCCAACTATATGATGTTACTTATGGATCTTGTCATTAAGTAAATCATAAGAAGTTATCCTCAGACTTGAGATGCAAGATAAGTGTCATAAATGTAATACATTTTTGTGGAACAGCTTAACGCTATACGTAGCTGGTAGTCATAAGGGTTGTTTTCGGAAGTGTTACAAAGTTTGTGGGTTTTGCTTGTAGTCAAGATAGAATTTGTTCATTCAAATTTATTTTTGGAGTTTAATACTGCTGGGCCCCTCGTAGGGTTGTCAAGATGTTTGCATGGCCGTGCCCAATATCTTCCCTGAATATGTTTAGAAGATTTGGTAATCTTGATCAATCACAAACAACGAGAAACAGAATGGTTAATTAAGGAATGACTTTGATCCATATCCTTATTAACGTGGTATTAGAAACAAAAGGATAATAATAATGAGAAATCATTAAAAGGTTCTTCCAGGAGCCTTACTCGAGTTGTACTAGAGGCATCGAAGTGTTGCTAGACGCTAACCGATGTGATTACACTATTAAAATATGTCCAAGTGGGAGCTGTTAGTTTATGGACATTATTTTAGTAGTCGTATGTTAGGATCGAACTCGAGATCACGAGATTGCACAGGTTACGTATGAGACTCGATGTTTAAATAATTAATATAAACTGTTATATTCACACTAAACGACTAAAGAGCGTTAGGTAATTAGTGGAATTGACTAACGGTCGGTAAATGTCAGCGGGATACGAAGAAAGTAAAACAATACAAGAGAAGATTCTAGAAATCCTCTCTTGAGCTTGTTTTGGTCGAAACTATGAAATCCTACATCGGAAATCATAGCAAACTTGATATCTATCATAAGGGTATAAATACATCCCCATGTATTCATCCTTTGACACACTTGATTTCAATAGAACACCAAACTTCTTCTTTTCCTCTCTTGTTCATAGACAACGAGCGAAACCCAAGAAAAGGGATTTGCGAGTAACCTTGAACATTACAAAGTGTTTGTTAAATCTATTGTGATCAAGAACTAGCATTCACATCGAATCGCTAATAGTACGTGTGTACAAGAACGTGATATAACCACACTATTGGTTATATCTTGGATTGAATAACAAAAAGGTAAGGGGTTATTCTTACAATCCACATAAACCCTAATTAGGGTTCATAAGTTGAAGATTGTTTTAATTGATTCTTGTTCGGGCTAGAATAAAAAAGGTGCGTTTAATATTTATTATTGATTAATTAATTACATGTTATATGATCTTGTTATAATTGCTTCCGCTATGTTTACTTGATGTTATTGGTTTATTTATAGGGATAATTAGTAAAATAGCCCGATTGCCCTAGGTCTAGGCATATTTAGCCCTTTTTTGAAAAATTCTCGTTTTAGCCCGGGTTGCCCTGGGCAATTAGTGCATAGCCAACTACAGAATGTCACGTCGGGACAACTTTTTTGTATTTTAGGCAACTTTTTTGTATTTTGAGCAACTTGAAGACACTTGTCATTTTTCGGTTGGTTATATGAAAGTTGCCCAGAGCAACCTGGGCTAAAATGGAAATTTTTCAAAAATAGGCTAAATATGACTAGACCGTAGGGCAACGGGCCACTTTGATAATTTTTCCTTATTTATATGCATGTCATGATATTATAATTCCAACACAAACATATGTTGCAAATGCTTGGTTTTAATAATACAATTTTTTTGTTATATGCATTTGTGAGGATAATAGTTTCCATAACGAAAACAATATATGGCTAAAAAGAATACAAATGACTACACTATACGAGAAGTAAGTTTCTCAAGGCAAATCACAGACAAAAGCAATAACACAAATACCTTACTTAAAAAGAGCGTTAGCAACTTTAGCATTCCCGTATTAAATAACAAAATAATTAATCGCCTTTACCTATCATGCATAAAAATTATAAAGTTTAAATATGTGAAAGCTTATTAAGCTGTTTGCTTTGACTAGAGAATTTTACTCCATTCGTTAACAAAAAAGTCGTTGTAGATTACAAATATATCCGTGTTGGTTCCTAATTCACCGGTTATACGTTCTAGATCTTTGTTACGTACCCTGATATTTGTTACCTTTCATAAATCAACAAACATTGAATCATTTTTTCATCATTACAATACCAAAATCTCTATTAACATAAAGATCGTTTTACCCCTCATAATGGCCATAATCATTTGTTGATGCATGTCGTTGTTCTAAATCAGTTTTCCATTTAACATCATCTTTTTAAGGTTTAGTTTATGATTCCTTGGTAAAACATGCAATCGTATGAGATAAATAATACGGTTTGATTGGATTCTTTAATCGGCGTTTATACTCTTGTTAATTCTAGAGATAGTTTTTGATTATTCTGGTTATCTATCAACATTGTTGAAAGGTTCAAGGAGCAAACGACGGGTGGTAATTAAGCCGCGTGAGCGTGAAGAAGGAAAGCTATCGAGGTGTTGGTCCTCCATGCAACAACAACGATGATTCGAGTGACTACCACTGGTACCAATCAAGCTTTTATAGAGGCATACATTTACATAATTACATTGCAAGTTATATTGTCGTCTCAAGTTTTATAACATGTATTTAGTACTTGTGTTTATAAAACGATGCTTGTCGAATGAGCTTAATCTTTGAGTCACGTCTTGCAATAACTCGTCTACCACTTTCCACTCGTAACTTTTGAGAAAACAATTATTTTTGTTCCTTTTATTAAGATAGTCAAACATCTTTAATGATAGTTTTTCCTGTAAAATTATGCAATATCTAAGAATATGTTACGTTGGTCCTAACAAGTGGAGTGTAATGCTTATATGTGACAATCAATTCGTGGTTTGTTCATATTGAAGGTGCATAAATTAATACTTTAGGTCATCTAGCCCATCTGCTATTCGAATGTGTTGCCTTATTTTGTTCATGTTTCTTGAAAATCGCTTAACCATCAAATCTTTGATCTATATTTAGCTAGTTTCTAATACTAATTATTAATTAATATCATTCATCTTTGTAAATGCTTTTGTTTGTTTTGTGTTGAAATTAATAGCAATGGAGCTTTCAAGTTATTTATCTATGCAACATCTTTTTCTTCTGTCAACGTTCCTTCAAATACTCGTGCCCGTGTATCCAATTGGGGTAAACTATGGTACAAAGGGTGATAACCTCCCTTCACCTAGAGAAGTTGCACAATTTCTTAAAGAGAGTACAATCATTGATCGCATCAAGATTTTTGATATGAATACTGAAATAATCAAAGCTTTTGCTAACACGGGGATCTACGTGACAGTTACTGTTCCGAATGGGGACATCCCATCCCTAGGGGACGCTGATAAGTCCGATAAATGGGTCAAGGACAATATTAAGCCATACTATCCGGGCACAAAAATTCATTACATTGCTGTTGGTAACGAGATCCTCCATTGGGGGACAAAGGAACAAATAGATGGTTTAGTCCCCGCCATGAAAAAACTCCATCAAGCGTTGGTCAAGGCAGGGATGCCTGACATAAAAGTCACAACACCGCACTCACTTGGGATTATCCTCTCTTCAGACCCACCCAGTTCTGGTGCATTCAGACCTGGATGGGACTTAGGCATCATTAAACCGATGCTTCAATTCTTAAACGAAACCAAATCTGGGTTCATGGTTAACCCATATCCCTACTTCGGGTATTCACCAGGTAACGATAGTTTTGCTTTGTTCAAAGAAAACGCCGGGTTTAAAGATCCTGAAACCGGTAAAGAATACGATAACATGTTTGATAGCTTGATGGATGCCATTCACATCGCTATGAAGAAATTGGGATATGGAGATGTGCCAATTGTCGTTGGTGAAACAGGGTGGCCATCACTTGGCGAACCATGGCTTACGTGGGTGAACGTTGACAATGCTAAATCATATAACGAAGGGATGATTAAGAAGTCTAGCTCGAGTGTTGGAACACCTCTAATGCCCAATAAAAACTTTGAGATCTACATTTTTGCATTGTTTAACGAGAACCAAAAGGATGGTTCACTCGCAGAGAGGAACTTTGGTCTTTTTAAACCTGATTTCACTGAGGTTTACGACATTGGAGTGATGAATGGAACAACATCAAAGCCAAAATCACATGTAAGAAAATCGTACATAAAAGGTTTTTTTTTTTTTCATAGAAGTTAATTATTAATAACTAGAAATTAATAATATTTGGGCTTTGCTATTGTCTAGGGTCCTGCGGCATCTCCATCATCACAGTCACCGGGCTCGGGCTCAGGCTCTGGTGATACACAAGCAAAGTCCGGTGATAAAACTCCTTACGACCAGAGTGATGCTGCTTATGGTTCACAAACAACGGCAGGAGCTGCAATTCTTATTATATTGGCTGCATTTTTTTTCTCATAGCTAGGTAATAATTTGAGGTTATATTTGAAATCGTTGGAGTATAGATTTTGGCATTGTTAGAGGAAATAAACGATTTCAATATTTTTGTCCATGCTAGTGGTTATTAGAGTAAACTAGATTTCAAAAACATGTATTTGAGATCCTAAAGGGTAATGTATAAACAACAAAAGATATATCATTATCAACTATCCGGGTATCCGCGTGTTGCTGATACCCGTCAATTGATTTATTTGCGATCAATATTATGCTAAAATAGTTACGACATCGACATAAGTATTATCTTACAAACATATGCGAAAAATGTCATTGCAAAATGAGATATATGCACACAGATATGACAACGATTGATATGCATAATTGATTTACTGAGTAAAATATGGTTCAATTGTATCATCCATTTAGCATTATCTTTCATATTCTTTAAAACAAGCTTCATTAAACCTTCAACAACATTTGTATCAGTTTCTATCCTTTATAAAGTAATCACACATTTATCATTATCCACAACGGATTGAGAAACATTTTCGTTAACAATTTTGCTCAATTTTTTATTCTCTTGACACTTTACATAACAATCTCAATTTTGCTCCTTGCGTTTTTCTGCATGTTTAATTGATACATGCAACATGAATAGATTATATGTAGTCTAATCAGATGCAAATTTTCATTTCTCTCAGTTTCATTTCAAACTACAAGAAAGATAAACAAAATGATATGTTATTTAATTCTTTATTGTGTTTAAGAGTCACACATAATATATATTTAGTATAAACTTAAAAGAATACACTTACATACACATTACACAACTTAGGAATAGAATATATGTTTTAAAACTTTGGCTGACCCGACCAGTTCAACCTGTTGAACCAGGAACCAGTAATGTTGTCGGGCCATTACTACCTAGCTTTTTAGTACTTAAGAGTAATGGGTGTAGTCATTTTTGGATAGCGGCAAACAAACGTGGATCGAAGCCATGGTGCCGCCACTATACCACATGCGTAGTAACAAATTGCATGCGTTAGAAAAAACAAAATGATCACCGTTTTGCTTATAAATCTCAAATCGTGCTGTACAATTACGTCAACAACTCGAATTTCGATCGCGGAATGCTAGATCGCGAGTTATATCGAGCACAAGTAGCAAACATGAGAGACACGATATACTACAAATAACCGACAAGAATATGCACACGTTATACCCTCATACCAAATCTTTATTAAATAACCTAATAAAGTTATTACAACGACGAAGAAGAATGTTGAGAACTAGCATTCCCCCTCATCTCTATTTATAGAGATGAGGGGGTAAAGAAACCATGTTAGAGTCGGCTAAGGAATACCCAACCGACCTTTAGCTTGCCTTGCACTCCAAGCTAACTAATCCTAGTTCTAGTCTACTCCTAATCAATATTACAATGTACACTTAAGTCCTAATCTATATCTAAGTTTACTACTAATTTCTTACAATTTCCACCTTAGGGGTAACATTTAAACATAACTGATACTCAACACCTTTTTCTAGTGCTGGAACCTCGAACTAGGGACCACCTTGTCGACTAGGCATTGTACTTCAGTAATTTTCCATGATTAGCTTCTGCAGACTCCATCACTTTCTTCTCTTCAGCAGCATTACCTTCTGCACCCTCTTGACCAAGTACTTCGGTTACCGTAATGTCTGCCCCCACCTTTATACCAAGGTGTATCTTTTTCTCGCTCGTTTACCAAGCAGTCCATGTTTGTCTTTTCTTCTAGTTGCTTGTCCTCCAACTTTCTTTGAGCCATTGCAGCATCATCATTACTATCCTGAACAACCTCAACTTTACGATTTTCCCGAGCTCCCTGCAGTTCCACCTCAAACCAAACACGTTTAGCAACATATACTCCATGGACTTCTGTTTTAATACCAGAACCAAGTTGTTTGAACCCAACTTGCTTATAACCAAGTTGCTTAAATCCAACTTTTTTTGAACTTCCATGCTTTTGTACAACAAAAGTTGTCACTTTTGCTTCAAGAGTATACATGCAGTTCTTTTTCCTGATCCCGGTCATCATAACCCGAAAACTTTTTATCACCTTGACTCTACCCATCTGCATCTTCACATAACCCTGTTTTTTAAGTGTACCTAATGAAATCAAGCTTTTTCTTAACCCTGGAATAAAGCTTAAACCATCATCCAATTGTATATTCACTTTTCCTGCCCCTATGATAGTGCATGTCCTGTTATCACCTAACTGAACCGAATCACCGTCAATATACTTGAAGTTGATAAGGCGAAAAGTGTACCGCTTTTAAGGGGTCATTTAAGCCTGAATTTGAGATTATTTGATCAAATATTGCCCTAAATCGTTCCTTTTGTCATTTTAGGTACTTCTGGAGAGAAATCTGGAAAAGGAAGCATTTTGGACGTTTTTGGAGCATAAAAGTGAAGAAAACGACAAAGCCTCAAAATCCTTGCAGGGAACAGTACCTAACGACGTCAAGGGTTCATTCATGACGGCGTCAAGAGTGGCAAAAGAGGTGGAAGTGGAAAATACACGTGACGATCCAGAATGTTTTTAGGCTTATTGGCCTGATGGCGTCACCTAGCCCATCAGGGTCCAAATACACGTGACGGCCCAGAGCTCATTCCTACATGACGGCGTCAGAAATGGATCTAGGCAATACGAATTTCATCATGGCGGCGAGTTGACGACGTCAGAGGTTAACACATGACGCCGTCAGGATGCATAGTCTATATATATTTTTCCAATTTTTCATTGTAATGTGTGGAACTTTGTGTGGTATATTAGGGCATAAACCCAAGACGAATTTTACAGCTTTTTCAAGGGTTTCAACCCCTTGATTCTTCCATGTTCAATTAAAGATAAGTACTTATTCAAATCATTCAATATGTCTATGTGTTGTGTGATTATATCTTACGCTTGTCTTCTCTTTAACATGCTAGGCTAGGTTTCTATTGTGTTTACTTAGATGTAGTGAAACCTAGATGTTCTTTATGGGTTGATTGTTTGTTTATAATTGTTACGGATGATTGTATTCGATGTTAGGCTTAAGAAAACTGGCAGACTTCCATTGGTAACTTGCTTGAACGTGTTAAGAAACATGATCGGAGGTGTACTACGATTTTTGGTTGTATTTAATGCGTAAGAGAATTCTAATGATCCCATGTTAGGAGCTTCTAACGGCTCGACATAGGAGTGAAGTAGGATCTTATAGAGTTAGGGAATATTGTACACGGCCCTACGACTGGTATTGAGGAATATAACCCATCATCCATGCAATTGTAACAAGCTAATCAACCTGTAAAAGATATCTAGGGAGTAATGAAATCTAAGTAAACACAACTTTTCTCATTATTGTTTCCACCACATTAGTACAATAGTTTAATTTTCATTTCTTTTATTTTATTTTGATTGCATCTTTAGTTAATTGGGTTAGTTGGCTAGCAACTAATTCCGCCCACTCCTTCAAAACCCGAGATTTCACTTGCTTTCTATAAAATATAAAAATACAAAAAGAATCATCCCTCACCTCTAGACCTAGTTTAGCAGGCTTTCTAATCCTAGCGACACTATTCCTGAGTTGAACGATCAATCCCCCGGTACTTGTCACTATACTATACTACAACGATCAGGTACACTGCCTGGTGGGGGTTGTAAGCTTCTCAAGATCCCTTGAGAGGTAAAACCTGTTGCGAGGGCGCAATTCCCACGTATCAAGTTTTTGGCGCCGCAGCCTGGGAAATAGTTATTGTCTAGCACTAGTACAAAAAGTTCTATTGGTCATGCATGGTCGATTTTGAAATGTCACACTGTAACATTTATACATGACTAAATGTACCAGAATAAAATGAACAGCCACACTTGATCCGACTTGTGTGACTATTTTGGAATTCTATTGTCACACATTTGAATATTTATGTGACTAGAGGTAACTGGAAAATTTTTTTTGGATTATTTAGTCACTTTTAATTCGAGACGTGTGACAGATACAAATGAGCTTGAAACATTAGTCACACTATAGATATACATATGTGACAAATATATGTCACACAATTTAAAAGTGTGACCAAAATAGATATATGGTCACATGAGGTAATTGTGTATGTGACTAAATTATATAGTCAAGTTTGTCACACATTATTTAAACGTGACTGTTATTCTTTGCTGAATGTTTAGCCACATAGCGTTTGAAATGTGTGACAACTGAAAAGTAAGTTTGAAGCGTTAGTCACGATATGCATTTAATAGTGACAAACATATATGTCACACACTTGAAGAGTGTGACCAAATGTCATATATGGTCACACGAAACCATAGAAACATGATTAAGTGTAACGAAAATTCGATACATATGGTCACGTAAGTAAATATGAGTCTATAGTTTAGTGTGTGTTTGCTTGCCACAACCTAATGTGTAGTCACATTTAATTGTAGCACGATCATGTGACTATAGGCTTTACAATAGTCACACCATATCACAAATGTGTATCTAAATTATGTTTATTGCCACATTATAAGTGTATTATATGTGCAATACATTCAAAATAGTCACATTGTGATATTTATGTGACTATTATTTATAGCAAAATGTGAACTCGGTTATCATTAACCTTGATATTAGTCACATTGAGTGTTTGTGTGACTAAATTGAAGATGTTATATATAGTCACATGAAGTATTTATTTAGGTGTCTAAATCATAGTCATATTTTGTCACACATTATTTAAGTGTAGTCACAATTCGATACATATAGTCACACATTTCGGATAATTTATGTAATTTTGAGGGATTAGATATGGATTTTATAGTTTCTCTAGTTTGAGTCTAATTTGATATTAACTGCATTAATTGAGTTCAGACTATTAGTCGATCATGACTCTTCATTTGCCCCATTACAATGCTGCTAGTTATACTTAGAACTGCTAAGTATAATTAGATGTTGTGATCATTGTGCATATGTTATGGCTTGTGTTTTCATTGTTTCTAGACTAACATTTTGCAGGAAAGGCAAAGAAAAAGCTGTTTGGATTGGAATTTGGGTGAATGCAAGTAACTCAGAACTTAATGCTGCTAGGCATAAATTAATGTTGCTAGGCATAAGTTAATGCTGCTAGGCATAAATTAATGTTACTAGGCATAAATCAAGCTTAATGAATAGATGAAAAATCAAGCTTAATCAAGCTTTAATGAAGCAAGAAAGTTAAAATTCATATAATAATAAACAAAAAAAAAAAAAAAAAACATTAGTATCCATAACAAAAGTAAAATAAAGCAGTTCATACATATAAAAAGTTTAACAATTAAATTTCGGAGATTTCTCCGGATCAAACGAAAAATAATGCACATTATCGTAGTCAATGGAGTCGAATCTATCTTCCTCACTCAAAAATCCAACATCAGCCGCATCCTCTTCCACTGAACCAACCCGCGACTTTGATCGCTTGTATTCCTTCTCATCTTTCTTAACTTGAAGCAAACTTGCTTTGTGTCTTGCCTTGTTTCTTCAAGAACTCCACGACTCATACCACTCTTCAATGTTAAACACCTTCTCTGGTTTCCTGAAATCAAATAAGCATTAGATGATAAATTTACAGACTATCCTTTTAATTTGGTATTCTTATATGATGTATATATAATGTAACATTCTAATATTAAAGATTATTATTTTGATAAATTTATACAGATTCTTCTTTGATGAAATGTACCTTGTTCTTTTCTTGTTTCCAGCCATAACTTCGATCTTAAAAGATTGTTTAAAAAGTGTGTGTTGAAAGGCTAAGTGATGGCCTTAAAAAGGGATGCGACATACGCCTAGGGAATTTTGAAAGTCTCAACATTAAAGATTATTGCAATTTACCAAGTTTAACGTCACATTAGCATGTGAAATGCAATAATCACTCGTGCCTAATTGTAATCATTTTAATTTTACACATTAAATGCGCGCTCCTAAACATTCTATAATTTTATTTTTAAACTTTTAATGGTAATAAGCATTGTAAGCTAAGTGGTTTCAAATGTTAGAAAATATAGTAAGAATAAACATAATAGTATTAATCTAGTTATTAGTTGTGTAAAATTTGTGTTTGTGACAGTGTTTACTCCCTGAATTGGCAAACTTCAACAATGTTATGACTTGATTAATAAAGAGATCCAATACTTTTGTTTTGATCGATGTTACTTGGTTGATAGATGAAATAATAATTTAGATTTTGTTGAGAAAGAAATGAAGAATAAGAAGAGAAGCATGATGGTACAACAAGGGAACAAGCAAAATGTTTACATTAAGTCAAATAAAATTGAGGTATAACAAACACATTATAAAATTGACTTCATAAAGTCAAATAAAGTATAGTGTAACACACAGCTCTGCCTTGTTCTTTCTTTCTCTCTCTTACTACTACACCCTAAGTTAGATCGGAAGCATATGGTAACATACTTAGATCGCTTCTATATTGACCATAAGTTTGACAGATGATTTGGTTTATCTGATTACTTAGTTGTTTTTTTGATTTATTTGATTATTTCATTGTTTGTGTTTATTTAATTAGTGTTATTTAGTGTTAGGGTTTATGTATGATATGTATATTTGTGTTTTTTATTGTTAGGGTTTATGGTTGTTTTTTAGTTTTAGTGCTAATATTTAGGCTAAAACATCAAGTATCAAAGATGGAAGAAGTATCAATGATGGATGAAAAGACACCACTTTCGAGTATGAACATAAACTTGTTCTGGTATTGTTCATCCATTATTGATTCATCTTTGTTCTTTGTCAAGGATGGGTGAACCGACACCACTTTCAAGTATGAACATAATATGTATCAAAGATGGAAGAAGTATCAAGGATGGATGAAAAGACACCACTTTCAAGTATGAACATAAACTTGTTCTGGTGTTGTTCATCCATTCTTGATACATCTTTCCTCTTTGCCAAAATACATAAACAATGAAAATATTTTATCTTAGGATTAGGTTGAAGTACCATAAACATATCAAGAACTTAAAGAGTTTTTTCATGTATTTAGTTACAATGAAAATATTTTCATTGCATTGTTGATATAAATTTAATATGATTTCATTGATTCATGATTAGCTCTCTAATGTCGTTGGACCTACATAACTAATATGTATGTTCGTCACATCTAAGTGAGCAATATAAATGATAGTAAGAATTTGGTTGCTAAGAACTTAAAACTCAATTATCAGGGCAGATCTATCTAACGATGTAGATGGGTTCCATCGCTTTAAATGAACCCCATTTTCTAACTATGTTTAATGGTTCTTTCAATAATCAAAATTAAACATCGTTAGAAAACGGGGTCCAATTAAAGCGATGGAACCCATCTACATCGTTAGATAGATATGGCCTGATCATTGAGATGTCTTCAATGCGATAATGATATAGTGTGTATTGTTCATGACAGGCCACACTCCTTCATTGTCGCAGTCAAGATGAGTGATGTTACTTAGACTCTACTCTTTACTCAACATTTGTAGATTGTTTGTATCATTATGTTTGCTTTATATATATGTATGATGTATTTTTGATATAAGAATTATGTTGCATTTGTATTGAGAGAATAAGGAAGAAAAGTGGCGGATGTGTGTGCGAATATTTAGGCTAAAACATCCAAGTATCAAAGATGGAAGAAGTATCAACATGGGTGAACAGACACCACTTTCAAGTATGAACATAAACTTGTTTTAGTGTTGTTCATCCATGTTGATTCATCTTTGCTCTTTGTCAAAATACGGAAACAATTATCAAGTATAATTTGTAGGTTCGATGCTTGAATTTAGCATCTTCGTCTTCCAGCATGTTGGTAGGTTAGAGATTCAAGGCTGAATAATATGTTGTTGTTGGCTAGGGTAGAAAAGATGGTAGTTCATTGCATTGTTATTATAAGTTTAATATGATTTCATTCATGCACGATTAGCTCTCTAATGTCATAGAATCTACATAGTTAATATGTATGTTCGTCACATCTAAGGGAGCAATATAAATGATTGTAAGAATCTGTTTTCTAATAACTTAAAGCTCAATATTAGGGCAAATCTATCTAAAGTTGTAGAACGGTTCCATTACTTAATTTGGAAAACCTCTACTATACTTTTAATCATTTTAAACTTATCTATACATCTTATAATGCATCTTTGACTCTCTCTCTCTTCCAATTTTTTAAGATTTTCATTTATACATTTTAAGTAAATACAACAAATTAAGCTATATGTACAATCAATTTAAGGATTAGCACCTACACACATTGACTGGTCAACACTTATAATTAATATATATAACATTTAAAACACCTTTTTAATTAAAAGTATCATTTATAAACCACAATGTACAAACAAATCACTTATAATATATAATATTTACAAAGCTTATCAAACACACTTCACACAATCCAACATATACTTAATACTCTATCTCACACTCAAAATTATTAAAAGTTAAAAAACTAAAAGT
Source organism: Artemisia argyi (assembly GCA_030686995.1). Classification (NCBI taxonomy): domain Eukaryota; kingdom Viridiplantae; phylum Streptophyta; class Magnoliopsida; order Asterales; family Asteraceae; genus Artemisia; species Artemisia argyi. The sequence goes on along the minus strand of CM060695.1, from coordinate 130,192,126 downwards.
ATTAAAGGTACGTACATTTGTATTTTAGTGTATCTTGTATTTAAAAAATGGCCCAAAGAGTACATATGGTAAGATGCAAGGTTTTCAAGATCGGAATCAGATCCTACCCCGGATCATTTTCGTCTTTGCAAGATCATGATCGTCTGATCGGATCGGATCGGGATCGTAAGATCCTACTAGATATAATGTCATTTTCTTAATAGTCTCGCTCTTTAACATGTAGTTTCCTTGTAAAATCGGATACATGAACTTGCATGCCTACCTTAACTCATTTTGTTTGAGTCAAATGCGTGTATCGAGTCACAATGAATGTTTTGCAGGATTTTTAGGATGAAAACATATTTTATATTACTTACAAGTTGAGAACTCAACAATAACTCGAGTCAAACTCATTAAAGGTTGAGCTCACCACCATCACAGTCAAGCCTCCATTTTTTCCCTAAAATTTTAAACAGGTGCTCATTTGATAGGCTTTCAATCTCTAAAATTTTAATCAGGTGCTCAAGATCTCAAGATCCGCCCCTAATTTTTCCCCAAAAATTTCAATCTCCCGCTCAAGATCCCGCCTCTTTTTCCCCAAAATCAAAACACTAACACTTACACTAGTTAGATCTATCTTCTATCTATTCATCTATTTCTCCTTTTCTATAGAACTGACTCACACCACCGCCAAACTTCACAGCCTTATCTCGTCGTGGTTCCACCAATCATCGATCCTCCACGCCATCACCGTCATCAAGACAAGGGAACTATATGGGAGAGTTTGTTTGCTTCGGTTGTTTGGTTCGAGATAACCACCACGTCCACCACCATCACAGTCAAGCCTCCATCACCCTCTCGATCATGTTATCCGGGATCGAGAAAGTTTGAACTAGGCTTGAGCTTGACTCGAAAAGCTAGATTTATCTGTAAAGATGTGTTTTCTGATACAAATTAAAATTGAAATATAATATAACCTAAGAATTAAATTAGGTTCGACTTCAGCTCGAAAAGCTTGATACATTCATAAATAAATATTTACACTTAGTACACTTAAAAAAAACATATTTTATATTACTTACAAGCTCGAGAACTCAACAATAACTCGAGTCGAACTTATATAAGATTGAGCTCAACTCATTAAACATTTCAAGCTCATTTTTACCCAAAATCAAAACACTAACACTTAACTAGTCAGATATCCCGCCCCAAATTTTTCCCCAATGATGCGTGGGGTTTGTACAAGGCTTTACCTCTCGAGGGATCTCGAGAAGCTTACAACCCCCACCAGGCAGTGTACCTGATCGATGTAGTATAGTATAATGACAAGTACCGGGGGATTGATCGTTCAGCTAGGAATAGTGTCTCTAGGATTAGAAAACCTAAAGACTAGGTCTAAAGATGAGAGATGATTCTTTTTGTATTTTTTATATTTTTAGGAAAGCAAGTAAAAATCTCGGGTTTTAAGGATTTGGGCGGAATTAGTTGCTAGTCAACTAACCCAATACTAAAGATGCAATCAAAATAAAATATTAAAATGAAAATAAACTATATTAAACTAAAGTTGTGAGCAATATGTGGGATAAATGTGTTTACTTAGATTTCACTACTCCCTAGATATCTTTTACACGTTAATTACTTGTTATACTTGCGTGGATGACGGATTGTATTCCTTAATACCATTCATGGGGTGGCGTACTTACTTCCCCAATCCTATGAGTGCCTACTTCACTCCTATGTCGAGCCGGCTAAGAAGCTCCTAACATGGGATCATTAGAATTTACTCATGCATTAAATACAACCAATAAAACCTAGTACACATCGGTTCATGTTTCCTAAGACGTTCAAGCATGTTACACAATGGAGATCTGCCAGTTTTCTTAAGCCTAACATAGAAATTATTCATCCAATACAACCATAAACAAGTAATCAACACATAATTAACATCTAGGTTTCATTAGATCTAAACAAACACAAGATAGATCTAGCCTAGCATGTTGAAATAAAGACAAGCACAAGATATAGACAACCAACACATAGACATATTGATTGAATTAAGAGAAGACTTATCTCAATAGCACATGAAAGGATTCAAGGGGTGAAAACCCTTGAATTTACTATAGAATACGAGCTAGGGTTCACAAAGTTCGGCCCTAGGGTTTCTCCACACACGTTCCTCTTAATGAATGAAAAATAGAAAACTATATATAGATTTTGGAAGGTGACGGCGTCAAGAACAAATGGTTGACGCCGTCATCTCGCCGCCAAATGGTTCCTCGGACTGCCTAGATCTGGATCTGACGCCGTCATGTGTACAGCTTATGCAGGCCGTCATGATTTTAACTCTTGACGCTCTAGTTGTGACGCCGTCAGGTTTCTTCTGGGTCGTCATGGATTTAACTCTTGACGCCATCAGGAATTTCCTCTTGACGCTGTCATACACTGTTTCCAGCATGGAAAATTAAGTCTTTGGCGTTTTCTTCACTTTTATGCTCCAAAAACGTCCGAATTGCTTCCTTTTCCAGATTTTCCTCCCAAAGTACCTAAAATCACAAAAGGAACGATTTAGGGTAATATTTGATCAAATAAATTCAATTCCGGGCTTAAATGACCCCCTAAAAGTGGTTCATTTTTCGCCTCATCACCCAAAAATTTCAATCTCCCGCTCAAGATCCCTCCCTTTTTCCCCAAAATCAAAACACTAACACTTACACTAGTCAGATCTATCTTCTCTCTAGTCAGATCTTACACTTTTATGCTCCAAAAACGTCCGAATTGCTTCCTTTTCCAGATTTCCCTCCCAAAGTACCTAAAATCACAAAAGGAACGATTTAGGGTAATATTTGATCAAATAAATTCAATTCCGGGCTTAAATGACCCCCTAAAAGTGGTTCATTTTTCGCCTCATCACCCAAAAATTTCAATCTCCCGCTCAAGATCCCTCCCTTTTTCCCCAAAATCAAAACACTAACACTTACACTAGTCAGATCTATCTTCTCTCTATTCATCTCTTCTCCTTCTCTCTAGAACCGACTCACACCACCGCCACACTTCACCGCCTTATATCGCCGTGGTTCCACCAACCATCGCTCCTCCACGCCATCACCGTCATCAAGAAAGGGAACTGTATGGGTGACTTTGTTTGCTTCGGTTGTTTGGTTCGAGATAACCACCACCATCACAGTCGAGCCACCATCACCCTCATCTCACCTATCCTACTTTGTTCATGGGTATGCTCAAACACATATTTAATTTATATTTTCTTAAATGTGTAATCGAATATAAAATGATTTACATTGATTTTCGTGGATTAAACTAGCCTAAAACATGTTTTTGATTATAAATTCGTGTGGTGGTAATCATTGCAGGTAGACTTATTAAGACGAAATTGTTTTCCTGTTTATTGGAATAGAGACAATCAACGTGTTCTGAGAGGCCACTGTTTTGCTCGTAAAGGGAGTCTTGATTGGTTTCCACTCCGGGAGGATGTTGCTGAAGAGTTGGAGTTTGCTTATCGCAGTTGCGTAAGTAAGCTATCAAAAGATTAACATAACATCTGTTATATAGGAAATTAACTCAAATATGGTTGCGTTTGTCAAACTGTTTTATTTGTACCAAATGATAGTGATTTGCTTGCTTGGTAATGTGTTTGACATTTATTCGTTCCACGTTTGGCACTGCATAAAATTGCAACCAATTGTATATTATTTGTTGCCCGATTCGATATGCAACCCGTATATTTGTTTTTGAGGCTAAACTTATATTTGGGACATCTAATGTTGTCGTCTTTTATGTTAGCATTAATCACGTTACTTGTTTCTTGCAGGGGCTACATGCTATTTTCACGGGAGAGGATGATACATGGGATGTCTGGCTAAAAATTCCCTCAGCTGGATTTTCTGGCACACTTCATTTTCGAGGCGTGGGTATGCTCCATCTCAGTCACCAAAGCCAACCCATGTATATTTTTACTGTTTCATGGTTGACAGATCTTATATTATGCAGTGTTATTAGTGCCTTGGTTTCTTACATTTCCCATATTTTTTTGCAGAAAGAAACTGAAATTAGACTCAGATGTAAGCCACTTTTTATGTTGTTAACAATTTCATTTTCTAATGATAACACCATTGTATTTCTTAATTTATATTGCAGGTGACCACTCCAATGGCCATTGAAACTTTGGAAAACGTACCAGTAATGGAAACAGTGGTAAGTAATAAAATATCCACCTTTGATTTTTTTAGTTTTACATACATGACTAATGTACCGTGTTTTATATATACATATAGGAACCTGTTAAAACTATCGGACATACGAAAACGCTTAAGCCACGACAAACTGGTTCTACAGGTTACACCACCAACTATGATACCAAATATTAGTGAACAAAATACAGGACTAAAATTAGTACCAACGAAGCGAAAACATTTGGTATCTAGTGAAACCTTGCAAAAGCAAGCTAAGGCGGCGAAGAGTCAACAGGTTTTAACTTATGATAGTTGAGAATTTGATTATATATGACATTACAATTATATATATATTTGCTTAATTTATATACATTCGATTTTTATTGAATTTGAAATACAATTGTATATATATTTGCTTCATTTATATACATTCTGTTTTATATATATTTACTAGCAGTAGTAACTCTGCTCCAGCAGTACTAACGTGGTACTAGTATTAACTCTCCTATCATGTTTGTGCAGATAGTTGAACCGGTGGCTCATCTAGTTCTATTATGTTGTGAGCTTTGACATGTTCTAGTCCTGCTCTCATCTTGATGTATTGATATGCAGCAGCCTACATTTTCAAGGCTTTTATATCCAGATGATGAGATTAGATCAATGGGAGAAAAACTTGTAAGTTTAACTGCAAATTTTATTAGTATGTTCATTGTTTTGGATTAAAAGTCTTCATGATTTTGTTTGAATTACTGCTGATCATGTTTGTGTTAATATTGCTTAGATGGATTTAGTGCAGCTCATGAACTTCAAAGAAAATGTGGTCAAGTATTTACTACTGCTAGCACAAAAGTTACTACTACTAGTTAAAGTTGGTACTACTCAGAGATTAAGACCGCTCGAAGTTGCTACTTGCTTATGGAAAAGATTATAGATACTTATAAAGAAACTATTGTAAGCCGACTAGGACTCCTTGATGTATAAAAGGATGTCCAATTTTATATTTTGTTCAGTTATATACATTCCAATTTTATTGTATTTGAATTTGTTTTGATATATATTTGAATTGTTTTGATATATATATATATATATATATATATATATATATATATATATATATATTGATTTTTTAAATGTGACTAAAAGATGCATATAGTCACACTTATTAACACTTTTGGTCACTGTTTGCTTTAGTCGTTGTGTGACTAAATATTACCGAAGGCCACACAAACATAAAATTCATGTGGCCATTGGATGATCTATAGTCACACAAAATACACATTTCTTCACTTTAAACAACATATGGTCACACTTATTTACACTTTTGGCCACTGTTTGATTAATGGTATGTGACTAAATACCCAAAACAAACATGCTTTGTGTGACTAAATATTACAAAAGGCCACACAAACATAAAATTCACGTGGCCATTGGATGATCAATAGTCAAACAAAATACACATTTCTTCACTTTAAACAACATATGGTCACACTTATTAACACTTTTGACTACTGTTTGCTTAATGGTATGTGACTAAATACCCAAAACAAACATGCTTTGTGTGACTAAACATTACAAAAGGCCACACAAACATAAAATTCATGTGGCCATTGGATGATCAATTGTCACACAAAATACACATTTCTTCACTTTAAACAGCATATGGTCACACTTATTAACACTTTTGGCCACTGTTTGATTAATGGTATGTGACTAAATACCCAAAACAAACATGCTTTGTGTGACTAAATATTACAAAAGGCCACACAAACATAAAATTCACATGGCCATTGGATGATCAATAGTCACACAAAATACACATTTCTTCACTTTAAACAGCATATAGTCACACTTATTTACACTTTTGGCCACTTTGTGTTAAATTGTATGTGACTAACTCCAAAAAAACAACACCCATTGTGTGACTAAATAATCACAAACATCACATTTATTGTATATTCATGTGGCCACAGGACGGGAAATAGTCACACAAAATACACATTTACTTGAATATATCATCTCAAATGTCACATATATTATATATTTATGTGGCCAAAGGACGAACAATAGTCACTCTCAAAAAATATTCGTGTGACTATAAGGTGTTTACGGTCACTGATAATGACTAATCCAACAAAACTTGTGCCTAATTTGTCACACATATTCGGAGTTTTGGTCACTCTTTTTCGATGGAAAAGGCCACGAACTTAACAATGTGACCATATGCCACCTACGGTGGCGGGACCTTTAGTGACACACAATGAAAAAAAAACGTATGTGACTATATGCAAATCGACACACATTTTTGGCGTGACCAATACAACTTTTTGTACCAGTGTAGGTTAAAATTTCTTTTTATTAGGTCTACTTGATGGATTCCTTTCTAGTAAGATTTTTTATTTTTATTTTTAGGTTTTCTTTAGTCTATCTTATTTCTTCGTTTCTTTGTTCGTAACCTTTACCATCCGACATCATGGAAGGTGGTAATATCTTTGATCTCATCAACCCATAACAATAAAACCACCCACAAAACCCACCACTAGCAAACCAACCTCATAGGCCCCGAACTTTAGGAGAGTATTCCCGTCCTAGCCACCAAGGCTATCGGAACACCAATGAGCTCACTCAAGGAGCCAATGTGTCCCCCTTGCGATCCGACACCATCCGGTTGGTGCAAAGCGGATGTGCATTCCATGGACTTTGTTCCGAAGATCCTAATCAACATCTCAAGGATTTCCTTAAAATCGTAGATTCCATAGACCTTGATGTTGGAACTAGAGAGTCGACCCGATTACGTCTATTCCAATTCTCTCTACGTGATCAAGCTAGTCAATGGCTTGAACCTTTACCCGCTGGATTGATCACCTCATGGGATGATCTCACTTCTCGTTTCCTTGCTCAATTTTTTCCACCGGGGAGAACTACCAAGCTTAGAAATGATATCTTGATGTTCCAACAACGTGCTAGTCCCTAGCAATCTTTTTAGAAAACTTGATGGATTTTAAACTCTTTACCAAAAGCCATCACTTCTGGAGTAGCCAGGTGTAAGAACTGTGGCACACCTGATAACCGTGTGATTTTGAGCAAACCACCAGCTTCCAACGGATTTGATAAGTCTTTACCAAGAGCCGTTTGCTCCTGGACTAGCCAACTCTTGATGGACCTAGTCAACATCTTGGTGAGCTGATTACCAATTATGGATTTTTCCACGGCCTTTACCACAAGCCATAATCTTGCGGGCTAGCCAACTCATTTGTTTTCGGGGAGTTGATGAACCACACAATTTTGGGCAAATTGCCAGCCGTCAACGGATTTGAGTTGTCTTTACCAAGAGCCGTTTGCTCCTGGACTAGCCAATCCCTTTTGTCGCTTAGACAAGGCGGACTGATTACCACAAAAATTTTGAAATAAAGTGAAAAAATTTTGAAAATTTTGGCCAAAAACGGGGGTACTTGAAAGATATTTGTTAAAATTCGTTAGAATTTCCCCCCCACACTTAGAAATGAATATTGTCCTCAATATTCAAAGTCCCGGCTATTATGCCGAAGCTATGAACGTAAAAAGCCAAGATTCGAATCTAACTGCGGAAATACCAATTTCACTTTATTTCTATATATATACAACTTTTTTTTTTTTTTTCTTTTTTTTTTTTTTTTTTTTTTTTTTTTTTTAGACTTATATACATATATACATTTTTTCAAACAGCGGGGGGTTGGCCATTCCCCTACACTCGGTGGTAGAAAATAGAAAGAATCAGAGATACGGGTGAAAACCCGTATTGTTGCTAGTTTTTGGTCATTGAGTCGCTAGCTTGACTCTATCCCCGAATTCAATTGTCCTTGGGGAAAGTTTGGAGATCCGGGACGACCATGGATGGTACGTCCTCTCCAAAGTAGTGCTTTAACCGATGTCCATTCACTTTGAAGTTAGGACCGTCATTTTGAGATAATTCGACGGTCCCATAAGGATAAACTTTTGTGATGGTGAATGGACCAGTCCATCGGGTTTTGAGCTTTCCCGAGAAGATCTTGAGTCTAGAGTTGAAAAGAAGGACTCGATCACCAACGTTAAAAACGCGGTTTTTGATTTTTGAGTCATGAATCTTCTTTATCTTTTGTTTATAGATCAAAGACTTCTCGTAAGCTTGATCACGAAGTTCGTTTAATTCATTGAGTTGAACTTTTCTGTGATCACCCGCTGTTCTGAGGTCGAAATTGGCATGCTTGAGGGCCCAATAGGCTTTATGCTCAAGCTCGATCGGAAGATGGCACGCTTTCCCGTACACAAGTTTATAAGGCGTACACCCAATGGGTGTTTTGTAAGCCGTACGGAAAGCCCAAAGTGCATCATCTAATTTGTCCGACCACGATGCACGATTTTCTCCTACAGTTCTCTCCAATATTCTTTTAATGCCCCGATTGGACACTTCGACTTGTCCACTTGTTTGAGGGTGGTACGCAGTGGAAAGACGGTGAGTCACACCGTACTTTTGCATGACTTTGTCAAACTTGTCATTACAGAAGTGCGTACCACGATCGCTAATAATAGCACGTGGAGTTCCGAATCGGGCAAAGAGAGCTTTTAAAAATTTTACAACTACTCGGGCATCATTTGTGGGTAAAGCTTTCGCTTCAACCCATTTTGACAAGTAGTCAACTGCCACGAGTATGTATTTATTGCCGTGAGAGGATGGAAATGGCCCCATAAAGTCGATGCCCCAAATATCAAAGATTTCACAAACTTGAATTGCATTCTGAGGCATTTCATTCTTTTGTGAAATATTCCCGTGACGTTGACAAGCGTCACAGGACTTGACTAATTCCTGGGCATCCTTGTAGATCGAGGACCAATAAAAGCCGGAATCAAACACCTTTTTGGCGGTGTAGTTGGGATTGTGGTGGCCCCCCGTGGGACCAGCATGGCAAGCCTTTAAAATTTCAGTGGCTTCCTGACCATACACACACCGCCGGATGACTTGATCCGCGCATATCTTGAACAAGTAGGGGTCGTCCCAAAAGTAATGTTTGACATCTTTGAAAAATTTATTTTTTTGTTGGGACGACATCCCTTTCACAATGAAGTTACCCGCAAGGTAGTTTGCAAAGTCGGCAAACCATGGGGTAATCGAGTCTCCACGAAATGAAACCACATTGAGGGTCTCGAGAGGAAATGTTTCATTTATTTCCTTTTTCTCGAAAGCATTTTGGTGAGGGTTTTCAAGACGGGAGAGATGATCAGCAGCCAGGTTCTCAGCTCCTTTTTTATCACGAATAATGATATCAAATTCCTGAAGGAGGAGAACCCATCGGAGGAGTCTCGGCTTTGCATCTTGTTTTGCAAATAGATACTTCAAAGCCGAATGATCCGTATACACTATGCTTTTAGTCAGAATCAAGTATGGCCGGAATTTTTCAAAAGCATACACCACAGCTAATAATTCTTTTTCAGTGGTGGTGTAATGACTTTGTGCCTCGGTCATAGTCTTGCTGGCATAGTGTATAGGCTGAAAATGTTTTGTTTTGCGTTGCCCCAAGACTGCCCCTATAGCATAATCACTAGCATCACACATGAGCTCGAAGGGCAAGTCCCAATCGGGGGCAACAAGAATCGGTGCCTCGGTAAGCCTTTTCTTTAATGTTTCAAAGGCTTCGATGCACTCAGGGGAGAAGACAAAAGGAGCATCCTTCTCGAGGAGATGGGTCATAGGCCGGGCGATTTTAGAAAAATCTTGAATAAACCTACGGTAGAAACCGGCGTGACCCAAAAAGCTCCTAACACCTTTCACAGTCGTAGGAGGAGGCAATTTTGCAATGACGTCCACTTTGGCACGGTCAACCTCCATCCCATTTTTTGAAATTTTATGGCCGAGGACAATGCCCTCTTTGACCATAAAGTGACTCTTCTCCCAATTTAGACATAACTTTGTGTCTTCACAACGTTTTAGCATGCTGTCTAAATGGGAGAGACATGTTTTAAACGAATCCCCAATGACCGAGAAATCGTCCATAAAGACCTCCATACTTTTCCCGATCATGTCGGAAAAAATGGCCATCATACATCTTTGAAACGTGCCCGGGGCATTACATAGGCCAAATGGCATACGTTTATATGCGAAGGTTCCATAGGGGCACGTAAAAGTGGTCTTTTCTTGGTCTTGCGGGTCAATGGGAATCTGAAAGTAACCCGAGAAACCATCGAGGAAGCAATAGTACTCATTCTCCGCTAATCTCTCGAGCATCTGATCCATAAAGGGCAGAGGAAAATGATCCTTACGGGTGGCGTCATTCAATTTACGATAATCAATGCAGACGCGCCAACCCGTAACCAAACGAGTTGGAATCAACTCATTCTCCTCATTTGTGACAACGGTAATGCCACCCTTTTTTGGAACACAATGGATTGGGCTGACCCAAGGACTGTCTGAGATAGGGTAAATCAATCCGGCATCAAGAAGTTTTAAAACCTCTTGTTTGATAACCTCGTGAATTTTTGGATTCACCCTTCTTTGATGTTGGACCGCAGGTTTGAAGTCATCCTCCATTAATATCTTGTGAGTACAGAACTCAGGGTCGATACCCTTGATATCGGAAAGACGCCAAGCAATTGCTCGCTTATGAGACTTCAAAACCTGTATAAGAGCAGCCTTTTCCTCATCACTTAAGTCTTTAGCAATAATGACGGGCAATTTATCATCACCCTCCAGAAATGCATATTCAAGATGAGGCGGCAAGTCCTTAAGTTCAACCGCGGGAAAGTCATCAGTTTTCTCAACATTTTTGACTTCCTCCTTATGAAGTGTTTGTGATAGAACAGGAAGATGAGAGGGATCTTCGTTTAATAACTTTTCAAGAGTGAGAATATCCCCCTCGAGGTCAATCTTTTGGCTATCGATTCCATCGGGAGTCGAATCACTGTTGAGATAGGCCTTAATTTCTTCTAAGATGAAGTCACTCCCCTCAAACGGGGTGAGGGAAGGAGAAGAATTGGCAATAATGGGGTGAGAAGATGGAGTGAAGTTTTCACTCGGAGAATCATCGATAAAACCTAAAACCTCTTGAGCGTACTCCTCAGACGCGACATCAATGACATCAATTCGGTTAACCGTTTCGGCGTCATAGTTAGAGGAGTACCTCGAAGTTTGATCGAGGTTAAAGGTTACAGCTTCATTACCAACACGAAGAGTTATTTCCTCTTCGTGCACATCAATTAACGCACGACCCGTCCTTAAGAATCCTCTCCCAAGAATGAGAGGAACACGTGGGTCAGCATCGAACTTAACAACAACGAAGTCAGCGGGGAAATGGAACTTTCCTACTTTCACGAATACATCTTCGGCAATGCCGAGAGGATGAGAGATTGAACGGTCGGCAAGCTCGAGAGTCATGCACGTAGGAGTAAGTTGAGGAAGAGAGAGTTTCTCCCACACTGAGTAAGGCATCAGGTTGATGCTAGCGCCAAGATCAGCTAAGGCGAAGCACTCAACCATCCCAGGGAAAACACATGGAATGAGAAATCTTCCAGGGTCTCCAAGCTTCTTAGGAAGCTTCTTTAAGATAACCGCAGAGCAGTTTTCGTTCAGAGGAGTCTTTGCCATTTCGTACAATTTTTCCTTGTTGCTTAACAAGTTCTTGATCATCGATGCGAATTTGGGCATCAGGATGATAGCATCCGCAAGGCTAACGTCAAAGTGCAAATCTTGAAAGATTTGATAAAACTTATCCATTTGGTAACTAGCCTTTTCGCGGAGCTTTTGCTCATTAAGTCTTGACGGGTATGGTAGTAAAGGTTTGGATTTAGGGTTCTCTTCAGGAGTTGTTGATGGTTCAAATACAACTCCCAGTTTTGGTACAAGTCCAGATTTTGGTACAATTTCCGGAACAACCTGAGGGTGGACGTGTGCGGTACTTCGTGGGCTAGTAAATTGCACCTTGTCCGTGGTTGCCTCAGGCTCAATTTCAACTTCCTCGGAATAAAGAGGAGGAGGCATAGGTGGAAGAGGAGAAACAGGAGGAACTGGCGGCTCTTCATAAGCTTTACCACTTCGTGTAGTAATAGCTTTGAGTTCACCCTTGGGGTTAACAATTGTATTTGCCGGGAGACCTCCTGATGTAGAGGGTGGAGTGAGATGATTCATGAGACTGGCAAGCATATTTTCAATCTTGCCTTGGTTTTGATCAATTTTGTTGTTTGTTTGCATCAACTCACTCTTCAGCTCTTGACCCTGTTTGGCTATTGATGATTGGAAATCATTCTTCAAATTTGAGATTTGATTTTGCATTGCCCCCATTTTGGTCTCATTAACTTTGATGTAGTTATTGAGCTCGTTTGGGAGGGGATCTTGATAATTTGGAGCTGAATACCCTTGATTACCCCTTTGGGGTGGGTACTGATTGACGGGGGCAGGATTTTGATTTTGCAAATTAGGCCCCCTTGGTGGATTAGGATTAAACCTATTTGGATTTTGAGGAAAACCGGGTGGTCCACCCTGATTGCTAGCCCGGTAATTTGGATCCACTTGAGGACGGTATTGGTTACCTCCTTGGTTGGAATTGCCGGCTATTGCATTTACTTCGAAGGGATTGCCTTCGGTGGCAGGGCAATTATAATAGGAATGTGGACCACCACAAGTGACACAAACTTCTATCTTTTTGATTTCAGCTTGTGGAGAAGGAGAAGAATCTTTCTTGCTTTGGGCGAGAACAAATGCATGGACAGCTTCCGTGAGTTGATCAAGTCTAGCATCGGTGCTAGACTGAGCCACGGACGATGAGGAAGAAGGAACAACATCCCTTTGGGAACAAACCGATCTGCTTCGGGGAATGCGAACCTTAGATTTATTCTCAATGATTTCTAAAGCATCCTTTGTGGTGCGATTCAAGAAGTTACCTCCAGCGGAGGCATTCAGAGAGTCTTGATCAGATTGGCTTACACCATTGTAGAAAGTATCAAGTGTCATGAGATCAGAGAAACCGTGGTGAGGGCATTTTCGGAGCAATTCCTTGTAACGATCCCATGCCTCACTAAAGGGTTCATCAAATTTCTGCGTGAATTTCATGATATCATTCTTGAGACTTGTGGTTTTGGAAGGAGGAAAGAATTCATTCACGAACTTTTTCACAAGATCTTCCCATGTCTCAATAGATCGTGGAGGTTGTTTTTCAAGCCAAACCCGGGCTTGTCCCTCCAGGGAGAATGGGAAGAGAAGAAGTTTGATTGCTTCAGAGGGGACATCTTTGCATTTGATGGTGTAAGTGATTTTATTGAACCATCGAATGTGATCTTGAGGATCGTCCCTCTCATAACCGTAGAATTGACGTGATGTGGCCAGATTTATTAATCCAGTTTTAAGCTCAAAATTATCGGCCATGATTGTTGGAACAACGATAGCATCTCCGTAACCCTCGACGGGTGCTTGGAGAAGCTCGTTCATAGTGGGTTCAGCTGCCATGATGACAGCTGGAGGTGGAACAGTACGGATCTCAGATCCGACTGATGGTGCAGAACGTCGACGAGGTCTTCGAGGTCTCTGAACCAGCTCACGTAATGGGCTAGTGGACCTTGAAGAACGAGTGCGCATGCACTAGGGATAAAAACTTTTTGGACAATATTTTTGTTATCGTCCCGTAATCCAGATTCGTTTCTCTTCAAGAATCACCTTAAAAGAAAACCGAATCAGAAAACGTTACGATATGTTTTGTTGGTTTTTTACTTTTTTTTTTGGTGTTTTAACACTTTAGGAAAAGTGTCAATGACATTTTTATGTGTTTTGATTTTGAAAATATTCACAAGTGATGGTGTTTGTACAATGAGTGAGGTGAGATAACACTAATCTCGAAAAACGCTACAGAAACGCGCACACCTCCCCGGCAGCGGCGCCATAAATTGATTGATTCCAAACCACCTAACTTAAATTAACCAAAGAATAGTCAACTAAGTCAAATAGCCTAGATCAATGCTCCGGGTAATATAATGTATCACCGGGTCGTTAAATCCCGTTGAGGTGTGAAATGTAACTATAGCGTATTCGTAATCGGGTGTTATTCACAGAAAAGAGGTTGTTGTGAAAATTATTTGGAAATTATAAACAAAAATAGCTTAGGAAAGCTATGTGAATGGTTACGGGAATGTGGAGTACGAAGATTTGAGCTAAACCTGAAAACGTACGTTTTAAAAAACGTATTCAGACGATTAAAACGAAAAGTACAACTGGAGGACTGGGAGGGTTAAAAGTGTAAAATTTGTATTTTTACAATCCTATTAATTAAAGAAAATTTTAAGAAAAATAAAAATTATTTTTTACACTTTTTAATTATTTAATATTAATTAATTACTAATTATCTATTTAATACTAATTAAATTAATTAGAATTATTAAAAATACTACAAAGACTTAGAAAATTAAGAAAAATTTTATAAATCTAATTAACCATTACAGGAATCCTAAAAAATTATAAAAAGTTAATTCTAAGTATTTTTAAGCTAATTAATTAATTATTATTCTAATTACTTATTAATTACTAATTAAACTAGTTATATTATAAAAATTAGAAAATGAACAGTAAAAATTCTAGAAAAATTTATAAAAATGTTTTAACTAAAATAAAAGCTATAAAAATTATAAAAACTAGGTTATACTATTTAAAAACTAATTATGCTATTTAATTGATTAATATTAATTAAAACTAAATTAAATTAAAATTAATTAGAAATACCACTAAAAGACAAAATAAAAATCTGGAAAAATTTGTAAAATTACTTTAACCTAAAATGTAATTTCTAAAAATATAAAAGTGATGTATTACTTAGAAATTAATTAAAAAGAAAAATAAATAGATAAATCCTATTAAATAGAAGCTATCACTATTCTTAAAAGTGGTTTTTTTGGATTTTTTCTTTTTCTAAACTGATAATAAGCTAAAAAAAAGTAACTTTAATAAAAACACTTTTGTTTAAACCCACTGAATAAGCAATTCAAGTGCTTAATGCATCCACAGTTGACTTTTGTTGACTGTGGGGTGTTTTAGCTCAAATGATGAAATGTGGGGTCCACAATGGTTGAGATTGGTTTCTCTGAGTCTTAGGAACAATATTTAGCAAGTTACAACCAACAAACAAGCATCAATAAGCCAGAAAGCTACAAATAAGCAATTGCCAAAATAGGACTGAGGCAGTTTGGGGACAAACTTGAGGGTCCAAATAAGGTGGGGTCCACTGACTTATGGGTCAAACCAAAGGTTCACAAACACACCCTGGTAGGAGGGGGGTTGAGGGGAACCAAACTTAAGTGGTAAGGACCACTGTGGTGGTCACAAACCACCACACAAGGTGGTGGTGTGGAATGGGTAACTGATGTGTAGGGGAGGGTTATGCCCTGCAGCCTACTTCAAGGGGGTGTGGGACCCACCAGATAAAATTCTAAAAATCCGATAAAATTTACAAAAATGGACAAAGTGACAAAGATTTAGCACACCAATTTTCAGATCCTAAAACCTCAAAACAAATAAGATACAAACCTCCAAAAGTTGCTCAAAATTGACTGAGATGAAATTTGACTTTTAAGAACTTTGCACCACTTTGACTTTTATGACTTTTGGCTTAATCTAGCTTGCTCAATTCATGTTTATAAGTTAAATAAGAACTAAATTAAGTTGAAATACTAACTTATCTATGGAAATGACAAGGTTTTGGACTCTAAAAACCACCACAGTTAACTGTGGTGGTGGATTCTTTTGATTTTGACTTTTGAAGTGTTTTGGACCAAAACTCTTGTTTCTCTGAGCTATATTTTACACAACAAACTATTGCAAACTAATAGCTACTCAGTTGAACAACTACAACACACTAAACAAACTAAAACCAAACACCCTCTTAAACAAAGTTAATGAAGAGATTCTTATTTAAACAATAACTAAACACAAACAGATGGCACAAACCACTTTATAAACTAAATTATAGATGCAATAAACTAAATTGAACAGCTTAAGCTACTTGAAAATGAGAATGAAGGAATTGATAGCTTACAAAGCCTTCCAAGCTATTTAGTAGAAACCAAGGACCAAACCAAACAAACCTATGCCCTCCCCTGAGGTTCCTAACCCACAGCCTTCCAATATACACTGTGCTCCATGCTTTTACAACCAATGATCACAATTTTTTTATTTTTGTTTTTATTTTTCTTATTTTCTTAGTTTTTAGTGAAAACTGAATTGTAGGAGTTCAAATAAGCTTATGAAACTTGCATTATCTTATTTTTGAGCATATAAGAGCTTCTGAGTACTTTGAACACAAATAACTTAACTTAATTGAAACTTGAAAATTTAAGATGAAACTTGAAAAAGTGAAATTGAAAACTTGAACTTCAAATTGATCTTACATTAATAAAAAGGTTACATTACATTGAAAGCAAACTGAAAATACAATTTAACTAAGAAAATTCACACACTTTGAGCTTCCATGAGCTTTACTATATATATCGAGCTAAAAATAAATCCCTAAGCCTTCCACATGGCTACTTTTTGAAAACTGAGAGTCCCAATGACTTTTCCTTGACCCTCTGACCAAATCCCATCCATTGGATTAGCTTTTGATGCATCCACACCCTTGATTGCAAAATTGGCGCCAAAACGTGTCGGGGCAATTTTTAGTGGTTCTGGTGGGGTTTTGGTGGAGCATTTATGGTGGTGGAGATGTTAGGTGTGGGCATTGATTGTGGGGGCTTAGTTGGTGGAAAAGATGGAGGGGGGGGGAGACAATGTTGCCTGGTTTCGCGCTTGTCTGTTGGGGAAGAAGAGTTGACCGGGTCAACGCGGGGAGTTATTTAAAACGGTTTTAAAAAAAAGTGTGGGCTAAGGTTTGTTTTGGGCCTGGGGTAACTGGATCAGACCATGGCTTGTGTTGGGTTTGGATTTAGATAATATGGGGTCCGGATGGTACAAGGTTAACACAAGGACCATTTTGCAATTTTCCAAAACCTAAGGACTGAAATTGCCAAACTCCCAAAGTTCTCCAAAGTGTCATTTTTTTCACATGCCAATAATTCAAGGACCAATTTTGTATTTTCCCACTTTTTCAAAATTTCAAAACATCCCAGGGACTAATTTTGCCAACTTTGGATTTTCAGGGACTAATTATGTAATTTATGAAATCTTGCAACCCAATTATGAAATTTTGACTTTATTTGACTTTTAAGACCTTGGGTTGACTTTTCCTTAAAAATAAATGCATAGGGACTAAAATTGACAAGTTTTGAAACTTGGGGGACTGAAACTGCCAATACTGCAAACTTTGTACGTTTTTTCTTTGTTTTTGCACATTTTGCTTTTAAAACACATAAAACACAATCCCTGGGATAATTTAAGTATTTTGATTTCTTTTTGATTGTTTTTGTGCGTTTTGGCAGTTTAAATATATCGAAAACGATGAGTGTTTGAGCACTCATCACAACGTCAAGGTGAAACTCTATATGAAGCATGGACTCGTTTCAAGGACTTACTCCAAAAAGTCCCTCATCATGGGATAGATCTTTGGCTCCAAGTCCAAATCTTCTATAACCATATTGATCTCTCCACAAGGCGAACCATTGAACAATCGGTCGGTGGCAAGCTACGTGATCTAAGTGCAGAAGAATCATGGGAACTCATAGAAGATCTTGCTCTCTATGACAACGAAAGTTGGAATGATCCCCGTGATTTGAACAAAACGGTCAATGCAATATCTTTGCCTTCGAACAATTCTAGCACTCCCGACCGTAGGATCATGGAACTTGAAGACCAAGTCAAGTTTCTTATGAAATCCTACGAAGGTCCTAAGCCATCAAGCCAAGTGAACAAAATCACTTCTTCATGCGAATTATGTAGTGGTCCCCATGACACTCGTGATTGCGTGGAACTCCCCGGACAAGCTTTTGCGGATTACGCATCCTCGCGTACCGACGAAGCGGGAGACAAGTGTACACTTTCAAACCCGAGTCAAACCCTTACGGTAATTCCTACAACCATTCTTGGAAAAATCACCCGAACCTTAGGTGGAAACAAAACCAAAACATGCCCCAAAACAATTCTTCCAATCCACCTGATCGTTACCAACCAAACGGTCCACCCTCTAACCGTACTTTCAACAACAATCCTTCTAATAACTATGGTAGTACCAATAATCTTGAAGGATTGATTTCCAAGTTTATGACATCTCAAGAAGCTCGCATATCTAAGTTTGAAGCCGATTTCAAACAAAAGCAAAGCGAGATGACCACTAAAATTGACACATTGTTGAAAGTTCTCAATGATCGAGAAATGGGAGCACTCCCAAGCTACATGGTCAAGAACCCGAAACTAAACATTAATGCCATATCATCGGTTTCGTCACCTACTTCTTGTCCACAATATTATTCGGTCAAAGCAATGAGCACGTGTTTCAAGCAAACCCAAATTCATCAAAAGGACCAATTGAATAAAACATCCGACATTAAACCGGTCAATAAAATAGTTGAAACACCTCCTACACAAGACCTTGAATTCAAGGTGCTCCACCTTGAACGTCCCATCATTGATGTCTTAGCCCGTGCCCCCTACTATAGTGCCCTCCTAGAAAAATATGAGAAAATTAAATTGGGTAAAAATAGGACCGCATTCGTTCTAAACAAGTTGCCTAAGAAGCTTGATGATCCGGGTATATGTTTGTTTTGCCTTGTAAGATAGGAAAATCCAAAGCTTTCGACACACTAGCCGACTTAGGATCAAGCCTAAACTTGATTCCTTATCTCTTTTCACCACTCTTAAGCTGGGAAAGTTAGAGGAGACGGAAGTAATAATTGGTCTAGCGGATGGAAGTATTGCCTACCCGATCGGAATGATCAAGGATGTAGTAGTTCACGTAGAAAGATTGACTATCTTAGCGGATTTTCACGTCCTAGATATGGTTAGTGATACTACATGCCCATTGTTAGTAGAAAGAGGATTTTTAGCAACCGCTAGTGCCATGATAGATTGTAAGGAGTCTAAGATAGCGGTAGGAGATGGTGAAACTTGGTCGGTTTATGATGTTAAGAAGCATAGCAACGATTGTGAGGACGAACCGACACCACATTGGGTAGAGATGAATAGGAGACCGTCTAGATATGGACCTTGGATAGAAAGGAACTTTATAGGACCTCAACGCCCATTCTATCTAGAAAAAGATTTCATCGATAAGACACATTCGGTGGAACAACTCATAGCTAGAGATGAGAAATTAGACCCTTTTGTGGATCCCCTAGTCTATAGGAAAATGATTGAGTTCTTAAGCGTAATGCCTATCAACCTAGAGATGAACAAGTGAAAAAGGGAAGGGGATAAGTGTAAGTGGAATTGTGACAAGCCACCTATGGAAGGCGACGGATCATGGCATATGAAGATGATTTTATATGATCCGGATGGAGAAAAGTTTGAGAAGTCATACCGTACCAAGAAAACCGATAGGAAATTGAAACCTAAGTTTGATCCCAAAGATGTCCTCGACGAGGAGCTCACACATATAGGATAGCTCATGACCTTGAGTCTAGCTACAAGACTCGTAAATAAAGAAAAGCGTTTTTTGGGAGGCAACCCATGTTTTGTGTTTTTTATTTGTTTGATTTTTATTTGTTTGATGTTATTTGTTTCCGTATGTATGTTTTATTTTTATTGTTGGTAGATCGTGTTTCAAATTAAATTGTGAAAATGTTTTATTTTGTTGTTTAACTTCGTCTTAACTTCATATAAAGGTATTTTGCAAAAGCTAAGTGTAAGGGGAAACCCCAAATTTGTTTATAAGAACGAAAATGATCATGATTCGCCACAATATTAAATGAACATGTATATTAGTAATTGTTAGAGTCAAATGCTTGTATCGAGTCAAAATGATGTTTTGCAGGATTTTCCAGGAAATAGGACATAAGTTTTTCCAGAAATTTTCCAAAAACTTAACATAAAGATTTCTGCAGGTCACTTCTGACGGCGTCAGGGTTTAACACCTGACGGCGTCATGTGTAAAATTCTGGAAATTTTGCGAGTTTTGTTTTTCTAACGGAGTCTTAAAAGTTTTTGTTGATTCTTTAGTTTTATAAACTCCAGGAAATCTGCAAACATTCATTCCACAAGCATTATATCTTAAATTGTTTTCTAGGATTTGTTAGTATATATAGATTGCCGCCGATTTTACGCGAGGTTGCCTTGATTATTTTCTCAGATTTAACAGGTTATATATGACAAGAAGACGAATTATATTTCTGGAAGGGAAGCTTTGAACGTTCATTTTCTTGGAGGAAGATCTAACCTTGTTGACACACTATCCACTTCGAACGAATCAGTGGAGTATTTGTTTTCATTCTTTTACCTATTTTACTTTTACATCCTTTAATTGAACATTGGGGACAATGTTCATCCTAAGTATAATGGGAGGGTAAATGATGATACCTTATAGGATACAATTGCACTTGAGTTTGTTTGTTCGATGGTAGGTGTGTAATAAAACTAAGAGAAATACTTGTTAGTGTAATTTTAGTGCCAAACATAAATTTTTTTACAACATTTAGGAGTGAAACTTTAGCCTTAACAAGCGTCTCATGGATAGGAGTTGTATGAATAGCACAAAACCGTACCATTCAGAAAAATTTTCCACCCAAATATGTGAGGTTTGCCTTTAGATTTGATAGGAAAAACATTCATTATTAGTGCTTATGAGTGTACCGGTAGCATTTAAATTCTAGAACTTGCGTTAGTGATGCATCCCGAGACCGCTAGTGAGACTATATTCGTGTAGTAGGATTTACTACATGATAAGAGGCATTAGGATCACCCTTGTGTTAAACCCGTATCATAATTACTTGACCATATAAGTCATATTACTTGACTAGTAAAGTCAATTAATTTTTCCCACACCTTAGCGTTGTACTCATTTTTAGTACACGATACCCTTAGTACACCCCTCCAAGCCTTTCTTTTCGTTTCTAACTTTAAGCATCTTACTTAAAGGAACAATTTGTTACAACTCACCCCCAAATGTGCAACCAAATCGCCTTAGCCTTCCTTGTATGCACTTATCTTTAGTGCATTATTGTTATTTGTTTAAACCCTTAGTTAATTATCTAATTGATTACATGGTTGCTAAGTCGAGTCATATCTTGTACATATTGTTTTGGGACGATTGGGACTCATGGGTAAAGTACTAGTATTTTGGAGTAATGGGGAAGAACACCAAATTATTACCCCCATATGTGCATTAATCTTAAAAAGTACTCCAAGTGTTTTGATTATCTTGATTCGAGTTAATAGAGTAGTTTATTGTAAAGTATGTAAAAATTCAAGTGTAAGGGGAATGTACATTCCCTATGATGTATTATTTTGAATGGTAGGGCAAGAGTGTATGCAAAAAAAAAAAAAAAAAAAAAAAAAAAATAGAAAAAGAAAAGAGAAAAACATACGGACTACCATCCCGTTTCATTCTATGTTTGTTTTACGTTTTTGTTATTTATGATTTATTAGCTTAAGTCGATTCTAGTCTTGGCTTAGCAACGCCATATTGTACATGTAATTAACCAAGATGATTAACTTGCCACCAGTAAATATCGCCTTTATTCAACAAAACCGTGTTTTCCATATCCCTACACCTAACGTTATAACCCTTTAAAAGACCTCTTTGATAGTCTATCCTAGGTGCTTACGCCAAGTGGTGGAGGTTTGATCCTTTCCCAAGCCTATGGTAATCTATTTGCTATGACAGGTAGTGAGAGATGTTTTCCATTTCCATATTTTGATATATAATTTATTACACCCGAGAGATGTGAGTATCTAAACACTATTTGTGAGGTGCTAGTGTATGACCTCCGTGCTTGTTTTTGGTTTTTAGTGAAACGATTATTTGTTGTAATTACTTTTATATTAGTGTTAAAAGACCCCTAACTTATATTTTGATTAGAATAAAAGCGCATTTGCTTGAGGACAAGCAAATCTCAAGTGTAAGGGTATTTGATAAGGCGAAAAGTGTACCGCTTTTAAGGGGTCATTTAAGCCCGAATTCGAGATTATTTGATCAAATATTTTCCTAAATCGTTCCTTTTGTAATTTTAGGTACTTTTGGAGAGAAATCTGGAAAAGGAAGCATTTTGGACATTTTTGGAGCATAAAAGTAAAGAAAATGACAAAGTCTCAAAATTCTTGCTGGGAACAGTACTTGACGACGTCAAGGGTTTATTCATGACGGCGTTAAGAGTGGCAAAAGAGGTGGAAATGGAAAATATACGTGACGATCCAGACTGTTTTTAGGCTTATTGGCCTGACGGCGTCACCTAGGCCGTCAGGGTTCAAATACATGTGACGGCCCAGAGCTCATTCCTACATGACGGCGTCAGAAATGGATCTAGGCAATACGGATTTCATCATGGCGGCGAGTTGACGGCGTCAGAGGTTAACACATGACGCCGTTAGGAAGCATAGTCTATATATATTTTTCCAGTTTTTCATTGTAATGTGTGAAACTTTGTGTGGGATATTAGGGAATAAACCTTAGACGAACTTTACAGGTTTTTCAAGGGTTTCAACCCATTGATTCTTCCATATTCAATTGAAGATAAATACTTATTCAAATCATTCAATATGTCTATGTGTTGTGTGATTATATCTTACGCTTGTCTTCTCTTTAACATGCTAGGCTAGGTTTCTATTGTGTTTGTTTAGATGTAGTGAAACCTAGATGTTGATTATGGGTTGATTGTTTGTTTATAATTGTTACGGATGATTGTATTCGATGTTAGGCTTAAGAAAACTGGCAGACTTCCATTGGTAACTTGCTTGAACGTCTTAAGAAACATGATCAGAGGTGTACTACAATTTTTGGTTGTATTTAATGCGTAAGAGAATTCTAATGATCCCATGTTAGGAGCTTCTAACGGCTCGACATAGGAGTGAAGTAGGATCTTATAGAGTTAGGGAATATTGTACACGGCCCTACGATTGGTATGGAGGAATATAACCCGTCATCCATGCGATTGTAACAAGCTAATCAACCTGTAAAAGATATCTAGGGAGTAATGAAATCTAAGTAAACACAACTTTTCTCATTATTGTTTCCACCACATTAGTATAATAGTTTAATTTTTATTTATTTTATTTTATTTTGATTGTATCTTTAGTTAATTGGGTTAGTTGGCTAGCAACTAATTCCGCCCACTCCTTCAAAACCCGAGATTTCACTTGCTTTCTATAAAATATAAAAATACAAAAAGAATCATCCCTCACCTCTAGACCTAGTTTAGTAGGCTTTCTAATCCTAGCGAAACTATTTATGAGTTGAATGATAAATCCCCCGGTACTTGTCACTATACTATACTACAACGATCAGGTACACTGCCTGGTGGGGGCTGTAAGCTTCTCAAGATCCCTTGAGAGGTAAAACCTGTTGCGAGGGCGCAATTCCCACGTATCAGAAGTCATACAAGAAATCCCTCCTAGGTGACATATGATAAGACCCATCTGAATCAGTTACCAATTCAGTCATCACATCATTCCCGACCACCACCAAGGCTTCTCTAAAGTAGGCGCTACCATCGTCATCGGAAGAATCAAAATCCTGATCATGCTTACCCTTCTTAACGAACCCACTTGACTTCTTCCTTGGACAGTCTCTCTTCAGATGATCCTCTGAATGACATATGAAGCACTTGAGTTTACCAGTTCTACCCCTTGACTTAAACCGCGAACTTCCACTAGAATGAGCTTTCCTTTAATGATCTAACCATACCCTTACATATAACCCGTTACCAGTATATTCCTTTGTGCATTCGGTTCTTTTCTTCAACTCCTTTGAATTCAGAGTCGCCAGAACATCCTCCATTGTCAAGGATTCCCTCCCATACAACAATGTCTCCACAAAGTTTTCATAAGACGATGGCAACAACATAAGTAGCATAAGTGCCTATTCCTAATCCCCAATCTTGATATCAATATTCGCCAAATCAAGTATCAACTCATTAAACGCATCTATATGATCACCCAGTTTCGTACCTGGACTCATATAGTACATGTACAGCTTCTTCTTCAGATACAGTCTGTTTGCTAAGGACTTAGTTATATACAGACTAGTCAGCTTCGTCCAAATTCTTGCAGCAGATATTTCCTTGGTAACTTCCCGTAAAACCCGATCTCCCAAGCATAGAATCAAGGTATTGTCTGTCTTCTTCATCAAAGCAGCCTTTTCTCCTGCTTCCATATTCGGGAGTAATGTCTCTAATGCAGCATCACATCCTTGCTGTACCATTAAAGCACACGTCTTTATTTGCCATAACTCGAAGTCAATCTTCCCATCGAATTTTTTGATGTGAAACCTAGTTATAGAACTAGCCATTCTTCTTACACCTTGCTAGAAACCTTGTCAAGTTGTTTCTTAACCAACTTTACCGACAAGCTTCACAAGCTGTGTGCAATATTCCCCTTGTTGCCATAAACCCTTTTTGCAAATCGAATTAATTAGAAAAACTCTAAACCCTAGATCTTGTTCAAGCAAACCCGATCGTACACAAGAAACCCAAGCAAACCACGATTAAAACTTGAACCACAAGAAAACTCGCAACAAAAAACCCTTCACTTTAATCAATCTTTTAAAAAACCCAAGAACAATTAAATATTAATTGCAACTGTGTAATATTCGAACCCTTTGATAGAATATTATACAATTAAACAAAGTTATAATATAAGTAATTTGCCACTTTCTCTTGTTTGTCTTCATCAACTAGACTGCTACTTCTCAAAACCCAACCTCGAATGAGCTCGGCACCTCGGACTAACTTAAAACCACGAACTAGCACTCGAACTTCAAGCCACAATAACCGCGACTCTTGATACCACTTGTTGTAAAACCTCGAAATGTTACGAACTAGCATCCCTCATCTTTATTTATAGAGATAGGGTTAGAACCTTAGCTTGCCTTGCACTCCAAGCTAAATAATCCTAGTTCTAGTCTATTCCTAATCAATATTATAATATACACTTAAATCCTAATCATCATTATTTATAGGATGACATAGATACCATAACCCTAATGGACCATAAACCTGCAATTCATGTGTAAGCCAACTAATCCATTCTAATACTTTTGCATTCCAAGCGGCAAAATGCAAATACTCGAACTGGAATAAACAATTAAAAAACATTAACACTTTACCTATTTTATTGATACAATTGAAAAAAAAAATCCATGAAATAACAATAAAAGCAAAATAAAAGCGAAAAACAAGCAAAATAAAATATATGTCAATGAAAGCATCCGATAGGGAATGACATGTATTCTTCATAATGCAGCAGCAATGGAACCGGAATGTAGCAGCTTCTAAAAAAAAAAAAAACGGTGGCTAGTGTGCGACGAGGCACCTTGGGAGGCATTCTTGGGTTGGTTTTGCATAATTTAAAAGCGAAGTGAACGATACTAACCGATAATTTTAAAGGTTTAAAAGATAGACTAAAACATTTTGTATCAAAACTATACACTTTTAGAGAAACTTAATTCACATTTTTTTTATTCACCATTATGACTTATTTTAAAGATTTTATAAGTTTATTAGTAAATAATTACTGATCCGGAGCATAAAACTCTTCACAAATCTTGATAGTTACCCATTTAGTAATTTCTTTATGTTTTCCATATCTCGAAACACTAAAAATGTTATTCTTTGATTAAAACACCATTCATTTTGATTCTTTACTTTAAGGGGTCACCAGACCCACGTTTCCAACATTACTCATTCTTTACCAACATTACCTTTCAATTAAACCATTCTTCTAAACAATCCACAACCAATATTCCACACCCTTTAAAATCACACCAAAAAGATATACAACTCCGTATCAACAATGTCGATTTCGAACCATCAATCTCTCGATCGCCTCCTCTTCCTCCTCCACCTCCTCCTCGTACCCGTAGTTAACTCGATTGGAGTCAACTACGGGACCCTTGGAGACAATCTCCCACCACCAACCACCGTCGCACAATTCCTCAAATCCAACACTATTATCGACCGCGTTAGAATCTTTGACGTAAACCCAGATATCATAAGAGCCTTTGCAGGGACTGGCATTCTTGTTTCGGTCACTATACCAAATGGCGACATCCCTTCCCTAACTGACCCATTTTACGCGCGCCAATGGGTCAATACAAACATAAGGCCATTTTATCCTGCTACCAAGATACATTACATCTGCGTTGGCACCGAGGTGCTCCACTGGGGTCCACAAAACATAGTGGATAACCTCGTGCCAGCCATGCGAGTGCTGCATGCAGCACTCGTGAAAGTAGGTTTTAATGACATCAAGGTCTCGAGCCCACATTCGTTGAGTATACTTGCTTCGTCTACCCCGCCTAGTAATGCGACTTTTCGACGTGGATGGGATGTTGGAAATCTTGCCCCGATTCTCAAGTTTCATCGGCAGACAAAATCTGGGTTTATGGTTAACCCGTATACGTATTATGGGTATTCCCCGGAACTTGAGAACTATTGTCTCTTCAAACCTAACGCTGGAATGTATGATAAAGTTACTGGAAAAAGGTATTCGTCACTTTTTAAATTTGTTATAAAAGTTATAACAATCTTGAAAAAAGTGGTTATTTTGGGTGAAAATTATGAAAAAAGTGGTTACATAATTAACTGATCGGATGAATTATTTTGTTAGGATTGTTGCAAAATATATATGTGATAAACATGTTCGTACATTAATCTAACAAATTGTTGATATCAAGGTACACGAATCAGTTCGATCAACTAATGGACGCAGTGTACGTATCAATGAAGAAGTTAGGCTACCCAGACGTCGAAATAATCGTTGCTGAGACAGGTTGGCCATCGGGAGGTGACCCAGAACACAAGCATGCGAATCCAGGCAATGCGGCATCCTACAATGGTGGACTAATCAAGAGAATAAACTCCGGTGCCGGGACGCCGTTAATGCCCGGTCGAAAGTTCGAAACGTACATATTTTCATTGTTTAATGAAAATCTAAAAGGGCCTTCATTGGATGAAAAGAATTTTGGACTGTTTCGACCTGATTTTACTCAAGTTTATGATATTGGAATTATGCATGGGTCACAGGTATCACGTTTTTTTAATTATTTTTGTTATTAGTAAATTTTTTTTTTATTATTTTTTATTTTTTATTTTTATTTATTTTTATTTATTTTTTAATTGTATGATATGATATGGCATGTAGAATCGAATCCAATGGAGTGTATAGATAGTGATATTGGAAACTTGGAATATATAGGACGATAAGATTGGAATAACATGTCTTTAGATGGGTAATAAAGTACAGGTTTCTGAAAAATACATCTAGCTTTTATGGGCTTTTATTTAATTTTTTCTTTTGAAAGTTAAATTTTGATTATTATCAAAATATAGTTGTGTTTAGATGACTATGTAATAGTTGATAATTATGGCTTTAAAAAAGAATAATAAGTCATGTGGTTTTAGGAGCAAAGTATTGAACACTTTATGCAATAAGTATTTGTACCTTTGTCTGTTTAGGACTTTAGTCGATAAAATTAAATGATCACTAAGGGCGTGGCAATGATGATGCAAAAAAAAAGTGGCCAACACATGTTTAATCAATCAAATGCCAACACAATTATAATTCACCATGACTTTCTTTCATTTTTTAGTGGCAATGGTAATGGCTCAATGTATTAAATGCCCAACGTTCCAAAATTGCTTGGTTGATGTGCATGCCGATTCGGCATGGGATGGTCTTGGACCATGCCTTTTCGTTGATGCCGGATAGGTGGTTATGGAGGATGCCGATCAGCATGGCATGCCGAGCCTCCATGACCTTGCCATTGCCACCCCCAAAGAAGAAAATTGATTAATTATACACATATGCACTGAAATTGATTAAAGCACATGAAATGGATGTTATGATGACTTGTATGTTAATTTTGTAAGTGTTGTACTACCTATATAATTGTATGTTTTATAACATTGTTGTCAAATTCATTTTGATACAGTCAACAAGCCCATCACCAAAGCAATCGACACCATCATCAACACAAGGCAAACATTGGTGTGTGCCTAAACCAGATGCCACCGATGTCGCACTTCAATCCAACATAGATTATATCTGTAGCAATGGTATCGACTGTAGTCCTACCCAACCTGGTGGACCTTGCTTCCAGCCCAACACCGTGCGAGCTCATGCATCATACCTCATGAATTCTTATTATCAGGCTAAAGGCCGTCACGACCTTGATTGTGACTTTGCTCACACTGGAATGATAGCATACACTGATCCAAGTAAGTCAGTTTTTGAAAGTTGAAACCATGACATTAGTAGTTCTGTTTTAGGCCATAAAACAGTATATTTTGCATTTTACTCAAAAGTAATATTATGGGCTAAACAGTATCTTTTTATTGGGCCGCCATGCCTTTTTGATTTAGGCTTTATTTTTTTGGTCCATAAACTACTACCAACTAAATATTGAGTAAAAACAGATGGTTTTTGACCCGATTATATTAACCTGTTTTCGTTTTTATTCTTCAGGTAATGGTCCATGTAAATATATCTCGTAAACAAGTGGTGAATTTCATAGATGATTTATGAGTGGAGCGAGAGGTGGAACCGTTATTTCTAGTATATGTGATTGATGAAATATTGAATCTATTGGTAACAGAATGACTCAAATGATGCATGAAACTATTAAATGTATGGTTGGTTGATTCAATAGCTCATTATGTGCGATTATATATATCTTTGTTGTGTGAAATACTTGACATATTAGTGTTCTTTCTATAATAAATATATCTGAAGAATGGAAAAAGTTATGTTAGATTCAGATACTGGCGACTATAAAGACTAACCGAAACCGTTTTGTATCTATATCATAAATATTCCTTGTTCCTTGCATCCGCGTGTCTGCATAGACTTGAGTATGATGATCGTTCTTAAGACATTGACGTCATGTTGTGCTGATATTTCTTGACGATACATCTACAACTTAGAAAAACAACATACCATATGTTTATAGTCTCAATATTTGTTACACCCCGTGATGCAGAAAATAATACATGAGACTGTATTTGCTCTACTTCCGGAAAACCAACTTCCGAGACTCGTTAACCCACGAAACTTTACAGATTTCATAAACACATCATAAACATAATTTCTATACAAAAATATTTACCAATCGACACTTCGGAATGGTACTTTACAAATAGACATATAATATACCCGTTTTGGCCCATTTCACAACAAACGACTTTTACCACTTCCTTTGCACACCAAACTTAACCAACATCATTAATTTAACATACTAAAACGTTTCCATAATCATTTGACCCGTTTAGAAACCAAAATGGGTATAATCACACTTATGCCAAACATCCTTTTAACTTTACCCGTAAACACATGAAACATGCTTTGACACACCGTTTGCCCACCAAAACATTATGACACTATTAATATACATTTAAACCTTGACTCCACTTTACAAACCATAAATTGACTCACGGGGTACCATCTTGAATGAGCTCGGTATTCTACCTAGCTCCTAAACACATCAAACCTTATATCCTCCGCATTAGCAAACCTTAATCCTTAGCTCAAGCTTACCATTTCCATCACACATAAACCTACAAAACATTGAACACTTAAACCGTAAGCACGAATGCTTAGTAAGTAAAGCGGATATAACTCAACATTATACATCACTCGTACATTACACATCATAAGCATTTATTCTTTCACAACATTAAACATAGACGCATACCTTAAGCCTCTTAAGCATCACCATTCATTCTCTAACAAACTTCCAACCTTTTCTATCATTCTCTTGCTAGTTATGCCAAACTAGCCTTACAATCTACTTACACATAATCACATACACATCAAGTCATACAATAACCTTGACATCAACAACACATAACATATAATGCATTGAAATCCCTATAACATTAACTTATAGCCTGTTTACTTACCTTGATTCCTAACATTCATCACTTTCACCATCATCATCTTCTACTATCATCATCATCCATCATCATCAAACCTATTGATACATTTATCAACATCATAAACAAGGGTTTATATAACCCATAAACATACTCAACTTCCTTCCTACATCATCATATGATCTTACTTTGATCATATGATTAAATCCCACTTTTCTCAAGCTTATAACCTTATTAGAATCAATATATAAGATTACTTACCTCAAAGAAGCACTAGTCATAAGCAAGGAATTGGAAAACATCCCTACTTCTTCACCAAGATCATTATCATAACATCATCTTTCCCTCCCTTTTCTCCCTTCTAAAACCGGACCTCCAATTCCCTAGAATGAGATGGAAAAGTCTAGAGTCTCCTAGATATATTAGTTAGGTTGCAACTTTGGCCTATTGGCATAATTAGTCCCTTAAGTCTCATTCCCTCTACTTTGACCAAAATAACTTATAACTTATATAGCACATAACAACTTTAGTACTTAAAAGTCTATTTCCTTTCTATTTGTGCCACATAATATTTTTTATAGCCATAATACTCATTCTTTGACTATCGGGTTTGACTATAACTTACATTCGTTGACTAGCCAATCACGTTAAGTCCTTAGTCAATTTCATCTAGGGTGGGGCGTATTTGTACCCGGGAAACGGGTGTTACAATACCATCCCCCTTATTTAGATTTCGTCTCCGAAATCTCTTGTCCAAACTAACCAAAACTTAGTCCCCTCTTACTCCCGTTCTTAGCACTTTCCGGTTTTTTTTTTTATTATTTTTTTTTTATTTTTTTATTTTTTTGCAACGATCTAAGTGATTTTGCAATTCAAGGTCCACTATACATACATCATACCCTTAACTCATTCTATTTCTTGCTTAACTTTTGTAATCGTTCATTTCTTCTCAATCATTATGTCATCCGGGGCATATTTCATATCACCATTTATTACTTTTAACCAAACCTCTAACTACGACACCATGTTTTCACTCGCTTTATTCCAAGGTTTCCGTCAAGGACTATAGGTCACTTGAGGAAATCACACCATCTTAACTTTACATGAGTCAAAACATTTACTAACTTTCTACTTTTACCGTAACCTTTCCACTATCTTATTAACATTTTTTTACAACACGCTTCATTTACCTTTACTTCTTTTCCCGTACCTTCATAGGGTCGTTAACCTATATTAGCATTTGTTACCATTCATTACTTCAGTTTACCATTAATTCGCATTGCAAACAATTAAATCATTTAAAACTTTAATCATTTCAACTTACACTTAAACACTTAAACCCTAGGCTTCACACAATGACTCTTACCTAAAGTTAAAAGTCTAACTCTTATCTCGCCTATTTTAACTCCTTATGACCTCTATCCGTTTCTAAACTCCCATTTCCTACCTCCTTACCCTACTCATGTCATGTCGGGAACACATAAGCCCACTAATTCATACTTCCTCATTTACATGGAGAGGCGTCCCAAACGATGTAAATCAAGAAATACAAACTCATGGTTCGGTGATTCACAACTTCTTTATTTAAATAAAAAGGCATCCCAATCCTTTTAAATAAATAAACAATAACCATCCTACTTATACACTTCTGACATAACACTCACACCTATCCATTACACGCTTTAGCTTTTAATCTTTTCATTATTTTACTTTCACCTTCATCGTTCATAATTTAGACATTTCATTTTTTAACTCTTCTCTTTCCTAGCTTGGATCCATCTTCATAGCGTTTCACACTTGGCCATCCCAAAGGATACCATCTTTAACATTCATCCCGAAGGATCTTTAACCATTTATCCCGAAGGATCATTAACATTTATCCAAAAGGATCATTATTCATTCATCTCGAAGGATCATTAATCATTAATCACAATTAACTAGGCCATCCCAGAGGATACCATCTTTAACATTACACACTTAACTTTGGATCCAAGTCCTTAACATTTAACACACACATCATCTTATCCATTTTATTTAGTTTAAGCAAGCGTCATAGGACATATGAAACTTGCTTATCATGTTTACACAATTCTATGTAATTACGCTTCTCACTTTAACTTACATTCTTTAACCCACGTTAACCATTTTCGATACCTTTACCATTACTCCATCAGTCTACCTGACTCTTTCCATATTTAACCCTACATAGGTTATCAATTATATCATACTCATTACCATCCGTTTATCATTCTTTCACATTTCAAGCATTAACACATTCATTGGAATCGTTCATTCATCTTACACATTTTAAATAGATTCTATTATTCCACACTTCTGTTATAATAATAATCACCACTAATGAGGCACATTAGCCGTGATACAATATTCAAGGCAATATCTTAACCTCATACATACCCATCTCATTCTCATTTACATTGTTAACTTATTGCATTTAACTTTTAGCATTTAAATTTTTTTGTTTAATTCCATCTTTTACCTACCAACACACTTTATCACTACTTCACGTTCACACTTAAATGTCAAGTACTTTACCTTACCGTTAACCCGTCTCTATACCACTTTAACGTTCATCATCAGCAACTAAATACAATGAGACCATATGTTGGTCATCATTACCATATGGATCATATCTCATTACATTTACTCATCGTTATCTCCTTACTATAACATCATTGTAACACCCCAACCCGAAAAGGGCTAAGATATCACATTCATGGTGTCATACAGAACATACACAAGCATAAGACTTCAATAATACAAACAGATACCAAGGATACAAAGGAATTCTAAGGCAAAGAATTAAAAAGACAAAACTAAGGTACCAAAGTATCTAATACAAAATGTCTTCAAACCAATTCTAATCCATGGTAGCTATCAAAGGTATAATCTTCTCTAAAAGCTCCTACTTGCACTCTTCACTCAAAACCCATCTTTCCTTCTAAAACCTGCCGCGGTATAAGAAATGCGGCTGAGCTTAAAAGCTCAGTGAACAGATATAACAACAAAGTAATATAAAACAGAAATGAGGAACAAAATATATGTTGCATTGGGGAACTCAAAGGTATAACATGAATATAAGGTAAAGGTAACAGTAAAGGTAAAGGTTAAGATTGTATCAGTATTCTACCACGAGCCAAACAAATCAAAGTCTTCAGCATAGTAACCATATATTCAAAGGGGAGACCTCAGAATACCAAATGTAGTAAGAGGGGAGTCCTCAGGTAACCAGATTGGAGTAGCTAGTTCCCAAATATTGTGAAAGGCATGTATTGCACACAGTACCAGACACCAAACCAAATGTAGTAGCAAATCAAATCAAATCAAATCTAGGATGCATCCATACGCCCCTACCCAAACCAAATGCAGATCAAACAAAGGGACGGTGTGGAACATCACTCGACCACACTGGAGTCATGACATTGGTGCATCAATGCCATGGCCATGTTACCTTCATGGCTAGGAAAATGCTCGGGTATAATACTGAAGGGTCAAAGGCAAATCAAATAGCAAATTCTAAGTCAAATCAAAGTCTCATAATCAAAAGTGCATAGCAAAGGTTCAGGTCAAAGGTTTACAAATGGCAGGGTTCATAATCAGAGTTCAAATCAAAGGTTCATTTCAAAGGTTCAATTCAAATAAGGTCATAATATCAGAAGTCATATCAATGGTTCAGATTATCAAAGGTTCATTCCCAAAGGTTAATTAGAAAAGATTCATTATCAAATTTCATAAGTTCATAATAAAATGTGAAAGAGTTAAGAGGAAACAGATTTAAAAACTTTACAAATCATTTATCCATTTCTATCACAAAGATATCCCTTCTTAAAAACATTTTCGTAAAGCCAATTAATCCTTCATTTAAAACTGGTTTCGTATCAAAATCATAGAGTGTCATTTCAAAACAATTTTCTTGCATAACATCAAGTTATATTTTCAAAAGGTTTTCATACCAAATTATCATATCAAATGAACCAAAGATATCAGATATACAAAGGTCAGAAGTCATAGTAGTGTCAAAGGAAACGGATCACGAGTCATGAGAAACCTTACTGAAATGTTAGAATATCTGTACCTCAACCGATGACAAAGCAAAATAAAGGAAAGACCAAACGGAAATAGGAACCACTCCTTCTCCACAGAACCTATATGAATTAGAAGGCGAGAATTATTCAGTAGTTCATTTCAAATCAGGTTACACTTTTTTAGGTTATCTTTCCATTTTAGGTAACTTTCCATTTTCAGTAGCTTTCTATTTATGGTAATTTTACACTTTAAGTAAATTTACTAATTTTAAGTAACTTTCTATTTTTAATAGATTTCCAAAATTAGTAAGTTTCCCGAAATAGTAATCTAATACTTTAAGGTTATAATGGACAATTAATAATATTTTAAGGTTAAAATGACCAATACAATAGTTTAGGGTTAATTTTATCAATTTAGTAAGGTTAGGGTCATAAACGTAAATTATCAAAATTAAATATTTAAAAGTCAAATAAAATTATTTTAAAGTTTATTTTATAAATTTATATTAAGATAATAATTTTAGACCCCGTCGTTCATAATTCATTATCATCCTTGACATTAATTTTAGCCGCTACGATCAAAATATTATTATCATGTAAGACTCATTTATAACCCGACACACACTTCACACGACACACATAACACAAACTGGTTGATTTCTATACTATGCATGCACTAACACTTTTAAAACACCATTCCTATATATATCTTATAGCCTCATACTCGACACCACTAGGCTAGTACATACTCACAGAAATGAGCCCAACAAATTCATATAATTACACACGTAATATATTATATACTAGCCCTTTATTTTCAGTTATATACCCATGCATGCACACCCCCTAAACACGTTCTAATGACCAGTCAACCAACGCATGTGATACCGATTCGAAAAGAAAGAAAACCATGTCGAATTCCTGTTATTAGTTTTAAAGCCATTCGAAACTAAAAATATCAATATGTCCTTAACTCTTTATCATTCAATTTGATTAAGATAGGTTTAATATCAGTTTAGTGGAGCCATGAACATATCAGTAATCGAACTTACACATACCCAGATTTATAATCGATCGAATATGTCTCGTTATTTTATGTGTCGCTATAATTTTATGTGATGTTTATATACGCTTGCAAACATGTAGTATTAGCCGAAACTGGTGACTACACGATGGAAAAGAAAACAATAAAAGATGAAATCGAACAAGGTGGAAGTATGTTACCCTCGTTGTGTGACGAAAAGAAGACAAAGAACATAGGATCAAATACTAGCCGAGTCAAACAACCGACACAACAATACTCCATCCTTCGAACCCAAGGCTGATTGGCAAGAACAAAAACGGAACTCAAAACCAAAGGCACACAAACGCCCAACATGCCACGAAACTACAAACCCAATCACGATGGAAAACTAAATCAAAACGCGAACTACGGCCTGAACCGAACTTGTATCATGATGGTCTCCACCCTATTATTAGTACAGATGAATACTGTGGTATGGAAGTGATATGTGTGATTAGTTTTCAAAGATAAGAAGAGGATGAGGGGAGCGTGCAACAAACTACAAGATTGATATGTGATTCTGATGAGGTTATTTGACCGAGTATTATGGGGTGAAACGTGGGCTATTATTCGAATTTTAATGTCATTACGTAGTATATCATTGCCTTATTAGTTGTAGGAGTCATATTTTAAGTAGTGATATAGTGTATATATATTTTAAATGAATTTGCTCTAGTAGATGTGTAGACATGTGACGTTATTTTTAGGTATTAAGTTATGCCGTTTTTCATTTGTAGGTTAAGGTTAGGATTTAGGTTCAAGTAACTAATAATGTGTAATATTCTCAAATAAAGGTTGGGCCGAAATTGCTAAATCTTAGGTTAGCTACTCCATATTTTGAAATTTTAGTTCATAACGTATAGTGTTAGGTTATATTGACGTTCGAGGTTCAAATGTTACTTCAAATTTTAGGTCGTTATATCATTCTAATCACGTCTCTCTACAAGCATTCATACCATTGATCATCTCTATTCACATTCCATTATTGTTAATATGACACACGTTCACATAATCACATAATATCCACCGATATTATTCGAGGTGTACACAGTTAAACGCATTGAGTCTGCCGAGGACTTACATCACGTACACATAAAAAACACATTCAACATTTATCGCGTTAAACTCATATAACAATCACTTAGTCCGTTTCATAACTTAACAATTACTTTTCTACATAACTAACACTTATGTTCAATTCATCTACTAGTGGTTTAAGTCTAGTCAACCTAAAGTGGAAACCTAATTCACTTAAACCGAAGCTCTGATACCAATTTGTTACACCCCGTGCCCGCTTAGACCAAAAACTTTGACTTTCACGCGGAAACGACTTGACTTTAACGACCATTTCAATCCTCCCTTGACCATTGACTAAAATCCATTAACTTATAGACCTTTGAACCATTTTTAAATTAAACTATACTTCATTATCTTTAAAACGGCGGGTGGTACGACCCGTGACGACTTACGGATAAAAAGATACGTAATTTGGAAGTTTGACAAAAACTAGAAAATATCTCATTTATACTTGGACAGAAGCATATGACCATATGCTGAAATTCGATATGGCCATATGACGACCATATGCCCTTTACTAAAATTATGAGGTGACCATATGCCCATATGCTGGAAATTTCATATGACCATATGCTCACTGCAGAAAATAATACATAAGACTATATTTGTTCTACTTCCGGAAAACCAGCTTCCAAGACTCGTTAACCCACGTAACTTTATAGATTTCATAAACACATCATAAACATCATTTCTATACAAAAATATTTACCAATCGACACTTCAGAATGGTACTATACAAATAGACATATAATATACCCATTTTGACCCATTTCACAACAAACGACTTTTACAACTTCCTTTGCACACCAAACTTAACCAACATCATTAATTTAACATACTAAAACGTTTCCATAATCGTTTGACCCGTTTACAACCCAAAATGGGTATAATCACAATTATGCCAAACATCCCTTTAACTTTACCCGTAAACACATGAAACATACTTTGAAACACCGTTTGACCACCAAAACGTTATGACACCATTAATATACATTTAACCCTTGACTCCACTTTACAAACCATAAATTGACACATGGGGGTACCATCTTGAATGAGCTCGGTATTCTACCTAGCTCCTAAACACATCAAACCTTCTATCCTCCGCATTAGTAAGCGTTAATCCTTAGCTCAAGCTTACCATTTCCATCACACATAAACCTACAAAACATTGAACGCTTAAATCGTAAGCACGAATGCTTAGTAAGTAAAGTGGATATAACTTAACATTATACATAATTCATACATTACACATCATAACCATTTATTCTTTCACAACATTAAACATAGATGCATACCTTAAGCCTCTTAAGCATCACCATTCATTCTCTAACCAACTTCCAACCTATTCTACCATGCATTCTCTTGCTAGTTATGCCAAACTAGCCTTACAATCTACTTACACATAATCACATACACATCAAGTCATACAATAACCTTGACATCAATAATACATAACATACAATGCATTGAAATCCCTATAACATTAACTTCTAGCCAGTTTACTTACCTTGATTCCAAGCTAAGCTAACATTCATCATTTTCACCATCATCATCTTCCACTATCATCATCATCTATCATCATCAAACCTATTGATACATTGATCAACATCATAAACAAGGGTTTATATAACCCATAAACATACTCAACTTCCTTCCTACATCATCATATGATCTTACTTTGATCATATGATTAAATCCCACTTTCCTCAAGCTTATAACCTTATTAGAATCAATATATAAGATTACTTACCTCAAAGAAGCACTAGTCATAAGCAAGGACATGGAAAACATCCCTACTTCTTCACCAAAATCATTATCATAACATCATCTTTCCCTCCCTTTTCTCCCTTCTAAAACCGGACCTCCAACTCTCTAGAATGAGATGGAAAAGTCTAGAGTCTCCTAGATATATTAGTTAGGTTGCAACTTTGGGCTATTGGCATAATTAGTCCCTTAAGTCTCATTTCTTCTACTTTGACCACAATAACTTATAACCTATATAGCACATAACAACTTTAGTACTTAAAGTCGATTTCTTTTCTATTTATGCCACATAATATTTTATATAGCCATAATACTCATTCTTTGACTATAACTTATATTCGTTGACTAGCCAATCACGTTATGTCCTTAGTCAATTTCATCTAGGGTGGGGCCTATTTGTACCCGGAAAATGAGTGTTACAATATCACGCCTCTTTCTCCCATTAAGCAAGCACCTTACTTGAGACTAAATTGTTTCATCTTGGCTATGTATGGGTCCTAGCGACAATAGACTGTTGATGGTAGTAAGCATGAGTTTATTTTCTTTGAAAGTTAATAGTAGTGTAAATAAATTGCACAAATTAAATTTGAAAAACATATTAACATAGCGCACAATCTTACTGAAAATTCACAAATAACCCAAAGCAAACTAAATAAAAAGCGCAAGTTAAACACAAATGAAATATTGAAAGTTCACAAAGAACACAAACGAAACCTTTTAAAAATCCTCAAGCTCATTTCAAACCTTCACTTAGTTATGAAGGAATCCATCATGCACGAGACATGACATTGCTTGTTCGATGACGATGAGTAGTACCACCAAAAGCCATCTTTGACAGCATTCTTCTTTGAGAAGCAGCGACCACATCTTGAATCCATTTTCTTACAAAGCTTATACTTTGTCCCTTCAGGATAAACCTCTTCTTGCAGATTTATACAGAATGGGTGGATATCTAAACCTTTTTTCTCACAATGGTAAGATAACTCATTGATGTCTAACCCACATGCATCACAACGTCTATCTTTTTTATCAAAACGTTGTTGATGGAACTTGAAGGTGGATCCTTTAAAAAACTTATGGGTATCTGTTTCCTTATAGCCTGTGCAGTTGAGATGATGAATATATGGGCAATGTTCACACACATATCTATCTCCTCTACCTAGCTCTTTGCAGCCACTGCACCTAAATATGGATATGCTGTCTTTTTGGATCATTTTGCTGTGTACATGATGGTTTGCGCGGGGTGTCCTTTGTGCCAAATCTTGTCGCATTCCAATACCTTTGATAGTGGAAAAACATTACTACAAGATGCATAAATATGGATACGATATATATGATACTCCCTCCGTCTCATATTAAATGTCAATGTTTGACTTTTCAAGTCTTTCTTTATCAACTTTGACTTTAAATATTTTTGCTTGTGTTATACATTATTTTTTAAAAATTATACGCAATGAAAATACATTTAAAACTTAATTCATTCGTATATTTTGTATCAAGTATTATATTACACAAACACAAACATTTAAGGTCAAAGTTGATAAATAAAGACTTTGAAAAGTCAAACATGACATTTAATATAGGACGGAGGGAGTATATCAAATTACTTGAAGAATCATATAGCCTTAACCAGCTCATCAAACGTTTAACTTTTAGGTAGACAATGCCTCACATAGATGAATCAGGCTTTTGGTCTAATGGTATGTGAGTTGCCCACCAACCTAAAGGTTGTAGGTTCAAGTCTCGGTGGATGCATTTGTGAAATAGGTGATATAGGTGCTAAAAAAGTTAATTGCCGTTCAAAAGAAAATAGATGTTTAATTATTGTATATAAACATTTCTACATATAATAATCAAGTGATTATGAGTTCAGGTCTCAACTAGTAAACATGAATGGTTTGTGAAGTTGTTGAATTAAGTAAAATAATGTTTACGTGACGCCAAAAGATGTACCTGGTGGCGGATTAGCCGTAGTCCCTTGAATATCATGATAATGGTTGTGGGTAATGTTTGTCAGCTTCTCGATATACACTTTATCCACATAGACTGAAACATATATAGTATATATAATGAAGACGTTAGTACGTACTTGGTAGGCATTTGAGCATTTCAGTTATTCACTATATGCATGCAGGTGAATTTTAAGAAGTAGGTATATGAATAACCTTTTAAAAAATGTGAAGGGTAATTTTAATGTTTACCATGGAAAAATTTACGATAATGAACACATAATTTGTCTTAGCTTGGAAAATTCACTGAAACATTAGCTAGTACTGCGCTTAACATATTAATTTTGTAGATCAAAGACTAATAAAGAAGTTAGGGCGTTCTAACGTTGTTTTGCAGGTTTGTTTAGTTGTTTATGTTTGTTTCATCTAGCTTCTTGCTAGCTTAGTTTCTAATACTATATAAATTTAACTGTCAAATAAAAAAGACTTCGAAAGAAGTCATGCATGTAAAAACTACACCAATTGATACGCATATATGCTGGTGGCGTGGCCTTTTAAGGCAAAGCCGATACATATACAAGTACACGAATGTTATTTTAAACATGTTATACTATCTTTGATAGTTAAAGATCATAATTTCAAAGAGTTATTCAACTAAACAAGGACGTACGGCAATACGTAAATATAAATACCTGGTTGCTGCGTGTTTGGTAACCCTAGCTGATTTCCTGCTTGGTTGTTGTTGTTGTTGTTGTTTGACGTAAGTGTTTTTCGAGACATACTTGGATACTGCTAAACTCATAGAAATATACAGAAAATCAAAACATTGTCATCAACCACATCTCGTATTTAAAAATGATGCATGTTGATACGAAATTTGATATTCACATAAAGTACATAAAAAAAATAAAAAATAAATAATAATACTCACGATACTTAATTAAGGAGCTAGCTAGAGATGGAGATTTATCCAAAGGAGTTGGTATTGTTTTTGAAAGATAAGTTATGTGATGTGTAATTGTGTATTTATATTAGTAGCTTGTTAGAAATTAACGATCGATATTTGATTTTATGAAACTTGTAAGAAATTACTATAGTTTTGTGAGTCGATCTTATCTTGCAGGTTTAGCAGAAATTTTGTAAAACTTTCTGGAAATTACTCACAAAATTTACACCAAATACCATTATTTGAGCCCATCAAATAAGTCTTAAAGTAAACATATAATGGCAAAAACGCAACGAAGAAATAGTTGGAAGGTGACTGTGTATCACACGTAAACATGCTAAATTACAAATAAATTTCTAGAAAAACTAAGTTAACATATCTTCCACGAAAAACCTCCGTAATGTCTATGGTTTTGCATCTATTTGTTTCTTATGCATCGTATGAAAAAGCTCCATAATGTCTATAGTTTTGCATCTATTTGTCTCTTATGCATCGTATGTAACGAGACCATCACCCATGGACTTTGATGGCTATGTACCGCGTACAACGAGTATATTCACATGCCGCATGGTAGAAATTCAAAATCTAAAAATAAACAAAGTTACGAATTTGGTAATTACTAACATCTTTTATGTAATAAAAGAAAATACAAACTAGGATTAATAAAAGTTTGAGGCGATATATTTAAAAATCATAAAAAACATAAAGATTAAAGGACCAATCATAAACATTCATTCAACTGATCGATCAAATAAAACACTCACTTCTGGCAGCTAACAACTCTTCTTTTAAAACTAGAAGGGTATCCGCGCAATGCGGCGGCGGGTACCTGTGACTATATTTTGCGTTATTTGGATATTCGGTTACACATTTTGTTGACTTTATGCTTTATAAGTAGAGATGGTAGAAATTATTAAGCTAAATAATTTTAGTTTGAACAACCAACCTGCTTCCTAAGAGTGAGAGGTGTGGTGATAGGGCTGTCAATTTTGACACGAAACCTGTTAACACGACACGACACGACCTGTTCTTAACAGGTTTCGTGTTTGACCTTAACAGGTTTCGTGTCTTAACAGGTCAGACCTGTTAAGACCTGTTAATATTATACTATATATATATATATATATATATATATATATATATATATATATATATATATATATATATATATATATATTAATCCTCACACAACTAGGGTTCCTGCCTCTCCACTCTCCTCACACTTTTCCAGCCGCCACCCCATTACCGGCCACCATCTTTTCAGGCCACCACAACACGACACCGCGACCACCACCAACATCCTCTTGCTCCCCTCTATACGAATATCTACCACACGCGCTCACACACTCTCCCATCGTGATGTACGCGCTCACACACTCTCCCCTCTTGACTTCTTTTTTATTTTTGTTTTTGGACTTTTAAGACCCTCCGGATATTGAAATTAAAGGTGAGGTGACTCATCTTGAAGATAGAGATTTTGAGGTGACTCATATTGAAATTAATGATGGCATCTGCTTCTTTTTTATTTTTGTTTTTGGACTTTTAAGACCCTCTGCTATTGCTGTGTCAAGGATTATTATTTGTAATAGTTATTGTTTTTGGACTCGTTTTGAAGATAGAGATTTATGAAGATTTGTAACATCAGATTTGTAATAGTTAGATTTGTAATAGTTATTGTAACAGGTCAGATTTGTAACATTATTGTTTTATGAAGATTTGTAACATCAGGTTTGTAATAGTTAGATTTGTAATAGTTATTGTAACAGGTCAGATTTGTAACATTATTGTTTTATGAAGATTTGTAACATCAGATTTGTAATAGCTTTTGTTAAGATTTGTTAACAGGTTTGTTAACAGGTCTTAACAGGTTAACCTGTTTATTTTCGTGTCGTGTTCGTGTTTGAGAAAAGCGACACGATAAGCTAACAGGTCGTGTTCGTGTTTGACCTTAACAGGTTCGTGTCTTAACAGGTTCGTGTGACCTGTTATGCCAGCCCTGTGTGGTGACAAGCCTCAAGCTCCTCATTTGGGGCCCACGGGTGTCACATCACCCCAACACCTCTTCACAACTAACCTCCTCACTCATAACTAACCTCAACTTACTGATTTGGGGCCCACCACTTACCACTTTTTTTTAATTCATTTCAATAAATAAACTAAGGGTGCGGGTACCCATTCCTGGGAATCAACTATCACTATGAAAGTGATAGTTGGTGTTTGTTTAGGGTGCCTGGGCCCACAACTATAACTATGAAAGTCCATTATT
Organism: Artemisia argyi; assembly: GCA_030686995.1. Taxonomy (NCBI): domain Eukaryota; kingdom Viridiplantae; phylum Streptophyta; class Magnoliopsida; order Asterales; family Asteraceae; genus Artemisia; species Artemisia argyi. Next base: position 130,148,923 of record CM060695.1, on the reverse strand, counting down.
TTTCATACTCCATATATGGCTAGAGAGTGGGGAATGAAACTTTCATAGTTGAGTACTATCAAACTCATACCCATTGTCATTCCTCCCAGCATACCAAACGCACCCTAAATTCATTTAACAAATTATACAAAATAATACAACATAATAATTCAAATTTCGAAACAGAGGGCGGTGATATTATTAAATTTTCAAAATTCAAATTTCAAAATTTCAAAAAAGACGGCGGGATATTTTAAAATTTTTAAATTTCAAATTTCAAAATTTCAAACAAAACAATGAAAAGGTGTGCAAATTCAAAATTCAAAATTCAAATTTCAACTGAGCGGGATAATTTAGAATTCAAACTGAAAATTCAAATTCACATAAAAGGGTGGTTACAACAACACGGAACATTACACAACAGTACAACAATACGGAAAAGAAATACACACGATACAGAAACAGAAATACACACGATACGGAAATAGTTAACATAAAACACAACTACTAATCGTCTCTGTCCCATGCCCTTGTGTTTCTTAGAGCGAACCACACATGTTGATACTTAATCCCTTACCCATAGCATTCATAGTAAATACGGTTTGCATTGCTGAGACGACAAGAGTCATCACTTGTACGCAGCAACTCTTTGTAAATAGCATTATAGTTTTGACATTCAGCATTCATCCTACTCCATAGAGCCGTAATACTATTTTTATTACGGTGCGGACTATCACTTTGATTGTTGAACCTTTCTGTAACTTCATTTCAAAAGGAACGTTCAGTCACAGCGGATGTAGAATCATGAACTTCAAGCCAAATGGTAGCTAGCACGTATTCTTCTTCCATTGACCAACGGTTTGTCATTGTAGTGTGTGTAAATATTGCAGTGTGTATAAATATTGCAGTGTGTGTAAAACAGATGGATATTGCATGGTATAAATAGGGGTTTATTGAAAGCGGGATACATTTCAAATTTTGAATTTAAAAACAGATGGCGGGATACATTTGAAATTTTGAATTCAAAACTCTGAGCGGGATACATTTGAAATTTTGAATTCAAACTTCTGAGCGGGATACTTCCACCTCCTCCTCCTATTTATAACCCATTGGGGAACCTTGCTGAATACACACACAATTCACACTCACATTCATAAAAGAATTCCGTCTAGTTCTTCAAAAAGAATGTCTCAAAATCCACCACAAAGCATACCTGAAGACAATTCCCCACAAAACACACCGCCAGAAGATCTGTTTCCGGTGTTTCAGTATGACAACCCACCACATCCAACTCCACCAGCAGTTATGTTTCCACCGCCAAACAATCAACCACCAAACAATCAACCACCAAACTTTCCACCTGAAAACCAACCCATCATTCGTCAATTGACTGAGGAAGAACAGTATGAGCTGGATATGCAAGTGCTTTTGGAGTATGAAGCTGAGCAAGCCCGTCAGGAAAGGGAGCGTGAGGCGTACCTCAAAGGAAAACAAGATCGGAAGAACAGAAGAGCAGAATGGCGTTGGGCTTAGGGACTTCTACCTGTGCCATCGAGTGAGGACGACTCAAGTGCCTCCTACTCGAGTCACGAGGGATATGTGTCGGATGATTCATTTTATTGAATCATAGTTTTATGTTTATTTATCGTATCGTTTTTTAGTTGTTCGAATTTCTGTTTCTTAGTTCACGTATCGTAGGTTATTGTTGTAGTCGTTGTTTCAAGTAATATCAATGTTATGCTGAATCGGTGTTTCACAATTTCATTCTTCACTTAACATTTCATACAAATCATTTTCTACAAAATACATACAAAAACAATATAACCCAAAAAAGAAAAAAAAAGAAAGGAAAAAAAAAGGACAACATTTGCAGGGCTCTCTCCCTCGTCACACAGACGACGAGGTCCTCCTTGGCGAGCCACAACGAGCTGCAGCTGGTGTGGTGGCGAGCCTTGGCGAGCTCCACGTCGGACGACGAGGAGCCATGGCGAGCCCACACCTTCTCCTCTAACAAACTTCCTAACTAACTTGCTTCCTAACCAACCTGTTTACTAACCAATTAATTTTAAAATCCTTTCATAATAAGCAAGTAAAAGTCTAAATTTTAAGCCTGTCTAATTATAGAATAGTCCAAATGCATTATATAGTAGTATAGATTAAATCCATTTCCACCCTTTTTAAAAATAATAATAATATTAACAATATATCTCGAAACAGTTAGTCGTTAAGCAACACAAATTACAAGATTACGAAAAGCATATAATTGTCTTTCAATAAATGGAAACTTTTATATACTTCGACAATTATTATTGTTATTATTATTATTATTATCAATTATTTTTTTTCTTCTATTTTTTTCAATTTGTGTGAATAAACCTTATTAATTGATTTAGAGGTTCATATGTTATGTAGATATATGGACGTAAAACCAAGGACGGAAATTTTCTAATGCAAAACATAGTGAATTTTTTAGAGTTATATAAAAATACTTATACTCATTTTACAACATTATGATGAGTATTCGAACTTACAAATTAGTATATATCACATGTGATACATCAAGCTGGTTTGACTATCAAAAAAATTCTTTTATTTTAGTCAAATTCTATCAATAATCTGTAATTGATTTTAAGGTTCAAAAATTATGTGTGATAAATGGTTGGAAAGCTAAGAATGTCTATTTTTTAATACCAAAACGATGAATTATTTAGCCTTCTACACAAATATTTATACCCATTTTACGAATACATGTTCAGTGTTCGAGCTTACAGATTAGTGTTATATCACATTTGATATATCAAGCAAAATACTGTACCGAGAAAAAACCAAAAACTACAAAAAAATAATAAATAAAAATCAAAAGTATATGAAAATGCCCCTCTATTTAATGATAACTAAATGCTTGTCACGATGGTGTAATTTGCTCACTATGCATGTCTATGACACTGGCCTGTAGATCGATCTGGGTCAAAACCCGTGTGAGAGCATCCTCATCAGCCGCAGCTAATGGGGTAGCTGCTAGTGGAGTAGCTGTTGCTGGAGCTGGAGTGGCGACTACTAATGAAGGAGTAGGGCTCTCAGTGCTAGCATAGTAGCATAGGTGCTAAAGACGCACTCGATATCTCTAAAATAATAAATAAAAATCAAAAGTATATGAAAATGCCCCTCTATTTAATGATAACTAAATGTTTGTCACGATGGTGTAATTTGCTCACTATGCATGTCTATGACACTGGCCTGTAGATCGATCTGGGTCAAAACCCGTGTGAGAGAATCCTCATCAGCCGCAGCTAATGGGGTAGCTGCTAGTGGAGTAGCTGTTGCTGGAGCTGGAGTGGCGACTACTAATGAAGGAGTAGGGTTCTCAGTGCTAGCATAGTAGCATAGGTGCTAAAAACGCACTCGATATCTCTAAAATAAAACACTTATTCTTTCACCTTTCTCTTTCTAAAATTCATTATGTTGCAAGCTTTCTTTGATCAACCTCGACCTCCCGAAAGGTATTTCTTGATGTTAACAGCTTGGATAAGTAATTAAATGGTTGTTTAATAAAATGACTTATAACAGTTTACGGTTCTAAAATACAACACACAAGCAAATATAATATATATCTTTTTCTTATGTAAACAGCGTATTTTTTTATGTTTGGTTTGGTTTGGTTTATAGGGAATTTCTTTTGTGTTGTAGTCAATCACGTGAAGAAATGTTGTGTTTCACAATTGCCAACACGATCGTAGAAGTTATTTCGCATGATGTAGAGATGCAAAGCTGAGTGTCAAAAAACTGTGCTCTTAACATTCGTAATGTTGTATCTTTTGAGATGTACAGTTGTACCTTTACTTAAAATAAACCCATATTAACCAAACAACAATAACATTATGTATAAGACTAGGAAACTCAGAAGGGTCAAAAGCGTTAATTGTTACGAGAAAAGAATCATTCCATCGCGATGAAAAAATCATTTCTTAGAGGGACATTTCTATATAATAATAATAATAATAATAATAATAATAATAATAATAATAATTATTATTATTATTATTATTATTATTATTATTATTATTATTGGTACAACATGCTCAAAAAAGTTACACATCAGATTCAGAAACAAACACTTGAAAATTACTAAAGCACGACTTCACAGAAATGGCCCGTCGCAACGCAACGGGAGCAAAGCTACTTATTATTATAAGAGAATACCTCGTACAACTATTAATTAACTACAACACAAATCCAATTTCTCACACTTCTCGCGACACGTTTTTATATCCGCCTCACACGTCACAAGGTTGCCACAGCAACAAAATCCACTCCAAAACTTCTCCTTAGGCTTTCGGCATACTTTGGTGCAAGGTGGTGGACTAGCAATTGATCTGATGTCACTAACATCACTTTCGCAACCTACGAATAAAAAATAAATAAAACGTAACCATTCATATGATATTTATTAATACTCAAAAAGATATGATATTTATTCAGAAATTGTGATGTGAAAAAGAAAAAAAGAAAAATGTGAACTTACACTCGTGACAAACTAGCAACATCAGAAAGGTCATACAAAGGATCGTGATAACTGATCCATTTAGCTTCATTGTATTATATTGTTCGTCTCTATGAGAACTCTTTACTTTTTGTTAAAAAGATACACCACGAGAACTTGAAAAATGACAACCAACACAAATTTCTATTTATCTACAAAATAAGACAAGGCGTATTGGTTTATGTTACCCACTCTAATAATACTCAAACAAATCATTGTTTTAGTGTGTCTGTACAAGGTGTTGTCGTGTGATTCAGTTCTGTTCACAATATATACATGTCGTAACCCATGGGATAAATTTCCTATAATGATTTAATCATACATAATTGTTCAAAGTCGTGCAAAGCGAGGTTTTTACATTATCGGTTTTTGAAAAATTGTTAGTTTCTCTATGTATATATCTATTCTTATATAATTTCCTACTTTTGGATTGCAACTAAATCTTACTGTAATTTTTAGAGGTATTTTAATTTTTTTGTTTCTCGGAACAACACTTTCAAACAAAACTCATTTTATGAATATGTGTTTATATATGTTATAATCTAATTAAATAATAATATTATAATAATAATTCCAATTCCGAGTTCCTTGCATCCACTACACTTGTATGTGATTGGGCTGGCTGCCCTACTACTCGGAGATCGACTATGGTTTACAGTTATTTTCATCCTCTACTTCTTCTTTGGTTGCTTATTCTGATGCTGATTGGGCTGGCTGCCCTACTACTCGGAGATCGACTTCCGTCTATTGTGTTTTTCTGGGCAACAATCTCCTCTCCTGGTCATCTAAGCGTCAACCGACGCTTTCTCGTTCCAGTGCTGAGGCAGAATATCGTGTTGCCAATGCTGTTGCTGAGACTTGTTGGTTGCGGAATCTTTTGCGTGAGTTGCATACACCTTTGTCTTCTACTACGCTAGTCTACTGTGATAATGTTAGTGCTGTTTACTTATCTTCTAATCCGGTTCAGCATCAACGTATGAAGCATATCGAGATTGATATTCATTTTGTAAGGGATTTAGTTGCTGCTGGTCAAGTTCGAGTGCTTCATGTACCGTCGCGTTATCAGTATGCAGATATTTTTACCAAATGTTTACCATCTGCTTTGTTTCAGGAGTTTCGTACCAGTTTGAGTATCCGGTGTCCTCCTGCTCCAACTGCGGGGGAGTGTTAGTCGTATGTATTTGGGTTGATGTATATTTGAATGGGCTAAAGCCCAAGGTCTAGAATATTATTGTATTGGTATTTATATACCCCGGTTCTATGATTAATGATATACATGTTTTACCCTAAAACCTACAGTATGATGAGCGTTCACCCTTTGTCCAATATAGGTTGTTCTCAAGGTGGTTTCTAAAACGTCTTTGTGAACTTGAAGTTTGGTGCGCTCCTTGCTTAAAAGAATAAAAGTAGAGGTGGCAATTCAGGTCTGCTTCGGGTATACGGGTCGCGGGCTTGAAACTTTCAACCCGAACATGACCTATTTGAGTAATTGTGTCAGGTTTGTTAATCCTAACATGAATATGCTTAACTCATATGTGGCCCATTTAATTTAACACATTTATTTAAATAGGTTGGCAAGTTAAATATATTACTCAATGGATTGGCAGGTTGAACCATGCATTTGTCCCAAATAAGCATATTAATCGGTTAAACAAGTAAAATGGGTATGCATTTCAAACTACGAACGTGGCGAATCAAACGGGTCAATGATCATGAAACGAAGAATTAATCTGCATAATATTAGAGTTGTGGTCAATTTTGTTCTCAATCTCAAAGCTTATGTGTACGCACAGCCTAATAAACAGCTTACTGTAGGGAGTCTTTTATGGTGGACAAAAGACATGTCATTGCACTTAATTAAGCATTAACATGTCCATGAGGAATTGATGATCATCTATGGACTATGGGTAGCTCATATCTACAAACCACGTCACAAGAAAGTAATCACACCAAGTTGCATATGTATACCAGTTTATGAAATATCGTGAAATTTTGCAATGCAAATATAAAGTGAAGGACTTCAACGGACAACTCATGACCTCATCTATTCCTCAAGATAGCTCCTGCGACCTCCAAGGTAAGAACATAAACATATTATTTAGATAACATTAATTTTATCAAAGATCGACAATATGTAGAGTTGTAGACATATCTCACATAAAATTATAGTACGCAAGGTGCCAGAACCTTGTTTTAGTTTGGAAAATGGTCGACGACAGATAAGATTATATGGTAATTGTCTTACTGATTCCCAAACCAAAAGATTGTTTTCAAGTCTTTACACATCATACCAAATAGGGGTGTAAACGAGCCCAATCGAGTCGAGTACTGGCAAGCTCGAACTTGACCCGACTACTAAAGAAACTCGACTCGAGCTCGATTATTTTCACATTTAAAGCTCGAATTCGATGGAAAATCAGCATATCAAGCTTGACTCCACTCGATTTTATGACAGTTACATAACTACATGTAATATCATTGAAGCTCGATAAGGGCTCGTACGCCTCACGTGCTGATTGTTTTTTAGCTCAAACTCTACTCGAAGGTGTACTCGAGTAGCTCGAGCTCGTTTATATCAAGTAGTTTACGAGTTGATCTCGAATAACTCGCAAGCTGTCTCGTCTCGTTTACACCCCTGATAACACACTTGAAGTCCCTACTTTGTTGATGAAGCTTACTAAAGATTAGACTATTAAATACGGGTAATTTTAATGTTCTGCTAACAACAACGCATAAAAGATTTTCTTTGTAATAAATCATTTTATCGAATCATAAAGTTTTTTCTTGTACTAAAAACGTTTTATTTTGTTATCCTTACTAAAAACCAGAAAATTTCAAATAAGAAAACGAGATTGTTATAAAGGAAAACAAACAAACTTGGTTGGCTCATAAGTAATAAGTTAGTTTAAAAGAATAACTGGCTTTAAAGTAAAATGTTTAATAATTAGGCGAATACATAACCCTAGTTGACTACATCCTTACTTTTTTCAAATACTAAAAGTATAAAAAAGGATTAAGCGCCCACCGTGGGGCTCGAACCCATAACAACGCTACATTTATAAAAGTGACCATAGAAAATAAATTAGTCCATGCGTATATAGATACAGGAGCAACTCTTTGTTTTGGACAAAAGAGTCTTTGCACACATTGGAAAAGGGCAAAGAGCCATAAGAAATTTTCTATTGCAGATAAATCTATTCATAGAATTTATCATTATGCGGAAAATGTAGAAATAAAAATAGAAAACATGATTTTTATTGCTAAAACTATATATCTCTACGACTTAGGAATGAAGCTTATTATAGGATACAACTTTCTAAAGCTTTATCAACCATTTATACAACGTTTAAAAACTATTTCTTTAAGACATCCTTCGAGAAAAATTGTCACCACTAATATAGTGTCAAAGAAAGAAATCTTAAAACTAATATCTAGAAAGATTTATGAGAATTTAAAAAGTATAAAAATCTTTATTATACAAGAAGAACAAAGGATACAGAACCTTTTAGAAGAAGTTCCATCCGAAGATCCTTTGGATAAATTCAAAAATTTAAATAAGGAACTAGTAGAAATTAAGCTAAAAGATGAAACCAAGGAAGTAAATGTCCCTAATAATATCCCATATAACATAAGGGATGTTGAAGAATTTCAAGAAGAAACAGAAAAACTTTTGAAAATGGGAATTATTCGAGAAAGCAAGAGTCCTCACTCTGCACCAGCTTTCTACGTAGAAAACCATAATGAGTTAAAAAGAAAAAAGAGACGGATGGTAATAAACTACAAAAAAATGAATGAAGCAACTATAGGAGATGCCTATAAGTTACCACATAAGACATATATTTTAGAAAAACTCAAAGGAAAAAACTTTTTTAGTACATTTGATGCTAAATCTGGCTATTGGCAGCTTAGATTACACGAAAATACAAAAGGATTAACAGCCTTTTCATGTCCGCCACAAAAACATTACGAATGGAATGTTATGCCATTTGGATTAAAACAAGCACCAAGTATTTATCAGAGGTTTATGGATAAAAACTTTAATGGAATGGATGAATACTACTTAGTGTACATCGATGACATTATCGTATTTTCAGAAACAAAAGAAGAACATATGATTCATGTCAAAAGGGTTTTAGAAAGAGTCAAAGAAGTTGGTATAATTCTATCAGCTTCAAAAAGCAAAATATTAAAAACAGAAATCGAGTATTTGGGACTCGAAATTGGCAAACATGGAGTACTTAAGCTTGCTCCACATACACAAGAAAAAATTATGCTTTTTCCCGATAAACTTGAAGATAGAAAACAAATACAACGATTTCTCGGTTGTATAAATTATATAGCAGATCAAGGATTTTCGAAAAATTTTGCAAAACATAGAAGTCTTTTACAAAAGAAAATTTTAGAAAAGATTCCTTGGTCATGGGGGGGAAGAAGATACAAACACAGTAAAATTGTTAAAAGAAAATTTGACAAATTTACCAGAATTATACAATGCTAAAAATAACGATTTTTTAATAATAGAAACAGATGCATCAGAAACAACCTGGGCTGGTTGTATGTTAGCTTTACAGAATGGTAAAAATATTCTTTGCCTTGATGAATTTGGAAGAATTCAAAAAGCTAAAGAAGAGATAAGCTTTCCTGAAAAGGAAGATCACCTTACAGGTGAAACAAAGTATACAGATCACAGATGTGATAAATCAAGTTACACAGTCCAAAAGGACAAAAATTAAAGCTATACAGATCACAAATGTGATAACAACCAAATGTTATTCAAAGAAACCCAGAAATTACCCAAAAAACTCTGTAAATATACATCAGACACCTTCAAACCAGCAGAAATTAACTATACTGTCCATGAAAAGGAAGTTCTGGCCATAATCAGAACCCTAAATAAATGGAAGATGGAATTACTACCTACGCGTTTCGAGTTAAGAACCGACTCAAAATACGCAACAGGTTTTTTCAGGTACGACCTAAAAGCAGACAGAAGCAAAGGAAGACTTGTCAACTGGCAAGGAAACCTACAACAGTTTGACCCATACATTAGATACATAAAATCCGAAGAAAATAGCTTTGCAGATACATTGACAAGAGAATGGAGCATTCCGACGAATCATTCATGAAGCAACTCAAAAATCAAGCTATGCAGCTCGAGATCAGAATTACGTCCCTCGAAAGAGAAAAACAAGAAGCTGTAACAAAGAAAGCAGAGTTAGAAAAAATGATAAAAGCATGGAGCACGAAGAACTCAATTGAAGAACCAGAAATCAAAGAAGAAAAGAAAGAAATTAAAAAAGAAACGAAAAGCGAAACAAGCAGTAGCACCACTTCAGCAAAATCAGCTTTGGAGTATGTAAACAATATAACCAAGAAAAGTAACAAAGAAAAGTACTATGTAATATTTAATGGTCATGCGCCAGGAGTATATACAAACTGGGGAACAGTCTCGCAGATCGTGACCGGAAGACCATATACACATAGAAGCTACCCAACCAGAGAAGAAGCAGAAAAGGCTCTCGAAGAAGCATACAAAGAAATCACGATGACCAAAAGAAAACCAGAATCGGCAAATAAAATAAGTAGAATGACGAGCCTCGAAAGAGAAGGTTCATTCAAAAGTAGAAAGCTGAACTATACTGACTTTACAGCTTGCTGGAAAAAGTTAGTAGAATTCAAGGAAGATGACTTCATCAATCAGTATTACCCAAGGAAAAGACAGAATCTAGGACCAACAGCAGTCCTATTACCAGGAATAAACCTAAGGCAAGCATGGGAACTAGTTTCTCTAGGCTTTGCAGACACAATATACATCAACGGGAAGACATTGGAAGAAGCAAAAGTTTTTCCAGAAAAACTTCAGGACGCCATCTCAGTATACAAGAATTTCATAGCAAAAGGAAATGAAATATTCCTTAAATGCTATTCTAGCTACGCAATATTTGATGAAGATGGAGAAATGATCCTGTCAAGTATAACAATCGCTCAGCTAGGAATCAGTAATGGAAGCTACGCAGAAAGTCAAAATCTCCAGGGAACCGACTTTGGAGGAAAGGAAATCTATACAGAAGGAATTATGGGTGTCTTCGATCACGGAAGACAGCTGGGAAAGCAGGGTAGAGGCGACTATTCAAAGATAAAAGTAAACTATATGTCTCCAACACTACTAGTCTACTCAAAAACTTCCAAGCCTATGACGGAAGGAGATGCAGAAGCTATACAAAAATTTGAAGAAAAATTTCACAATCTTGATGGAGTCTTTGAAAAGGCCCCAGAAGAGCTTAAGGAAGCATTGTGTCAAAGAATTAGCAAAGTATGCAAATCTCATCTTTGCATGCACTGCTACCCTAACGCAAGCCCAGTAAACAGCCCAACAGATTCAAGCCCTCAAGGCCCAGAAATCTCTACGATTTTTGATGACTAGGACTTAATCTAGAAGAAGTGATGTAAGCGCTTACGAAGATAGTCATAATGTAAGCACTTACGTAAGCAAACAGTCCCATGTGAGGCTTAATAAAGCCGCGTCCTTTTGTAGGTCGGACAATAATGAGCCACCTACCTTTTACTTTTGTAACTTTTAATTTTAGCCGTTGATCTAAGAGTTGCATTATTGCAACGCGTCTATGTACCTACCTCCTTATGCTATAAAAGGAGATGTTATGTAATCATTTAGAGCAGGGTGAATAAAAATAAACCAAAAAAGAGTGTGGTTTTAAAACTCTCTTCTAAGTTTCTGGAATTGCCTAAGACGGGTTGAAGCTTAGGAAAGTCTCTGAAAAGCGTTAATAGTAAGGCGTTGGGCAACAACTAGCACTACAAATCACAAAGTCATTCAAGAATTCAAGAATTTCACCACTAAGTCAGGTATATCTAACTTCTATATGCATCAGCCATGACAGAAGAAAATATTACATTAGTTTCGAACGTAGAAAACAATGGAAAATATTTTAAGGATATACTAATAAATAGTAAGAAGATCCAGAAAGCAGATTTTGACCTAAAAAGTAAACATAATTTTAATTTCTCTGTTAAAGACTCATTAAAAAATCTTATATCTAGAAACAACGAGTTACATTTTGGAATAATGACATGAGAAGAAATAGTCCCTATAGAAAGTACAGAAGGGAACATTAAAATTCCAATAATAAATAAAGAACAACTAGAAAGACAGTTAAGAAACATCAAAGAAAAGGAAAAATTGCTTATGTACATATTTCGACTATACAATTTTTATTAAAAAGCACTTTTGCCAAAGGAATTGATTCACCAGTACAGCTAGAAATTAGAGATGATAGATTAAGAGATTTAAATAATGCCCTTATTGCTAGAGGCAGAGGAAATTTAAAAGAAACAAAAATGAAATTTGATATAAATATACAAGTAGGTATGTCCTTATATGATATTAATCTATCTGATAGCATAACAATAAGGTATAAACTACTTAGAACTAACTTTATGAAAAAAGGAAATCACCCCTTTTCAATTACATATCAGATAAATTATGCACTATCTAATAGTCATCACAGTATAACATTTAAAAATGACAATAAAATAAGTATTGATAAACTATTTAGACCAGTTATAGAATTAGAAGAAAATAAAAGCAATGGCATTTTCGGACGACAAATTTCTAGAATAATCGATGATACAGATAATTTCGAAAATAAAAGAAATGCTAGAACATCTACATCTAGACAAGGTTCATTTCTTGGACCACCAGCTTTTGATGAATCACACAATAGTGAATTAGTAAAACAAGTAAGTAACCTATCTAATATTATTCAAAATATGAGTGAAAAGTTATGAGCAACAAGATTATTGCTTCACAACACAGTTCTCTAACAATATATATAGAAAACATTGATAAAATCATAGAAACTAAGAATTTCGAAATACAATGTCTTTTATATGTCATGAGAACAACAATATCTGATTTAGAACGAAAGAAAGCTAATTATTTTTTAAACTTAAAAAGAAAGACACTAAAATCTTTAAAAACAGAGCGAAGCCAATATATAAAACAAATCTATACGGCATAATGAATCTCCAAGAAAATATTCGGAGAAAATTAATAGAAAATAAACAAGAACATATTTCAAACAACGAAGAACTTCTCGATTATATATATTATAGAATACAAAACAGACAAGTTTATGAAAGTCTAAGAGTTCTAGTACAACAAAGAGATAGTATAAAGAGAAGGTTAAATAATTTAAACAAAGAATTAGAACGACTCCAAGTAAATCTACCAAACAGAATTCCGCCAATTATTTAAGCACTCTTTGCCTTTTTGGTATCAGAGCCAGAACATGGATAAGTCATTAGAAGAAATATTTAAAGCACCCACAGAAATTACGAACGGATTTACACAAGCACCTGGAATACCAAAAGATGGAAAGTGTATCACACTTCTAAGAAATCTTTTGCCAGGAACACAATATGTGCTAGCATCTTCATCAGGAAGTAGAGTCTCAGAACAAGTAAGTTATATACAGGCAACACTAAACAATATTACAGAAATATTATCATGGATAACTCTACATCAAACCCCAGAGCATAATCAAGCTAATATCGAGCGTTCAGAAAACATAACAAAACTTTTAGAAAATCAGTTTACAAAAATTATTGAAATCCTAGAACGAAAGGCTCCTAGGGAGGAAGAGAATAAGCAGCTGATAATAGAGGTGCAAGAACTAAAAGATATGATTACAGAACTAAGAAAAGAAAACGATTCAATAAAAACAGAAATTAGCACCAATAAAGAAGAAACTATAACAAGAATAAAAGATTTATTATGAGTACTTTAGAAAAAATTCTAAGCACTACAGAAAACATGACAAAAGAGATAAGGGCTCTAAAAGAAAAGATGGAACAAATCGAAAAAATAAATAAACCACTTTCTCAACCACATGAATATTACACAGCCCGAGATAAAAATTATAAATGTTTCAACGAAACATCTGACAAGAAGTTTCCACATCTTTTTCATACAGAAAATCCTCAGTTAAACAATATATCAGATTTGTTAATAAGAATTCTAAAGTCCAAAACAAGATAAAGAAAATAAAATCCTAGAAGAGCTAAAAAAGGCTAAGGACAAAATAATAGAAATCATTAAAGAAAGTCGAGAACACGAAAATTTTAATATCGACTTAAAAACCATTATATCTCATTTAGAAGAAATAATTAAAAACCAGCAAGAAAGAAGAGCTATAGTAATACATGACCAAACACCAACACCATCAGTACCTAAAAATATTATTTTACCTTTCTAAAATGGATACAGTTTCTAAAAACATTGAGGAACTACAAGCACTAATGGAAAAATTACAGATAACACAAATGACCGATAGTAGTGAAGACGAGATTGAAACATTAAATGAACAAAATATCGTTTTTGGAGAATCTTCAGATGAGTCAGAAGAAGACTCAGAACAAAATTATAATTACCCAAATTATGAGGTTGGCGATTCATCTAAAAGTAGAAAAAGAGGAATCAAATATGAAGACTACGTCTTTCATAAAGGGTATCATAAAAAAGGAAAAACATTTGTCGAAGAGCAAAAATACCAGGAAAGTATCGAAACAGAAGTGTTAGACATAAACTGTGGTAGCACAGAAGGAAAAATGGAAAGGATAAATAATTGGTCCAACAAAATATCACTAGACATACAAGTAGGAAATAGTCTTAAAGAGTTAAGTCTCACAGATTTATATGCATATGTAATGCATAAAACATCCGGAAGCGTTATGTCTTACTTAAGAAAAGCACAACCTTATATAATTACTTCACCAGAATATCTTATAACTGGAACAGTAATTGAAGCATTTAAATATATAGTCAGAACGATATATAGAGAATTTACAGGAAGAGATAGTTATGCTTTTCAATCAGATATACAAAGAAACGCAGAAAGTATAAAAGCTTATAACCACATAATAAATATGAGAATATGCGATATGTGTTTACTCGAACCTTTTCTTTGTGAATACGAGACATGGTTTTACAAAATAGATAGAGAAACTCAACTAGCAAATCTAGACTTAATATTTAGAAAGCTCCCATCCATGGTAGGAACTAAGACAGAAGAACATTTCAAAATAAGTTATTCACAAGGAAATACCACTGATACATTAGGAGGAAGAATAAAAGCTATTGAAGAATGGATGAACATCAGTTGTGAAAATAAAATAGCCAAAAGAGAAGCACAAATAAGTCTTTGTTGTAGTAAACAAAATAATATTAATCTACCTGGAAATTACGGTTGTGATAAACCTAGGAAATACAAAAGGTATAAAAAGAAGAAATATAGGTATAAGAAATGGAAACAAGTCCCATACAAGAAAAAAATATAAATCATTCTACAAAAAGAATAAAAGACAAAACTATTTTCGAAAAAGAAAACAAGATGAAAAGAAAAAATTCTGTCCATCGGGAAAATCCTCATGTCGTTGCTGGCTTTGCAAGGAGGAAGGGCACTATGCAAATAACTGTCCCAAAAAGAATAATAACACAGCTAAACCTATGATAGAAATATTTAACTTAGTTAAACAAGTAAGCTATGAACCATTAGAAGACTCAGACTTTGATTCAGAAACAGAATACATTGCTTATATAAGCGAAAGTGAATACAGCGATGATGAGTAACATAACCCTAGCTCTTAACATAACCCTAGTTGACTACATCCTTACTTTTTTCAAATACTAAAAGTATAAAAAAGGATTAAGCGCCCACCGTGGGGCTCGAACCCACGACCACAAGGTTAAGAGCCTTGCGCTCTACCAACTGAGCTAGACGGGCTTATTTGATACTCATACACTAGCTCTTAATATATCCAGAAACCCAAAACACTTCATTTGATGGTTTGTATAAACCCTTTCTTATTATCATCCATCAAAACCTGAAGAAAGAAATGGAAATATGGAAAATGTTGATTGAATCAGTTTTGATCATTGGCTTGGTTATGGTATTAGGTTTAATTGCTGCAATTGTTGTTGAAACATTCAGAAGAAGATTTCATAATATGTATGTTCTTATGAAACCATTAATTTAGTATAGTGTTTTTTTTTTTTTTGTCTTTTTTTTTTTAATATATATATATATATATATATATGGTTATTTATGAATTTGATGTGATCTTAGGTTTTGTGTTTTTAGGTGTCTTGAAGCTCGCCCGGTTTTCGAAGACCCGAATTCTTTGAAAAAGGTATAAAGCTTTAACTGGATTGTAACAAACTTTTATTCAGTTACCATTGTTTAGTAACTAGAACGATACCCGCGCAATGCGGCGGCGGGTACTCTGTGATTATATTTTGCGTTATTTGGTTACACGTTTAGTTGTCTTTAGAGATGGTTAAGCCAAATAATTTTAGTTTGAACCAACAACCTCTTACTAACAAACTTCTAACAAATTAATTTTGAAATCTTTCCATAATAAGCAAGAAAAAAGTCTGAATTTTAAGCCTTTCTAATTATAGAATAGTCCCAAATGCATTATAATATAGTATAGAATGTGTAAGGTGACCTTTAAAATTTGCTATAGAAGGTTACTTAGGGGGTGTTTGGTTTTAGCTTGTTTATGAGATCACGGGCTTACGCAATTTTGGAAAAGCCGATGAGCTCATTTTTGACGAGGCATCCGTAAGCTCATAAGGTGTTAAGGGGGTGCTTTTGAAAACGTAGTTGATGAGCATATAAGCTAATAGAAACTTTGATAAGCTCGTAAGCTCATTTTTATGGGCTTATGAGCTTATCCACTTGAGCTTATTAAATTTTCAGAAAGCTCATCAGCGCATCAAATAAGCTTCGACAAACACCCCCTAAAAGTGTGTTGAACCACTTTTCTAAATTTCAATAAGCCCGGAAAATAGACTAAACCAAACTACCCCATTATTGTTGTGCGGTTTAATGATTTGATATTGTTTAGTTACTGTAGGTTGGTTGTTTGTGAAATGTTCTGATTTGCAGCTTATTTTGGTTGGTTGTTTGTGAAATTGCTTATGTTGTAGGTTGAATGTCCTTATATTGATGATCCTGCTGAAAAGTATATCTCGTTGATTATTCCTGCTTTTAATGAAGAACGTAGATTACCTGCAACTCTTGACGAGACTATCAAGTGAGTAAGCTAATCTGTTTTTCATTATTCGGCTATACCACATTTTTTGGGTGAAGTTGTCATTTTTGTTAGTTATTGCTAACTGTTAAAATAGTATAGCATTTCTTCTGTCTCATGGAAACTGTGGAGTGTGGACAATCAACTTTTGGTACAAAACTGTTTGAGCTTCCGGTTTTCGATAAAACATAATATCCTCTTTGATTTTTTACCATTGAAATATTGTTGCCAACTTTAAATATGATTTTGAAAGAAGAATGCCACAGCTCCTATAAGTGTGGAGCTGTAGACCAACTAGTAAACATTGAAAGTTGGACAGCAGAAATAATACTATTTCTTTTTGGAAAACTTATGTTGTTTTAATAAAGTTTGATTAGCATTTGGAGACAAACAAAGTTATCCTGGTTGTATAAATGAAATTCATTAAAATTCACATTTTCTACAGTTATCTTCAACGACGTTCAAAAAAGGACCAATTATTTTCCTATGAGGTATTTTGTTACTTTTCTGTTGATTAGTTTACGATTCATATAGGGTCTCCTGCACTTTAAAAACATTGAAATCTTCATTATGGTTATCGGTATGTTATGGATTTTTGAACAGGTGATTATTGTCGATGATGGAAGTAAAGATGGTACAAAGAGAGTAGCCTTTGATTTTGTGAGGAAATATAAAGTTGACAATGTGAGAGTTATTCTCCAACGAAAGAATCAGGGCAAAGGAGAAGCTATAAGAAAAGTGAGTCACTTTCATATGTTTTGATTACCTCGTGACATTTTTATTCTCTTCTATTTATCATGGCTCATTTCGCTACAAGCCTACAACTGATCTAAGCTTTTGGCTTATGCGAAAGCACTGTAAAAACAGGGGATGCTACATTCAAGAGGGAAACTACTTCTTATGCTGGATGCTGATGGAGCAACCAAAGTTGATGACCTAGAGAAGCTTGAAAATCAGGTGTCTGTTACTAGCATGAATCAATAGCAAATCATGTGTGGGTTAGAATTTAACTTGCAGTTGACTCTTTCAAACCATTTACTTCTGAACAGGTTGATTTGGATTGTCTTAATCTCAAATCAGTCAAATAAATAAATTTAGCTGAAAGGGAATCAAGTCAAATGGGTTGAACGGGGCAATCGGCTTGAGAGTCTTCCAAAGTCTATTATTAATATACAGAACCTCCTAACTTGTTTTTATTCACGGGTTTAGATTATTATTATTGTGAGAATATTGTTTTTTGTAATCATTATTAACGCATTTAGTTTTTATGAAAAGTTAACTAGAGCAAAAAATGTTTGCCGGTCAAGCCAACCCAGCCTGTGTCAACCCGTACAAAACAAAAGGACCAATCTAACCCAAATCTGTTACTCAACCTGCCCACTAGAAGTTTGGTATAACGTATTAGGAGCAATAACAATTAAACATGTCATTCTTTTCTAGATCCTTGCACTTGCCAAAGCGAAAGGTCAGATGACTAGTGATTCAAGTGAAGGAATTGCAGATATCCCCGTAGTGGCATTCGGGTCTCGTGCTCATCTTGAGAAGAAAGCTTTGGCTACAGTTTGTACCTTTTGTTTATTCTATTAGTTTAGTTGTCATCTATTTCCTAGTAGTAAATTTATAAATCTACTTTATACTCCAGAGGAAGTGGTACCGGAACTTTTTAATGAAAGGCTTCCATCTTGTGGTCCTCTTAGCCGCTGGTCCTGGTGTTCGTGATACACAGGTTATTTTTCTTACTTGATGTGTTCCACCTATATGGCTATACATTCTCCTTATAAAACTCCTTATATAGAGATACGTTAAAAAGAGGGTGCTTGGATTTGCATTATAAGTATGGGTATTTGAATATTTAAACTTGAAATTCTAGTGACCATCTTTTAGTATTTGCATAAAGTTACTCTTATCAAGATTGTCAAATAATCAGTACTAATGTACTATAAACGCTGCAGCAAAATTGATCATTGGGACAATTCATCTATCTGCCCCTCATTTTACCCACATATTCATTATTAGTACCAGTTAAGAAAAAATGTTTTTTAAAAGTATGTGTTGCAGTTTTATTAGAACTTTGTTCATAAGAATTGATGAAAAGGTGTTCTTTATAGTTTAATGAAAAAAAAAAAAAAAAAAAAAAATCTCATGTCTAATATTCTAATACTACCAATCTATAAGAATGTCCGTTTTTGGTCATTTGGTGAATTAGTTCCTTAAACAACTAATTATCCAAGTATCACAACTTCAAACAACAGCAGCACATTCGGTTATCTGAACATTATCTCTTGCAACACATGTTACAATTTACAAATAATTTTTATTAATGTGACTATTCATCGTCACATAATCAATTTTGCAAATCTCACATCCAAACACCCCCTAGCTGAAAATAACATGTAAATAAGTTTCTCGAAGTTTTCTTGGTCTGTTACATTGCATATAATGCAAATCTTTCCTGAATGGCAGTGTGGCTTCAAGATGTTTACCAGAGCTGCTGCGAGGAAGCTTTTCACTAATCTACGTTTGAAAAGGTAAGAACAACTGAAAAGTGAAAACCATAGTCAACATTACTGCTTGTGCGTGTTTTTCTTAACATATGCATGTAATCTGCACTAGAAGTGGCAAAATGGGTGGATAGTGGATTGGGCAACTAAGAGCGGAAGAATCTGCAGGGCTCAAAAATGGGTCGCCTTGGGTTGACCTGAAGCTTTTCTTGTCCAAAAATTTTCAATTTTCTAAAAACAATCGGTGCCTCAATTACGATTACAAAAATTGTATTATTGAATTATTGATTTATTTCTAAAACTATTTACGATTTCTATTTTCTAAAACAGCTGATGTCTCATTTCTAAATGATTTAGTAGTTTTATTCATAAAATGTACACTTTGAGTGACTCTTTGACAAGTTTTTTCAACGCGGTCCCTTTTAATCTTTCTATTTTGATTTCCAGTTTGACGCAGATAACCCAAAACATCTATTGAAATGCTTGATCTTTTTGTTACTTCTGTATTTATAACCAAAATTGATGAATGATCTTCATGCAGATGGTGCTTCGATGTGGAGTTGGTATACTTGTGTAAATATTTCCAAATCCCAATAATTGAAATGTCAGTAAACTGGTCTGAAATCCCAGGATCAAAAGTGAGTCCATTGAGCATTCTTAACATGTTATGGGAGCTAGCTCTCATGTCTATGGGATATAGAACTGGTATATGGAGTATAAGCACTAGAGCATCTTAATTTGAAGGATATCATATGATTTACATCCAAATGTAGTCATCATGGAAGAAAGAACCCTGATTATAACCTTGTAGATGGTCACAGTTATAGCTTTATAAATTCCATGTTTGGTTAGTGGCTGGAGTTGTAATGCTTGAGAACTCTATGTAGTGTTTCATGAAATATTATGTTATGCTAATTGTTGTAGTTGAGTTTTAAATTAGTGTTTAGCAAAATCTGAGCTTTTCTTTGTTTTTGATATCTCAAAGCCAACGAAAGCGCATGCACCATTACACTTTAAAGGGGAGGTCGGTTTCTTATTGAGCCAAACACAGCTAAATATAAGCATCAACCTTTCTTTACGGACTGGATGTGTGTTGTAAAGGTGACATTTTTGACCCGTTTATGGTGAAGTGGTCGATGTGGGTTACCCCCTTTGTTTCTAACTGGTTGAATTATCTAACAGGGTGAATCGGTGAACATTAAAATTAAAAGTCATCTAAAATGCTTTGAGGATAAAACTTCTTGAATATTGTTATAATTAGATTCAGTAATACAATAATAATTTACCGATGGTGATTAAACACAACTAAATTTAACTTGTCACCTAATTTAGGGGAATGAATGGAATGAAGAAAAGAAGAGAGGAGGAGGAAAGTGGTTCACTGGAGTTTGTCTCTTGAAAATGGTTATTATCTTGAAGGTTTTACTGCTGTTGAATGCAACTTGTATGCGCCATAATCGTCTTTATCAGACGCGTGTAACCTGCACCCATAAAATGAGGGTTAGCATTATACATTTACTCATTATCATATTATGGAACAGTTGCATAAACAGTCTTGTCCACATAGTATGGTTCGCTTCTAGACTGCGAAATTTCCGACCACTTGCTTACTAATAGCTGAATCAACTTGATAAATAACGCGTAACTTTCTTGGCACTTATATGAAAACAGGATAAACTCTTAAGAGGGGTAGTTTAGGAAACATAGATTTTGCAAGAAGATTGACCAAATTTAGCTTTATAACACCTGTACCTAAAGACAGGCACAATTAGCCAAAGCCTAACATCATCAAATTACCTTTTTGAATGTTGACTGGCTAAAAACCTAACATTAGCCCGTAGTTTAATATGTTTCAAACTCAATATTTGGCATTCTCATTACATAAGCCAAATCCACTGCTTAATCTATTGGGTATAAGTCATAATGGAGTTGTTGCAAATACATATTTTAGGCATATTCAACTCACATAAACATTTAATAACTAATTTATTTAGTTATGGTTCACAGGGAAATGGTATTTATGCAAACTACGGAGTATAAGATAACCAAGCACGAAAAACCGGCAAAAGATGGGTTCTCCTTCTTTCCATGAACTCAAGAAGCAAGCTTCTTTCTTCTTGAAAGAAATGATCAAAACCACACGATTAGCCTTAACAGATGTTACACCAGCAGAACTGTGAGCTTGTTTTTTATTTTAGAGGTTTTCTTTTGTGCATATATGTTTTTCAGTTTTCAGTTTAGACGTGTACGGTGAGCATTATGAATTGTTTTGTATTCGATATGCAGATTAACTGAAGAAGCAACAGATGAATATTCATGGCCACCAGATACCCGTACCATGGGATTGATATCACGTGCAGCCTTTGAAGTCGATGATTATTGGAGAATTGTCGATATTCTTCACAAAAGGTGTTAAATTTAGCGATCATGATTGAATGAATATGTTTGATGTCTTGATTAAAGTTACAATCTTTGTAGTGTTTTAGGTTATGGAAGTTTGATACAGAAAATTGGAGAGGATCTTACAAAGTTCTTGTTATATTGGATCATTTGCTCACACATGGTCCACAGAGAGTTTCTGAAGAATTTCAATGTGATAAAGAGGTTATCAAGGAAATGAGCATTTTTCAACATCTTGATGAAAAAAGGTATGCAAAAAAATAAATTTTTTTCTTGCAAAGTATTGCATAAAGTCTCTAAGAAATCAATTCATTTCTGTAAAATCTTTGACTGACAGGTTATGTTTTATTATGTGAGAATAATGCAGATTTAATTGGGGATTAAGAGTAAGAGAGAAATCAGAAAGGATTTTGAAGCTGCTTGAAGAAGATCAGTCTTTCTTGAAAGAAGAGAGGTGTAGAGCTCGTAAGCTCACGAGAGGGATCAAAGGTTTTGGTAGTTTTCCTCAAAGAAGCATCAGTAACAGACTGAGCGAATCACGATCCCAAATATGTCTCAGATGTAATCTCGATGACCATCAAGACAAAAACGAAAAAAAGGATTTGGACTTTCTAGACCACCCTTTGTGCAACGACGAGCATCGGGACAGAGTTTCACTCCTTTCGACTTAGGTATGAAAGACTTAGGTATGAAAGGTGATGCAACCTGTTGTCTTGATGTAAGATAGAAATTATGTAAATTTGGCATACTCTTGTTAATTATATTACGAAACAATACAGATACACATTTTACGTTATATATTACTGTGTGCTTTAAACATTATGTGAAAACTGATGCATGTTTTAGAATTTTACAACCATCGTCGTCTTCTGTTTCGAATTGTTGATATCAATATTGAAGCAGCTAAAGTTAAAACCTGTTGTGTTTGACTTAGGAAAGTCAAAGAATCAAGATCATGGTATCCACCATCTCCATTCAAATTATAATGATATATAGAGCTGGATCTTAATAATAGCAGTTGTAAAGTTCAAAAGGATAGTACAAGTTGGCACAACTTTTAATTTAGCCTTTAAAGTAACATTGCCAACTACTCAACCATATGCCATCATTTCATCAAATCTTAAAGCATAATGCAACATTTCATCATCATTGACAAATGTTGTTGGATTTTGCCTTTTCATCATGGCATCTTAAAGCAATGTCACAATCATCAATCTAACCCAATTGACTAAGCTTTTTCATGAAGGCAGAAAATATATATGGATGCAAAAAAAGAAATATATGGAGCCAAAAGACTTGATATAGCTTCTAAAATAAGATTAAAATAAAAGAATTGTGAAACGTACAGCAATCATTTGTGCTCTCTCAATGTCATCACCGAACTCTTGAAAAATAACATATATAATAAACACGGAAAAAGGAAGTTAAAAGTAAATGTTGCAAGCAGCACATCTTCAAAACACCATCCGAAATGCAGAAATCAGAAACATTTTCTGTGCACGATTGATGGGCCAGACTCGTCATACTCGGCCTTGGCGATCCACATCTGCATTTACAACAATGCGAAAATGCCCAAAATTAGAAATCTTGAACATCAATCCTAAACAACCCACCATCAGATCTCTATAGAATTTGACTATTTATGGGTGACTGACATAGTTGCACACAGGTTTATTGCCTATTGTGTTTTCAGAATAGACAGCCAGTTTAAGTGTTGATGCAAAACTGATTATTTAATTATTTTAGAGTAAGAATCAGTTAAAAAAAGTTTTTCCAAAAATTGTCATTTTAAAACATGATCCCAAACACTCACCTTAACATTTCAACCAGATTATTCAGGTTTATATATGATTTCTAACATGTCAAAACTAGCTCGACCTGTATCAATTGTACTCTAAAATTACATATTTTGACCCCATTACAGAACCGCACCAGCCCCATTTTGCCACATTTAACTTCAATAGAGTTTTAATAATTTACTTTTAACAAATATTTATCAATTTCCACATATAGTGATAAAGATCAGGGATGTAGAAAACAAACCTGCTGGAAGGTGCTGAGAGAAGCCAAGATAGACCCTCCGATCCAGACACTGTACTTCCTCTCAGGAGGAGCCACAACCTTAATCTTCATGCTGCTCGGGGCTAAAGCTGTAATTTCCTTGCTCATCCTATCAGCAATACCAGGGAACATAGTCGATCCACCACTGAGAACAATGTTACCATACAAATCTTTCCTGATATCGACGTCACACTTCATGATGGAGTTGTATGTAGTCTCATGAATACCAGCAGCTTCCATTCCGATCATTGAAGGTTGGAACAAGACCTCAGGGCACCTGAACCTCTCAGCACCAATGGTGATGACCTGTCCGTCGGGCAGCTCATAATTCTTCTCGATAGTAGAACCAGAGTTGGAAATTTCAAGCTCCTGCTCATAGTCAAGGGCAATGTAAGCCAACTTTTCCTTCATGTCTCTCACAATTTCCCGCTCTGCTGTGGTGGTGAACATGTAACCACGCTCGGTAAGGATCTTCATCAATGCATCAGTCAAGTCACGTCCAGCCAAGTCCAAACGAAGGATGGCGTGTGGAAGGGCATACCCTTCGTAGATAGGGACTGTGTGACTAACACCATCACCTGAATCCAGAACAATACCTGCAATACAAAGTAAATAGCAAAGGTTTAGAACGACATTATATAGGATAACAAACTAGGGAGATGTATGGATGCGCATTTTGAAAGTGATTGTGTGATTTTGAAAAGGTGGGCTTTAAATAGTATCTGAATATGCGTCTGTTTTGAGATTGTAATTGTCAATTTTGTAGCAAGTACAAGGCAGAAACTAGAGAAGAAGTGGGCTTTAACAACTATATCCTCATCCCATAATATAAGGCAAAATAAAAGAATGTTCTGATTGTGTATGGCATTAACGTGTTAAAAGATTAAAAGAGACAAGTTGGCAAAAAAAACAAAGAATTCATTTTGGTGAAGAAAGGATACATTGTGTGGCATGCTAGTAAAGTATTACGGTAAACAATTAGGCAACAAGGGCTATTACTGGTAATCAGTTTGTTGCAACTTGTATAACACTGACTATCCAAAACTAATTATCTGCCGCTAAATAATAAAAAGCAGAATCCATCGATCCAAACATCAGAAGCTTAATAATGTGACTTCAAAGCATGAATCTTTACGCCCCCTTATTGAGGTTCAATATTAGACTAAGACAAATACTTTTAAGTAATTCAAACACATATAAAAGAATCTTGCAGATCCAAATCAGTAATTAACTTATACGTACAATAAAAAGCAATTTATAGTATTAAAAGCATATGAAAAGCTTACCAGTAGTACGTCCACTGGCATACAGAGACAGAACAGCCTGGATGGCAACGTACATAGCAGGGGTGTTAAATGTCTCAAACATGATTTGAGTCATCTTCTCACGATTAGCCTTAGGGTTCAAAGGAGCTTCAGTCAAAAGAACGGGATGCTCTTCTGGTGCAACACGAAGCTCGTTGTAGAAAGTATGATGCCAGATCTTCTCCATGTCGTCCCAGTTGCTGACAATACCGTGCTCAATCGGGTACTTCAAAGTCAAAATACCTCTCTTGGACTGAGCCTCGTCACCAACATAGGCATCTTTTTGTCCCATTCCAACCATGACACCAGTGTGACGGGGACGACCGACGATACTTGGGAACACAGCCCTTGGAGCATCATCTCCTGCAAATCCAGCCTGCAACACAAAATTCAATTTATTTAGCCAAAACAAAAAGATCTTGATACATAACTGGTAGCTAGGTAGAAAATAAATGTAAGGAGGTGTTTGTTTAAGCTTATATGTGGCTCATAAGCCTCAATTTTTCGGCTTATTTAGAGACTTGTGGGCTTATTATATATGTTATTATGATATGACAAACTTATATAAGCCCATAAGTCTCAAAATAAGTTGGAAAATTGGGGCTTATGAAACATAAGCTGAAATCAAATAAGCTCATAAGTCCAAGTATAAACATATACCTTAACCATTCCAGTTCCATTATCGCAGACGAGTGGCTGAATGTCTTCACCGTCGGCCATCTTATGTTATTATCTATATCACATAATAAAAAAACATCATAAGAAATCTATACTAAGTCAATAAGCACATAGATCTTCGCCTCAGACCGTTTAAAAAAAAGGTTTTGCTCTTACACTGTCTAACGCTATTTTGATCAAGATCTGAACATATATATTTAAAGTAATTAACAAATCTTGTGCTTATTTACAGCTGCACATTACCGATCTATGTTGCATTATTAGCTTATTTCAATTAAGCAAAGACCTTTACAACTAAGTGCTTAAATTGCTTCTCTAAGTGCTTATCAGATCAAATTAGCAATTTTAAAAATGAGCAATCCCAAACACCCAGTTAATATTTAGAAAAATATATATCTTTATAACATTAAAAGCGAAGCTAGATCGAATATAGAAATAAGAAACTAGCTGATCTACTTTTTTTTAGAAAAAACCAAAAACAGTTAAATCTGATGAGAAAATGTAAATAAATCGGGAAGTGAATGATACCTGGTGATGAAAAAGGAATGGAACCCTAGTTAGGAGGAGGAGAGGAGATTGTGTAGTAGTGATGGGAAGAAAGGGTGAGAAATGAGGGAGTGTTATAAGAAGAGAGACCTTTCATCTGGGCCGTTGGATTTTTCAAATAAAATTTGTACGAGGTGGATCACACGTCTTCTTGGTTGTCATGGGCCCCAACTACTGCCCTCCATCCTCTCCACTCATCCATTCAAATTTTTCTTTTTTTGTAAATGTTTTATTATTTCTTGACTTGTAATTTTTTCTCATCCATCTCTTTTTCTATACAATAAATATATGCATTATCTAATGCTAAATATTACTAGTATTATGGTTTCTGGTTTAACCAAAAATATGTGAAAATAAGTGTGTTTCATATTTTTCTAATGTAGGTGTTGGTGTGATTATTTATTACTGTCATGTCAGTTTTTACTTTTTATCAAATTACTAACAAAAAAAAAATACTAAGAATAATCACCATCAAACTAACTATGAAAGCATACTCACTTAAATCCAGCATACCAAACACTAAAAATAAGTGTGTTTCATATTTTTATACTAATAAATGTTTGATAAAATGGTTTTAAAAGTCAAAGATTTGTTTAGTTAGACTACTCGGTAGTAGTTAATGTAGCATCAATTTTCACTTTTTCGGCAAATTAACAACCAAACCTTTGCAATAATGACCACTAAATCAACCAGACATGAGACAAACATAACTCACAATATGTCACACAAACAAATGAACAAAAAGCAATCAGTTCAGCAAAACTGCATGATGACCAAACCACTTTCAAAAAAATAGTCTTTCATGCATAGGTTTTGAGGGCGTGATAATGGTCACGCATCACGCGTCAAGGATGCCCTTATTTTAGGTAACCTTGGAATACAAACTTTTTTTTTTTTTTTTTTTTGGTTGAAATTTGAAAGAGATTTATATCTTTAAAATCTACTAAAAATCTATAAAATGTCTTTATGTAATTTTGTATTATCAAAACTACCATTGGGCATTGTTATAGTGGTATCACTCTTTCAGCGAAAACATCAAGTTGACCTGTCAAAGAGGGTTTTGAAGAAATAGGTCATGCATTCAACTCCGTCTCATAGCTAAAAGTTACTGAAACATGTGTTTATCTGAAAGTTGTTTTTTGGAAAGAGTCCTTTAGTAAACAAAAGATAAACAACATAAGTTGTCTTTTAGAAAAGATAATTTCAAGTAGGCTATACATTGAAAGATATGAGTAAAGATTAGGAACATTGTTGAATAATGACAATACTATGAAGCTGGTCGAGCGAAACTAAAAATGTAAACTAGAAGAATTGAGTCTAATCTAATTAAAAGCTCGAGATTGACTCGTGTAGTATTGGAGAAGCTTGGGCTCGACTCAAGTTTTTTTTTAAAACACGCGTGCTCCGCTCATGACTTATTCTTAAAGCTCGAGCTCAGCTTAAACTCGGTTTAGTCACGGGTAATGGGGTTTTTTTTTTCTTCCTCTTTTTCACCTTTTAAAAGTCAAAATATTAGAACCTAAAATGGAATTTAAGTCATTTATTTTAAAGCATTTTTTGAGAATATGCAATTGCCCATTGCCCCTATTTTAACTAGGAAACGTTATTTGATACAAATATATCCTAAATACTTGTTCATTTAAAAAGTTATAGTACAATTTTAATTAAATATACTTATAGTTGTTATATATGTAAACGCTAGTTTAGCCTCACGAGCTTAATCGAGCTTGCTATCTTGGACTCGAGCTCGTTTATCAAATAAACTTTATGTTTACCTTTAGTTGAGATTTAACAAGCCGAGCTCGAGTAGCTCGGCTCGTTTACACTTCTGAAGGAAATTGCGTGTAGCTCGATCAGTGCGATTGAACTCACTAGGATTTTATTTTATACGATGTTAATTTTGAACCTATTGTATTTGCGTGTTAAAAAAAAAAAAAAAAAAAAAAAAAAAAAAAAAAAAAAAAAAAAAAACTATAGTTATACAAGTCTGTTGAGAGATTTTTGCTCTGTAAGCTTAGTCACAGATACGGTTGGAACTTGGAAGTTAGGGGATTCATAAGACTAAACGTAATGAGGACCAAATGGTTTGGTTGGTCTACCCATTTTGTTTGGTCTCCTTACTACACAAATTAAAAGGCACGCGTCCCCTGGCCTCCTCATATTTTTGTATTGTTTTGGTCCGGTTGTGGACCGAATGAAACAATTTGGTTTGTGTGTGTATTTTTTGTATATATTTAAGATTGTGGGGGCATGTTTTTGGTTGTGAGTGTCGTCCTCTTACTATAAGTGTGGACGTATAGTCCGGACTGGACCCTACATGGGCCAGGCCCGGCAGACAGCGGCCCACTCTACGCCTAGACCCTAATCCATGCCTTATAAATATAGGGCTGGGATCTCCTTATTCACTACGACCAAACAGGTTACCCTAAACCTAACCCTAATATGCTTCGCGCATCAATACTAACTTGACCGTCGGAGGTGGATCCCGGGGCTACGGCCTCGGGTCCACTCCTAACGGGTTCTCTTTGTTGAACAGGTCTACTCAGGGCTTATGAAGACGACTAACGGCCCAAGGAGAGTCGTTGAATTAGTCCGCGCCAGATTATGCATCAACAAGTTGGCGCCATCCGTGGGACATGACTACAACAAGTTTCGTGCTCTCACATCGCTAGAAAGCAACCATCGATATACAATTACACGTTGCATCGATTTATAATTATGCGGTAACTTTAAAGTTATTATTTATTACTTGTGTATGTACACGACAGAACAATATCCTAAAAGTAAAATACTTTTTGATACGATGTCCAATCGAACAACAGTAACTTAAAACTATTGTTTTCATCACCGCTTGATCTAATAGAACAACAGTGATTTTGTTACGTATCCTTCTTTTAATATATATGATCGAACATATCTTCTAAATACGTAACAGATATCCAATATTTAAATTGGGAAGATATCTTTTAATTATTAAAAAGATTTTACATAAATCTTTTAAACTTGGTAAACACGATTTTACTTATAGCCATGCGCTATGTCCGCACGATCGGGCCTATTTTATCTTTTAGCCGCGAACAGCGCAGTCACGATAAATCTACCCGCGTTAGGCCATGCGTTCGGAAAGCTTCGCAGATTGGCGCCATGAGCGCACTGTCATGTACAGGCACCACGATGCTAGTCAATCGCCATGAGCGCACTGTCACTGTCACGTACAGGCACTGGACGAAAGCCGTGGTCTGTGCGTGCAAAATTATTAGTCGCGGTCATGGTACATCCATCCGCGCCATTGTTTTTATTATAATAAAAAACAAAAAGATCAATCAATCGCCATGCGCGCACTATTTTTTTTATTAGTTACGTGCTACTTTTCTTATTTAATTTGTAAAACCTCACGATAGGTGTAATTCACACTATTACTTCTCTTATATATGTGTTAATTATATATGCTATGTGCTATACTTTTGCTACGCGCTAATCTTTTACTTTATTAAGTTTTATATGTTGCGATGCGCGACATATACTTTTAATATTTGCATTGAGTATTTTTCAGGATTTGAATACTTAAGTTTAATACTCCTACACGAGTAGCACCATCAAACTTGGGGGGCTACCAGGGTATATCCTACCATTGTTTCCGTACAAGTCACGCATGCATATTTGGAAGCAGATCGTACGTAAGAGGTATTGCAAGCCCGGTACAAAGACGGATTTAAATATTCGCACCATATTGCCGCAGTGGAGACGTCCTCTGTCGGTTGTAAAGACGAATGTAATGTTCGCGCACAGCGCACACCTTTGTCGCGAACAACGCGCATCTTTGTCGCGAACAACGCGCATCCTTACCGCGCACAGCGCACACCTTTGTCGCGAACAACGCGCACTTCTGCCACAGAAGTACGTCTTCTGTCGCACTATGTTGCATCGCTACTGGTACAAAAGGTACGCCCTTATCTAGGATGCAACATAGGGATCCACCTATCCACCTTCATCATTGTGAGACAATCACAATCGCAATGCCAGTGCGCACTGTCGCATTTCGGCTGCGCAGTATGGTCCGACCCATGCGCACACATGGAGACAATCCATGCGCACACCTGAGTTGCGCACACATGCCATCTTAGTTGATTGGGCCTACGCGGCCATGAACAGAACTTAAGTTTAGCATAACATAGCCACGCGTTATGTCATACTAAACTTGGGGGGCTTGTGGACGTATAGTCCGGACTGGACCCTACATGGGCCAGGCCCGGCAGACAGCGGCCCACTCTACGCCTAAACCCTAATCCATGCCTTATAAATATAGGGCTGGGATCTCCTTATTCACTACGACCAAACAGGTTACCCTAAACCTAACCCTAATATGCTTCGCGCATCAATACTAACTTGACCGTCGGAGGTGGATCCGGCCTCGGGTCCACTTCTAACGGGTTCTCTTTGTTGAACAGGTCTACTCAGGGCTTATGAAGACGACTAACGGCCCAAGGAGAGTCGTTGAATTAGTCCGCGCCAGATTATGCATCAACAATAAGTGTTTGATTTAGATTTGGTTTAGAAAAAAGAAAGCTGAGATAACACTAATGTGCGAGTGTTAAGTTTGGTCTTGGTGTATTCTTATTACTAATTTACTATCGGCCAATGTCACCTTCAATGGTTGAATTTTTATCCAAGCGTCTACTTGTCGACATGCATGTGCTTAAAAATTAGAATGCGTGTACCCACGAGAGAGCTTTGTACCTGTAGCAGACCTTTTGGACCTTTTTACTGAAAATGAGAATTCAATGTGCAAACTGCGAAGGATGAAATTTTTGTCACCACATTATATTATGTGTCTCAAGTTTAAAGATGCAAAAAAAATTACAGTATAAATTTCTTTTGCGTGTAACTGAGTTACAAAAAGTAGTGTAATACTAAAAATATAATTTATAGTGTTTGTGAGTTGGGATATTGGACTTGTTAGTCGGAAAGAAAGCTAGTATACATTGTTATTTTTATAAAAACCTCTCTCTCTCTTTCTCTCTCTTTAGTAACAAATTTTGTTTACTGTAATAAACATGCATCTCTCTGACTTTAGTTGTGATGGGTATGATTTGAAAGAAATTATATATAATCGGGCATCGGTGTTAAGTGGTCATTAAAGAAAATAGCACTGTCATGTGTTGTATGATGACATTACAAGTTCATGCAACTCTCATTTATCATTGCCTTTGGTACTAAGCTTCTGCCATTGTTTATTTAAACTTGATCTATAATTAGATTTCAAATATAACTCTACCTATCTCTATCTTAGTGGATTTTAAAACGAGTCTATGTCCGGTCTTGAAATAGGCCGGGTTGACAGGTTCCATGTGAAAAATGATGACAATAGTGAAAGGTGAACCAACTTTCTGGCTCATCCTATATGTCCCATGGAGCTCAAAGCTTAGAAAACTCTGCGCTAAACACACCAGTATAAATACCTCACATATGTACGATATACTAATAATGAGAAAAAGTATCTTACAATAGGTATATACATTAGTATCCAACTCACCTTTGTACTAGCCTAAACACATAATTAGATGAAACGATCCATAATTATTTTGCCCTTTATTAAAATATGAAAGATGCTTACAGCAAGGTTGATGGGAAAATCTTTTTCTTTCTCCAATCCCAAAGTTGTCAATCTCGCCTTTACGTTCAAGAATGAATGTTCATCATATCCCCACCTTCTTCCCACTACACCCCAACCATTTCACATTATATTATCACTCCTATCATATCATTATAGTTATGGAAAATTACTATTTGGTATATGTGAGTAAGTAACACATTGGAATCTTAGATCATTGAACATCATTAAATAATCGTTCATTCCTTTTTTGTTATTAACTTTATAATGGACCTCACTGTGTGTTTTCATGGGATCAATTTACATTACTGAAAAACTAAGGGGTGCTTGGTAAGGGGGTTAAGGGGGTGAGGAATAGGTAAGGAATTCAAAGGGCCCACCTCACTCAAATCAGGTGCTTGGTTAGGGGTGTGCAAAGGTATTGATTACCCCGTAGTGGGTAATCAACATTATAGAGTAAATTGAGGGGTAATGTATTGATTACCCACATCACTCAATCCTTTGCATTCCCTTTCCCTTTCTCTTTACCTTTACCTTTCCTCACTTTGAACCAAGCGGACCCTAAGTGTTTTTTTGTTAGAAGGACTATTATTATGTGTTGTATTATTTATAGCCATGTCTGATTAGTTAGTATTCATGTATTTATATTCATTGAAAACTCTATTATCATTCATTCATTATACACACATTTACATTGTATCATTGTTTATTGTGATAATGTCAGTGCGGTATACTTTGTTAGTTATCTTAGCTGTCTGTGTATTGTTATTATCTCTTAGTGACTAGATGATTAGTAAGAGATTAGGATATTAGCTATTGGTGACTAGATGATTAGTATTTTCCATATATAGCTCTTGTATTGGCACAATATATATCGGGGTGTACATTGTATGAAATCATCAGTCAATAAAAACATATATCTCTGATCTTACATATTTGTCTTCCAATCCCTTGCAACATCAACACACGAAGAACATCGAGATTGACATTCATTTTATGTTCTCTTTGATGAGTTTCGCACCAGTTTGAGCGTTTTGCACCCTTATGCTCCGTGCGGGAGGCTATTAGTAGGACTATTGTTATGTGTTGTATTATTTGTATTGGGTCAAGCCCGGTTAGTTAGTATTCATGTATTTATACTCATTATAAAATCTATTATCATTCATTCAATGTACACATATTTACATTTTCTTCATCGTCTTCCTCATCATTGTCTTGATAGATAATTGTCACACCCTCGCCGAAGGCGAAAACACAAGATGCAACGAATCAATATACATTGCCAAAGAGAAATAGAACAATACCATAATTTACATTAAAGGAAAAGTATATCATTACAACATTGTTATAGCCGACCTTGGCAATTTAAAACATAAAGTTTGGTTTCCAAAAGATAGCATTTTAGTACATAATGATCCGTAGTGACATGTGAAAACTTCATTATGCAAAGACCTTGAAGAAAAGCTTACTGACGATCACCTGAAATGCACGAGAGAAAACGGGTCAACTATAAAAATAGTTGGTGAGCACACACGTTTTATATAATATGAGAAACCATTTGAGAAAGTTCACAAGCCAAAGGCATTATAAAGTATTATGTCTTGTAGTCAAGCACCCGCGGTCATAATAAGTCACAATATAAGCACCACATATATAATAATGTATG
Source organism: Artemisia argyi (assembly GCA_030686995.1). Lineage (NCBI taxonomy): Eukaryota > Viridiplantae > Streptophyta > Magnoliopsida > Asterales > Asteraceae > Artemisia > Artemisia argyi. The sequence continues at coordinate 130,115,523 of CM060695.1, read as the reverse complement.
TCATGCAAAGCCCCTAATTAAATAATATGCGTCCCGTAACATAGTGGACGAGAGGTTGGCCGACCTCTAATAGCGTTATCCATACTACTAATAGGTGTCGAACAATGCGAATGTACGAACAGTACATCATACAACTATTATATACGATTAAGAATGCTCCAAACGTGGGAGACTTAGCACGCTCCACCAATAAGGCGAGACTTTAGGTTAAGAACGCTCCACCAATAAGGCGAGACTTTAGGTTAAGAATGCTCCACCAATAAGGTGAGACTTTAGGTCATAGTACGTACGATTCATTAAGTTCAAAAGTTCAAGTTGAGTTCAATAGTTCAAAACAAGTTATAAGGTCAAGACAAGTCAAAAGAGTTCATAATAATCAAAGGGTTCAAAACAATGTTCAAAGTGTTCAAGTAATAATTCATGCATCCACCCCAAAGCGATTAAAATAGTTAGAAAAAGGGGTTCATGAATACTCACCTCAAGCAATAGGTGGTGTGTTACAAGTAGGTGTGCACGAAAAACGATGCGCGATGCTCTAACCACAACCTAATATGAATGGTATGATTTAGGTCATGAAATGATGTCGTGTATGCAATTTGTGAAAGTTATATCACCCGTACATGTTTGTTTGTAAGTTTAGTTGTAAAAATAACGTCACTTCGCTGTTTTCTAACGATAGTCAAAATATAATATTTGACACTTTTGACGAGAGGCTGTCATAACTCGACCCACACAGAAAAATCAGTAGCTTGGTGACAAGTTTAGGCTTAAAATATAGAAAATAGACTTTATAACGAAAACATAGTCACTTGAATGAGTTAAAACGGGCTTATAATGAAGAAGATACATTAGTTTTAAGATTGGGCGACAGAACTAATTTTCTAAAAAATATAGTTGCTGTTAGAGTATTTCAAGAGGTAAAATCTGACGTTAAAAGTTAATTGGACTAGCCGCTTCACGAAAAACATGTTAGTATACTTGAATACGAACCCGGGGATATATAAAACTTTGAAAACCGAGCAATAACGAAGAAGTTATGACTTAACGAAGTTACCGACGGAAAATATTATTTTGACAGATTTTCTATTAGTGAATAGTAACCAGTTTTTATTTTTAGAGATGAATTTTGGACACTTTAAGTGCGGTTTCAGATAAAATGACTTAAACGGAAGTTGTAGTGTTTTGGTTTCCTATTTTAGTCGAGCTCTAAACTTAGATTGGTATCAGAGCTAGAGGTTATAGAGAATGCCGATTTTTCTAAAATAAAAATCGCAACTATAACTAAAATAACGTTTTTCTTAAATACCAAAAATCATACGAGTCGACTAGTCCTAGCATTGCATCATTAATCCTCAAGTATACATAGCCTGATCACCTATGTATAATTCTGGAAGAATCATGCAATGAAGGGAGTAGTAGTCAAAGATCATGTTTGGTCAGGTCTAGAGAGTCTGGTCACCTGAAATTGCATTGGTCGGGTGGGTATGCATAACCTGTTTATATGTTTCAGTTTGTGTTACCGTACCTTATATATGCATTTATGTATATGCTTTCTCTTTGTTACCTTACCTCTCGTTCAAAAGTGTCAAAGATGTGTTTTTCTAGTTTTCTAGTCATCCAAAACCGCTTTCAACAACTTCCAAACTAATCCTAGCCCTTCCACCGATTTTTGAACATGTCAAAAGTGATCTAACAATAAACTTAGCAAGACTCAAGAGCTCAAATTTCGTATATATGTGAGTAATTATCAACACTAATTAAATAAACAACTTACTAGTTTATATGTATAGTGTTTCTATTTTCACTTTCTTTATCAAGTTTAACAACTAACTAGTGTTTTTATGTTGAAAAATAGGTTTTATACATTTTCAGGAGTTGTGAACTCATTTTTGGTTACAAAACATTACATGTACAAGGTGATAATAAAAGGGTATGTAAACTTGATAACAATTACTTAGTAAATGAAAATAATGCACAAATGAGTTGTATAAAATAAATTCATGGACATAGTAGTGTGCTTACTCGAGGTGATTAGGATGATGAGGTGATGAGAAACACAAGTTTTACCTAAATTATGGCTCTTAAACCCTTAGTGCTTGATGACGTATAGTCTATATTTGGGCCACGAACCCAAATAATATATACTACTAGCGCCTAAGTCCACCACAAGTGGGCTGCCATGACAATGGTTTGGGCCGCAGTATCATTAGCTTGGGCCCACGAGGCCCAAAGCCCAACTAAACCCACCGGGTACACGATAAGGATTGTCTATTCATAGAATAGATATCCTTTCCTTGGATAAGCACCACGAGTGCGAAGAGTAAGGAGCAAGAAACCCATGCGGTTTCAGCCCCTATAAAAGGAATGATATATTCTCATTCAAAGGTACGATATACAAACCCTAACTCTCTACGAGAACCCTAAATCGATTACTTACTCTCACGCCGGAGTCTAATCGGGGGAGACAATCCCTCGATAAGTCTAACGGTGTTGTTTTATTTTCTTAGTACGCAGGTAACGAGTGCTAAGAAGCGAATTGGTACGAGAGCAAGAGCCCAATAACCAGGTACGCCCAACTTTTGTATCAACAAGTGGCGCCATCCGTGGGACCCTACTAAGAACTAGAATGACGAAACATAAGAATTCAAGCCAGCGGACTCCGCAGTCAGAAAAGCGTGACCATCAGAGGAAGAATCAACAAGATCCGACCTCCAGACAAGTTGCTGGTACAACCAGCACACCTGGTCACCACGAGGCAGGAACAACCTCACCTCGTCTAGCGGTAGAACTACCTATAAGAACTACCCAAGTCACACCAGTGGTCCCAAGCGTTGAGGAACTCCAACGCACCCTCTTCACCACTCCTCATCAAGCTACACCCGCAGTGAACAACACTGCGCCGCCAGGCGCACCTGAACGAAACAGGGCGCCTAACACTGAGGCAGAAATTCTTGCAACAACTGAGGACGCACCTGATCTAACTTTGGGAAACTTTGTATCCCAAAATTATGAAACCCTAACCGCCCTCATGCAAGAAGAAGCAACAAGAAGAGCAAGCGCGGGTCTACAAGCCCGACTCAATTTTGGTCCTGAACGCGAACCATCACCATTGCGTCACCCACGAGGAAGACGCGCAGAACGTACTACTATCCATGATAGGTTGGGTACGATATCTGATTCACAATACTCAGGAGACAGCGAGAGGCGCACCAATGTCCACTCCAGACTTGGCAGTCGGGGAATACAAGATCGATTAGGGTCTCAACATTCGCCAAGTCAAGGATCTTCTAAACCTGGGAGTAGGAGGATTCAAGACAGATTGGGGAGAAGAAGATCCCCAAGCAGAGATCCCTCAAGCTCTTCTTCTGAAAGAAGTCGGCGCAAGCGCCGAAAAAGAGACTACCCTTCTTCCAGCGACTCCTAGGACAACGAGGATAAAGAAACAGGACACTGGAAGTCAAGAGGAAGACGTCGCGAGGAAGAGAATGAAGATATGTCTCTCCCATGGCGACGCCAGAAAATTGATGCGTTTACACGGCGCATCAGCGATTACTCAGACCGCAAACGCAGGCGCATGCCCGCTAACGTGAAAACATATGATGGAACAGGTGATCCAGACGATCACCTAAAAATTTTCGAATCAGCCGCAACTATCGAAAACTGGCCACAGCCTGTGTGGTGCCACATGTTTAATTCCACGTTAGTAGGAAACGCGCGCACATGGTTTAGCAAACTCCCACGTAGGAGCATTGGTGGATTTGAGGAATTAAGGAAAGCATTCCGCCTCAACTTCACCCAACGAAAGAAGTGCGCTAAAAACCCTGTGGAACTAGCAAGAGTGAAACAGCGTCAAGGTGAATCAACCAGCGCTTTTATGGAACGTTTCAAAGATGAGTGCATACAAGTCAAGACATGTCCTGAAATCCTAAAAATTTCAGGGTTCATGAATGGGATTAATAACCCAGAACTCATCCGAAAGCTAAACGACAAAGTTCCACAAACCTTTGATGAGCTAACAAAGCGCACTAGATCCTTCATACAAGGAGAAGCAGCCGCTGCGGATAGTAAAAAGGGTTATTCAAACTATAGGCAGCAAGAGCAGCCTCGGAGACAATCCAATGATCAGAATAACAATCGCAGCAGGAATTACCGCAGTGGAAGAGACAATGACAAATATACCCCCCTTACAAAAACTCCGAGGGAAATATTTGTAACAGAAGGCGCAAACTTCCCAAAACCACCACCAATGCGCACCGCAGAAGAAAAGCGCATAGGGAGTGGATACTGCGAGTACCATGGTCAAAAAGGCCACACCACTAATGAGTGCGTCCATCTAAAACAACTAATTGAAAAGTTAGTAAGAGAAGGCAGAATGGACCACCTTGTAAAAAATATCAAAGAAGGGAAAGACAAACAAAGGGGCGGAGGTAAAAAAGAGCCCCCCAAGGAAAAAGCTGATACTATATACATGATACAATCATGGCAATGCAAGATAAAGCAAAAAGTCAGCCAAAAATTCTCTCCAGAAAAAGAGATATCTTTCCCTACTATAGCTATGGACAACGCAGTCGTGGAACCTCTAACCATTGAAATACATACAGGGGGACATGACATCCACCGCATGTACATCGATGGAGGAGCATCCGCAGATATCCTGTACGATCACTGTTTCAAAAGACTTGCGACCTGAAATCCAAAGTCAATTGATACCAGCTACAACGTCATTAACAGGATTCACAGGAGAAAAGATTTGGCCCATGGGGCAGTTACGCTTGTTGGTGGTCGTAGGAGATGAAGAACACTCAATAGCAACATGGATAAACTTTATGGTAATAAAGTCTCCTTCGCCATACAATGGTATCATTGGAAGACCGGGAATATCATCCATGCGCGCAGTACCGTCCACAGCGCACGGAATGCTCAAATTTCCAGTGGAAGGAGGAGTTGTCACTCTCTATAACACAACAGTACCACCAAAAGAATGCATCGCAGTAACAACTGAAGCAGGGACTATTCCAGAACAGCGTACGGAAAAAACGCCAAATTTAAAAGTCGCTATTCATCCAGATTATCCGGAACAACAAGTTTCGATTGGAGGATCTTTATCTGACAAAGGTAAAGCAGCTATATGCGCACTCTTGCAAAAGAACCTAGACATCTTTGCATGGGAACCAAAGCATATGACGGGAGTACCGCGCTCTATCACAGAGCATAAGCTACAAATCCGACAAGGATACCCTCCAATACGACAAAAGAAACGCGGCCAGGCCCCAGATCGTGCAAAAGTTATTCTGGAAGAAGTACACAAGCTCGTAGATGCAGGCATCATGCGCGAAGTATACTATTACGACTGGCTTTCTAACCCAGTTATGGTAAAGAAGAGCGATGGCAGTTGGAGGATGTGCGTGGACTTTACGGACCTCAACAAAGCATGTCCACAGGACTGCTATCCACTGCCAGAGATAGACTGGAAGGTCGAGTCCTTATGCGGATACCCTTTCAAATGCTTCCTAGATGCATATAAAGGGTATCATCAGATACAGATGGCAGTGGAAGATGAAGAAAAAACAGCTTTCCACACCAGTCAAGGAGTGTACTGCTACACAAAAATGCCTTTTGACTTGAAGAACGCAGGCGCGACATACTAACGACTAGTGGACACAGCTTTCGAAAAACAAGTAGGCCGCAACTTGGAAGTCTACGTTGACGACCTTGTCATAAAAAGCCACACAGAGGACGAGTTGGTGCGCGACATTGAGGAAACATTCAGAACATTAGGGCAAATAAACATGAAGTTAAATCCCAAGAAGTGCACCTTTGGCGCAACCGAAGGCATGTTCCTTGGATACTTGATAGAACCCGATGGAATCAAGCCTTGCCCAGAAAAGACAAAGGTTGTTATTGATCTTCCCTCACCGCGCACACTCAAAGAAGTCCAGTCATTGAATGGAAAGCTAGCAGGGCTAAACCGTTTCTTATCTAAGTCAGCAGACAAATCTCTTCCTCTCTTTAAAACACTCACGAAGTGTACTAAAAAGGGAGACTTCCGCTGGACTAAAGAAGCGGAGGAAGCTTTCCAACAACTTAAAAACCATCTGGCATCCCTTCCCAAACTTGTCGCACCGCGACCAGGGGAAGAACTAATAATGTACTTATCGGCAACCCATGGAGCAGTCAGCGCAGTACTATTGACAGATAGGAACTCCGTCCAGACACCCATATACTTTGTAAGCAAAGCCCTAAAGAAAACAGAGACTAACTATAGCGCTATGGAAAAGCTGGTCTTAGCTCTAGTGTTCGCAGCTAAAAGGCTGCGCAGATACTTTCAAGCGCACCCAATAGCTGTAATCACTGATCAGCCAATCAAACAAGTTATCTCTAAGCCTGACGCATCAGGACGCTTACAAAAGTGGTGTGTACTGCTAAGTGAGTATAACATCTCATACAGACCGCGCACTGCAATCAAAGGACAAATCTTAACCGATTTTATCGTGGAGAAGCCAGACAGCGACAGCCCAACGTCCGCAACTAAAACAGATCTACAGGAACCCTGGATTCTGTTCATAGATGGGTCCTCATGTGTGGATGGATCAGGCGCAGGCCTTATTCTCACAAATCCAGAAGGTATGGAATTCACCTATGCGCTACGCTTTGAGTTCACAGCCACAAACAATGAGGCAGAATACGAAGCCCTACTAGCCGGACTACGTATCGCAATCCAAATGGGTGTACGCAACCTAGAAGCAAACGTAGATTCGCGACTAGTCGCTAACCACGTGCTAGGTGAATACGAAGCCAAGGATGAACACATGATCCAATACCTGGAAAAGACAAAATCTTTGATCAAAAACTTTGATAGGTTCACAATAAAACAGGTGCCTAGAGGAGATAACAGGAAGGCGGACGCACTCAGCAAGATCGCATCCACAAGCTTCGCACACCTCTCAAAACAGGTATTGGTAGAAACCCTAAAAAACAAGTCAATCTTGGAAATGGAGATATCAACGGTGATAGAGGAACAAGATCCTACATGGATGACACCTATCATCGAATTTATTAGCAAGGGAATCCTACCCCAAGATCATAAAGACGCTCGAAGAATACGACGCACAACGCAACGATTTGAATTACGCGACAACGTACTCTATAGACGGTCTTTCTTACAGCCATGGCTCAGATGTGTTGGACCCCTTCAAGCAGACTACGTACTCCGCGAAATTCACGCTGGATCATGTAGTATGCACTCAGGGCTATGATCCATGGTGGCAAGCGCTCTAAGGTCAGGGTACTATTGGCCAACAATGCATCGCGACGCACGCGATCTGATAAGAAAATGCATCAATTGCCAAGTCCATAGGCCAATTCCGCGCCGACCACAACAAGAGCTAACACCAATTACCTCACCATGGCCATTTTACAAATGGGGTATTGACATCGCAGGACCTTTCCCTGTCGCAGCGGGAGGAGTAAAATTCCTCATTGTAGCCATAGACTACTTTACGAAGTGGATCGAAGCAAAGGCGGTGGTGAACAGCACGGGAAACCAAGTCAAACGCTTCGTCTGGGACAACATTGTCTGTCGCTTCGGACTACCGGGTGCGATCATATCAGACAACGGAAAACAATTCTGTGATAACCCATTCAAAGATTGGTGCGCACAATTGAACATCACACAACACTTTGCTTCAGTCAAACACCCACAAACCAATGACCTAGTCGAGCGCGTAAACCGCAGTCTAGGCGAAGGAATAAAAGCGCGCCTTGACAGACACAAAGGAAGGTGGGTAGACGAGCTCTCGCATGTCTTGTGGGCGCATCACACAACAATCAAAACCAGTACTGACGACACGCCATTTTCCCTAGTCTTTGGAACAGAAGCCGTCATACCAGCTGAGATAGGAATGCCAACTATACGCACAGCAGAGGTCAACGTCACAACAAACGACGAGGAACGGCGCATAGACTTAGACATACTGGAAGAAAGACGCGAACGCGCAGCTATACGCGAAGCAAAGGCTAAGGCAAAAATGAAGAAGTATTATGATGCAAAAGTCAGACACACTTCATTCAGACCAGGAGACTTTGTTTACCGCGCCAACGACGCGAGCCACGCAGAAGACACAGGCAAGCTCGGACCCAAATGGGAAGGACCTTACGAGGTCACAGACGCGCTCGGCAACGGCGCATACAGACTGCGCGATATGGAAGGTCAAGACCTAGCGCGCACCTGGAACATCTGCAATCTTAAAAAATGTTACTTCTAGGCTACGGCCCTTACACAGACACCCTCGCATCCTACGTGATGCCCAATAAGTGTTTGTTTTTTCTTTCCTAGGAATTGTATTTTCTATTTTTTCAAAAACTTGCAAGTATCAATAAAATGTTATGGTTTCTATCTAACTCCATAGCGTATTTTACTTTATTGCATATATGTCAATATTGTTTATCTTATATTTTTTTGCCTACATGGCGTGCATGCACCACTTAAAGACCCACGACGGCATAAAGGATGAGTTAACCTACTAATTCACTCGTTGAGTAAGAGGGTTGCAAACCCATCAACATCGGATCACGTATCCTTGCTAAGCGCCTTACTCTTGAGACGTCGAGGTAAGTTTTGCGTTCGCACCCCACGACGGATGCGCACATACTAAGTACACTGTACAAAGCTTAGCAACATAACGAGCCAAAACATTTTGTCAAATAATAAAACTTCGCAAACAATGCAAGTATAATTTTTAAAGTTACGCACTTAACGCGCCAAGACACTTGATCAAACCTTCGCAAACAATGCAAGTATAATTTTTAAAGTCACGCACTTAAAAACACTTGGTTAAATAAATTGGCAAACAATGCAAGTATATTTTAAGTCACGAACTTAAACAAAGAATTCTTATTCATAAGTTATTTACAAAAATTACAAGGCAAAATATAATATACAAAAAGCATATATGCTATGGCGATGCTCAGGACTCTCCTCCGGAGCGGCGGAACTCCCCGCTTCCTGCAGCCTCCTCAAAGTTAAAGCATCCTGCATAGATACGGTCGGAACGCTTACAGGCACACCATCTGACCTAGGGATGTGTGCAGCGCCAATGCCACACATCACTGCCTTACCCTTAATACCCTTCTTCACAGCAACCCTATGCTCATGTCGCTCCAGCACCTCTTTCAAGGGAATCTCCCTCTCAAGAGCAAAGGGTTTGAGGATGTCGCGAGGTCGCGCGAACACAGGAACTTGAAGCTGGGAAACATCAGGTTTCAGATAATAATCTGATTCCCCTTCCCCATTCTCCCCAAGATGGCGCTGCAATGTCAACCCCGCCATCAGTACATCTATGGGGTCATCTTGATCGCGCTCCAGCCTCCCAATGTGCGGCAGCTCAAGAACCTTCAACCCCGCCATTTCCTGCAGCAACTCATCATAAGCAGTAGGGCTGTACCCAGGGACTTCCGCCAGGTCCTTCTCCAGCAACTTGGCCTCGTGGAGATCCTCCATAGCCTGTGATCTACCACGCGCCATCGCGCAATGCACCACCTTCCCAAAGGCGTCCTTCACCTCTTGGGACTCTAGCGTGCCCATGGCTGCCAGGCGCAGCCCATGGCTAATCAACCACCTACATTCACAAAGACAATTTGCGTCAGTAAAAAAGCATGGCGATAAAGTTACTCTAAAAGATAATAAAATAAAAAGAATACCTGCACTCAGCAATAGTAGACATCAAGTGTGGATACAGCTCCTCGTCATACTTTATACTGAGGGCGCGCAGCTTCTCCTCTTGCAACGCAATCATCTTCTCCACGCGCTCCTGGAACTCCTGGACGCTGGCATGATGCTCAGCCCTCTTCCCATCAAGGTATGCCACCGACCAGGTCGCTTTAGCCTTTATCTGATTAAGCTTAGCCATCGCATACCTAAGGTCGGCTAGCATACTCACCTTATCCCCAGCGATCTTTTCCGCATGCGCCCGCGAGGCCTCCAACTCCACTTGTGCATTAGCCAACTGCGCACGGAGTCTTGCCAACTCCTCATCCTTCTGGGCAAGAGCACTGCTCTCCCCGACATACTTCTCTTTTAGCTGAGCCACCAGCTCAGCTTGGCGTGCTGCGGTTGCAGCCAGCTCATCCATCAGCTGTTGCTCCTCGCCACCATCAGCAACCTTGTCTTTCCCCTCCCTGTTTTCATTCTGTGGAGAGGAAACCTCATCAACGAAGACTCCATCATTCTTCGCAGCATCATCCCTACGCAACAAAAAACAGTTAGTAAATATTACAACAAGTAATATGATAAAAAAAAAGAAAAAAAAAAAAGGAGAAAGATGATAAAAACGCAGACACTTACAGAAACGGAGAAGCCTCATCAACCTTCAACCGTGCACCAGAAGTAGATGTCTCTTCCGCATTAGACTCCGCGTCCCTAATGACGTGTCGACGCCTCTTCCTGGTGCCACTGCCTCCAGCCTCTCCCTTGCGCTTAACATTCTGCGCAACTTCCTCTTTCAGCACCTCCTCAGGATTAAGGATTTTTATGCTGTCAGACGACCCCGATTGCGCCTCTTTGTGCGCTACCTCCAAAGTGGGCGCCACCTCCGCATCGGGCGCCACGCTCTGAACAGGCGTCACTTGGAGCGGTGGTGTGTTCTCAGGAACCGCCTCTGGCAGGGCGGTCAAACGACCCTCTGTCGCCTCCAGTAGGGGCTGCTCACCTTCCCTTAGAGGGCGCACCCCTATAGTTACTAGCTTCGGTTTGTCCAGCTTAACCACAGCAAATAGATCCATCTCTGCGAACATCAATAAAGCAAGAAAGGAAAAAAGGGATTAGTTATTAAAAGCGCACATACACAAAAAGACTTACAAAGCTTGAAGTAGAAGAGATGAACACCCACCCCGGCCATCCTCACTCAGGAAAGTAGGCACCTCATCTGCAGCGCCAAAATAAGCGCGGCTCAACCCCATATGCACCAAAAACTCCTCCGGATAGGGGTTAATGGCCAGTCGGTTGGCATCCAGAATCTGCGCGTCAGCCAGCCTGTAGGAACCGGGTGCGGGGCGCCCATCCCTTGGCAATGTATCCTGAGTATAAAACTCACAGGGAAAGGGAAAGACTACATCGTCAACCCAGAAAAAGTATTCCCTCCAATTCTTTAGGGCGTCTACTTTCTCAGTATAACACTGAAGCGCCCCCTGGCGCTTCGCAAAAGAAACCCAACCATTTGACCACGTCGTGTGGTAAAAGGAGCGGAACAAGGCCACAGTCGGTTCTATCGCAAGTAAACGGCAGTTTACTTCAAAATTCGACACCTTAGCCGCACCTATACAGTGCAGCTGAGAGATGTGAAGGCGATAATGATTGAGCAAATCGCTCAGAAAAATAGATATGGGTACGCGGTAATTCGCGTACTCAAAGAATTTCGCGTATAGCCCTATTTTCCCTTCGGGGAAATCAGCTATACATGCGTCCACATCTGGAGCCTCTGGATGGACATCCAGAGGCACGAAATAATCAGACGAAAATTGAGTAACATCCTCAATGGACATCGCAGAGCGAAAATCCTCTAACTGTGCAACCATCTTCATCAAAATACTAAGTAAGACGCACACAAATTACCTACGAAAATATGATATTTTCTTTGCAAAAAAAGCTTTCAAGGAAGGTGAATAGTGAATAAGTGTGTGTTTTACTGTGTGACTGTAAAAAGTGGGGCGGTGACTATTATATAGGGAGTGGAAAAAACCCTAGTTTCTCTCCACGTGGAATCCACTCACAGAAAACGTATGGATAGGAGGTGAACGGGTACATGCACTTTTTCCGAATTACGAGGGCTACGTGGACACCACTCCCGATTTTCGAGGTATCCATTTGAAATATTTTTTAGTTAGGTGCATTGCACTTAAAAATAGGCGGTAATATTTACTTGATCTCCCGCCACGCTTACCGCTGATGATATTAAGTCTAGTATCCGCGGCTACGAGCCACGCACACTAGACTGGGGGGACATGATGACGTATAGTCTATATTTGGGCCACGAACCCAAATAATATATACTACTAGCGCCTAAGTCCACCACAAGTGGGCTGCCATGACAATGGTTTGGGCCGCAGTATCATTAGCTTGCGCCCACGAGGCCCAAAGCCCAACTAAACCCACCGGGTACACGATAAGGATTGTCTATTCATAGAATAGATATCCTTTCCTTGGATAAGCACCACGAGTGCGAAGAGTAAGGAGCAAGAAACCCATGCGGTTTCAGCCTCTATAAAAGGAATGATATATTCTCATTCAAAGGTACGATATACAAACCCTAACTCTCTACGAGAACCCTAAATCGATTACTTACTCTCACGCCGGAGTCTAATCGGGGGAGACAATCCCTCGATAAGTCTAACGGTGTTGTTTTATTTTCTTAGTACGCAGGTAACGAGTGCTAAGAAGCGAATTGGTACGAGAGCAAGAGCCCAATAACCAGGTACGCCCAACTTTTGTATCAACAGTGCTTGACTATAAAACGCAAATGAATACTTGAGCTTGGAAAACCAACTCATCTTGCTTCTTTCTCTTCTTGTGGCCGATTGGTATGTAGATGAGTGTAAGTGTTATATAAATATATATTTATTTATTTTTTTTCTTTGTAAGTTTTCTAAAGAATTCATGATAGTGCATATATATGTATGAAGAATGTCATGGACTAGTCAAAGTAACCCATGTGATCTTGGTCTTGTTTTTGCCGAATTTTAAGGGAAAGGTGAAAGATATATTTTAGTCAAGCACACACTCTTAATTACCATCTTTCATGGAGTTGTATTATAGTACACTTTAGGTAATAAATAAATGTATGTATCTTGAAAAATAAAATAAGGGGCGGCCACTTGTCTAGGATTGCAAGAAAATGTGTTTTATTTTGTATAAAATGTATATATTGAATGCATTGGGTATTAAAAATATGTATTGGGCATTGGTTTGGAAGTTAACGGTGAATACGTATAATTAAGTGGCTTAGTAAAAGAATTATAAAAGTGTAAGAAAATAATTTTTAGCACTTTTGTATTAATTTAGTAAGTGTGAGAATGTATTAAAATAATCGTTAGGAGTGTCGGGTACATTGTTCATTTAAATCGCGAAAAGTGTTTATTAACTTAATAAACGTAAGTATATAAAAGGAATTGTCTTAAAGATTAAAATTTTTGAACCGGAGTAGGAGCAAGGTATATTGATGTTGTTGACTAAATATAGTCTAAAGCCGTGGTGTACAAGAGGGTTATTCTAGTTTCACGTTTATTTAACTAAAAAGTTATACGTAAAATGTGTTCTCGTAAAGTTTTAAAATTAATAAATTAGAGTTTAGAAATAAATGTTGACGTAAAAAATTATGGGTTGTTACAATAATCAATGACGAGTTCCACCTTTCCACTTAAATAGCTCAAGAACACAAAAATTTGGTGGAATTATGTGCATGATTTAACACATAACTAATATTGTTAACTATTATTATTGGCATATGGGTCACACGCTTGCACGAAATAAGTTCCTACTTGTAAAATATATGTGTTGTATATATATCACTACAAAGTATTCGCAAATGAGAACTCTTTTAACTAACTATGAGAGTTAGAGTTAATGAGGACTAACGGGAAATGGTGGAAATGATAACTTTGTGTTGCAAAGTTACCCCTTCCATTAACTAGTGTTAACTAAAGATATAATCAAATCTTTTGAATATATTTATGGAAGAGATAACAACCTAGCACTTTATAAGGGAAATGAAATATGTGATTTCATTTAACCTAGTGAAAGAGTACTGTTAGGTCACCATTTATGTAAACACAAGTATGATAATGAAAGAAATGAGATAAGAATGAGAGATGGTTGATTATAAGAAATGAGAAGATTGTAAGAACAAGAGTTTCACTAAGATATTCAAATAACCAACAAATGAAAAGTTTACATAAGCTTGCTATTTATAAGGGAGGAGTAAGGCAACATTCCCTTCCTCCCTCATCTTACTTAAACGTGGGCTTTCAAGCCCATGGACTAGCTTACTTAAGCCTAGTAATCATAAACATAGTGAAATAAATAACGAAGCAACCTATTACAAAAGGTAATGACCGAGACTTGACTAAAATACAAAAGTATGATCCCAACAATCTCCCCCTAAGGGTCGGTCATCACGGTTGCTTGACGTCTTCATCTTTTTCGTTGACTTGTGACATGTAAAACTCTAGACGTCTTCAAAATGGTTGAATGATAATGAATATACTTTGCTCTGTGTCTTTGTTCTTTGGTGATGATGTTGTGATTGTGTTATGAAGTAGTCTGCCATTAGTCACTCCTGCGTCTGTGGTGGTTGTCCGCCATTCCAACATGCTCATACATCTTAGGACTTAGACTTTTGAAAGCACGAAGTTCCTTTGCATACACTTTGATCTTTAGTCTTTAAACTTTGTAGATTCTTCTTTTTGGCGTAGAATCTTTCTTTGAACTTTGTTGTGCTAAGATCTTTGGGGGAGCTTTCATTTGCTTCAAGATGCATATATGAGCATGCTGGAATCTACCATCATGGAGGTGATGTACCTGCAAGTAAACAGTTAGCAATAAACAACCGGTACTTACAGATAAGGAATTAGAGCTCATCAACAACATAGTGTGAAGACTCCTTCTAATCCTTATCAAGGCCGTTCCCATGTCAGATACTCCCGAAGGAGCTTACGAGACCTACTAAATAGCTCAATGACTGGGTGAGTCGCTGGGGATCTCTCCACGACTGTAGACCGCTTAAGAACCACCGCGAACACTAAGCGTAACCCTTGAGGGGTTACCGAAGTGACCTGCTGTCAGGGCTGTTTGATGTTGACCCTGGCAGGAATTTCCGTTCAATCATTGAGAAACACATATGTAATTCTCTCATAAACGTTCTCGTAGATTGCTCAGATCTGCGAAGGACTCGATAATTTACAGCTGGTGCCCATTGATGTAGAACACCAGTTGTAGAAATACTAAGTGTTCCTAAAAGATCTTTGATGTATCTCATGGCTCTAGACTTGATAAGTGCTCACTTAGGTTTCCTATTCGGAGACTAGGGAGGGGTCTCCTGCTTCAATATCAACTATCTCTAAGAGATAAGTCGATAGATTACACTGGTTCCCCGTGAGAATGAAACAAGCTCTTTTAAGAGAACTTGAGTGGTTAAGAAGGTTTAGTGCATTGCGTCACTAGGTCCATGACGACTTTATCTTCAATACCGGTGTTGCCTTAGCAACAACCAGTAGCATACAAATTGAACCCGGTGTCTGCCCTAAGGTTGAATCATATGGAGGGCTATTTCTTTTCACCCTTTCTTTACTTTTCTTTTTAATTCTTCAACCCCTTCTTTCTCCTTTCATTCTTTACTCCTTTTTTTTTCGTATCATACCTAAGGACTTCTAGTTCTAACTATTGGTGATGTCCTTGGGTAGATCCCTCCGGCTTAGGCGGATCATAGGACGGTTATTTCCTAACCTTAGTCACCTTATAACTCCATGACTATCCTATAATTGCCATTGAAACCTTTGAAAATCTCTCAAAGTGTTTGTGTTTATCAAACATTTTATTTAACACTTTGAGAGTTTTATGTTTTCTTATGAAGGGCTCCCCCTTCACATGTGCTCATATGTATTTAATAAATTTGCACATGCGGGAGGAGCAAGCACTTTTAGAATTGATCCACTTTCAGTGAACAAGACCGATTCGAGACACGCTTACATCACTAGTTAGACTAGCTTGAAGTTATTACCCGGCCTGGTCAAGTCCACAGAAAGTTTCTCGAAATGGTACATTTCTACTAAGACAAATCCTTTTCGAGACACACTTACGTGGCTAGTTAAAGAGTTCCATTGTCAGCTTTTAGGTGACAACTATCTCTAGTAACTAACTTGATGTTATTACCCGTCGAGGAAAAGTCTTTTCGAATTTACTAACTTTTATGTTTTGTCAATTCCTGGGTGAATCTGAGTCTAGCTCGCAAGAGATTTGACTTTTAAGCAACATTTAACTTTCATATTTTAATCACTTTTTCATTTTCTCCCCCTCAAAAATAGCATACAATATGATGTTTTTGACAAACTTTTAGATTAAAATATGTCTTTTGAGTCTTATGGGGAGATTCACCAAGAACTTTTGATTTTGAACAAAGTATTTTGTTTTGACAAGTGCTCCCCCTCAACAAGTGATTAGGTCTTATTGAGGTGAAATACTTGTCCTTTTGAGCAGAATTATGAAAATCATAACACATTTGATAAATTCTACTCAAAAGTAAGAAGCCTTCGCTCCTTATATTAGGATTGAGGCACTGATGCGTACCTCAGGGTCCTTTCTTTACAAGTTCGGGTTGTGCACTGAAATGCGTGCACAAGCCATAATGAAGTATAATATTGACAAATCAAATCAAATTCTTACAACATTGCTACCATTCAGGTCTCTGAAATGTCAACACCGGAAATCCTGATCTGCCTCCAACATAGCTTTCCAATCTCCGAAACTGATCCCTGCGCTTCAACCGGTTCTCAATCCTTGTAATGAATCTGCGAGCGTCCCTGGCCTCATTGGTATTCCACCTTTTGGATTTCCCCAGTGCTACGTCATTAATTCTGCTTTTGATTCCATCTTTGACGAACTTCAGGGTTTCATCACAGAATTTATGAATTTCTCCATAGGCCATGAAGCAGTTTCGACCGTTGACACTGCGGTAAGTGAACCCAAATGCTGGATGCCTGATCAAGGTGTATTGAGATAGATGTTGAAGGTCGGGGATGTCAAACAGGTTTGGTTTGGTGAGATTCAGCTTCTTCTGATAACTTTCCACTCCCAGTTGAAGATCTTCTACTCTTTCTCTGATTACTATCTGCCTAATGAAGATTAGGAGAGCTTGGATAAAGGCAAGCTGCATCTCTTTGGGCAAGTTGCAAAGCTTTCCTTGAACTTTGAGCAGGTACATATCTTCTATGTCGTTTAGGAGTAGTCGTGGAAAGTCTGACTCGGAAATATCATACTCTTTTTCATCAAGTCTTTTGAGTGTGATTTTGCTGAGGAAGGGGTACCCAAAGTGAGTGACAGTCGAAATGAACTGAATCGAGACTATCTTCAAATCACTTGCTACATCACCCATTGTCTGATTGAGTCTGCTGCTTCGATAATACTGTGCCCGGTTTTCTGGCCAATGATGTATACCGTAGAGTGCGTTCCGGTCGTAGTCAACAACTTTGTCGATGAATAAGGCAGAGGCTTCTTCTTCGATGGCATTGTTGAGGTATCGAGCTGCAGGGAGAAAGGCAAGTGAGTTGACGTACTTCTTCTCAATCTTGCTGCCGAGTTGCAGAAATTCCAAGTCATTGTTGAAGAAGAACTTGTAAGGGATCTTTGGTTCCTTAGGCTTCCCAATCATCGGTAGTGGTTTGGACTAGTCAGTTATGTATGGTGCGGTTTTTCTTGTGACCGGATCGATGTAAGATTCAGGATTGATCCAGTCAATATTGCTTGACATGGCTCGAGCAATATTTTCAAGATGGTACTCAAGTTCGATGGAGTTAGCAGACCGATCTTTCAGAAGATTGAACGCATCATTCTTGATTCTTCGTAGCTCTTTCTTGTTCATCTTTTTCATCTGAAACTTATGCTGAATCAACTGATCGTATTCCACTATTCGACCATCTTGAGGTTCTTGATTGTTTGCAAGTGGCGGTTGCGAATTAATCATCTTTTCAAACCAGGAATAATCGGCAGTTTCATCTTGGTCTAGCCATTTGAGGACGGTTTTCGGTTTCTTGGGTTCTATGCATTTTGATGAGGTATCCGGTTTGTGCTGATGATGCTTTCGTTTCCTTTCTTTCTTCTTCTTAGATGACGGTTCTGGCACTTCATCGGGCTGAGGAATCTCGTCACCACCTGTGTATTCGAAGTGATCATGTGCTTTGGGAGCCGAACCAGATGCCTTGGGTTGTTGTGAAGATGTTGTTGTTGTTGGAGGGTTGACCGGTGCTTGTGGTTGAGATGAGGGTCCTTCGGCTTGCTTTTGTTTCTTTGCCTGAGAGTTAGGATCCTGATCTTCATCATCTCTTGGACGTTTCAGTTTGTCAGCCTTAGTGCTGCAAGTCTCTTTAGTCATTTTAGCTTTCAAAGCTTCCAGAATTTTAGCTTCTTCAGGTGATAATGTGAACTTTCTAGCCAATTTGTCTAAGAGCTGGGTTTCTAATTCGTCCATAGATAACCCTGGTAGTGGAACAATTGATTTGTCAGCTCGAAGAGTAAACGTGGTAGATCGGATCACTTTCTTGACTGCTTGCTCTGCGAACTTGGTGAGTTCATCTCTCATAGGTGCCAGTAGCTCTTTCAACTCAGCGACTAAGTGTTGTTCCATGTACTGGTGTGCTTGAGCAGCTAATGTGGCTTCCAAGTTCTCTTGCACATCCTTAGCTAGGAAGGTGTCAACCTTTTCTTGCAGCTCCTGTACATTAGTGTTAAGCTTTGTCAGTTCAGCTACTTGGCGTGCTAGTGATGCAACCTGATCTTCCAATTTGTTTGTCTTCTTTTCATGAACTCTTCTGAATGCTATCTTTATCAACTTTGATGCAACAGAGGCTTTGGTGCTTGTTGGTTTCTTGATTGATTTGTCGTGGGTTGATTCAGATGCAGGAGGTGATGATTGTGAAGATTCTATGTTGGTAGTAACGTCCTTATCATCTCCTCTTTGTGATTCGGGTTCTTCAACATTCTTTGCTTTGGCTGCTTCCTCTATCAATCTTTGTTCATCTGCCAGTTTGTCAGCTTCGGCCTTAAGTTTTTGTTCTTCGGTAACTTTGGCTGCTTCTGCCTTAAGCCTCAGATCTTCAGCAAGCTTGGCTTCTTCTTCTTTTCGTAACTTATCTTCTGCCAGCTTAGCTGCCTCTTCTGCCTTCCTGCTTTCCTCCATACGGATTGTTTCCTCCAGTTTGGCTTATGCAAGCTCCTCAAGCCTAGCCTCTTCAGCTTCCTGCTTTTTCTTTAATTCCTCTTCTTGAGCCCTTTCTCTGAGCTCCATTTCTTCCATAGTCAGCAGATGTGGAGTCTCAGTATCCATATGATCCTCCTCTTCCTCTTCTTCTGCTGCTGAAGCATTGTGCATTTCTACATCTGTGGGTGATACTGTGGGGGTGTTGTAGATGACCAAATCAGTATTAGTTCCTGTAGTAGGTTCAGGAACACTGCTAGATCCACCAGCTTCATCAGTTTGAGAGAACAAAGGAGGTGGAGGTAGATCAGCATTGAATGCATCAATCTTGCTGCGGAGGATGCCCAAATTGAGAGCTCTTTCATTTTCTTCTTCAACTGAAAGGCCTATGTTTGAGTGAGCAGATTCTTGTTCAGCAGTCATCGGTTCCTTCAGTTCCTCTTTCCTGACCCTTTCTTCTTCCAACTTAGTTTCTGCTTCAATGAAAGGTCTTTGATTGAGATCTGCTGGGTATTCAGCGTTGTCAGCAAATTCATCAATGTTCTTCTCCCAATCTTCAAATGTCAAGTCTTTATCATCAATATCTTCAAGATTGACATTCTCGGTGATATTGGCAAAGGCTTCCCTGTAAACTGGTCCTTCGTCGGACTCGGTTTCAGAGTTAGATGGTTTTGGAGAAGATGGTGGTGAGGGAAACCACCCAGGTTCAGGAATGGATGTGGGCTTCTTGACAGGAGTTCTTCGCTTGAGTGTACCCTTTTTCTTATGTGTAGACTTGGTAGAACTGTCGGAGCTCCCAGTCTTGCTGCCTTTCTTTCCTTTCTTCTGCATGCACGAAGGTAGAACAACTTCGTCCAGGAAACCAACTTTGTCTGCTTCAAGAGCTTGAAGGTAGTACTTGTAATTCTTGCAAAGCTTCACTTTTTCGTTCAAGAGACAATCGGGAAATTTCTTTCCTTGTTTACGAGTGCTGGTGTCAAGTCTCTTAATGATTCGGAGAGTTTCTTCATTTCTGAAAGTATGCTTTGCTTCGTCATCAAGTCTCTGTGGAATATCGTCATACTCACGAGGGAAGCTTTCGATGAGTAGTTTGATGAAACGGACAAACGGGATGTTGTTGGTCTTATGTTGAATGTGCCACACAAGGTCTTCCCAGATAATGCTGGCATAATCTACTTTCTTGACGTTTGCCACTGCCCAGAAGAGTTTGAGGTGTTGGAGCTTGGGGTGTTCATGGCCAGTGTCTCTGCCAGATAAGGATTTGGCAATCAGAATGTACAGGGTTCTCCATGGTTGTGGAAGAAATCTGATGTTGACCCTAGAATGTCTTGTCACAACTTCTTCTGATTCATCATAGCCAATATCCCGTAACCACTCTATCAGCTCTTCCTCTGTAGGTACTTGATCATATTCTTCATCTGGGCCAAGTTCGGGTAACCCAAGAACATTCCTAAGTGTATCTATATCCACAGTAACCTGTCTGTCATGAAGCATGCAAGTGAAGGAAGCTTCTCCAAGGTCTAGCTGAAGGGTATGCCAAAATTGGTGTATGTAGAAGCAGGAGACTGAAGCTGACTTAGTGAACAAGAGTTTGTTGGGGTGATATAGGAGAGCATCCACTGCAACAATACATGAGGATTCGTTGCATGTGATTTTGTTGAAGTTGATTCGTAAGTTGTTCTTTCCTATCTTCCTGGTGTAATCTTCGGGAAAGGTCTCTTCCCATGAGAGTTTTGGTTCAGGTTCTGGTCCATAAGGAATGTCATTGTGTTCTGCCATCTGAATTGATCATAAACAGACACAAGCATGGCAATGATTTACTTTGTTAGCTCAGACATTCAATTACATGATTGTGCATATTATGAATTGATCAGTGGGTGTTTGTGTGTGTGAAAACTTTTGTTAGATGACAAACTTGTGTTATTATCACATGGTAGAAACTTATAACAATTAAGTTACAACATGAGTTTATCTTTACAAGAGATTACACATTGGAAATTTTACAACACTTAGAAAATTTCATGAATTGGACAATGTTACACGTAAGTGGAAAATCCTACGCATAACCTGTATTAAGCGTAAGAAATAATATTAAGCGTAGGTGCAAAGTCTACGCATAACTTTATATGTTACGCGTAAGTTCAATCTTTTGCGTAGGCTTAATTTTACGCGTAGGATTATATCTTATGCGTAAGATTAGAGCTTATGCAAAGGATTGAACCTAATGCGTAAGATATAACTTGTGCGTAGGTTTTGACTTACGCATAAGATCATGTCTTAAGCGTAAGATCAAGACTTATGCGTAAGTTAATCTTTATGCGTAAACATTGTCTTATCCAAGACAATGTTTGTCAACGTGTTGAATCTTACGCGTAAGATTCAATCTTACGCGTAGGATGAACATCTTATGCGTAAAAACGTCCTTTTTCAGAAAATCACCTTTAGAAATTTGAGTTGTTTGATTCCTGAAAGTGTACAAACATAACCATTGATCAATAATTAAACCAACACACTTTATACACACATTTTATGCGTAAACATGTCATGATTCAGAGTTACGCGTAAGACCGTATGAACACATAATCACAATCCTTATCAAACATGATTCTGGGTAAGAATAGGCATAGGGCAAGTGTAACATACACCCTAAGGATCAAATGGTCCAAATTATAACACATATTGTCCACAAAATCAGAAAATCAAAGCTGCTAGTGCAACGAGCCTTAAATCCTAAAATCATGAGCAATAACATGTAATTGTAGCAATTAAACCACAAGATTGAGTTCCTAGGCATGTATAAAGACTATCCTCATCACCAATTTCATCCATAACACTCAAACTCAAGAATCCCTAAATCCATCGTATGAACCCTAATTCACAAATCAATCAATTGATGATTCTGGGTACAATTGGATTTAAGAGACATGTTTATTATCGTCCTAAGAATGTTTCCCATCAATCAATTTAGCCATAACAACAACAATTTTCTGGGTTCAAGATTACGCACAACCCTAGATCTAATTAATCGATTAAGATAAATTAAACTGTTGGATTGATATGAAATTTAAAACCCTTGTTAATAATCATGATCAAAGCATGTTACAACTTACAGATTAGAAGATAGATACTTGGATTAGTTGAATGATTGTGAGCCGTTTGATTGAGTAGGTGAAAGTGTTAAATGTTTTTGCAGGTGGTAGTAAATGTGAGGTCAAATGAGTTTTGACCAAGGTTAAATCAAGTTTGATATTTTGACAAAAATGGCCCCTTAACCTTTGTTACCAAATCCTACTTAATGCCCAAGTTAACTCTCATTTAAACTTATGTTAACTACACCATGTTAATAACAAGAACAACTTGTAGAATTTTACTCCCCCTCGACCATAGACCGTAGTCTTTTAAACAACTTAAAATTTATTATAATGGTCAAGGTGAGTATCCCGAAACACTTTTGAAGCATCACTTTAGATAAAAACGTATTATTTTTGGTAAAATGCAAGTATAAAAGTTAATATTTTGAGAAAATTTTAAAATACTTTTCCTCCCCCTCAACACTTGTTTTTAATAATTGAAGACATTTTATAAAAAAGTGTTGAAGAAAGGTGGTATATACTTGCATTTTTTTTTAAGAACAAGAACAACATTTTTTTTTTTTGTGTTTTTAATGGTTTTATATTTTTGTATTTTGTTTTTGAAAAGATATTTACAAAGATAGTTTTGATGTTTGACGATCAATTGTGTTTTAAAAACTTTTCCAGATCATCTGGAGTCAAACATCGCATACCAATTTGGTGAACTAGACTAGCAAACCTTGATGGTGCTAAGGATTTGATAAGTAAGTCCGCCAATTGGTACTCAGTCCCAACAAAATACAGTTCAACGGTACCCTTTTCAACATGCTCTTTGATGAAGTGATATCGGAGATCGATGTGTTTGGATTTGCAGTGATGAACTGTGTTGCAGGAGATAGCAATGGCACTTTTGGAATCACAGTAGATTGGAATCTTGTTGAATAAGTAGCCATAATCCTTAAGTTGTGATCTCATCCATATGACTTGAGCACAACAAGCAGACATGGCTACATATTCAGATTCTGTTGACGACAGTGATGTGCAGTCCTGCTTCTTAGATTTCCATGACACAAGTTTATCTCCGAGAAATTGTAATCTACCAAATGTACTTTTGCGTGTGTCTAAACATCCTGCATGGTCAGCATCTGAAAAAGCAATTAGTTCAAAACCAGAATCCTTCGGATACCAGATTCCCAAGTTAATGGTTCCCTTAATGTATCGAAGGATTCTTTTGACCTCGCTGAGGTGTTTTTCGGTTGGTTTGGACTGATAGCGAGAGCACATGTAGACAACAAATACTATATCGGGTCTACTAGCTGTGAGATACATGAGTGACCCAATCATACTGCGGTATTTGGTAGGGTCAACAGGAGTCCCATGTAAGTCAGCATCTAGTTTTGTGGTATAGCCCATTGGTGTATTATAAGTATCACAAGTCATCATTCCATGTTTCTTTAAAATTTCAAGAGCATATTTGGACTGATTTATAAAAATTCCACGGGGTTATTAATGAACTTGTAGTCCTAGAAAGAACGTAAGTTCACCCATCATGGACATTTCAAAATTATCTTTCATTAATTTTGCAAAATCATTAGAGTAACTTCTTTTTGTTGAGGCAAAAATAATATCATCGACATATATTTGAACAACAAGTAAGTCCTCCCCGTAGGTTTTTGTAAATAGTGTTGGATCCACCGATCCTTTAGAAAATTTATTGGCCAGCAAGAAAGTGGACAGTTTGTCATACCACGCCCGTGGGGCTTGCTTAAGTCCGTAGAGTGCCTTTTTGAGTCGGTAAACGTGATTAGGACGCTCAGGATCAACGAAGCCATCAGGTTGGCTTACATACACTTCTTCACGGAGTTCTCCATTAAGAAATGCTGTTTTCACATCCATTTGGTAAACAACCATGTTCCTGTGTGCAGCATAGGCCAAAAAAATCCGAACAGCTTCATGTCTAGCCACTGGAGCAAAGGATTCAGCAAAATCAAGTCCTTCTAGTTGGGAGTATCCTTTCGCTACCAGGCGTGATTTGTTACGTATGACAGTTCCTTCAGCATCAAGCTTATTCTTCCATATCCATTTTAACCCGATGACAAAGACTCCGTCAGGTCTTTCAACTAATTCCCAGACTTCTAATCTTATGAATTGCTTCCTCTTGCATAGATTCAATCCAGTTGTCATAAGTCATTGCTTCTTTAATGTTCTTAGGTTCTTCGTGACAAACTGTGAGTGCATAGATACAAGTTTCTCCATCAGTGTGAAGTCGTTGTCTTGTCATAACAGGTGCATCTGGATGGCCAATAATATGAACTAGTGGATGGTCTCGAGTCCATTTGTGTGTCGAAGGGTGTAGTTGATAAGTATCTCGCATGTTAGCCGGATCCAAATTGCGTGTTGACGACTCAGCTATATCAGGAGATGTAGGAGCCGGTGCAAATGGGTTAAAGAACGCATCAGGATCATGCTCTGCGGGTTGTGGAACTGATTGTGGTGTAGGATCTTCAGCTGATTGTCGGGAGTTAGAAACAGTTTGTTCTGCTGTAAATGGTGATGCAATTGGAGGACCGTGTCTCTCAACAGTTGTAGTAGTTTGTTGAGGTGAGTCTGGTACTGGAATGTTGAGCAGCGGAATTAGGTGAGACCTCAGTAGAACGGTATTCAATTGTATCATCAAACAGTGGAGCAAACAAGGTTTCCAATTCTTTGCAGTTGAGTGGCAATGGTTCAGCCGAAGATTCCGGAGAGTTAAGACGGTTGAATTCGGGTCCTAAGTTGTGTTGCTCAGAAGCCATTTGTGTGAGTTCATCAAAATTAGCGTGAATGGTTTCTTGAATTTCTCTTGTTCGACGATTCCATATCCGAAAACCTTTAGAATTTTCACGGTATCCAACGAACACTCCGATGTCAGCCTTTGCTTTAAGTTTACCTAAATCATCACGATCATTTTTCGGATAACAAAGTGCTCCAAATACATGAAAGTAATCGATATTCGGTTTTCTTTTGTGAACAATTTGATAAGGTGTTTTGCGATGGTGTTTAGTAATCATGGAACGGTTTTGGGTGTAACATGCGGTTGAAACAGCTTCCGCCCATAAGTAATCTGGTAATTGAGCATTAATCAACATAGTTCTAGCAGCTTCCACTAACGTCCTGTTGCGTCTTTCAACAACTCCATTATATTCTGGGCTTCTAGGAATAGATGTTTGATGTTCAATTCCCACTTTCTCAAAATATGACCGAAGTGTCTGATTCTTGAATTCAGTTCCATTGTCATTTCTGACTATTCGTACCGTGTTGCGTAACTGAACTTGAATTTTAGTGAGAAAGGTGATGATCATTGAAGGAGCCTGATCTTTACTTCGTAGGAAATAAACCCAAGCCCATCTGGAATAGTCATACACAATTACCAGTATGTATCGTTTACCGTTGATACTTTGAACACGCATTGGTCCACACAAATCCATATGAATCAATTGTAAAACATGATTCGTACTTTGCTCAGGTTTTGAAGGAAAATGAGCCCGAGTACTTTTTCCTTGTTCACAGGCTGAACATAAGTGATCTTTGGTAAAACGGAATCTTTGAAATCAATCAACAAGTTTGTGACGAGCAAGGTCAGTCATAGTTTTGAAATTCAAGTGCGAAAGACGTTTGTGCCATAACCAAGATTTAGTCGATTCTGCTTTGGAGAGAAGACATATCGGAGATGTAGCAATCATATCTGACATTGATATTGTATAAAGATTAGAACCACGTGAGCCAGACATTAGATCGTTTCCTTGTAAGTCACGAACGAAACAAGTTTTCTCACGAAATGCAACTTCTAGATCCCCATCACAAAATTGACCAACAGAGAAAAGGTTGTGTCCAAGGCCTTCCACATAATAAACACGACTGATTTCAATGTTCCCACTGATATAGTCACCATATCCCATGATTAAAGCGTAATGATCATTCCCGAATCTGACAGTACCAATGAACTTTGAGACAAAGTTGTGTAACAATTTGAGATTGCCTGTCGTATGTCGGGTGCATCCGCTATCAACAATCCAGAGAACTATCTGTACCACCTGCATCACAAGAAGACGACACGGATGGAACAGAAGTAAGGGTGGAACCCAAAGAAAGTGAGGGTTCCTATTGGTTAGAAGCACATGTATTCAACAATTTAGGAATCCATTTAAAGTCTGGTTTGTGTTGTAACCAACGTTGCCAATTCCAACTAGTTCTTGCTTTCTTAATGTTGAATTCACTAGTAGTTGGCTTATTCTTAGATCTGTTCTCGGCACTTATGGGGGTAACTTCAACTTCATTAGAAACCGTAGAAGGCGACTTTCCTAAGTTAGACTTAGAGGCAGTAGTGGGCCTAGAAGGAATGCGTGTCCTACGTTTCTTATGATGATTAAGAAGAGAATTAGCTATACATTTTGTATGATCACCAGATGATACGCTTTTACGACAAAACACACAAGATGCATTAATATTCAAAACATTCAAAGGTTCATCATTCGTTACATTTAGATTTTGATTACAATTTGCCAGATTAGAATCTAAATCTGATGCAACATGAGTTTTATTCAAATTCTTAAGTTGATCTTCTACTTCTTGAGCTTCTAGTGATCCTCTTTTACGTTGCCAGAGCCTATTCTTCTTTTTACTTTTTCGCTTGGGTCTGCTAACGCTATTAGTGGAGACTAGTCCTGTAGAAGTGGAGTTATCAACATTAGTATTATGAACAACATTCCCTTTAGCAGTTTTGTCTAATTGATACATTCCTGGTGCTATCACCGTGGTGTCAACCATCTTTCCTTTTTGAAGTAGCTTAATTTTCTCTTTCAAATCAATGATGATATGATTTTTATCCTGAATTTCAGACTCAAGTTCACATTGCAGTAATTAATGTCATCGCGGTTTTGTTGCCATTCGACATTTTCAATTTTTAAATCCGCAATTTCTTTCTCATATTTGAGACACAGACTTTTTAAAGACTTGTTGTTTTTGCAAAGCTGACAAGAGTTTGAAACATTTTGACTTTGAAGTTTCAATTCCATTTCAATACTTTGAGCTTGACACCATTCAAGCCTTTGTTTGAGTTGACAAATTTCTTTTGAAAATTGTTTTGTCACATCATCATTCTTAGTTCTCAGCTTGTCATTATCATGTTTAAGTGTCTCGATTTCCACATTCAACAAGTTATTATCAACACAAAGATCATCCATAAGCATAGAAGTACCAGATTTTTAGAGATCATTCATGATAACAGACAAAATATCAGCATTGAGAACTTGTTCCAAGAGTCGATCAGCATCATTTTTTAAAACTCTATTTCTTTGCTTTTGAACCAAAATCTCATTTTCAGTAGAGTTGAAAACGTTTATCATATTTTTGACCTCGTTTTGAAGTTCCTGATCCCAACGTGTAGCACAGAGACGGAGGTGTTTGACAATTGGCAACATTTGTTTTTGAAAAATATCTCTCTTTTCTCGCTCGTAAGCGGATTGAAAAGTTTCAATTTTTATTTCAGAATTACGTTCAATTGTTTCCTCCAAAATTTCGATGTCTTCCATAAAAGTTTTGAAATAATTTAAGACACGACAATTTTTCGGTAAAGGTGTAATTTCACCGGATGATGGTAAAGGACCATTTATTTGTGCTACAGTTTGGACAGGGGCTGCATTAGAGGATGAAACATATGACTCAGTGACATACCATGATTTCTCAGGTAATTCCTTTTGAGGAACAAAAGATTTAGAAAGAGGTGGAGCTTTTGAATAGTCATATGGTGTCCAATATTGAACATAACTCATTTTAGATCGACTCTCTTCTTCAAGTTCTTCCTCTTCCTCAGTATCAAAAACAACAGCACACACAATCGTATTATCAAGCAAATGATCCATACTGTAAATTTTAGGAATTTCTTTGAATTCCGTGTGAAGAAACATTGAATTGTAATCGCCAAGTGCAAAACCTTTATCGGGTCTCGGTTTTAAAGTAAATTTCTGAATTGTTGTGACAGAGTTCCCGTGTTTGTAAACAATGTTACGAAATTCTTTGAGTTGTTTTTCAAGATCAACAATCTCACCAAGTAAGTCATCTATATACTTCCTTTTTCGTATTTTATGGTCACAAAAATCCTTTTTACAACTTGACAATTCTGTTTCTGTTTTTGAAAGTACTGTTTGAAGACGTTCAACTTGCATTTTCAATGCACATTTTTCACTTTCAAGTTTAGAAATCAACTTTCCATTTGACTCAATTAAATCTTGCATTTTGTGCTGAAGATCTTGCTCTTTGTTGTAAGATTCTTGAAAAGCTTTTTCAAAACTTTGTTGTAAGATTCTTGAAAAGCTTTTTCAAAACTTTTTCAAAAAGATCTTGCTCTTTGTCTTGTAGGATCGTGTTTATGATTGAATATTATGATTCAGGAGGTCGGGTACAATGGAAGAACATGAACTCCATGGTTAGTGAGAGAGAGTAGAGAGAGAAGGGATGATGAGGCGAAAAATGATCCGTTTTTAGGGGGTCATTTAAGCCCGAATCCGACTTTATTTGATCAAATATTGCCCTAAATCGTTCCTTTTGTGATTTTAGGTGTTTGGAGAGTGAATTCTGGAAAAGAGGCTATTTTGGACGTTTTTGGAGCATAAAAGTGAAGAAAACGGCAAAGTACCAAAAATCCAAGCTGAAAATACAAGGTGACGGCGTCAAGACCAAAAGCTTGACGGCGTCAGACATGAAGAATTAAATATTGAAGGTGGTGACGGCGTCAGACGTACTGGTGACGGCGTCAAAGTGGCCAAGAATAATTTACCGTGGGTGGTGACGGCGTCACATAGGCCGTCATAAGTGGATCAAGGCCGTCCGAGGAAGTTTATGGCGGCGAGGTGACGGCGTCAGAATTAACTCTTGACGCCGTCAGACTGTTTTTCCTATATATAGTTTTCTAGTTTTTTCATTAAAAGGAGAGAAGTTTTGGTGAAACCCTAAAGACGATTTTGGTGCCTCTTTCACAGGTTTTTCAAGGGTTCCAAACCCTTGAGACCTTGCATTGTAATTGAGATAAGTGTACTTTCAATTCAATCAATATGTCTATGTGTTGGTTGTTTATCTCTTGTTCTTGTCTCAATTCTACTATGCTAGGCTAGATCTCTCTTGTGTTTGCTTAGATCTAATGAAACCTAAATGTTGATTATGTGTTGATTACTTGTCTATTCTTGTTTTGAATGAATGATTTATATGTTAGGCTTAAGAAAACTGGCAGATCTCCAAATGGTAACATGCTTGAACGTCTTAAGAAACATGAACCGAGGCGTACTAGGTCTTTATTGGTTGTATTTAATGCATGAGCCACTGTTTACAATCCCTATAGTTGTGCTGGGTCATGGTGTAGGAGGAGATAAGAGCTCATAGAGTTGGGGAGTTATGTATGCCACTCCACGAATGGTATTAAGGAATACAACCCGTCATTCATACAAGTGTAACAAGTAATTAACATGTAAAAGATATCTAGGGAGTAATGAAGTCTAAGTAAACACAATTTCTCCAAATACTGCTCACAACCTTAGTTTTAATTAGTTTAATTTCATTTTCATTATTTTATTTTAATTATATAATAGCTTTGGGTTAGTTGAATAGCAACTAATTCCGCCCACTCCTTCAAAACCCGAGATTTAAATTGCTTTCATAAAATGTAAAAATACAAAAATAATCATCTCTCACCTCTAGAACTATTAATTAGGTTTTCTAATCCTAGCGACACTATTCCTAAGCTGAACGATCAATCCCCCGGTACTTGTCACTATACTATACTACAACGATCAGGTACACTGCCTGGTGGGGGTTGTAAGCTTCTCGAGCTCCCTCGAGAGGTAAAGCAAGGTGCGATTCCCACGCATCAAGGGAAAAACTATGTGTTTTATTAATAAGGAAAAGTAAAATGCACAAAGAGTCTCACCCCTCCATGGAAGTATGGAGGGGTATATAAAGCCTAACACAAGTTAAACTATTGCAATATTACATAACTAGTCCATGTGTTTTGGCTTAACAAGATAACTAATGTAATCCCATAAATGTCATTCCATTTACGTGTTGGGATTATAAACTTTGATCCCAACAATCTTCCCCCAATGGGGCGACATAAGGGATTACTTACAACATTTCCTACAAGGACAAATAAGAATAAAGAAAGGTCTTCATAAGCTCTTCAAATTGCTGAGGATGGTGACAGTTGACGCTCTTTGTCTTCATCTTGTGCCTCGGCTTGAGAACTTTTTTCTTCACTTGTAGGCAAATGATGTAATTTGCATGAAATGGATTAATTTCCCCCAATTCATGCTGCATGTCTTTAGCGGCTTCTTCGTACACTTCTTTTTGGCGAAGTTTCTGAATCAGCTTCCCCCCAAACTGACAACCGTCTTTAGCAGATTCGAAACTTTGATGTAGTCCACGTGTCTTCCAACTTTTGAAGTTTTGAGTACGCAGCGGAATTTGTAGATGACACAGTAAACCACACTAAGCAGATCTGACTAGTCACTTAATCACAATTATGCTCAACGCGGAAGCTCCGTTCGGGGGTAACATGCAAGAAATCAGCAAGATCTTCTCACATATACAGGCTACTTCACACTTCACAACCCGCGAGAGTTGAAATGATTACACCAAAATCACAAAACTGAACCACTGATCATCTCTGCGGACGTTTCTCTGGTAGTAATAAAATTGTAAGCTCGATCATGTGAGTCTATTATGCGTCCCTGATGTGCACATTTCTTCCCCCTAATTGCAGATCCTCGTGGAAAATGAGTGTTTTCGCAAAGAAGTCAAGAAAAGTCAAAGAAGCAAAAGAACACCCACTCTCTCTTCCCCCACGATGTCTTCGCGGAATCGGAAGCATACACACTATGTTTACGATGGAAACGGAGGCAGCGTAACCCCATGTGTCCAATTAACCGAATATGTGTGAAGTATCATTAATAGCCCGTGAGAATCAACTGCTGATAAACATCTCTACTCTTTTATACTCCTCTCAACTAACTCGTTACCGACCCCATTATTATTCTGACGGCTTTTTGTAGTGACTACTGATGGAGAAAACCCAATATGATGAACTTGAGACTGAAGTAAAATAACCCGAACTTGTGACTTAAACTTGCACTATTGTCTGACTAAGAACCAACACTGAGAATTTCAATAATGGTAGGAAATCATATACCCATCCAACCATCCTTAAATGTATATGAACGTCTCTTGAATTATCCACATCTTTTGGTGACACTTGAGCACTACAGCGTAACTCCTTTAAAGTGATAGCTATACACTGTGAGCACAACAACGTAACTCCTTACATCAGGTATAACTAGACAACTCAAGTCTTGGTCATTTGTATGGATAAAAGCTCAAACAAGGATCTCGAAGAATCATGCATCCAACCAACCCCGATATCTTCAAAATACTAAGTACACGCGCCCGTGATATCCCACTTCAACCTCAAATAAATAATAAAGAATAAACTCTGTAATCACATCTTGCGGTTAAAAGCTTAAAACTAGCCGTTTGAAGTTTTAAATGAATCTTGATAATGGTTCCCGATCTTGATAATGGTTAAAAGCTTAAAACTATGTGTTTTATTAATAAGGAAAAGTAAAATGCACAAAGAGTCTCACCCCTCCATGGAAGTATGGAGGGGTATATAAAGCCTAACACAAGTTAAACTATTGCAATATTACATAACTAGTCCATGTGTTTTGGCTTAACAAGATAACTAATGTAATCCCATAAATGTCGTTCCATTTACGTGTTGGGATTATAAACTTTGATCCCAACAAGTACATTAGGCTAGCGACATAAGGGAGTTGGGATCGACTGATCCCTGTTGATCCTAGCTTTTGTGGGAATTCGGTCGTGGGTTGTGAAACCAAGAAATGGATCGCCTGGCCTATCGAGTATTTTACAAACTCATTTGTGTTGCTTTTGACAATTTAGCCGTTAGATTGAATAAAAAAAATCTTTTAAATACCTTATAAATACACAACATAAAACACACTCTAATTCACAAACCTCATTTCAAACATTCTCTATATTCAATCACACCATGAATTCTTTCGAGATCTTTTTTGTCAATTCGTCTTCGGATGACGAAAATGAAGTTAATACCGAGTTTTTGATGTTTACGGAAGATTGTTGGGAGGCTTATCAAGCATCACAACCTAAAGAAATACGAAACCAAATTACTAGGGATCGTTTGGGTGCTCATAACCGTTTAGTGACTGCTTACTTCTACGCTAATCCAACATACAACGAAGTACAATTCCATGATCGTTTCCGAATGAGCCGAAGACTATTCACACGAATTGTTCGAGAGGTAACCGATCATTCACCTTATTTCCAACAAACTCCTAGTTGTGCGGGCTTACTTGGTATTTCTCCATTGATGAAAGTTACTTCGTCAATTGGCATACGGAGTGAATCCTGATATGCTAGACGAATATGTGCAAATGGGTGTGTCAACAATTCGTGAGTGTCTCTATAAATTTTGTGAGGTCATGGAGTTATATGGTACAGAGTATTTGCGAAAGCCGACGGTTACTGACGTTGACAGACTCTATGAGCATCACTATCGAGTTCATGGTTTTCCTGGCCTGATAGGAAGCATTGATTGTACAGATTGGCCGTGGGAGAATTGCCCACATGGTTTAAAAGGTCAATTTTGTAGGGGTGATCACGGGAAAACTCCTTTCATTTTATTGAAAGCGATCGCCTCCCAAGATTTATGGATTTGACATGCGTTCTTTGGTGTAGCCGGGATGAATAATGATGTAAATGTTTTATGTGCATCGCCTCTTTTCAATGATCTCAAAACGGGGAGAGCACCGGATGTGGAATTCTTTGCTAACAGCGTGCCTTATAAACGGGGATATTATCTTGCTGATGAGATATATCCGGAATACTATGTTATTGTGAAGTCCATTAAAAATCCAGGGACGCATGATCACAAGTGTCAATTGTATAAGAGGATGCACGAAGCAGCAAGAAAAGATGTGGAACTTGCTTTTGGTGTACTAAAGAAGAAGTTCCTAATGATTAAACATCCGGCTAAAGGATTTGACAAAGAGCGTCTTGGACATATAATGTACACATGCATTATATTACATAATATGATAATTCAAGACGAAGGGCGGACGATATCTCCCGAATTCTTTCCAGCGGAGCAGCACCGTTCTTATGACCCTTTAAGAACGCATGAGGAATCGCTGGAAATCACCAGGGAAATATGCAACAAAACAACTCATCTTAACCTCAAAGCCGATTTGGTGGAAGACATTTGACATCATCATAATCCAAACTAGTTTGGTCGTTTTAATGTAATTTGAATAAGTGTTGTAATGTTTTTTATTTTATTTTAATTAATATGTAACGTTTTAATTATTAATGAAATTTGAGTTTGTGTTAAAAATGTTTAAAAAAAAATAAAAATAATAATAATAAAAAAAACTGAACTAGGTCGCCCTTACAAGGGCACTGAATCGCCTGCAGGTCGCTGGAGAGAGAAAGCTGACGTGGCAGGAAAAAGTAAGAGGATTGAATCCCCTTACTGTGTCTAGCCTCATGTTTCATTAACCTTTGCCTTTAAATATTGGTATGTACTATAACGTGCCTGACATTTTTTATTGACAATGATAATACCAAAAAGCTTCTTATAAAAAATGCTTTTGAAAAAAGTTGATACGTTATTAATTTCATCTAAGAAGTCGAAGCATGTTCGCTGAAGCCCATATATTGATCAGTTAAGCAGGTTGTTAGAGCTAATCGACTTTATGAGCACTTGCAACTGCTTAGGGTGGGGATTGTCGGATTGGCATCAACGCATCAAAATTGATACCCCCTTAATAGGCGCCGACATCGACATTGGTTTGGAGCAAAAGTGAATTTGAGTTAGTATAGTTTTTTAGCCTAACTATCAGTCTCACAATAAACACGTTACAAATATCTAAAACAACTGTAATGTATAAGACTTGAATCAATAATCACTTAGCTGCCAACATAAGGAATTTGTTTTCCCAGGGGAGGGGAGGCGCAATTTTTTTAAAAGACGTTAGCAATTGCTAAAAAAACCCCATAATATGTAAGTACGTAAAAATGTTGCAACAAATTTGTTCATTTAGCTTTTTAGTTGCATGATACTTATGTAAAATTATAGTATCAGTTTTTAAAGGTGGGCCAAAAATAATACTAGATACATTGATTAACATAAGTTAACATTTTTTTAAGGTGGGTTAAAAATCAATACTAGATACATTTTACCATATTGGGCTTTATTGCATAAAACATATGTAAAATTATTAAGCTTTGTGGGTGGGCTTTATTGCATGATACATATGTAAAATTATTAGGCTTTGTGAGTGAGCCATGGCCCACCTTACCTTCCACATAGCTACGCCATTGGATACCAAGCATCTCATATCTATACTATCTATAAAGATAAAACGGTCAAAGTGAAAAAGTGAAAAACTTAATCTTTGTTAAACTTAAAATTTAGTCATCTATTTAAGTAAACTTATATTATTTTCAGAAAAACTTAAAAATTCAGTCATCTATCTAAGGAAACTTACATTATTTCGGAAAGCATATGCAAAGCTAGAAACCATAGTTGTTAAGATCCCGATCCTGATTTTAGGATCTTACGATTTTACGATTCTACGAAGCAAAAACGATCCGGATCCTACGTAGGATCTTAACAAGCTTAAGATCTTATAAGATCCCGATCTTAACCATAGGATCTTAAGATCTACTCTGATCCGATCTTACTTTTCTCGAACTGCAAACTAAAAAACTACAAATTTATGGTTTTTGTTTTTATATAATTTAAAAAACAAAATATAATTCTTCTTAATCATTCCATATTCATAATTTAAAACAACATTTTCATAAATATACTTATAATTTCATGTTTATAATATACAATTTTGTAGATTTGAATAATATTACAAAGATCATTAACAAAAAAGCATTATAGTAGGATCTTAGGATCCCGATCAATCTTACGATCACGATCTTGCAAAGATGAAAACGATCCTAGGTAGGATCCCGATCTTGAAAACCTTGCTAGAAACTACTAACACACTATTAATACACATCGAAACCCGGGTTGATCCGGGTCGCTTCAAACCGGGTGAGTTGACCGGTTTAATTTGACCCTTTTTTACCCAATCCGGCGGGTTGACCAGTTTAATTTAACCTGTTTTTCGACCGGAACGGTTTCAACCGGTTGAACCATCAGGTCGAAACGGGTTTTAAAATATTATGTTTAATTTTCAAATCGCCAAACTTTTATTATTTTGAGTTTATAATCTCATTGAAACTATCTGCCGCTATAAAATCATGTTGATATGCACGGTTACTCGTCTAGTATCAAATAGGCTCCAAAGTCATATAGGAGAAAGTGATTACTACAATGGAATTATAAGAAGAGAAAAATGATCGAATAGTGCTTTATGAAGCTGATGTAAATATAGTGGTGAATTGACCACTGCGAGCGTTTTTAAAGTGTGAAACCACATTGTATTGTTGTAAATGTTTTATTTTTATTGGCATAGGGAAATTATTGCCGTATCTTATGCCTAATTTTATGTTTAGGCATAACTCGTGGCATTTGTACATTGGTGACGAACAAATCAATAAATCATGGTTATTTATTTTTAAGCATACAATTTTTTTTTTATTATTTTTTTCAAACATTATAAGCATACGATTAGACACCGATATAAGCACGCATACGATTTTCATACATTGTATTAGAAAATAAGTAGTTATTGGTATGCTTAATTTATAAGCCTTGATGCATGTCTGACTAGAAGAAATAGATACATGGACCATGGTATAATCATAAGATATTGAAACAGAAATTGCACAAATCATGTACCTTAATGGACTAGGTGTCCTTATAATTTGGATAAAGAAATTATGGGTCGTAAAGGAGACTGCTGAGCAAGCGTTGTACTGGACTCCTCACCCATCTCTATTTGGCCCAGTGTGTTTAATCTCATCACACAAAGCCAATTAGCCAACATTTAATGTTAAGTGTTCACACACGCTTCAGATTTTACAACCAACTTCACTTTTGCTCCAACCACAATGTACATTTTTATGCCACCTTCTATCCATATTAGGAATTGATCCGACAACCTTTTATCGATGAACAATGTGGAAAACTAGAGGGGTTGAATAGTTTTACGTTTTTTTTTTTTTTTTTTTTGAAATTTATTATGAAAACTTTGTTTATTTTTAAAAGCTTTGATTTGAATTTATGTGAACTCAACTCTTGAACAACATGAACAACTATATCTAAGTATGACTAATAATAACAATATAAATATAATAAGTAAATGAGAGATGAGGGATGAAAAGATCATACCGCGACACAAAGTGTTGTTCCAATAATATTACGTCTACAAGAACTAATGTATATGAAGTAAAGTGGGTGTGAGCACTTTAGAGAAGAGAGAGAGAGAGAGAGAGAGAGAGAGAGAGAGAGAGAGAGAGAGAGAGAGAGAGAGAACATAAGAAAGTTTCGCATTGCATATGATAAGAACACACACCTCATAACCCATGAGGTAGGGGGTATTTATACCCAACGTCTAGCCAAGCTTGCCATCGCGGATATACAAGTTTCGCGATGGTAACTTGCTGTCGCATTACAAAACATACACAACAAACCCTAAACTATGACAAAATATAAATAGAAGTCCCTAACAAATGATATACACTTTTCGTGTTCCAAAAATCTCCCCCTAAGGGTAGATCATTCGGGTATTCTATTTATGGGTATTCGGTTGGGCCA
The DNA here is from genome assembly GCA_030686995.1 of Artemisia argyi. Taxonomy (NCBI): domain Eukaryota; kingdom Viridiplantae; phylum Streptophyta; class Magnoliopsida; order Asterales; family Asteraceae; genus Artemisia; species Artemisia argyi. Next base: position 130,078,657 of record CM060695.1, on the reverse strand, counting down.
GCTTCGACATCCGATTTTTGTTCCATTCTTCTCCATGATGCACGATGTGTAAGCCTTTCCCTGATCTCTTTCACAACCCTAGTCAACATACGATGATTGCTTGCAGTCATCTCAATCTGCAGTTTTTCCACACGCCTCTTAATTCGCTCAAGTTTCCTCAGTATCAATAATAAAGTACCAGAGGAGAACTTAGCTACTTCAACGACCCTAAACAATCTTTTCTACTTCTTATCGGTCACATATACTACATAAAGTCCAAGGCCGGGTCTAGTGAAGCAAGTCCAGCTCTTGATCTTTTGAATACCGATGCAAGCTAACATTGGAGGAGTCAAGTTAACTTTCCTTTAGCTTTCAATCCCCATCTGGAAGTCTTCAATGTGAGCTACCACAACATAAGTTTTCATGAATATCAGAACTGATGCGATCACGTCTTGATCAATAGCTTTCTTGTTGAAGCAGTCTCTTCTTCTCTTAAGAATATCTTCAAGATCATGAGGATGAAGATTCATGTAAAACCCTAAAATCTGAAATGTGTAAATTACCAAAATGCCCCTAAACTTAAAAAAAAATAACAACTAAATAATACCAAATAAATCCCAAACACTTGGAAATTAGCAACATATGATCAACACCATTTTTGCATGAACATTTTAATAATCGCAGGTGTCCTAAAATTTTGTGGCACGCCTAAATAAGTCCATAGGGCCGAATTACATTTTTTATTATGTACATTTTATTTTAAAACATTTAATTTAAGAAGATAAGTTCAAATAAATTATGGTATAAGAGCTAAGGCTGCAACTTTTAGTACCTAAATTATGGCCTGTGAGTTTTGGACCCTTAGGTTTGCACCTTAAAAGCTTTAGGAATAACTTTGGAAGGTTTTACCTTAAGTTTCTCCCTTTAAGAGCTTTATAATGACCGGTGAGGATTGGGTAGATATATGATTAGACGCTGGTTTCTTGCTTCCGTTTTACTCTGATTTGTGCCTTTGCTTTTCGTTAAGCTCTTACAAGATCAATCGTTTCGAAGAGTTAGAAGACATATCAGGATTCGCAACATATGTTTAGGATGCCTTTAGATTTCGTAGTGTGCCTTATAGGTTTCTTTCTCTAGAGTTATCCTTTTGAACTTCGATTCTTGATTCGTTTGACATTCTTTTAGATGCCTTCCATTCATTCGGAGATTCGCGTATGTATGAATCCTATGTGTTCGACACATTCTATGACTTCTCCTTGCTTTTGATTCTTTCTCCATTGTCGATTTTACCTATTCTAACCCTATGATTGTTTTGTGACTTTTCATCGTGTATATTCAATTTGTCCGATGCGTTCTGGGGATATTTAGAGACGATTTTGTTGTGCTAATCTGTTTACGTTGGAGATGTTTGATTCAATGTTATCCTGGATATGGATTTGTTGGCTAAAGCATTGAGATGCTAACAACGGTCATATTATAATTGCCATCTTTGTCAATTCGCGAAACTCAAGATTCTGCATCATGGTTCCTAACCTGATAAGCATTTATGATCACCTTTGTTTTGAAAAATCGTATGTTAATCCCTCGCGGTTGTGTAGATACTCTGTTTGATGAAACTCGCTTCGAGAGTTCTTCGGTCGTCTGAAGCTGTTCGCGACGTATTCCTTAGTGAACTGCCAAGATGTGAAGTTGTTTTGATCTGGTTATGAGAAGTTGTTTTGTCACGACTAGAGGTAGAATGTGATTGCAATAAAGGCAGGTGTATATGATGCAAATATTATGACGCCTGGCCAACGTGAAAATAGTTACATCATATAACTCGAACTTATTGGAATCATATGATAGTTTGAGCAGTGCCTAAGAATAGTAAGTTGGTTGATTTTGGAACTTTATCTGTATAAAGAGCGACGTTTGCTTAATTCTGAAACTCCACATTGAATGACATCAGTGGAAGGGAAAAGAATTGAAGGACCAGTTTGTAGGAAGTGGTTTCATCTGTGTAAGTGTGTATCTTTGATATGTTTTTGTTCTTATTCGGGGAGAAGAATGATAATAACATCAAGTTGTGGATGGATTCTGGAAGATGAATCGTAGCATATTTGTGTGAAAGAGCGAAATGTTCCTAGTATTCCTTTTCGTATTCGTTATGATCTCTATGAGCGTTGTGATGCCAATTTTATTGGCTATTGCTCCGACTATCTCTATGAATTTGAGAAATCGTGTCTTTCATGAATATTTGGACAAATTGACATTGTATGACATTTGATATGTTTGGAGACAAAAGAGAAACACGAGGATCACTTTCGTTTGTGGTGTTAAATTTCTACATCAGAAGAAGCTCTAGGTGTTGTTTTTGAAGAATAACTTTTGTGGGAGGAAGAACGAGAGGAGAATTTGGATGAGTTGGAAAGAGATTTGTTTCTACTTCAAAAGAAGATTAGCTATGTTAGAAGACGGAAGGAAGCAGCTTGAAGAGAAGCACAAAATTCTATCAACTCTATTCATCTTAGTTGTACTAATATGTATTGAGTCTCGAAGCAGGAGCTGGACAGGATGGCATGAAGACGGTGGTGACTACATCGAAGATTTCCACGCACAGGAAAAGAGACAACACAAGTAGAGTTGCAGTGGAGCATCGACTAGGACGGCTTGCTTGGAAGATTGGCGGAGATTTCTCTCGGCAGGAGATTATTCAAGCTACATGACGCACCTACAATGATCGTGACAGAGAATCGCATTTCGGTTCACACTTTCAGAAGAGGTGCAGAAGAGTTTGACGTTTTGACATTTGAAGAAGTTTTGGTTTGCGACGCGTTAGATCTTGGATTCGTTCTTATCCGTATGATTATTCTATCTCTTCGGTCATACCTTAATACGTTTTGATACTCTGATTTGTGATTTGGAACGTCAATGTGATTATGTAACCCATCTCTTGATGAGATTCTGGATACGTTTGATGATTTAATTTATACTCATTTCGACTATGGTAAGTTCCTTTGTTCGTTCAGAATTCGGTAGGAGTTGATGAAGATTTATCGGTTAGCATTATCTCCGTTTTTGCTTCATAAGAATATGTGTGTTTAGTGTATCTCCTTGTAGGATCCCAACTATCATCTATCATCTGCTACTCATTTGTTAGCATTCATTGGATTCGATTCGTTATGATTTTGGAGCGTCAGGATCGAGTCATGAGAAAATGTTGGTTGTGAAGATTCTTTTGGAATGTAGCAACCCACTAACTTCCCCACTAGCTCCCCTTAGGTTAGCAATGCCTTGCTAACTTAACTTAGGCCCTCACCAAGCACAATCTAGGTTAGAAAGTCCTATAGCTATTTCTCGAGTGAAATTTTTGCTTTGCTATACTACTATTGCCTATCTAACCTCTAGACAAGCTCACGTGTCCACCCATGCCAACCACCACTATGTTTACTTGATGTAAACATCCAGGTATGTCAAGTCAAGGTTATAAACACATTTTCACTAAGTAAACTGATGCGTGGGAATTGCACCAGGCTTTACCTCTCAAGGGAACTCGAGAAGCTTACAACCCCCACCAGGCAGTGTACTTGATCGTTGTAGTATAGTATAATGACAAGTACCGGGGGATTGATCATTCAACATAGGAATAGTGTCGCTAGGATTAGAAAACCTAAAGACTAGGTCTAGAGATGAGGGATGATTCTTTTTGTATTTTTAGGTTTTATGAAAAGCAAATAAAACTCTCGGTTTTGAAGGAGTTGGGCGGAATTAGTTGCTAGTCACCTAACCCAATAACTAAGATGCAATCAAAATAAAATAAAAAAAAAATGAAAATAAACTAAATTAAGATAGTGGTGTGAGCAATATATGGGAGAATTGTGTTTACTTAGATTTCACTACTCCCTAGATATCTTTTACAGGTTAATTACTTGTTACAGTTGCGTGGATGACGGATTGTATTCCTTAATACCATTCATGGGGTGGCGTACTTACTTCCCCATTCCTATAAGCTCCTACTTCACTCCTATGTCGAGCCGGCTAAGAAACTCCTAACATGGGATCACTAGAATTCGCTCATGCATTAAATACAATCATAAAAACCTAGTACACATCGGTTCATGTTTCTTAAGACGTTCAAGCAAGTTACACAATGGAGATCCGCCAGTTTTCTTAAGCCTAACATTGAAATCATTCATCCATTACAACTATAAACAAGAAATCAACCTATAATTAACATCTGGGTTTCATTACATCTAAGCAAACACATGAAAGATCTAGCCTAGCATGTTAAAATCAAGACAAGTATAAGGTATATTCAAACAACACATAAACATATTGAATGAATTGAAAGAGGACTTATCTTAATTGAACATGAAAGGTTTCAAGGGGAGAAAACCCTTGAAAATACTGTTACAAACGACCTAGGGTTTATTAGGTTCGACCCTAGTATTCTCCACACAAGTTCCTCTCTTAATGAATGAAAAATAGAAAAGTATATATAGATTTTGTGAGGTGACGGCGTCAAGAGTAAATGTCTGACGCCGTCATCTCGCCGCCAAATAAGTTCTCGGACTGCCTAGATCTAGGTTTGACGCCGTCACGTGTAGTCCATTTGCAGGCCGTCACCAAAATAACTCTTGACGCCCTTCTCTTGACGCCTTCAGGTTTTCTCTGGGTCGTCATGGATTTTGCTCCTGACGCCGTCACAATTCCCTTCTTGACGCCGTCAGGTACTGTTCTCAGCATGGAAAATTAAGTCTTTGCCATTTTCTTTACTTTTATGCTCCAAAAACGTCCAAAATGCTTCCTTTTCCAGAATTCACTCACAAAGTACCTAAAAACACAAAAGGAACGATTTAGGGAAATATTTGATCAAATAAATTCAATTCCGGGCTTAAATGACCCCCTAAAAACGGTTCATTTTTCTCCTCATCATAAACTATCACATTAGTACACAATACTCATCAGAAAACACTAATTGCACCTATGTGTTCCCGGTTATCTTTAAAACCCTAATTGCTTATCTGAACTAATTTGAAAGTGTTCAAGGTTAGGTATAAGTTACATTAGTAACTTTAGGATATATTAGAATTCCTAGATCATAGTACAACCCTCTAGAACCTAGGTACAAGTCCCTTAAGCACAAAACCCTAATTAGGTCATAACTTCCCAGAAACTAGGTTAAACCTTCCCAAATCTTTACCATAAGCTACCACCACTTAGTATAAGCCTCATAGGACTAACTATTAGTCACTAAACACCCATAGGACCCTGATTTAGGCACTAAACCCTAAGCTAGGACCAAATCTTAATCTATACAAAACTAGGTCAAAACTAAACCTAAAACTTAAACCAAGCTACCTTAGCTCCTCAAATACCACAACCAAGCACCCTAGCACTTCCCTAATACTAAGCTAGCACCTACACACCTGCCTAGCAAGCAAGCAAGGAGGTGGATCACCTCCTTGTCACCACCTTTGATCCGCGGCACCTCCATGGCCACAACCGGCCTATGGCACCCCTAGCTACCTTATAGCTGATCTTAGTCACCCATTAGACTCTCCACACCACCCCTAGCTCAGCTTAGTCACCCCCTCCACGACACCTCCTCCTTTCCTTTCTTGCTTGCTACTCCTACGCGACCTATAACTCTTCACACCTTTCTCTCTTCTTTACCACACACACTTCTGTAGTTCTAAGTCCCTAAGACCCATAGGAATCGAGTACAAGAGCCCTAGTCCTTGTCGAGTTAGGTTTTTGGTCAAGAAACCCTAGTTGGTCACATTAAGGTTCCCAAGACTTAGTTAAGCCTTGTATTTGATCCTAGTAGCCTTAGAACTGATATATAACACCTAGTACATGCCTTAGAATCCTTAGAATAGCCTTGACCCTTTCCTTTTAGAAGTTTTCATTTAGAAACCCTACTTTTAGAAAATTATGTGTTTATATGATAAATTGCTATATTATATGCTATAATCTGATTTAGGTGACTTAATTAAGTAAATAGTATAAGTTAATCATAAGCTAAGAAACTTAATTATCTCATTAGAATACAATTTGCATGGAAAAAAGACTTGTTTTGCAAAAGTTTTCATGCATATGGGTATATACTATAAATTTATGAAAATATAAAGTTTAGGGACTGTTTTTGACAATTCTTAGAAGTTATAAATGCAAGGACCCTTTTTGCAAAGTTTTAAAACCTTAGAATAATAAGTAAAATAAGTAATAAACATATAAGGACTAGATTTGCAAATATTGTTAAGTTAAGCGTATAAAGGGTAATTATTAAAAGTTAGTGTAGTTTAAGGACCATTTCTGCCATTACTTTAAAATATATAAGTATAGGGACTAGTTGTTTAAAAGATAGAAAGTTATATGCCTAAATGTTATAAGTTTAGGGTAAAAAGTGTAAATAAGTAAACTTGAAGGGTTTTATTGGATTATTTTCATATAAAGTATAAAAACCTATTTTGAGTTAGAAATATAACACAATACTAGGGAGCTTCATGTGAGGGGTATCATGTGGATATTTCGTTTTGACGAGTTTGCTGGGTTTATGAATTAAAGTGCCCTGGCTTCTCAAACGATTATTGCATGTACCTCTGGATTATGATGGCCCGAACGGTGTTATGCTATAACTAAAACTTAATAACAACGTAACTCAATAGTAGGGAGCTTCATGTGAAGAGTATTAACTTCTGAATTATGATGGCCCAAACGGTATTATGTTAATGACATAATACAATAGTAGGGAGCTTCATGTGAGGAGTCATATACATCTGAATTATGATGGCCCGAACGGTGTTATGTTATATCTATAAACCTTAAGAGTAATTACTTAAAAACTAGACTAAGACTTGACATACACACACTGATTGAGGCAAAAGCAGTCAACTAAAGTCAAACACGGATGTGGTCAATATAGTCAAACTCCTTAGGCTCAATGCTCCGCGGAATATAGTGTTTCCCCGGGTCGTTATGTCCCGACGAGCTGTGGATTGTATTCAAACGGGTTTGTGATCGGGTGAATTTGGACAGGAAAGGGTTTGTGAGTGATTAAGCTAAGGAATATAAGAAGAAATAGCTTAAATAAGCTATATAGATGATTACGTGAAAGTTAGATACCTAAAAACGTTTAAAATCTAAAAACGCGTAAATACTTAATTATTAATTAATTAATAATAAAACTAATATTAAATCTAATTAATATTAAATGACAAAATTAAAATTTGGAAAAATTACTGAAAGTACTTTAATATAGAAGGAAATTAATAAAAATATAAAAATGCCAAGTTCTTAATAAAAATCTAAAAAAGAAAATGAAAAAGATAACTTCTATTAAATAGAAGCTATCACTTGACTTAAATTTGGTTTTTCTGGTTTTTTCTTTTACAAAGCTATTTTATACCTAAAAACATACAACTTTTACAAAAACAACTTTTTTAGAACTTAAAAATAAGCAAAATGCAAGCTTAAAGGCATGACAGTTGACTTTTGGTCAAACTGCTTTGAATAAACTTCCAATAAGCTCAAAACTGAGTCACAGGGGTGGATTAAGGTAGATACATGTTTGATGAATGGAAATAAGCCAAAAACAACTAATCAAAACCCCTGACTAAGAAATAAGCAATAAAATAAGCAAATTGAGCACTTGACTCAACACAGAAGAGGGACAGACTTTGCAGTGTCTAAAAAGGGGGGGGGGGGGCATAGGCATTTGAGGGTCCAAGGAAGCTGGAACTAGATAGCTAGCAAGTAGGGCTACCCAAGGAACCTAAGATCACCTAGTAGGACCCACTGAGGTAGCCAGAAAGAACCACCAAAGTGGTGGTGCAGGGGAGATACCTTCCCCTGCAGGTCTGTTTGGAGGGGTGTGGATCCCATAGAAAAAATCACAAAAATGAAATAAAAGCTGATTCTTAAAGCCAAGCTGGGAGACTACAAGTCCTAACAATTTCAAACCCTGAATCAAAACACAAAATTCTGAATAATTCTTGCCATTTTTGACTTTTTTCCCTATGTGCAATCTTGACTTTTTGCTATTTTCCAATAATTTGACTTTCATGAACTTTGAATCAAATTTACCTACTGATTATGTTATTCTAAGCTAGTGAGGTGTGAAATTAAGCTAGATTATCAACTTTTAAGCTAATATGTAGATTATAGGACTTAATGATATGACAGTTAATGAAAAATGAGGTGAAAATGAGATTTTTGACTTTTAACACTATTACCTACTGATTTTATAACTAAAATACAACTAATGGACCTATTATGACATGTCTAGACAATAAACAACAACTGAGATGCCCTAGGACTCAGTGAGCACTCTAGACCCAAACACCCCCTAATGAACCTGTGGATGGATTTTAATGAAGCAATCCTACAACCTAAGCAATGGAGTTGGATCTTAAGCTTATACTAACCAGATATAAACATATACAAGCAGAAATCAACAACTAATACCACCTAAAACTATTTATAACAAAAGATGAGCAATAAGTATTAAAAACTTGAAATGAGACTTACAATCAAGGTCCACTGGAACCCTTCACAATCACTATCTAACCAATCTTAAAGCTTCCCATAAGCTCTAAACCATGATTATCCAGAAATTACCATGCTTCAGGTCTTTTCATCACCTTATTTATTGATTTTTTGAAATTCTAATAATTTATAGGTATTTTTATGAATTATTAGTAAACTGACCTAGACTTAGTTTAAATGCTTGAAAACTGAAAAGAACTTTTAGATGAGCTTAAGTGAGCATAAGCAAACACTGAACATCAACTCTTAACGCCTTTAAGTGAAAATGGAATTTTAAGTTGAAAATACTAAAAAATGAATTATATAAAGAGAACTTAAAATTGAAATAACATAAAGTTTACAATACACTAGAAGAGTAAATTACAAACTTTTAATCTGAGAATTACAACTTTTAAATGCAAATTACACTAAGTCGATTTTGCTAAAACTAAACCTACACTAACTACACTCCATTCTGCCTTTTTTTCTTCATTTTATAGACCCTGGATGTATTCTCTTTCTTTCCCACCTCTTCTGAGCCATTGGATAAGCTCAAATCAATCCAAGCCCTTCAAAATGGTTTTGGCGGGAAACTATGTTTGACAGGTAGTGGGGGTTGGTTTGGTGTAATAAATGAGGAGGGGGAAGGTTGGGTGTAGGTGAGTAACATTTATTGTGGTTGCTTGTGTTTGGTGAAAATGTGAGAGGAGGGGGAACAAGTTTACAGGTTTTATGGGGAGGTTAGGGATGAACAGTGGAGTGGGGGTGAAGGGTCAACGGGGTTTGACCCGTTTTTTATATAAAAAATGGTGGGATGTTTGGGCCTGGTTATGGATTTGGGCTTGTGGTGTTTTTCATGGATCAGACTTTGGTTTATTTTGTGGATTGGATTTGGATTAAATAATACAAAGGGTCCGTTTAGGTTAAGAATAAATCACAAGGACCATATATGTAAAAGCTGCAAAATTGAGGGACCTGAGTTGTAATTTTTTCCAAGCTATCACAAAAACCAAAGTTGCCAAACATGAATAGTATGAGGACCCTTGATGGTAATTTTCCAATTTAAAGCACCTAGGGACCAAAACTGTCAACTTTGAAAGTTGAGGGACCATATTGTAATTTTCTCCAAACTTTTCATCCAAGGACCATTTCTGCCAACTTTTGATTTTCCAAAGACCTGAATTGACTTTTTATCCAAAAATATTTCCCAGGGACCAAATCTGTCAAAAGTGAAACTCTAGGGACTAAACTTGTAAATTCTCAAAACTTTTCAAATTTTTCACCAAAGGACTAAATATGACAACTTATGATTTTAAAAGGACCTTTGGTGATAATTTTCCATATTTTGAATGACCAGGGACTAGTTTTGACATTTTATGAAAGTTGGGGGACTGAAACTGCCAATTTTGCAAACTTTGTACGTTTTTCATCTGTTTTTACTTTTTTTCCATCTAAAACATATAAAACACAATTTTGAAATATTTTCAGTATTTTGATGCATTTCTGAGTGTTTTTGTATGTTTTGCAGTTCAGATTTGACCAAAAATGATGAGTGTTTGAGCAATCATCAATCCCCCACACTAAACTATTGCTAGTCCATAGCAATCATTTTAGAAAACTTGATGGATTTGAAGTCTCTTTACCAAAAGCCATCACTTCTGGAGTAGCCAAATGTTTCAGTTCAAGTAAGAACCATGGTCCACCGATAACCATGTGATTTTGAGCAAACCACCAGCTTTCAACGGTTTTGATTTGTCTTTACCAGAAGCCGTTTGCTTCTGGACTAGCCAACTCTTGATGGACACAGTCAACATCTTAGTGAGCTGATTACCAATTATGGTTTTTCCCCTGCCTTTACCACAAGCCATAATCTTGCGGGCTAGCCAACTTTCTCACTTTTTAGGATATGGCGAGTTGAAATACCATACAATTTTGGGCAAATTGCAAGCCGTCAACGGATTTGATATATCTTTACCAAGAGCCGTTTGCTCCTGGATTAGCCAATCCTTTTGTCATTTAGACATGGCGGACTGATAACCACAAAAATTTTGAAGCACAAGTGAAATTTTTTTTAAAATTTTTGGCAAAAACGGGGGTACTAGATAGTAAAATGTGATAAAATTCGCTAGAATACCCCCCCACACTTAGAATTGAATATTGTCCTCAATATTCAAAGTCCCGGCTATTATGCCGACTCTTTGAACGTAAAAGAGCAACATTACAAGCTAAATGTGGAAACACAATTTTGTTTTTCACTTTATTTGTAACCACAGTAGGGGTAATTCCCCCACACTTAGGGTGAAAACCCTAAGTACATGCTACTATTTTTGTTTACCGAGTCGCTAGCTTGACTCGACCCCAAATTCATTTGTTCTTAGGGAAGCATGATGTGGAAGAAACAATCTCCATTGGACTTTCATTCAAGATGTTTGGACAAACATTTGAAGCACGTGAAAGTTCCACACCGATGAGATAAATTCCCGGCTTAAAATAGTATAAACTATAAGCGGTGATGCTGGGGTCAAAGATAAGGTCTTCATTCCCGAAGGAATGAAGAACAGGAGAAGTCACCCGGTAGGTGAAGAATGGGAGGAAGATCTTGATGACAATCAAGAGTGACTCATCATCATCAGAAAGAGAATTTATAATTGGTATATCATGAATCTCATCATTTAAGCTCATATGATCTAGACCTATAATGGGTGGGAGGGTTGGGATTTTGATATCAATCAAATTCTCAAGGTTGAGAATATTTCCCTCCGAGACACAAAGATCATCTTTGTCTAGATCAAAGTAAAAGTTATCATACTCTGGTGGAGATATGATATGAGTGAGTTCACCGGAGAACTCCTCAAAGGTGAATGAATCATATTCGGGGAGAGAAATTTGAGAATGAGAAGTGGTACTGCCACTAATCTTCTCTCCCATACGATCAAAAGTAAAGGCTTCAAACTCCGAAATAGGATCGTCGGAGAAAATGTCACTATCCTTAATGAGGATAGGAGATGAAATAGGTTTCTCTTTGAAAGCCTCGATTTTAGAAATGAGGAGATTGACATTCAATAATGTTGCACGAAGTGCTTCATCCTTGATTTCAGTGTCAATCTCATCATTCTCTTCTTCTAAGCTAACTAGCTGAGAAGGTAATTCTTCCATAAAAACGATGTCTCCACAAGATAGCGAATCATCATCAGTAGAATCGGAGAACATCTCAACATGATCAGTCGGGAAGACAAGAGGAGGAGGGATATCACACAAATGATCAAGAATTCCCTGTGACTCTCTTGGGATTGAGACAAGGTTCTCAACACTAGACTTTATGAATACGTCCGATTCCTTTTCAGGAACAATGTCAAGATGCTAGTCCCCCATGATCAAAGAGTGAGTAGGAACCTCAGGTGTGATAACAGTAGATTGAGATGGAATCTCAACTGATGGAATTTCATCTGATGAATCTTTATAAAATTAAATAATATCAAGTGTATCTTCATCATCACTGTCATCAGGAATGAAACGGAATCGAGAGCTAGATCTGGCTGCTTTTTCTTTTGCAATTGATTCCCTAATAGATCTTTCATAAGCATCTTGGGAATTTATTTTAGCAGCCCGTTCTTCAGCTAACAATTCTTCCATCGATTTTTGGTTTGGATTATCTGGGGTATGTGTAATTCATTTCAAATCTTTCACTAAATCCAAAAGATCAAGGAGAAGACTTTGAGGAATTGGCTGAGATGGAGGTTCGTCATAATACGATGTGTCAAAATTGTTACAAGGAAATGGATTCCTTGTTTGACAATCGGAGCTGAAGTGTGGACCTCCACAGTAATCACAACAGTAAAACTGATGTGGCTGTGAGTCGTATGTGCTAGAGTTATAATCATTATCAGGAAACTGCTCATAGACAAGCGTGTTTTCCGATTGACAATCAGAACTGTAGTGTGAACCACCATAGTACTCACAACAGTAAAACTGCTGAGTATCATGGTGTGGTAGCTGATGGAATATATCAGTCGTGTCATGGTAAGAATATGGATCTTGGTTATAGACAGTGTAACACCCCCAAAATACCGCAACGGAAGACTGTGTCATAGGGGTGCTACTTCATAATACAAAGAACAAGGTATAGAAAATGAACTCTAAATGAGACGTTTTGAAAAGTTACCATTCGATTAATAAATTCCAAGATACAAACTTGAGTTCCATAATACAATACATAAGAGTTTTAAGACATATCGAATGGTAAAGATAAAAGCATAAGTCTTCAAAACATGCCAAGCGACTCTATGCTCCATGCAACAGCTTATCATCTTACAGACCTGAGACAAACATGCTAAAGTGTCAACACAATGGTTGGTGAGTTCATAGAGTTTGTCTTAAAATAATTGAAAAGCCTTAAGAGAATGTTCGCACAGCAAAGGCATCGTGAATCCACTCAGTTGCAATTCCCGCCATAAGAGACTTGCAACCTGTGTGTTCACAACCCACTGCTAACATATATAGTATGAATAAGACATGTATAAGTTCATCAAGACAATTTAAGCAATTAGAAGTGAGTCTCTACTTCATCTCCGAAGACCTCACTTTTATGATGTATCCAACATTCGCAAATGTTAGGATGTATCAAAGACAACTGGGAGTCAATTCCCAAAGACAACTGGGAGCCACTTCCCAAAGACAACTGGGTGTCAATTCCCAAAGACAACCACTAGTCAATAAATAGAATAACGCAATTAAGTATAACGCAGTCATGTATGTAAGCAATCAAGTATAACACAGTCAGGTATAGACGTTTTGAGTATTTGTACAAGTAAACAAGTAGTTGAGCATGTGTCTCCCCCAAAAGTTAAAACAAGTACGAAAAGAGTAGGGGCTATGACTCACCTTAAGCTTAAGTGATGTGAAAATCAAAGTGGTAGTCGAATCGTGAAAGTCTCTAAGAGCAGCCTATAATAGAACGTTGCGACTTAGGTTTGGAGTAACGTCTAAGAATACGAAGAATTGCCCATATATGTCTTGCATAATGTTCATGATGTAGTACTTAGTATATAGTGTAAGTCTTTGAATATAAATGGTTTATGGAACATGTATAGGTTGTACATCTCTTACTACCGTTCGGGCCGACATAATTCAGAAGTCATAGAGTAAACGTTCGAGGAGCCAGGACACTTTAACTCGTAAATCCACAACTCATCTCGACGGCTTACTTAATGAACTCCTCACATGAGGCTCCCTACTATTGTAGTATTTGATAACAAATGTATAAGTTTTAATCCGAAAAGTTACATGTCCAATATTTGAATAAACTTAGGAAAGTTTATTAGTACATGAAGATTGTTATTAGGGGTAGTTTCATAAGTCTTATATGACCATTTTCTCTTTGTAATATCTCATGGTTCCTTTTGAAGTGAAGTAGATCCAAATTGTTTGTTCAAGTTATCGCCTAATTCCTTGTTTCATGTTTACGCCTAAGTAAGCTTATATGGTCATTTAGTCATGGCTTCGCCGTGACCTTGGTCATTTTTCCATGGTCTTGAGACTCAACCTTGGCTTTAGCCATGGTTGTGGTCTTGGCTTTAGGTCATTAGACCTCTTGGTCTTAGTAAATGATAACTATAATATAGTGACTTTGGTCTAAAATGGGCTGTTAAGATTTTGAAGAAATTTATCACTCGGAAAGCATTTTCAGGACTCGAGCTTCTTTGTTCCTGAACGAAAACGTCGTTCCGGACAACTTTCGTGTTTTAACTTTTTGATGAATCGGACCAGAAGGGTGACTTTCAAAAGCTAAATTTGATCAGAATGCTATTTAGGCAGTTTTGCCGTTTTGGTTTCGCTAACTTCTTATGGCCATAACTTTTGACTCGGGTACTCGTTTTGGGTGATTCAAATTGCTATGTTTTCCTTGTTAAGTCCTCTTTAACATTAAGTAAGTGTCAAATATCAAAGTTATACTATTTTGGTCGTGGTTCTCCATAAAAATCACTAGTTTGCTTGTTTACTTGTCATAAGTTAACATATGTATACCAATACTTGTTCTATCCATTTTTAAACATCATGAACACAATAACAAGAACATATATAGCATGAAAGGAACACAAAGAGCATGCAAATGATAATTAAGCAAGAAAATATGTTAGGGTTTGCTTACAACTTTTGGCCTTAATGAAAAGGGAAACTAGGACAAGAACTAGGACTTTGATTGAATAAGCTTTCTTCCTTTGCAATCTATGATAAACCGAGGTTATTTGAAGATTATAACGACGCCTTCTTGAAGTCCAAAGCTATTTGAAGATTATAACGACGTCTTTTTGGAGACTTTAAAGTTATAACAACTTTTCTTAGAAAATTTCCAAGATTGAAGATCAAACACTAGTTTTCTTTCAAAAACTAGTTAACTTTCTTACAAAATATAAGAAAAGTGCCTTAGGTTTTAGGACTTAAAGGTTATAAGAAGGTGTGGTGCAAGTTTTCTATGTGTTATTAGTTGGCTATTTATAGGATGAGAAAAATAGTTAACCATATATTGGGTTAGAATGTAACCATGGTTAATTTAGACACTTGTAAACATCCTAGAGATCAATGGTCAAGATTTGACCACCCATGGTGACTCCCCCCACCACAATGGCGGTTCCATAAGGATAAGATGACTAGATGATGAGTCTTGGTGTTATCTTGCTTAGTTTGTGCATTTTGACTCCGTAAAAAGCTAACCGTAAATGATTAAGCCTCAAAACGTAAAACTGGGTATCGTAAAAATATGAAACTTGAAAGTATTGTTAAACATGTCAATATAGTCCATAATAAAATATAAAATGAGTGGTAGGATCTATCGGGTGCTAAAACCCTGCTAAAAACTGGAAACACGGGTCTAAAACGCGCAATTCGCGTAAAACGCTGAACTGAAAAACGTAAAATTCCAAAACTTTTGGAATTGTCATAAAATGATAGAAAATCATATTTCTATTGTTTATAATATTTTATGGATATATCGGGATGCTGGAAGGACGTTTAAACCTAAAAGTAAATCTCGGACACGGCTTTGTGATTTTTGCAGAAATGATCCGACGAGCGTCAAACTCTCGGATTATCGTTAAAATAGTTTAACTTATGAGAATATGAAATAAAAATTTCTGAGATGAATAGTGAAAAGTGAATAGTAAAAAGTGAATAGTAAAATTTTCCGGGAATAGTAATTAATCTGAAAATGCGAATTGTTACAGTCTCTACCCCTTCAGGAAACTTCGTCCCGAAGTTTAGTATGTCTAGGTCTCTTATCTTAATAGCGGCATAATAAAGCTAAGTTTTTGAACTAGGATAGAATAATATGGTAGGATAAAGTACGTACCCGTTACGCATTGCGGGCTTCCTTAGCACCCAAATAGTATGCTCGACCCCGAGGTGGACTATCATTGTATTCACGCTTTGGGTTATTTGCTTCAAGCATTACTGCTAGAGTCGGGTTATCCAGTACTTGTCCCTGTGCCCTATTCAACTTAGGACAAGTATTTCGGAAGTGGTTTGGGCTGTTGCACTCATGGCATGTCTTTTGGTTGTTTCCTATATTGTCCGCATTCGCCTGCCTTGTAATTGATTTACGCTGACTTGCAAAGTGGCCAGACTTCTTGCAATTATAACACACAGGGCATGGTTCAGACCTTTGATGATGATAAGTGCATTTAGTACACTTAGGATGTGGACCCTCATACTTTTTCTGATCATAAATTGTTGCTGCAAATCCTCTTGCTCTCTTATTATCAACCATTGTACCCTTTTGCTCGCTCGATTCACCTGCTCCCTTTCTTTTATCACTAGTCTTCAAAGTTCCATTCCTAACCATCTCATCTGTTAGGGTCCCTGCTCTTAATATTGCACTTTGAATTGTGGAAGGCTCGGTTGTTTTCACCATCCCACGAATCTCGGGAACAAGGCCATAGATGTACCTCTCAATCCTCTTGGATTCAGGGGTAACCAAATGAGGAACTAGTTTTGCTAGTTCATGAAACCGATCTGTGTAGGTTGCATGACCAGCCCCTACCATAGAGTGATGCCAAAACTCGTCTTCTAGTTTTTGTATTTCATTAACTGGGCAGTATTCTTCCTTCAGTAGTCCTTTAAAGTCGTCCCATGTCATGCCTACAGCTGCTTCTCTAGTCCTTGCTTGAATCTGCATGTTCCACCATGTCAATGCCTTTTCTGATAGTAAGCATGCAGAATATTTCACTCTCTGGTGGATTGCACAGTTACTGATGTCAATCACTGACTCCATCTTCTCGACCCATCGAGTATATGCCAATGCACCTCCTTTGCCATTAAACTCAATTGGTTTGCATGACGTAAATTCCTTATACGTACATCCAGTCCTATGGTTGTTGTTGTTGTTGTTGTTATTACCATTCCTTCCTCCATCATTTGTAGCGTCATTTATGCTTCCGTGGTTTCCCGAATTGTTCATGTGATTGCCAACTTGTGTGACTATAGTGGGAAGTAGGTTTTGTAGTTGTTGGGCAATAATGGTGGAGACATCTGGATTTCCACCAGCGTTACTAGGGTTACTAGTGTCGTGAGCATCTCCTCTACCTCCACGTCCACCAGTTCTTCCACTATCATTACTAGGATTACTAGTGTCGTGAGCAGTTCCTCTACCTCCACGACCACCAGTTCTTCCACCTCTTGGTGTTGCACCACCTCGGCTAGTGCTACGAGTTACTCTCTTTGGTGCCATGATATCTACAAGGAGGGACATTTTGTCGACGTCAGATATGAGGTGATATTCCTGGACTACTTAGTCTTAAATCTTGTCAATTTTGAGTCAATCGTTGATTAATGTAAGCATGGTCACATATGTCTACGTGAGTCGTGACGCATTTATAATTATGTTGGCCACCATAATTATAATTGCTTCCTTTCACACGTATACATATTTACCAGGCACACATAACTCAACAATTGGTACTACATAATTGGGTAGACTTTCTATCATCTGCTCTTAAGTTGTGAAAGGGTAACGTAGTCTGGGTATCTAGAGAAAGTGATATGACGAAATGGACTAGTCGCGCTTGTAGAAAGGTTTGAGTGTCGTACTAGGACATATGAACCACTTCTAGGTATTAGAATCATATAAAGTAAGTATAAGGCAAATCATCAAATCTCTACAGGAAACTAATAACCTTTATTTAATTTAATCTTATGTCTTATCAAACAAGAACTGTCACAAGATTAAGTTAAATAAATAATTATTACTTAGCTCTAAATTTTTGATGACTTGACTAATGTCTGGGGTTTCTCCTAAACAAACAATTAGCAATAAGCATATGCACATGAAGTGTGTGTAAGGCAAAATAAAGAGAAGAGTCTTAATGTTCATATCAGTTATAGTCTAGGCACTAAATGCAATCTAGTTCTCTATAACCAAGTCTCTGATACCAATCTGTAACACCCCCAAAATACCGCAGCGGAAGACTGTGTCATAGGGGTGCTACTTCATAATACAAAGAACAAGGTATAGAAAACGAACTCTAAATGAGACGTTTTGAAAAGTTACCATTCGATTAATAAATTCCAAGATACAAACTTGAGTTCCATAATACAATACATAAGAGTTTTAAGACATATCGAATGGTAAAGATAAAAGCATAAGTCTTCAAAACATGCCAAGCGACTCTATGCTCCATGCAACAGCTTATCATCTTACAGACCTGAGACAAACATGCTAAAGTGTCAACACAATGGTTGGTGAGTTCATAGAGTTTGTCTTAAAATAATTGAAAAGCCTTAAGAGAATGTTTGCACAGCAAAGGCATCGTGAATCCACTCAGTTGCAATTCCCGCCATAAGAGACTTGCAACCTGTGTGTTCACAACCCACTGCTAACATATATAGTATGAATAAGACATGTATAAGTTCATCAAGACAATTTAAGCAATTAGAAGTGAGTCTCTACTTCATCTCCGAAGACCTCACTTTTATGATGTATCCAACATTCGCAAATGTTAGGATGTATCAAAGACAACTGGGAGTCAATTCCCAAAGACAACTGGGAGCCACTTCCCAAAGACAACTGGGAGTCAATTCCCAAAGACAACTACTAGTCAATAAATAGAATAACGCAATTAAGTATAACGCAGTCATGTATGTAAGCAATCAAGTATAACACAGTCAGGTATAGACGTTTTGAGTATTTGTATAAGTAAACAAGTAGTTGAGCATGTGTCTCCCCCAAAAGTTAAAACAAGTACGAAAAGAGTAGGGGCTATGACTCACCTTAAGCTTAAGTGATGTGAAAATCAAAGTGGTAGTCGAATCGTGAAAGTCTCTAAGAGCAGCCTATAATAGAACGTTGCGACTTAGGTTTGGAGTAACGTCTAAGAATACGAAGAATTGCCCATATATGTCTTGCATAATGTTCATGATGTAGTACTTAGTATATAGTGTAAGTCTTTGAATATAAATGGTTTATGGAACATGTATAGGTTGTACATCTCTTACTACCGTTCGGGCCGACATAATTCAGAAGTCATAGAGTAAACGTTCGAGGAGCCAGGACACTTTAACTCGTAAATCCACAACTCATCTCGACGGCTTACTTAATGAACTCCTCACATGAGGCTCCCTACTATTGTAGTATTTGATAACAAATGTATAAGTTTTAATCCGAAAAGTTACATGTCCAATATTTGAATAAACTTAGGAAAGTTTATTAGTACATGAAGATTGTTATTAGGGGTAGTTTCATAAGTCTTATATGACCATTTTCTCTTTGTAATATCTCATGGTTCCTTTTGAAGTGAAGTAGATCCAAATTGTTTGTTCAAGTTATCGCCTAATTCCTTGTTTCATGTTTACGCCTAAGTAAGCTTATATGGTCATTTAGTCATGGCTTCGCCGTGACCTTGGTCATTTTTCCATGGTCTTGAGACTCAACCTTGGCTTTAGCCATGGTTGTGGTCTTGGCTTTAGGTCATTAGACCTCTTGGTCTTAGTAAATGATAACTATAATATAGTGACTTTGGTCTAAAATGGGCTGTTAAGATTTTGAAGAAATTTATCACTCGGAAAGCATTTTCAGGACTCGAGCTTCTTTGTTCCTGAACGAAAACGTCGTTCCGGACAACTTTCGTGTTTTAACTTTTTGATGAATCGGACCAGAAGGGTGACTTTCAAAAGCTAAATTTGATCAGAATGCTATTTAGGCAGTTTTGCCGTTTTGGTTTCGCTAACTTCTTATGGCCATAACTTTTGACTCGGGTACTCGTTTTGGGTGATTCAAATTGCTATGTTTTCCTTGTTAAGTCCTCTTTAACATTAAGTAAGTGTCAAATATCAAAGTTATACTATTTTGGTCATGGTTCTCCATAAAAATCACTAGTTTGCTTGTTTACTTGTCATAAGTTAACATATGTATACCAATACTTGTTCTATCCATTTTTAAACATCATGAACACAATAACAAGAACATATATAGCATGAAAGGAACACAAAGAGCATGCAAATGATAATTAAGCAAGAAAATATGTTAGGGTTTGCTTACAACTTTTGGCCTTAATGAAAAGGGAAACTAGGACAAGAACTAGGACTTTGATTGAATAAGCTTTCTTCCTTTGCAATCTATGATAAACCGAGGTTATTTGAAGATTATAACGACGCCTTCTTGAAGTCCAAAGCTATTTGAAGATTATAACGACGTCTTTTTGGAGACTTTAAAGTTATAACAACTTTTCTTAGAAAATTTCCAAGATTGAAGATCAAACACTAGTTTTCTTTCAAAAACTAGTTAACTTTCTTACAAAATATAAGAAAAGTGCCTTAGGTTTTAGGACTTAAAGGTTATAAGAAGGTGTGGTGCAAGTTTTCTATGTGTTATTAGTTGGCTATTTATAGGATGAGAAAAATAGTTAACCATATATTGGGTTAGAATGTAACCATGGTTAATTTAGACACTTGTAAACATCCTAGAGATCAATGGTCAAGATTTGACCACCCATGGTGACTCCCCCCACCACAATGGCGGTTCCATAAGGATAAGATGACTAGATGATGAGTCTTGGTGTTATCTTGCTTAGTTTGTGCATTTTGACTCCGTAAAAAGCTAACCGTAAATGATTAAGCCTCAAAACGTAAAACTGGGTATCGTAAAAATATGAAACTTGAAAGTATTGTTAAACATGTCAATATAGTCCATAATAAAATATAAAATGAGTGGTAGGATCTATCGGGTGCTAAAACCCTGCTAAAAACTGGAAACACGGGTCTAAAACGCGCAATTCGCGTAAAACGCTGAACTGAAAAACGTAAAATTCCAAAACTTTTGGAATTGTCATAAAATGATAGAAAATCATATTTCTATTGTTTATAATGTTTTATGGATATATCGGGATGCTGGAAGGACGTTTAAACCTAAAAGTAAATCTCGGACACGGCTTTGTGATTTTTGCAGAAATGATCCGACGAGCGTCAAACTCTCGGATTATCGTTAAAATAGTTTAACTTATGAGAATATGAAATAAAAATTTCTGAGATGAATAGTGAAAAGTGAATAGTAAAAAGTGAATAGTAAAATTTCCCGGGAATAGTAATTAATCTGAAAATGCGAATTGTTACAGACAGACCTGTTTCCTGACTCTATCATGCCACAACCGGGGAAATTACCACCATTATGAGTACTACCACACCATTCACAAATCAGAAGGTGTAGATGAGACATAGAAAGAATTAAAAGTTCATAGAGGGGTAAGGACGAAGAATCAAAGATGTGAGAGGGTAAAGGTGAATATTTTTGGATAAACATTTTGTACAAATAAGAAAGAAAATGTTTTTGTGTTTTTTGTGTTCGTTGAAAACTGATTTTAAAATGTTTTAGTGAACTGTTTTGTTTTTATAAGATAAGAAAATATGAACAAGGATGGTAAATATACAGAGGATTGAATTCCGAAAGCACTAATCAGCAAACCGTTTTAGAAAAACGCGCACAACCTCCCCGGCAGCGGCGCCAAAATTTGATTGAGGCAAAAGCAGTCAACTAAAGTCAACCACGGATGTGGTCAATATAGTCAAACTCCTTAGGCTCAATGCTCCGCGGAATATAGTGTTTCCCCGGGTCGTTATATCCCGACGAGGTGTGGATTGTATTCAAACGGGTTTGTGATCGGGTGAATTTGGACATGAAAGGGTTTGTGAGTGATTAAGCTAAGGAATATAAGAAGAAATAGCTTAAATAAGCTATATAGATGATTACGTGAAAGTTAGATACCTAAAAACGTTTAAAATCTAAAAACGCGTACGTTCAGTTTAAATTTACGCGAACGTACGAAATAAAAAGTAAAAACTGAAATCTGAAAACCCTCAGGGGATGAAAATGACTTTTTTTACAAACTAAAGGTTGAAAGAAATTTTTTAGAAAATGAAAATAAATTTTTACACTAATTAATTATTTAATATTAATTAAATACTATTTAATACTAATTATTAATATTTAAATAACTTAAATACAATATAATATTAATTTAATACTAGAAAGATGAAAATTAAATTCCTAAAATTATAAAATAACTAAAAACAAATTTTAAAATTAAAAATATGTTTGTCTTTTTGTGGATTTTATATTAACGAGCAAAATAGCCCGCACGTTGCTGCGGTGCGGCTTTTTTTTGTTAAATTTCATGTGGTCGACATTGTTGTTGATGTCGGGTTGGGTGTGCAGGACCGGAAGATTCATGTGTATAGGAAAAAATATAAACATATTTGATTATTAATTATGGTAAGCAAACGTAGTTGTCAAACGGTTGTTTTGAGACGAATAGTTATGTCATTATGCAAAGATATTTAAGAAACATACCATGTAATAAGTATTCTGTAACAAAAATCGGTATAAGAGATGCAAACAAATGAGGCCAACTGCAAATTTTTTGTTCTAACTTTGTATTACTATATATTTAAAAAAAAAAAAAAAACCTTGTATGTTTCTGTTAAAGAGTTACAAATACGGATACATGCTTATTCAAACATCTTGAATCCGGAAACAACAGTGCAAATCGAGCAATATAATTAAGCGTTTGCGAATTTACAAAAAAGTATGTTATCAAGCATGTTACCATTGTATAATCAGATTGCACCTATTTGTAAGGCCATGAGAAACCTTGGTAAAACAAATGTATGTTTTTAAGACAAAAACTGTACCAACACATTTTGACCCATTCAATCTACTTCTTTATGGAGTAGCTGAACCGAGAGTCGATGACATTAGGCTACCTCTGGTGGTTTCTTTCTGCCCTTAATATGTGTAATAACCGTCCATCCTCCTTCTGTCACATATTTCTCCGTCTTTTTTTCCCTGCACATTTCATACAGTTAACTCTGTGAAAAAGGGAGTTTTTCGAAGACAGCAGAAAACAAAGCAGTATAGAAGTTACCAAGCAATCATTGAGTTCTGCACATTATATGATTAGAACACAGGAGGTTAGTAAACAGAATTGACTCGTTATATGATTCACACAAAATGGCTTGAGATGACACCTCATTAGGCGATGAGTATGCCTAGATAGCCGTACCAAAATATGTACATTCATTTTTTCTCTCGTGCATATGGTTTACGGGGATTTTTCTATTAGCTTGAGATAAAAGACCATAAATTATTTCCACCTCTAAATTTCTAGTATTGATAGATATATGATACTTACTCTTGTTTTATCACGTATAACAAATATCAACGTTGTTTTTCGTGGACTAAATAATCTCATCATGAACTGAAAAGTAGAAATAGAAAATAAATTTGTTGTAAATTACCAATCAAATATGAGAACGTAAAAACTAACAATAAAGTTCATACCTGAAATCCAGTTTTCAGAAGTGGCTTATTCGCAGCATGCTCACGACCAATATCATAGCACCACCTACACAACACAAAATTTGAAAGGTAAAACCAATTTATTTACAGGACTGGTTAAATCCATATGTACGCACTATGTCAGAAACAGCAAGCGCAAAAAGTGCACTTTGTTTTTCAAATGCGGTATCATCCTGAAACATGCAAAAGTATACTGAGCTGCAAGTGGTAATAAGCTATCTGTTTCACTTTCTTCAGTTTTTCCACTGAAACTGTTTAATTGATATTGTGCCTGTGCACGAACGTGACTTTGGCATACATTTTACTTACTCGAAAATATAGTACTCTCTACTGTAAAACTTGATGATTAGGTACTGGAAGAAGAGTCTTCTCTTGACCAGTTAGAGCTGAAATGCATACAAAACTCGAAAAGTAAACACTTAAATCACTGCAACTTATATTAATAATACTCAAAGACGCCATCACTCACATGTTCATGAACTGATTTCACTCTCAGTAGCTACCTCGACCGATGCCACGGCTGGTGCCATCGAACCTGATTGCTTATGAAGTATAGATACAGGAATTTTTGCTCAATCGTCATTGTCTACGAATCTCAGAATGTTGACTAAACCGAAACAATAGCAACCTATTACTACATTCCATATTTAAAATTTTTGCAGGTAATTCAATAAGCCAAAAAGAAATGAACACAAATTCATTGTGAATAAGGAGGGCTTGGTCAGACAAATAGGTAATGTAGTAATAGCGTCATCCATAAAGCTACATATGGAGTACAATGATATGAGTAATGTACTTACTGATTTAGTGGGTGGATGTTGTTTATGCATCTTTAACGGTTGACGATCAGCCATGGTTACAGTCACCCTACCCGGGTGCGTAGACAACTCCGATTGGTTCTGATTTTAGCCCCTATAACCTCATCAATGCCTTGAATCGTCACCACTTTGTCTTACAGCAGCATTGTACTTGCATCCTGCATAAATTTCGACGGTACTCGAGTTAAAATCTTGAAGCCTTATTCAACAGTAAAAATATGGAGAATAAATCATACCGCAAACACGTCACCTAGCTTTGTTTTATCCTTCTATTGCATGATTCGGGCATTTTATGAGACAGCCATTTGAGCTTTAGCTGCAAGGCCAGCAAGTATAATCTGCGTGCATTATGTAGTAGCATGAACTTCTGCTTGTATTACTGGAGCACCACTATGTTCTATTGGTTTGGAATTGTGGATCTAAGTGTGTTATTCACTACACCTCCTACAAAACAGACAAATATACAACAATAATTAAGCATTCCTGAAAGTAAAGATAATAAAAGATGTGTAAATGAGCGAGTCACGCTAATCAATTTATAATGTTGGATTCTCTGTTTTGTTAACTTGCATTTAATGAGGATGTTTTTTTCTGCTAAATTAAAATAATATAAAATGGCAGACTTGATTTTCCCCTTCCATTCAAACGTTTCAGCTGCTGATCTACTCTTGAACAACGGCCTTCTACTAAGCCAAAGACTCCATTACAATAGTGTAAGGTTCGATATCTGCACATCTAGCCATCCATATATCTTTGGTTGTCTGTGACCTAATACAAACCTAATGCTTCAGTTTGCTAAGGTAGGGTCAGTAAACACAAAACTAAGGAGGCGTTTGGGATTGTCTATTTGTTCTTAAAAAAAATTAATCTTGAATAAGTAGTTGCAAACTGTTTATTAACAACAGTTTATTGCACTCATAGGAGATAAGCAGCTTGCACTCTCAAATACTCTAAAAACTGCTTATCTGCTGTATCCAAATAATTAAGAGATCGAAACACCCCCTAAACGAACAAAATAGATACTTTCCTTGCCTTAAATGCATCCATTCATGAGTTAGGGGATGTTATGGGGTGTTGGGTATAACACCCTACACAAATTCGTTGTATCAGATTACCTATTTCAATACAGATAAAAACCTGATATCGGTTCATACTGAAACATGTTATGAGGCTCAACAGGCAATTCTAAATTTTCCAAACAAATATGCGGATGATGGTATACCTAACTTCCCGCATAGTTTTGGTTCATCTTCAGGTACGTCCGGCAAATCCTGAAACATTAAACATATAAATAATGAGTCAGAATTATTAGTCGGCTAATAAGCTACAGAATAAATATACAACCTAAGGTGCCTAATCTGTTATGATTTTTGGGACATTTTTATTAAGACAGTCTGCAAGCATACCTGAAGAACATAATCGTGTCAATTTTGTCCGCTCCATATTAGCTTCTCTAGTATTAGGAAGTATAGGATGTTAATCATTTCATGACAAATTATCCATTGAGCACCACCCGTGCTTCCTGTGTCGCCATTGTCACTTGCTGAACCGACTTATCTGGTGCAGATTGCGCGCCCTCACGCAGTTGATGATCACGATCAACTCCCCCTTGGAGATGGATTTGCAGGCATAATATAGCGGTTGTTTGCAATTTCGGTGCACAAATAGGTGGTACCAAACTGACCCTCAACCAACTTTTGACACAATGTGTAGACATTAGCCTGTGGTTTCTTCGTGCAAGATCATAAACCGAGTCCAAAATCTCATCCACCACAAATTGATTGTGTGATTCATCTTGTAAGCCTTTAAGTTTACAGGAAAAATAAGACACAATTAGAAGAACCTGTGTGGTTGTGTCTATCACTCTATCGTAATTTGAGGGAGATCTTCTAGACTGACCTCTTGTGGATACCTAATGGCATGTGAATCCGACCTCAAATGCGTCTTTTGTTAAGTATTATCCACCTTAAACATGTCTTTCAACTACAGCCATGACATACGGTCCAACCTTCCTTGCTCAAGAAAAGACAAATCGGTGTACCCTAAAACACGGCCATGAATATAAAAATAAGGCTTACATACCTTGATTTAAGGTGAGTTGAGGTCAATCATAAACAATAGGTTGTAACCCATATTCTGTATTACCTATCACTGCAAATGCGTGAATGTAAGTTACCACATAAGCTAATATCGAATATTCATCAACTTTCCCACCCCTGCTTTTGTTTTATCAACTCTAAGAAGTTAGTTTGGACTTTTTATATCTTTTTGTTGTTAAGTGGTAGTAGCAGTTACAATGAGCCACCAAAGACACAGAGATGGTAATAAAATAGTAATACTAAAAGAATGATAACTTAATGACTAACCCGTAGAATTAAATTTGAACACTAACCTCAATTTAAACCCTAAACTCGACGTCATGGTCACCACCATTAAGAATATATTCTCATTTGGTTGAAAGGACCTCTAATCCATGCTTCCATTAGACCACTCGTTCACGCGTGATCCTGCTGCTGGTAAATCATGATCTGTGTTGTTTTTCCATGACCCAAATCAGCATGTGGGAGTAACTGAATCGACTACACTAAAAAAGCTTACAAATTCATAAGGCAAAGATTTCAACCTGTGGTAACCTTGAATATTATTTCGCTTCTTTATGACCCGACTTTTCTTCTTTCACCTATATCCTGAAATTTGACAACCCAAATCCATATACGTAAACAATACAATGCATAAAGTCGAACAATAAATATAAAAAAATCGTACAAATACTTATGAATACCCTTTGATCTTTGTTCTATAGATAGGCATCGCTCAGTGACGTCATAAATTTTTCATATCCATCATCTCTATTTTCAGATGCTACTGGTAGCGGACTCCCAAATCGATGTTTCTTTGAAAACAGTTTGATTATGCCCTATTTTTAGCTTATTAGCTTTTCAACATCTACTTAAGATCATAAACTCAACATCTAAGGTAACATAGTTGCCCCCTTAATCCCATATCACTAATTTCTAAATTTGTAAAAAAAATTCATATTCATATGTACAATATAAACATCTTAGTGAAAAAAAACATTATCAGACCAAATTCAATCTAAACTAAAAAAATATTAATCCTCAACCTTTATTTAAAAAAAAAAAAGGAATCGACACAAAAAAAAAAATAAAACAACTTAATTCAAAGTTGGCATAGAATGATTGAAAATAAAAAAACAACGTACCAGATTTATGAGGTATGACCCAAAGAATTGTAACAAATATGCTTAGTAGTCAAAAGCGCTCCCAAGAACACAATAACAACCTTCTTCTTTGAACACGCAAAATTAAAATTTCAATTTTATCAAACACCTCATATGCAAATTAAAACGTTAATCAGCTTCAATGATAGCAATTTAGAAACAGAAAGTTTATTAAATTAAAAAAAAAAAAAAAAAAAAAAAACTAAATTTAAAAATTAGGGTTAATACTTACATGAATTTTGCAGCCCTGTTTTCAAATAATTTTCTTAAGACTGAACTCATCGATTCTCCATAGATGCGGCCATTTTTTTATGATGTTTGTGTGTGTGTCATTTTTTTTTTATTATTATTGTGATTTGTGTGTGTGTATGTGTGTGTTTTGATATAACCATGGATGAATCTGGAATGAGATGAGAGAGAGAAGAGATATGTTAAAGACTTTCTGGACCTCAAAATACTGCTAACACCACATGGTAATGGGTTGTACAACTTGTTAGGTTGCTGCACCTGTTGCCTTTGAAAAAGTTGGCATGTTTGGTGCATTAGGAAACTGATTAGCGAGATAACCCATGAACAGTTTTGCTCTAAATGTTTGCCAGCCAATGGGCTGTTGCCAAGCCCACGACCAACCACTGTTGGGTCAATAAAGTTCCACAATAAAGATGTTAATGATTGGGTACACCCAATAGGAAGTAAGTTTAAAGGGTAATAAAAAAATTTTGCAACACAATTTATGTCACATCAACTTTCCTTGTTATAATATAGTATAATTAATTACTTATTTAATTTAGTTACTTAATTAAACTAAACAATATTATTAAAAATACTAAAAAGATTTAGAAAATTAAGAAAAAATTTATAAACCTAATTAACCATCACAGGAATTCTAAAAAATTATAAAAAGTTTTTTTTATATGTTTTTACACTATTTTACTAATTATTATATTAAATATTAATGAATTACTAATTAAACTAATTAAATTATACAAACTAGAAGATGAACAGTAGAAATTATAAGAAAATTCCTAAAATTCTTTTATAACATCTAAAAGCTAGGAAAAATATAAAAACTTGGTGCTACTTTATAAAAACTAATTTTGCTATTTAATACTTAATTATTAATTAATTAATAATAAAACTAATATTAAATCTAATTAATATTAAACGACAAAATTAAAATTTGGAAAAATTACTGAAAGTACTTTAATATAGAAGGAAATTAAGAAAAATATAAAAATGCCAAGTTCTTCATAAAAATCTAAAAAAGAAAATGAAAAAGATAACTTCTATTAAATAGAAGCTATCACTTGACTTAAATTTGGTTTTTCTGGTTTTTTCTTTTACAAAACTATTTTATACCTAAAAACATACAACTTTTACAAAAACAACTTTTTTAGAACTTAAAAATAAGCAAAATGCAAGCTTAAAGGCATGACAGTTGACTTTTGGTCAAACTGCCTTGAATAAGCTTCCTATAAGCTCAAAATTGAGTCACAGGGGTGGATTAAGGTAGATACATGTTTGATGAATGGAAATAAGCCAAAAACAACTAATCAAAACCCCTGACTAAGCAATAAGCAATCAAATAAGCAAATTGAGCACTTGGCTCAACACAGAAAAGGGACAGACTTTGCAGTGTCTAAAAAGGGGGGGGGGGGGGGGGCAAAGGCACTTGAGGGTCAAAGGAAGCTGGAACTAGATAGCTAGAAAGTAGGGCTACCCAAGGAACCTAAGATCACCTAGTGGGACCCACTGAGGTGGCCAGAAAGAACCACCAAAGTCGTGGTGTTGGGACAGAGGTGGTGGTGCAGGGGAGATACCTTCCCCTGCAAGTCTGTTTGGAGGGGGTGTGGACCCCACAGAAAAAATCACAAAAATGAAATAAAAGCTGATTCTTGAAGCCAAGCTGGGAGACTACAAGTCCTAACAATTTCAAACCCTGAATCAAAACACAAAATTCTGAATAATTCTTGCCATTTTTGACTTTTTTCCTTATGTGCAATCTTGACTTTTTGCTATTTTCCAATAATTTGACTTTCATGAACTTTGAATCAAATTTACCTCCTGATTATGTTATTCTACGCTAGTGAGGTGTGAAATTAAGCTAGATTATCAACTTTTAAGCTAATATGTAGATTATAGGACTTAATGATATGACAGTTAATGAAAAATGAGGTGAAAATGAGTTTTTTGACTTTTAACACTATTACCTACTGATTTTATAACTAAAATACAACTAATGGACCTACTATGACATGTCTAGACAATAAACAACAACTGAGATGCCCTAGGACTCAGTGAGCACTCTAGACCCAAACACCCCCTAATGAACCTGTGGATGGATTTTAATGAAGCAATCCTACAACCTAAGCAATGGAGTTGGATCTTAAGCTTATACTAACCAGATATAAACATATACAAGCAGAAATCAACAACTAATACCACCTAAAACTATTTATAACAAAAGATGAGCAATAAGTAATAAAAACTTGAAATGAGACTTACAATCAAGGTCCACTGTAACCCTTCACCATCACTATCTAACCAATCTTAAAGCTTCCCATAAGCTCTAAACCATGATTATCCAGAAATTACCATGCTTCAGGTCTTTTCATCACCTTATTTCTTGATTTTTTGAATTTCTAATAATTTAATGGTATTTTTATGAATTATTAGTAAACTGACCTAGACTTAGTTTAAATGCTTGAAAACTGAAAAGAACTTTTAGATGAGCTTAAGTGAGCATAAGCAAACACTGAACATCAACTCTTAACACCTTTAAGTGAAAATGGAATTTTAACTTGAAAATACTAAAAAATGAATTATATAAAAAGAACTTAAATTGAAATAACATAAAGTTTACAATACACTAGAAGAGTAAATTACAAACTTTTAATCTGAGAATTACAACTTTTAAATGCAAATTATATTAAGTCGATTTTGCTAAAACTAAACCTACACTAACTACACTCCATTCTACCTTTTTTTCTTCATTTTATAGACCCTGGATGTGTTCTCTTTCTTTCCCACCTCTTCTGAGACGTTGGATAAGCTCAAATCAATCCAAGCCCTTCAAAATGGTTTTGGCGGGAAATTGTGTTTGACAGGTAGTGGGGGTTGGTTTGGTGTAATAAATGAGGAGGGGGAAGGTTGGGTGTAGGTGAGTAACATTTATTGTGGTTGCTTGTGTTTGGTGAAAAGGTGAGAGGAGGGGGGAACAAGTTTACAGGTTTTATGGGGAGGTTAGGGATGAACAGTGGAGTGGGGGTGAAGGGTCAACGTGGTTTGACCCGTTTTTGATATAAAAGACGGTGGGATGTTTGGGCCTGGTTATGGATTTGGGCTTGTGGTGTTTTTCATGGATCAGGCTTTGGTTTATTTTGTGGATTGGATTTGGATTAAATAATACAAAGGGTCCGTTTAGGTTAAGAATAAATCACAAGGACCATATATGTA
This sequence comes from Artemisia argyi, assembly GCA_030686995.1. Classification (NCBI taxonomy): domain Eukaryota; kingdom Viridiplantae; phylum Streptophyta; class Magnoliopsida; order Asterales; family Asteraceae; genus Artemisia; species Artemisia argyi. The sequence continues at coordinate 130,047,816 of CM060695.1, read as the reverse complement.
AAAGCTGCAAAATTGAGGGACCTGAGTTGTAATTTTTTCCAAGCTATCACAAGGACCAAAGTTGCCAAACATGAATTGTATGAGGACCCTTGATGGTAATTTTCAATTTAAAGCACCTAGGGACCAAAACTGTCAACTTTGAAAGTTGAGGGACCATAATGTAATTTTCTCCGAACTTTTCATCCAAGGACCATTTCTGCCAACTTTTGATTTTCCAAAGACCTGAATTGACTTTTTATCCAAAAATATTTCCTAGGGACCAAATCTGTCAAAAGTGAAACTCCAGGGACTAAACTTGTAAATTCTCAAAACTTTTCAAAATTTTCACCAAAGGACTAAATATGACAACTTATGATTTTAATAGGACCTTTGGTTATAATTTTCCATATTTTGAATGACCAGGGACTAGTTTTGACATTTTATGAAAGTTGGGGGACTGAAACTGCCAATTTTGCAAACTTTGTACGTTTTTCATTTGTTTTTACTCTTTTTGCATCTAAAACATATAAAACACAATTTTGGAATATTTTCAGTATTTTGATGCATTTCTAAGTGTTTTTGTATGTTTTGCAGTTTATATTTGACCAAAAATGATGAGTGTTTGAGCACTCATCACACACCCACCTACACTACCCCGTGAGTGAGCTGTCTAAACCCTACCCTACTTACCTTAGACCTAGGTGAGTTTTCATAGCCTCACTTTTAAAGGCTTTACAACCCTGTGAGGGGGATACATGCTTTAAATCGAATACAAGTCTTTTTCTTTGGTTGTTGTACGAGTAAACTATCTGCCCCCCCTACACAACAAAATTCATGAATCTAATCGCTTGTGATATTTTACACAAGTGAACACGAATATAATTGATAGATCTATTGGAGTTTGACAACTCCCGTTGCTACTACCTCTCACTGGAGGGTACCAATAAGTATTATATTTGAACACTCTGAAGGATTAACTTTAGCAAGTTATCCTTCCCGTCCCATCATGGATTGGTCTGCAGACCCCATGATCTGGGCTGTTAACGTGTGGTTCATGAGCTTAGTACAATATACCTGCTATCACTAAACTTTTCTACACACAGGGTTTAAGCTGATCCCTGTGGAACTTGTATTCACTACCCTATCTACTTAAACTTATGACTCTCACTCAACATTCGTGTTGACTTTTAAGCATGTTATCCTAGGTAAATGAGCTCTTTAGGAACCCTGGCACAGAGAAGTATTGGACATGAGGACGTCTAGAATAGTTATCATTCATCAGCTATATGCAAAATATTAGGAAGCCCTAATATTTCGACTACCTATAAAAGGAAATCCCGATTCACATTTTCGAGGTACGAGTTTCTTACTCATCCTAATACTCTGACATTCCTCTGATAACATGAGTACTTACTCTCACGCTGGAGCATAATCATGGGGTTCGTCCCCACGGTAAGGCTAACGGTTTACTTTCATTTGTGTAGGATACTTCATCCTCTACTTGAATTAGTGCATAAGTCCACAGCGGACGGTCCACCAAGGACGGCCCGCACCTACCTAAACCCGATTCTATACTATCCACACATTTTCCACTAACAAGTTGGAGTCTTTGCTTTAAATGTGATTAAGATGAAGTTAAAAACAAAATAGAGCATTTTAACAAAATTATTCAAAACATGAAAGATAAACAAATAAAGATGGAGAATATATATGAAATCAAATAAAAATAAACAAACAAACTATTAAAAAGCTTGGGTTGCCTCCAAAGAAGCGCTTTTCTTTATTAACGAGTCTTGTAGCTAGACTCAAAGTCATGCCCTATTACGTGACGTGAGTAAGTTCCTCATTGAGGACATCTTTTAGGTCAAAATTTTCTTTTAACTTCCCATTAGTACGCTTTGTTCTGTATGACTTTTCAAACTTTTCCCCATTCAGATCATATAAGGTCATCTTTATGTGCCATGATCCATCGCCTTCTTTTGGGGGCTTATTCCAATTCCACTTATGCTTTTCACTCTCACTCTTCTAATTATTCACTCTTAGGTTGATTGGCAACACTCCTAGGAATTCAATCATCTTACTAAAAACTAGAGGATCCTCAAATGGCTCCAATTCGTTATCCCTAGCCAAAATTGTTCTACCAAGTGTGTTCGGTTCACGAATTCTTCCTCTAACTAAAATGGGCGTTGAGATCCTATGAAGTCTCCATTAATCCAAGGTCCATATCTAGAGGGTCACCTATTCATGTCTACCCAATGAGGTGATGGTTCCTCATCGTTATCATAAGCATGCTTTTTAACGTCATAGATGGACCTAGTATCACCTTCTCCTACCGCTATTTTAAATGTCTTACAATCAATCATGCCACTAGCGGTGGCTAAAAATCCTCTTCCGATTAATAATGGGCATGTAGTATCACTAACCATGTTAAGGACATGGAAATCCGCCAAAATAGTTTCCCTATGTGTACTAACATGTCCTTAATTATTCCAACTGGGTAATTGACACTTTCATCCGCTAGACTGATCACTACTTCCGTCTCTTCTAACTTTCCTAACTTGAGAGTAGTGTAAAGGGATAATGGGATTATGTTAAGGCTTGATCCTAGATCGGCTAACATATAAAAAGCTTTGGACGTCCCTATCTTACAAGGTAAAACGAATGTACCCAAATCATCTAACTTCTTTGAAAACTTATTTTAAACAAAAGCGGTCCCATTCTTACCCAATGATGAGACGAAAAGTGTACTGCCTTTAGGGGGTCATTTAAGCCCAAAGTTGAGATTATTTGATCAAATATTGCCCTAAATCGTTCCTTTTGTCATTTTAGGTACTTTTGAGAGGAAATGTAGAAAATGAAGCATTTTGGATGTTTTTGGAGCGAAAAAGTGAAGAAAACAACAAAGTCTCAAATCCATGCTGAAAATTGTACCTGATGGCATCAGGAAATGCATGTGACGCCGTCACCCTTTGACAAAGAGGTGGATAAATCAAGTTACACGTGACGTGCTAGAGAGGTTTTGGGAGAATTGTACATGACGGCGTCACCAAGGCCATCAAGAGTAATTTACATGTGACGGCCAAGATGAAGTTTACACATGACGACGTTAGAAGTGGATCTAGGCAATACGATGATAATTATGGCGGCGAGTTGACGGCGTCAGACCTTGCTCTTGACGCCGTCAAACCCATTATTCTATATATAGTTTTTGATTTTTCATTCTTTGTGTGCAACTTTGAGAGGAGAAAAACCCTAGACGAATTTTACTGTATTTTTGAGGGTTTCAAACCCTTGTTTCATCCATGCTTAATTGAAGATAAGTTTTCCAACAATCATTCAATATGTCTATGTGTTGTTTGATTATATCTTATGCTTGTCTTCTCTTTAACATGCTGGGCTAGGTTTTCTTTGTGTTTGCTTAGATGTAATGAAACTTTGATATTGATTATTGGTTGGTTGTTTGTTTATAATTGTTGTGGATGAATGATTTCGATGTTAGGCTTAAGAAAGCTGGCAGACTTCCAATTGGTAACTTGCTTAAACGTCTTAAGAAACATGATCGGAGGTGTACTACGATAAATTGATTATATTTAATGCATAGGTAACTACTAATGAAGCCATGTTAGGAGCTAGTAGTCGGCTCGACATAGGAAGAGGTAGAAGCTTATAGAGTTAGGGAAGATCGTACACGGCCCTACGAATGGTATTAAGGAATATAACCCGTCATCCATGCAATTGTAACAAACTAATCAACCAGTAAAAGATAGCTAGGGAGTAGTGAAATCTAAGTAAACACATTTTCTCTTATTATTGTTTTCGCTACATTTACTTTAAGTTCATTTTATTCTATTTTGTTTGCATTTGTAGTTATTTGGGTTAGTTGACTAGCAACTAATCCCGCCCACTATTCCAAAAACAGAGATTTTTACTTGCTTTCCATAAAATACAAAATATAAAAAGAATGATCCTTCATCTGTAGACCTAGTTTAATTGAGTTTTAACCCTAGCGAACACTATTCTTTGAGTTTAACAATCAATCCCCCGGTACTTGCCACTATACTATACTACAATGGTCAGGTACACTGCCTGGTGGGGATTGCAAGCTTCTCAAGATCCATTGAGAGGTAAAACCTTTTGCAAGGTTGCAAAACCACGCATCAAGTTTTTGGCGCAGCAGCCCGGGGAAATAGTTATTGTCTAGGTTGAAATTTCTTTTTATTAGGTCTACTTGCTAGATTCCTTTCTAATAAGATTTTTTTTTTATTTTTATAGGTTTCTTTAGTCTATCTTTTTCTTTGTTTCCTTTGTTCGTAAAATATCTTGATGGATAACAATAGCATTGATCGTTTGATTCCTGTTATTCGTGTTTTTCGTCATAGGATTTTCCAACTACCCGTCCCAATCCCTTTAGTGGAAAATGAGAACCCACCTAACCTCTCGCCTGACCATCACTTTGACAATAATTCTGAGATGGAGGAGTCTGACCATGATAATGACCATAGGGCTAGTCCTTTTTACTATTTGGACTCCGATGAGGACCTAGATGACGGTGATGTAATCAATGAGGATAGGGTGGAAGATGAGATGAACCCTCTTAGGTATGTTGACCCTAGGACAAGGATTGAGAATGACAGCTCATTCAATATGCAATTCCCTTATAAGATAGGATTTAGGAGCTTTGATGCTTACCTTAACTCATCTTTACCAATGAACATAATCTCACGTAGTGAATACAATAAAATTATGGTAAATGAGTTAGAATACAAAGGAGATAATATTGTTGCTAGGGCAAAGACATTGCATGTGTTTGTGGGAAGCTTTGTTTATTTGGTTGAGTTTATGGTTATGGAGAAACTAGGAGAATTTATCGATAGTAGCTTAACCCAAGTTGTGTTTGGGAACCCCTTCAAAAGGTTAACCAAACTAGATGAAAAACTTATGGAAGGGTTAATTACATTCTAGGACGGGGATGAAGATTTTGTTTACCAAATGCCCCGTGCACACCCTAGGTTCAAGGATTTTTCTATTGAGAAATGTAATAGGTATCCACCTCTCGATATGCTAAGTGAGAATGATAAACAGAAAGGGCTTAAATATCCTCATGAAATGAACAAAAGGTATTATCGTGGATGTTTAGAGCTAAGAGATGACTATAAGAAAGATGAGGCAACTATTAGATGGCTCACACTTGGGTATGTGAGCATAAGCGACACATGGTAGGATGTGACCTTGAATCTAGATACAAGACTCGTAAATAAAGAAAAGCGCTTCTTGGAAGGCAACCCAAGCTTTATTTGTTTTGTTTGATTGTTTGTTTGTTTGATTTTATTTGTTTCCGTATGCATGCTTTATTTTTATTGTTTGTGGATCATGTTTCATAATAAATTGTGAAAATGCTTTACCTTGTTGTTTGTCTTAACTTCATAAAAAGGTATTTAGCAAAAGATAAGCGTAAGGGAAATCTAAATTTGTTTTCTAAGAACGGAATTGAACATGAACCACAACAATATTAAACGAACATGTATATTAGTATTTGTTTGAGTCAAATGCTTGTATCGAGTCATAATGATGTTTTGCAGCAATTCTAGGAATTAAGACGTGAGTTTTTCCAGAAATTTTCCTGAAACTTAACATGAGATTTCTGTCAGAGCACTCTGACGGCGTCAGGATCATAACCTGACGGCGTCATGTGTAAAATTCTGAAAAAATTTTGCAAGTTTTGTTTTTCTACCGGAATCTTAAAGTTTTTGTTAATTCTTTAGTTTTATAAACTCTAGGAAATTTGCAAACATTCATTCCACAAGCATTATATCCTTATATATATAGATTGCCGCCCATTTTACGCGAGGTTTGCCATTATTGTTTTCTCAGGTTTAACAGGTTATATTGGACAAGAAGATAATTTATATTTCTCGAGGGAAGCTTTCAACGTTCATTTTCTTGGAGGAGGATTTAACCATGTTATCCATTTATCCACACCGAACGAATCAGGGGAGTATTTGTTTCATTCTTTTACCTTCATTACTTTTACATCCTTTTTATTGAACATTGGGGACAATGTTCAGCCTAAGTGTAAGGGAAGGGTAAATGATATGATGATACCTTAGAGAATGCAATTGCACTTGAGTTTGTTTGTTCAATAGTAGGTGTGTAATAAAACTAAGAGAAATACTTGTTAGGCAATTTTAGCGCCAAATTTAAATTTTTTTACAAGATTTAGGAGTGAAGCTTTAGCCTAATGAGCGTCTCATGGATAGGAGTTGTATAACTAGCACGAAAAACCGTACCACTCAAAAATTTTCCACCCCAAATATATGAGGTTCGCCCCTAGATTTATTAGGAAAAGATGCTTATGAGTGTACCGGTAGTACTTAGATTCTATAACTTGCGTTAGTGATGCATCCCGAGACCGCTAGTGAGACTACATTCATGTAGTAGGATTTACTACATGATAAGAGGCATTAGGATCACCCTTGTGTTAAACCCGTATCATAATTACTTGACCAATGAAGTCATAATTACTTGACTAGTAAAGTCAATTAATTTTCCCACACCTTTGCGTTGTACTCATCTTTAGTACACGATACCCCTAGTACACCCCTCCAAGCCTATCTTTTTCGTTTCTAACTTTAAGTATTTTACTTAAAGGAAGAATTTGTTTACAATCCACCCCAAATGTGCAACCAAATCGCCTTAGCCTTCCTTGTATGCACTCATCTTTAGTGCATTATTGTTATATGTTTAAACCCTTAGTTAATTGTCTAATCGATTATATGGTTGCTAAGTCGAGTCATATCTTGTACATATTGTTTTGGGACGATTGGGAATCATGGGTAAAGTACTAGTGTTATGGAGTATTGGGGAAGAACATCATATATTACCCCCATATGTAAGTTAATCTTAAAAAGTACTCCAAGTGTTTTGATTATCTTAATACGAGTCATTAGAATAGTTAATTGTAAAGTATGTAAAAGTTCAAGTGTAAGGGGAATGTGTAACACCCCCAATTCATGGATGCAGCGGAATTCGAACTGGGTGTTACTTGACGGCACAATAGACACAATAATAGAAAACGAACTCCAATTGAGTCGTTTTAAAAGATTTATCATTCAAATTGTATAAATATCAGAGATTACAAAATGAGGTCCCAGATGGTTCCATGTTTACAAATTAAATGAGTTTTGAATGATAATAAAATTTATAGCCCTCTTGAGTATCCGTGTCCTTCCGTGCCATCCTTGATCGTCATGAACCTGAAATACATGCTTGAGAGGTCAACACAAAGGTTGAGTGGAATTCGTAGAGTTTAGTTAAATCGTTTGAACACAATAATCGTAATGTGAGGTAATTAATCACACATTCATAGTTAGAAAACAAAATCGTTATTTATTTCACTAAGCTCATGCAACCAAAACATTAACATCGAACCAACAAAATTGGCATTATAGAAGCCCTATCAAGGTACTTTTGCCATTATACCGCTAAATCTCAAATATAGTGCATTTGTGTGAACTCATCGTTGTTCAACACAAATGGGATTCGTCAATCCCAATAGATCTATTCACAATATTCGCGCTCACTAAAGGTAGTGACTAATGGTTCATGATATAGGGACTTCGAACATGGCAATCGTTACTTAGTGATAATAAAACATCGTCGGGTAGCATACAGTAGAAAGCATCGTGTTCGAGTAGAAAAATAATAGCATGTATTCCCCCCATGGGTTTGTAAAATAGTTAAACAATAGAAAGTGGGGCTACGAACTCACCTTAAGTAAGATAGCAAGTAATGAATGTAACGGTTGAATCATGAAGGTTTCTACGAGCAACCTATAATAGAATGTTGCGACTTAGGATTTGTGTAGAGAATATAACGGAGTGCCTATATATATATCTTGCATTTAGTCCATGATGTGGTATGATGTATATTGTATGTCCTTGAAATAAAAGATTCATGAACATGTAAGTTTTGTATATCGTTTACTACCGTTCGGGCCGACATAATTCAGAAGTCATGTTAGTAAGCGTTCGAGGAGCCAGGACACTTTAACTCGTAAATCCACAACTCAACTCGACGGCTTTCATAATGAACTCCTCACATGAGGCTCCCTACTATTGTAGTAGTTGATGAAATATATAGATATAAGTTTTGATCCGAAAGGTTACATGTCCGATATTTGAATAAACTTAGGAAAGTTTATTTGTACATGAAGATTGTTATTAGGGGTAGTTTCATAAGTCTTGAATGACCATTTTCTCTTGGTAAAATCTCATGGTTTCCTTTTAAGTGAAGTAGATCCAAATTGTTTGTTCAAGTTATCGTTAACTCTTTGTTTCATGTTTACGCCTAAGTAAGCTTGTATGGTCGTTTCGTCATGGCCTAGCCATGACCTTTGGTTCTTGTTCCAAGGTCATGAGACACAACCTTGGCTCTAGCCATGGTGGTGGTCTTGATTATAGGTCATAAGACCCCTTTGGTCTTCATAAACCATAACCTATATGTAATGACTTTGTCTAAAAATGGGCTGTTTAGAATTTGAAGAAATTTATCACTTGGAAAGCGTTTTCAGGGCTCGAGCTTCTTTGTTCCTGAACGAAAACGTCGTTCCGGACAACTTTCGTGTTTTAACTTTTTGATGAATCGGACCAGAAGTGGGACTTTCAAAACCCAAATTTGATCAGAATGGTATTTGGCAGTTTTGCCGGAAACTTTGGTAATTTCAAATGGGCGTAACTTTTGACTCGTATACTCGTTTTGGGTGGTTCAAATTGCTATGGTTTCCTTGTTAAGTCCTCTACTGTAATATGTAATGATCAAATATCATATTTTTACCATTTTGATCAGGTCTTACCAAGAAAGTCACTAGTTTACTTGTTTTAGTAACTTGTTGTAACAATCAATAACAATAACTTGTTTTGGTCATTTTTATACATCATGGACATAACTACAAGACATAATATAGCACAAATAATATGTAAATAACATGAACATGATTATTTAACAAGAATCAAGTTAGGGTTTGGCTCACAACTTTTGGCTTTCAAAGATGAAAGGAAGTTAACATGTAAGGATAGGACATTGATAGACTTGTTTCAACCCTTTTTCACTTCATGCAATCTTTCTACCCTTGGTATTCTTGAAAGATGGTTGATGAATATTTAGGTGACTTGAGTGGATTTAAACTCAAGAGAAATCACCAAGTATATAAGGTTATGGAAGTGTTTGATGAATGATAACCTATCTAGGGTTTCTACCTTGTTTAAGCTCTTGATTCTTTTGGATAATACTTGGAGTGAATTAGAAAATGGAATGGTGTTTGTGTGTGTGTTGTGGACGTTCAAGGAGAGGCAAGGAGGCTTTATATGGCCTTGAGGAGGTTAGAAGTGTTGACTTGTCAACACTTGATCACCAAGTTTAACACATGGATGCAATCTAAGAGTACTTAGCATGAGATCATGCCACATAGTGTGAATGCCCCCCCTAGTGGCGGTTTCAAGACCTTGGAGGACAAGGGTTGGACTTTGGATGATATTATCCAAGATATCTAGTGTGTTTTGACTCCGAAAACTGCAAACCGTAAGTTGTTACGCCTCAAAACGTAAAACCGGGTGTCGTAAAATTATGGAATTTGAAAGTATTGATAAACATGTCAATAAGTTCCATAATAAAATATAAAATGAGTGGTAGGTTCCATTTGGGTGTAAAACCCTGCTAAAAACTGGAAACACGGGTCTAAAACGCGTAATTCGCGTAAAACGCTGAATATTGCGTAAAATTGAGAAAAGTAAAATGTTACTTTTCTAATGTTATAAAAATGATTTAAAATGACTTATAATGTCTAGACTGGGCTCAGTCTAGTGTCGGCTGGTATTAAATGTCTTTTAGACATCAAACCGTAAGCCTAAAAATCAAGGAATGACTTATAACATCAAGGGATGATTTTTGGTCAATGGAGGAGGGAAAAATATGTTGACTTTTTCTAATAAGTTGAAAAACTCAAATTGTCTTAGAAACGCGTTTTGTGGTCTAACGGTTAATCGCCCAAATGGTTAAGCGTGCTCATGCGAAAGTAGTACAGGCTTGGGTGACCTGCTGGGAAGTTTTTGGTCATGTTTTTCTCAGTCACGATTAATTCTCAAATAAATCATGAGTGTGTCAAACATTTTTCTGATGTGGGGTCACCTGACGGGGTGGAATTTCGTTGTGCATAGAATTTCTGATTGACGTTTTACCCTAAAACGTGTAATTCCTTAATAACTTTCACGAAAATGAGCTTATGAATGTCAAACTTTTAATTTGTCATGGAAATGATTTATCACTCGAGAATATCAAATAAAAATCAACTTTCGGGAAAGTTTCGGGAAAAATGAATAGTAAAAGTGAATAGTGAAATTTTCCGGGAATGGTGATTATCCTGAAAAATGTGAATTGTTACAGTCTCTACCCCTTACGGGGAACTTCGTCCCGAAGTTCTATGTGTGTCATATGTTGGAGTGGTGTCGATAAAGATGTGTGGTTACTTATGAGGACCAAAGTCTGGGATTTCCGATAATGTAATTTGATTTGTCATTTCAGTGTATGGTGTAGGATGAGGCTTCCTTTTATGTAGGAAAGGTATGGTAATAGTCGAATATCAAAGGAAATTGATATAGCAGTCGAATATTAATAGGAATCGATATAGTAGTTGAATATCAAATAGAACTTGATATAGTTAAATATCAAAATGGAAATTGATATAGTTGTCAAGTATCAATAGCAATTGATATAACAGTTGAACAACAATAGCAATTTACATAGGAATCCAATAAATGGAAATTGATATAAGAATCGAATCATGGAATAAGCGTTGAACATGCGGTTGGACCAAGTCCTGTTTGAATTGTACGGCTGCCCATGCATATGGCTACATGGCTTCACAATAAGTTTGGTATGACTGCCCATGCATATGGCTACATGGCCCCGTAATGAGTTTGGTACGACTGCACATGCATATGGTTACATGGCCTCGCAACGAGTTTGTTTGTTATTGCACTATCATTATGAAAACCAAAGTGTAAACCTCGTACTAATGGAAATTGGGATAGTCGTTGCAATCATAGCCTAGTAGGTAATCGGTTGTTGTACCTAGTGTTTATGTCATGGTTTGAAGCGATGTCGGTGAAAGATAGGATTTCTTGTGGCGAATAAAATGTAGGTATCATGCCATACCCGAGCAATGTAATGTAGGTATCATGCCATACCCGAGCAATGTAATGTAGGTATCAAGCCATACCCGAGCAATGTAATGTAGGTTGACTTCATACTTATGTTATTTCGGATACAAATAAGCCCACTTGTTTATAATTCTTTATTTACATAGAGAGGCATCCCAAACAATGTAACTAAAGGAATATAAACGTATGGTTCGATGATTTATAATTTCTTTATTTAAATAAAAAGGCATCCCAATCCATTCAAATAAGGACATTATAAATCATCCTACTCAAGAATTTCCGACACAACATTCATACTTAGCCGGTGAGTTACAAGGTAGTGTATTACGAGATGATACTGGTGTTCCAAAAGTACAAGATGAATATTCAAACTTGTAAAGCTGATGAGGGTGCTTGTGGTGTAACTAAGGATGATTTGAGCTTTAAAAGTGCATCAAAATCTGTTAATGAGCTTGTGGTTCCAACGGTTGTGAAGATAATGTTATGATATGTTGATGAACAAAAGTGTGTAGTGTATGCTTAACATTAATACTCTTAGGTATAGATGTTGAGTTTGTTTTGAAAATCTTAAGAGATTTTAAAAGTTTATGATGGAATGGTATCCTAAACAGGATGGTACTTCTACAGGATGAAGAGAATAATTGATAACTATCCCAAGATAGTAGTTCGGATTATCTCATAAATGAAAAATTTCAAGAATGAAATTTGGTAACACAAATAAGGTGTTAAGATTTCGCTGAGTGGTAAGACATTATCGTGTCTCTAGATTGTTTTAATGTATTCTGGTGGTTTATCGAGTTCATGTAGGAAATCAACCTAAACATAACCCTAGTACAACTACTCTCAGTATTTGAGAATTTTAAGTCGAATATAGTTAGTCAGACTATATTCCACTGTCCCAAGGTTAAATATAGGTGACTAGTCTATATTTAGCCAAGGTTCGATAAAATTTTCAAATACCTAAACTAGGTATACTTTTGATATGTCCGTTGCTTTCGGGAAACTGTCCACTAAACAAAGGCGATGTCAAACCCTTAAGTTGCAAGTCCCGTCCATACAAGACTTGTAACGTAAGTTTTCATATTCCATTGCATAGAAGGTAGTAAGGGTAGATACGTATGGAAAGGAAGTTTTAAGTAGTTCTAAAATAGAACATACTTGGCCAGGATCACGAACTTTTAATAATGAAGGTTTCATAAGAAAACTTTGATGAATGTAGAGAAAGTTCAGCTTTTGTCGATGATGGATTAGTTTGTCCTTTAGAAATCTCATATTTCTTGTTTTGAAATCGATAGATTGTGATGGGTTTTTGATATCATAAGAAATGATATTGATTATGTGATGGAATAATTCTAGAGACCATTTGCACAAAACACAAAGTCTCGGAAGTAGGTTAGACCATTGTGTAATTCACAATGTCTGGGAAGTAGGTTAAACCGTTGTGTGACTCAAAACATTTGAGAAATGATTAAGACCATTGTATCATACAATGTCTTGGAAAATGAATGAGACCATTGCATCTCACAATGTCTTGGAAAATGAATGAGACCATTGTATCTCACAATGTCTTGGAAAATGAATGAGACCATTGTATCTCACAATGTCTCGGAAAATGAATGAGACCATTGTATCTCACAATGTCTTGGAAAATGAATGAGACCATTGTATCTCACAATGTCTTGGAAAATGAATGAGACCATTGTATCTCACAATGTCTTGGAAAATGAATGTTGGAGTAGGAACATGATTGGGAGAATGTAGTTGTGCCGAAATGCCATAGAATAGGCATACGCAGATATGTTTAGATAAAATGATTGAAAATAAACCGAGTTTATATATCAATATACTAATATGTTCATGTAGCATAAAATGCCTAGTGTGTATATATCAATATACTTATATGTGTTCATGTAGCATAAAATGCTTAGTGTGTATATATCAATATACTTATATGTGTTCATGTAGCATAAAATGCTTACGGGGAAATGCTCAATTATGTTTAGGGTACATATATCAATATGCAATTATGTTTGTGTAGCATAAAAATGTCTTCGGGGAAATGCTCAAAATGGGTATATATGAATATACTAACATGTTTGTGTATCATAACATGCTTACTAAATCCATAATCGTCTGGAGGATGGAAGACACGGAGAGCGGAAGGCTATAAAATGTTTTTGCTTGTATGTGTGGTTATAGTTTAGGTCTCAATTAGACCCGTTTCTCTATAACCATGGCTCTGGTACCAATCTGTAACACCCCCAATTCATGGATGCAGCGGAATTCGAACTGGGTGTTACTTGACGGCACAATAGACACAATAATAGAAAACGAACTCCAATTGAGTCGTTTTAAAAGATTTATCATTCAAATTGTATAAATATCAGAGATTACAAAATGAGGTCCCAGATGGTTCCATGTTTACAAATTAAATGAGTTTTGAATGATAATAAAATTTATAGCCCTCTTGAGTATCCGTGTCCTTCTGTGCCATCCTTGATCGTCATGAACCTGAAATACATGCTTGAGAGGTCAACACAAAGGTTGAGTGGAATTCGTAGAGTTTAGTTAAATCGTTTGAACACAATAATCGTAATGTGAGGTAATTAATCACACATTCATAGTTAGAAAACAAAATCGTTATTTATTTCACTAAGCTCATGCAACCGAAACATTAACATCGAACCAACAAAATTGGCATTATAGAAGCCCTATCAAGGTACTTTTGCCATTATACCGCTAAATCTCAAATATAGTGCATTTGTGTGAACTCATCGTTGTTCAACACAAATGGGATTCGTCAATCCCAATAGATCTATTCACAATATTCGCGCTCACTAAAGGTAGTGACTAATGGTTCATGATATAGGGACTTCGAACATGGCAATCGTTACTTAGTGATAATAAAACATCGTCGGGTAGCATACAGTAGAAAGCATCGTGTTCGAGTAGAAAAATAATAGCATGTATTCCCCCCATGGGTTTGTAAAATAGTTAAACAATAGAAAGTGGGGCTACGAACTCACCTTAAGTAAGATAGCAAGTAATGAATGTAACGGTTGAATCATGAAGGTTTCTACGAGCAACCTATAATAGAATGTTGCGACTTAGGATTTGTGTAGAGAATATAACGGAGTGCCTATATATATATCTTGCATTTAGTCCATGATGTGGTATGATGTATATTGTATGTCCTTGAAATAAAAGATTCATGAACATGTAAGTTTTGTATATCGTTTACTACCGTTCGGGCCGACATAATTCAGAAGTCATGTTAGTAAGCGTTCGAGGAGCCAGGACACTTTAACTCGTAAATCCACAACTCAACTCGACGGCTTTCATAATGAACTCCTCACATGAGGCTCCCTACTATTGTAGTAGTTGATGAAATATATAGATATAAGTTTTGATCCGAAAGGTTACATGTCCGATATTTGAATAAACTTAGGAAAGTTTATTTGTACATGAAGATTGTTATTAGGGGTAGTTTCATAAGTCTTGAATGACCATTTTCTCTTGGTAAAATCTCATGGTTTCCTTTTAAGTGACGTAGATCCAAATTGTTTGTTCAAGTTATCGTTAACTCTTTGTTTCATGTTTACGCCTAAGTAAGCTTGTATGGTCGTTTCGTCATGGCCTAGCCATGACCTTTGGTTCTTGTTCCAAGGTCATGAGACACAACCTTGGCTCTAGCCATGGTGGTGGTCTTGATTATAGGTCATAAGACCCCTTTGGTCTTCATAAACTATAACCTATATGTAATGACTTTGTCTAAAAATGGGCTGTTTAGAATTTGAAGAAATTTATCACTTGGAAAGCGTTTTCAGGGCTCGAGCTTCTTTGTTCCTGAACGAAAACGTCGTTCCGGACAACTTTCGTGTTTTAACTTTTTGATGAATCGGACCAGAAGTGGGACTTTCAAAACCCAAATTTGATCAGAATGGTATTTGGCAGTTTTGCCGGAAACTTTGGTAATTTCAAATGGGCGTAACTTTTGACTCGTATACTCGTTTTGGGTGGTTCAAATTGCTATGGTTTCCTTGTTAAGTCCTCTACTGTAATATGTAATGATCAAATATCATATTTTTACCATTTTGATCAGGTCTTACCAAGAAAGTCACTAGTTTACTTGTTTTAGTAACTTGTTGTAACAATCAATAACAATAACTTGTTTTGGTCATTTTTATACATCATGGACATAACTACAAGACATAATATAGCACAAATAATATGTAAATAACATGAACATGATTATTTAACAAGAATCAAGTTAGGGTTTGGCTCACAACTTTTGGCTTTCAAAGATGAAAGGAAGTTAACATGTAAGGATAGGACATTGATAGACTTGTTTCAACCCTTTTTCACTTCATGCAATCTTTCTACCCTTGGTATTCTTGAAAGATGGTTGATGAAGGTTTAGGTGACTTGAGTGGATTTAAACTCAAGAGAAATCACCAAGTATATAAGGTTATGGAAGTGTTTGATGAATGATAACCTATCTAGGGTTTCTACCTTGTTTAAGCTCTTGATTCTTTTGGATAATACTTGGAGTGAATTAGAAAATGGAATGGTGTTTGTGTGTGTGTTGTGGACGTTCAAGGAGAGGCAAGGAGGCTTTATATGGCCTTGAGGAGGTTAGAAGTGTTGACTTGTCAACACTTGATCACCAAGTTTAACACATGGATGCAATCTAAGAGTACTTAGCATGAGATCATGCCACATAGTGTGAATGCCCCCCCCTAGTGGCGGTTTCAAGACCTTGGAGGACAAGGGTTGGACTTTGGATGATATTATCCAAGATATCTAGTGTGTTTTGACTCCGAAAACTGCAAACCGTAAGTTGTTACGCCTCAAAACGTAAAACCGGGTGTCGTAAAATTATGGAATTTGAAAGTATTGATAAACATGTCAATAAGTTCCATAATAAAATATAAAATGAGTGGTAGGTTCCATTTGGGTGTAAAACCCTGCTAAAAACTGGAAACACGGGTCTAAAACGCGTAATTCACGTAAAACGCTGAATATTGCGTAAAATTGAGAAAAGTAAAATGTTACTTTTCTAATGTTATAAAAATGATTTAAAATGACTTATAATGTCTAGACTGGGCTCAGTCTAGTGTCGGTTGGTATTAAATGTCTTTTAGACATCAAACCGTAAGCCTAAAAATCAAGGAATGACTTATAACATCAAGGGATGATTTTTGGTCAATGGAGGAGGGAAAAATATGTTGACTTTTTCTAATAAGTTGAAAAACTCAAATTGTCTTAGAAACGCGTTTTGTGGTCTAACGGTTAATCGCCCAAATGGTTAAGCGTGCTCATGCGAAAGTAGTACAGGCTTGGGTGACCTGCTGGGAAGTTTTTGGTCATGTTTTTCTCAGTCACGATTAATTCTCAAATAAATCATGAGTGTGTCAAACATTTTTCTGATGTGGGGTCACCTGACGGGGTGGAATTTCGTTGTGCATAGAATTTCTGATTGACGTTTTACCCTAAAACGTGTAATTCCTTAATAACTTTCACGAAAATGAGCTTATGAATGTCAAACTTTTAATTTGTCATGGAAATGATTTATCACTCGAGAATATCAAATAAAAATCAACTTTCGGGAAAGTTTCGGGAAAAATGAATAGAAAAGTGAATAGTGAAATTTTCCGGGAATGGTGATTATCCTGAAAAATGTGAATTGTTACAGAATGCAAATTTCCTATGATGTATTATTTTGGATGGTAGGGCAAGAGTGTATGCAAAAAAAAAATAAATAAATAAATAAAAAAAAATAATAAAAAAAAAATCAAGAAAAAAAAAATAGAAAAAAAAGAGAAAAACATACGGACTACTATCCCGTTTCTTTTTATGTTTTTTCTTTTTTTTCTTTTTTTTTTATTTAATGTTTTTGATTAGTTTATGATTAGCTTAAGTCGAGTCGAATCTTGGCTTAGCAACGGCACATTGTACATGTAAATGACCAAGATGATTAACTCGCCACCAGTAAATATATCCTTTATCCAACAAAACCGTGTTAACCATATCCCTACACCTCACGTTATAACCCTTTAAAAAACCTCTTTGATAGTTTATCCTAGGTGCTTACGCCAAGTAGTGGAGGTTTGATCATTTCCCAAGCCTATGGTAGTCTATTTGCTATAACAGGTAGTGAGAGATGTTTTCCATTTCCATATTGTGATATATACTTTATTACACCCGAGAGATGTTAGTATCTAAACACTATTTGTAAGGTACTTGTGTATAATTTCCGTGCTTGTTTTTGGTTGAAGTGGAACGATTATTTGTTGTACTTACTTTTATATTAGTGTTAAATGACCCCTAGCTTGTATTTTGATTAGAGTAAAAGCACATTTGCTTGAGGACAAGCAAATCTTAAGTGTAAGGGTATTTGATGAGACGAAAAGTGTACCGCTTTTAGGGGGTCATTTAAGCCCAAAGTCGAGATTATTTGATCAAATATTGCCCTAAATCGTTCCTTTTGTTTTAGGTACTTTTGAGAGGAAATTTAGAAAAAGAAGCATTTTTGACGTTTTTGGAGCGAAAAAGTGAAGAAAACGACAAAGTCTCAAATCCATGCTGAAAATTGTACCTGACGGCGTCAGGAAATGCATGTGACGCCGTCACCCTTTGACAAAGAGGTGGATAAATCAAGTTACACGTGACGCGCCAGAGAGGTTTTGGGAGAATTGTACATGACGGCGTCACCAAGGCCATCAAGAGTAATTTACATGTGACGGCCAAGATGAAGTTTACACATGACGATGTCAGAAGTGGATCTAGGCAATACGATGATAATTATGGCGGCGAGTTGACGGCGTCAGACCTTACTCTTGACGCTGTCAGACCCATTATTCTATATATAGTTTTTGATTTTTCATTCATTGTGTGCAACTTTGAAAGGAGAAAAACCCTAGACGAATTTTACTATATTTTTGAGGGTTTCAAACCCTTGTTTCATCCATGCTTAATTGAAGATAATTTTTCCAACAATCATTCAATATGTTTATGTGTTGTTTGATTATATCTTATGCTTGTCTTCTCTTTAACATGCTAGGCTAGGTTTTCTTTGTGTTTGCTTAGATGTAATGAAACTTAGATATTGATTATTGGTTGGTTGTTTGTTTATAATTGTTGTGGATGAATGATTTCGATGTTAGGCTTAAGAAAACTAGCAGACTTCCAATTGGTAACTTGATTGAACGTCTTAAGAAACATGATCGGAGGTGTACTACGATAAATTGGTTATATTTAATGCATAGGTAACTACTAATGAGACCATGTTAGGAGCTAGTAGTCGGCTCGACATAGGAAGAGGTAGAAGCTTATAGAGTTAGGGAAGATCGTACACGACCCTACGAATGGTATTAAGGAATATAACCCGTCATCCATGCAATTGTAACAAACTAATCAACCAGTAAAAGATAGCTAGGGAATAGTGAAATCTAAGTAAACACATTTTCTTTTATTATTGTTTTCACCACATTTACTTTAAGTTCATTTTATTTTATTTTGTTTGCATTTGTAGTTATTTGGGTTAGTTGACTAGCAACTAATTCCGCCCACTCTTCCAAAAACCGAGTTTTTTACTTGCTTTCCATAAAATACAAAAATACAAAAAGAATCATCCCTCATCTCTAGACCTAGTTTAATTGAGTTTTAACCCTAGCGAACACTATTCTTTGAGTTGAATGATCAATCCCCCGGTACTTGCCACTATACTATACTACAACGGTCAGGTACACTGCCTGGTGGGAATTGCAAGCTTCTCAAGATCCCTTGAGAGGTAAAACCTTTTGCAAGGTTGCAAAACCTCGCATCACCCAACTTAAGTTTCTCCTCATATTTTTCCAAGAGGGCATTGTAATAAGGAGCACGAGTTAAGACATCGATAACCGGACATTCAAGTTGAAGCTCCTTGAATTCCACATCGATATCATGTTTGGAAGGTGTTTCAATCACTTGGTTGACCGACACGTTAGTGTATGTTTTATCTTCTTGGTCTTTTTGAAAAACTTGAGTTTGTTTGAAACACGTGTTAATATCATTGACCGAGTAAAATTGTGGACAAGAACTAGGAGACGAAACCGATGAGACGGAGTTAACTTTTAGTTTAGGGTTCTTGACGGTGTCACTTGGGAGTGCTCCCAATACTCGATCATTTAGAACCTTTAACATGTTGTCAATTTTATTGGTCATCTCGCATTGTTGTTGTTTGAAATCGGCTTCAAACTTGGTCAAATGAGCTTCTTGAGATGCCATAAAATTAGACCTTAACCCATCAAAATTGTTAGAATTGTCGGAAGGATTATTGTTAAAGGTACGGTTTGAGGATGAACCATTTGATTGGAAATGATTAGGTGGATTGGAAGAATTGTTTTGAGAAGAGCTTTGGTTTGGTTTCCACCTAACGTTTGGGTGATTTTCCAAGATGAGTTGTACGAATCACCATAAGTGTTTTGCTCGGGTTTGAAAGTGAACCACGTGTCTCCCGCTCCATCGGTACACGAGGATGCGTAATCCGCAAAAACTTGGTCGGGTAGTTCCATGAAATCACGAGTGTCATGGGGACCACTACATAACTCACATGAACAAGTGATTTTGTTCACTTGGCTTGAATAGGAGCTTCGTAGGATTTCATGAGAAACTTGGCTTGGTCTTCAAGTTCCATGATCCTACGATTGGGAATGCTTGAGTTATTCGAAGGCAAGGAGATTGCCTTGACCGTTTTGATAAATTCGCGGGGGTCATTCCAACATTCGTTTTCATAGAGAGCATTGTAACACCTCAACCCGACACGGGTCAAAATGTCCCATTATGGTGTCCATCAGAACATACAAACGCAAGCGGAAGACTTATAAACATAATGATTACAAAGGTAGTCTAATACAATAACGAAATACTAACTCTAAACAAAGTGAGTTCCGAAACTGAATACAAATCCAAACTAAATCTAACAAAATCCAAATCCAAGTCTAATACGGAGCAAATGGGTGTCTAATCATCAGGGTGGTCCACTAAGAGCTCCTATGCACTCTTCACTCAATCCCAACTTCCAACCTAAAACCTGCCACAAGAAAAGAAAAGCGGCTGAGCTTAAAAAGCCCAGTGAACATATATATAACAAAACAAATAATCACAACGTATATAAGAATAGGGAAAAGGAAATCATAAGCTCCTGCTGAAATGAATATCATCTGTCAAAAGAATGAGCGACCAAAGATTAACTAAACAAATATCATAAGTCAAACGAGTAGAGAACATGAAGAATCAAATGATACGAATCATATAGTAACCAAAATCAAATGAGCATATAGAATAAAGGCTTGTCTAAACGAGACACTTGAATAGACACAAAGAAATATAGGAAATCCGCAAGCTGACCTACCCGAGACACTCAAATAGATCTCATAATCACATATCATATATCCGTCAAATCATAAGTGCACGAAGAGGGGAGACCTCTAAGTACCAAATGGAGTAACTAGCTCCCAAATGTGAAAGAAGTGTAAGGCACACACTCACAATCACCCTACACAAAACAAAGTATTTAGGATGCATCCATACGCCCACACATAACAAATCATATACATACACCTGCTCAATGACAAGTATACACACATATAATGGCTAAGAGATCTCATATCATATCAAATGGCCGTGGACTAATCACACCGCCACAGATGGTGTCATGCCATTGGTGCCATCAAGGACATGGCCATGGTACCTCCATGACTAGTTAGTAAACTCGGGCATAAGAATAGGACAAATCATATCGTATCATAGTCACATCATAGCATATCCCAATCAAAAGTATCAAAGTGAACTGTATCATATCAGGGAATCATATCAACAGATCACATCAAATGGATCATATCAAAGATTATATCAAATGAATGGCAATAGATATCAATCAAAGGATCATATCAAATGAATCAATATCAACATGTCATATCAGAAGAGATCATATCAAAGGATCATATCAATGGAATCAATAGCAAGGCTCATACCAAAGGGATCATAACAATGTCAAGGATCAAAGAGTCATGAGAAGTCCCTACTGAAAAGGGATAGAATATATGTACCTCAAACCGCCATGAAACTATATAAGAACATAAGGATAGGAAGTTATGCCTTCTTCAACGAATCAACACGAATTAATGATCGTATTTATTATTTATAAGCTCATTTTAAATCAGATTACTCATTTTAGGTTTCTTTCTATGGAAACCCCCTTTCAAAAATCGTTTATGCTAACATGTCCAGATTCGGATCTGCAGATACACTTCAATAGTTTATAATTAACAACCTAACCAAAAGACTCCAGAAAATTATACAAAAATTCAAGGAAGTAGTAAACAAATGAAATATTATTTATGTATATTGGAAGCCTCTAATTTGATTAGGTTTGAAAATGAAAAATCATAAACCACGACTGAAATAAAATTCTGCAAACACAGTTTTGACATATCATCACAATATATTCAAAAATATGACCAAATCAAACTCAAATCCTTCCAAACCAATTGGAATACTTTACCAATACCCTAAACTGAGTTTTAGAGCAAAAATCCAGGATTAAACATTTACGAAACTCATTGTATGATGCACACATATTCGACTAACAATTATGTCCTTATCAAAACAACAACATACACCCTAATTCCCTTTTCCTTTTAATCCAATGAATACATATGATCAATTATACATATTATATACTGAGTTAGTTTATCATAAACACCTATTCATACCTTTTATTTGAATCATTAAATATCAAACAAAAACATCTCACATAACACATACAATGAAAGTTATTTTCTTCATGAATTCATGTGATATATTTGTCATTTTTTTTGTAGGCCAATTGAACAAGAAAAGACAAGGTGATATACCTTTGGATTGACTGAAAGACAGAATAAAGAACCAAGAATCACATGATCTACCTCCTTCTTTATGCTACCCTTCTACCACTTTTTCACCACTCGAACAAGGAGAAAGCAAGATGCCGCCTTTGTGAAATCTTCTAGGGTTTTGTGTTTTTTTTTCTTCTCTAGGTATATACGGTATAAAAATATGAGGAGGGGGAAGATAATCCTGGAGTTGTTAGTGCATTTGGGGGAAAGGGTCAAGGCCCAATCCAATTTCCAATTCTTGTGTACAACAATCCAAATTTTCGGCCCAATCCAATATTTAGGCATGTAATATTTTTGGTTACAAGGTTTTTGTGTTGAGTTATAATAGCTTAGGTATAGGTTTAGTATTTTGTAGTTTTAAATTTATGACGTTTAGTTAACTTATGTTTTATTTTTGTTTGAAAGTTCATAGTTATAACAGATTCTGGAAACAAATTTTTAGGTTGTTATAAGCAAGATCTTCTATGATTCCCCACGATTCTTCCGCAGTCTTATCACGTAGCTTGCCACCAGCGGCTTGGTCAATGGTTTGCCTTGTGGATTGATTGACATGATAGTAGAATATTTGGATTTGAAACCAAACTTCAATGCCATGATGAGGGACTTTTTGCAGTAAGTCCTTGAAACGAGTCCATGCTTCGTAAAGAGTTTCACCTTGATGTTGTTGGAACATTAAGATGTCATTCCTAAGCTTGGTAGTTCTTCCCTGTGGGAACAACTGAACAAGGAAACGAGAAGTGAGATCATCCCAAGATGTGATGAATCCTGCGGGTAAATGCTCAAGCCATTGACTAGCTTGGTCACCTAGAGAGAATTGGAAGAGACGCAGGTGTGTCGTCTCTTGAGTTTCAACATCAAGGTCTATGGAATCTACAATTTTAAGAAAATCCTTGAGATGTTGGTTTGGATCTTCGGAACGAAGTCCATGGAATGCACATCCGCTTTGCACCAACCGGATTGTGTCGGATCGCAAGGGAGACACATTGTCCCTTTGGGGGAGTTCAATGGTGTTTCGATAGCCTTGATGGCTTGGTTTGGAGTACTCACCGAGAGTACGTGTACGAGGTTGTTTGGGTGGGTCTTGGTGGTTT
The DNA here is from genome assembly GCA_030686995.1 of Artemisia argyi. Classification (NCBI taxonomy): domain Eukaryota; kingdom Viridiplantae; phylum Streptophyta; class Magnoliopsida; order Asterales; family Asteraceae; genus Artemisia; species Artemisia argyi. Next base: position 130,024,614 of record CM060695.1, on the reverse strand, counting down.
GGTGGTTCTTGGTTGTGTTGTTGTGGCTGGATGATGGGATAGAAGATTTCGTCATTCACCATGATGGCAAATGAGGAGAATTACAAACAAAAGGCACAAAGAAAGGATAGACTAAAGAAAGCTAATAAAAAGAAAATAAAAATCTCACTTGATAGGAATCTAGTGAGTAGATCTAAATGAAATATAAATCAAACCTAAGCAATAACTATTCCACGACAGCGGCTGTCACACCCCCAAAATACCTGAATGGCAGCGGAATGGAATACCTGGGGGTGACTGCCATAGCATCTCAGTTACAGTCATATTGAACGACCTAAAGTGTCGTTTATAAAATACAAAACATAGGTCCCAAAAGGTGTTGCATGTTTATGAAAAAAATAAGTCATGCTAGATCAAACGTTTCATAAGTGCAGAAAATATAGTGAGACGCGTCGACCCCGCGACTCCATGAAGATCCAAATGCATGCAACATGAGCTACCTTAATAACTTGAAAATACATTGCTAAAACGGTCAACATAAAGTTGGTGAATAATCATAGGTTTATAAGTTAAATCGGATGTACAATAGCCATAAGTAAAAAGTAAAGTAATAAGAATTCAGTAATAAAATTTACATTAGCTCTTAAGCTCATGACCCCGAAGCTAGACGCAATTAAATTGGCCCCAAATGAGTGTTTACCAGACACTCTAAATATATTAGACATGAAATGCATCCGTAATCCCGTTGGAGCAACCCAAACACGGATGGAGGAGTCACCCTCAATAGATCTATTCACTCACTCTCACTTGTAGATTAATTAACGGTCCATGATAATAAAGGGGACTTGTCGTGACGTGGTAATAAGGCAACTTAAGCAATGTAAGGAATTTAATACTTTGGCATGTACAAAAATAAGTGATGCAATGTATTCTCCCCCATGGGATTTGAAATCAAAATATTGAATTAAAAACGGGGCTATGAAAACTCACCTGAAGTGATGATACTATGACGTGAAATGATAGGGACAATAAGGCGCGATTTTGCCGCAACCTAATATAAGTAATAACGATCTACTTTAGATCATGACGTGATGTAATGAATGCACATGCAGATGATGCCTATACCACTCATAACTTAGAAATACAAGTTATTGTCAAAATAAAATATTTTCCATACTTAGGAAAAATAAGTCTAACTAGACTTATAAAAACTAGTCGTAATATATCGTATATAAAACGTTAGTGTTATATTCATTGCCTTGAAAACCTTGAAATAACGTCTAGTAGTCGTATAAATAAGCATTGGGTCGTACGTACTTCATTAGTTAAGAATATATCTCTTGAACAATAAATCTAGAAAATATAGTATTTAGTACGTAGTTTTATTATTTCTATTAGTGACTACTAATATATATATAGTTTTGACGATTTTAAAACGTGTATATCTTTGTCATTTTAAGTTCATTTTCCTCGTTCTTTATATCCACGGATTCATCTTAGTATGTACTAATATATTTTTGATAGCTCGGCTTCTCTAGGTTACGTCTAACGCCTCGGTTTGTCCGACGAAAATCGTCCAACAGCATGAATATTTTCAGAAAAATAGTTTTCGTCGTTAAACTTGCAAAAATAATATCTCCTTCGTTATAAACTCGTTTTAATCCGTTCTTTCGCCAAAAGTTTCGTTTTTGAAAGTAGTTTCTAAATCTTTGGTTAAAAATTTCCCCTGAGTTCCTGAGTTTTCCAGGTTTGGCGTTTTGGGACAGTGGGTTCCTAGATAAGTTCTAAACTCATTTCTAATGTTCCAAACTAGTTTCTAATCCACCCAAATCACTTCCAATCACCACAAATCTAGTCTATTCCTACCATACACCTTCTTAAGGTTTCATGGGTTCTTAAACAACATCATCCAAGTAGATCTACCAAGGGTTTCAATTTCTAGAGCTTCAAAGATATATATATATATATATATATATATATATATATAAATGAGTGGTATAAACTAACATATGCATGTAATCTTGTATAGAAATTATATGATCATAAAAATAACTTGAAGAAATTATGAAAAAGAGTTTGACAACTTACTTTGAAAGATTATGGAGCTTGGATGAGTAAAACCTAAGAAACCTTGAGTTTTTATTTCAAAACTCTAACAAGGATCATCAAATGAACTTAAATATAACTTGATCTTGGAAAAATGGCGGATTTTACTTCTTGTTTGATTTTGGGTCGTGGGTTTTGAGAGGAGAGGAAGAAAAATTGGGGTTTGCTTGTTAAAGTGATAAGACTTGAAGTTTTTAGATAAATATCTAGATCTTGATGGCATAATGGTAAATAATTGATCAATTAGAAGTAACCATGTTATTAGTATATAGGGGTGGGGGGTGGGGTGGGGGCGGCACATGTGGTTAACGAAGAGTGTTGGAGAAGCTTGGGGTGAAAATGTAGTTATTATGTGTTTTAGTTTTAGATATTTTGTTATCGGGTACCGAGTTAACTAAAAATAAATCGTGATAAGTTGAAATAGAATTTAACGAATTTAATCGGGACATAATGTAGTCATAAAAGTGATAAAAATATGTTGGGTACAATTATTGAGTGTTTGGACAATTATTATTTAGTTTTCACAAAAACCGTCGTAATTATAATAAACTTACGTTATAAATTAAATAAATTTCCAAAATACCGGGTAAATGGATTTTATAATCTTTGTGATATTGTAAGGAGTTTAAAAATATATCGGGACCATTGTGGAGATTGTCGGATATGTTAGTCACATTTATTAATCGTATGTTAACGTTTGTTTAAAAATAAATATACGTAAAACATTAAATATATCAAAAATATTAATTCGAATATTCTAAGAGTGGTATAGTATGCAAATATTATTATGATAAAATGTAGACTATTTCTAGTCCGTATGAAATGTCCCTACTGATAAAGCATGAATTCGCACCTTAACCAATTCGGTTACGCGAATTTAAATATCCGTAAACTAAATTTACGATGAAATGAGCAATGCATGTGAATAGTGTTTTTCTCCCAGAAATAAATAGTGTTTTGTGAATAGTAATATTTTTGAACGCTTCTCGGAATATCAAACTGACCTCAAAATTGATGAATAGTAAAATGATGAATAGTGTTTTTGATAAATAGTGATTTAAGAATAGTAAATTGTCGAAGTTCGGAAAATGACCTAAAATGGTGAGTTATGACAGTCGCCCACCCAAAAAGGAATTCAGTCCCTGAATTCAGCTGGTGTTGGTCTCGGAAATAGGCTTGGTGAAAAGATGTGGATACTTGAGTCGCATTTGGTCTTCCCGTTCCCAAGTAAACTCGGGACCTCTTCGAGAATTCCAGTGAACTTTCACGATAGGAATTCGACTCCGCTTCTATTGTTCGACCTCTCGGTCCATGATTTCTACTGGTTCTCCTACCAGGTTTCAGTTTGTCATTGGGTTGAATCCCTTCCAATGGAATCATGAGTGACTCAACCGAAAGTCATTTCTTGGGATTTGAAAATGTGAAACATGGTTGTGTAATCCTGCTGTTCTCTAACACGGCTCAAATCTGACGGCCACTAGGCCTACTTTGTCTGAAATATTAAATGGTCCAGTGTATATCGGGTTTAACTTCCCAAACTTTTCTGAATAGTATCATGCCTTTCCTAGGCAGAACTTTCAACATGATCCTGCCATTAACTTGAGATTCTAAGGGTTTACAACTTATCAAATTTGTAACTGATTCTTGATTTGTAGGAAATTCCTAGTTATTTCATGAATGCCTACTTGACTAGTGAGTTGGGCTTTTCCAAATTTCGATCCGCCAATGGATATTGGCACTTCGACCATAGAGTGCATCAAATGGTGTAGTCTCTACTCTCGCGCGATAACTATGTTTGCAAATGATTTTGATTTATGGTAAATGATTAGTCCAACCATTTCTAGAGTCAATCACTCATGCTCTGAGCATATCTTTCCTATGCTTGAATTGTTCTTTCGCTTTGACCATTGGTCTGAGGATGGTAGGCAGTGTTTACATCTAAATGGGGTTCCGAAGGAAATTTTAAAATGATTGCTAGGAGTCTGAGGTGATTCGATTACCTTTATCAGGAATAATTGAAATGGGTATAATAAATCTTGTGACTAATTCCACAACGTTCTATCTTTCGAACTTGGCGTTATCGGAAGGAGAGAGAATATGGATAACAATTTTTGATTCCTTGTGTTTTGTTCCAACGGATGATAAGACATGTGTCTTTCTTTGCCTATTGGGCTTGGTCTCTATTACTAAAGTTTGTAATTGATTTATGGTGTCCCTCCTAATTTCCTTCATCACATATTCCAAGGTTCTCTATTGTCAAGTCACAAAATCCTAAATGCATAAGCGATGTAGTATGGTGATTAGTTTTGAAAATTTGTCTCGCGATTGTGTGGGTTTTGGTTGAAATCATTTTCTGAATAAACGAATTTAGAAAATGGAACAAATGATTTACTAAGTAATATCTTTCTTGATGATTCAAAATTCAATAGTTATGAAATGTGACACGATTTTCAAACATGTTGTGAGTAGGACTGTTTACCAAAGTTTGATGTTTAAATATTTCTCATTGTACAATGGTTCTGCTAAATATTGAGTAAAAAGGATCGTATTTATTCAAAATAGGCAATTCAAAATTATTTTCTACGAGATATGTGACTTGTATGAACACAATTTTAAAATCAACTTAATTTAAAAGTAAAAATACTAACAAGGATAAAATAGTAGGATAGGTAATGTTCGCATAAATGCATAGATGTCTAACGTTTAGTTCTTGAGGTTGGATAATGCCTATTGGTGGTTATCAGACAAAACTACAAGCCTAGGTATTCAAACTAACTTAAGTCCTGAAATAGTTTATCGTTGAAATTATCATCATGTTGGCAAAATATATATTCTGGTCGGATCCCTTTCTTGGTATGAAAATGAGGTTATCTGAAATTTCTAGAGAACACAACTCCTTAGGGGAATCTATATCGATATCCTTAATTTGAATAAGTTATTCTTTGCGTAAACTCACTGCAGGGAAGTTTGCGTATGGATGAGGCCATGTTTAAATGGAACACTCTACAGTATCGGTTAGGAGGCTTGGTTTATTTCTATAGTGTTACTTAGCGTACCTTCACAATGTGTTCCATCCTATAGCTCAGTCTAGCTAGTACCTTTGAATGATAAAATTTGACAACTAGGTCAGAGATGGTGATTCGGATGGTCTCGTGGTATCTTAGGATTGTTGTTGAGTTATGAATTTTCTTAGTCCAGGTTTAGTATTTCCGTAATCCTTTTATTGTTTTTCTTGCATCGAGAAATCCTCCTAGTATTTGATATGGAAAGTCTCTCCTAGAGAAGTCAATGAAAAGTTCTAACTTAATGGCTGAGTGAGTGACAGGTGGGGTAAGTATCCAGGGAGAGTTTGTCAGAAAGAGACGTTTATAAAAGAGTTTACTTGTTTAAAACACTTTTAAATGAAGATTGTTATTAGCAATACTTTAAAAAGGTAATTATTTCCTTCATGGCATAATTCTTCCTGAATTATACATAGGTGATCAGGCTATGTATAGTTGAGGACTACTGATGCTATGCTGGATTTAGTCAAAATATCATTACTTTTCTCAAAAGTTTTATATGGTGTTCAACGCATTGTTATTAAAATGGTATCTTGATATTTCCTTTCAAGTAACATGAAAAATTGTTTCGCATAATAATAGTAAATACTTGGTGTAATGACTGAAAAATCAATTTATAGGGTGGTAACAAAATAGCTTATATTAGAATTTCTATAAAACAATTTCCCCATAGGGTAGTAAAATAGCTTGAAGTAAAATTCATCGTAAAGATTATTGGATACATGGGTGAATCTTATGGAGTGGTAATAGTCTACTAATCCGTCAAAAACGAAATCGGCCTAATCCCTAATAAGACAATGGTGTAATATTGCGAAACGATTAAAGATTGAGCGATTGGAATAGAAAACGGAATAAACGAAGGTTACGATTATCACTAAGATAACAAAGGATAGATATTACATTGGATAAAAGAGTGCTTAATACAACTAGGTTATTTCAACGTACTAACGGAAAATACAAAAGAGAAGTACAACCCTAAAGGGCTCGAACTATGGTTTAAAACATGAACTTCTTCCTCCAGTTCAGGTCTCTCAACTCCAGGCATTCACTCTTGAAGTGTCCAACTACACCACAGCCAAAACATGTTATTGATGGTTTCTGATTATCACCCACAATTGGAAACCTGCAATGCCTGGTTTTGTGAGTAACCTTCTTACAGTTGCTACATGGTTCCGAGCAATGGCCTGGGTTATGATGATGTTGACACTTTTCACACTAAGGTAAAATACCAAGGTAATCTTTCTTTTCATTTAGGCCTGCAGCATAAGACTTAGCAACTCCTTGTCTCTTGTGTGGTCCTTGTGTGGCATTCCCACCTCGATTGTTGTTCCACTTCCTTTTGTTGTCGCTATTGTTTCCTAATGTCTTGGTGTGAGCTATGTATTCCTTTGCTTTGATCGCCATTTTGATAGCTTCAGACATGTCATCGGGTTTTAATGAGACGACCAATGTACGAATTTCAGGGGAGAGTCCCCCGATGTACCTTTCAAGTTTTTTGTTTTCCGGTTCATTCATTGCAGGGCCTAGTCGTGTTAATTCGTAAAAATGGGTAGTGTACTTGTCAACATCGTCTCCTACCATGGTAAAGTTTAGTGTTTCCTGTTCTGTTGCTCGTAATTCACTTCTTACACAAAATGTTATACCCATCATCCTTCTTAGTTTCTCTCAAGAGTGTGAGTAAGCAGCATCAACTCCCACTATCTTGACATGTTTGGTCCACCATTCCTGGGCATGATCCTAAAACGTTCATGTGGCGAACTTAACCTTGTCTTCCTTACGACAGTCGCCACATCGAAATATTGTTTCTATTTCTTCGAACCATTTGAGAAATTCCTTTGTGTCTCTAGTTCCACTAAAGGAGGGGGGGGGGTTACAACCCATAAATTCAACGTGAGTAAGTTCCTTGGTGAGGGTGGTGGCTATGTTCTCGGCAATGACTTGTCCAACAGCAGCTTGCGTCATGCTTGGAGTGGTTTGCTTAAATATATCTTCATCAAATCATAAGAGACCATGAGAATCTATAGGTAATAAAAATCGTCATATTCACAATACATGAATATAATGCATGAAAATTTCGGTTTACGTGGACCGATATCATAGATAGCACAACCATTCCTTACATAGTAGAGTCACACTTGATATATTTGTTTGTACAACAATCAAAAGACAACAAGTTCTTTAGACTATGTCCCACACTCTCTGTGGCTAGGATAATAGTAAAAGCTAGAAAAGATATAAGTCTAGTCCAGAGACTTTCTGGTGTCCCTCTGAGTGAAACCAGGGTTTATGGCATCATAAGGTCGAGATAGTCCTGAGGTGGTGTCTGTAGTTGTGCATCGATCATGTTAATACAAATATCGCCTAAAAACGTTATTTATATTTTACGATCTTTGATAAGTTTTGTTAATAACAAAGTATGAACTTTAGCTAAAAGTAAATTATCACTTTGAGTGTTTAAGTCTTGTTTAACTAATGTTTACATTTTCTTTTAAACTAAACATTGGTTTTATTTTTTAAATTAGAAATAGTCACATCACATTTATGGCAAGTTTTGTCATTATGTATTTATGGCAAGTTATGTGTTTGACTTGCTTTCATGTTGCTTGCAAGTATCATGTTTGACTTACTTTAAGTGATGTGACATTGTTTGGTTGCTAGAAGTTATGAGACAAGACATTGTTTGGTTTGGGAAGTTATTGCAAAAACCTACTGCAGTCCCGGTGGTACCCTGGGGGTACACGGGCGGAACCCATCTGAGGGTTCCGCCTGATCCGCCAGACTGCAGAATAGTTTGCTATAAATACCAAACCATTTGTTTGTTTTGTGTAACCCTTTAGGACATATATTCACATACTCTCTCAACTAACTCAGTAACCTTTTGATTTGTGATTCTCTTATGTAGCAAGGGACTTCACAAGATCATTCAAGAAGTTACAAGATTCAACTCTAAAGTTGCAAGTCTTGGTAGCTTGGTCATGTATAAGCTTTGGTAGTTTATACTTCATGTGTGTCTTGTATGTAGAAGTTATAGGTTAGTATTTTAGGCCTCAAAATACAAAGAGTGTTGGGAGTTGTTGTACCCTAGTAAAAGAACTAACGGGAGTGGTTGTACCCTTGGTAAAGAACTCGACATCTAGCTTTGTGTCGGTAAAAGTATAAGCGACGTACGGGAGTGGTTGAACCCATGTAAAAGAACTCGACATTTAGCTTAGTGTCGGTAAAAGTGTAAGCGACGAATGGGAGTGGTTGTACCCTTGTAAAAGAACTCGACATCTAGCTTAGTGTCGGTAAAAGTGTAAGCGACGTTGTAAAGGTTTTCTCCGCCGGTGAAAGGAGCTTGTTGATTAGTGTTTATAACTCTCGAGTTGGAAACTCGGGGCGTGGATGTAGGGCAAGGAAAAAGAGTCCTTGTAGCCGAACCACGATAAACTATCGTGTTGTGGTTTGATTGTTTCTTTCTCTATCTTTGCTTATTATATGTTGTTGTTTAGTTAGAATTGTTGATCACATATAAAGCTTTTCAAAGAACCAAAACAAGTAATATTGTTCTTATATCTTTCAACATAAGTAAAGCTTTTCAAAGAACTAAACAAGCAAAGTTAGAATCATTACAAGTAAAGCTTTTCAAAGTATAAAACAAGTTAAGTTAGAATGGTTATCTACATGTAAAGTCTTTTCAAAGAATCAAACATATTAAGTTGTGTTTATATCTTTAACCAAATGTCATGTTCTCAAAGATTATTTAAGCAAATAAGAATCGAAAAAGCGGTAAACTATTCAACCCCCTTCTAGTTTTCCACAATTGGCATCAGGAGCTACGTTACTCAAGATCTTTAAAATAGAATGTATTTTAAAACTTGGATCGATCCATGGATTTTGAAAATCTCAAAGAAGGGCAACCTATTCAAAACCAACCGCTATTTGAAAAAGAAAACTTACTTGAATGGAAAAGTCATTTTGAAAACTATGTAAAATCAATTGATCAAGATCTTTGGCATATTACTTCTTTTGGTAATTTCAAACCAAAGAAAAAAAGTTTTTGAAAACCAAGATAACTATCTTAAACTTAATAAAAATACTAAAGTTAAAACAATGCTTTACAAAGCTTTAGTACCAAATATGAAAGAATGTATTTTTGTCAAAAGGGTAATGATGTTTGAAAAATATGGTAAACTTTCATCAAAGAATATGTCAAGTCAAAGATGATCAATTTAATCTTACATATGAATTAGAAGTTTTAGAAAAACTAATTGATAGACACTTAGTAGAAGTTAATACATGTGCTACTAGTTTAAATGTTTTAAATGAAGGTACAAGTGAAGATGAGTACGTGTGTTTTGTTGAACCTGCTTGCGTATCTTGGAATGTAATGGAAGTTGACGAAGACAATGATCCGGTAGTTTATTGTCAACTTATTGATACAACAAGCAAGGTGTAAGTAAAGGTGATTACTCGTGTCAAGCTCGTTGTTGTCTTGCTTGCGACTCATGGATTAACTCGGATGAAGATGAAGTCAATCATCCGGTTTGTGATTCTATAACTAGATAAAACATCAAGCAAGGTACACTTTGAAACCAAACTATTTTGCTTTGATTAATTTATCCTAGAGTTTTCTAAACTATAAAATGAGTCTAAACATTTGTGCAACATGGACCTAAAAGCTATCTTCAAGAATGAATCTTTAAAATCTCATAAGAATATCTTTAAAAAGGAAATCTTATTGGAAAATAAAATGTCTAGAATTAAAAGTAATGTTGAAATTAATCTAGAATGTAAATTATGTCTAGATTACAAACATGAGATTAAAATGCAAAATGAGAAAAGAAAAATTATTAGTTAAATTTGATGAAAGCTCAAAATCTCTTGAAAGATTGTTGGGGAGTCAAAGGTTGTTTAAAGATAAAACCGGATTAGGATTTAACTCAAAAGCACCATTAACTAATAAAACAAAGCAAGTAAAATGTGTCTAACCTAGAAGAGAGATTTAGAGATAATTCTATCTCTAATAGAAACTCATGATAAAAGAATTAAGATTATCATACTCTATGCTTTTATATGATTGTCTAACCTTCTTAGATACATGAGTTATTGAGTTTCAAAGCATGTCGTCAAACCAAGTTTTTACGCTTAATGCTTATCCGCTTGATAGCATCTCTATGCAATTTAAAAGGTACGCATTACTTAAACTTGACTTTGGTTATATCTTGTCTCTAGCATTATGTGATCAAATATGTGTTATTTGTAATACTCTAGAGTGTCTACCTGCTATTTGTAAATAACTAAGATTAGATTCTATGCAACGAGGAATTTAGTCTTTAGTACTAGTAGGAGATATAAGGTGTTTTGGTTATTTAACCATCAAGAGATTAACACGAAAAACTCTTGAGTATGTCTCACTCAACTCTTGCTTACAAGTGAGCTAACTAAGAATTTCCTAAGTGTTAAAATGTCTAACACTTTTGTGATGCTTGCAAAACAAACCCTTGTTAAACAATTTTCTCAAACACCATACTTTGAGTCTTTAATTGTGTTTTTCTTCAATCACTTCTTTATGATAATCTCACATAAAACACACAAGGTGAAATAAATCACATTAGCATATATTAGGATGTGTGAAAGAAAATGAGTTTTCAAACATCTAGGATTTACACATCAAATGTGACACATAGTCTAATGATGTTGTACCTCTTGGACTTTTTAAAAATAAATAGAGTTCATAGTGTCTTAAGTAAGAAAACCCAAAGAGTCGAGGAGTCGTTGAATATGACATTTAACGAGTGATCTCCTCCTTCTATGATATCATCTTTGGTAGATGATAACTTAGTCGAAAGTCCAATGATGGCAAGACAAGCATGGAGTAAAAGTACAAAACAACATCTTCTCACCTTGGGTTAAACATTAAATCAAGTAAAATTGACATAAGTTATAAAACTTGATTTATAGGTCATTAGTTGTGTCTAAACAAATTCAACAAAAACAATTTTTGGAATTTAGAATAAAACAAATAGTGAAACGAAGTTGATATTTCAAAGTAATCAAGTGAGTATAGTGTCAATATTTGAAAGACCTTTTGATAATAAAAGCAAGCCACAAAAGCAAGGGATTTTAACTTAAAGACATTCATAGTTGCTCTCTTGTTCTCAATGGTTAAGTTATTGATGACCTATCAAGAATGAGATTAGTAAATCCGTAGGTAAAACTAAACATAGAGAAATGCTTGGAAGACTACTTGTTCTCATAACATTTAGATTCAACATTATGTTTAGCTTTTGTCTATGTGCTCGTGTTAACGAAGATCCTTAAACAACTCGTTAGTTGAGCCTAGTTGGATACATCATAAGGTACTACACAACTAGGATTATGGTCTCCCAAAAGAACGGGAATAGAAACCATAGTGTATGCCAAATGGAAGTATGTCGGTAATAAGTTGATAAGAAAAGCACAAGTGGTACTTGCACTTTTATACTTACTTACCCAATGATTCTCCAAAACGCGTAAGATTCTCAAATTAGTATCGGATGGAGAAGCACATCAACAAGCTCCGCTTGAACAAGCAAACTCGCATCAACAACGGAATTCATCTTATCAACATTGTTATATCTTCAACAAAGGAAGCATCGACTTCAGCGACAATTCAATCCATTATGTTCTTAATTGAAATATTGTGATCCATCATCATCGTCTTGGTAAAGATTGTTCATTGAGGAACGTCTTATCTAAGAAAGTCTTCTACGTTAACTATTTCATCAACGCATTAACAAAATCTCTTGAAAGTGAAGCATTCATAATCCCTAGGCTTAGTCAAGGACTCATAAGACCTAAAACCTTAGTTTTGAACATTAGGATAAAACCACAAAAATCAAGACAATTCCTTTTGAGTTTTCCCTGCAGATCCCGCGGCACCCTCAAACCATACGGGCGGAACCCACTTTTTGGTTCCGCTTGGTCCGCCAAATCCACAGAATGTTTTATTTAAGTTCAAAACCAAACACCTCTTTACTCACAACTCCTACTTACCATCAGTCCATAAGATTCACAAAATGAGCAAAACTTCAATCATCTTCCTCATAACCTTTCATCACCCAAACCTCAAACAAGCAATGTGGAATGAGAAACCGAGTTATCCTTTGTCCTAACAATATCGAGTCATCCACCATTTCCATGTTCTCAAAGAAACCAAGAGTCAATATCATCTTCACCAATAACTCCACCTAGTCATCTTCACAAGAAGATTCCACAATGTAACCAAACAAGTGTGTCATCCCCACTATAACCTAACCTATTAAGATTAAACCACCTTTCATGATACATAAACCTATGTTCACCTTTGTGTCGCTCTTTGAAACAAAGAGCAATTGTCATATCCATACTCTCATTAACATATTTGTCTATGTCGTCAAAAGTCAAGTGAATTTCATTATGATATGCGTCTCTTCCACTCTCTAGCAAGTGAAGAACACAAAGAAGATATCCAAGCTTTAAGTGTTGTCAAACAATCACCACCTCATTTCACATATCCACTCTCGGTCGTCACCCATACTTTACCACCATTCACCACATTGTTAAAACAAATGAAAAACGTCATTGAAACATCACTTGCATTACAAAACATTTTTAAGCATCAAAATGAGTCAAGTCAACCGCACCTCCACATTGTTTTCATATAGGCACACACTAGAACATACACATTACAATAGTCATTTACTTAAATGTGAAACTTTGATTTTCTAGGAATCATCATGCCTCCTCTAACTCACTACGACCACAAGGACACCATCAAGTACCTACCCAAACACCACAAAACCAAAGGTCTCACTCAAACTCAAATTGTTGTCTTCAAAGCCTTAGAAAAATGATATGTCCCTAAGGGTAGAACCATTGATCCATCCTTCTTAGAAGGTACAAACCTATACACGGAATTTGCCACAATCAACTTTGAGTATCTCTTAGAAATCGACGAGCCTATTTGTTCTAGGTTCATTTTAGAATTATATGCATCCGTCACCCTCTCCAAGGATGAGTACGGTCGCATGTCTATTAACTTTAGGGATAGTAGTCATTAATACTCCTTCACTCTCGAGGAGTCTGCTCAAATCCTAGGTGTCTCAAACCATGGTACTTCCCTCTCAACTCTTGACACATTCTTTGACCGCATCTATCCCTATGATACCCCTCTTGTGTCCAAAAATGAACTACGTGACCACCTCTTCATTAGGACCACCAACACTAGGAGAACTAGAACCGGAAATGAGGTCATCTAGGACCCATATGGTATGGAATTCAATGAACTCAAACCCCAAATTCAAGAAATGGGAAGAACTCCTTAGAGCCAATGTCATTAGCACCATAGGAAACCGTGATCACATCAATGTTTGTCTTTGCTACATGCTCTACTCCTTCTTCATTAGGCAACCCTTCAACCTTGCCTACTTCATGACCAAGAGAATGGCCGACATTCCCGTGCAAGGCACAACGGCTAAGCCGTATGGAATGCTCTTGACCCGTCTCTTTGGGTTCATCTCTCCCATTCCATCAACTCCTAGAGGTCTTCACCTAGACTACTCTATCATTCCACACACATTTGTCCCACTAAGTGATAGGAGAGTCTACAAATCCCAAGGAAAACATTTTCCAACTCTAGGCTTTGCCCAACTCTAGGCTCCCACCTCTAGAATACATTTTCCAACTTTCGGATATTCCAAATGAGTCGGCGGAGTTCAAGCAAACAAAGGGGATGTTCAAAAACATCGAGAGATTTCTTGAAATGCTCAAGAAGAAGATTGACCGTCTATGAGAGCGGGTGTGTAGGAGTGTTTGGCACTAGGTGCTATTTGAACGATTTGGTCATTTAAACATTACGTGTTATGTATTTGTGAGTTAGTAGGATATTTGATACTATTTGGAACCTGTAGGAACTAACAATGACGCAGGAAGACAACATTTGGCATGTTGTCAAATCTTCAAGTTTATGATAATTTCACTAAGTATAGTGAAATTCGTTAGCCCCTGGTCAAAGTCCTAAGAGATGAATGTCTATATGTCTAATCTTTGCGTTTCCTAATCAGTCATATAATAAATTTTCATTTCCAAGAGTTTTCGAAAATTTTGAAAATCGTTTCGCGGGTCAAAAACGCGGACCGCCACTTTTTGCAGCACTGGCGGATCTGGCGGTACCCAAAATTGGGTTCCGCCGGTGTATTTTCTGGGTAAATCCAGAATTGGCTCAACGGACCAGGCGGATCCCAAATCAGGGTTCCGCCTGTGTATTCTGAAGGTTCCGCCAGTCACCTGCAGAAAATTTTTGTCATTTTTCTTAAGTTCATAACTTGTAAAGTGTCAAACCATTATCCTAAGTGAGAAACATCTTCCATTAACTCAAATAACCATATTAGAACAACTCTCACTCACTAAAACAATTAGGAAGCCACTTTCCTCCAAAAATTCAAATTCAAACATAACTAACCCAAGGAACCCTTTTAAAGGATCCTTCAAACCATTGAAACATTTTCAACCAAATCACATCCCATGATCACAAAGCATTGAGTGCATATGTTGATCTTTCACTCCATCCTATTCCATTGAATTAACATCAAATGATGTGACATGGTCATGAAAATCATTTGAAACCCCATTCTTTGAATGGTAGAACATCAAATCCAAACACCCATTTCAACACCTTTTCAACCTTATAAATTTGAAAGTTTTGCAACAATTCAAATCACACCATAACCATCAAAATCCTTCTCAAAAACCACTAGGATTAGTGTCAAACCTTGTTGCTTCAACAAAACCATCAAGTCAAGCTCATCATCTTCAAGTGATGCTTCGCTTAACATTTCTTCACCTATCCAAGATTTCCTTAACCGCACTACCTCAACACCATCCTCAACACATTTCAATACCAATGTGATCACTATTCAAGATTTGCTTAATCTTGCTACTTCAACACTTACACCAATGGAACTTTTCCATACACCACCAACATCACCACATCCACTATTGGAAACTTTTAAAAACCTATCACCTAAACCATCAAGCCCTCCATCATTGTCACTCTTTGACACCATTGCCGAAATGGAAACCCATCAACAACCAATATTTCAACCAAACGAGTCATTGGATGATGCACCTCATCCACCGTCATTGCTTGAGAGTTTGGCCTACCTTTATGCTAAATCCTCAATTTTTCCAAATGATCAAGGTCATACACACCTACAATCATTTGTGTTTTACCCCATTCACAAAAACCTTCATGGTAACCATTTACAAATAACCAAGCCTACACCATTTTGTTCAAACAACAACCACCACAACAACAATAACTACCACCACCACAAGAACCTTTCCAACACTTTGAATCTCTATTTTCTTCGTATAAGAAAATAAAAGCATCTCAATGATCTTCCACCAAGACCAACAACAACCACCACCTTTCACAAATGAATAACCAAGGTCATTGCTAAACCAAAATGAGTCTTTCGACCACAACCAACCACCACAACAAGAGTATCATCACCCAAAACCATTGTTGTTTCACCCTATCCAATAAAATGAGGTTTATCCTAAACCACATTGTGGAACGTCTCAAGTTTAGAGTCTCCAAAATGAAACAAAACCGTTTCTTTTGGAAAATGTTTCCCATTTAAACCAACAAACCAAAACCCGTGTCACCCTCTCAACCTTCAAAATAAAGTCCGCTACAACCACAACCCACATTTTCTTCCTTAAACAACCTTAGCCTTGTTTTTTGAAAATGTTTCTCACAAAGGAAAATGATGATTTCTTTGTAGCTTTTTATGGTCGTAGCTTATTTGTAGCTTTTTCTTTATTTCTAGAGGTAGGATAGTGTAACCAAAATTCTTGTCTTTGACTTTTTAAGAAGTCTAAATTTTACAATTTAATGAATGTCATTCCACTACAAGGTTTAAATTGTTTGATGACCATTTAGGTATGATGAGTGAACTATATCTTGGTATGGTAACATACATAAACCTTGTGCTTTAGAAACTAACTTTTTTTTTGTAGGTTCATTATCCATGTCTTCCTTCCTTGAAACTCCATTTAGGGGAGTAACATTCAAGGGGGAGCATGAGTCTTGCTTTATTCCGCTTCACAACTCTTAGTTGTGTTTTTAAACATGAAATGCTTTCATGACTTATCTTGTGCGGAAACTAACTTTTCTTTTGTAGGTTCAAAATCCATGTTTCCTCTCTTGGCACTCCATTTAGGGGGAGTATCAATCAAGGGGGAGCATGCCTATAATTCCGCTTCGCTACTCTTCTTTTTGTTTCAACAAAAAGGGGGAGAATTTATATGAAACTTGCTCTATTATTTTAAACTTCCGCGTAGCTAACTCTTTGCAAAAACAAGTTTCATTACTAACTTTATAAGACTTAACACTAAATCTTATGAATTACTTTTAAATAAAGTTTATGTTTTGTCATCAACAAAAAGGGGGAGATTGTTAATACAAATATCGCCTAAAAACGTTATTTATATTTTACGATCTTTGATAAGTTTTGTTAATAACAAAGTATGAACTTTAGCTAAAAGTAAATTATCACTTTGAGTGTTTAAGTCTTGTTTAACTAATGTTTACATTTTCTTTTAAACTAAACATTGGTTTTATTTCTTAAATTAGAAATAGTCACATCACATTTATGGCAAGTTTTGTCATTATGTATTTATGGCAAGTTATGTGTTTGACTTGCTTTCATGTTGCTTGCAAGTATCATGTTTGACTTACTTTAACTGATGTGACATTGTTTGGTTGCTAGAAGTTATGAGACAAGACATTGTTTGGTTTGGGAAGTTATTGCAAAAACCTACTGCAGTCCCGGCGGTACCCTGGGGGTACACGGGCGGAACCCATCTGAGGGTTCCGCCTGATCCGCCAGACTGCAGAATAGTTTGCTATAAATACCAAACCATTTGTTTGTTTTGTGTAACCCTTTAGGACATATATTCACATACTCTCTCAACTAACTCAGTAACCTTTTGATTTGTGATTCTCTTATGTAGCAAGGGACTTCACAAGATCATTCAAGAAGTTACAAGATTCAACTCTAAAGTTGCAAGTCTTGGTAGCTTGGTCATGTATAAGCTTTGGTAGTTTATACTTCATGTGTGTCTTGTATGTAGAAGTTATAGGTTAGTATTTTAGGCCTCAAAATACAAAGAGTGTTGGGAGTTGTTGTACCCTAGTAAAAGAACTAACGGGAGTGGTTGTACCCTTGGTAAAGAACTCGACATCTAGCTTTGTGTCGGTAAAAGTATAAGCGACGTACGGGAGTGGTTGAACCCATGTAAAAGAACTCGACATTTAGCTTAGTGTCGGTAAAAGTGTAAGCGACGAATGGGAGTGGTTGTACCCTTGTAAAAGAACTCGACATCTAGCTTAGTGTCGGTAAAAGTGTAAGCGACGTTGTAAAGGTTTTCTCCGCCGGTGAAAGGAGCTTGTTGATTAGTGTTTATAACTCTCGAGTTGGAAACTCGGGGCGTGGATATAGGGCAAGGAAAAAGAGTCCTTGTAGCCGAACCACGATAAACTATCGTGTTGTGGTTTGATTGTTTCTTTCTCTATCTTTGCTTATTATATGTTGTTGTTTAGTTAGAATTGTTGATCACATATAAAGCTTTTCAAAGAACCAAAACAAGTAATATTGTTCTTATATCTTTCAACATAAGTAAAGCTTTTCAAAGAACTAAACAAGCAAAGTTAGAATCATTACAAGTAAAGCTTTTCAAAGTATAAAACAAGTTAAGTTAGAATGGTTATCTACATGTAAAGTCTTTTCAAAGAATCAAACATATTAAGTTGTGTTTATATCTTCAACCAAATGTCATGTTCTCAAAGATTATTTAAGCAAATAAGAATCGAAAAAGCGGTAAACTATTCAACCCCCCTTCTAGTTTTCCACAGATCATACCCTAGATAGTGTAGGTTCCAAACCATTCTTGAGGAATCTGCGGATGTTCCTGTTGAGTTCGTGATATTGGTATTATCTACCAGGTGTTATCTAATTCATGGCAAGTGGGAATGGAAAAAGAAAATGACAATGGTGGTACTCTAGATGATGAGAATACAATTGATGACGATAAGATGGTTGGATCGAATATACTCTGATCAAACTACTTTTGTAGCTTTGTAAAAGTTTAATAATATTAAGTAAACTTAACACTATTAATATTGAAACATTGTTTAACCTTGTAAAGTATGCGGAATCTACTTAAAACAAAGCTTAAGAAGAACTTTTATATTAACCAAACTTTGAACCTGCTTTGTTACACAGATTCAATAACAATCCCTAACTAATATCGACTTTTAACAACTCTAAAACTTCTATCGACTAATACCTCTTAAGGCTCTTTATATAGATAACCTTAAGTCGGTTTACAACATATAACTTGAATGATAAGTCATTATCCCTAACTAATTCTAGAATATTCGTTCAATATTACACATTAATCCTTAGCTAATATTGTACATAAGTCCTTGTTTCCTTCGAAGTACTTTAAACATTCTTCAGTAAATAACAGTACTTTGACTTTTATCTTCAGCAGTACTTTGACTTTATTCTTCATGCATCAGTACTTTGACATACAGAAGTACGTTGATCTTTTATATCCCAACAAAGATCCTAGTGGTGAGTTAGGAGATGATGGTGATAATAGTGAATGGAATACTATCCTCTTTCAAGTTATCTCGCGACATCTAAGAGGTAAAACTGAAGTACACATTTTGGGACGACCAATAGTGTAATAAGTAGTTGATGGTGGTGGTGGTACCTGAGTAGTGAGTGCTCTACTAGTGAAGGAAAGAAAACATACCATCTTCCTTGCAATAAGCATCATAATAAGTCCATTAAGATTAAGTCTGAATACACTACCAAACCGCATTTTATGTATGGGCTGAATGATAGGAAAACCCTGTTCCTATGACAAATCAATGGTGCTAATGGTGATGTAAGTGCAACTGGTGGTATAATGGTAGTGGAAGATGACAAGGCATCTTCAATGTCGGAATCCGGTAAAAGGATGACAAGGTGGTATCTAAAGACATGTCACTTGTGAACCAGGTCAATAAAATTATATATATGTATATATATATATATGTCACTTGTGAACCAGGTCAATAAAATTATATATATATATATATATATATATATAAATAAAAGTATGGGTATAAATAGCTTGCACCGTGTGCGCATGAAATAACATATGTAGTAAATATGCACTTATGCTGAAATGATGAGATGCTATGATGATGTGGTTATAGTTTAGGGTCCAAGATACATCCTAGTTCGCTATAACCTTAGCTCTGATGCCAATCTGTCACACCCCCAAAATACCTGAATGGCAGCGGAATGGAATACCTGGGGGTGACTGCCATAGCATCACAATTCAGTCATATTGAACAACCTAAAATGTCATTTAGAAAATACAACGTTTGATCATTAAAACATTCAGAGCTTACAAAACATAGGTCCCAAAAGGTGTTGCAAGTTTATGAAAAAAATAAGTCATGCTAGATCAAACGTTTCATAAGTGCAGAAAATATTGTGAGACGCGTCGACCCCGCGACTCCATGAAGATCCAAATGCATGCAACATGAGCTACCTTAATAACCTGAAAATACATTGCTAAAACGGTCAACATAAAGTTGGTGAATAATCATAGGTTTATAAGTTAAATCGGATGTACAATAGTCATAAGTAAAAAGTAAAGTAATAAGAATTCAGTAATAAAATTTACATTAGCTCTTAAGCTCATGACCCCGAAGCTAGACGCAATTAAATTGGCCCTAAATGAGTGTTTACCAGACACTCTAAATATATTAGACATGAAATGCATCCGTAATCCCGTTGGAGCAACCCAAACACGGATGGAGGAGTCACCCTCAATAGATCTATTCACTCACTCTCGCTTGTAGATTAATTAACGGTCCATGATAATAAAGGGGACTTGTCGTGACGTGGTAATAAGGCAACTTAAGCAATGTAAGGAATTTAATGCTTTGACATGTACAAAAATAAGTGATGCAATGTATTCTCCCCCGTGGGATTTGAAATCAAAATATTGAATTAAAAACGGGGCTATGAAAACTCACTTGAAGTGATGATACTATGACGTGAAATGATAGGGACAATAAGGCGCGAATATTTGCCGCAACCTAATATAAGTAATAACGATCTACTTTAGATCATGATGTGATGTAATGAATGCACATGCAGATGATGCCTATACTACTCATAACTTGGAAATACTAGTTATTGTCAAAATAAAATATTTTCCATACTTAGGAAAAATAAGTCTAACTAGACTTATAAAAACTAGTCGTAATATATCGTATATAAAACGTTAGTGTTATATTCATTGCCTTGAAAACCTTGAAATAACGTCTAGTAGTCGTATAAATAAGCCTTGGGTCATACGTACTTCATTAGTTAAGAATATATCTCTTGAACAATAAATTTAGAAAATATAGTATTTAGCACGTAGTTTTATTATTTCTATTAGTGACTACTAATATATATATATATATATATATATATATATATATATATATATATATATAGTTTAGACCATTTTAAAACGTGTATATCTTTGTCGTTTTAAGTTCATTTTCCTCGTTCTTTATATCCACGGATTCGTCTTAGTATGTTCTAATATATTTTTGATAGCTCGACTTCTCTAGGTTACGTCTAATGCCTCGGTTTGTTCGATGAAAATCGTCCAACAGCATGAATATTTTCAGAAAAATAGTTTTCGTCGTTACACTTGCAAAAATCATATCTCCTTCGTTATAAACTCGTTTTAATCCGTTCTTTCGCCAAAAGTTTCGTTTTTGAAAGTAGTTTCTAAATCTTTGGTTAAAAATTTTCCCTGAGTTCCTGAGTTTTTCAGGTTTGGCGTTTTGGGACAGTAGGTTCCTAGATAAGTTCTAAACTCATTTCTAATGTTCCAAACTAGTTTGTAATCCACCCAAATCACTTCCAATCACCACAAATCTAGTCTATTCCTACCATACACCTTTTTAAGGTGTCATGGGTTCTTAAACAACATCATCCAAGTAGATCTACCAAGGGTTTCCATTTCTAGAGTTTCAAAGATATATATATATATATATATATATATATATATATATATATATATATATATATATATATATATATATATATATATATATATATATATATATATATAAATGAGTGGTATAAACTAACTTATGCATGTAATCTTGTATAGAAATCATATGATCATAAAAATAACTTGAAGAAATTATGAGAAAGAGTTTGACAACTTACTTTGAAAGATTATGGAGCTTGGATGAGTAAAACCTAAGAAACCTTGAGTTTTTATTTCAAAACTCTAACAAGGATCATCAAATAAACTTAAATATAACTTGATCTTGGAAAAATAGTGGATTTTGCTTCTGTTTTGATTTTGGGTCGTGGGTTTTGAGAGGAGAGGAAGAAAAATTGGGTTTTGCTTGTTAAAGTGATAAGATTTGAAGTTTTTAGATAAATATCTAGATCTTGATAGTATAATGGTAAATAATTGATCAATTAGAAGTAACCGTGTTATTAGTATATAGGGGGGGGGGGGGCACATGTGGTTAATGAAGAGTGTTGGAGAAGCTTGGGGTTAAAATGTAGTTATTATGTGTTTTAGTTTTAGATATTTTGTTATCGGGTACCGAGTTAACTAAAAATAAATCGTGACGAGTTGAAATAGAATATAACGAATTTAATTGGGACATAATGTAGTCATAAAAGTGATAAAAATATGTTGGGTACAATTATTGAGTGTTTGGACAATTATTATTAAGTTTTCACGAAAACCGTCGTAATTATAATAAACTTACGTTATATATTAAATAAATTTCCAAAATACCGGGTAAATGGATTTTATAATCTTTGTGATATTGTAAGGAGTTTAAAAATATATCGGGACCATTGTGGAGATTGTCGAATATGTTAGTCACATTTATTAATCGTATGTTAACGTTTGTTTAAAAATAAATATACGTAAAACGTTAAATATATCAAAAATATTAATTCGAATATTCTAAGAGTGGTATAGTATGCAAATGCTATTATGATGAAATGTACACTATTTCTAGTCCGTATGAAATGTCCCTACTGATAAAGCATGAATTCGCACCTGAACCAATTCGGTTACGCGAATTTAAATATCCGTAAACTAAATTTACGATAAAATGAGCAATGCACGTGAATAGTGTTTTTCTCCCGGAAATGAATAGTGTTTTGTGAATAGTAATATTTTTGAACGCTTCTCAGAATATCAAACTGACCTAAAAAATGATGAATAGTGATATATGAATAGTAAATTGTCGAAGTTCGGAAAATGACCTGAAATGGTGAGTTGTGACAGCGGCGCCAAAAACTTGATGCGAGATATTGCAACCTCACAAGGAGTTTTACTTCTCGAGGGATCTCAAGAAGTTTTGCAATCCTCCAGGCAGTGTACCTAACCGTTATAATGTAGTATAGGTAAATCTGGAGGATTGATCGTTCTCTAGGGGAATAGTGTTGTTAGGTTGAAGTGTATATCGAGATAAATCCAAAGTGAGGGATCATTCTTTTTGTGTTTTTATATTTTTTAGAAAGCAATAAATATCTCAGTTTTGAAAGGAAGGGCGGAATTAGTTGTTAAGCAATTAACCCAAAAACTACTTATAAACTAAAATTAAACTAATGACAATAAAACTATATGTGGTGAACTCTTATAATGGAAAAAATGTGTTCACTTAGATTTACTTACTCCCTAGTTATCTCCTATTGATTCATTGAATTGTCACGTCCTTGTTTTATTTGAAGTGTTGTATTCCTTAGTACCGGTTGTTGGGGTGTGCTACATTCCCCAACTCTATGAATATTAATTTCACCTAAAACCTTAAAGTCTATTGAGAATTATAGGATCATTAACCTTAATTCATACAATAAATACAATGAGAAAAACCAATAGTGCACACTACGGTTGCATTTTCTAAGACGTTCAAGCTAGTTACATATAAGAAGTCAGCCAGTTTTCTTAGCCTATCGCGAGGCAATCAACTAAACAAGAGACAACAAATCAATGATCAATAACTAGATTTTATTGGATCTAAGCAAACACTAATAAACTTAAACTAACATGTTAAATTAAAGAAAAGATAAACAATTAATCAAACAACACATACACATATTGAATGATTATAAATGATAACTTATCTTCAATTGTACATGAAAGAAAAAGGCTGAAAAAGCCTTACAAAAGCTCTGAAATTGGTTAGGGTTTAGTTGCCCAAAAGTGTCACACATTACTATGAAAACATTCGAAAGTATATATAGATTTACATGGCTGACGGCATCAGGTTATGGATCCTGACGCCGTCAACTCACCTTGAATTAGGGTTTCATCTGTGAAAATCACCACTCTAACGGCGTCACCAATGGATCTTAGGCCGTCATTTGTATTTTCTTTATGGGCCGTCTCTTGTTGGATTAAAGAGTAACGCCAATAGCTTCATAACACCTGACGGCATCAAGTTGTAAATGCTCAAAATCTTTTTAAGGCATCTCTTGTTAACTTTACACTAGAAATCCATCTTGAGTTGTAAGGGACGGCGTCACTTGTTAGAATGTGACGCCATCAGACTTCCTTTTCTGACGGTCTTTTCGTGACTTCGTCATTTTCTTCTCTTTTGCGTCAAGTACCTAAAATTCAAAAAGTGCTAAATTCCAGAATTCTCATCCCAAGTACCTAAAATTCAAAAAGAAACGATTTGAGGTAATATTTAATAATATTTTACATGATTTTTGGCTTGAATGACCCCTTTAAAAGGTACCAAGTTAATCCTTATCAGTTCTCCTTTAATATGACAATGCCTTGATTCATTTTTTCTATTGGCATTTTCCCATATGCAAAATCATATGAAATACTAAATGGTTGAAAGAATACTATATTTGGATGTTGTTATCTATATATCATGGATCATTTGAACCAACTACTTTGAATATATCCTTTTCACGAAACCATGAATTGAACTAAGCAACAAAGGGGCATAAAAGATGTTCTATAAGTTTAACCAATATAAATTATTAGTTATGTCATGTGGGAAACTCAAATAGCACTGCGTCAGGAAGACTAGAATACCTTTAAGTTTTTGAAAGTATACTAATAGCTTATCTTGATGGTTTCTAGTTCTTAAGGATATTGTAGAACCGTAGAGGGAAGGGGGGGAGGGGTGAATACGGTCTCTTCGGTTTTTTGAGTGTTAAAAAAAAACTTTAATCCTCAAAGGGTACCAAGTGGTTTACACAACAACAACAACCACGATTACAATCACAACCAAAGTATATAAAGCAAGTAAAGAGACACCACTATATATACTGCTTCGGGATGAGAGGTCTATACCATCCGTACGTTCAGTTGCGAATCCACGACACTATACTATTCACTAAGTATAATATTTTCGGTGGACTACAAATTGTTACAACTTCACTCCACCAATATGCACAAAGATCGGTGCTCACTAAGAAGATATACTCCCAAACGGTATTCCGCCCTCGAAAACCACCCTCATGTACTCGTGATTCGACAAAGACCACAAAGACCGCTAAGACTTCCCATCGGAAGTATCAAACCCCAACTAGATCCCCAATGATCTAGGCTTGGTCACCTCAACACAAGACTTCCCTTACAACCACATCGAATTAATAAATGTTTGATTGTTTAATTAAGCCCTAACCTAACCTAGAGACTCGATTGTAATAGAAAGGGTATAGATTAGAAGACCCTCGACATAATCACAAGAGTGGATTAGGTTCTTGTGATTCTTCCCTTGCAAGGATATGTTTTCTTTCAAAGATGTTATGTGAAAGATTAAGAACATAAGAAAGAATCAAAGGATTGAGAGAAGAGAAATAAGAGAGAAAGAAATAATGGCAAGGGGTGAGGAATACAAGAGCGAAGGTGGGGTATTTATAGGCCAAGACATAAAATGAGAAAAAGACATCAGAGTCTGGCGTGCTGCTGTTGTGTCGGAGCGCCAGTGACGCGCCAGGATGTCTGGTCTATTCTCTTTTGGGTTTTGGTCTTTTAAATACCCAACCTTTCTAAACCCCCAATTGTACTTCACACATTTAGACCTTTACATTATTCATCCTCAAGGTCTACCAACTCAAATAGCCAATTTGTAAAAATGATTTGTGAAGTGTTTAAGTGAAACCAATTATCAAAGAGAGAAGAATAGAAGGGATAATTTGATAAGGGTAGTTTGGGTATTCCTCACATGGCATAGAAAAGAGATAAAGAATATGCCATGTGATATTCATTTGCTTGGAAAGGAAGTGTGTATGTTAGAGATAGAGAGAGGGGGAAGAATTTGAATTTGAAATTTAAATATGTAAGAGGGAAGTGAGAGAGTGAGGTTAGGTTGAGAATAAATCATGGTTGAGTTAGATGAGTAAGCATAATTTAGTGAAAAGAGAATATCCAAGGGAATATCCTATGCTTAGAGAGAAAGGGGAGATGAAAGGTTGAGATGAGTTTAGATGAGTTGGAAGTGATGTGATGGAAAGGAGCCTTGGTTTGAAATTCAAATTTGAAATATAGTTATTGGAGTGTGAGAACTGCTGGGTGCGACATATTCATGGACTGGCAAAGCGAACTCTCAATTTGATCAGGAGAGCCTAGAGAGCTCTCTATCTTAGCAGTTGTTGCTATACTATATAATAGTTGTTCAAGCAGTTGTAGCATTTCTCCTACCCGTTGTCCCCCTTTCTTGGCCCTTCCTTTAAGGGGTTGTTGTGTAAGACGTGAATAACACCCAAACCCGGGGATTGGCATTCCATTGCTGTCATTTTATATGTATATGGTTACAATTATCTCCGCTCCCAATGTGACAATTCCGAATCCGCTTTGTCTATGAACAAGGAAGCTATAAGTAATGCAACTATGAATCTCATGGAGAGTTCAATCCGAATTTGATACCGGAATATTCGGTTTGATAACCTGCTACTAATTCTTCTTCTGCTTCTGGTAAATCAAATCCGCTGACCCGAAGTGATTTAGAAAGATTCTTCTTTATCGATGGTGATCGGTCATACAGCGCCCTTGACTAAACTAATCTAATAGAAAGTCAAGGGGCTTGAAAGCTTACCTGATTATTAGAGAAAGGTTTGGAACCCAAGTTTTGGAGTTACTCCATCTCCAACGATCAAAAGGCGGAAATCTTTGGAATATTCTGAACCATTTCTTTCTTCCCCGTCGACCACGACGACAGAAACGACGCAAAAAATCCAGACCCGGAAAGGGGAAGGGCTAGTGGTGGGTATTTGGTAAAGTTGGGCCGATCGGGTGTCTTCATCCTGCTTTCTTTCCTTTATAAGACTAGAAGAGATAGAAGGCTCTCCTGTCTTTGCCCAATTTGCTCTGGCCCCGGGTCCTTCCTTTCTATTCCTCGGTAAGTGGACCGTAGGAGCATGGGGGCCCGGGAAAGCAGGAAGGCAGTGTCCTTGTGTTACTGTCTCAGTTGGAGATGGGATTGCACGTGTTTATGGGTTGAACGAGATTCAAGCTGGAGAAATGGTTTGCTTACTGGCTTCATATAATTCAGAAAACACCAGTTTTCCAAAGGAAGGAGTTTAGAGGCCTTATAGTAGCACAAACTTCTTTTTCTTTCTAGGTCATGCGAAGGGGGCCAGTCCAAGATTGTACTGTTCCTCTACAGTTAAGCATTGAATCTTGTCCAAGCCTCAAACGGATCCTGACAATACTAGGAAATATGGTCCGAAGAATCTCGATAGTAGTTCCATGAACAATCCTTTGCGGGATTGGACCCCAGACGCAGGAGCCGCCAGCCGGATCGACCAACAAATGATAGGCCACAGGGATGGGCTCATTCAACAAATGATAGGCCATAGCATTCTGACACACTCCTGATCATCTAGAAGCCCTTTGATTTGACTCAAATACCCTTAATTGTGGTTAATTTTGAGGGACGGGTATTAGGGTTCTTGTGATTATTTTCCCTGGGTAAAAGAGGGGTGAAATTGGAGTGCGGGAGGGTAAATTATATAATAATTGTTTTGACTTTGGTTGACCTTGACCCTGGTGTGGGGTGTTGACCATAGTGGACTGGGCTTGGGATGGTTGGGCTTTGGGATTGGGTATTGGATTTGTTAAATGGATTTGGTTGACTTGATTAACTTGGTTTGGTTGCACATTACGATTCTGCACATTTTAAGACTACCCGTACCCTTAAAACATTGAGGACAATGTTTCACTTTAGTCTGGGGGGGGGGGGGGTGAATCTTCGATTCGATTTGACCTGGCACCTTCGTCTAAGCTGTTAACTTACACAACTCCGTTTTTCCACCAAAATTTAAAATTTTTGTCACCTTTTTATATTAAAAAAAATAATAATAATAAAAAAAATGATGATATATGGTATTATAATAAAAAGATTTGACACCTTGTTTTGACTTTCCTACCTGCGAGAGTAGAAATAAATGTTCTGACTTGACCGGGCGTGTTGAGCCCTAGCTCGTCTCCCTTAACCAATATAATCAAAAGATTATGGCTAAGCATCCGCGGATCTCATTACTTGGGATTTTAAATTTGTGGAGATCGAGGAATGATAGAGTTTATTTAGAAGTTTCGTGCTAAACGTGGAGTAGTTGGATCTCTTTAGAGCCCACGAAAGGTACTTGTTGCCTCCTTGTTCCCACAAGATTTCACACCAATAAAAATAGATCTCTAGGTTTAATTAAGTGTATGGGGTTTGGGAAATACTTAGTTTCTCGTTCCTAAGAAAATCTCTGCATATGGGGGTTTGGTACACATAGGGGTACTGCCAGTGTTACGGTGAAATAGACTATTGCATCTTGCTGGTTCGCAGCCGATGTTGTGATCTTAGTAAAGGCCGTAGGACTCGGGGTTTGGCATATGATTATGAATATCAATAATAATAATCCAAAGCCAATAATAAGGCAGAGGAATCCAAAGCTATAAAAAGCAGCGGATATAAATCCAAGGTCATAATAAAGCTCTTACATCTTGGCGGCTCATAAACCGTTGTTGTAATTGAAATAAAGGACTAAGGATCAAATATTATTAAAGTACTTGTAATTATGCAAAAATGCCAAGCTTCGACTCCGGGGGTTTCCCTAATAAAAAGCTTCCGTCTCGGGTCTCAAACATGGGATGTTTCGGCTGTAAATAAAAAGGGGGCCCTCAAAATCGTGTTAAATCAGAGACCTTCATGTGGACCCGATTTCTGTATGCAGGGGTTTTCGAGGGAAAGTTTGGAAACTACTTAGCGTTCAAATTTTGTGCTCTTATCGGACTAATAACTATCAAAACGAGAAAATATGAAGAAATTCATTTCTCACAAAATTAAAATCTTGAGATACCAAACTTAGGAACTGGGAACAAGAAGTAATTACACAAGTAACTTTTGTGGGTAGTGTTAGCATCTAACTTGTGGATAAACAATGATTTCGATTTTACGCTTAGTTTGGGGACTTGTGAAAAATGAAGGATGACGATTTTTATCCGTATGGTCACTTCTCTGTGAGAAGTGTTTCTACTCGTAGACCCTGAAAATTATCGACAGATATGAATTGATAATGAAAGTCAAGCAAACCGTCACATATATAAAAATGAAAAAGTACAAAAAGAGTAGTAGTAGTTATTATTCATGAAAATCGGAAAACGAAGCATTTTTTAGGATAAATGATTTTGAGATCTCTTTTGAACATCAATGCTACTTTACAACGTCAGTAAAGAAAGGTTTTGCAATTATTTATCTCTTAAGCGTGAGGTGATGACATTGCGTGAGGACACGACAATACCTTACTCTGGGGGATTTTGATGTGTGTGAATTTACACACCTTTTATTTGACCAAAACCGGACTAGAAAGACCAAAAACATATTAAAAATGCCAAATATTTGCTTGTTTTTTGTGTTTGTAATTTTGCAGGTACGGATACTATGAAAAATGAGAAAAATTGAAAGAAAAACGGCAAAAACGAGCAGTTTTCCTGAGGGAGGAGTTTAGAGGCCTTATAGTAGCACGAACTTCTTTTTCTTTCTAGGTCATGCAAAGGGGGCCAGTCCAAGATCGCACTGTTCCTCTACAGTTAAGCGTTGAATCTTGTCCAAGCCTCAAACGAATCCTGACAATACTAGGAAATATGGTCCGAAGAATCTCGATAGTAGTTCCATGAACAATCCTTTGCGGGATTGGACCCCAGATACAGGAGCCGCCAGCCGGATCGACCAACAAATGATAGGCCATAGGGATGGGCTCATTCGACTAATTAGTGATCCCTGGGCATGAATGGCAGGATGCTAACTCGATTCGCCCTTCGCGTAGTTCATTGAACCTTCCAACTTCACTCCGTGGCCTTTGTTAAAGAAGCGTGTCTTAACTAATTCATTTGAACTCATTTTGGCCGAATCTTCTTACTTAATGGTACGACACAATAGTATTATTAGGGTAGAGAGGGTCCTAGAAAGGTTAAGAGTTCTGCACCGGTTGGAGCTCCGTTAGCACCTTAAGGCTGTCTTTATCCTGAGAACCCTAGGGAATATTCAGAGACTCGTCTAATGCTTCTAGGCCCACATTCGGAGACAGAACAAGCTTCTACATAAGGGGCAAAGAGAAGCGCTTTTGCTACTGAGAAAGCGAACGGTCAGCGCGATTCAACAACCGAAGCTACTGGTAGCCCCAAGGGGATAGAATTCAACACCTATCCTCATTCATTGTAACATATTCCCCTAGATTTCCATTTCCAATAAGTCTGGGATAAACTAGAAGACTAACTCCTTCCCCTCCTAGGGCTTCATGACCAATCGGATCCTGACGTACCAGTAGGTACCAGAGGAGATCGCTATGATTATTACTGTATTTGTATTTATCAGGAAAATGGGGTGTTGCCCAAACTTCCTGGTAGCGCGGGGTCCCACCGGTCCTTTCCTGAACTTGTGAGAACACTCTAAGAATATGCCAGCCTGCCTTCATTCAAATTTAAAACTTGTCGTCTACTTGAGGGAAATGTTTGGAACAATGATGTTGGTAGATTCTTCCATAAGTTTCTATTTGTTCTTCGCCGCTTTGGGTTGTGGGGCGGGGAGCTGGGCAGAAGGAAAAGAGGCTCCTAGGGTTTACGAGGTCTGTCGACAGTAGCACGTCCCTTTTAAAAAGTTGAGATCACACTTTCAGTTCTTGCCCTTGCTTATAGTCGAGCCTCTCGGTCTATCATTATACCCCGAGATGTAGAAAGAATTACCTAAAAAGTAGTATTCATGCCATGCCTATTATCCAGTGCTAGAAGCTTTGCCAGAAGCAAGCAAGACTTGGTGGCAACAACCAGAATTAAATATTATTTAATCGTGGAAATGCCGAGTTTAATGTCCTCGCAAGAAGCTTCCTGAGGTTCCAAGAGTGGCTCCTCAGGGGCTGCCGCCTCGTTTAAATCTGGGAGTGGAAATGCCATGTCAGGCGCACCTATCAGAATCGGAACAGACCAATTACCTCGTCACTGGGCGTTGTCACTGATGCCCTGTTATCTCAGGACACTCTGCCAAGTTCTTCCTTGTTGACCGGCCTTTTTGGTTTTTCTTCCTCACTCTCGAATATGTGAACTTGGTTTGTTCAATTCTTGGCGAAATCAGCCTTCCTGAATTGGAAGAGCAAGAACAAGTCTCTCCATTTTTTGGGAGAGCAAAATCTTTCATTTGTCTATCATTATAGACAATCCGAACTATATTATCTATGGAATCGCCAAGCCACAAGCAAGGGGAAGAATAGTAGGAAGCAGATAGAAGCCAGTTCGCCTCAGAACGCTTTTTAAAGGATTACGCGGTACGATTAGATCGAATAAGCCCTTCTGGAATAAATACTCAGCCGCTTGTGAACCTTCGGGTACTGTTTTAACCATTTTGTTACTTCTCGCCGTAGGTCTGTTTTTATGACAAAGGCTTGCGAAATTAAGTAGGGCCTTTTGAATTGAATCTTAAGTAGTCTATCAGTCTTTTTTTAATAAAAAAAAAGAATCCAGATATCTCCGAGAAACTACACTAAAGGGAACTGTTAAGTACAGACGATGCCTAGAAATGATAGTAACACCTGGTAGATAGGGATCACATAAAAACTTCATTCGAGGAATGGGCTAGACCGGGTCATTTCTCAAGAACAATAGCGAAAGGCCCCGAAACTACCACTTGGATCTAGAACCTACATGTTGATGCTCACGATTTCGATAGCCATACCAGTGATTTGGAGGAGATCTCTCGAAAAGTATTTAGTGCGCAGGAAGGGCGCGGAAGCTGCCATTTCTAGAATGCAAGCAAGCAACCGAGATCCAATGAAAATTTTCGCGTAGCTTCTGGTCTTTGACATCAAAAAAGAAGGTTGTAATAATGGTCGGCCTTCTAGAAGCTTCGCCAGAAGCGACTAGTCGCTTCCCGAATGCCCCTTTCCTTCGCTACTAGGAGAGTCGCTAGCTTGCTTGCATTCTAGAAACGGTAGCTTCCGCGCCCTTCCATTTTTTTGAAGAAAATGAAAGCTGACTAGCAATCGCTCATTTTTCTTATTAGCATGGGATTGGATGTTAATAATGAAATAAAAACATATATATTAAAAAGAGAAGGGGGCCTCAGGCCCTACTTAGTTGACTGACAATGACAAAGGCTTGCGAAACTAAGTAGGGCCTACTTTACCTTAGAGACCAATGAAATGAGACCAAGAAGCTTTATTAAACAAAAGTTCTTTTAAGACCTTTTGCTTCTGCTTCCCTTACCGGGAGGGCAATCTTCTCTTATGGCCTTCACCTCCCGCCCGGCCCGGAAATAGAGAATCCAGCCCCTTCTGATCCATTCTTTTCTGCAAGCAGGGAGGATCCAGAGCTAAGCCCCCTCCTATTCGAGGCCCACCACTGGCCCTTCCCCTTTGCAGGTCTGGATTTTTTGCGTCATTTCTGTCGTCGTGGTCGACGGGGAAGAAAGAAAAGAAGAATAGTTCTGGCAAATTCTGGGATCCACTATCGCTTCTAGTACGGATGTGCCTCTGCAATCCCCTGCTCCTACCATTGAAACAACTAGGGCTCGGGTCTATCTGCATGTGGCTGGGGTCCCAACAGCGGAGAAGAAGAATAGTTTTGGCAAATTCTGGGATCCACTATCGCTTCTAGTCTTCTTGTGATCTACATGTTAGCTTTCTAAGTCTCATTCAATCCATTTCGTCTTAGGCTCAAGGGAAGGAAAGTTCGAAAACTTCCTCTCGCCAACCCGAGTTCAGTAGGAAAGCCCGAACGAAAGACCAGGAGATTGGATCTAGAAAGCACTTCCATCAGGGTTGACGGCTGTGTGGCCCTCATTCAGCTGGAAGTAGGAAATCAATCCCGGCACGACAAGGAGGGTCCTTTTTAGTGGATGACTCGTCGGGCTGTCGGAGGGGGACTTCTTTGACTTCTTTGAGAAAAAGAACTTGAATAACTTCATTTTTCTGAAGGAGAGAACCGCAAGGGATTAGAGGTTCCAGACATTCTTGAGACTCACTTTCCGATCAAACGGAGCTTCGTTGGCTGGAATAAAAGCCCCAGACCTTCTTTCTTCTCCTGCGGAGCCCTGATAAAGTAACCGGCGGCAAGTTAGTACAGTTCTCCTGCTTGCGCATTTTAGGATTCCATTTCCTAGTACCATTGCCAAAATGAAGTCCTGCTTCCATCATCTCTTCTAACTTAATGTTCCTCCGCTTCGGCTCAACCACCTACCTAACCTCTTAGAAAAGATCCGATAGATAGCAGCTACCTAACTTTTAAGCCCTTCACCAATCAAGGTCTTTCATCTAGTAAGTCCTAGTACTATGTTCTCCAAGATTGACTAACAGAATAGGCAGGCCTTTCCCGGTCCTTTTCTTTTAGTGCTTCGACCCGCAGCGATAGCTTCTAGCTAGTTCAGAATTCTTATTCTTACGAAGCAAATTGCATTTCCTATTGATTTGTCCCCTGGAACCTTCTTTTTTGATGTCAAAGACCAGAAGCTACGCGAAAATTTTCATTGGATCTCGGTTGTTCTTAACAGCGATGGCTATTCATTTAAGTCTTCGGGTAGCACCACTAGACCTTCAACAAGGCAGAACTTTCGAGATGCTTCCTTGCGAAAGCCAACGGAGTCTGTACTGTAACTCAACCTTCTCATCCATGGAAGCCCCTATCGACCTCAGTCTTGTTTTTTGCTAGCAGTGATGGATGCAATTTATCAAGTATTGAATAAGGTCTTTGCTGGCATATTCTTAGAGTTTTCTCACAGGTTCAGGAAAGGAAGAGGGACTCAGACATTCTTTGCGCAGAGTTCTATCTTTCATTATGGTTATGGAAAGTGAAAGTTCTTTCATTTAGTACGAGATCGCTTCACACCTCGCGGTGCTTACACTTCGTCTTTATTGTTTCACTAGCTAGGATCAAATTGAAATTATCAGATGTCCCTTTCATTATTACAACCTTCTTTTTTGATGTCAAAGACCAGAAGCTACGCGAAAATTTTCACTGGCCCTTCCCCCTTTCCGGGTATGGATTTTTCGCGTCGTTTCTGTCGTCGTGGTCGACGGGGAAGAAAGAAATGAATGAATGTTCTTTTGGGAAATGTAGAACAACCGAGATCCAATGAAGATTTTTGCGTAGCTTCTGGTCTTTGACATAAAAAAAGAATGAACATCGGGATGATACTAGGAAATATGGTCCGAAGAATCTCGATAGTAGTTCCATGAACAATCCTTTGCGGGATTGGATTTTTTTCTTTTTGGAAATGCCATAAAGCGCTCAGGTTCAAATATCCATGGATTCGCTGTTTGCTTACTGGCTTCATATAATTAAAAAAACACCAGTTTTCTCGAAGCTTCTTGTTCATATCTCTCATCAAAAGGTGGTGTAGTATTAGGCACTTCTAGGCCCCTTCCCGGCTACTGGATAACTCCAGTGCTTCGAGTACTACGGACCCTCTGCCATCCATTGCAGTAGAGCCCTTTCATGAGCGGGGGAGGGCTAAGCACAGTTCTTTGAATCAAACGTTGAATGAAATTGATTCTTTTTTTGATATCAAAATAGAAATCGGATAGGATAGATGGATCTATCTTTCTATTTATATATATATGACTAAAAAAAAGGATTTTTATAGTGAAGTAGCGTAGCAAAGAATCCCCAAATCAAGAAAGTGGAAATAGGACTAAAACCCGCGATGCCATAAGGAGTGATCAAACTATACGAGAAAGTTCTACCGCCACAAGTGGCCGAATACTCTCGAAACCAATTCACTTGAGTGAGACAGAAGAAAGTGGAATTTCATGTGTAGGGGTGAAATTCGTAAATATACGAAGGACCGCCAACTATGAAGTACATCAGAAGATGTTACAATAATACGTAGATAACTTTTGGCCACAACTACAACTCAGTAGATAAAGAAGGACTCGATTAGTATGACTCTTTCGCGTCGTTTCTTTCGTTGTGGTCGACGGGGAAGAAAGAAATGAATGAATGTTCTTTTGGGACCATTGCGACAGTTGTTGATACCGAAAAAGTTTCCCTCAGACATCTCGACCGGGAAGTAGCATATCTTTCAATAAAGAAATTCAGAAAAGAAAAAAAGGGTTCATGCGGGGAAATAAATGTGCGGAGAGGAGGGTCTTTCGATCAGCGGGGCATTTCCGTTAAAGGAGATTCGAGAAAAGATGGAATAAGAAGACGTGTTTCCAGAATGAACAAGATACAGGTTAAGAAGGGGGAGTTAGCAAAATTAAACAAGATTGGAATGGGCATAGGTTCGATACGTCCACCTACTAGACTCACCTTTGGCTTTCGTCTCGGTAGGTGTATTATTCTACATTTTCCCAAAAGAACATTCATTCATTTCTTTCTTCCCCGTCAACCACGACGACAGAAACAACGCGAAAAATCCAGACCTGGAAAGGGGAAGGGCCAGTGGTGAGAAGAGGACGGATTATTCACATTTCATTTGATGGTCAGAGTCAAATTGAAAGCTAAGCAGTTGTAATTCTAAAGATTCCCGGGGCGACACAACTCTCTCTAAAGAACTCGGAAAAATAGCCCCGTAACTTCGGGAGAAGGGGTGCCTCCTCACAAAGGGGGTCGCAGTGACCAGGCCCGGGCGACTGTTTACCAAAAACACAGGTCTCCGCAAAGTCGTAAGACCATGTATGGGCATGCCTATTATCCAGTGCTAGAAGCTTCGCCAGAAGCAAGAAAGACGAGGTCGCTCTGCTTCGTAGACAAGGCTCGTTCCGCACTTTACTTACGAGCTCCTGTAGTACACGCTCCTATTTCTCCATGAAAGCTATACTAAGCAATAAAGTACCTCATATTTTTCCCTACGCCTCGTGGTTAACCACTTTTTTAACCGTGAGAGGGAGGTCATTCAGAACCCGCTGGCTCAAGAACGGGGGGTGGCTCCAGAGGTGCTGCCGCAGGCGCCAGCATCGACGGAAGTTGCCCACGCCGCATTCTTCGAAGATTGAGGAACAAGACGAGATCTATTAAGAGAATGATTTATTCTCAAAAAAATAGAACCGTGCGAGAAGGTTTCCCATCACACGGCCCATTTGGTTCGAAAGGCATGGTTTTCAGTATGTCGGTCAATAAGGAAGAACCTGGCAGAGTGTCCTGAGATAACAGGGCATCAGTGATAACGCCCAGTGACGAGAGTGGCGACATACGAGAACCTCGACCAACGAGAGCATAGCTGTTTTGTCTGATTTTACTGAAGGCAAAAAGAGCCTTTAATTGTCCGGCACCTTCGCGCGCATATGTATATTCCGTCGTTAAAGTGCTCCTACCTTTACTGTTGGGAAGGGGACATGATCAATAGAACCTGGCTGGATCCGTGCTGGGAGAGGGGCCCCATTCCTAACAACTTTTGAAAGGTTCGCTCATGCTGGAGGGAGCATCCCCACTTAGTGATCTTATTGAGTCACTTGAAGAGGCAGAGTGATTTTTCGGATCTGATTGGAACAATTGAGAAGTAGGAAGACTTTGGCGAATCATATCATAATATGTAGAATATTTATGTCCCAGCACATAAAATATGAATAATGAAACATGAGGAAGAGGGGAGAGAAACTGTCTTCGTTCGGTTCGGCAGAAGAAAGCCGAGAAAACAAATAGGAAGAGCACTAACTAATTAAGTAAATATATAAAAGCTATCACCACCTCAGATGATTGAAGAAATATCGACTAGAAAAGAAGATACTACTACAAAGACATTAGTGAAAAATCCAGCAAAGACTCGATATGTACAACTTCTTTTCCTCCCGTTGGATAGAGGAAACGAATTTCTATTTAAGAGGATCCTAAGGAAAAGTATTTTATTTCCACCGAGCTAAAATAAAATGTCGATGTCTCTAGTAAACTAAAGACATTCTCAGTAGCAGTAGTGGACGAATCGAGACAATCAAAATACAGGTAGGAATCCGCTTATCTAATGAAAATTTTCGCGTAGCTTCTTGTCTTTGACATCAAAAAAGAAGGTTGTAGTAATGAAAGGGACGTTTGATAATTTCAATTTGATCCTAGCTAGTGGAACAATAAAGACGAAGTGTCTAATTATACTTATGGTCCTTTTTTTCCAAATAGAAAGATACCAAATTCCGAAAGTACTTGCTGCACTTCTTGGGAAAGAAGTCGTCTTGGTATTGGATCCGCTCACTCACTAGTAAATAGCGCAATACTTCTTCATGAATCTCCGCTATTTGAATATGGAACATCATAACAACGAATAGGAATGAAACGGCGATAGTGGATCCCAGAATTTGCTAGAACTATTCTTTTTCTCCGCTGTTGGGACCCCATCCACATGCAGATAGGCCCGAGCCCTAGCTGTTTTAGATGTTGATCCGGAAACAGGAATGGTAGAGGATAATAATAAGAGGGTTCCAAACCTATAGACCCATAAAAGCTCAGCAACCTTAAACAGCCTGCCTGAAGTACCAAAACTCTCTCCCTTATGGCGGTGCTTTGAGAAAGAAGTTACCTTGGCTAATCAAACAGCCTCTGCAATGCCTTATTTCCACCCCTTGCTTGTGGGCAAGAGTCGGGAGGGAAACCGCTTTCGGTACGAGAAGGCGGATATTTATCAAGAAAATGGGGTGTTGCCCAAACTTCCTGGTAGTGCGGGGTCCAAGAATTCCATTTTCCTTCTTGTTCATCAATCGGAAATCAAGAAAAACCGGGCACTAAGTTCATAAAAAAGGGTCTGATGTAGTACCCTACATGAACTATATAAACACTCTTTTTTCTTTAACAAACAACCTATATTCTCCATACTTAATCAGCATTTGATAGATTATCCAACCCCGAGCGGATATGACTTTTGATTTCTTTATCATTTTTCGGATCTGATTGGAACAATTGAGAAGTAGGAAGACTTTGGCGATTCATAATAGGTAGAATATTTATGTCCCAGCACATAAAATCAATTTGATCTACTTTATTTGAAAAAAAGGCTAGCTTTAGTCTAGAACTATACTATCTCATTAAACATTGAATATCCCTAGCCAGTGAAAAAGGAATTTGTCCCGGACATTGTAACACGTGTGTCGCCTAGGGCTCAAAGCTAGCAAAAAGTTCGAGCCTTCGGGATCTCTCTTGAACGGCGGTCTGTCAGTCCTTTTCTTCTGTTGATGGGAATTTCCGGTGGAGCGGTGAAATGCATAGAGATCGGAAAGAACACCAACGGCGAAAGCACTCTTGCTTTAGTCTGACTGGATGTCTTGGCTAAGAAGGGCCTGGAGAAAATGGGCGGGCACGGGCGGTTGGTTCAGGCTCTTCGCTATTGGATAAAACTTGTCGTCTACTTGAAGGAAATGTTTGGAACAATGTTGTTGGCAGATTCTTCCAGTAGTTTGATACGGATTTGGATATCAAAGTGCGGAAGCTACTGTTTCTAGAATGCAAGCAAGCTAGCGACTCTTGCAAGCACCTTTCGAGGAAAGGCAGGGCAAACATCGCTTTCTTCTTCTTGAAAGCTTACCTGATTATTAGATAAAGGTTTGGAACCCTAGTTTTGCAGTTTTCGATCCGGAAGAGACTTGTCAAATTAAAGCGCTTGTCATTCCTTCATTATAACAACCTTCTTTTTTGATGTCAAAGACCAGAAGCTACGCGAAAATTTTCATTGGATATCGGTTGTTCTTAACAGTGATGGCTATTCATTTAAGTCTTCGAGGGGATCCCGTTGGCAACAACCACGGTAGTAGTTGCGGCCAGAGGTGGAATCTTCTAGTTCTTCCTATTTGACCCGAAACCGATCGATCTAGCCATGAGCAGGTTGACCCTCGATTGACATTTATCATTGAATAAGGAATCCTTCCATCAGGCGGAACTCCAGGTTGAGGAGTTACTCGAAATGCTACCGAGGGTCAAAGCTTCTGCTTTGATCCTCCACCGGGTCTTAGCCGACGACACGTGCCTTTGGGGGCTTGCTTGGCTAGAAAGACAGGCACTCCAGAACCCGCCAACGCTCGTGAAAACCCGGGTCGGTCGGTCCTCCATTCATCCGACCGGAGGTGTGGATAACGAGGCCACCTTCACAACCTTCGATCTTAATATGTATTTACTTGAATGATGCTATAAATCTCCATTAAAGTGGTTATTTATTATATTTAATTTATTTTCCCTATATATCCAATTTTCAGCCCAATGAAAAATCAATGAATAATCTGGCATCTACCATAGATTGCGGAACTTTCGAGATGCTTCCTTGCGAAAACTAACAGAGTCTGTATAAGGTATCTTTTTTCTGGGAACATGGTCAACCAGAAATTCTTATGTTCGCGATTCTTCATCCACCGATGCAGAAAATGCCCCCGGGCCCAAATAACTCAATTTTATCCCATGAACTATTTGTGTTCCGCTAGTTGGATAGGCGACTTCTCAATCTTGGAAGAGCATCTTGCAAGGGTTAGAGGTTTCGAAGGAAGCTTCTTTTTAGAATTTCTTGCTACCGGTGGTGAAGAAATCCCAATACACCTAATGCCAAATAGCTGCTAAAAAGCGTTAAACAATAATGGCGCAAAAAAGTGGCTTTTTAATGACCCAACATTTTTGGATTCACTTTCTGAAGATCTCTTCCTTCTCTTCAGGATCGAACATCAATTGCAATGATTCGATAGACGGCTCATCGGGATAGATGTAGATGAAAAAGAACCCCCTTGTAGCCGTTACCCGAATTCGCGCCAGTGTGTCCACACCCCCAAACTGACTTGAATAGTATATCGGGGTCCCCGGCCAGAACCAAACGTGCAAGTTTCTCTGCATGTGGCTCGTCTGTGCATGACTTCGAGAGTCATGATGATATTACGGAGGAACGTCTTTATCAGAATATTTTTGCTTCTCACTTCTTTATCGATGGTGATCGGTCATGGTATCCATAGCGTTGTTTCTTTTTCGGCCAAATCCTGCATCCCACACCCAAAAGGTGCCCCACATAGGTCTTCCCCGAAACCCCCCAGTACCGGACTGAATGGGATTATTACTTTCCCAAAATGCTTTCTGAAAAGAAAGCAGGTCTAAATTGTCTGCTTCAGCTAACCACACGGCGTTCAGTCATTGTGGAGCCACCCATTAATAGTAATAGAACTCTGCGTAAAGAATGTCTGAGTCCCTCTTCCTTTCCTGAACCTGTGAGAACACTCTAAGATTGATAGGAGGAACCAAATGAATTCTGCATCATCAACTTTGGACTGCACACATCACTCCAGCAATGGCACCAAAGAGACTATCGACGGGAGAATCCAGGCTATTCAGGAAGAATCACAACAATTCCTCAATCCTAACGAAGTAGTTCCTCCGGACCCTGTAGCGAGTTGGTTAGGAGGAAAGGAAGCCCCGTCTTTCTTATTTAAAGAGAGTGAAGGTGAGCCAGAAAAGCACCCTGAACTCATAGGGTGAAGGCAAAATAGAAGAGAGCTAAGCATTTTCTGCATCGGTGGATGAAGAATCGCTTCTCGAGCACAGGATAGGTAATTGAGAGATAGAGCTAGCCTCTTCGAGTTTCCAGACACATCGCACTTCCGCTCGGGTCGAGAACATCGGGATGATACTAGGAAATATGGTCCGAAGAATCTCGATAGTAGTTCCATGAACAATCCTTTGCAAAGAAGCTTCGTAACCCTTCTTTAGTTGCTTCTCCTTTTTTCATCAAGGTTGGGGCTGGACCGGATAGTGCATTGCAAATTCAAATCTTTTCTTCTAGCTCCCAAAAAAGAAATTATATGGACTGGATTAAAAGGATCGGTCTAGTGTCGGTCGCACATTCAACATAGTATACGGACTCATGTGCCTTCCAGAACCAGGGGTCTTCGAGCCTGCTGCGCGCCGGCGATCCAACAAAAAAGCGAAGTAGTGGTCTCTTTCTTTCCATTACGAACGAGCAATTGTGAGAAATAGCCATTCTAGAACAATCATTTGATCTGTTTCGTTCTTTGACTGCTCTGCTCCCCCAAAAAATGGAGAGACTGTCTTTTCCAATGCAATAAAGTTACGTAGTGTCATGTCGAAGGAACTCGGCAAAATGACCCCGTAACTTCGGGAGAAGGCCCCTGCACCCAGCCTGGCATGAATCCATCTCAGATCAAACCCAAGCACAGGCCATAGACTTTCTCAGGCACCGGATATTGAAACCTTGCTTTCTTCCTACTTTTTCTTTCGTGAAACAGGTCGCACCTCTCCTAACTATTGCACAATTATTCTGGAATAATCTTTTTAGGAGGGAGCAGGAAAGTGTTCACTAGGAAAAGACTGGAAGAAATGGGATTCGAACCCATGCATCCTGTATCCAGCAACCCAACCTATACAAAGGGCATTCACTTGTGAAACTGCTAAGAAGAATAGCTTTTCTGTGAATCCGCCACTCACTCTCTTTCGGGTAGGGTTAACAAGAATGTCAAAGCAATCTCCTCCGGCTTGCCGCTGTAGTGTCTCCAGACATCATCAGTCTCAGCATCAACAGAAGAAAAGGACTGACCGACCGCCGTTCAAGAGAGACCCCGAAGGCTCGAACTGCTCGCCGCTGGCGCACCTCTCCTAACTATTGCCCATTTATTCTGGAATAATCTTTTTAGAACTTGATGTCGATAAATACGCCAATCTAGAAATTCATTTCGGACAATTGAACCTTCTCGAACTGTTTCTTTTTAAGAACCAAAAAGATTTGTGCCAAAATCACAGATGCTAAACTATACGAGAAAGTTCTACCGATCCGGATGTAAATCAAAAATACAGTCCCCGTCGACCACGACGACAGAAATGACGCGAAAAATCCAGACCCGGAAAGGGGAAGGGCCAGTGGTGGGCATTTGGTAAAGTCGTGCCGATCGGGTGTCTTCATTTTCTTGTTGTACTCTTTCTGAAGTGTGGGGCGAACGGCGACCTCCGTTTGCATGAAGGAAAGCGGCAACTGCCCTCAAGTAAAGATTTTTCGAAGGTAGAGAAGAAAGTATAGCTTACCAGGGAGTAAAGACGGGATGGTACTCCGTTTCCAACAAGTTCGTGAAGGTCCAACAATTTTCAAGGGGATGTTGTACGTACCAATTTGATAGTACTCGCCAGAAGTGACTAGTCGCTTCCCGAATGCCCCTTTCCTTCGCTACTAGGAGAGTCGCTAGCTTGCTTGCATTCTAGAAATGGTAGCTTCTGCGCCCTTCCATCTTAGTGCAACAGTCCCTCTCTCTCTCCTTTTTTGCTTGTTGAATCTATTTGTTTCTTTATTGGATTGCAAGTCGGTTCAGTGAGGGCGACCACGAAAGTCACCGAAGGGGTCAGTGTTTTCCTTCACCCCATATAAAAAAAAAGGCGGGGAAGGGCATTGCAGATGTCCGGGACGGCAACCCCAAGGAAGAGCAAAAAGAAGGTTGTGTGCTTGATAGCCTCTCTCAACCCTCTCTCAGCACAACTTGATTGACTCGATGGACGAGGTAGAACCATGTGCTATGTCTCGAATTCGTAGTCAATCCTAATTTCCGATAGGGACAGTTGACAACTGAAAGATAAGCTTGAGATGCTACAATAGCTTCAGCCTGATCGATCCGCAATGACCTAGCCCAAACCTACTTAAACAACCTAAAGGCTTGGCCCGGTCTGAAGGAAGAAGAAATTCAACCTTGTCGCTTTTTGCGACCACATAAACGCTTTCAGCGCTCCACACAGCCCTGCTGCGGCGCCATCTCAGGAAGAAAAGGACTGACAGACCGCCGTTCAAGAGAGATCCCGAAGGCTCGAACTTTTTATACGATGAACCTTCTTGTTCCAGGCGTACTACCCTGATACGTTAAGCTTTAATTATCCAGGCCCTTGCAGCGCTTTACCCAAAATGCAAAAAAATCTGCATAGCTCAGTCATTCAATCATGGGAGGGTCACAGGATTCTTTTCCTAAGCGCACGGTTACCATCGAAGAAGTGCCTCAACGCCCAAGAATGGAATATTCCATAGCATTCGCTTCTGAAAGAATTTGAACTAATTGTGCCACCTGGATTTCCAAATGGAGCACCGCAAGGGATCAGAGGTTCCAGACACTCTCGAGACTCACTTTCAAAGAACAAAAAAGGAAAACTCTGTTATTTTATGAAGATCTTTCTATCAATAGATAGGAATGAGTGTTCCCCGCTTACGATTCCAACTCAAGAAACCCTCTTCCTCCATTATCTATCCATATTACAAGATATCATCTGAAACTTTGTTGCACTAGTCCGAGTTCGCCTGCCTTCTACTTAGTAGGTATGATGGGTGAACCGAACCGAGCCGAAATGAATGAATGTTCTTTTGGGAAATAGAACATTCATTCATTTCTTTCTTACCCGTCGACCACGACGACAGAAACGACGCGAAAAATCTAGACCCGGAAAGGGGAAGGGCCAGTGGTGGGCACTCAGCAACATCCAACAGCTCCAGTCCTTCTGGTGCTTGCTTTATGAAACTGAAACCTTCTTTCTTTGAAGACTCTTGTATGTACGGTAACCCTATCTTCCGCCACTGGTGCTGGGTCACTGAATGAAGTCCTCTGTTTCTTTCGGAGGTGGCTTTCGCAAGGAAGCATCTCGAAAGTTCCGCAATCTATAGTTGATGCCTCACTCGAACTCTATCCCATACCCTACTTCGCGTAGTTCATTGAACCTTCCAACTTCACTCTGTGGCCTGTGCTAAAGAAGCGTGTCTTAACTAATTCCTTTGAACTCATTTCACCTTGCACCTTTTCTTTCTTAAACTCAAAACTGGAAATAGTGTATCAAAGGAAAGGGGCATTCGGGAAGCGACTAGTCGCTTCTGGCGAAGCTTCTAGAAGGCCGACCTTAGTAGTCTCAAATAAGGCGTGCGGGCCTGCCCTTTTTTTTTAGTAGCTGCAGCTCATAATCATATTATGGAAAATGAGGCATGGGAAAACGACACCAATTCAAGATCACTGCAGTTCCTTTTCGGGCGGCTGTAGGGGCCGGCATCTCCCGCAACGCAAGCAGCATTGTTCGCCACCACCCGAGAAGCAAAAGATTCTAGAGTCCAAGCTGAAAATACATGCATAGATAGTAGCAAAAATCACAAGAGAAGAAAAGTTCACAGAAGGTTGAGAAGTAGTCCAGCCTCATATGAGAATGGAAAACTAGAGCATTTTCTGCATCGGTGGATGAAGAATCGCGAGGGCCCTCTGAGACCAATGCAGAAGGAATAAGAGCCTTTATGCCTTGAGCGAAATCATTAACCTTGCACCTGGTTTGATTAGGAACGGGAAGACCTAGGATGTAGAAGATCATAACATGAGTGATTCGGCAGATTTTGATTCCTATATATCCACCCATGTGGTACTTCATTATATCCCTTTGTTGGGGGCTTCGGCTACCCTACCTCATTACCTTCACAAGCCAAGGATTGAGGAATTGCTGTGATTCTTCCTGAATAGCCTGGATTCTTTATCCTCTCTTCGGAGAGATATGCCCCTATGAGCGACTATGCCGATCTTTATATGTTTTGGCCACGTACGTTTCCGCTAAGAAGAAGGTTTGGATCTTTAAACCTTAAGAGGATGCTATCGAATGTGCTCTCGTTAAAGCAAACTCATGGCCTAGTTGGTGAATGAGCCTACAAGTGGTAACTGCTTTGTATCCGTCATCTCTTTTAAAGAAGTTGCTGAGCTAGATGCGGCTACCACCTAATGTGTCATTTGACCTCAGTCATTCCAGGAAAAAGGATCCATTCCTGGACTTAGGTTAGGGCAAGAAGGCTACGGTTAAATGGATGAGAAGGTTGAGTTACAGTATTGACTCTGTTGGCTTTCGTAAGGAAGCATCTCGAAAGTTCCGCAATCTATGGTT
This sequence comes from Artemisia argyi, assembly GCA_030686995.1. Lineage (NCBI taxonomy): Eukaryota > Viridiplantae > Streptophyta > Magnoliopsida > Asterales > Asteraceae > Artemisia > Artemisia argyi. The sequence goes on along the minus strand of CM060695.1, from coordinate 129,980,083 downwards.
GATGCCTCACTCGAACTCTATCCCATACCCTACTCGATGCTGAAGCTACTCTGCCTTTCGGAACCCGCGTTCTTAGTTCAGTTCGGTAAAACGTGGGTCTCCAAAACCTGATGTCGTAGGTTTGAAAAATGGAAACAATTGGGATTTTTTTAGTAATTGGATGCAGTTACTAATTCATGATCTGGCATGTACAGAATGAAAACTTCATTCTTGATTCTACGAGAATTTTTATGAAAGCCCTCCTGCTGAGAAAGCATGCATTTGTCGGCTCATTTATTAAAACACTTCAATTGGTACACGCAAGAAATAGGGAAAGTTTCAAGCAAAGACAGAGGACCCATTTCCAAAAAGAAAAAAAATCCAATCCCGCAAAGGATTGTTCATGGAACTACTATCGAGATTCTTCGGTCCATATTTCCTAGTATCATCCCGATGTTCATTGCTATACCATCATTTGCTCTCTTATACTCAATGGACGAGGTAGTAGTAAATCCAGCCATTACTATCAAAAGCATCAAACCTTTCTTGTTTGGAAGAATCGAAACACATCAAAATGGTACCAGCCGTACTTAATAATAGAAGGATTTGGAAGAAATATGTAAAATTGTCCCTCCTAAAAAGATTATTCCAGAATAAATGGCAATAGTTAGGAGGCCGATTCAGATACCGAATCGTATCTCTTGGAGAGAGCTTCGCCAGAAGCGACTAGTCGCTTCCCGAATGCCCCTTCCTTCGCTAATAGGAGAGTTGCTAGCTTACTTGCAGCCCTTCTTAGTCAGGCTTCGGCCCTACTACATCGCTTCGCTAACTCGAAGTGCCTCGCTATGAGAATATAGCTTCGCTAACGTTCGACTAAGTCTTGAACCTTCGCACTGACCGTTCGCCGACTCTTTCTAGAAGATTGAAATAAGTGTCTGTAAACACAAAGTATTGAGGATTCTCGGAGATATCTGGATTCTTTTTTTTTATTAAAAAAAGAAGAGTCTGGGATGAAAGAGAAGAAAAAAGGTAGTTTACAGGCATCTCTAGCTACCATAGAGTTACTCTTCTATAGCGAGAAAGGCCCTAAAACAAGGATTTCCAAAAGAAGATGCCATTCATTTGATGAGAAATAAAAAGGAATATCGAAAATTCGAGTAGCTGAAGCTGAAGCAGCTACTTTCGAAGTAACAGAAAGAAAAGCAACGACTGAATTCCCTTTCATTATTACAACCTTCTTTTTTGATGTCAAAGACCAGAAGCTACGCGAAAATTTTCATTGGATCTCGGTTGTTCTTAACAGCGATGGCTATTCATTTAAGTCTTCGGGTAGCACCATCCACACTAGAATAAATAGAGTTTTCTGAAAAAACCTGCTAGTGGAGGAAGACCTCCTAGGGATAAGAGACATAGGGCTAAAGAGAGAGCCAAAAAAGGATCTTTCGTGTATAATCCTGGATAATCCCGAATCTTCTCAGTTCCGGTACGTAGACCAAATAAGACAATGCAAGCAAAAGTTCCTAGATTCATGGAGATGGTGTATGCCGTAAAGGTACGAAGTTGGACTAATTTGGAAACATTGGGCAATTTACTTTATACCTACTATTTCGTCTGGTTTTTGGTTCCTAGTCTGATTTTATTAGTAGCCATGACCGGGAGGATCGCCCTCCCAATTCGAAGTTTTTTCTTGGAAGTTTCAAGACCGACTCTCTCTATCTCTTTAGCCCCACTGCCAAATGAATGTGTTCTTCGTAACTAGGGAGAGATAAAATGGAGTTCTTCACGAAGTTCGAGACAAAGGAATAAAAATGACTTTCTCTATGGCCTCCTCATACAATACTTTTATGCTTACGAGCTAAAGTTCTCTTTAGATCATTCTGTAATATTCCAGTGGTTGCCGCAAGGAATGACGTCATAGCTCCTGCAAAAGCAATAACAATCAAAGCCGTAGGTGGGTATTCAAATAAAGAGGGTATGTACTGTCAGAACGAAAGGGGGAATGAACAAGCATTCATCTCTACCTCTCCAAGCGACAATGGCAAGCAATCTTACCGAATCAACTGAAAGCAACTAGTTCTCGCCCTGCTTCCCTCCCCCGACACCAAGGCGTCTATGATGTCATAGGCATTCTTTCCGGGCGGCACGGGTATCAACGTCTAAGCTCACAGTAAACATATGATGAGCCCAAACAAGAGATCCAAGAACACCTATACTGATCATGGCATAAACCATGCCTAGATACCGAAGACCGGTTTTCCCGAATAGAATTCTTGTTTTTCTTTTTTTTCAAATTTTTATTTGAATTCTATATGCATAGATGATGGAATCATCAAAGATTTGACCTTCTCGAACTCCGTCTGTAACTCACTAGAGGCCCGGAGATGCTTTCCATCCTTCTTGAGTTAGCAACCCGAGAAAGGAGTTCACCATTTTTTGTTCGTTACGTGGGAGACCTTCCAGCAAGGGAGTCACATTCATGGACGAGTTACAACCTTCTTTTTTGATGTCAAAGACCAGAAGCTACGTGAAAATTTTCATTGGATCCTGGCGACGACAGAGGAAGCAACCCGCCTGCTGTGCACCGCAAGGGATCAGAGGTTCCAGACACTCTCGAGACAAGAACATTCTGTAGTCTTAGTAAGAGGGGGAGGGTTAAGGATTTACCTGGTGTGAGATATCACATTGTTCGAGGAACCCTATCCCTTCAGCATTCTATTTCCAAGGGATTTCTAAAGAGTAGAAGGAGTGCTTACTGATAGATGAGGACTAGAAATTGTTGAATCAACTGCTTCTCCAGAATGGCTGGTAATACCACTTAAGGGCGGATAGTCCGAGGCAGAGACCAGAGGAAGAAGAAAAATACTGGAGAAGAAAGGGTTCCTCCCCCTATTCTTGAACCCTCTGCCGAGCTCCACCCTGCCCGCACTTCTTTTTTTTTGAAGGGGCAAAAAGGGGAAGACTCTGTGTACTAACTTTCTCTTCTTTCTTTTTCTTTGAACGGAAAATGTTCAATTGGAACGTGAAAACGTGACGAAATTGGTCCTAGTTACTCTTCGAGATGGAGTGGAAGAGGGGAGGGGTTGTTTTATAGGCTTTATCATATTCAGTCGGAAGAGTTTAGCAGATATCTTGTTTGTATAAGTAAAAGAGGATAAGACCACCGTTTGCTACATTTGCTGATGAAACAGGATAAAGAACGGGTTCTCAATACTTGCATTGAGCGGGATGCTGCTTTCTTCTCTGTTTTCGAGATCGATTGACTTCCATTGACCTAGATGGGACCGGTGGAGGATCAAAGCAAAAGCTTTGACCCTCGGCTATGCTGGTTGGGTTTGTGTTCTGGGCCAATTCATCAAAATGAGAAGCTTTTTCTACATCCATATGATCTACTATAGTATCGCGATTACCTTGACACCAAAGAAGAGTTCGACCCAATGCTTTATTTCTGTCCTAGTTGATCCTGGAACCTCAGGAAGCTTCTTGCGAGGACATTTTACGTGTCAGGCGGCGCTTAGAGGGGTACATGCAATTGATCAGTGGCCACAGCTTGACTACCCCTTTACTACTTGAACTATCAAGTAAAAGTTGATTCAAATAATAGGTTAAAGTTAATCGGTCAAGGAAGCTTTTCTGATGGTATGCCTCTAGGAATTTCTGGTACTTTCAACTTCATGATTGTATTCCAGGCTGAGCACAACATCCTTATGCACCCATTTCACATGCTAGGCGTAGCTGGTGTATTCGGCGGCTCCCTATTTAGTGCTATGCATGGTTCTTTGGTAACCTCTAGTTTGATCAGGGAAACCATAGAAAATGAATCTGCTATCGAAGGTTACAGATTCGGTCAAGAAGAAGAAAATTACAACATCGTAACCGCTCATGGTTATTTTTAGATAATAGTAGATAGAAACAACGCTTGTAAGGAGTCCTATTAAAACCAAGAAATATAGGACTGCCTGCCATCCACACCAGAATAAATAGAGTTTTCCGAAAAAACCTGCTAGTGGAGGAAGACCTCCTAGGGATAAGAGACATAAGGCTAAAGAGAGAGAGCCAAAATGTGCACTAAATTCTCCCCAAGTAGGATTTGAATCTGGGGAAGCTGCTTCCTACTATTCTTCCCCTTGCTTGTGGCTTGGCTTCTTGCTTGGCTTCCTCGCAGCTTCGCCAGAAGCTACGAAGGGGGGGGGGGGGGCGCTATAACTATCCAAGAATACACTCGAAACTGGAAGGATAAAAAAACCCCTGGATAAAGGAACAGCAGGATTACAACATTGCACATGATCAACCAGAATGCGGTAGCGGAGCAAGTTCGAAGAAGATCTCAATCTATAATGAAGAAATGATAATAGCTCGTTGTTTTATAGGCTTTATCATATTAAGTCGGAAGAGTTTAGGTAAGACTTTCAAAGAAACTCTCGACGGGAGAATCCAGGCTATTCAGGAAGAACCACAACAAAGGAGATTCGAGAAAAGATGGAATAAGAAGACGTGTTTCCAGAACGAACAAGATACATGTTGAGAAAGGGAGGCCCTCCGTCACGCATTACACTCAATAGCGCCATTATGTAATGTCATTACACATGATATCGATATTCCAAATGTAGAGAGACTTATTGACGAACACCAGTTTTCTCGAAGCTTCTTGTTCATATCTCTCATCAAAAGGTGTCTCATTTAATTACAGAATCTCAAATCTCTCTCGCTTCTTCAGCTTGTTCCTGTTCATCTATTCGGGATGGGGCAGGCAGCCCACTCTGGTATGCTAATTACTTCGTTGTACGACTCTGGAATGGTAGTCGCTTAGTGTGACAGCACTATAGGATGCAAAGAAGCTTCGTCACCCTTCTTTAGTTGCTTTTCCTTTTTTCATCGAGATTGGGTTGGTGTTCATTGTACCGCTTGTGTAGCCTATGCGAAGCAAGCGAGTACAAGATTCGATGCAAAGCGAAGAACCTTACCAGGGCTTAACATGCCGTGAATCCTCTTGAAAGAGAGGGGTGCCTTCAAGGTTTATGAGAAAGTCAGTGAAGTTTCTATGATGTTCTACCTTTGCGTAGTCCCCCTGCCTTCGGCTGCTCCCTGAGATGACTCTCTACCGAGGCAACATTGGAACCTTCAGGCTGGGGCATATGTATAAGTGATATCTTTGACCATGTTTTTGGTATATTCCAAGAAGTAGAGATAAGGTTGTGAGTTGGATGTGTAAGAGTGATGTGATGAGGAACCTATATTTGGATTCAAATTTGAATTGAGAGAGTGAGGGAGAGAGTGAGGAAGATGTATGTAAGGAAGTGAGTTGTATGTGTGCAAAAGTGAGTTGGATAAGGATGTGATGTTGAAGTGATGGGTAGCCTTTGGCTTGGATTCAAAATTTGAAATTTGAATGTTGGAGATGAGAAGTGAGGTGGTTTGTGAGGAAGGTTTACTTGTTTTGAAATAAAGGGTTGGATGAAGAAGATGATGAGGTGGTAAAATCTAAGTGGTTAGATTGGTATGTGTTAAAGAGAATGTTTGGAAGATATGGTGTGAGAATGTAGGGAACAAGAAGTACATGCAAGCATAAGGAATATTAGTGAATCTTGGGGATAAGATTTGGGAGGAGTTTGAAATGGCTAGAGGATTTGTTTGGCGTAGAGATTAATCAAATGAGTGTTTAAGGCTTAATCATTTTGTCATTAAGGAAGAAAAGAATTGACAAAGATAATTATGGGTTGTGTGTTGGATGAGAAAATCAAAGGTTACTCATAACCTCAAGTATCTCAACATCGAGTATTTATAATCTCATAATACGTGAACTTTCACGACTCGACGTAATCAACAATCACCTTAATGCAAACAAGTTAAGTGCTTTGCATCATTGTAAAGCATATCCAATAACGGGAAAGGATGCATTTACGCAAAGGGACCTTTGATTGAGTTGGCGTTTTGCCAAAAAACGAGAGGTTATAAATTTGGATTCCTCTAATTCTAAAACTCATTTCGAGTGTTCCCAATGAAGCACATAGCATATTCATACCTGTATTAAAAGATCTACATTTGTCGGGTAAGGGGAAAGTCGACTTTCAAAAACTTTGACGACCCAAGATAGAACCTGGCGCGCTGTTGGTGCGTCGGAGCGCTGACGGCGTGCCAGACCCAGACCTGGCTCGCCAGACCCAGACCTTGGGTCATTTGGTTTTTGGCTAACGATTGTGATTTTATGTGCTGCGAAGGTTTATTTGTCATCACTAAAACATAAGGAGACCTAATTCATGTTGCCCCAACAGATATGATCATGCCCCAAGTCTAATTAGATTTCGAGAATGTTGCCCGCAATCACTATATTATTATTGGTATATTTCCCACATCAATTAGATTGTGATGATATTGAGCAAATACACAATATATATTGTTGTTTCCCACATCGAACGAATGCAATAAGCTCCTCGTAACCACACCCCTATATATTCAAGTCATGCCCCATATTGCATCTCGTAAGAAATATGTCATTTTGCGGTGTAAGTTTTTCCGCAAAACGACAAGTGTCACAATTTCTTACTTTGCGAGGAAGCATTAAAGCATTTCCATATGAATACAGGTATCAATTTTTAGCATGTTTCCAATTTTTTCCTTATTTCATTAGTATTCTCCCGCCCATAATGTAATCATTTTGATTTTTTTTTTTTTTTTTTTTTTTTTTTTTTTTACATCTCCTGAATTTGATTAAGTTACTTTATTAATTTTTCTTTGCTTCATACATATCCTTATGTCCTGAATATAATTCGGTATCAGTTATTCTCGTTGGTTCTTCGACTGCTAAATATAGTTTAACCTCTTTTATCCTTTCATGTTGGTTCTTTGGTTAGTACCATTATAACGCGCTTTCAAGAATTTTAGCATGTCTGCAATGATTAAGTGTTGTTTGTTTTATTTGTGTTTGATGAGTATCTTTTTGTATATGGTATTTTTTCAGGCTCAGAAAGTTTCTAAAGAAATCTAACAACTCCATCAAGTAAGGCAAATTACTTTACTATATTTGAAGTTTTATATTTTAGCATCTTATATGTGTATTAATTATTCTTTTAAATGACAGGCTGGATATGTAAGAACTCGTCAAACATGTCAAACACAATGCAAGACACATGTATAAGGGCACTTGAGTATTTTAGAATAGAAGGTCTATTAAGTATTTTAAAATAGGGAATTGTAGATGCCATAGGCGAAACAAGGTGATTTATATTAATCATGATGTTTTTATGGGATGTGTTATGTTATGATATACTTTTGTTCCACCACTAAGTTGATGATAACATTCATGATTGAACTTATTTTATAATTTCTAAAAAATTCGTTTCTTCTATTGTAGAGCTCAAATGTCTATGCAAAGAACATTAATGATAATGTCACTGAGGAGCTCGGAGAACACTTCAACCATTGTGGCACAACCACATCTGCTAAATTGGATTGGGATAAGAATCGAAAAATGTTATGTAAAATAAAATAGAAAGGTGGTCTTATGGTTATGTAAAACAAGAAAACAAAACTTTTAAATGTGGGCCAATGTGGTCCTCGTTATTGGGCCAAAGACAATAGTCTGGTAACAAATACTAATTTATACGAAGAAATTGTTTTTAATGTCTCATCGCTCGAGGCGGCGAATATGCATTCACGCTATAATATATGTAGTGAATAGTGTATGTATTAGTTGATCCTAATGTGATAAAACTATAATATGGTTGGGAAATTGAAAAGTATACTCATCGTATAGGGTATACAGGATGTCTAGCGAAGTTTTGAACAACTACTACTTTCTTTGATTCTTTATGTTGAGCAAATGCTTACACATAGCAACAATCCGTTGCCTCCTTAACATTCTAGACATGAGGCCTCCAAGCTTAAGCCTGTATTCATTCGTGATAGGCCATGCTAATGACACAACTAGAAAAAAGAAATTGCATCACATCTGCTTGAATAATGGAATATAATTTCAAACCAAAATCGTATCTAAAAACAATAAATAAATTAAAACATATACACTTTAGATTTCCTTATTTCCTATTTATAATCGAACAAGGTAATCCATTTAAGACGTTTTAAGTTATTTGTTTTTTAATCAATAATTAATTAATTATACACAAATAAAAAGTGTGGTAAAATCCCTAATTCCAACAACACTCTCAAATTCAATAGAAACACGCTTAGACATCCGGTTAACCCTCCAATCCAGTATCATGCTATGAGGTACGTGCTGCAACTAATAATAATGATGATGATGATGATGATGATGATGATTAACTTATTAAATAAACAAACGACGTTTAATAACTTAATATACCTACCTAAAATAACAAAGTTATCAATGACAAAACATAATAAAGTTAACTTGGTTTATAAAGTTTAGTGATTTAACTTTTTAGTTTTTACAAATATAAATATAACCACTTACTATGTTTATAAAAATAATAATTAAAATTCAAAATTAAGAACCATAATTAAAAAAACAAAATTAAATACTCCTATATATTTTTTAATAAATAAAAATACATTGTTAAAAATATTAGAAAACCCCTGTGCGTGTACGGGCATTATAACTAAGTTTTCTAACACTAATGGCATGCTTGGTTGGATGTATTAGAAGGTGAGGAATGGGAAAGGTAATTATTATTTATGTTTGGTATACTATTATGCAATGGACCATTACCAAAAATGAGGTAATGGAGCATTACTGTAACAATTCGCATTTTCAGGTTACTATCCAATCCCGAATTTTTACTATTCACTATTACTATTCACTTTTTTACTATTCACTTTCACTATTCACTCCCGAAATTTTATTTCATATTCTCGTAAGTTAAACTATTTTAATGATAATCCGAGAGTTTGACATTCGTCGGATCATTTCTACAAAAATCACGAAACCGTATCCGAGATTTACTTTTAGGTTTAAACGTCATTCCAGCATCCCGATATGTCCATAAAACACTATAAAAAATAGAAATATGAATTTCTCTCATTTTACGACAATTCTAAAAGTTTTGGAATTTTACGTTTTCCAGTTCAGCGTTTTACGCGAATTACGCGTTTTAGACCCGCGTTTCCAGTTTTAACAGCGTTTAAGCAACCCGATAGAACTTATCACTTATTAAATATGCTAAGATAGGTTATATTAATAAGTTCTAACATATTTATAAGTTTCATATTTTTTAGGATACCCGATTTTAAGTTTCATGACTTAACGACTTACCGTTAGCGATTACCGGGACCAAAACTCACTCCGTAAGCTAGATAATACCAAGTTTATCCATCTAGTCACTCCTCCCATCATATGAACGTGTATATGATGATTCACCAAGCCTTAGTGGCTTGGTGATAAGCCTTGGACTTTAGGATACATGTATATTAAGTAAACTTGACCACAAAGTCTTGGAAAATATCCTAAACTTGCACCTCCTCATTACACCTTCCTAACCTCCTTAGGGCACTATAAATACCCTTCCTCATCCTCTCCTAGTAGTTCACCACACATAACACACTTAAATCACACAACCTTTCATCTTTGATTTCCATGTTCCAAGTTACACATAAGAGTTGAAGGCCTAGTTATTCTCTACATGAAACTAGTGTTTATTTGGTGTTTCCATGGATGAATTAGGTGCTACAAAAGGGTACTAGGGCTGAGTTAATAAGGGTTTCACAAGATCTATATCAAGGCTAGCAATGTTTGCAAGAGTTGTGGTGAAGGATTAGAAGCTAGGGTTTTCGATTGAAGTGATAGTTCTTGTCCTAGTTCATGTTTCCCTTTTCATTAAGGCCAAAAGTTGTAAGAAAACTTATACTCATCATCCTTACTATATTTTCATAAGTTCTATATGCTATATATGTCTTGTTATATTGATCTCATGATGTACAAATCCTTAAAACAAGTTATGGTATATATATGGTAACTTATATTAAGTAAACAAGTAAACTAGTGACTTATATTGAGAACCACGACCAAAATAGAGTAACCATGATATGAAAAACTTACCTACTGTTATAGAGGACTTAAAAAGGAAAACATAGCAATTTGAACCACCTAAAACGAGTACACGAGTCAAAAGTTATGGCCAAAAGAAGTTAGCGAAACCAAAACGCCGAAACTGCGTAAAACAACCTGTTAACATTCTGACCATTTTGAAAGTGGCCCTTCTGGTACGTTTCATCAAAAAGTTAAAACACGAAAGTTGTCCGGAACGACGTTTTCGTACAGGAGTAAAGAAGCTCGAGCCCTAAAAACGCTTTACGAGTGATATTTCTTCAAATTCTTAACACCCCTTTTTAAGACCAAATGACCATATAATGGTTATGATTAGTTATAACCAAGAGGTCTAATGACCTAAAGCCAAGACCACAACCATGGATAAGGCCAAGGATGAGTCTTAAGACCGTGGTAGCAATGACCAAAGCCACGGCAAGGCCACGACTAAAGACCTTATGGATTTCTAATTGGAAAACATAAACTAAAGAGTTAATAGCAACATAAACATCCAATTTGGATCTACTCCATCAAAATAACCATGAAACTTTACAAGTAATATTCATACTAGACTCAAGAAACTCATTGTAATAACAATCTTCATCCAAAAGTAAACTATCCTAAGTTTATTCAATTATTTGGACATGTAACTTTTCGGATAAAAAACTTATATATATTTTATCAAATACTACAATAGTAGGGAGCCTCATGTGAGGGGTTCATTAAAGTAAACCGTCGAGATGAGTTGTGGATTTACGAATTAAAGTGTCCTAGCTCCTCGAACGTTTACTACATGGCCTCTTAATTATGTTGGCCCGAACGGTAGTAAGCGATATACAAACTATACATGTTTCATAAATCATTTTTGTTCAAAGACTTACACTATACTAAGTACTACATCATGGACTAAATGCAAGACATATATAGGCAATTCTTCATATTCCTTACTCCAATCCTAAGTCGCAACATCCTATTATAGGTTGCTCGTAGAAACCTTCGCGATTCGACCATCATTTTCACTACATACTACATAACTTAAGGTGAGTTCGTAGCCCCACTTTCTATTGTTTAACTATTTTACAAACCCTTGGGGGGGGGGGATACATGCTATTATTTTTCTACTCGAACACAATGCTTTCTACTGTATGCTTACCCGACTATGTTTTATTGTCACTAAGTAACGATTGCCATGTTCGAAGTCCCTATATCATGAACCATTAGTCACTAGCTATAGTGAGCGTGAATATTGTGAATAGATCTATTGGGATTGACGAATCCCATTTGTGTTGAACAACCACGAGTTCAAACAAATGCACTATATTTGAGATTTAGAGGTATAATGGCAATATTACCTTGGTAGGGCTTCTATAATGCCAATTTTTGGTTCGATGTTAATGCTTTGGTTGCATGAGCTTAGTGAAATAATAACGGTTTTGTTTTCTAACTATGAGTGTGAGTCTATAGCTCACACTACAATTGTTGTGTTCAACGATTTAACTACAAACTCTACGAATTCCACTCAACCTTTGTGTTGACTGTTTTAAGCATGTATTTCAGGTCCATAATGAACGAGGCTGGCACGGAGGAGCACGGATATTCAAGAGGGCTATAAATTTTATTATCATTCAAAAACTCATTTAATGTAAATTGTAAACATGGAACCATCTGGGACCTCATTTTGTAATCTCTGATATTTATATAATTTGAAAGATAAATCTTTTAAAACGACTCAATTAGAGTTCTTCTTCTATTATTGTGACTATTGTGCCGTCGAGTAACACCCAGTTTGAATTCCGCTGCATCTATGAATTGGGGGTGTTACATATTGCTAACATGTTTGTGTAGTATAAAATGCTTAATAAGTCCATAATCGTCTGGAGGATGAAAGACACGGAGAGCGGAAGGCCATAAAAATGTTTTTGCTTGTAAGTGTGGTTATAGTTTAGGTCTCAATAGCCTCATGTGAGGGGTTCATTAAAATAAACCATCGAGATGAGTTGTGGATTTACGAATTAAAGTATCCTGGCTCCCTGAACGTTTACTACATGGCCTCTGAATTATGTCAGCCCGAACGGTAGTAAGCGATATACAAACTATACATGTTTCATAAACCATTTTTGTTCAAAGACTTACACTATACTAAGTACTACATCATGGACTAAATGCAAGACATATATAGGCAATTCTTCATATTCCTTACTCCAATCCTAAGTCGCAACATCCTATTATAGGTTGCTCGTAGAAACCTTCGCGATTCGACCATCATTTTCACTACTTACTACATAACTTAAGGTGAGTTCGTAGCCCCACTTTCTATTGTTTAACTATTTTACAAATCCATAGGGGGGATACATGCTATTATTTTTCTACTCGAACACATTGCTTTCTACTGTATGCTTACCCGACTATGTTTTATTGTCACTAAGTAACGATTGCCATGTTCGAAGTCCCTATATCATGAACCATTAGTCACTAGCTATAGTGAGCGTGAATATTGTGAATAGATCTATTGGGATTGACGAATCCCATTTGTGTTGAACAACCACGAGTTCAAACAAATGCACTATATTTGAGATTTAGAGGTATAATGGCAATATTACCTTGGTAGGGCTTCTATAATGCCAATTTTTGGTTCGATGTTAATGCTTTGGTTGCATGAGCTTAGTGAAATAATAACGGTTTTGTTTTCTAACTATGAGTGTGAGTCTATAGCTCACACTACAATTGTTGTGTTCAACGATTTAACTACAAACTCTACGAATTCCACTCAACCTTTGTGTTGACTGTTTTAAGCATGTATTTCAGGTCCATAATGAACGAGGCTGGCACGGAGGAGCACGGATATTCAAGAGGGCTATAAATTTTATTATCATTCAAAAACTCATTTAATGTAAATTGTAAACATGGAACCATCTGGGACCTCATTTTGTAATCTTTGATATTTATATAATTTGAATGATAAATCTTTTAAAACGACTCAATCAGAGTTCGTTTTCTATTATTGTGACTATTGTGCCGTCGAGTAACACCAGTTTGAATTCCGCTGCATCCATGAATTGGGAGTGTTACAGATTGGTACCAGAGCCATGGTTATAGAGAAACGGGTCTAATTGAGACCTAAACTATAACCACACTTACAAGCAAAAACATTTTTATAGCCTTCCGCTCTCCGTGTCTTCCATCCTCCAGATGATTATGGACTTATTAAGCATTTTATACTACACAAACATGTTAGCATATGGATATATTGTCACAACTCGTAATTTCATGTCCTTTTTCACATGTCGAAATTTCATTTTTTATCTCGGAAAGTTACTATTCACTTTTACTATTCACAAAACACTATTCATGTCCGAAATTTTTATTTCATATTCTCATAAGTTAAACTATTTTAACGGTAATCCGAGAGTTTGGCGCTCGTCGGATCATTTCTGCAAAAATCACGAAGCCGTGTCCGAGATTTACTTTTGGGTTTAAACGTCTTTCCGGCATCCCGATATATCCATAAAACATTATAAACAATAGAAATATGATTTTCTCTCATTTTACAACAATTCTAAAAGTTTTGGAATTTTACGTTTTTCAGTTTAGCGTTTTACGCGAATTACGCGTTTTTAACCCGCGTTTCCAGTTTTAACAGCGTTTAAGCAACCCAATGGAACTTACCATTCATTTTATATTTTATTATGGAGTATTTTGACAAGTTTAGTCATTCTTTTAAGTTTCATATTTTTACGATACCCGAATTTATGTTTCGCGATTTAAAACTTTACGTTTTGCGAATAACGGAACCAAAACCGACTCCGTGAACCAGATAACACCAAGCTTCTCACATACTCATCCACTTATACACATGTGCAGCCCCCCCCCCCCCCTCCCAAAATATCTAGTCAACTTGACTAATTAATTACCAAAATGCCATTGGATGAGATATTTCTTACATAAACCTCAAAAACATTATACATAACAAAATCAAGAATCAAAAAGTGTCATCTCTTCATCCTCTCCATCAAACCCACGACCTCATCTCAATATCCATGATCCATCCATCATTTTTCAAAGTACAAAGCATCAAAGTTGTTCATTTCATCATCCTAATCAAGAATCATAACACAAAAACACAAGTAATCCAAGGTTTCTCATCATTTAATCACCTATTACTTCAAAGTGAGTATTCAAATTTATTTTCATGATTTCATCTAATTAACATATGTATCTCATAGTATTCATGCTTAATTTCATGCACAAACTAGTTATACCACTTTATTTTTGAATACTTTTTGAACATACAAACCCTAGATTGTGATTTAGGTGTTTCTTTGTTAAATTAACTTGATTACTAGTCATTAGGAACCCATGGCACCCTAAGAAGGTGTATGGTAGGATTAGTATAGCTTTGTGGTGTTTGCAAGAGATTCGGTTGAAGTAGAAACAAGTTTTGAACCTTGGAAATGGATTTCTAACAAGTATATATACATGCTGTCCCATTTTGGTAAATCCAGGAAAATCAGTAAATATAAAGTAAACTTTGGCAAAATTCTTAGAAAATACTTTCAAAAACGAATCCGTAGGCGAAAGAACGGATTAAAAAGAGTATATAACGAAGAAGTTATGATTTTTGCAAGTTTATTGACGAAAACTATATTTTCTGAAAATTGTTGCTGTTGGACGTTTTTCGTCGGACAAAAAGAGGCTTTAGACGTAACCCGGAGGAGCCGAGCTTTCCAAAATATATTACTACATACTAAGACGTAACCGTGGATATAAAGAACAAGTAAAACGGACTTATAACGACAAAGATATTCACGTTTGAATATCGGCAAAACTCATTTCATTTTGACAGCTTTTATTAATATTGACGCCAAAACTACGTAGTAACTCTAGATTTATAAAAATAATGCCAAGTACCCAATTTTATAACTAATGAAGTATTAGTTATTACAAGTATATTTTTATCACTACAAGGCGTTATTTCAAGGATTTCAACCCGAGGATTTCAACACTAACATGGAAACATACGATATATATATACAAGTATATATATTGCAACTAGCTTTATTTTTTCTAATAGCCATATTTTTCCTAAGTCTTGGAAAGTGTATTATTTTGATAACAACAAGTATTTTTCAAGTTAAGAGTGGTATAGGGAACATGTGCATGGACATTTTCAACATCATTTCATGATCTAAAGTAGATCGTTCATCATTCATATTAGGTTGCGGTAAGAGATCGAACCTCATTTCTGTGTATACACTTTTGTCATCGTAGCTGTTGCATCAGGTGAGTCATAGCCCCTACTCTTTTAATTGTTCTATCAACTCTTTGGGGGAGATACATGCTACTACTTGCTTACTTGTACAGATTCACATAACATTTATACTTGATAACATTATACTTGATTACATTATACTTGATTTCATTATACTTGATGGCGTTATACTTAAACTTGTAAGTCTCTTTGGGATAACACATGCATTGGGTTTCGGAGATGAAGTATAACCAATGCTACTACCTTCCTTCTGAGCAACATAAAGTCTCCTTGGATAACACATGTATTGGGTTTCGGAGATGAAGTGGAACCAATGCCACTACCTTCCTTGTGAGCAACATACTTAAGTGAGGTCTTCGGAGATGAAGTGTAGACTCACTACTAATTGCTTAACTGTTGTTATGAACTTATACATATCTTAATCATATTATTTTGTAGCAGTGGGTTGTGAACACACAGGTTACAAGTCTCTTATGGCGGGACTTGTAACTGAGTGGATTTACGATGCCTTTGCTGTGTGAACACTTTCTATAAACTTTATTTGTTAAACAAAACTCTATGAACTCACCAACCATTGTGTTGACACTTTAGCATGTATTTTCAGGTTTTAACCAATGGCACGCTACAGGAGGTTTTGGCAGGGCATGGCATGGTCATAGAAGACTCTGATTATTCATTTGGGGACCGTTTTAAACTATTTTAAGGGTCTACTTCCGCATTACTTTTAACGATGTAAATTCAACAATTTGATTTAACTATTTTATTTTAAATGATTCAAGTGCAAACCATTTTTGAACTAGTGTTGTGATATCAATTGAGTTACACCCCAGCTACATGTATGCTTCCGCTGGACCCGATTTTGGGGGTGTGACAGATTGGTACCAGAGCTTTGGCTATAGCGAACTGAGTTTTTTTTTTTTAAACCTAGACTATAGCTACTTTTACGAAAACTTAACCCTATGACCGTCACGTGCCTGCCTGCCAAGCTGAAGCCTCATTTGTGGTGAGTTGCTGACATAGGTGATGAGATTTGTGTCTCATTATCTGATATATTATATTCACTTATTCTAGTTGATTACTATAATTGTCTTTCATATAAGCATGCTCACGTATCATATATATCACAGCGTTATGTTTTTCTTTGCATAGTTTCATCATTTGACCTCGAGTTTGGTCACCTGCCTTAGTCTTTCTAAACACCTTAGTATTTGTGAAGGACATAGTATTAGTATAACTGAGCTGAGTATTTCAAAATTCATGGAACCTCGGTGGAATATAGACTGGTCATTTATATTCAACCCGGGATAGTAGGACATAGGCTGACCACCTATATCCGACTCAGAAATGAATTTTGCAACACTGAGAATAGTTATAATGATATTTTGTCTGGATTGTGTGTAAGCAATTCCAAAGTCGAGCCAATCTTTCAAAAGACCTTTTTCAAGGACGTTGAATCCAGATCTTGATTTTTAGCTTGGTTCTAGTGACTGTTCTTGTTTGATTGGGTTGCGAAAATCAAGCTAAAAGTTAAAGTCATCACTCAAACCGATTTAGCCTAATCTCATGACTGTTCTTGTTTGATTGGGTTGTGGGATTAAGTGAAAATCGGTTACCTAAAGGATTAACCTAAAGGAGGTCTTTTGAGGACTAAGCTCGGGTTTGGGAAGGTTTGCCTCGTCAAGTCTGACCACGAGAACGTACCTAGTTGGACAGGAAACCCACATACATAAGCTTTGATACATTTTCTTAAACACACTCAACTGATTAACATCAACTGAACTTCGGGACGAAGTTCCATTTAGAGGGGAAGAATGTCACAACTCGTAATTTCATGTCCTTTTTCACATGTCGAAATTTCATTTTTTATCTCGGAAAGTTACTATTCACTTTTACTATTCACAAAACACTATTCATGTCCGAAATTTTTATTTCATATTCTCATAAGTTAAACTATTTTAACGGTAATCCGAGAGTTTGGCGCTCGTCGGATCATTTCTGCAAAAATCACGAAGCCGTGTCCGAGATTTACTTTTGGGTTTAAACGTCTTTCCGGCATCCCGATATATCCATAAAACATTATAAACAATAGAAATATGATTTTCTCTCATTTTACGACAATTCTAAAAGTTTTGGAATTTTACGTTTTTCAGTTCAGCGTTTTACGCGAATTACGCGTTTTTAACCCGCGTTTCCAGTTTTAACAGCGTTTAAGCAACCCAATGGAACTTACCATTCATTTTATATTTTATTATGGAGTATTTTGACAAGTTTAGTCATTCTTTTAAGTTTCATATTTTTACGATACCCGAATTTATGTTTCGCGATTTAAAACTTTACGTTTTGCGAATAACGGAACCAAAACCGACTCCGTGAACCAGATAACACCAAGCTTCTCACATACTCATCCACTTATACACATGTGCAGCCCCCCCCCCCCCCCCCCTCCCAAAATATCTAGTCAACTTGACTAATTAATTACCAAAATGCCATTGGATGAGATATTTCTTACATAAACCTCAAAAACATTATACATAACAAAATCAAGAATCAAAAAGTGTCATCTCTTCATCCTCTCCATCAAACCCACGACCTCATCTCAATATCCATGATCCATCCATCATTTTTCAAAGTACAAAGCATCAAAGTTGTTCATTTCATCATCCTAATCAAGAATCATAACACAAAAACACAAGTAATCCAAGGTTTCTCATCATTTAATCACCTATTACTTCAAAGTGAGTATTCAAATTTATTTTCATGATTTCATCTAATTAACATATGTATCTCATAGTATTCATGCTTAATTTCATGCACAAACTAGTTATACCACTTTATTTTTGAATACTTTTTGAACATACAAACCCTAGATTGTGATTTAGGTGTTTCTTTGTTAAATTAACTTGATTACTAGTCATTAGGAACCCATGGCACCCTAAGAAGGTGTATGGTAGGATTAGTATAGCTTTGTGGTGTTTGCAAGAGATTCGGTTGAAGTAGAAACAAGTTTTGAACCTTGGAAATGGATTTCTAACAAGTATATATACATGCTGTCCCATTTTGGTAAATCCAGGAAAATCAGTAAATATAAAGTAAACTTTGGCAAAATTCTTAGAAAATAATTTCAAAAACGAATCCGTAGGCGAAAGAACGGATTAAAAAGAGTATATAACGAAGAAGTTATGATTTTTGCAAGTTTATTGACGAAAACTATATTTTCTGAAAATTGTTGCTGTTGGACGTTTTTCGTCGGACAAAAAGAGGCTTTAGACGTAACCCGGAGGAGCCGAGCTTTCCAAAATATATTACTACATACTAAGACGTAACCGTGGATATAAAGAACAAGTAAAACGGACTTATAACGACAAAGATATTCACGTTTGAATATCGGCAAAACTCATTTCATTTTGACAGCTTTTATTAATATTGACGCCAAAACTACGTAGTAACTCTAGATTTATAAAAATAATGCCAAGTACCCAATTTTATAACTAATGAAGTATTAGTTATTACAAGTATATTTTTATCACTACAAGGCGTTATTTCAAGGATTTCAACCCGAGGATTTCAACACTAACATGGAAACATACGATATATATATACAAGTATATATATTGCAACTAGCTTTATTTTTTCTAATAGCCATATTTTTCCTAAGTCTTGGAAAGTGTATTATTTTGATAACAACAAGTATTTTTCAAGTTAAGAGTGGTATAGGGAACATGTGCATGGACATTTTCAACATCATTTCATGATCTAAAGTAGATCGTTCATCATTCATATTAGGTTGCGGTAAGAGATCGAACCTCATTTCTGTGTATACACTTTTGTCATCGTAGCTGTTGCATCAGGTGAGTCATAGCCCATACTCTTTTAATTGTTCTATCAACTCTTTGGGGGAGATACATGCTACTACTTGCTTACTTGTACAGATTCACATAACATTTATACTTGATAACATTATACTTGATTACATTATACTTGATTTCATTATACTTGATGGCGTTATACTTAAACTTGTAAGTCTCTTTGGGATAACACATGCATTGGGTTTCGGAGATGAAGTATAACCAATGCTACTACCTTCCTTCTGAGCAACATAAAGTCTCCTTGGATAACACATGTATTGGGTTTCGGAGATGAAGTGGAACCAATGCCACTACCTTCCTTGTGAGCAACATACTTAAGTGAGGTCTTCGGAGATGAAGTGTAGACTCACTACTAATTGCTTAACTGTTGTTATGAACTTATACATATCTTAATCATATTATTTTGTAGCAGTGGGTTGTGAACACACAGGTTACAAGTCTCTTATGGCGGGACTTGTAACTGAGTGGATTTACGATGCCTTTGCTGTGTGAACACTTTCTATAAACTTTATTTGTTAAACAAAACTCTATGAACTCACCAACCATTGTGTTGACACTTTAGCATGTATTTTCAGGTTTTAACCAATGGCACGCTACAGGAGGTTTTGGCAGGGCATGGCATGGTCATAGAAGACTCTGATTATTCATTTGGGGACCGTTTTAAACTATTTTAAGGGTCTACTTCCGCATTACTTTTAACGATGTAAATTCAACAATTTGATTTAACTATTTTATTTTAAATGATTCAAGTGCAAACCATTTTTGAACTAGTGTTGTGATATCAATTGAGTTACACCCCAGCTACATGTATGCTTCCGCTGGACCCGATTTTGGGGGTGTGACATATATGTACCCTTAGCATAATTGAGCATTTCCCCGTAAGCATTTTATACTACATGAACATATTAGTATACTGATATATACACTCGATTTATTTTCAATCATTTTATCTAAACAATGGACTAAACATATCTGCGTATGCCTATTCTAGGGCATTTCAACACAACCACATCCTCTCAATCATGTTCCTACTCCAACATTTTATGTCCATGATATTGTAACGAATTACAATGGTCTTCCCTATTTCTCGGACATTGTATGATACAATGGTCTTAATCATTTCTCAAATGTTTTGAGTCACACAATGGTCAAATCTACTTCCCTAACATTGTGAATTGCACAATGGTCTAATCTACTTCCAAGACATTGTGATTTGCGCAATGGTCTCTGGAATTATTCCATCACCTCACCAATATCATTTCATATGATATCAAAAACCCATCACAATCTATCGATTTCCAAATAGAAATATGATATTTCTAAAGGATAAACTAATCCATCATCTACAAAAGCTGAAGTTTCTCTACATTCATCAAAGTTCAGCAACTTTCTCTACATTCATCAAAGTTTTCTTCTGAAACCTTCATTGTTAAAAGTTCGTGATCCTGGCCAAGTATGGGCTGTTTTAGAACTACTTAAAACTTACTTTGCACACATATCTACCCGTACTATCTTCTATGCAATGGAATGTGACAACATAGGTTACAAGTATTGTATGGGCGGGACTTGCAACTGAATGGTTTGACATCGCCTTTGTTTAGTGAACAGTTTCCCAAAAGCAACAGACATATCACAAGTATACCTAATTTAGGTATTTGAAAATTTTATCGAACCTCGGCTAAATATAGACTAGTCACCTATATTTAACCTAGGGATAGTGAAACATAGTCTGACTAACTATGTTCGACTTAAAATTTTCAAATACTGGGAATAGTTGTACTAGGGTTATGTTCAGATTAATTTCCTACATGAACTCGATAAACCACCAGAATTCATTAAAACAATCTAGAGACACGATAGTGTCTTACCACTCAGCGAAATCTTAACACCTTATTTGTACTACCTAATTTAATTCTTGAAAGTTTTCATTTATGAGATAATCCGAACTACTATCTTGGGATAGTTATCAATTCTTCTCTTCATCCCGTAGAAGTACTATCCTGTTTAGGTCCTAAGGATACCATTCCGTCATAAACCTTTAAAATCTCTTAAAATTCTAAAGCAAACTTGACATCTCTACCAATATTAATGTTAAACATACACTACACACTTTTGTTCATCAACATATCACATCATTATCTTCACAACCGTTGGAACCACAAGCTCATTAACAGATCTTGATGCACTTTTAAAGCTCAAATCATCCATAGTTACACCACAAGCACGCTCATCAGCTTTACAAGATTGAATATTCATTTTGTACTTTTGGAACACCAGTATCATCTCGTAATACACTACCTTGTAACTCACTGGCTAAGTATGAACGTTGTGTTGGGAATTCTTAAGTAGGATGATTTATAATTATTTGAATGGATTGGGATGCCTTTTCATTTAAATAAAGAAATTGTAAATCACCGAACTATAAGTTTATATTCCCCTATTTACATTGTTTGGGATGCCTCTCTATGTAAATAAAGAATTATAAACAAGTGGGCTTATTTTTATCCGAAATAACATAAGTATGAAGTCAATAAACACTAGGTACAACAACAGATTACCTACTAGGCTATGATTGCAACTACTATCCCAATTTCCATTAATATTCGACTACTATATCGATTACTAATGATATTCGGCTACTATATCAATTTCCATTTATTCGATTCCTATGTCAATTGCTATTGTTGTTCAACCGCTATATCAATTACTATTGATACTTGACAACTATAACAATTTCTATTTGATATTCAACTATATCAATTTCTGTACAACTACTATATCAATTTCTATTAATATTCGACTGCTATATCAATTTCCTTTGGTATTTGACTATTATATGGATATCTACTGATATTCAACTATGTTATCAATTTCTATTGACACACCGTATTCTGAGGCAAATCAAACTACATCACTGGTAATCCCAAACTCTAGTCCTCATAAGTAACCACACCTCTTCATCGACACCACTCCAATATATAACACACACAGAACTTCGGGACGAAATTCCCCTAAGGAGTAGAGACTGTAACAATTCGCATTTTCAGGTTACTATCCAATCCTGAATTTTTACTATTCACTATTACTATTCACTTTTTACTATTCACTTTCACTATTCACTCCCGAAATTTTATTTCATATTCTCGTAAGTTAAACTATTTTAATGATAATCCGAGAGTTTGACACTCGTCGGATCATTTCTGCAAAAATCACGAAACCGTGTTCGAGATTTACTTTTAGGTTTAAACGTCATTCCAGCATCCCGATATGTCCATAAAACACTATAAAGAATAGAAATATGAATTTCTCTTATTTTACGACAATTCCAAAAGTTTTGGAATTTTACGTTTTCCAGTTCAGCGTTTTACGTGAATTACGCGTTTTAAACCCGTGTTTCCAGTTTTAACAGCGTTTAAGCAACCCAATAGAACTTATCACTTATTAAATATGCTAAGATAGGTTATATTAATAAGTTCTAACATATTTATAAGTTTCATATTTTTTAGGATACCCGATTTTAAGTTTCATGACTTAACGACTTACCGTTAGCGATTACCGGGACCAAAACTCACTCCGAAGCTAGATAATACCAAGTTTATCCATCTAGTCACTCCTCCCATCATATGAACGTGTATATGATGATTTACCAAGCCTTGGTGGCTTGGTGATAAACCTTGGACTTTAGGATACATGTATATTAAGTAAACTTGACCACAAAGTCTTGGAAAATATCCTAAACTTGCACCTCCTCATTACACCTTCCTAACCTCCTTAAGGCACTATAAATACCCTTTCTCATTCTCTCCTAGTCGTTCACCACACATAACACACTTAAATCACACAACCTTTCATCTTTGATTTCCAAGTTCCAAGTTACACATAAGAGTTGAAGGCCTAGTTATTCTCTACATGAACCTAGTGTTTATTTGGTGTTTCCATGGATGAATTAGGAGCTACACAAGGGTACTAGGGCTAAGTTAATAAGGGTTTCACAAGATCTATATCAAGGCTAGCAATGTTTGCAAGAGTTGTGGTGAAGGATTAGAAGCTAGGGTTTTCGATTGAAGTGTATAGTTATTGTCCTAGTTCATGTTTCCCTTTTCATTAAGGCCAAAAGTTGTAAGAAAACTTATACTCATCATCCTTACTATATTCTCATAAGCTCTATATGCTATATATGTCTTGTTATATTGATCTCATGATGTACAAATCCTTAAAACAAGTTATGGTATCTATATGGTAACTTATATTAAGTAAACAAGTAAACTAGTGACTTATATTGAGAACCATGACCAAAATAGAGTAACCATGATATGAAAAACTTACCTACTATTATAGAGGACTTAAAAAGGAAAACATAGCAATTTGAACCACCTAAAACGAGTACACGAATCAAAAGTTATGGCCAATAGAAGTTAGCGAAACCAAAACGCCGAAACTACCTAAAACAACCTGTTAACATTCTGACCATTTTGAAAGTGGCCCTTCTGGTCCGTTTCATCAAAAATTTAAAACACGAAAGTTGTCCGGAACGACGTTTTCGTACAGGAGTAAAGAAGCTTGAGCTCTGAAAACCATGTCTAAGGCCAAGGATGAGTCTTAAGACCATGGTAGCAATGACCAAAGCCACGGCAAGGCCACGGCTAAAGACCTTATGGCTTTCTAAGTCGAAAACATAAACTAAAGAGTTAATGGCAACATAAACATAAAATTTGGATCTACTCCATCAAAAGAACCATGAAACTTTACAAGTAATATTCATACTAGACTCAAGAAACTCATTGTAATAACAATCTTCATCCAAAAGTAAACTTTCCTAAGTTTATTCAATTATTTGGACATGTAACTACATCATGGACTAAATGCAAGACATATATAGGCAATTATGTCGGCCCGAACGGTAGTAAGCGATATACAAACTATACATGTTTCATAAACCATTTTTGTTCAAAGACTTACACTACACTAAGTACTACATCATGGACTAAATGCAAGACATATATAGGCAATTCTTCATATTCCTTACTCCAATCCTAAGTCGCAACATCCTATTATAGGTTGCTCGTAAAACCTTCGCGATTCGACCATCATTTTCAATACTTACTACATAACTTAAGGTGAGTTCGTAGCCCCACTTTCTATTGTTTAACTATTTTACAAACCCATGGGGGGGGGGGGATACATGCTATTATTTTTCTACTCGAACACAATGCTTTCTATTGTATGCTTACCCGACTATGTTTTATTGTCACTAAGTAACGATTGCCATGTTCGAAGTCCCTATATCATGAACCATTAGTCACTAGCTATAGTGAGCGCGAATATTATGAATAGATCTATTGGGATTGACGAATCCCATTTGTGTTGAACAACTACGAGTTCAAACAAATGCACTATATTTGAGATTTAGAGGTATAATGGCAATATTACCTTGGTAGGGCTTCTATAATGCCAATTTTTGGTTCGATGTTAATGCTTTGGTTGCATGAGCTTAGTGAAATAATAACGGTTTTGTTTTCTAACTATGAGTGTGAGTCTATAGCTCACACTACGATTATTGTGTTCAACGATTTAACTACAAACTCTACGAATTACACTCAACCTTTGTGTTGACTGTTTTAAGCATATATTTCAGGTCCATAATGAACGAGGCTGGCATGGAGGAGCACGGATATTCAAGAGGGCTATAAATTTTATTATCATTCAAAAACTCATTTAATGTAAATTGTAAACATGGAACCATCTGGGACCTCATTTTGTAATCTCTGATATTTATAATATTTGAATGATAAATCTTTAAAAACGACTCAATTAGAGTTCGTTTCCTATTATTGTGACTATTGTGCCGTCGAGTAACACCCAGTTTGAATTCCGCTGCATCCATGAATTGGGGGTGTTACAATTACCCTACAAGTTGGGGGTTATAGAATTTATTACTCATTGCATTTCTTAGCATTCAAATTCCCTTTACATTTGCTTTTCATATTTCTCTATTTGAACCAAGCGCCCTCTAAAATTGAAACACTCATTTGGACATGTTTTTTAAACTTTTTCAAAACTTTTGTAGTGCAAAAGAACATTAAACCCCCCCCCCCCCCCCCCCTTTTTAAGTAGAAAATTATAAAAAAGAAATATCCACAACCAAAATACTAACCTTTAGTTTTGTTCACGAAATCATGTATAAATTATAGAAATATTTTTCTATTTATCTAAAAGGAAAATGTCACAAATTTTAGAAAGTGTTATAATATGTACATTTAAGTGACATATTACATAATAGCAATAAAACTTGTCACATTTTGAAATATGTCATTCAAACATATAAACAAGACCAATACAATTTAAAATTTGCTCAAATAAGCGTAACGATGGATACCAACAAAAACCCATTTTAGCTAAGAACACCTTTATTTAAATGTGAAACAATCCTAGATTATCAAGTTAATTTAAGAAAATTATATTCAATTATAGATGAAATTAAAGAAAAGTTACGAAAATGTTATACAAATAACCCTTTAAAATTTTGGGATAAGAACCAGATTGCTGCTAAATTAGAAATGAAGGATAAAGATAAAATAATAAGAGTAACGCTTATGAGATATAGCCGATAAAATCAAAAAGTGCATATACATTTAATGAAATACGCCACCAGTCTCTTTTTTGTCGAGCGATAAAAATCCGACGATTTAATAAAAATGAAACTACTATAATTTTTAATTAATATAAAATATCTATACTATAAAACAAAAATAGTTAAAGTGAAAAGTGAAAAGTCAAAAAAGTGAAACGGGAAAATACTAAAAAGAAAATGTTAATTATGAGCAATTTCTACTATTAATACACATGTTTCAAAAAGGAAACTATTAATACACATCGAAAACCGAGTTAACTCGGTACGCTTCAAACCTGACGGGTTAACCCGCTTTAATTTGACCTGCTTTTTCAACTCAACCTGTCGGGTTGACCCGTTTTTCGACTGGAACGGTTCAACAGGTTGAACCACCCAGGTAGAACCGGGTTTCAAAACATTACGTTTAATCCTCAAATCCTCAAACATTTATTATTTTTCGTTTATAACCTATAAACTCTTTTTATCACTATCTGCTGCTATAAAATCTCGTTGATATGCACGTGTAATTATCTAGTTACTACTAGCAGTAATTTCTTTTTTGTTACTTAAATGAATAATTTTTTTGAGAACTATAATTTTAAGAGGAGCCTACACAAGTGTTTTCCTTTCTTACCCTTTTCTTCTTTATCTTTTCCCTAACGACTACACTCCCTCCCACCACCATTGGTACATATCAACATTCCAGAAGCTGATAAATCCGTCACTACTGGGTGCTATTTCTTTAGGCCTGGTATTTTCAGTTCTTCACTGTCTTTTTATCTTTTTATGCACACCAACTGTTTGATAATATTCCCCAATGAAATTATAACACTTGTATGAACATATGGAACTATTTTTATACTTGATATATGTTGGTAAGTGTAATTCTTGACATTTATATGAATAGTTTTCATGTGGGCTTATTTTGTGTTCCAAAGTGTGTTCGTTTGTGTTGTCGAATTTGCGAAACTAGCTGGATATATGTGAATGTGCAGCCCAACTTGATAAGGGATTTTTTTTTGGAGGAGTTTTATTGCAATAGATAAGATTAAGATGGATATGATATTGATATACTTGAAGTCGTTGAGAACTTGGGACACTTGGCAGTCCAGTTATGTACATTGGGGGTGTTTGTTTAAGCTTATATGTGTGCTTATGAGCTTATTTAATTTCGGCTTATATTTCTCCAATTTTCCGGTTTAGTTTGAGATTTATGGGCTTATATGAGTTCATCAATTATAATAAACTTATGTAAGCTCACGAGTGTCATGGGGACCACTACATAACTCACATGAACAAGTGATTTTGTTCACTTGGCTTGAATAGGAGCTTCGTAGGATTTCATGAGAAACTTGGCTTGGTCTTCAAGTTCCATGATCCTACGATTGGGAATGCTTGAGTTATTCGAAGGCAAGGAGATTGCCTTGACCGTTTTGCTCAATTCGCAGGGGTCATTCCAACATTCGTTTTCATAGTGAGCATTGTAACACCCCAACCCGACACGGGTCAAAATGTCCCATTATGGTGTCCATCTGAACATACAAATGCAAGCGGAAGACTTATAGAAATAATGATTACAAAGGTAGTCTAATACAATAACGAAATACTAACTCTAAACATAGTGAGTTCCAAAACTGAATACAAATCCAAACTAAATCTAACAGAATCCAAATCCAAGTCTAATCCTGAGCAAATGGGTGTCTAATCATCAGGGTGGTCCACTAAGAGCTCCTATGCACTCTTCACTCAATCCCAGCCTTCAACCTAGAACCTGCCACAGGAAAAGAAATGCGGCTGAGCTTAAAAGCCGAGTGGACATATATATAACAAAACAAATAATCACAACGTATACAATAATAGGGAAAAAGAAATCATAAGCTCCTGCTGAAATGAATATCATCTGTCAAAAGAATGAGCGACCAAAGATTAACTGAACAAATATCATAAGTCAAATGAGTAGAGAACATGATGAATCAAACGATACGAATCATAAGTAACCAAAATCAAATGAGTATAGAACAAAGGCTTGTCTAAACGAGACACTCGAATAGATACAAAGAAATATAGGAAATCCACGAGCCGACCTACCCGAGACACTCGAATAGATCTCATAATCACATATCATATATCCATCAAATCATAAGTGCACGAAGAGGGGAGACCTATAAGTACCAAATGGAGTACCTAGCTCCCAAATGTGAAAGAAGTGTAAGGCACACATTCACAATCAGCCTACACAAAACAAAGTATTTAGGATGCATCCATACACCCCTCATATAACAAATCATATACATACACATGCTCAATGACAAGTATACACACTTGTAATGGCTAAGAGATCTCATATCATATCATATCAAATGGGGACGCCATGGACTAATCACACCACCACAGATGGTGTCATGCCATTGGTGCCATCAAGGACATGGCCATGGTACCTCCATGACTAGTTAGTAAACTCGGACATAAGAATAGAACAAATCATATCATATCATAGTCACATCATAACATATCCCAATCAAAAGTATCAAAGTGAACTGTATCATATCATAGGAATCATATCAGGGAATCATATCAAAGGATCACATCAAATGGATCATATCAAAGATTATATCAAATGAATGGCAACAGATATCTATCAAAGGATCATATCAAGATCATATCAAATGAATCAATAGCAACATGTCATATCAGAAGGGATCATAGCAAAGGATCATGTCAATGGAGTCAATAGCAAGGCACATATCAAAGGGATCATAACAATGTCAAGGATCAAAGAGTCATGAGAAGTCCCTACTGAAAAAGGATATAATATATGTACCTCAAACCGCCATGAAACCATATAAGAACACAAGGATAGGAAGTTACGCCTTCTTCAGCGAATCTACACGAATTAATGATCGTCTTTATTATTTATAAGCTCATTTTAAATCAGATTACTCATTTTAGGTTTCTTTCTATTTTTAGAAACTTTCCATTTTTAGTAACTTGTCAAATATAGTAACTTTCCTTTTTAAGTAAGTTTCCACTTTAAGTAACTTTAACCATTTTAAGTAACTTTATATTTTTAGTAGGTTTCCCGAATTAGTAAGTTTCAAAATTTAGAAAGTTTCCCGAATTTAATAACCTTCCAATATTAGTAAGTTGCCAGAATTTGTAACTTCGGTTTACCATTCACAAATAATCAACTTAGGGTTTCTTTTCTAATTTAGGTCCTTATAAGTCCAATTATATCTTCATAAATGTATTTTAGGGTTTACACATATTGATTAGTCCTAAATGACAGAAAACCCACATGTTCCTCAAATGAATGATTTTAGCACCATCTGTCTTAAGAGTCTACTTGAGCCCATATGTCTTAAGAGTCTACTTGAATTTTTATGGATTTTATTATTATATGGAAACCCCCTTTCAAATATCGTTTATGCTAACATGTCCAGATTCGAATCTGCCGATACACTTCAAAAGTTTATAATTAACAACCTAACCAAAAGACTCCAGAAAATTATACAAAAATTCAAGGAAGTAGTAAACAAATGAAATATTATTTATGTATATTGGCAGCCTCTAATTTGATAAGGTTTGAAAATGAAAAATCATAAACCACGACTGAAATAAAATTCTTCAAACACAGTTTTGACATACCATCACAATAAATTCAAAAGTACGACCAAATCAAACTCAAACCCTTCCAAACCAATTGGAATACTTCCCTAAACTGAGTTTTAGAGCAAAAATCTAGGATTAAAAATTTACGAAACTCGTTGTATGATGCACACATATTTGACTTACAATTATGTCCTTATCAAAACAACAACATACACCCTAATTCCCTTTTTCCTTTTAATCCAATGAATACATATGATCAATTATACATATTATATACTGAGTTAATTCATCATAAACACCTATTCATACCTTTTATTCAAATCATTAAAGATCAAACCAAAACATCTCACATAACACATATAATCAAAGCTATTTTCTTCAAGAATTCATGTGATATATTTGTCATTTTTTTTGTAGGCCAATTGAACAAGAAAAGCCAAAGGTGATATACCTTTGGATTGACTGAAAGACAGAACAAAGAACCAAGAATCACCATGATCTACCTCCTCCTTTATGCTACCCTTCGTACCACTTTTTCACCACTCAAACAAGGAGAAAACCATATGCCGCCTTTGTGAAATCTTCTAGGGTTTTTGTGTTTTTTTTCTTCTCTATGTATATACGGTATAAAAAAATGAGGAGGGGGAAGATAATCTTGGAGTTTTCCGTGCATTTGGGGAAAGGGTCAAGGACCAATCCAATTTCGAATTCTTGTGTATAACAATCCAAATTTTCGGCCCAATCCAACATTTAGGCGTGTAATATTTTTGGTTACAAGGTTTTTGTGTTGAGTTATAATAGCTTAGGTATAGGTTTAGTATTTTGTAGTTTTAAATTTATGACGTTTAGTTAACTTATGTTTTATTTGTGTTTGAAAGTTCATAGTTATAACGGATTCTGGAAACAAATTTTCAGGTTGTTATAAGTAAGATCTTCTATGATTCCCCATGAGTCTTCCACATTCTTATCACGTAGCTTGCCACCAGCGGCTTGGTCAATGGTTTGCCTTGTAGATTGATTGACATGATAGTAGAATATTTGGATTTGAAACCAAAGATCAATGCCGTGATGAGGGACGTTTTGGAGTAAGTCCTTGAAACGAGTCCATGCTTCGTAAAGAGTTTCACGTTGATGTTGTTGGAACATTAAGATGTCATTCCTAAGCTTGCTAGTTCTTCCCGGTGGGAAAAATTGGGCAAGGAAACGAGAAGTGAGATCATCCCAAGATGTGATGAATCATGCCGGTAAACGCTCAAGCCATTGACTAGCTTGTTTACCTAAAGAGAATTGGAAGAGACAAAAGTGTGTCATCTCTTGAGTTTCAACATCAAGGTCTATGGAATCTAAGTCCATGGAATGCACATCCGCTTTGCACCAACCGGATGGTGTCGGATCGCAAGGGTGACGCATTGGCTCTTTGGGGGATCTCAATGGTGTTTCGATAG
Organism: Artemisia argyi; assembly: GCA_030686995.1. NCBI lineage: Eukaryota > Viridiplantae > Streptophyta > Magnoliopsida > Asterales > Asteraceae > Artemisia > Artemisia argyi. The sequence continues at coordinate 129,949,308 of CM060695.1, read as the reverse complement.
CCTTGATGTCTTGGTTTGGAGTACTCACCGAGAGTACGTGCACGAGGTTTTTTGGGTGGGTCTTGGTGGTTTGGTGGTTCTTGGTGTTGTTGTTGTGGCTGGATGTTGGGATCGAAGATGTCGTCATTCACCATGATGGAAAATCACAAGAATTAAAAACAAAAGACACAAAGAAAAGATAGACTAAAGAAAGCTAATAAAAAGAAAATAAAAATCTTACTTGATAGGAATCTAGTGAGTAGATCCAAACAAAATAGAAATCAAACCTAAGCAATAACTATTCCACGGCAGCGGTGCCAAAACTTGATGCGAGATATTGCAACCTCAAAAGGATTTTACTTCTCGAGGGATCTCAAGAAGTTTTGCAATCCTCCAAGCAGTGTACCTAACCGTTATAATGTAGTATAGGTAAATCTGAAGGATTGATCGTTCTCTAGGGGAATAGTGCCGTTAGGTTGAAGTGTATATCGAGATAATTCTAAAGGTGAGTGATGATTCTTTTTGTGTTTTTATATTTTTTAGAAAGTAATAAAAATCACAGTTTGGAAGGGAAGGGCGGAATTAGTTGTTAAGCAACTAACCCAAAAACTACTTATAAACTAAAATTAAACTAATGACAAGAAAACTACATGTGGTGAACTCTTATAATGGGAAAAACGTGTTTACTTAGATTTACTTACTCCCTAGTTATCTCTTATTGATTCGTTGAATTGTCACGTCCTTGTTTTAGTTGAAGTGTTGTATTCCTTAGTACCGGTTGTTGGGGTGTGCTGCATTCCCCAACTCTATGAATATTAATTTCACCTAAAACCTTAAAGTCTATTAAGAATTATAGGATCATTAACCTTGATTCATACAATAAATACAATGAGAAAAACCAATAGTGCACACTACGGTTGCATTTTCTAAGACGTTCAAGCTAGTTACATATAAGAAGTCAGCCAGTTTTCTTAGCCTAACGCGAGGCAATCAACTAAACAAGAGAAAACACATCAATAATCAACAACTAGGTTTTATTGGATCTAAGCAAACACTAATAAACTTAAGCTAACATGTTAAATTAAAGAAAAGATAAACAATTAATGAAACAACACATACGCATATTGGATGATTAAAAATGATAACTTATCTTTAATTGAACATGAAAGAATAAGGCTGAAAAAGCTTTACAAAAGCTCTTAAATTCGTTAGGGTTTAGTTGCCCAAAAGTGTCACACATTACTATGAAAACATTCGAAAGTATATATAGATTTACATGGCTGATGGCGTCAGGTTATGGATCCTGACGTCGTCAACTCGCCTTGAATTAGGGTTTCATCTGTGAAAATCGCCACTCTAACAGTGTCACCAATGGATCTGAGGCCGTCACTTGTATTTTCTTTGTGGGCCGTCACTTGTATTTTCTTTGTAAAGAGTAACGCCAATAGCTTCATAACACATGACGGCGTCAAGTTGTAAATGCTCAAAATCTTTCTAAGGCATCTCTTGTTAACTTTACACTAGAAATCCATCTTGAGTTTTAAGGGACGGTGTCACTTGTTAGAACGTGACGCCATCGGACTTCATTTTCTGACGGTCTTTTTGTGACAATTCGTCCAAAAAGTGCTAAATTCCAGAATTCTCATCCCAAGTACCTAAAATTCAAAAAGAAACGATTTTAGGTAATACTTAATCATATTTTACATGATTTTTGGCTTGAATGACCCCTTTAAAAGGTACCAAATTAATCCTTATCAGTTCTCCTTTAATATGACAATGCCTTGATTCATTTACTCTATTGGCATTTTCCCATATGCAAAATCATATGAAATACTAAATGGATGAAAGAATACTATATTTGGATGTTGTTATCTATATATCATGGATCATTTGAACCAACTACTTTGAATATATCCTTTTCATGAAACCATGAATTGAACTAAGCAACAATGGGGTATAAAAGATGTTCTATAAGTTTAACCAATATAAATTATTAGTTGTGTCATGTGGGCAACTCACATAGCACTGCGTCAGGAAGACTATAATACCTTTTAGTTTTTGAAAGTATACTAATAGCTTATCTTGATGGTTTCTAGTTCTTAAGGATATTGTAGAACCGTAAAGGGAAGGGGGTGAATATGGTCTCTTCGGCTTTTTGAGTGTTTAAAAAAAACTTTAATCCTCAAAGAGTACCAAGTGGTTTACACAACAACAACAACCACAATTACAATCACAACCAAAGTATATAAAGCAAGTAAAGAGACACCACGATATATACTGGTTCGGGATGAGGGGTCTATACCATCCGTACGTTCAGTTGCGAATCCACGACACTATACTATTCACTAAGTATAATCTTTTCGGTGGACTACAAATCGTTAAAACTTCACTCCACCGATATGCACAAAGATCGGTGCTCACTAAGAAGATATACTCCCAAACGGTATTCCTCCCTCGAAAACCACCCTCAAGTACTCGTGATTCGACAATGGACAAAAAGACCGCTAAGACTTCCCATCGGAAGTATCAAACCCCAACTAGATCCCCAATGATCTAGGCTTGATCACCTCGACACAAGACTTCCCTTACAACCAAATCGAATTAATAAATGTTTGATTGTTCAATTAAGCCCTAACCTAACCTAGAGACTCGATTGTAGTAGAAAGGGTATAGATAAGAAGAACCTTGACATAATCACAAGAGTGGATTAGGTTCTTGTGATTCTTCCCTTGCAAGATATGTTTTCTTTCAAAGATGTTATGTGAAAGATTAAGAACATAAGAGAGAATCAGAGGATTGAGAGAAGAGAAATAAGAGAGAAATAAATAATGGCAGGGGGTAAGGAATACAAGAGCGAAGGTGGGGTATTTATAGGCCAAGACGTAAAATGAGAAAAAGACATCAGAGTCTGGCGCGCTGTTGTTGTGTCGGGGCGACAGTGACGCGCCAGGATGCCTAGTCTATTCTCTTTTAGGTTTTGGTCTTTTAAATACCCAACCTTTCTAAACCCCCAATTGTACTTGACACATTTAGACCTTTACATTATTCGTCCTCAAGGTCTACCAACTCAAATAGCCAATTTGTAAAAAATGATTTGTTAAGTGTTTAAGAGAAACCAATTATCAAAGAGAGAAGAATAGAAGGGATAATTTGATAAGGGTAGTTTGGGTATTCCTCACATGGCATAGAAAAGAGAGAAAGAATATGCCATGTGATATTCATTTGCTTGGAAAGGTAGTGTGTATGTTAGAGATAGAGAGAGGGGAAGAATTTGAATTTAAAATTCAAATGTGTGAGAGGGAAGTGAGAGAGTGAGGTTAGGTTGAGAATAAACCATGGTTGAGTTAGATGAGTAAGCATAATTTAGTGAGAAGAGAATATCCAAGGGAATATCCTATGCTTAGAAGGAAAGGGGAGATAAAGGGTTGAGATGAGTTTGGATGAGTTGGAAGTGATGTGATGGAAAGGAGCCTTGATTTGAAATTCAAATTTGAAATATAGTTATTGGAGTGTGAGAGAAGTAGAGATAAGGTTGTGAGTTGGATGTGTAAGAGTGATGTGATGGGGAGCCTATATTTGGATTCAAATTTGAATTGAGAGAGTGAGCGAGAGAGTGAGGAAGATGTATGTAAGGAAGTGAGTTGTATGTGTGTAAAAGTGAGTTGGATAAGGATGAGATGTTGAGGTGATGGGTAGCCTTTGGCTTGGATTCAAAATTTGAATTTTTAATGTTGGAGATGAGAAGTGAGGTGGTTTGTGAGGAAGGTTTACTTGTTTTGAAATAAAGGGTTGGATGAAGCAGATGATGAGGTGGTAAAATCTAAGTGGTTAGATTGGTATGTGTTAAAGAGAATGTTTGGAAGATATGGTGTGAGAATGTAGGGAACAAGAAGTACATGCAAGTACAAAGGAATATTAGTAAATCTTGGGGATAAGATTTAGGAGGAGTTTGAAATGGCTAGGGGATTTGTTTGGTGTAGAGATTAATTAAATGAGTGATTAAGGCTTAATCATTTTGTCATTAAGGAAGAAAAGAATTGACAAAGATAATTATGGGTTGTGTGTTGGATGGGAAAATCAAAGGTTACTCATAACCTCGAGTAACTCAACATCGAGTATTTATAATCTCATAATACGTGAACTTTCACGACTCCATGTAATCAGTAATTACCTTAATGGAAACAAGTTAAGTGCTTTGCATCATTGTAAAGCATATCCAATAACGGGAAAGGATGCATTTACGCAAAGGGACCTTTGACTTAGTTTGACGAATAAGGGTGTAAACCCGTTACGTGATTAGAGAAGACATAAACACGAATTATGGCCATATGAATACTTTCACTTGATGTCACGCGAAATATATGAGTCCCATAGGTTTAGAAAAGCCTTGGCTAGAGGCGTTTATCAAAATACTTGAGTTGGCGTTTTGCCAAAAATGAGAGGTTTGAAATTTGGATTCCTCTAATTCTAAAACTCATTTCGAGTGTTCCTAATGAAGCACATAGCATATTCATACCTATATTGAAAGATCTACATTTCTCGGGTAAGGGGAAAGTCGACTTTCAAAAACAGTGACGACCCAAGACAGAACTTGGCGCGTTGTTGGTGCGTCGGAGCGCTGACGGCGCGCCAGACCCACACCCGGCGCGCCAGACCCAGACCTTGGGTCGTTTGGTTTTTGGCTAACGTTTTAGATTTTATGTGCTGCGAGGGTTTATTTGTCATCACTAAAACATAAGGAAACCTAATTCATGTTGCCCCAACAGATATGATCACACCTCAAGTCTAACTAGATTTCGAGAATATTGACCGCAATCACTATATTATTATTGGTATATTTCCCACATCGATTAGATTGTGATGATATTGAGCAAAGACACAATATATATTGTTGTATCCCACATCGAACGAATGCAATAATCTCCTCGTAACTACACCACTATATATTCAAGTCATGCCTCGTATTGCATCTCGTAATAAATATGGCATTTTGCGGTGTAAGTTTTTCCGCAAGACGACAAATGTCACAATTTCTTACTTTGCAAGGAAGCATTAAAGCATTTCCATATGAATACAGGTATCAATTTTTAGAATGTTTCCAATTTTTTCCTTATTTCATTAGTATTCTCCCGCCCATAATGTAAAAGTAAGCATTAAAGCATTTTCATATGAATACAGGTATCAATTTTTAGAATGTTTCCAATTTTTTCCTTATTTCATTAGTATTCTCCCGCCCATAATGTAATCTTTTTACTTTTTTTTTTTTTTTTTTTTTTTTTTTTTTTTTTTTACATCTCCTGAATTTGATTAAGTTGCTTTATTAATTTTTCTTTGCTTCATACATATCCTTATATCTTGAATTTTAGCATGTCTGCAATGATTAAGTGTTCTTTTTTTATTTGTGTTTGATGAGTATCTTTTTGTATATGGTATTTTTTCACGCTCAGAAAGTTTCTAAAGAAATCTAACAACTCCATCAAGTAAGACAAAATACTTTAATATATTTGAAGTTTTATATTTTAGCATCTTATATGCATATTAATTATTCTTTTAAATGACAGGCTGGATATGTAAGAACTCGTCAAAAATGTCAAACATAATGCAAGACACATGTATAAGGGAACTTGAGTATTTTAGAATAGAAGGTCTATTAAGTATTTTAGAATAGAAAATTGTAGATGCCATAGGCGAAACAAGTGGATTTATATTGATCATGATGTTTTTATGAGTTGTGTTATGTTGTGATATACTTTTGTTCCACCACTAAGTTGATGATAACATTCATGATTGCACTTATTTTACAATTTCTAAAAACTTTCGTTTCTTCTATTGTAGAGCTCAAATGTCTATGCAAAGAACATTAATGATGATGTCACTGAGGAGTTCGGAAAACACTTCAACCATTGTGGTACAACCACATCTGCTAAATTGGATTGGAATAAGAATTGAAAAATGTTGTGTAAAATAAAAGAGAAAGGTGGTCTTATGGTTATGTAAAACAAGAAAACAAAACTTTTAAATGTGGGCCAATGTGGTCCTCGTTATTGGGCCAAAGACAATAGTCCGGTAACAAATTATAAGTTTATATTAAAACACGGGCAAACGACGTCGTATTGCTCGCATGGTTTCCCGCCAAAAATTGTGACCCAACTGCTTGGCCTTTTTTCGTAGCCCAGGTGATCCAAAATAGCCCCAATGTCCAGTCCGCCTAAGTTATCATAAAGACATAAACCCAGAACTTTCACACACACACCTACAACTTTCCACACATACCTACCAAATCATAGATGCAGAAAGAGCTCCAAATCAAATCTTGGGATTTTTTCTATGTTATTCCATGATCAATATTGATGGATTCAAGCTCTATCGATGGTCTTATTACATGGACAAAATCCAGTTGATGATCAAAGGATGAGAACGGCTACTATTCGTCAGGTTTGTTGGATCTTTTATAAGTAATAATTAAAATATTTACTGGGTATGTGGTTCAAAACAATTAGGCCTTCGTATAAATTTAGGGTTTTTTGTGAATGATTTATAAAAATTAGGGTTTCGTTTAAATTGAAAGGTTTTCATGAAATTAAGGGCTCTTTGGATGTAGCTACTGTTTACCCTTACAACAATATATGTGCGCCTTATTTTGTTATGATATGAACCCTGATTAAGGCTTGACTAAATAATTTTTATTGGTTAAAATATTCATAGTTGTTATCATAGTTAATTGGCAAAATGAGTTCGGCAAAGCTTCATTTCTGTTCCCGTATTTCCTTTATCGCCTTTCATATTATAATGTTTTTCTTTTAATTTCAGGCGGAAAAACCGATTACCAGGGGTCGTTGGGTAGGAAAGATTAATTTTGTGGAGATAGACTCATACTGGCATATATTTAGGAGTTTTGATAGGATGTGGGCCTTCGTCATTTTATGTTTACAGGTATTCATCTTTTTTATTTGTGGCGAGCTGCTTTTAACAATTTTGTATTAGAATAAGATTATGTTTACAGGTATTTGTCTTTTAACAACTGCATTAAAAATGAGATTATAATACATGTTGTTTATATTAGAGGATGTTTGGTATTCCATGTTTTTTCTGCATATTTGCTTATTTTTAAGCTATGGCAAACTTTCTCCCCATTTGACCCACTTCGTTGCTATTTTTTTTATGTTATTATCAAAATAAATATACATGCCTTATAAAATGCACTTTCAGTCACAATTATGACCACACACTTAATGATGCACTCTTATGTTTTCACTCACAGGTATCAAAGTTGCAGGCCGAGCTCGCGATTGAAAGTTAACTTTCAGCCCGACTACGCAATACTGTGTCAATTCATGCTACGTTTATCTATAATGGGTAAAACGAGTGCCTGTGAAAGTAGATGAAAAAGGAATGGTCCAACCGCAATGAAAATTGCAACCGGGTTCAGGTCACCCAAAGTTATTATTAATCTTGCATACTGCAACATGTGGTTGCGGTATGGTTGAGGCTATTCAAAATATTTGCTCTATGGTCTATGGTGAACATGCCAATGGGCTATCACGGGTCTTTGGTTGTTCTTTCAATGGCATTGCTCCTTTCGTTGCCGCTATCCTTGGTGTGGCGCGATAGTGAGTGGTGCGTTATGATAGTGGCAGGCCTATATATTCCAATATAAAAGAAATTTCCTGTTATGATAATAGCATTTGCATATGTCTAAGCAGGTTAGATTAAAGTTTGTTTTAATCCAAGCATCCTAATAATCAGGTGGTTGGGTGATATTCGACCCGTATCTTGGCAGGGCAATCCGGATGCTATTTGAATAAATGCAGCCGGTGTTTGCAGCCATGGCGGTGTTCAATCCCTTTTTCTGTGTCTTCTTACATTTAGTGAGCCATTGTAAGTTATGCAAACAGACTTTCAATGCCATTGCTCCTTTCGTGGATGTTATCCTTGGTCTGCACTGATAGTGAGCAGTGCGTTATGAGCTGTGCTAGATGGCCAGACACTCTAAGGCAATGATGATGTTCACATTTTACTTACCTCCGTATCTTGGCATGGCAGCCACACTAGAAATGTGGTTGCACCCATGTTGTGAGTTTTCTACCAGTGGTGAATTGCTATATCTGAGCCTATGTGTTTCTGAGAAATAATTAGCGGCCATTGCCGAGTAAAATAAGCTTATTGAAGGTTTTTTTTTGAAGGTTTTTTTAGACGTTTTATGCGGGTTTATGTGTGGTGGACAGAGGGGTGTTACGATCTTGGTTTTTAAAATGTTTTATGCAGTCGTCTCTACCCATTGAAACAGGTCAGCCGTAAATACATGCACACCAACAAACCACAGACCTCCTCCAAACAGGTCTGATGTAAATACATAGACATCAGTACTTGACGGCCAAAGGTTTTTGAATTAATTTCTTTTTATGTGTTTAACAACCTTCCATTTTTCTGCACTTAGTCGTGAAAGCAACTAATGTAAATTGATGCTTTCAGGAGACAACGTTCTACATGCCGATGCCTTCCAGTTGGAAATAAGCGCACAACAACATCAGTGCAGCAAGCACGCCCACCACAAGGTAAGATGTTTTCAACATTTGGCAAATAAATTAGTATTCTGCTGGTCAAGTTAGCTTTTAAATCAACCTAAGCACCCTAATTGCACCGATAAAAAGCTATCTAAAAGCTGATAGGATGAATAAGCCACTAGACGACAACAGCAAAAATGCTAAGGTAAGCTACCAAGGATCACCTAGATTAAGTTTGAGTTAATTTTGACCTTTTATGAGGCTTATATGAGCTGCTAGGGTTGTTGTTTGGCCAAGTCTGATGCACAGTAGGTTATGCCCAAACAGGAAATAGAATGAAATATATTACCTTTCTCTCACTCGATAGATGTATCTGGATTAAAATAAGCAGCTTAAAGACAAGCAACAACTTACTATTTTCAGTCTACTATCACTCTATCTTTTGTAATGATTTCAGGCTAAAATGAGAACCAATTGGAGTTAGCTACGTACCAGGGTGGGATGAGTGAGTCTTCTGTAGACTATGATCACATACGATAAGTTGACATACCTAAGTGGAACACCTACGTCTGGGCTTATCAATGGTTTCCACACTCCAAGACGAAACAAGATGGTCAGGTACGCAAACATATCATTGTTGCACTTGCGTTTAAGACCTGATTATCTTATTCATTATTGCACTTCCGTTATCTCTGTATTCTGTTTTCCCAGCTTTACACGATGCTAGAGGAGACAATACGGAACCAGGAGCTGTATAATAAAAAAAACATACAATCTTCCTGAGCTGTTACCTGCTATTTTGTGCGACATAGATCTAATGAAGCATGCGATCTGTGTGTCACAAGATAGCATTTAACAACCCATGAAGATCATATTTTTTTTAATAAGAACGTTGCTTTTGTTTTATACTGAAACATTGATTCTTGCATAAGCATCCTCGCACATACCCATCTTAATAATCCGTTTCCATTGTTTTTCTTATACACAAAAGGCACACATAAACGTAGAATATTCCTGGACCCTCGCTTCAAGCCCTTCATTGTTTTCTGTTGTGATAAAGAGCCGATCAAAATGTACGGTTTGAAGCGAGGGTTTAGCAATATTGTGCATTTACACGTCTCTTTTCTCTATAAAAAAAACAATCGAAGCAAATCATTAAGATGAGCATATGTGAGGATGATTTGCCAACAACCGGTGGCTCAATCTAAGTCGTACGTTACCCTACTCACTTTCATGGATGTACACCGGGCTGTGGATGTGCCCTTGCATTCTTCCAATGATATCGCCGGTACTTTCTTACGTTGTACTCACTTTTCGGGTGTCACTATTTCTGCAATCGGAGATGCTAATTCATTTTTTATCATTGTTGTTTCAGCTGAAGTTGGAATCGGGAGCAGCAGAGCCATGCCTGCTACACATTTGTAATATAGATTGTGCACGGTTGAGTGACAGTTAAAGTAGGTTACTGATACGACCATTGTCGTATCTACGTTCTTAATTCTTTTCCCGTTAAAGCTGTTATTTCATTCTTTTTATAGGTATATAAGAAGGAGAGTCATTCTCACAAATAGGAGCAGATGTAGTGAGCCCAATGGGATCACACCCGACACCTCCTCAGAGAGATGGACTAAGCAGGTTTACAACCCAGGGCACACCCAGTGGTAAGCCACATGTCATGGGCTGTCTCACTTTTATTTGTATTTGTTTTTGTTCAAGAATAGGCTGCTTCTTGAGATTGGACTATGATTGACTCAGAAAATGAAGGCCGTTATGTTCGGTCAAGCTACATATCAATTAGAGTCTTACAAGTGCTATATAGATCTTCATAAATAACTTAGTCAGTTAAGTTTTGCTAGCTAGGTTTTTTTCAATCTCTATATTTGTCTCACGTACGTCTTTTAAATTTAATCTTTGATTTAATTAACATTTGAATCTTTGAACATAATGCTGGATTTGAAATCAGCGACCAAACTAAGATCCCCACTTTGAATTTACAATCTTTTGAAAAGCAAAAAAGAAGACATGACTATTTGGCTGTATTTGAGTGTGTTACTACAACATCTTTGCATAGATTATAATAGTAGATGAACAATATAGATGGTCCGAAATTGTCTGTATATTCTTTTTTTTTAACGATATTGATATTACAAGCTAGAGCATATATACCTGTTAGAGAAGTTAGGTTAGTAGGAAATTTCCTTAACTTTATAGCTTGACTTTGCAAGCTTGCTCCTTTGATACTAGGTGGTGATAGATTAACGTCTAATGGAAGTTAATGAAAGCCATTGGTAGCACATGAACTATTTCTGAGTGGAACATAATATCTCACGATTGGGGTGGTCGCAGTCCACATCCTTTGCAATTGTAGGTGCACAGTGTTGGATCTGCCTAGAAAGGTTATCAACACATTAGCTATTTTATTTATATATAGTCTTACATTGACTGTGGATTTAGGATGCTTCTGGTACTGATGCTATGAATTGCATTGGATTCATATAGATATAGAAATGAAATTGATCCCTTTTAATGTTGATTTTCTTATTCAATTTTGAACTTTCTTTGTGCAGCGATTTGAATCGTCTGCAAACTTTGGCAGTAGAAGAGAATGGAAGAGTAAGATTTTAAAGAACTGCAGCTTTAGTATAATAAAGATTGGGTTCTGACCAGGATGAACTCTAATCATCATCAACGAGCTAAACGTCATTTTTCAGGTTGAATAAATCATGTCTTTCTAGCAAGAATATGTAAAAATACTGCTCCGATTGAATAGCAATCATCAAATTGCAGTTACTGATGGATCAGATGTGGGATATAATAAACTCAGCTGTTAAATTCTAATAGCATGTAATTTCGAAAATCATGTTGCATTTGTTGGGTCATGTTTCACTAAAAAATCTATTCATGAATCGTTATTATTCATCTCTGTTATTCTAAATTTGTTAAAATAGTCGTGTATGTTTTGTGTTATGATATATTGGTTATGAAACCTCTTTTTGTTAGCCCGTCCAAGTAACAACCCGATACAAAGGGCATACTTTACTTGAAATTTTAATTGTATAATTTTTTTGTAAACACTTTGTGAATGTAAACATTCCTTAGCCTATTTAAAATGTTTCAGGGTATTGCACCAAAGCCTATTTAAAATGTTTCAGGGTGTTGTGCCAAAGCCTATTTAAAATGTTGCCCAGAGCCTTTACTTTCCATGTTTTTAGTCAAATGCCCGCTAGCGCGCTACAAGGTAGCTCTCACTTAAGCATTTTCAAGATAAAAAGGTTGCTTTTTACGAGTTGTAACGGGCTTGCAAGATACAATACAAATATATCAATTCATGCGACAACGCATAAATATTCTACTTTCTTTTTTTCAAATATACTTGATATCTTACAACACCTAAATATTCTACTTTATTTATGAAAAATCGTCTCGGCCAAAAAACAGGCATGCCCGCAACGCGGGCAACCGTTGCCATACTAGTATAATTTATACGAAGAAATAGTTTTTAATGTCTCTTCGGTCGAGGCGGCGAATATACATTCGCGCTATAATATATGTATTGAATAGTGTATGTATTAGTTGGTACTAATATGATAAAACTATGATATGGCTGGGAAATTGAAAAGTATACTTTTCGTATAGGATATACAGGATGTCTAGCGAAGTTTTGAACAACTACTACTTTCTTTGATTCTTTATGTTGAGCAAATGCTTACATATAGCAACAATCCGTTGCCTCCTTAACATTCTAGACATGAGGCCTCCAAGTTTAAGCCTGTATTCATTCGTGATAGGCCATGCTGATGACACAACTAGAAAAAAGAAATTGCATCACATTTGCTTGAATAATGGAATATAATTTTAAACCAAAATCATATCTAAAAACAATAAATAAATAGAAACATATACACTTTAGATTTCCTTATTTCTTATTTATAATCGAACAAGGTAAACCATTTAAGACATTTTAAGTTATTTGTTTTTTAAACAATAATTATACACAAGTATAAAGTGTGGTAAAATCCCTAATTCCACCAACACTCTCAAATTCAATAGAAACACGCTTAGACATCCGATTAACCTTCCAATCCAGCATCATGCTATGAGGTACGTGTTGCAACTAATAATAATAATAATAATAATAATAATAGTAGTAGTAGTAGTAGTAGTAGTAGTAGTAGTAGTAGTAGTAGTGATGATGATGATGATGATGATGATTAACTTATTAAATAAACAAACGACAATTAATAACTTAATGTACCTACCTAAAATAACAAAGTTATCAATGACAAAACATAATAAAGTTAACTTGGTATATAAAGTTTAGTGATTAAACTTTTTAGTTTTTACAAATATAAATATAACCACTTACTATGTTTATAAAAAAATAATTAAAATTCAAAATTAAGAACCATAATTAAAAAAAACAAAATTAAATACTCCTGTTTATTTTTTAATAAATAAAAATACATTGTTAAAAATATTAGAAAACCCCTGTGCGGGTACGGCATTATAACTAATTTTTCTAACACTAACGGCATGCTTGGTTGGATGTATTAGAAGGTGAGGAATAGGAAAGGTAATTATTATTTATGTTTGGTATACTATTATGCAATGGACCATTACCCAAAACGAGGTAATGGATCATTACCCTACAAATTGGGGGTTATAGAATTTATTACTCATTGCATTTCTTAGCATTCACATTCCCTTTACATTTGCTTTTCATATTTCTCTATTTGAACCAAGCGCGCTCTAAAATTGCAACAGTCATCTGGACATGTTTTTTAAACTTTTTCAAAAGCTTTGTAGTGGAAAAGAACATACCCCCCCCCCCCCCCCCCCCCCCCCCTTTTAAGTAGAAAATTATAAAAAAGAAATATCCACAACCAAAATACTAATCTTTAGTTTTCTTCACGAAATAATGTATAAATTACGGAAATATTTTTCTATTTATCTAAAAGGAAAATGTCACAAAATTTCTGAATGTGTAATAGTATGTACATTTATGTGACATATTATATAAAAGCAATAAAACTTGTGACATTTTGAAATATGTTATACAAACATATAAACAAGACCAATACAATTTAAAATTTGCTCAAAAAAGCGTATTGATGGATACCAACAAAAACCCATTTTAGCTAAGGACACCTTTATTTAAATGTGAAGAAATCCTAGATTATCAAGTTAATTTAAGAAAATTATATATATACAATTATAGATGAAATTAAAGAAAAGTTACAAAAATGTTAAACAAATAACCCTTTAAAATTTTAGAATAAGAACCAGATCGTTGCTAAATTAGAAATGAAGGATAAAGATAAAATAATAAGAGTAAAGCCTATGAGACATAGCCTAGAAAATCAAAAAGTGCATATACATTTAATGAAATACTCCATCGGTCTCTTTTTTGTCGAGCGATAAAAATCCGACGATTTAATAAAAATGAAACCACTATAATTTTTAATTAATATAAAATATCTATACTATAAAACAAAAATAGTTAAAGTGAAAAGTGAAAAGTCAAAAAAGTGAAACGGGAAAATACTAAAAAGAAAATGTTAATTATGAGCAATTTCAACTATTAATACACATGTTTCAAAAAGGAAACTATTAATACACATCGAAAACCGAGTTGACTCGGTACGTTTCAAACCTGACGGGTTAACCCGCTTTAATTTGACCTGCTTTATTCAACCCAACCCGTCGGGTTGAACCGTTTTTCGACCGGAACGGTTCAACCGGTTGAACCACCCAGGTCGAACCGTTTTTCAAAACATTACGTTTAATCCTCAAATCCTCAAACATTTATTATTTTTTTATTATAACCTATAAACTTTTTTATCACTATCTGCTGCTATAAAATCTCGTTGATATGCACGTGTAATTATCTAGTTACTACTAGAAGAAATTTCTTTTTTGTTACTTAAATGAATAATTTTTTTGAGAACTATAATTTTAAGAGGAGCCTACACAAGTGTTTTCCTTTCTTACCCTTTTCTTCTTTATCTTTCCCATAACGACCACACTCCCTCCCACCACCATTGCTACATATCAACCTTCCAGAAGCTGATAAATCCGTCACTACTGGGTGCTATTTCTTTAGGCCGGGTATGTTCAGTTCTTCACTTTCTTTTTATCTTTTTATGCACACCAACTGTTTGATAATATTCCCCAATGAAATTATAACACTTGTATGAACATATGAAACTATTTTTATACTTGATATATGTTGGTAGGTGTAATTCTTGACATTTCAATGAATAGTTTTCGTGTGGGCTTATTTTGTGTTCCAATGTGTGTTCATTTGTGCTGTCGAATTTGCGAAACTAGCTGGATATATGTGAATGTGCAGCCCAACTTGATAAGGGATTTAAGTTTTTTTTTTTTTTTTTTTTTTTTTTTTTTTTTTTTTTTTGAGGTGTTTTATTGCAATAGATAAGATTAAGATGGATATGATATTGATATACTTGAAGTCATTGAGAACTTGGGACACTTGGCAGTCTAATTATGTACATTGGGGGTGTTTGTTTAAGCTTATATGTGTGTTTATGAGCTTATTTGATTTCGGCTTATATTTCATAAGCCCCAATTTTCTGGCTTATTTTGAGATTTATGGGTGATGAGGCGAAAAGTGTATCGCTTTTAAGGGGTCATTTAAGCCCGAATTCGAGATTATTTGATCAATTATTGCCCTAAATCGTTCATTTTGTCATTCTAGGTACTTTTGAGGAGAAATCTGGAAAAGGAAGCATTTTGGACGTTTTTGGAGCATAAAAGTGAAGAAAACGGCAAAGTCTCAATGTCCTTGCTGGGAACAGTACCTGACGGCGTCAAGCTTTTACAAGTGACGGCGTCAAGAATTACAAAAGAGGTGGATATGGACTTATAACGTGACAGCGGAGAGAGTTTTCAAGTTTATGGCCTGACGGCGTCACCAAGGCCGTTAGGGTCCAAATACTAGTGATGGCCCAGAGTATTTCTACACATGACGGCGTCACAATTGGATCTAGGCAATACAATTTTTATCATGGCGGCGAGTTGACGGCGTCACGAGCTAATACATGACGCCGTCAAGATGTAAACTCTATATATAGTTTTCCAAATTTCATTCTTTAGTGTGCAACTTTGAGGGAATAAACCCTAGGATGAATTTACAGCTTTTTCAAGGGTTTCAACCCCTTGATTCTTCCATGTTTAATTGAAGATAAGTACTTATTCAAATCATTTAATATGTCTATGTGTTGTGTGATTATGTCTTACGCTTGTCTTCTCTTTAACATGCTAGGCTAGATCTTTATTGTGTTTGCTGAGATGTAGTGAAACCTAGATGTTGATTATGGGTTGATTGTTTGTTTATAATTGTTACGGATGATTGTGTTCGATGTTAGGCTTAAGAAAACTGGTAAACTTCCATTGGTAACTTGCTTGAACGTTGTTGACATAAATAATGCATAAAAACGTTATTTATATTTTTTGATATCTCGATATCTCTATGTTTTGACGATCACAAAATGTAAAATCATCAAACGTAAGATTACTACGTAAACAAGTATTAAGCTAGTTTATATCAATTTATCCAATTTAATCACTAAGGTATAAATAAACAAGTGCTTAATACATCTCATGATCAAAGGGGTATTTAAATTAATTAATACAAATTTTATTTAATTATATAAACATATTATATATTTTTGAAAAACAATTTTGGTAATAAAGAAAAATGTTTTAATCATACTTAATATATGAATTCAAATTTTTATTCAAAATCAGTTAGTTTTTCACCAAATAAACTTTCCTCACTAAATGACAAGTTTTTTGGCCGTTACAGCTGGGCGGCCCCCTTAATATAAGGGGCGGTCCCCTTAAAATTAAGGGGACCGGCCATGAATTAAGGGGACCGGTCAGGCTCCTGTGTCAGAACTTGTCAGAATTTTTCTCATATAAATATCACCTTAAATCTGGAATTTTTCCTCACCTTTTGCACAGTAATTTCATATCTAAAACTCTTTAAACATCTTCCAAAATCCTTTGATCATTTGATTACTAATCCTTGTTTCAAGTGATTTAATCCCTTCTCATCCATCCTCATCCAAAGTGCAAAAGAAGAACACTCCTTCTACAACTAAGTTCAAGAAGCATTGAAGAGTAGTTGTGTATATTGTGTATATTATTTGTGAAGTTGTGTTGTGCTTGTAATTAGTAGTTTAGAAGAAATAGAAGTTGTGTAGGGAGAAGAAGTTGTTTAGTAGTGAAGTAGTGTAGTTGTGAAGAAGATAGGTGTGAAGTAGATTGGTGTGAAGAAGATTGGTGTGAAGAAGATATGTGTGAATTAGATTGGTGTGAAGAAGTTCTGTAGAAGTTGTGATCAAGTTGTGACGAAGTTGTGGTGTGTAAATTGGTGTGTAAGGTTTTCTCCGCCATAAGGGAGTTTGTTGACATAGTGAAGAAAACTCTCGAGTAGGTGACTCGGGGAGTGGAGTAGGAACAAGGAAGGTGACCTTGTAGCCGAACCACTATAAATCCTTGTGTTGTGGTTTGATCTTTCCAACTCTCTTCTTTACTTACTTATTCACTTATACAATATTAGCTTAGTTTATTAGTTACTATATAATTGTTCATATAGTGCAAGTATTGAGATCACATAAACTAGAGTCGAAGTTTTTAAAAACAAACTTGTTTTCATAAATTATAAAACGGACGGAAAACTATTCAACCCCCCTTCTAGTTTTCCACAATTGGTATCAGAGCCAGGTTTTGCAAGATCTTTAAAATATATTGTATTTTAAAACTTGTAACGATCTATGGAATCTGAAAAATATTTAGAAGGGCAATCTATGCAAAGACCACCACTATTTGAAAGTGATGGATTTTTATATTGGAAAAATCGATTCGAAACTTATGTGAAATCAAAAGATCTAGATCTTTGGCATGTTATTACCAATGGTGATTTTTTACCTATTCAAAATAACCCCGAAACAAAAAAAGATGAAATCGTACCTTTTGAAAAACAAAATGATGATTTAAAAAGAAAACTTGCTAAAAATAATGAAGCAAAAATGGTTATTTATAATGCGCTACCACGTAAAGAGTACGAAAGGATCTTTATGTGTGAAACCTAAAAGAAATTTGGAACTCTTTATTAATAACTCACCAAAGTAATAATCAAGTCAAAGATAATAAAATAGATCTACTTGTTCAACAATATGAGCAATTCACGATTCCGAAAGAGGAATCAATTGATAATGCTTTCGCTAGATTTAACACTATCATCACAAGTTTAAAAGCACTTGATGAGAATTTTTCTAGTAAGAATTTTGTTAGGAAGTTTCTTAAGGCTCTTCACCCAAAATGGCGAGCTAAAGTGACGGCTATTGAAGAATCAAAGAATTTGTCAACGTTGCAAATTGATGAATTAATTGGAAATTTGAAAGTCTACGAAGCAATTATTAAGAAGGAATCCGAAATGGTTAAAGGAAAACGAGAGCAAAGCAAGTCAATCGCCTTGAAAGCTAGAAAGGAATCCAACAACGAAGATAGCTCATCTTCCGAAAGTGATGACGAAGAATATACCATGGCCGTAAGAGATTTCATGAAATTCTTCAAAAGGCGAGGAAGATTCGTTAGACAACCACACGATGAAAGGAGAGCATCTCAAAAGAATAATGATGACAAGTATAGCAAGAATGAGAGAAAGTGTTTCAAGTGTGGTGATCCGAATCACCTAATTGGAAAATATCCAATGATGACAAGAGATCAAAATCAAAGAGCATTTGTTGGAGGAGCTTGGAGTGATAGCGATGAAGATGAGAAAGAAATAATAAAGGAAGAAAAGTGTCTCATGGCAAAGACATCAAGTGAGGTACGTTTCGAAACCGAATACTTTAGTGATGAAAATTTATCATTAGATGAAAAAGATTTAGATAGTGAATACAATAGATTATGCAAACTAGGACAACAAGTAATGGCTAAAAACAAATCACTAAAATACATAAACAACCAATTAGAAAATGAAGTACTAGAACTAAAAATTAAAATACATCAACTTGAAAAAGATAAAGAAATTTTTGAAGAATGTAAATCATGTCAAGAGCTTAAAAGTGAAAACGACAAACTTAGGGAAGAAATTTGTAAACTTGATAAATTTGAAAATAGTAGTAACTCACTTAGTAAAATTATAAGTATTCAATGAGTATCCGGAGATAAAACCAGTTTAGGATTTAACTCAACCGAAGCTTCAACAAGTGAAATTAAAAATATTAAATTTGAAAGCGAACTCAAGGAACTAAAACCTCCAAAATCTAATCCTAAGTATATACTCATAAATGATAAGAAAATACCTCTTGCTAGTGATGAAGAAATAAAACCGTTTTATAAACCATCTTTGAAAACCGGGGTAGGATCGTCTAAACCTAAAACAAGATCTAAAACTCCACCACCTAGGAAACCAAATAATTCTTACCCTAGACCTAAAACACCTCAACCAAGAGTAAACCAAAATAGACGAAACTTTAACAATAATCAACAAATGTATATATGCACCCAAGTCAAATACAAAACATGTTCGGATCAAATAACTTTGGTCAAATGAGACAATGGGGACCAACGTAGAACAATCGCCATTCAAACATGGAAACTTTTGTTGTCACCTCTTGTTCGGACTATTCCTTGAAGACTTTGAAGATAAACGCATTGAAGACGAGAGGTACACATTTCCTTTTATTTCCTTGTCAAGAAATGCATGCTTAGTTTAGTCTCTAGTTTTTATGTGATTTTGTTTGGCTCATTATTTCCTCTAGATTTTATATCTATACATATATATATATATATACTTATCTATCTATCTATATATATATATATATATATATATATATATATATATATATATATATATATATATATATACACTTAGCTATATCTAGGATCTTATAACCTAGAAAATTCATTTGTTGATTTTTTAGAACTAGAAATTGTTCGTTTACGAACCTTTTCTTTCCCCCCATTTGCCTTATTGAACTTTAATGTTCAACGACACTCATGCTGATGTAGAGAGATGAGTCGAAAAATCTATGGATGAAACAAACTCCCGTCTTCCGTTGCATACGTCTCCCTCCTATATTCTCGTCTTAAAAGCCCATACTATATATATATATATATATATATATATATATATATATATATATATATATATATATATATATATATATATATATATATATATATATACTTATAAACCTTCCACAACTCTCTCGTCCACTTGACAACTTGATAAATTTCATCCGAAATGATTAAGAAATTTTAATTGACGAAATGACAAGTAAAAGTGTCAAGTAATTCCTTTCGTGCAAATTCTCTCCAATGTATTTTTGATTAAATATAAATCTAATATATATATATAAATATTTTCTTGTTCTTTTCTGAAACCAAAACCATGAAAAATCAAATTTTGGAGGGCGGGCCCCCTTAATGTTTAAGGGGACCGGCAGCCAAATGAAGGGCGGCCCCCTTAATGTTTATGGGGGCCGGCCATCTGATAGTTCCAACCCGTTTTTCCTCTTATTTCTTTTGCCAAACACTCCACTTTTCAAACACCTCTTCCATTTTCTGCTGCTGTGACGAATCCCAAACCCCAAAACACCTAAAAACCACTTCCAAATCACATAATTCGGGTTATTTCACAAAGGGCAAATTCACCTAAGACGATCACCATTACATATTGTAAGTTTTTCATAACACATTTCATCTAATTCCATCTAATTTGATCAAACTAAAGATTATGCATGTTTTAGTAATTTTTTTTTTCAAATTCATAATTTCTTTCGAATTGGGTCTAAAATTTTCATAACTAAATGCTTCCCTTAAGATTAGGATACTAAATTAACACTAACTAGTAATTATAAACCCTCTTGTCAAAAAATTTTGAAAAATTTCATACTTTTCTTTTCAAAATTTTTGGTAAACACATTGTTGAATAATGCTATAAAAACTTGTTAAAACTAATCACATTATACTTTTATCACTTGTAAAACATTAAACTACATTTCTCGACTAAGTAAAAATATTTTTGCACACGATAAGAGGATGTTTGGATTATGTCCAAATAATGTTGAAATTAAGTCGTTATAATTTTTATAAAACGTTGTCAAGATTATATACCTAAAACTTGTAATTCGGAATTGTCAATATATATAATTCATATATATATCGACATACTTGTAGTGTAAGTGTCTAGTTAAGGAAGCGTTTGGTTTAGTACGTAAAATGACATTTTTGAGTCAAAATATAAACCATCTTTTTCGAAAACTAATCACATGCATAAGAAACTCGTAAGAAATGGCTAGTTTTACAACCTAATGTAAATCTAGTAAATTTCATGATATATTAAGATGTCTAAAAAAGGGCGTTTGGATTTGTCCATAACTACTTACTAAACATCGTAAAATATATCTAGAACGAGTTAAAAATAATATTAAGGAATATGGTAAACTACTTCTTAGGATTATTGTCTTAGAGTTGAAGTATGTTTACGTTCCAACATAAGTCTTAGAAATATATACATTTTTATTCTTCTTTATATTTATTTTGGTCTTTTGTATTGTTGTTGTGTTTAGGTAAAAATGCCAAAAGCGACTACCGAAGATCTTTCCCACATTAAAAACTACATTCCCAAAGTTTCTCAACTCCCTACTACATCTCCTTCCATTGGACGTATATATCGTCAAATTGAAGATAGAAACGTTCATGAGGGACGTGTAGTAGATCTAGCATTTGCTCAATCCGACTACATTAATCGCTTGTTTACAATCATCAACTTCAATTGCCTTTTTGAAATTAATGAACCAATCGTTCCTCGGTTCATAGTCGATTTCTATAGCCAAGTCACCGTTCAAACCAATGATCTTGGTGCCATCACCATTTCCTTCATGATCCAAAATGAATTTATCACTTTAACTCTCGAACAATTTGGTCAAATCCTCCAAATTCCTTTTAGAGGTCAAGTCGTTTTCACAAACGAGTGGGACCTCAAATCTCTACATCGTTGTCGACCAACCTTTGGTCCTTATCTCTCCGACATCCCTCATCCCGAAGAAATTCTTCAAATCCTTGGTGTGGAGCGTGCCACTACAACCCAAAAAATAAAATCCAAAAACGTCCAAATTACTTCATACCAACTTCTCCTCAAGGAATTAGGCCCCCACATGAAGCGTTGGGAAGAACTCATTCGTGAGAATGCGTTCGGTACTGGAGGTCACCGGGACCATCTCCCGGCGTGCCTTGCTTACATGTTGTATTGTATCGCTGTCGAAAAGCCATACAATTTGGCCTACTTCTTTATCTAATGGATTGAGTGTGCTAGAAAAACTCCCAAAGCCAATCTTCCATATGGAATGTTTCTTACTCGTCTCTATCATCATGTAATCGAGTACTACCCCGATCTTGACAATAGCATCTATGAGTCCATCTATCCCACCTTACGTCCTCTCGCTCTAAAACAAGCTCGACGAACTCAAAGTGACAAGGGAAAATCTCGTCGTCATAGCTTTCACGGTTCATCTTCTCGACAAGACGATGACGATGAGGAGGAAAACATCCATGATGCTAGTACCCCTTCGTTTTCCGAGTTCGTTGATAATCTAGAGGATCTCGACTATCCCGAGTATTCAACCCCATCTCCTAGCGATCAAACCGACGAAGTACTTCATGAGCGAACAACCGAGATGCTTAGACGACAAAAGAGTTTGCATGAAGAAGTTAGAGGTGGCTTCAAATCTATCGGGAAGACGTTGAAGGGTGTCTTCGGGAAGAAAAGGAGATGATGTGTTTAGCATATGTTTGTTAAACAATATTTATTTTTATCTCTTGATCATGGATTTTCTATGTGCTATTTGTCCGAATTATATTCGAAAGTACTTGTATTTATTTTGGATGATTGTTTGGATACTTGACTAGGTTGATAACTTGCTTAATTATGTTCAATATATGCTTATGATTGCATGTTTGATCTCTTAATCCATATATTTACTTGCATGCTTAGCTTATGTATATATATATATATATATATATATATATATATATATATATATATATATATATATATATATATATATATATATATATATATTGTATGATTTCTAATAGACCAAAGCAAATGTGAAATGCCCAAATAGAGCTTGCTGCAAAAACAAAACAGAATATAACGTTTTTCCAGAAAAATTTTGAAAATTTTGAGTTTTGGGTCGTCAGATGGGCGGCTCCCTTAATTCATAAGGGGCGGCCCCCTTAAATTTAAGGGGACCGGCCTCCATTTAAGGGGACCGGCCATCTGGAACAGTTTTTACACTGTTTTCTGTTGCAACTTGTGACCTCTTTTGCTAGTCCCAGCTACCATTTCCCTTAAAAACTAAACTGATTTTGGAATCTAACAATACAATTTCAAATTAATTCTACTTCTAAACATGTTTCCATACTATATAATCCCCATGCATGCTTAATTCACATTCCATCATCCTAAACCTTCATCAAACCTCATCCTTTTATCATGTCATCACCAAGAACCACCTATTCAAACAATGCCAAGAAACAAAAACTTGTCATTATTCCACCAAAACAACTATTCATTGACCTCACAAATGAAGACAACACCACCCCATCACCACCACCTCAATGCTCATCTCCTAGTGCACCAAATGCACCTTCCAAAACACCATCAACAAATGGAACCTCTACTTCCTCCATACCATCCACTTCATCCATAAATGACTACATAAACACCCACTTGTCTCCTCCACCAATAATTCAACCATCACAACCTACCAATGAAAACAACACAACTCTTGCACTAACCCTCTCATTGTCACCATTAACACCTCTTGATGCACACTTCTCATCATCCCCTATCAATCCACCAACCTATAACCCCGTCCCATGGAGCTTACTTGAAGCTCATGGTGACACTTGCCTTTGTTGCATCCACAACCGAACAATTGTGTTCGGACTAAGAGATGAGATACAACATTTGTTTTCACACATTGAAAACTTGTTACATCAACTACCAACCACCACCACTACAACTCCACCACAACCAACAACAAACACTCCTCCACCATCACCATCTCCATGTTCACCATCAATTCCACCAAATTAAACATGCTTGGTGTTTTGCAAATAAAATTGTCTTAAACCATTTTGGATGACAAGCTCTAGAGAGGACTTTCATGTTAGAGCTTTGGTTTATTTTATTTATGATTGTAAGCCTTCAAGGCTTTTCTTATTTGCACTACTTGTTGATGTAATGCTTGTTGTAACCTTTTTAATTCTATCAATGATTATGGTTATGTTTAGTTTCTATTCTTGCATGCTATATATACATATATATGTTGCTTGTCCACTAAATATTTTTTGCAAGAATTCCATATCTCGATTTCTCTTTGACCTCAAAACGGGGGGGGGGGGGGGGGGAGTATATATCAAGGGGGAGCTCCATTAAAATCGGGATAACCTTTTTGATGCTAACAAAAAGGGGGAGAATTGTTATAAACTCACAATAATACTTGTATATATTCTAATTTTCGCTTAATGAGTTTAGATTTTGTAATCATCAAAAAGGGGGAGATTGTTGACATAAATAATGCATAAAAATGTTATTTATATTTTTCGATATCTGTATGTTTTGACGATCACAAAATGTAAAATAATCAAATGTAAGATTACTACGTAAACAAGTATTAAGCTAGTTTATATCAATTTATCCAATTTAATCACTAAGGTATGAATAAACAAGTGCTTAATACATCTCATGATCAAAGGGGTATTTAAATTAATTAATACAAAGTTTATTTAATTATGTAAACATATTATATATTTTTGAAAAACAATTTTGGTAATAAAGAAAAATGTTTTAATCATACTTAATATATGAATTCCAATTTTTAACCAAAATCAGTTAATTTTTCACCAAATAAACTTTCCCCACTAAATGACAAGTTTTCTGGCCGTTACAGCTGGGCGGCCTCCTTAATTATAAGGGGCGGTCCCCTTAAAATTAAGGGGACCGGCCAGGCTCCTGTGTCAGAACTTGTCAGAATTTTTCTCCTATAAATACCACCTTAAATCTGGAATTTTTCCCCACCTTTTGCACAATAATTTCATATCTAAAACTCTTTAAACATCTTCCAAAATCCTTTGATCATTTGATTACTAATCCTTGTTTCAAGTGATTTAATCACTTCTCATCCATCCTCATCCAAAGTCCAAAAAAAGAACACTCCTTCTATAACTAAGTTCAAGAAGCATTGAAGAGTAGTTGTGTATATTGTGTATATTATTTGTGAAGTTGTGTTGTGCTTGTAATTTGTAGTTTAGAAGAAATAGAAGTTGTGTAGGGAGAAGTTGTTTAGTAGTGAAGTAGTGTAGTTGTGAAGAAGATAGGTGTGAAGTAGATTGGTGTGAAAAAGATTGGTGTGAAGAAGATAGATGTGAATTAGATTGGTGTGAAGAAGTTGTGTAGAAGTTGTGACGAAGTTGTGGTGTGTAAGGTTTTCTCCGCCATAAGGGAGTTTGTTGACATAGTGAAGAAAACTCTCGAATAGGTGACTCGGGGAGTGGAGTAGGAACAAGGAAGGTGACCTTGTAGCCGAACCACTATAAATCCTTGTGTTGTGGTTTGATCTTTCCAACTCTCTTCTTTACTTACTTATTCACTTATACAATATTAGCTTAGTTTGTTAGTTACTATATAATTGTTCTTATAGTGCAAGTATTGAGATCACATAAACTAGAATCGAAGTTTTTAAAAACAAACTTGTTTTCATAAATTATAAAACGGACGGAAAACTATTCAACCCCCCTTTCTAGTTTTCCACAAACGTCTTAAGAAACATGATCGGAGGTGTACTACGATTTTTGGTTGTATTTAACGCGTAAGAGAATTCTAATGATCCCATGTTAGGAGCTTCTAACGGCTCGACATAGGAGTGAAGTAGGATCTTATAGAGTTAGGGAATATTGTACACTACCCTATGACTAGTATTAAGGAATATGACCCGTCATCCATGCAATTGTAACAAGCTAATCAACCTGTAAAAGATATCTAGGGAGTAATGAAATCTAAGTAAACACAACTTTCCTCATTATTGTTTCCACCACATTAGTATAATAGTTTTATTTTCATTTCTTTTATTTAATTTGATTGCATTGGTAGTTAATTGGGTTAGTTGGCTAGCAACTAATTCCGCCCACTCCTTCAAAACCCGAGATTTTACTTGCTTTCATAAAAATATAAAAATACAAAAAGAATCATCCCTCACCTCTAGACCTAGTTTAGTAGGCTTTCTAATCCTAGCGACACTATTCCTGAGTTGAATGATCAATCCCCCGGTACTTGTCACTCTACTATACTACAACGATCAGGTACACTGCCTGGTGGGGGTTGTAAGCTTCTCTAGATCTCTTGAGAGGTAAAACCTGTTGCGAGGGCGCAATTCCTACGAATCAAATTTTTGGCGCCGCAGCCTGGGAATAGTTATTGTCTAGGTTAGGATTTTTTTTTTATTAGGTCTACTTGCTAGATTCCTTTCTAGTAAGGTTTTATTTTTATTTTTAGGTTTTCTTTAGTCTATCTTATTTCTTCGTTCCTTTGTTCGTAACTTTTACCATCCGACATCATGGAAGGTGGTAACATCTTTGAACCCATCAACCCACCACAACAAAACCACCCACAAAACCCACCACTAGCAAACCAACCTCCTAGGCCCCGAACTTTAGGAGAGTATTCCGTCCTAGCCACCAAGGCTATCGAAACACTATTGAGCTCACTCAAGGAGCCAATGTGTCCTCCTTGCGATCCGACACCATTCGGTTGGTGCAAAGCGGATGTGCATTCCATGGACTTCATTCCGAAGATCCAAATCAACATCTCAAGGATTTCCTTAAAATCATAGATTCCATAGACCTTGATGTTGTAACTAGAGAGTCGACCCGATTACGCCTATTCCAATTCTCTCTACGTGATCAAGCTAGTCAATGGCTTGAACGTTTACCCGCGGGATCCATCACCTCATGGGATGATCTCACCACTCGTTTCCTTGCTCAATTTTTCCCACCGGGGAGAACTACCAAGCTCAGAAATGATATCTTGATGTTCCAACAACGTCAAGGTGAAACTCTATATGAAGCATGGACTCGTTTCAAGGACTTACTCCAAAAAGTCCCTCATCATGGCATAGATCTTTGGCTCCAAGTCCAAATCTTCTATGACCATATCGATCTCTCCACAAGGCGAACCATTGACCAATCGGCCGGTGGTAAGCTACGTGATCTAAGTGCGGAAGAATCATAGGAACTCATAGAAGATCTTGCTCTCTATGACAACGAAAGTTGGAATGATCCTCGTGATTTGAACAAAACGGTCAAGGCAATATCTTTGCCTTCGAACAATTCTAGCACTTCCGACCGTAGGATCATGGAACTTAAGGACCAAGTCAAGTTTCTCATGAAATCCTACGAAGCTCCTAAGCCTCCAAGCCAAGTGAACAAAATCACTTCTTCATGCGAATTATGTAGTGGTCCCCATGACACTCGTGATTGCGTGGAACTCCCCGAACAAGCTTTTGCGGATTACGCATCCTCGCTGATGAGGCGAAAAATGAGCCATTTTTAGGGGGGTTTAAGCCCGGATTTGAATTTATTTGATCAAATATTGCCCTAAATCGTTCCTTTTGTCATTTTAGGTACTTTTGGAGTGAATTATGGAAAAGGAAGCATTTTCGATGTTTTTGGAGCATAAAAGTGAAGAAAACGGCAAAGTCTTAATTTTCCTTGGTGGGAACAGTACCTGACGGCGTCAAGAGTCCTTATGTGACGGCGTCAAGAGTAAACAAGAGGTGGAAGTGGTGACGATCCAGAGAAATCATGACGGTGTCAAGCTTGGCCATCATGGTTCATGATATGGTGACGGCCTACAACTAAATTACACATGACGGCGTCAAACCTGGATCTAGGCAATCCGACCTCATTATGGGCGGCGAGTTGACGGCGTCAGATAATCCTTCTTTACACCGTCACCTTGTAAAATCTATATATAGTTTTGCAATTTTCATTCATTAGTGTGTAACTTTAGAGGGGGTAACTTTGGAGAAACCCTAGCACGAATTTTACTGTTCTTTCAAGGGTTTTTACCCTTTGAAACCTTTCATGTTCAATTGAGATAAGTATCCTTTCAATTCATTCAATATGTCTATGTGTTGTTTGAATATATCTTATGCTTGTCTTGAATTTAACATGCTAGGCTAGATCTCTTGTGTGTTTGCTTAGATGTAGTGAAACCTAGATGTTGATTATGGGTTGATTATTTGTTTATAGTTGTTACGGATGAATGATTTTGATGTTAGGCTTAAGAAAACTGGCAGACTTCCATAGGGTAACATACTTAAACGTCTTAAGAAACATGAATCAATGCGTACTAGGTTATTATGGTTGTATTTAATGCATGAGCGAATTCTAATGATCCCATGTTAGGAGCTTCTTGCAGACTCGACATAGGAGTGAAGTAGGAGCTTATAGAGTTGGGGAAGTACGTACGCCACCCCACGAATGGTATTAAGGAATATAACCCGTCATCCACGCAATTGTAACAAACTATCAACCTATAAAAGATATCTAGGGAGTAATGAAACCTAAGTAAACACAATTCTCCCCATTATTGTTCACAACACTAGTTTAATTAGCTTAATTTTCATTTCTATTATTTTATTTTGATTGCATCTTAGTTATTGGGTTAGTTGACTAGCAACTAATTCCGCCCACTCTTCCAAAAACCGGAGATTTTATTAGCTTTTATAAAATTATAAAAATACAAAAAGAATCATCCCTCACCTCTAGACCTAGTTTTTAGGCTTTCTAATCCTAGTGACACTATTCCTGAGTTGAACGATCAATCCCCCGGTACTTGTCACTATACTATACTACAACGATCAGGTACACTGCCTGGTGGGGGTTGTAAGCTTCTTGAGATCCCTCAAGAGGTAAAGCCTGGTGCGATTCCCACTAATCACTCGCGTACCGACGAAGCGGGTGACAAGTGGTACACTTTCAAACCCGAGCCGAACTCTTACGGTGATTCCTACAACCCTTCTTGGAAAAATCACCCGAACCTTAGGTGGAAACAAAACCAAAACATGCCCCAAAACAATTCTTCCAATCCACCTAATCGTTACCAACCAAACGGTCCACCCCCTAACCGTACTTTCAACAACAATCCTTCAAATAACTATGGTAGTACCAATAATCTTGAAGGATTGATGTCCAAGTTTATGGCATCTCAAGAAGCTCGCATATCTAAGATTGAAGCCGATTTCAAACAAAAGCAAAGCGAGATGACCACTAAACTCGACACATTGTTGAAAGTTCTCAATGACCGAGAAATAGGAGCACTCCCAAGTGACACGGTTAAGAACCCGAAACTAAACGTTAATGCCATATCATCGGTTTCGTCACCTACTTCTTGTCCGCAATACTATTCGGTCAAAGCAATGAGCACGTGTTTCAAGCAAACCCAAATTCTTTAAAAGGACCAATTGAATAAAACATCTGATATCAAACCGGTCAATAACATAGTTGAAACACCTCCTTTCTGATATCGTGGACAATGGATATAGAGTTAACAAACTTGGTAGTGGGGGTGACATCTTCCTTTCTTAACAACACCTTTTTCGGAGTTTTCATGTTTGAGTATTCTTCTAATAAGTTCATCATCTCCGTCATTTTCTCTTGCATCTCCTCTTTTTGTCTATAGACTGCCTCCTCGAATTTTTGCTAACCGCTCAGAATGAGTGGACATATATTCTCTCATTCGAGTTTCAAACTCTGGGTTGAGGTTTTGAGGAGGGGTGTAGGGCTGAGCATATTTTTGAAAGGTTTCAGAATTCTCTCTAAGGGGAGATTCAAACAACGGTGTTGGGTTTAAGTTTGAAATAGATTCTACGACGTGGGCAACCTCCCATAACCAATTGTCATTGAATGCAAGCTCATCAATAATTTCCCACGACTCTTTGGCGTCTTTGTCACGTAATCTACCTCTAGTGGCTTGATCAATGGTATGTTTGGTATGAAAGTCGACATGATCGTAAAAAATTTGGATTTGGAGCCAAAGATCTATGACATGATGAGGAACTTTTTGGAGTAAGTCCTTGAAACGAGTCCATGCTTCATAGAGAGTTTCACCTTGACGTTGTTGGAACATCAAGATATCATTTCTAAGCTTAGTAGTTCTCCCCGGTGGGAAAAATTGAGCAAGGAAACGAGTTGTGAGATCATCCCAAGAGGTGATGGATCCCACGGGTAAACGCTCAACCCATTGACTAGCTTGGTCACGTAGAGAGAATTGGAAGAGACGCAATCGAGTCGTCACTCGAGTTACAACATCAAGGTCTATGGAGTCAACGATTTTAAGGAAATCCTTGAGATGTTGATTAGGATCTTCGGAACGAAGTGCATGGAATGCACATCCGCTTTGCACCAACTGGATGGTGTCGGATCGCAAGGGGGACACATTGGCTCCTTGAGTGAGCTCAATGGTGTTTCGATAGCCTTGGTGGCTAGGACGGGAGTACTCTCCTAAGGTTCGGGGTCTAGGAGTAGGGATGGCAATGGGGCGGGGATTATCGGGGATCGTATTTACCATCCCCATCCCCAATTCTCACTCCCCATCCCCATCCCCGCCTCCATCCCCATCGGGGAATCGTTTTACATCCCCATCCCCATCCCCAATGGGGATCGGTGATCCCCACGGGGATTCGGGGATTTTTCGGCCTTAAAAATTGAGCATAAAAATTACATACATAATCGAAAATATAAAGAACTAACATATAAATATCTTAAAAAGCATACATTGTACATAGTTGGATTAATTAAAATGTCATTCAACTTTAAAGTATCGTAAATACTGAAAACATCACATATAATATAAAAATAAACTGCATCGAAAGTGTGTATTCGGACAAAATATTGGTAGAATAATATGTAGTTAGTGCTTAACATTTTAAAAGTATCATCACATATACATACATATATTCTTCAAATATAATACTTGCCACTACTTACTAACATATACATATACAAGTACATGTAGTATTAATATACATATAACTTATACAGTGTATACTTATACATTAAAAGTTCGGATTCGGGTTCGGGTTCGGGGTCGGGGATTTTTGTTATCCCTATCCCCGCCCCATCCTCGGTTTTATAATTCGGGGATTCCCTGTCCCCATCCCCATCCCCAGTCAACTCGGGGATTCCCCAGTCAAATCGGATTTAGGGATCGGGTCCCCGTCGGGTACGGAGTTTTTTGCCATCTCTATCTAGGAGGTTGGTTTGGTAGTGGCGGGTTTTGTGGATGGTTTTGTTGTGGTGGGTTGATGGGATCAAAGAGATTATCACTTTCCATGATGGCGGATGGTAAAAGTTACGAACAAAGAAACGAAGAAATAAAACAGACTAAAGAAACCTATAAAAATAAAATAAAAATCTTACTAGAAAGGAATCTAGTAAGTAGACCTAATAAAAAGAAATTCTAACCTAGACAATAACTATTTCCTAGGTTGCGGCGCCAAAAACTTGATGCGTGGAATTGCACCCTCGCAAAAGGTTTTACCTCTCAAGGGATCTTGAGAAGCTTGCAATCCCCACCAGGCAGTGTATCTGTTCGTTGTAGTATAGTATAGTGACAAGTACCTGGGGATTGATCGTTCAACTCAGGAATAGTATTCGCTAGGATTAAAAAGTCTACTAAACTAGGTCTAAAGGTGAGGGATGATTCTTTTTGTATTTTTATATTTTTATAAAAGCAAGTAAAATCTCGGGTTTTGAAGGAGTGGGCGGAATTAGTTGCTAGTCAACTAACCCAATCAACTAAAGATGCAATCAAAATAAAATAAAATAAACTAAAACTAATTTGTGGTGTAAACAATAATAAGAGAAAATGTGTTTACTTAGATTGCACTACCCTCTAGATATCTTTTACCGGTTGATTAGCTTGTTACAATTGCATGAATGACGGGTTATATTCCTTAATACTAGTCGTAGGGCCGTGTACGAAATTCCCTAACTATATAAGCTCCTACTTCACTCCTATGTCGAGCCGACTAAAAGCTCCTAACATGGGATCACTAGAATTCGCTTATGCATTAAATACAACCATAAATCGTAGTACACCTCCGATCATGTTTCTTAACATGTTCAAGCAAGTTACCAATTAGAAGTCTGTCAGTTTTCTTAAGCCTAACATTGAATACAATCATCCACAACAACTATAAACAAACCATCAACCAATAATCAACATCTAGGTTTCATTACATCTAAGCAAACACAATAAAAACCTAGCCTAGCATGTTAAAAAGAAGACAAGCATAAGATAGAATCACACAACACATAGACATATCATATGATTATTGGAAAACTTATCTTCAATTGAACATGGATGGAACAAGGGTTGAAACCCTTATTATTACATAAAATTCGTCTAGGGTTTTCACAAAGAAGCTCTCCAAAAGTTCCACCCTTAATGAATGAAAATTAGAAAACTATATACAGATTTACACCTTGACGGCGTCACGTTATAGCTTGTGACGCCGTCAACTCGCCGCCAAGATAAAATTCGTATTGCCTAGATCCACTTCTGACACCGTTATGTGTAATTTTACTCTGGGCCGTCACATGTATTTTGACCCTGACGGCCTTGGTGACGCCGTCAGGCCAAATTGCCTTGAAAATGTTCTGGGTCGTCATGTGTATTTTCCACATCCACCTCTTTTGCCAATCTTGACGCCGTCACTTGCATTGCCTTGACGCCGTCAGGTACTGTTCCCAGCAAGGATTTTGAGACTTTGTCGTTTTCTTCACTTTTTCGCTCCAAAAACGTCCAAAATGCTTCCTTTTGTAAATTTCCTCTCAAAAGTACCGAAAATGACAAAAGGAATGATTTAGTGCAATAATTGATCAAATAATTACAAGTTCGGGCTTAAATGACCCCCCAAAAGCGGTACACTTTTCGCCGTATCAGAGATCATCCCAAGATGTGATGAATCCTGCAGGTAAACGCTCAAGCCATTGACTAGCTTGGTCACCTAGAGAGAATTGGAAGAGACACAAGTGTGTCGTCTCTTGAGTTTCAACATCAAGGTCTATGGAATCTACAATTTTAAGAAAATCCTTGAGATGTTGGTTTGGATCTTCGGAACAAAGTCCATGGAATGCACATCCGCTTTGCACCAACAGGATTATGTCGGATCGCAAGGGAGACACATTGGCTCTTTGGGGGAGCTAAATGGTGTTTCGATAGCCTTGATGTCTTGGTTTGGAGTACTCACCGAGAGTACATGCACAAGGTTGTTTGGGTGGGTCTTGGTGGTTTGGTGGTTCTTGGTGGTTTGGTGGTTCTTGGTGTTGTTGTTGTGGCTGGATGATGGGATCGAAGATGTCGTCATTCACCATGATGGCAAATGAGGAGAATTACAAACAAAAGGCACAAAGAAAAGATAGACTAAAGAAAGCTAATAAAAAAAAATAAAAATCTCACTTGATAGGAATCTAGTGAGTAGATCTAAACGAAATAGAAATCAAACCTAAGAAATAACTATTCCACGGCAGCGGCGCCAAAAACTTGATGCTAGATATTGCAACCTGATTGAGCCTGAACCACCTAACTTATATTAACCAAATAAAGGTCAACAAAGTCAAATAGCCTAGGTCAATGCTCCGGGTAATATAGGGTATCACCAGGTCGTTAAGTCCCGTTGAAGTGTGAATTGTAACTCTAGCGTATTTGTGATCGGGTAATTATTCACAGGAAAAGGTTATGATCAGAATTATTTGGAATTTATTAACAAATATAGCTTAGGAAAGCTACGTGAGTGATTACTGGAATTTAGATTACGGAGATTTGAGCTAAACACTAAAAACGTACGTTTTAATTAAAAACGTAAGCAGACGCACAAAACAAAAAGTACAACTGTAGGATGGAAAGGGTTAAAAGTGTAAAATTGAAATTTTTACAATCCTAACAATTAAAGAAAATTTTAAGAAAAATAAAAAGTATTTTTATACTATTTAATTATTTATAATTAATTAATTACTAATTATCTATTTAATATTAATTAAACTAATTAGAATTATTAAAAATACTTAAAAGACTTAGAAAATTAAGAAAAATTTATTAAATCTAATTAACCATCATAGGAATCCTAAAAAATTATAAAAAGTTAATTTTATGTATTTTTAAATTAATTAACTAATTATTATTCTATTTATTAATTAATATCTAATTAAACTATTTAAATTATTAAAACTATTAAATGAACAGTAAAAATTCTAGAAAAATTTATAAAAATGTTTTAACTAAAATAGAAGCTATAAAAATTATAAAAACTAGGTTATACTATATAAAAACTATTTATGCTAATTAATTGATTAATATTAATTAAAACTAAATTAAACTAAAATTAATTAGAAATACCACTAAATGACAAAATAAAAATCTGGAAAAATTTGTAAAATTATTTTAACCCAAAATATAATTTCTAAAAATATAAAAGTGATATACTACTTAGAAATTAATTAAAAAGAAAAATAAATAAATAAATTCTATTAAATAGAAGCTATCACTATTCTTAAAAGTTGGTTTTTTGGTTTTTTCTTTTTCTAAACTGATAATAAGATAAAAACAAGTAACTTTAATAAAAACACTTTTGTTTAAACCCACTGAATAAGCAATTCAAGTGCTTAATGCATCCACAGTTGACTTTTGTTGACTGTGGGGTGTTTTAGCTCAAATGATGAAATGTGGGGTCCACAATGGTAATTCTTGGTTTCTCTGAGTCTAAGGAATACAAATAATCAAGGATCAAGCAACAATTAGGCCTTAATAAGCCAAAAAGCAACAAATAAGCACTTTGCTTATTTGTTGACTGAGCAGTTGAGGGACAAACTTTATGGGCCAAACTAGGTAGGGTCCACAGATATTGGGGTCAAACAAAAGGTCAACCCTGATTCCTGGGTAGGAGGGGGGTTGAAAGATGCAAGGTCAAGGCTATGGGATCCACTGGGTCAGTCACAAACCAC
The DNA here is from genome assembly GCA_030686995.1 of Artemisia argyi. Classification (NCBI taxonomy): domain Eukaryota; kingdom Viridiplantae; phylum Streptophyta; class Magnoliopsida; order Asterales; family Asteraceae; genus Artemisia; species Artemisia argyi. Next base: position 129,914,713 of record CM060695.1, on the reverse strand, counting down.
CAATGAAGTGGGGTGGGTTGCTGAGGTAACTGAGAGCAGGGCAAATAGGTTGCCCTGCAGGTCACTTTGAGACCTGTTTTAACCCACCAAACAAATTCTATAAAATCTGGAAAAATTTACAAAAATCTACAAAGTGGTAGAGAATAAGCACACAAATTTTCAGATCCTAAAACCTAGAAACCAACAAGTTACAATGCTTCAAAGATTGCTCAAAATGACTGAGGACTGCTTTTGACTTTTCCACTTAACCACTCAGTTTGACTTTTATGAACTTTAAAAGCTGATTTAATGACCTAATAAGCTAAGATAAGCTATATTAAAACTATTTTGGATGAAACTTTAACTTTTGAAAAGGATTTGTGGGTTTTGAACTTCAAAAATCACCACAGTGAACTGTGGTGATTATAAACACTTGATTTTGACTTTTGAAAGGTTTTGCACCAAAGTACTTGTTCCCCTGAGCTATATTATACACTACAAACTATTGCAAACCAATAAGTACTCAGAATAACAACCACAACACACCAAACAAAGCACAACCAAACACCCTCTTAAAATCAGTTATAGAAGAGATTTGCACTTAAACAAGTAATGAACACAAACAGATGATTACAACTAATCTATAAGCTATTATATAAATGTAATGAACTTAAATTAATAACCTAAACTGCTTTAAGAGTAAAAATAAAAGAGTAAGTAGCTTACAAAGCCTTCCAAGCTATTTAGTAGATACCAAGGACCAAACCAAACAAACCTATGCCCTCCCCTGAGGTTCCTAACCCACAGCCTTCCAATATGCACTGTGCTCCATGCTTATACAACCAATGATCACAATTTTTTATTTTTATTTTTATTTTTCTTATTTTCTTAGTTTTTAGTGAAAACTGAATTGTAGGAGTTCACATAAGCTTATAAAACTTGCATTATCTTATTTTTGAGCTTATAAGAGCTTCTGAGTACTTTGAACACAAATAACTTCACTTAATTGAAACTTGAAAATTTAAGTTAAGACTTGAAAAAGTGAAATTGAAACTTGAACTTCAAATTGATCTTACATTAATAAAAAGGTTACATTACATTGAAAATAAACTTAAATTACAAATTAACTAAGAAAAATTACACACTTGAAGCTTCTATGAGCTTATCCTTATATATCGACCTAAAAATAAGCCCCTAAGTCTTCCACACAGCTTCTTTTTGAAAACCAAGAGCCCCACATGCTTTGTCTTTGACCTCTGACCAAATCCCATCCGTCAATTTAATCTTTGTAGTATCCTAGCCATTGATTGGCATTTTGGCGCCAAAAGGGATACGGGGTCAAATTGGGTGGTACTGGTGAGGGAATTGGGGAGCATTTATGGTGGTGGAGTTGGTGGGTGAGGGCATTAATGGTGGGGGAGATAGTAGGTGAAAAGGCGAGGGGGGGGAAGGATTTCTCCCTGGTTTTCTGGGATGGTGTTGGGGGGAAGGAGATGGACGGGGTGTGGGGTTTGACCTGGGTCAACGCCCAGTTTTATTTAAAACAAAAAGTGGGCTTGGACTGGGCTTGGGAGGGCATCTGGGCTAGGGAATGGATTGGGTTGGTTTTTTTTTTGGGTTTAACAAATAAAAAGGGTCCGGTTTGGAAAGGTTAATCACAAGGACCATTTTTGCAAACTTTTCAAAGTTGAGGGGTGTGAAATGTAACTTCCCAAGACTTCTTCAAATGATCAATGTTTCCAAATGCCAATAATTCAAGGACCAATTTTGTATTTTTTTCCACTTTTTCCAATTTCAAAAACATCCCAGGGACTAATTTTGCCAACTTTGGATTTTCAGGGACTAATTATGTAATTTATGAAAACTTGCAACCCAAATATGATATTTTGACTTAATTTGACTTTTAAGACCTTGGGTTGACTTTTCCTTAAAAATAAATGCATAGGGACTAAAATTGACAAGTTTTGAAACTTGGGGGACTGAAACTGCCAATACTGCAAACTTTGTACGTTTTTCTTTGTTTTTGCACATTTTGCTTTTAAAACACATAAAACACAATCCCTGGGATAATTTAGGTATTTTGATATCTTTTTGATTGTTTTTGTACGTTTTGGCAGTTTAAATATATCGAAAACGATGAGTGTTTGAGCACTCATCAATCCCCCACACTGAACTATTGCTAGTCCCTAGCAATCTTTTTAGAAAACTTGATGGATTTTAAACTCTTTACCAAAAGCCATCACTTCTGGAGTAGCCAGGTGTAAGAACTGTGGCACACCTGATAACCGTGTGATTTTGAGCAAACCACCAGCTTTCAACGGATTTGTTAAGTCTTTACCAGGAGCCGTTTGCTCCTGGACTAGCCAGCATCTTGATGGACCTAGTCGACATCTTGGTGAGCTGATTACCAATTATGGATTTTCCACGGCCTTTACCACAAGCCATAATCTTGCGGGCTAGCCAACTCATTTGTTTTCGGGGAGTTGATGACCCACACAATTTTGGGCAAATTGCCAGCCGTCAACGGATTTGATTTATCTTTACCAAGAGCCGTTTGCTCCTGGATTAGCCAATCCCTTTTGTCGCTTAGACGAGGCGGACTGATTACCCTAAAAAAAATTTTGAAATAAAGTGAAAAAATTTTGAAAATTTTGGCCAAAACGGGGGGTACTTGAAAGATATTTGCTAAAATTCGTTAGAATTTCCCCCCCACACTTAGAAATGAATATTGTCCTCAATATTCCAAGTCCCGGCTATTATGCCGAAGCTAGGAACGTAAAAAGCCAAGATTCGAATCTAACTGCGGAAATACCAATTTCACTTTATTTCTATATATACAACTTTTTTTTTTTTTTTTTCTTTTTTTTTTGACTTATATACATATATACATTTTTTTTTTCAAACAGCGGGGGGTTGGCCATTTCCCCACACTTAGTGGTAGAAAATAGAAAGAATCAGAGATACGGGTGAAAACCCGTATTGTTGCTAATTTTTGGTCATCGAGTCGTTAGCTTGACTCTATCCCCGAATTCAATTGTCCTTGGGGAAAGTTTGGAGATCCGGGACGACCATGGATGGTACGTCCCCTCCAAAGTAGTGCTTTAACCGATGCCCATTCACTTTGAAATTTGGACCGTCACTCTGAGATAATTCGATGGTACCATAAGGATAGACTTTTGCGATAGTGAATGGACCAGTCCATCGGGTTTTGAGCTTTCCCGAGAAGATCTTGAGTCTAGAATTGAAAAGAAGGACTCGATCACCAACATTGAAAACGCGGTTTTTGATTTTTGAGTCATGAATCTTCTTTGTCTTTTCTTTATAGATCAAAGAGTTCTCGTAAGCCTGATCACGCAGTTCGTTTAATTCATTTAGTTGAACTTTTCTATGATCACCCGCCGTTTTGAGGTCGAAATTGGCATGCTTGAGAGCCCAATAGGCTTTGTGTTCAAGCTCGATCGGAAGATGGCACGCTTTCCCGTACACAAGTTTATAAGGCGTACACCCAATGGGTGTTTTGTAAGCCGTACGGAAAGCCCAAAGTGCATCATCTAATTTGTCCGACCACGATGCACGATTTTCACCTACAGTTCTCTCCAATATTCTTTTAATGCCCCGATTGGACACTTTGACTTGTCCACTTGTTTGAGGGTGGTACGCAGTGGAAAGACGGTGAGTCACACCGTATTTTTGCATGACTTTGTCAAACTTGTCATTACAGAAGTGCGTACCACGATCACTAATAATAGCACGTGGAGTTCCGAATCGGGCAAAGAGAGCTTTTAAAAATTTCACCACTACTCGGGCATCATTTGTGGGTAAGGCTTTTGCCTCAACCCATTTTGACAAGTAGTCAACTGCCACGAGTATGTATTTGTTGCCGTGAGAAGATGGAAATGGCCCCATAAAGTCGATGCCCCAGATATCAAAGATTTCACAAACTTGAATTGCATTCTGAGGCATTTCATTCTTTTGTGAAATATTCCCGTGACGTTGACAAGCGTCACAGGACTTGACCAAATTTTGGGCATCCTTGTAGATTGAGGGCCAATAAAAGCCGGAATCAAACACCTTTTTGGCGGTGTAGTTGGGATTGTGGTGGCCCCCCGTGGGACCAGCATGGCAAGCCTTTAAGATTTCAGTGGCTTCCTGACCATACACACACCGCCGGATGACTTGATCCGCGCATATCTTGAACAAATAGGGGTCGTCCCAAAAGTAGTGTTTTACGTCTTTGAAAAATTTATTTTTTTGTTGGGACGACATCCCTTTCACAATGAAATTACCCGCCAGATAGTTTGCAAAATCGGCAAACCATGGGGTAATCGAGTCTCCACGAAATGAAACCGCATTGAGGGTTTCGAGAGGAAATGTTTCATTTATTTCCTTTTTCTCGAAATCATTTTGGTGAGGGTTTTCAAGACGGGAGAGATGATCAGCAGCTAGATTCTCAGCTCCTTTTTTATCACGAATAATGATATCAAATTCCTGAAGGAGGAGAACCCATCGGAGGAGTCTCGGCTTTGCATCCTGTTTTGCAAATAGATATTTCAAAGCCGAATGATCCGTATACACTATGCTTTTAGTCAGAATCAAGTATGGCCGGAATTTTTCAAAAGCATACACCACAGCTAATAATTCTTTTTCAGTGGTGGTGTAATGACTTTGTGCCTCGGTCATAGTCTTGCTGGCATAGTGTATAGGCTGAAAATGTTTTGTTTTGCGTTGCCCCAAGACTGCCCCTATAGCATAATCACTAGCATCACACATGAGCTCGAAGGGCAAGTCCCAATCGGGGGCAACAAGAATCGGTGCCTCGGTAAGCCTTTTCTTTAATGTTTCAAAGGCTTCGATGCACTCGGGGGAGAAGATAAAAGGAGCATCCTTCTCGAGGAGATGGGTCATGGGCCGGGCAATTTTTGAAAAATCTTGAATAAACCTACGATAAAAACCGGCGTGACCCAAAAAGCTCCTAACACCTTTTACGGTTGTGGGATGAGGCAATTTTGCGATGACGTCCACTTTGGCACGATCAACCTCAATCCCGTTTTTTGAAATTTTATGGCCGAGGACAATGCCCTCTTTGACCATAAAGTGACTCTTCTCCCAATTTAGACATAACTTTGTGTCTTCACAACGTTTTAGCATGCTGTCTAAATGGGAGAGACATGTTTTAAACGAATCCCCAATGACCGAGAAATCGTCCATAAAGACCTCCATACTTTTCCCGATCATGTCGGAAAAGATGGCCATCATACATCTTTGAAACGTGCCCGGAGCATTACATAAGCCAAATGGCATACGTTTATATGCGAAGGTTCCATAGGGGCACGTAAAAGTGGTCTTTTCTTGGTCTTGCGGGTCAATGGGAATCTGAAAGTAACCCGAGAAACCATCGAGGAAGCAATAGTACTCATTCCCCGCTAGTCTCTCGAGCATCTGATCCATAAAAGGCAGAGGAAAATGATCCTTACGGGTAGCGTCATTCAATTTACGATAATCAATGCAGACGCGCCAACCCGTAACCAAACGAGTTGGAATTAACTCATTCTCCTCATTAGTGACAACGGTAATGCCACCCTTTTTTGGAACACAATGGATTGGGCTGACCCAAGGACTATCCGAGATAGGGTAAATTAATCCGGCATCAAGAAGTTTTAAAACCTCTTGTTTGATAACCTCGTGGATTTTTGGATTTACCCTTCTTTGTTGTTGGACCGCTGGTTTGAAATCGTCCTCCATTAAAATCTTATGAGTACAAAACTCAGGGTCAATGCCCTTGATATCTGAGAGACGCCAAGCAATTGCTTGTTTATGAGATTTCAAAACCTTGATAAGAGCAGCCTTTTCCTCATCGCTCAAGTCTTTGGCAATTATGACGGGTAATTTATCATCACCCTCCAGAAATGCATATTCAAGATGAGGCGGCAAGTCCTTAAGTTCAACCTCGGGGAAGTCATCAGTTTTCTCAACATGTTTGACCTCCTCATTATGAAGTTGTTGTGGTAGAACCTGAAGATGAGAGGGATCCTCGTTTAACAATTTTTCAAGCAGGAGAATATCCCTCTCGAGGTCGATCTCTTGGCTATCGACTCCATCGGGAATCGAATCACTTTTGAGAAACGCTTCCATTTCTTCTAAGATGAAGTCACTTCCCTCAAACGGAGTGAGGGAAGGAGAAGAATTGGCTATGATGGGGTGAGAAGACTGAGTGAGATTTTCACTCGAAGAATCATCAATGAAACCTAAAATCTCTTGAGCATACTCCTCAGCAGCAACATCGATGACATCAATTTGATTCACCGACTCACAATCATAATTGGAGGAGTATCTCGAAGTTTGATTTAGGTTGAAGGTAATAGCTTCCGTTCCAACACGCAATGTGATCTCATGCTCAAATACATCGATAAGAGCGCGCCCAGTTCTGAGGAATCCCCTACCAAGAATGAGAGGGACCCTAGAATCGGCATCAAAGTCAACAATCACAAAATCTGCTGGAAAATGAAACTTTCCCACCTTAACGAATACGTCCTCGGCAATGCCAATGGGACGAGAAATCGAGCGATCGGCAAGCTCTAAAGTCATGCACGTGGGAGTGAGTTCTGGGAGAGAAAGTTTCTTCCATACAGAATATGGCATCAAGTTGATGCTAGCACCTAGATCGGCCAGGGCGAAGCAATCAACCATACCCGGGAAAGTACAAGGAATGAGAAATTTCCCGGGATCTCCAAGCTTTTCAGGAAGCTTTTTCAAAAGAACCGCAGAGCAGTTCTCATTCAGAGGAGTTCTTGCCATCTCGAATAACTTTTCTTTATTACTCAACAGATTTTTGATTGTCGATGCAAACTTGGGCATCAAGAGAATAGCGTCCGCGAAGCTGATATCAAAGTGCAAATCTTGAAAGATTTGGAAAAATTTATCCATTTGGTGATTAGCTTTTTCGTGGAGCTTTTGTTCACTGAGACGTGAAGGATATGGAATAGAAGTTTTGGATTTCGGGTTGTCCACTGGAGTTTCTGGTGGTTCAAAGACAACTCCAGGCTTATATCTGGTTTCAGGATTATCCTGAGGTTGGACGTGTGCTGTACTTCGTGTGCTAGGAATTTGCACCTTGTCCTTTGTTACCTCAGGCTCACGATTCACTACCTTAGGAGGAGAGGAAGAAAAGGTAGTAGGAATCGCGGGCTCATCATATGAAGCACCACTTCGTGTTGTGATCGCCTTAGCATCGCCCCTCGGGTTAGCGATCGTGTTGCTCGGTAAAGTAGTACCTGAGCCCGAGGGTCGATCATTTAAAGACTTCTTAATGTCAGAAATCTGGCTGACCAGCAACTTGTTCAACTCTTCTTGGGACTTCATAAATTGCTTCAACAATTCATCAGATGAAGACCCGGTTGAAACAATGGCTTGATTCGGATTAGGAATATTTGGGGCTCGATTGTTCAGGTTGGGGCCATGATTGAAATTTCCTTGATTTTGTTGATGGAAATTCCCTTGATTCTGGTGATTGTTTCCATGAAAGTTCCCGGGGTTGAAATTACCCTGACCTTGGTTCCGGTTAAAGTTTCCTTGATGTTGAAAACCTTGATTTTGAAAACTTTGGTTTTGATTTTGAAAACTTTGGTTTTGATTTTGAAAACCGTGACCCTGATTGAAATTATTTTGGTTTTGATAACCTTGGTTAACTCTGTTTTGGTTTTGGCCACGGTTTTGAACATTTTGGTTTTGATTAAAACCGGGAGGTCCAGGATAATGGTGAGGACGATAGTTCGGGTCAATAGGAGGACGGTATTGATTTCCCCCTTGATTTTGGGACCCGACAACAGCATTAGCTTCATATGGAGTACCATCAGTACCTGTGCAATTGTAGTAGGCATGCGGCCCACCACAAGTCACACAGACTTCCACTTTTTTAACCTCAGCATGGGGAGGATGTTGTGGAAATGAGACTTTCTTTGTTTGGGCGAGAACCAAAGCTTGGATCGCTTCAGTGAGCTTGTCAAGCTTAGCATTCGTGCTAGATTGACCCACAGAAGATGAAGTAGAAGGACCCGCATTAATTTGGGAAACAATCGGTTTGCTTCTTGTGGAGCGGACCTTAGACTTGTTTTCTATGATTTGCAAAGCTTCTTTTGTGGTTCTACTCAAAAAATTTCCTCCCGCGGAGGCGTTGAGAGAATCCTGATCAGCTTGGCTCACGCCATTGTAAAACGTATCGAGTTGCATCAACTCAGAGAAACCATGATGTGGACACTTGCGAAGTAATTCTTTGAAACGATCCCACGCTTCACCAAAAGATTCATCGTATTTTTGAGTGAACTTGGTGATTTCGTTCTTAAGACTTGTGGTCTTGGAAGGTGGGAAGAATTCATTCACAAACTTTTTGACGAGATCTTCCCAAGTCTCAATAGATCGTGGAGGTTGTTTTTCAAGCCAAATCCGGGCTTGTCCCTCCAATGAGAATGGGAAGAGAAGGAGTTTGATTGCTTCACACAGGACATTTTTGTACTTGATGGTTGATGTGATTTTGTTGAACCATCGAATATGAGCATGAGGATCGTCCCGCTCAAAACCATAAAATTGGCTTGAGGTTACAAGATTGAGTAACCCGGTTTTGAGCTCAAAATTATCAGCCACAATGGCTGGGACAACAATGGCATCTCCGTAACCCTCGATGGGTGCTTGGAGAAGTTCACACATGGGACGGTCTTCCGCCATGGTGACAGTGGGTGTGGCAACAGTACGGATCTCAGATCCGACTGTTGGTGCTGAACGACGACGAGGTCTTCTAGGTTTTCGTACAAGCTCACGTAATGGGCTAGTAGACCTAGAAGAACGAGTGCGCATGCACTAGGAACAAAAATCAATCAAAACAAAGTCGAGGCAAAACGACAGTGAACTTAAACCAATAATCACAAGTGAGTGGCTTCTTTAGAAAAGGTACACCACACACAAGGATACAAAGGCAAGTTTTAATCTTTTTGGTTTGGGAACTTATTTGTTCACACCCCCAGTTGGAAGGTGTTCTGTCTTGGTTTGCGACGGTTTATTTTATGTAGAATTATTATAAACAAGAAAGAGACGGATGTTTTTGTGTTTTGTGAATGGGTTTAAAAACTTTTGGGAAATATTTTTGGTATCGTTTCGTTTACCAAAATCGTTTTTCTTTAAGAATCACCTTAAAAGAAAACCGAATCAGAAAACGTTACGATTTGTTTTGTTGTTTTTAATTTTGTTGGTGTTTTAACACTTTAGGAAAAGTGTTAATGACTTTTTTGTATTTTGATTATGAAAATATACACAAGTGATGGTATTTGTACAGTGAAAGATGTGAGATAATACTAATCTCAAATAACGCTAAAGATACGCGCACACTTCCCCGGCAGCGGCGCCAAAAGTTGATTGAGCCTGAACCACCTAACTTATATTAACCAAATAAAGGTCAACAAAGTCAAATAGCCTAGGTCAATGCTCCGGGTAATATAGGGTATCACCAGGTCGTTAAGTCCCGTTGAAGTGTGAATTGTAACTCTAGCGTATTTGTGATCGGGTAATTATTCACAGGAAAAGGTTATGATCAGAATTATTTGGAATTTATTAACAAATATAGCTTAGGAAAGCTACGTGAGTGATTACTGGAATTTAGATTACGGAGATTTGAGCTAAACACTAAAAACGTACGTTTTAATTAAAAACGTAAGCAGACGCACAAAACAAAAAGTACAACTGTAGGATGGAAAGGGTTAAAAGTGTAAAATTGAAATTTTTACAATCCTAACAATTAAAGAAAATTTTAAGAAAAATAAAAAGTATTTTTATACTATTTAATTATTTATAATTAATTAATTACTAATTATCTATTTAATATTAATTAAACTAATTAGAATTATTAAAAAATACTTAAAAGACTTAGAAAATTAAGAAAAATTTATTAAATCTAATTAACCATCATAGGAATCCTAAAAAATTATAAAAAGTTAATTTTATGTATTTTTAAATTAATTAACTAATTATTATTCTATTTATTAATTAATATCTAATTAAACTATTTAAATTATTAAAACTATTAAATGAACAGTAAAAATTCTAGAAAAATTTATAAAAATGTTTTAACTAAAATAGAAGCTATAAAAATTATAAAAACTAGGTTATACTATATAAAAACTATTTATGCTAATTAATTGATTAATATTAATTAAAACTAAATTAAACTAAAATTAATTAGAAATACCACTAAATGACAAAATAAAAATCTGGAAAAATTTGTAAAATTATTTTAACCCAAAATATAATTTCTAAAAATATAAAAGTGATATACTACTTAGAAATTAATTAAAAAGAAAAATAAATAGATAAATTCTATTAAATAGAAGCTATCACTATTCTTAAAAGTTGGTTTTTTGGTTTTTTCTTTTTCTAAACTGATAATAAGATAAAAACAAGTAACTTTAATAAAAACACTTTTGTTTAAACCCACTGAATAAGCAATTCAAGTGCTTAATGCATCCACAGTTGACTTTTGTTGACTGTGGGGTGTTTTAGCTCAAATGATGAAATGTGGGGTCCACAATGGTAATTCTTGGTTTCTCTGAGTCTAAGGAATACAAATAATCAAGGATCAAGCAACAATTAGGCCTTAATAAGCCAAAAAGCAACAAATAAGCACTTTGCTTATTTGTTGACTGAGCAGTTGAGGGACAAACTTTATGGGCCAAACTAGGTAGGGTCCACAGATATTGGGGTCAAACAAAAGGTCAACCCTGATTCCTGGGTAGGAGGGGGGTTGAAAGATGCAAGGTCAAGGCTATGGGACCCACTGGGTCAGTCACAAACCACCAATGAAGTGGGGTGGGTTGCTGAGGTAACTGAGAGCAGGGCAAATAGGTTGCCCTGCAGTTCACTTTGAGACCTGTTTTAACCCACCAAACAAATTCTATAAAATCTGGAAAAATTTACAAAAATCTACAAAGTGGTAGAGAATAAGCACACAAATTTTCAGATCCTAAAACCTAGAAACCAACAAGTTACAATGCTTCAAAGATTGCTCAAAATGACTGAGGACTGCTTTTGACTTTTCCACTTAACCACTCAGTTTGACTTTTATGAACTTTAAAAGCTGATTTAATGACCTAATAAGCTAAGATAAGCTATATTAAAACTATTTTGGATGAAACTTTAACTTTTGAAAAGGATTTGTGGGTTTTGAACTTCAAAAATCACCACAGTGAACTGTGGTGATTATAAACACTTGATTTTGACTTTTGAAAGGTTTTGCACCAAAGTACTTGTTCCCCTGAGCTATATTATACACTACAAACTATTGCAAACCAATAAGTACTCAGAATAACAACCACAACACACCAAACAAAGCACAACCAAACACCCTCTTAAAATCAGTTATAGAAGAGATTTGCACTTAAACAAGTAATGAACACAAACAGATGATTACAACTAATCTATAAGCTATTATATAAATGTAATGAACTTAAATTAATAACCTAAACTGCTTTAAGAGTAAAAATAAAAGAGTAAGTAGCTTACAAAGCCTTCCAAGCTATTTAGTAGATACCAAGGACCAAACCAAACAAACCTATGCCCTCCCCTGAGGTTCCTAACCCACAGCCTTCCAATATGCACTGTGCTCCATGCTTATACAACCAATGATCACAATTTTTTATTTTTATTTTTATTTTTCTTATTTTCTTAGTTTTTAGTGAAAACTGAATTGTAGGAGTTCACATAAGCTTATAAAACTTGCATTATCTTATTTTTGAGCTTATAAGAGCTTCTGAGTACTTTGAACACAAATAACTTCACTTAATTGAAACTTGAAAATTTAAGTTAAGACTTGAAAAAGTGAAATTGAAACTTGAACTTCAAATTGATCTTACATTAATAAAAAGGTTACATTACATTGAAAATAAACTTAAATTACAAATTAACTAAGAAAAATTACACACTTGAAGCTTCTATGAGCTTATCCTTATATATCGACCTAAAAATAAGCCCCTAAGTCTTCCACACAGCTTCTTTTTGAAAACCAAGAGCCCCACATGCTTTGTCTTTGACCTCTGACCAAATCCCATCCGTCAATTTAATCTTTGTAGTATCCTAGCCATTGATTGGCATTTTGGCGCCAAAAGGGATACGGGGTCAAATTGGGTGGTACTGGTGAGGGAATTGGGGAGCATTTATGGTGGTGGAGTTGGTGGGTGAGGGCATTAATGGTGGGGGAGATAGTAGGTGAAAAGGCGAGGGGGGGGGGGGAAGGATTTCTCCCTGGTTTTCTGGGATGGTGTTGGGGGGAAGGAGATGGACGGGGTGTGGGGTTTGACCTGGGTCAACGCCAAGTTTTATTTAAAACAAAAAGTGGGCTTGGACTGGGCTTGGGAGGGCAGCTGGGCTAGGGAATGGATTGGGTTGGTTTTTTTTTTTGGGTTTAACAAATAAAAAGGGTCCGGTTTGGAAAGGTTAATCACAAGGACCATTTTTGCAAACTTTTCAAAGTTGAGGGGTGTGAAATGTAACTTCCCAAGACTTCTTCAAATGATCAATGTTTCCAAATGCCAATAATTCAAGGACCAATTTTGTATTTTTTTCCACTTTTTCCAATTTCAAAAACATCCCAGGGACTAATTTTGCCAACTTTGGATTTTCAGGGACTAATTATGTAATTTATGAAAACTTGCAACCCAAATATGATATTTTGACTTAATTTGACTTTTAAGACCTTGGGTTGACTTTTCCTTAAAAATAAATGCATAGGGACTAAAATTGACAAGTTTTGAAACTTGGGGGACTAAAACTGCCAATACTGCAAACTTTGTACGTTTTTCTTTGTTTTTGCACATTTTGCTTTTAAAACACATAAAACACAATCCCTGGGATAATTTAGGTATTTTGATATCTTTTTGATTGTTTTTGTGCGTTTTGGCAGTTTAAATATATCGAAAACGATGAGTGTTTGAGCACTCATCACAACCTCACAAGGAGTTTTACTTCTCGAGGGATCTCAAGAAGTTTTGCAATCCTCCAGGCAGTGTACGTGACCATTATAATGTAGTATAGGTAAATCTGGAGGATTGATCGTTCTCTAGGGGAATAGTGTCGTTAGGTTGAAGTGTATATCGAGATAATTCTAAAGGTGAGGAATGATTCTTTTTGTGTTTTTATATTTTTTAGAAAGCAATAAAAATCTCAGTTTTGAAGGGAAGGGCGGAATTAGTTGTTAAGCAACTAACCCAAAAACTACTTATAAACTAAAATTAAACTAATGACAAGAAAACTACATGTGGTGAACTCTTATAATGGGAAAAATGTGTTTACTTAGATTTACTTACTCCCTAGTTATCTCCTATTGATTCGTTGAATTGTCACGTCCTTGTTTTAGTTGAAGTGTTGTATTCCTTAGTACCGGTTGTTGAGGTGTGCTACATTCCCCCAACTCTATGAATTTTAATTTCACCTAAAACCTTAAAGTCTATTGAGAATTATAGAATCATTAACCTTAATTCATACAATAAATACAACGAGAAAAACCAATAGTGCACACTACGGTTGCATTTTCTAAGACGTTCAAGCTAGTTACATATAAGAAGTCAGCCAGTTTTCTTAGCCTAACGCGAGGCAATCAACTAAACAAGAGACAACAAATCAATAATCAACAACTAGGTTTTATTGGATCTAAGCAAACACTAAAAACTTAAGCTAACATGTTAAATTAAAGAAAAGATAAACAATTAATCAAACAATACATACACATATTGAATGATTAAAATGATAATTTATCTTCAATTGAACATGAAAGAAAAAGGCTAAAAAAGCCTTACAAAAGCTCAGAAATTCGTTAGGGTTTAGTTGCCCAAAAGTGTCACACATTACTATGAAAACATTCGAAAGTATATATAGATTTACATGGCTGACGCGTCAGGTTATGGATCCTGACGCCGTCAACTCGTCTTGAATTAGGGTTTCATCTGTGAAAATCGCCACTCTGACGGCGTCACCAATGGATCTGAGGCCGTCACTTGTATTTTCTTTATGGGTCGTCTCTTGTTGGATTAAAGAGTAACGCCAATAGCTTCATAACACCTGACGGCGTCAAGTTGTAAATGTTCAAATTCTTTCTAAGGCATCTCTTGTTAACTTTACACTAGAAATCCATCTTGAGTTGTAGGGGACGGCGTTACTTGTTAGAACGTGACGCCGTTAGACTTCCTTTTCTGACGGTCTTTTCGTGACTTCGTTGTTTTCTTCTCTTTTACGTAAAAATTCGTCCAAAAAGTGCTAAATTCCAGAATTCTCATCCCAAGTACCTAAAATTCAAAAAGAAGCGATTTGAGGTAATATTTAATCATATTTTACATGATTTTTGGCTTGAATGACCCCTTTAAAAGGTACCAAATTAATCCTTATCAGTTCTCCTTTAATATGACAATGCCATGATTCATTTACTCTATTGGCATTTTCCCATATGCAAAATCATATGAAATACTAAATGGATGAAAGAATACTATATTTGGATGTTGTTATCTATATATCATCGATCATTTGAACCAACTACTTTGAATATATCCTTTCAACGAAACCATGAATTGAACTAAGCAACAAAGGGGTATAAAAGATGTTCTATAAGTTTAACCAATATAAATTATTAGTTGTGTCATGTGGGCAACTCACATAGCACTGCGTATGGAAGGCTAGAATACCTTTTAGTTTTTGAAAGTATACTAATAGCTTATCTTGATGGTTTCTAGTTCTTAAAGATATTGTAAAACCGTAGAAGGAAGGGGGTGAATACGGTCTCTTCGGCTTTTTGAGTGTTTAAAAAAAACTTTAATCCTCAAAGAGTGCCAAGTGGTTTACACAACAACAACAACCATGATTACAATTACAACCAAAGTATATAAAGCAAGTAAAGAGACACCACGATATATACTGGTTTGGGATGAGGGGTCTATACCATTCGTACGTTCAGTTGCGAATCCACGACACTATACTATTCACTAAGTATAATTTTTTCGGTGGACTACAAACCGTTACAACTTCACTCCACCGATATGCATTAAGATCGGTGCTCACTAAGAAGAGATACTCCCAAACGGTATTCCGCCCTCGAAAACCACCCTCAGGTACTTTTGATTCGACAAAGACCACAAAGACCGCTAAGACTTCCCATCGAAAGTATCAAACCCCAACTATATCCCCAATGATCTAGGCTTGGTCACCTCGACACAAGACTTCTCTTACAACTAAATCGAATTAATAAATGTTTGATTGTTTAATTAAGCCCTAACCTAACCTAGAGACTCGCTAGTAATAGAAAAGGTATAGATAAGAAGACCCTCAACATAATCACAAGAGTGGATTAGGTTCTTGTGATTCTTCCCTTGCAAGGATATGTTTTCTTTCAAAGATGTTATGTGAAAGATTAAGAACATAAGAGAGAATCATAGGATTGAGAGAAGAGAAATAAGAGAGAAATAAATAATGGCAAGAGGTGAGGAATACAAGAGCCAGGGTGGGGTATTTATAGGCCAAGACCTAAATTGAGAAAAAGACATCAGAGTCTGGCGCGTTGCTGTTATGTCGGAGCGCCAGTGACGCGCAAGGATGTCTGGTCTATTCTCTTTTGGGTTTTGGTCTTTTAAATACCCAACCTTTCTAAACCACCAATTGTACTTCACACATTTAGACCTTTACATTATTCATCGTCAAGGTCTACCAACTCAAATAGCCAATTTGTAAAAAATGATTTGTGAAGTGTCTAAGTGATACCAATTATCAAAGAGAGAAGAATAGAAGAGATAATTTGATAAGGGTAGTTTGGGTATTCCTCACATGTCATAGAAAAGAGATAAAGAATATGCCATGTGATATTCCTTTGCTTGGGAAGGAAGTGTATATGTTAGTGTGAGAGGGAAGTGAGAGAGTGAGGTTAGGTTGAGAATAAACCATGGTTGAGTTAGATGAGTAAGCATAATTTGGTGAGAAGAGAATATCCTATGCTCGGAGAGAAAGGGGAGATGAAAGGTTGAGATGAGTTTCGATGAGTTAGAAGTGATGTGATGGAAAGGAGCCTTGGTTTGAAATTCAAAATTGAAATATAGTTATTGGAGTGTAAGAGAAGTAGAGATAAGGTTGTGAGTTGGATGTGTAAGAGTGATGTGATGGGGAGCCTATATTTGGATTCAAATTTGAATTGAGAGAGTGAGGGAGAGAGTGAGGAAGATGTAAGTGAGGAAGTGAGTTGTATGTGTGTAAGAGTGAGTTGGATAAGGATGTGATGTTGAGGTGATGGGTAGCCTTTGGCTTGTATTCAAAATTTGAATTTTGAATGTTGGAGATGAGAAGTGAGGTGGTTTGTGAGGAAGGTTTACTTGTTTTGAAATAAAGGGTTGGATGAAGAAGATGATGAGGTGGTAAAATCTAAGTGGTTAGATTGGAATGTGTTAAAGAGAATGTTTAGAAGATATGGTGTGAGAATGTAGGGAATAAGAAGTACACGCAAGTACAAGGAATATTAGCGAATGTTGGGGATAAGTTTTGGGAGGAGTTTGAAATGGCTAGAGGATTTGTTTGGTGTAGAGATTAATCAAATGAGTGATTAAGGCTTAATCATTTTGTCATTAATGAAGAAAAGAATTGACAAAGATAATTAAGATGAGAAAATCAAAGGTTACTCATAACCTCAAGTAACTCAACATCGAGTATTTATAATCTCATAATACGTGAACTTCCACGACTCGACATAATCAATAATCACCTTGATGCAAACAAGTTAAGTGCTTTGCATCATTGTAAAGCATATCCAATAACGGGAAAGGATGCGTTCACGTAAAGGGACCTTTGACTTAGTTTGACCAATAAGGGAGTAAACCCGTTACATGATTAGAGAAGACGTAAACACGGATTATGGCCATATGCATACTTTCACTTGATGTCACGCGAAATATATGAGTCGCCTAGGTTTAGAAAAGCCTTGGCTAGAGGCATTTATCAAAATACTTGAGTTGGCGTTGTGCCAAAAATGAGTGGTTATAAATTTGGATTCCTCTAATTCTAAAACTCATTTCGAGTGTTCCCAATGAAGCACATAGCATATTCATACCTGTATTGAAAGATCTACATTTGTCGGGTAAGGGGAAAGCCGACTTTCAAAAACTGTGACAACCCAAGATAGAACCTGGCGCGATGTTGGCACGTCGGAGCGCTGGCGGCACGCCAGACCCAGACCCGGTGCGCCAGACCCAGACCTTGGGTCGTTTGGTTTTTTGCTAACGTTTGTGATTTTATTTGTTGTGAAGGTTTATTTGTCATCACTAAAACATAAGGAGACCTAATTCATGTTGCCTCAACAGATATGATCATGCCCCAAGTCTAATTAGATTTCGAGAATATTGACCGTAATCACTATATTATTATTGGTATATTTCCCACATCGATTAGATTGTGATGATATTGAGCAAAGACACTATATATATTGTTGTATCCCACATCGAACGAATGCAATAAGCTCCTCGTAACCACACCCCTATATATTTAAGTCAGGCCCCGTATTGCATCTCGTAATAAACATGTCATTTTGCGGTGTAAGTTGTTCAGCAAGACGACAAATTTCACAATTTATTACTCTGCGAGGATGCATTAAAGCATTTCCATATGAATACAGGTATCAATTTTTAGCATGTTTCCAATTTTTTTCTTATTTCATTAGCATTTTCCCGCCCATAATATAATCATTTTGCTTCTTTTTTCCTTATATTTTTTTGTTATTTTTTATTTTTTATATTTTTTACATCTCTTGAATTTGATTAAGTTGCTTTATTAATTTTCTTTGCTTCATACATATCATTATGTCCTGAATATAATTTGGTATCAGTTATTCTCGTTGGTTCTTCGACTGCTAAATATAGTTTAACCTCTTTTATCCGTTCATGTTGGTTCTTTGGTTAGTAACACTATAACGCGCTTTCAAGAATTTTAGCATGTCTACAATGATTAAATGTTCTTTGTTTTATTTGTGTTTGATGAGTATCTTTTTGTATATGGTATTTTTCAGGCTCAGAAAGTTTCTAAAGAAATCTAACAACTCCATCAAGTAAGGCAAATTACTTTACTATACTTGAAGTTTTATATTTTAGCATCTTATATGCGTATTAATTATTCTTTTAAATGACAGGCTGGATATGTAAGAACTCGTCAAACATGTCAAACATAATGCAAGACACGTGTATAAGGGCACTTGAGTATTTTAGAATAGAAGGTCTATTGAATATTTTAGAATAGAAAATTGTAGATGCCATAGGCGAAACAAGGTAAGTAAAGTAAAGTAACTCCCAATACCGTCTTCCACGGGTTATAGGTCCCAATACCGTCTTTCACGGTGTATGTAGGAGGTTGATATGTAGACAGCCTTACCCCTACCTAAGGTAGAGAGGCTGCTTCCGGTTCTACCTAAGGTAGAAAAGGACCTCCAGCCTTTTGTAAGGAGTGAGGATCGAACCCTTGACCTCTTGGTTGAGAGGCAAGGGGTTTTTCAACTGATCCAACCCTACTTGTTTATATTAATCATGATGTTTTTATGGATTGTGTTATGTTGTGATATACTTTTGTTCCACCACTAAGTTGATGATAACATTCATGATTGCACTTATTTTATAATTTCTAAAAACTTTCGTTTCTTCTATTGTAGAGCTCAAATTTCTGTGCAAAGAATATTAATGATCATGTCACCGAGGAGCTCGGAGAACACTTCAACCATTGTGGCACAACCACATCTGCTAAATTGGATTGGGATAAGAATTGAAAAATGTTGTGTAAAATAAAAGAGAAAGGTGGTCTGATGGTTATGTAAAACAAGAAAACAGAACTTTTAAATGTGAGCCAATGTGGTCCTCGTTATTGGGCCAAAGACAATAGTCCGGTAACAAATACTAATTTATACGAAGAAATAGTTTTTAATGTCTCTTCGCTCGAGGCGGCGAATATACCTTCGCGCTATAATATATGTAGTGAATAGTGTATGTATTAGTTGCTACTAATATGATAAAACTATGATATGGCTAGGAAATTGAAAAGTATACTCATCGTATAGGATGTATAGGATGTATAGCGAAATTTTGAACAACTACTACTTTCTTTGATTCTTTATGTTGAGCAAATGCTTACACATATCAACAATCCGTTGCCTCATTAACATTCTAGACATGAGGCCTCCAAGTTTAAGCATGTATTCATTCGTGATAGGCCACACTGATGACACAACTAGAAAAAAGAAATTGCATCACATTTGCTTGAATAATGGAATATAATTTCAAACCAAAATCATATCTAAAAACAATAAATAAATAAAAACATATACACTTTAGATTTTCTTATTTCCTATTTATAATCTACGTATACAATTTAAGACATTTTAAGTTATTTGTTTTTTAATCAATAATTATACACAAATAAAAAATGTAGTAAAATCCCTAATTCCACCAACACTCTTAAATTCAATAGAAACACGCTTAGACATCCGGTTAACCCTCCAATCCAGCATCATGCTATGAGGTACGTGCTGCAACTAATCTTTTGAGTTTCTAATAAAGTGATGTTTTAAAATAATAATAATAATAATAATAATAATAATAATAATAATAATAATAATAATAATAATGATTAACTTATTAAATAAACAAACGACAATTAATAATTAATATACCTACCTAAAATAACAAAGTTATCAATGACAAAACGTAATAAAGTTAACTTGGTTTATAAAGTTTAGTGATTAAACTTTTTAGTTTTTACAAATATAAATCTAACCACTTACTATGTCTATAAAAGAAATAATTAAAAAAATTCAAAATTAAGAACCATAATTAAAAAAAAAACAAAAAAAAAAAAAAAAAAAAAAAAAAACAAAATTAAATACTCTGGTTTATTTTTTAATAAATAAAAATACATTGTTAAAAATATTAGAAAAACCCTGTGCGTGTATGGACATTATAACTAATTTTTCTAACACTAACGACATGCTTGGTTAGATGTATTTGTAACACCCTAGGCAAATCTCACATCGGCTGTGGCCTGGAGAGATGCTGGGCTCATAAGATAACATTTGCCTAACAATGACATAACGTGTTTTGTGGTCTACTGCGAGTGGGGTTCTTAGGAACTGGCAGTTAAGCGTGCTCATGTGAGTGTAGTATTGGCTTGGGTGACCTGCCGGGAAGTCTTCAAATGAGGCCACAAAAACAAAGCCGTGAGCCTGCGGGCAAAGCGGACAATATTATGGTCTACGTAAGGCGGGGTGTTACAGTATTAGAGAGTGAGGAATGAGAAAGGTAATTATTATTTATGTTTGGTATACTATTATGCAATGAACCATTACCCAAAACGAGGTAATGGAGCATCTACAAATTGGGGGTTATAGAATTTATTACTCATTGCATTTCTTAGCATTCACATTCCCTTTACATTTGCTTTTCATATTCCTCTATTTGAACCAAGCGCCCTCTAAAATTGCAACACTCATCTAGAAATGTTTTTTAAACTTTTTCAAAACTTTTGTAGTGGAAAAAGGACATTATTCCCCCTCCCTTTTAAGTAGAAAATTATAAAAAAGAAATATCCACAACCAAAATACTAACCTTTAGTTTTCTTCACGAAATCATGTATAAATTACGGAAATATTTTTCTATTTATCTAAAAGGAAAATGTCACAAAATTTCAAAATGTGTTATAACATGTACATTTTTGTGACATATTACATAAAAGCAATAAAACTTGTCACATTTTGAAATATGTCATTCAAACATATAAACAAGACCAATACAATTTAAATTTGCTCAAATAAGCGTAATGATGGATACCAACAAAAACCCATTTTAGCTAAGGACACCTTTATTTAAATGTGAAGAAATCCAAGATTATCAAGTTAATTTAAGAAAATTATATTCAATTATAGATGAAATTAAAGAAAACTTACGAAAATGTTATACAGATAACCCTTTAAAATTTTGGGATAAGAACCAGATCGTTGCTAAATTAGAAATGAAGGATAAAGATAAAATAATAAGAGTAAAGCCTATGAGATATAGCCTAGAAAATCAAAAAATGCATATACATTTAATGAAATACTCCATCAGGCCCTTTTTTTGTCGAGCGATAAAAATCCGACGATTTAATAAAAATGAAACCACTATACTTTTCAATTAATATAAAATATCTATACTACGAGTATAAAACAAAAATGGTTAAAGTGAAAGCTGAAAAGTCAAAAAATAGAAATGTTAATTATGAGCAATTTCAACTATTAATCCACATGTTTCAAAAATGAAACTATTAATACACATCGAAAACTGAGTTAACCCAGTGCGCTTCAAACCCGAGAGGTTAACTCGCTTTAATTTGACCTGCTTTTTTAACCCAACCCGTCGGGTTGACCCGTTTTTCGACCGGAACGGTTCAACCGGTTGAACTACCCAGGTCGAACCGGGTTTCAAAATATTACATTTAATCCTCAAATCCTCAAACATTTATTATTTTTCATTTATAACCTATAAACTTTTTTTTATCACTATCTACTGCTATAACATCTCGTTGATATGCACGTGTAATTATCTAGTTACTACTAGCAGTAATTTCTTTTTTGTTACTTAAATAAATAATTTTTTTGAGAACTACTCCCTCCGTCCTAAAATTATAGTCCCTTTTGACTTTTTCGGTTTTTATTTTTCAACTTTGACCT
The DNA here is from genome assembly GCA_030686995.1 of Artemisia argyi. Taxonomy (NCBI): domain Eukaryota; kingdom Viridiplantae; phylum Streptophyta; class Magnoliopsida; order Asterales; family Asteraceae; genus Artemisia; species Artemisia argyi. The sequence continues at coordinate 129,892,995 of CM060695.1, read as the reverse complement.
TAAATATTTTTGTTTATATTACATAATACTTGATACAAAATATATGAATGGATTGAGTTTTAAATGTATTTTTCATTGGTATAATTTTCATCAACTATTGTATAACACAAACAAAAATATTTAAAGTCAAAGTTGAGAAAGAAAGACCGAAAAAATAAAAAATGGACAATAATTTTGGGACGGAGGTAGTATAATTTTAAGAGGATCCTACGCAAGTGTTTTCCTTTCTTACCCTTTTCTTCTTTATCTTTTCCATCACGACCACACTCCCTCCCACCACCATTGGTACATATCAACCTTCCAGAAGCTTTCTTGAGGCCGGGTACGTTCAGTTCTTCACTTTCTTTGTATCTTTTTATGAACACCAGCTGTTTGATAATATTCCTCAATGAAATTATAACACTTGTATGAACATATGGAACTATTTTTATACTTGATATATGTTGGTTGGTGTAATTCTTGACATTTCTATGAATAGTTTTCGTGTGGGCTTATTTTGTGTTCCAAAGTGTGTTCATTTGTGCAGCCCAACTTGATAAGGGATTTAAGTTTGTTTTTTTTTTTTTTTTTTTTTTTTTTTTTGAGGTGTTTTATTGCAATAGATAAGATTAAGATGGATATGCTATTGATATACTTGAAGTCGTTGAGGACTTGGGACACTTGGCAGTCCAGTTATGTACATTGGGGGTGTTTGTTTAAGCTTATATGTGTGCTTATGAGCTTATTTGATTTCGGCTTATATTTCATAAGCCCCAATTTTCCGGCTTATTTTGAGATTTATGGGCTTATATGAGTTTATCAATTATAATAAACTTATCTAAGCTCACAAGTCTCAGAATAAGGCGAAAAATTGGGGCTTATGAAATATAAGCCGAAAAACAAATAAGCTCATAAGCCACATATAAGCTTAAACAAACACCCCCCGTATGAGTTTGGCGCTGTCATTATGAATAAGATTTGATCTTGCTTGTTTACTTGCTACAGCTGATATGAGTTGCAACTTGATTTCACCTGAGTTGGGAAGTACCTCCTTTTTATGCAAACAAAATTTTTTATCTCCCAAGATTGGCATTTTGAGATATAATTCACGACAAGACCTCCAGTTCCTTGATTCAATAAAGGTATGTTATATGATTTACTAAAACCTGGCTTGTGTATTGAGCGATTTACATTTTAAACCATGAGTATTTGACTCTTTGGTATGTAAGAATGACGCATTTTTCACTAATTACGGAAAAATAAGCTCAAAGCACCATTTTAGTGTTAGGTCTTAATTAAAATCGTGTATAGCAAGTGTAGACGTGTAGTTTTCTACTTGTGTTTCTGCCAAAACGTTAGTCTGACCCTGACAAAAGATATCTGCAGTTATTAAGAAAGTCTGTAACTCGCTGTCTTTTTGCATCTAATTTACTCCACCCTATGAATCTGCATGTGTGTCATATAAATTAAGTACAAGTTGAGACATTGTATTTCACTGATTATTAAAGGACCCTTGGTTTACGTCTGTCTTAAAGGTTGCGTCATATTTCCCAAAGTGGGGAGATTAGGGACCAGAGTCTGCAACCAGCTAACCAATATGTTTCTGTGACGCATGCTTTCTCCCTTTGGCCCATTACCTGACCAGCATTCATTGACACTTTAATCTCGCACTCTCTTTACTTGCAGCGTAATTAGAGGTGGCAAGTTTGGCTTGAGTAATGAATCAAAATGGGTTTGTGTTGAAACAGGTCATTTTCTAGTAGGGTTGAAAGGGCAGCTTTGGGAAGAGCGTGTACCGTTTTTTGTTCATTTTTCTGATAAATAATAGCTGTGTTAAGTATTATACCAAAAACAAAATTATTACAATGATACTCTAAATCCTTCGAGAAAACAACTGGGAGATTGATGTGTTAAAAGTAGATTTTCGGCCTGTTTCCCACTTTAACACATTTGACCCCTTCCTCCTTTTTGATTTGAGCCATTTGGCCCTTTGCACTTAAATAATCCCAAATCGAACCATTTGTAACTAACTGGGTCAAAGTTCCAACCTTTGATTGCAGCCAAATACTCTCTTTTAGTGAATGGTCCTGACGATAAATTCATTCATTTTCTTGCAGTTTGGTGGCAAGAAATCCAGACATCAACAGATATCTAGAGTTTCATCACCTAATCTATGCAGGACACGTTCCTTGGTGATTACTTGCAGCGATAATCCTCAAAATGTTGATTTGCCACGTTACTATTCGAAGAAAGAAAAGAAGCCTTTTCCTGTACCCATTGTGGAGCTCCGTCGAGCTGCCAGGGAGAGGATGAAGAGTAGTAAAGGCCAACCTAAAAGATCCGCCCCTCCTCCAAAGAACGGGTTGTTGGTTCAAAGGATGATTCCTCTTGCATATGCCGTCTTAAATGCAAGAACATCTTTGATCAACAATCTCAATAAACTCATAAAAGTAGTTCCAGTTCAAGCCTGCAAGTAAAGATCTTAATTTGGACCTTTATTACTTATCAATGGGTCGATTCGGCATTTTTTATCTCTAAATGCTTGAATGGGTTAGACAAAAAGTTAGCTTTACTTTAAAGGAAACAATTTAACGGGTGGTCGAAAGTTGCCAGTCTATTTTCATTACCTAAAACCTCCTAAAGTATTTCTTTAAGAAATTAGATTATTGTCAAATACCTTAAATTATATAATTTATATAAATGCAAAAATTTAGGACAGAGTGTTTCAGGTCAACCTAATTGACCCAAATTATACAAAAGTTACATGTTTGACTGCTGCCCAACATGCCCGACCCGCCCGTTTTGCCACATCTACCCATGATCCATCCAATTTGTTTTTGCAATACTGCTGCATTTCGTCCTTTTTTCAGAAGATATTTAATCGCTTTTCCTTCTGGCAGGTATTGTAATGAAATTCATGTCGGACCTGTGGGCCATCCCTTCAGATCATGTCAAGGCCAAAATTCTTCAATCCGGAATGGAAAACACGAGTGGGTCGACGCTAGGGTAGAGGATATATTCATTCAAATTGAAGCCTTTCACCTCTATGATCGTTTAGGAAAACGCATCCCTCATGAAGAAAGATTTTCAGTCCCTAGACTGCCAGCACTAATTGAGCTATGCATTCAAGCAGGAGTTGATCTACCGGATTTCCCCACAAAAAGAAGAAGAAAACCCATTATACGAATCAGCAAAAGCGAATTCATTGATGCTGATGAAAGTGAATTACCAGATTTACCCCCAGAAGAACCAAAACCTGTCTTGCTGGCTGAAATACCAGATTGGGAAATAATACCTCCATCTAATGAACAAGAAATAGTTTCACTTGCAGAAGAAACGCTCCAGTCATGGGAGAAAATGAGGTCCGGAGCTAACAGATTAATGAAAATGTACCCTGTGAGAGTTTGTGGGTACTGTCCCGAGATCCATGTCGGACCCACTGGTCATAAAGCACAGAACTGTGGGGCATTTAAGCATCAGCAGAGAAATGGGCAGCATGGGTGGCAGACAGCGGTGCTTGATGACTTAATACCACCAAGGTATGTGTGGCATGTTCCTAATTTGCAGGAGCCCATGTTGCAGAAGGAGCTGAGGAATTTTTACGGCCAAGCACCAGCGGTGGTGGAAATCTGTGTGCAGGCTGGTGCTGCTGTACCAGAACAGTATAAGCCTACAATGAGGTTAGATGTTGGGATTCCTAGTAGTGTTAGGGAAGCAGAAATGGTGGTCTAAGTTTGTCATCGTTTTGGTATTGCACCATACTGTGTTACAAAGCCATGTATAATAGATATTTCATCCAGCCATTTTTTTACAAATTAGTTTAGTTTAGCTATAACTTGTTAGTAGCCTGTCAAATGAGAGACTGCATCTTTAGATTATACTGAAACCAGTCAGAAGGATATAACCACCCAAGTTTGTTTCAAATGCACGTAGCCTCCTAATTCATAGCTATTATTTGAAAATATATTAATTCTTAGGATATGTAATGCAATAAATAATTAAACTATAATATTGACCAAAAGTATTTGCCAGCAACATGACCCTTGTGAAAAAGAAGATGATATGCAAGCAAGTAGACCCTTATGAGAAGGAAGATAATCTGCACACCACATTTGCTTCCTACACAACAAAACAATGGCTTTTGACAATTTTACACTTATACACACCAATGTAAACAAGTGAAATGTAGGTTTATTTAAAAAACTGAAGTTTGTTGTGCATGAAATAAATCGTTTTTTTAGCAAATCACTTCCCTTGTGAGAATCCTTTTGCTAGCAATTTACCAGGTTAGAAGATTTTCTCTTGTTGATCTGCTTCAGTTCCTATCAGTAGTCAAAAATAGCACTAGGATGTTGGCATTAGAATGGCATGACAATATATATGCTAATTACTTTTACTATTTTAATTTTTTATTCTGCATGTGAAAAAATTTATTCGTTATCTTGTGATTCTATACTTCTAATTTTTTTATATAGTTTTGATCTAGCTAGGTTACATTAATAGCCAATTTAACACAACACAGTGAGAGAATACTCCTTTGCAACAGCCTTACTACATGACTAGCATATAATCAAAATTATTTAAACATCAAACTAAAATAATACACAAATAGGGTATGTGGAATCACTCTGCGTGACCTAGGGTCACGCGTATTACCGTCTTCACAATAGGCTTGGGTCTCGAACTTCGTTATTAAACCTTTTGGGCTGGTTAGGGCTTGAGTCTCGAACTTCGTTATTAAACCTTTTGGGCTGGTTAGGGAAGGGTTCAGAGATGGTCACACGGATTCAACGGATACGCTGCACACAGCCTCTCGTATTAACCTAAACTGGGAAAACCTCATCCTATTACCAATGACTAATGGTATGTTTATTTGTTTAAGTGATTTCTAAGTTTATATACCTTCTTTGGTTATAAATTATACATCATGGATTTTGTCAAAAGATTACGGTGACCAACTCCTTTTAGTTTTACATCAGTATCACTTAGGAATTATGATGGAAGCAAATTAGATTCGTTCAAGTAGACAATAAAGAAACACATTATAAAAGAAAATCCTAATATTGACTCTTGTGAAAACGCTTTTGAAATAAAAATCATATCTAAAACACTGAACTTCTGTAACTGGTGCGAGTTGACTTGACGGCATGTGTAACAAAACAATCTTAATGTCATATAATTTTGATTGAGAACATAACAAACCATATACGCTAAACAGTAGCTAGTCTGAAATCGAGGCTTTAAATGATACATTTTGCGTACGTGTTGTTGAGAAGTATATGTTGTTCGGTGCTGGTCGTATAATTCATATTCGTTTGTAACTTGTAATTCTCTTCTGGTTGATTTGCCTTACATGTCTCATATTGCCACTGCTTTACAAAGTAAAACAACCACATATCCAAGGTGAATGCTAAGATAATGTTTCCTTGTTTGTTCATATTAAGATAAAATGTCATATCGAGTTTTAATGCAATTCAGTCAATTTCAACCATGTGCTAATTGTTTGGTTGTTCACCCTTTGACATTACGGCCCACCTATATAAGAAGAGATAACGAGATCACATGCTTCAATGCTTCATGCTTGTTCAATGAACAAACTATAGTACTTTTTTTTTTAATTTGATAACAAAATAGATCAACCAACACACAAACATACTATATCAGTATATATTATGTCTTCAATGTCTATAATTTAGAATTCATATAAAATATAAGATTTTTACATATATTTTAGTCCATCCTTTGGGTTTGTGGTTGAGGATGATGTGCATTTAGACATGTCTTTTGTAAAGGAAAACTGGAATAAAGGCACAAAGACTGGTTTGAGTTAGACTATAGAATATCCGGGGGACGAGTATAGTGACCCGCACATGCACTGAGAAAGTGGTATAACTTGACGGTAACATGCTAATGAACGAAATAGTTACAAAACTTTATAATATGGACCTTTGATGTACTTATTAAATTGCCAAATAACAAATGTCAAGTAGCTAAAGTTGGTTTGCAGGGAGCAAAATTTGCGAAAAGAAGTGGCCACTTTATTTAGAGCCTGTTGAGTGCGTGAAAAAGTCGGTTAGAACATTATTTTTTACATATTATCTAAGTAGGTGAATCTGAATATTACCTTTAACGAGAAAAGTTCATTTAGGTACTAGTTTTTTGTTACATATTAAGGGACAAATCTTCACCATTCATTTAGGTGTCGTTTGTTTTTTCACAATAAGTATTTTTTCCCTCTTTTCACTTCTTTTGTCTGCAGGAGGGCAAAGGTTTTTGTTTGTTTTTTTTGCAGACATAAGTGCTTCTTTTCACTTTTTTCCTCTTCTAAATTGCAGACATTATCTTTCACTTCTTACATCTTCTTTCACTTTTTGCCTCTTCTTTCACAAACCTTACATCTCTTTCTCTATATCAGTTTTTTACGTTCTCATCCGGCTTTTTTTTTTTTTTTTTTTTTTTTTTTTTTTTGTAAGTATGTTTTTTTTAAGTTTTCGACAATTTTTTACGTTTTCCTCCGGTTTTTACGTTTTCTCTCTTTTTTTACGTTTTCGTCCATTTTTTTACGTTTCCATCCGTTTTTTACGTTTTCGTCAATTTTTTTTACGTTTTTGCCCGTCTTTTACGTTTTCCTCCGTTTTTTACGTTTTCTCCCTTTTTTTAATTTTGCGTCCATTTTTTTACGTTTTCGTCCATTTTTTACAGTTGAAAATGTAAAAAAATTAAAAAGCATACCAAAACATTAAAAACGGATGAAAACGTAAAAAACTAGTGAAAGAAAAAGGAAAGGAAAAAAAAAGTACTTTAATAGCACAAAAAATACTAGTGAAAAAAAGAAAGAAAGAAGTACTTCAATAGCACAAAAACAAATGGTCTTCTTCTTGTAGATGAAGAGCTTATGTGTACCTATTCTTCTGCAGACATGGTTTGCAGATGAAGAGGTAAAAGCTCTGAAAAAACAAACGACACTAGTTTGATTTAATAGTGGAGATTAACCTAAGATTAAACATGTAAACCTAAATCCATGTTTTTTTTTTCTTTGGTCTTTTTTATTATTTACTTTCTTTATTTATTTCTTTCTTTTTTTTTTCTTTTTTTTTTTTCTTTTTTTTCCAATTAATGTTATATACTTTTTTTTTTCTTTTAATTTACGTTTTTTTTTTTTTTTTTTTTTTTTTTTTTTTTTTTATGTCAAGTTTTTCTTTTTTAAATAAATTCACGATTTTTTCTCACTTTATTACGTTTTCGTCTGTTTTTTTTTTTCTTTTCTTTCTTTTTTTCACATGATTATATACGTTTTCAGACGTTTTTAACCGTTTTTATACGTTTTCGTCCATTTTTTTACATTTTCGTCTGTTTCAGACGTTTTTGTTCGTTATTATACGTTTTCGTCCGTTTTTTTTACGTTTTCGTCTGTTTTCAGACGTTTTTATCCGTTTTCGACAGTTTTTATATGTCTTTAGACGTTTTTGTCCATTTTCATCCGTTTTTATACGTTTTTGTCCGCTTTCAGACTTTTTCGTCCGTTTTTAAACGTTTTTGTCCGTTTTGTCCGTTTTCATACGTTTATACACGTTTTCGTCTGTTTTTATATGTTTTCATCCGTTTTTACACGATTTCATCCGTTTTCGTCCGGTTTCATATGTTTACATTTGTTTCCGTCTGATTTCATACGTTTTCTTCCATTTTTTTATGTTTTCGTCCGTTTTTAGACGTTTTCGTCCTTTTTCCTACATATTCGTCTGTTTTCTTACATTTTCGTTCATTTTCATAGGTTTTCGTTCGTTTTTAATTTTTTTTGGCCAATTTTAGACGTTTTCATACGTTTCTGAATATCACAAGTGATATTCGGTGATACTCAAACGTTTTTGTCTGTTTTCGTCCATTTTTGTCTGTTTTCAAACGTTTTCGTCTATTTTCATACGTTTCGGCAGTATTTATACATTTTCAGACTTTTTTATCCGCTTTCAAACGTTTTCATCAATTTTTTACATTATCGTCTGTTTTCAGACGTTTTTGTCTGTTTTTATACGTTTTCATCCATTTTAAGACGTGTTCGTCTGTTTTTATATGCTTTCATCCATTTTTATCTGTTTTCATACGTTTATAAACATTTTCATTCGTTTTTATGTATTTTTGTCTGTTTTCAGACGCTTTCGTCTGTTTTCATACTTTTCAGCAGTTTTTATACGTTTTCGTCCGTTTTCATCAATTTTTCATACGTTTTTGTCCCTTTCTAGGCGTGTTTTCACGCTTTCATACGTATTCGTTCGTTTTCATATGTTTTCGTCCGTTTTCATACGTTTTTGAATATCACAAGTGATTTTCTTTGATATTCAAAATATCACTTGTGATATTAATAATATCAATTGTGGTATTTAGAAACGTATGAAAACGAAAGAAAACGTATGAAAACGAACAAAAACAGAAGAAAACATAAGAAAGTGAAAAAAACATGAATTAAAAAAATGTGAAAATCACTTATAATATTCTGAATAACACTTGTAATTTTCTAAATATCACTTTTGATATTCAGAATATCACTTGTGATTTTCATGTTACAAAACATTAGTTGAACATCACTTGTGATATTCGGAATATCACTTATTCAGAATATCACTTGTGATTTTCTGAATATCACTTGTGATTTTCTGAATATCACAAGTGATTTTCAACTAATGTTTTGTAACATGAAAATCACAAGTGATAATCTGAATATCACAAGTGATATTCAGAAAATTACAAGTGATATTCATGTTACAAAACGTTAGTTGAAAATCACGTGTGATATTTAGAATGTCACTTGTGATTTTCATGTTACAAAATATTAGTTGAAAATCACTTGTGATATTCGGAATATCACTTGTAATATTTAGAATATCACTTATGATTTTCTGAATATCACTTGCGAATTTCATTTTACAGAACAATTGTTGAAAATCACTTGTGATATTCAAAATATCACTTTTGAAAAAACGTGAATTAAAAAAAGCGTGAAATCACTTGTAATATTCTGAATATCACTTGTGATTTATATTTAGAATATCACTTTTGATATTCAGAATATCACTTGCGATATTCTGAATATCACTTGCGATATTCTGAATATAATTTGCGATTTTCATGTCACAGAACATTTGTTGAAAATCACTTGTGATATTCAGAATATCACTTGCGATATTCAGATATCACTTGCAATATTTTGAATATCACTTGCGATATTCTGAATATCACTTGTGATTTTCATGTTACAGAATGTTAAAAATCACTTGTGATATTCAGAATATCGCGAGTGATATTCAATATCACTCGCGATATTCTTAATATCACAAGTGATATTCTGATAATCACAGTGTATCACTTGTGATATTCAGAAAGGTATGAAAACGTCTGAAAACATTTAAAAACAAACGAAAATGAATGAAAACGGACGAAAACATATGAAAACGGACGAAAATGTATGAAAACGAAAGAAAACGTAAGAAAACGGACAAAAATGAATGAAAACAGAAGAAACCATATGAAAACGTATAAAAACGGACGAAAACGTATGAAAACGGACGAAAACGTATGAAAATGGACAAAAACGTAAGAAAACAGACTAATATATATGAAAACGGACAAAACGTATGAAAACGGGCGAAAACGTATGAAAAAATTAAAAAACATATGAAAACGTAAGAAAACGGACGAAAACGTATTAAAATGGACGAAACGTATGAAAACGGGTGAAAACGTAAGAAAACAGACGAAAACGTATGAAAACAGACGAAAACGTATGAAAACGGATGAAAATGTATGAAAACGAATGAAAACTGACGAAAACGTAAAAAACCGACGAATATGTATGAAAAACGAAAAAAAAAAAAAAAAAAAAAAAAAAAAAAAAAAAAAAAAAAAACTTGAATTAAAGGAAAAAAAAAACATGAAGTTAAAAAAAAGAAAAAAGAAAGAAAAGAAAAAAGGAAAAAAAATGAATAAATAAGATAGACAAAAAGGACAAGAAAAAAACCATGGACTTAGGTTGTCTTATTACATTTTAGGTTAATCTCCACCATTAGATCAAACTAGATGAATGATGAGGATTTGTCCCTCAGTTTTTAACAAAAACTTACTTTATAAAATAACTCACCTCTACCTTTCACATATTGTCATGGGAATGTCTAATCCCTATTGTCATTACGCAGCGTGTATGAGACGGCCAGCTTTTTCGGTTTTTGTGTTTTGCAAGAGAGAAAGAGGAAAAAAAAAGTACAATTATATCTAAAACCATCAAGAGTGACATGTTATTCTTCCAAATTTTCATGTCATGACATGTGTTACAAATCCATAACTCTATCAAAAATAATCTTAAATAAACTATTTTAGAATAGGATAGATAAATGATCATAATAGCGAGGAGTTTATGGTTAGTACTTAACGCTATGATACCTATTTTATTATAAGAAACACAATAAATTCTTTAATTGTCAGAGATAGTATATCTAAAACTTAAAACTAAAACTAAATTGATTTAAAATAAAGAAATGAAATTGAAACAAGCTCTAAACTTAACAACGTAAACTTATGAATTAAAAACTCAATCACTTCCAGTTTCCGGTTTAATCACAATAACTAATGTATTTGTTTTACTTTTACTAGATATTGCGGTTTCTCGAGTTTCATAGACAAACTAGTACTAATTCAATAATTAATTTTGAGCATGGAATACGTGTATTGGCACCAATCATCTCATACACTACTTAGAATGATCCGGCACGAACAAGACAACCACGACACCGTCTTGCAACTAGTTATCAAATTAATTTTGTAATACAATGAAGGAAAACATACCATATCCATTAAGTTCAAATCTACATCAAAGTATTTACAACTCTAAAATTGTTCAAACAAATTAATCATGAACGTACGATATAATCCCAGCCGTGATCGGGATGTTTAGTCGGACATGGTGATGAGAAATGCAACAAAGGTGATGTATGAAGTCACTTCTTGTATTCGAGTATAAACTTCAAATGATGGACCGAGGATTTTAAGGTTTTGATGATTGAAAGTGGTGATGATGGAAGTCAGATGATGGATCTACACTGAAGGAGTAATGGAGGGGGAGATGTGGTGTAAGGGATGTTAGGTTTTTAGTTTGGAGCGGGGGATGATATATAATGAATGGGGGTTGAACCATATATGTGTTGGAGTTGGATTAGGGTTATAAATACCATTTTTCACAAACAAGCCTGTCTCCGCTATTTAGCAACGTTGTCTGCTCCCCTGATATAAAAAATCCAACTCTCTAAAACCATCATCTGAAAACTCAAACGGACTTTCAAAAATCAAAACAGGGTCAAGACAACGTCTGGTCTTTTGGCGATGGCATATCCAAACCTTGAATTCAATGTTTTTCACAAATGTGTAGCTCTCATTTTTCTTTTCTTGTGGCCTTTTGAATCACCATAACCTAAGTGAATACATGTCTCTGATGTATTGTAATATATCAGGGAGTCATCCTCAAGAAGTTCTTCAGGGTCTGAAGAAGAAGACTTATCACAACCTGAGGCAAAACTCAGAGTGTGAAGATAAGGACCAAGATTAGGATGATAAAGTCAGTATGCTGACAATAACACACTGACTCCCTGAAAGATCTCCTCAACCACTGAAGACATTCTGAAGAGTTAGTTGACTCTTATGAGCAACTAAGACTCTGATAAATGGGTGGGAAACTCATTGATAAGATAAGTTCAAAAAGCACTTATCAAAACTCAAGGAATACTTTAGTTGGTAAAAGTTACAAACAGTTGTCAACACTGTTCCACCAAAAGTATGTCTGGTAGCATACTAGGAATATAAGCTAAAGTACAAAATGTACTTTAGCCTATCACATGTTGACACACACTTTTTACCCCATGAGTATCCACATTCTCTTTGCCTATAAATAGATTGTTTTATTGAAGGAAAAATGTATCTCTTGTATTAAAAGTTTTTTAACACTTTCAAGAGCTCTTTTTTCCTCTTTCAAATAGGACTAAGTCCTAGATTTCATATATATTGGTTTAGCATAGTTCTTACTTAAAAACAATAACTTTGGTTTTGTGTTTAAGTTTAGTGAGGAGATCACATACTCACATTGTCATTCAATCCCAAGTGTTTTTTCTGCAAATGCTTGGGTATAATTCTTTGATATATGTCTAATAAGAACTAAACATTGAAAAAGAATTATTGTGCTTTAAATTATGTAAGTGGAAACTATTGTTAGTAGACATGTTACTCAAGTGTTAACTTTATAGTTAATAACTAAGTAAATGGGAACAACACTTGTTTACATAATACTTCCTTCGTCTCAAATTAATAGCTCACGTTTTCTTTTGGGATGTCTCAGAGTAATTGTGCACTACTAAAAATAGATAGATAATTTTGATTGTGGTTATCCTACCCTTGTTTGAAATTATTATTATAAACTTAAAAAAATACATCAATTAATTAGTTAAGAGGTAAAAATATTATTCTGCTAAAAAGTAATAAAAAGAAAGTTGTAATAATTATATTTTCTTAAATCGTGTTTTTTTTTTTATCGGGAGACAATTTTTTTATGACAGAGGGAGAAATATTGGAGTGAAAGAATATGTTTTCTTGAGGTTCACTTACTTTTTGTAAAATCATATTTGCCTAAATGGTCACTCTTGCAACAAAATGATGAAAATATTCGTCAACCATGAAACAAAATACTTCAACATAATTTTCTCTGAAGTACTCAGTATAAACCAAACCTGTAACCAAAACCTAAAAATAAAAACTATCATCCTAGTCATAAAACTTAAAACCAAACCATATCTTTCAAAATAAAAAACAAAATCATAAGGCTAGGGTAATAAAAAACAAAATCATAAGGCTAGGGGTAATAAGACCGGACGTGATAGGGGCAAGACAATTGAGTCTTGGGCACCCAAGACGCGTCTTCCTGATAACTGATGCGTGGATTGCGGTCTACGCAAACCAGCCTTCTAAAGAGGAGGTCAAGGGTTCGAATCCAATGGGGAGAAAATTAATCCCCTTGTGGCCACAGAGGTTCACCTGCGCCGACTCCGGGCTATCCAAAAGGGTAGTCGCCGTGGGATTAGTCGGCTCACAATGTCGAGTCGGAAACCCATGTTACTAATTCAATTTAAAAGGTTTTACTTCTCAAGGGATCTTGAGAAGCTTGCAATCCCTACCAGGCAGTGTACCTGACCGATGTAGTATAGTGAGTGGCAAGTACGGGGGATTGATCGTTCTCCACAGCGAATAGTGTTCGTTAGGATTGAAACTAATCTAACTAGGTCTAAAGGTAAGGGATGATTCTTTTTGTATTTTTATGATCTCGGGTATTGGAAGAGTGGGCGGAATTAGTTGCTAGTCAACTAACTCAAATAATTACTTAAACAAATAAAATAAAATAAATAACAAGAAAATAAAATGTGTAAGAACTTCTAATATGGAGAAAGGCGTGTTTACTTAGATTTCATTACTCCCTAGTTATCTTACATTGATTAATTGGTTTGTCACAATTGCATGGGTGAAGGGCTGCATTCCTTAATACCATTCGTGGGGTCGTGTACGGTCTTCCCCAACTCTATAAGCTTCTATCTCTTCATATGACGACACGTTTAGTATCCTATCATGGCCTCATTAATAGTCACTTATGCATTTAATACAACCAATAAAACCGTAGTACACATCCGATTACGTTTCTTAAGACGTTCAAGTAAATTACAATATAGGAGGTTAGCCAGTTTTCTTAAGCCTAACGCTAAAATCAATCACCCACAACAATTAATGACAAACCAACAACCAACAATCAATAACTAGGTTTCATTAGATCTAAGCAAACACAAGTAAACCTAAGCTAGCATTTTAAAAGAAAGAAAAACATACGATATAATCAAACAACACATAGACATATTGAATGATTAAAGGATAACTTATGTTTAATTGAACATGGAATAAAAGAGGGTTTGGAACCCTAAAATTACTGCAAAAGTCGACTAGGGTTCGTACCCTAAAGTTCCCTACCAAAAGTCCTCCCTTAATGAATAAAAAATCAAAAATTATATATAGATTTACATTGGTGACGGCGTCTCCTTTTAATAGCTAAGGCCGTCATCTAGCCGCGGCTAGGGTTTCTTGTCGTCCAATCCAACTTCTTGACGCCGTCCCCTTGTAAGACTTCTGGGCCGTCAAGCTTGGGAATAATACGTGACGGCCTACTTCTTGTATAACGTGACATCGTCACGTGTTAAGCTTCAATTTCTCTTCTGGCGCGTCAAGTGTATATGTGATATCCACCTCTTGTCTCATTGAGTGACGCCGTCCCTTTGAAATGCTTGACGCCATCAGGTACAATTTTCAGCTTTGATTCTTGACTTTGTCGTTTTCTTCACTTTTTTCTCCAAAAACATCTAAAATGCTTCCTTTTCCAGAATTCTTCTCAACAGTACCTAAATTGATAAAAGAAACGATTTAAAGTAATAATTGATCATATTATCACGACTTAGGGCTTAAATGACTCGTTAAAAGCGTAACAAATTTCTCCTTATCAATAACATCAAATAGTCTTGATATTTTAGCATCAATTTTCCCCTAATATGCTCATTATTAGTGTAGATTTGCATTGATATATACTCTTATCACTTATTATTTTACATTAGGGTATAAATGAGCATTGAAATGAAGAAACGCGGATTGGACTAAAGACTAACAACGCTACACATGGACTTGCTGGCCAGAAGAGAGTTACGGCGTAGGAACCAAGTACAACCCACGCTATAACTAATAAATATCACTTGAAGACTAAAGTCAACGCAGCTCAAGGTTATGGCGTAACTTTATCGACTAGGTTACGCCGTAGATATCCAAAGACTTAGCCAAATTCAGAGATCAAGAAGGTTGCATCGTAACCTCATCACATGGTTACATCGTAGATATTAAAGAAAATGTTAACGAGAGTTTGTGATGTAACTCCGCCAATGAGGTTACGTCGTAACTATTTTCAAGACTTGAAGGCGTCTAGTTATAAGGAGGTTATTGCGTAACCCTTTACTTAAGGTTACGCCTTAACTTAGTAGAGACTATAAATACAAGCCCTAATTCTGCATTTTATTCATCATTCACTTAACATATCAGCAAGGGACCAAATTAGGGCTTATTCAAGGACGAAATTCAACAGTTCTACATCACTTTCCAAGGGAGAAATCATTTCGTTCCATTCATAGTTTTAGCATCTAATCAAATATTTGTATCGAATCCGATGTTTACTTCTTATTTGATTATAAACATTGTATTTCCTGCATTATTTAATATGAGAGGCTAAACATTTTATGTGTTAGCCTAGTTATGAATTTATCAATGCCTTGATCTATGTTTTCGTTTATTTATCGCTTTTTGTAGATATCTTTCTAGTCTATCATTGATCCTCGTGTTTTGGTAGCATTGAAGCTAGGGTAGTACCTCCTATGCTAGTTAGTATTGACCATAGAAAGCTAGCTTATTATGTTGCTTGAGTTATGACCATCAGCCTTGTGTAGGAATTGACCATACACTTACCTACACTAGTAGAAATGCTTA
This sequence comes from Artemisia argyi, assembly GCA_030686995.1. Taxonomy (NCBI): domain Eukaryota; kingdom Viridiplantae; phylum Streptophyta; class Magnoliopsida; order Asterales; family Asteraceae; genus Artemisia; species Artemisia argyi. Next base: position 129,877,425 of record CM060695.1, on the reverse strand, counting down.
AGAAGTACGAGAACCCTTAGTGGACCAAGCAAGGGTTTAGTGGTTAAAATCACTAAGATAGGTCTAGAAGATAGTTTATGGGTAATGACTAGGACTAGACTTTCGGCAATGTGACCATCGGAGTTGGAGTCTAGGATTATAGGTTAGGTTGTATTGACCATTTCTGCCTAATGACATATATTCACTATATAAGGCGAGAGTAGACACTTTTAAGGAAATTAGATCATGGCATGATAATAGTAATGACTAGGCTAGCACATTCTTCTCCCACTGATTAATTCCATTTCATTTTCGTTTATTAAATTAGTTAATTACTATTTCACTCAAAAACTCTTTTAGTTACATTTAAGACTTAAGTTAGATTTCACTCATAGCTCTTGGGACGACCTCGGTTTTACCAATTTCTAGACTACTCGCAATCGGGTACACTGCCCGTTAGTGCTCACGTAGATCATAGGTAAACGAGACTTAATAAATTTAAAACGTGATCTAGAAAATAAGCATCACTTCCCTTATTAGGGTCACCCCATAGCATGTGCCTTGAACCAAAGTTACATGGAAGGCGGTTCACTTCGGTATGGGAACGTGGTTCGCTAGGTCCCTAAAATTTGGTATGAAGGGGGTAGGCTCATTTCGGAACGCTACGGTTTGCGTTGGTTAGATGTACTATATAATTTGGTACGACACATACTAGAGTATGAATGTTGTGGTTAAAGTTTTTGATGCATGTTATAATATGATAAGCCCGTTGGATTAGTATATAGATGATTGTAATGCTTATATGTATGAATGATATATGATAGTATGTTATACTTGTTTTACTTACTAAGCATTTCACTTACGTTTTAGTTGTTAACATGTTTTGTAGGTGCTTATGTGAAGAAGGTAAGTATTGGTAAAGGCTTAAGATTGGGCATAGTTTGGTAATATTGGATAGGTATGCAAGCATAGTTAGAATGTCGAGCTCAATCAACGTTGAACCCCCCAGTGTCGTAATTGTTTGTTAATGTTGTCGTCAAAGTGTTTTTGTAATGTTAAGTGTAAATGAGGTCTTGTTATAGTTTAAAATTATATTTTCAGAAATTAAACTATATTGAAGTCTTACGTTATAATATTGTGTTATAGAGTATGCAAACGGGTGTTAGGCAAAACATCGTCACTTTGTAACATACATTTATGAGAATGAATTATTTGTTGTTTAAATTATTTCTGGAAGTTTCTATGTGTTGTTGAAGTGGTATAAGTCAGTCTTCAAAAAATGGGTCAAAATATGCACGTGCAGAAATGAGTCCATTTTAGATGCAAAAGGGTCTATTTTAGACTATTACCCACTATAATAGTGCCTGTAGAAAAGGAGTCTTTTTAGGGTATAAAAAGGGTCTATTTAAGACTGTGGAAAACTAGAAGGGGGGGGGGGGGGGTTGAATAGTTTTACGTCTTTTTTGTTTTATAAAAGTTTGCTTCTAAAGAATAGACGCAAATTTTAAAACTCTTTGATGCAAAAATATAGATACTAGTTTATTCACAGTTTTTGTATAAACACTACTTATATATAATGTTGATTAAGAATTTATAATTTCATATATCACATATAAATATATATATATATATATATATATATATATATATATATATATATATATATATATATATATATATATATATATATATATGTGTGTGTGTGTGTGTTTTAATATGAGTTTATCTATTTGGTTTGTTTGTATAAAATTAATGTTGTGAATGGAGCCTAGTTTGATCTTTATGTGAAATCAATGTATGCACAACACAAGCTATTATAACTATATATGAAATGGTAACAAGTAAATAAACAAAGAGTGAGAGATGGAAAGATCAAACTGAGAGACAACGGATTTATAGTGGTTCGGCTACAAGGACACCTTCCTTGCCCTACTCCACTCCCCGAGCACCGAACTCGAGAGTTTTTTTCACTAGATCAATAACCTCCCTTATGGAGGAGAAAACCGTACACACCTTAGCTTACACCAATTTAACGACACAAAGCTAAACGTCAGGTTCTAATTGTAGCTAGAACCAATCTCACAACTATAATCACAACACAACTTTTTCTACACTCTTTCACACCTTCTATACTTCTTCACACCACTTGTTTCTTCACACCTTCATAACTTAGATCTATCCACTACTTCAAGATTTATACTTCTTCACAACTTCTAGGCTTCTATTTCTTCTCAACTTTAAGGCTTCAACTTCTTTGTCTTCACAACTAATCTCTACTTCAATATACTACCACTTTTTATATCTTCTACCACTAATCCTATGCTCCTCTACTTCTTCACTTCTAGTACCACTTCACACCTTCAACAAATCTAGATCCTATATCTAAATCTAGCTAACCAATGTATACACTTTATACACCAAAGAATGAATGATAAACAAGATGAAATGATCAAACAACTTAGATAGCAAGATGATACTAAGTTGTAATACTTCTAGTCTTGATAGATAGAAGTATTCTTCTCTTTGCACTTGAGTGGATGAAGCTTTGGATCACTTGGAAACAAAGACTTATGAATTATATGATCAAAGGATTTTTTAGATAGAAATGGAGGTTTGAATCAGAAAGTTTTTAGTGCAAAAAGGTGAGAAAAATATGTGGAATGATCCAGTATTTAAAGGGCCAGAAAACATTGTTCTGGAGCGTGCCGGTCCCCTTAATGATTAAGGGGGCCACCTAGTATAATTAAGGGGCCGCCCTCCTGAACGTTGGATTTTCTTGTCCTTTTGTGAGCAAAATTTTTCTGGATTAGATTTGCCGTTTTTGGTTAAAAATTTGAATTTATAAATTTGTAATGAATTAAACATATTCTTTTAATTCCAAAAATGTTTAATAAAAGATATGAAATGTTTTGTGACATTTTATAAAAATTTAGTGATTAACAAAAATGTTCCTTTGATCTTATAATGCATTAGACACTTGTTTATTCATACCTTAAGTGATTAGATGGTGAAAGTGAGTATTCACTACTAAATACTTGTTTACGTCATGATCTTTGGTTTGATGGGTTTTCGTTTCGTGATTATCAAAACATAGAGATATCGAAAGATATGAATAACGTTTTTAGTCATTTATTTATATCAACAAAGACTATTACCCACTATAATAGTTCCTATAGAAAACGAGTTTTTTTCAGGTACATAAAGGGTTTATTTTAGACTAATACTCACCTTAATAATGTTTGTAAAATAAAAATAAAAAAGTCACGAAAGAGGCGTTTCAAGGAGAGATCTATGAATGTTTGAATTCTGAAACACATTCCCAAAAGACCAGAATATCAGATCATCGTAAACAATACATATTACATGTTGGGAATTATACTAACAGTTACCATGGCTAGTGAAGATATTACAACTGCTGAAGAATGCACTTGCAGTGGAAACTCATTACCACTGCAAGTACATATATTACCACTGCTGTTTTGATAATTGTTAGGATACGTGTTTAGATAAATATAGAATAGATCTTGTGTATATCTTATTCTATTAGAATTATACTTATCTGGTAGAAGAGGACTCCTTGTGCTATAAAAGGAGGTCCTAGGTTAAAGTTTACATATACGTTTTTCTAGAGCTTCAAGGTGTAACCCTAGTGATACAAAGATCACTCGTATTATTATCATTAATAATATTGGAGCTAACCGTTTGTTACATATATTGTTCTCATTCATAAACAACAGTTTCATTCACAATCAAACTTCTAAGTGTTACTAAGTAGATTCCGCATACTTAGTGACATAACTCAAAGTATCATACTAACACCGTTCGAGGTGTAAAGATCCATCAAGTGGTATCAGAGCCAGGCTTTGATACTTTGATTTAGAAGACCCCAAGTTCACTCAGAAGAATCAATGGAGACAGAAACCAGTCAATCAAACATTGCTGCTAAGCTTCCAAAGCTTAAGTTGAATGACTATGAGATGTGGAGGCTAATGATCGAACAATTCTTTATGGTGCAAGACTATACACTCTTGGAGATCATTATGCTTGGTAATTCCTTCAAACCAAGTTCTACCTCAGAGATGGTTGGTGGCAAGGAAGTAATAAAGGTTAACACTGGACCTGTTACTAATGATGAAAGACTTCAGATGAAGAATGATCTGAAGGCCAGAGGTTTGTTGCTGATGACACTTCCCAGAGATCAAGTTCTAGCATTCAGTAAGTACAAGATTGCAAATACTCTGTTTGAGGAGATATGTAATGTTTTTGGTGGTAATGATTCCACCAAGAAGACTCAGAAAACCCTGCTTAAACAGACTTATGAAAACTTTGGTTCAACAAGAAATGAATCTATTGATAGCATCTTCACAAGGCTACAAAAGATTGTTACTCAACTCACTGTTTTTGGAATAGAGGTGGAAAGGGAAGACCTCAATCTAAAGTTCTTAAGAAGTTTACCCTCTGAGTTTGGAACCAATGTTGCAGTGTGGGAAGATAAGCCAGATTTGGAGACCATGAAACTTAATGATTTGTACAATAACTTCAAGGTTATTGAACAAAGATTGAAGAAAGCTGGCAAACTAAGTACAGGTTCAGGAAGTGTAGCACTCATATCATCATCTCTTGATGATAGTTTAGATGGAGAAAGTGATAGTGATGATGACAGTGCTAACATTGTTGTTTCCACTGGTAGTGGAGGTGTTTCCACTGCTAGTTCAAAAAAACAGATTGCAGGGATTAGTGATTCTACCTTTTATGCCTTTATATCAAGTCAGATGGGTGGTTCAATTCTCAATCATGAGGATTTTGATCAAATTGATGAGGATGATATGGAGGAGATGGACATTAAATGGCAGGTGGCATTACTAAGCTTAAAGGCAAAGAAGTTTTGGAAGAAGACTGGAAGGAAGATTACCATTAATGGTAATGAGACAGTAGGTTTTGACAAAAAGAAGGTGGAGTGCTATAATTGTCATATGAAGGGGCACTTTGCCAGGGAATGCAGGAAACCAAGGAAACTTAACAACAGGTCAACTTGGTATAAGCAGGACAAGAAGAAAGAACCTACAACTGATGAGCCAAAGGGGCTATTGGCTATTGATGGAGTGAGCTTTGATTAGAGCTTTATGGCTGAGGATGAAGAAGATGATTCAGAGTCTGCAATGGTTGCTACTGAGCTTGCACTAATGGCTTTTTCTGACTCTGAGGTACAAATTAATAATGATTGCTCTAAAACTTGTAAGGCCTTAAAAGAGTATGAGAAAATTAAAGCACAATATGATGAACAATTGCTAGAGTTAAATCATACTAATTATAACTTAGCAAATCATAAAAGAGGCCTAGTTGTTTTAGAAACTCAATTAGAGCATTGTAAGGCAAATGAATCTAAGTTCAATGATGATATTGCAGTGTTAAGAAGAGACTTAGATTATCAGGTTGCTGTAAACAAGGTTCTTAGGGAAGAACTAGAAAAGGTTAAAAGGGCTAGTGAGAATATAAAGATAACTTGTAATACACTGGATCACCAATCCAAGTGTATTGACAAAATTTGGGAAGCCCAAGTTATGAACAAAGCCAAATCAGGAGTTGGATACAAATCTGTTCCACCACCTCTAAGAGGTGTTCCATCACCTCCTGGCATTGACTTAGCTCACACAGGATTAGAAGAATTCTAGGAACCACTTATGACCTATGGACTAAAATTTGTTAAAGAAGCTGTAATTGAAAAGGTTCAGGTTGAGGTTGATACATTTGATAGTGCTAGTGACTCATCTCTTAAAGATGAAAGTTTGAATGTTGAGTCTAAACCTAGTGTTCCTGAGAATGTACATGTGGATGTTAGAAAGAGTATTCCTGATGTTGTTAAAGAGAAGCCTAGGTCACAACCTAATTTCACTAGGCCCACTACTAGATATGCAGAGATGTACAGAAGTAGGCCAACAATTCCTAGGGGAAATATGAGGAGTTGGAATCATGTTAAATCTAGGCAATTTGGTAGTGACTTTGTGTTCAACAACAAACCCTGTCATATATGTGGTAGCTTTGACCATCTGTCTTATAATTGTACCTATCACATGGGTAGAAGGGAAGTGTTTGGGAATACTAGGGTGAATGGATATAATGCTAATAACTTGACTCACCCAAATCCACTTAGCAAGATGATTCCCAGGTCTGTTTTGCTTAACACTGGCATAAAATCAATTTCCACTGCTAGACCAGTAGTTGCCACTGCCAGCAATAAAAACAGAGTTTACCCTAAGTCCCCTGCTACTACTTTTGCTAAATCTACTCAAACAGGGAAAAAGGCAAATTTTGAAAAGAAAGTTTACAATAATCACAAGTGGGTACCCAAAATTTTAAAACCAACAGTTTCCACTGCTGAGCCAGCAGTTACCACTGCAAGGCCAAAGGTTTCCACTGGTGGGTCTGTGAACAAAAGGAGGGTAAATATGGGAAATGCTGTTAAGGCCTCAGCACGTTGGGAATGGAAACCAAAAGGAACCATCACCTCAAACAATCCCAATGGTGTATCAATGACCTTTGACAGATACAATTATATTGATACACGAGGCAGATCCAAGTCATTTGTGGCTTGGGTCCCCAAAAGGAACTAATTCCTTTATTTTGTGTGCAGGAACATTCAAAACCAAAAGATGATCAAGGATACTCAGACAGTGGATGTTCCAGGAACATGACTGGCAATAAGTCCTATCTTTCAAATTTCAAACCTTATGATTGGCAATTTGTCAGCTTTGGAGGAGGAATTCGTGGAAAAGTTTCTGGCAAAGGAACAATAAAGGATGGAAACTTGGACTTTGAGAATGTGCATTATGTGAAAGAACTCAAGTATAACCTTTTCAGTGTGTCACAGATGTGTGACAAGAAGCATAGAGTTCTATTCACAGAAGATGAATGCTATATCTTATCTAAGGATTATAAGCTTCCTGATGATAGTGAAATTTTGCTTACAATCCCTAGAAAAGGAAATCTATATAGCATTGACATGAAGAACATAGTGGCTAATAATGATGTTATTTGCTTGCTTGCAAAAGCCACTTTGGATGAATCCATGCTTTGGCATAGAAGACTTGGTCATGTTAATTTCAAGACCATTAACAAGATTGTGAAATATGGTGTAGCCAAAGGTTTACCAAAGAAAGGATTTGAAAATGACCAAACATATGTTGCCTGTCTCAAAGGAAAGCAACACAGAGCTTCATGCAAGACCAAGGCGTACAATTCCATTGATCATCCACTTTTCATGCTGCATATGGACTTGTTTGGTCCTACATCTGTGAGCAGCATCAATTTGAAGAAGTATTGTCTTCTTGTGACTGATGACTTTAGTAGATTCACATGGGTTTTCTTTTTAAGAACCAAGGATGAGACCACTGGCATCCTCAAGACATTCATTACTGAAGTTGAAAATCAAGTTGAAAAGAAGATCAAGATCATCAGGTGTGACAATGGGACAGAGTTCAAGAACAAAGTTATGGATGATTTCTGCAGAGACAAAGGTATTAAGAGAGAATTTAGTGTTGCAAGAACTCATCAACAAAATGGAGTTCCTGAAAGAAGAAATAGAACACTAATTGAGGCTGCTAGAACCATGTTAAATCCATAAATCTTTGATGTCTAATACTTTAAAATGTTGCAGGATAGTTTTTAGGTACTAATATTGTTTGTATATGTGTGTATGGTTTTCTACTAACTTGTATGCAGAGATATTAAAGCACAGTGGAAATAATCATACAACAGTGGAAAGATTGGTGATAAAAGAAAAAGGAACAAGTACTTTTATTGATGCCAAGGAAAGTACATTACAACCATTCAGATAACAAAGTCACCAGTAAAACATCACAAAACATAAACCAACAACCTAACATCTAAACCTTCAGGATACCTACTCCATAGGGTTCTTTCCCTTTCCCTCATAATCATGCTTGCCTTTGGAAGCTCTCTTTCTCTTGTCATCAAAAGAAAGTTGCTTCCTTGGATAAGCAAGGCCCAGAACTTGCTTGGGAGGCTTTGGTGCTTATGCAGGCTTCTCAACAGCAGGCCACTTCATGTTGTTTATGGCAGTCTCTAATGCTGTAGTGAGGGCTTTTGGAAGTTCTTTGGAAAGATTGAAGGTTGGATCATCATCATCATCAGAGGAAGAACTGGAATAGAACTCCAGGGATGGTGCAGGAGAAGCTGCAGACTTTTTGGATTTCATGTTGGATGATGTAGATGTGGCAGTACTTGGAGGAAAGTAATCACTCCACCCTGTAGAAGGTTCCTCTGAGTTTGTGCAATAGCTGATCTCCTCATCAGATTTATCATCTGAGGATATGTAGACAATTGGAAACCAGCTCATTGTGTTGATGTAGGGTTTGTGTTATTGAAGATATTTGTTGATGAAAGATAAAGGTTAATGAGCCTCCTTTTATAAGCAAAGTTAAGGTCGAATTCTAATTAATGAAGAATATTTACTCTTACCTGTTTTGGTAGGTTGGAGGAGTAAATTTGGTAATTATCGGGTTGACTTTTGGAAGATATTTTTATGAATAGTAACTTGGTTAAAAAGTTACTTTGGGTTAATTTTTATGGGTTAAGTTAATTCCACAGCATACAAACCCATATTATTGGAGTCATTGGAGTTATAAGGTGTGTATCTCAGACACACAACAAATGGTTATTGATTCACCATGTCTAATCCACATAAGAATCAACTAGTCCAGGGCAAACGGCTCCTGGTAAAGACTTACCAAATTCGTTTATGGTTGATAGTTTACCAAAAACTATATGGTTATCAACTCACCATACTCCAAGTGATAAAGAGTTGGCTAGTCCATAGTAAACGACTCACGGTAAAGACATATCAAATCCATTGATAGCTGATAGTTTGCTAAAAACTATGATAAGAGCAGCAAATTTACATGCTTTACTTACCACTGCTCTTAAATAATTTGTGAAAATTTTACCACTGCTAGTTCACTTGTTACCACTGCAAGAGTAAATTTTTCCACTAGTGAACTAGCCGTTACAACTGTTGTATCAGTAATCTAATTTTTACTAGCCGTTGTAAATATAACCGTGTTTCCTTATTAATAGGGTAAATCTTTTGTGAATTATCTTCTTACCTATTGTAATTTATTCTTTTCCAAAGATAAATCTTTCTGAAGATAATTCACATCACGCAATCTCCTCAAACCCTATTAGTATAAATTGATCATACGGCTTAATTTTTATCTTGATTACTGACACTTTTATCTTCTTTTCACAAATATTATGGCGATTCTAAAATTTGTCGAGGAGCACATCCAAGTGGCCTACCTATAAAAGTCAAACGAGAAGAGTGGCCCTGTTTTTCATCAGATTGTGGATTTTCTTAATACCACTCATATAAGGTATGCTTTAACTGTTAATCCCACAATCTATGTCTCTCATATCAAACAGTTCTGGAACACTGCGGAGTCCATAACTCTTGAACAGGGAGACACACACGAAACTGTGGATGCTCTAAGAGCCACAGTGGATGGGGTAACCATTGATGTTACTGAGTCATCCTTGAGGAGAGTTCTCCAATTGGATGATCTCAATGGTATCATCACATTACCCAATTCAGAAATTTTCACTAATATTGCTTCCCTGGGGTATGATACATCTGAAAAAAAAAGTAACTTTCAAAAAAGGATGTTTTTGTCCCCATTGGAGATTTTTAATTCACACTCTTTTACATTGCCTAAGTCCTAAGAAAACATCTTATGAACAATTTGCATCAACCATGGCTTATCCTTTGGTTTGTTTGGCTACTGATAGGACTTTCAATTTTTCAAAGTTTATTTTCAATAATATGAAAGGCAATGTAAAGAGTTCATATAAATTTTTGATGTATCCAAGGTTTGTGCAAGCAGTGTTAAATGAATTTCAACTGCAACCTCACAATAGAATTTATGAACCCTCCTGTATTAAGCCAAAAGTTTTTCAAAACATGAGTAAGGCTTCAGAACTTTGGAATGGGGAGGTTCATCCACTTTTTCCTCAAATGCTTGCTAAGATTTCACAGGTACAGGGTGAAGATGCAACTATCCCAGTTGTATCCCATCACACACCCAATATTGTTGTTCCACCAATTCATCATACCCCTGCAGTAACTCACACTTATGAAAGGAGGCATAAACAGCCAACTTCTCTCATCTCAACATTGCATGTTGCTGAACCTTTTGGTTTAGGAACAAGCAGTGGTGGTTCAAGGCTTAATCCTAGTCCAACTAGGGAAGAGCCTGAATCAATGCCCTATGATTCACCTCTCCCAACAGGTAACACAGTTGAAAGTGTTGAGGGCAGTGTGCAACTAACTAAATTGATGGAATTATGTACAAAATTAGTCCAGCATGTTCAAGCTCTGGAGAAAGATCTGGCACAGACTAAACTACAACATGCCATAGAGCTGAATCAAATGAAGGCAGAGATTCAAAGGTTACAGAATGAAGTAGAGAATCTCAAGAAGAAAAGATCTACCAAAGTTGTGTTTTCTTCTTCTGCTTCACCTCAGGATGAGTTCTCTGCAGGTTCTAGTAAAGATTTGGGAGATTCTTCCAAACAGGGGAGGAAATCAGATGCAGAGTTTAAGGGGAGGAGACTTAATTTTGATAAGGAATTTGCTGAGTTAACTGATTCTGATAATGCTCAAGCAAAGGAAGATGAAGCTGAGACTAAGGGGAGGAAGATAGACTTTGGAGAAGATTATGGTTTGGATGCTGATGCTGATTTTGATTTTAATGATACAGTTGGAACTACTCAACCAGTTTTCACTGCTGTAGAACAAGTTCCTACTGCAAGTCAAAATATTCCTACTGCAAGTGAAAATGTTCCCACTGCTAGTCAAGAAATTACCACTGCAGAGGAAGAAGCTGCTAGAATAAGATCAGTCAAAGGTAAAGCAATTGTGACTGGTACAGAACAAGAGCAAACAACAAAGATTTCCAAGAAAGATCAAGCTCAGATTGATTTTGATGCAAGATTGGCAGAGCAATTAGCAGAAGCTGAGATTGAAAAGAAGAAAAAGCTAGAGGAACATGAAATTGCTAGTTTTATGGAAGCAAAGAGGTTGGACAAATTAGAAACAGTAATGGCAGAACCACTTTCAGTTGTTCCACCAACTGTATTATATGAGAAACCTCCTATGTTTACCTATGTGCCTACAAAGGAAGAGATTGATTACATGATAAATCATGATCAAGTGATTAGAAAGAAGGCTATTGAACTTATTGCAAATACAACTTTGAATGAAGAACAAAGGTCTGCTCAACTGAAAGACTTTATTCAAATGAAGAATCAGCAGGCTCTTGATGATATCATTGGAGATGTAAGAAAAGGTCAAAAGAAGCCAAGGCAACTTACAAAGGCACAGATCATTGCTGAGATGAAGACTTTTTGCTGTCATGTTGGCAATATGAAGATGACCCAGTTCAAAGGAATGTCACATGATCAAGTTGAAGGTATTTACTACAGGATTAAAAGACAAGACAGTAATTTTATTCCAATGGATAAAGAACCTGTAGTGATGAAGACAAAAAGGTCAGGAGTGAGTCTTGGATCCAAAGATGCAAAGAAATTGAAGATTCAGGAGTCATCTCAAGCAGAAGAGGGTCCTAGCAAGTTGACAGAAGAACAAGCTACAAATATGATGTTCATAGAGACTGATGTGCTTAATATTGAACCTTTACAAACAAAATATCCAGTGGTTGGTTGGGAGATCTATTATGATGATTTTGGAGTTGCTTGGAAGATCATCAGAACTGGAAGTGTCACAAGTATTTGCAGAGACTTTGAAGATATTGTTAGATCTTGTGATAGAGAGGACTTGGATACTTTGTGGAGGATTGTTCAAGATCAGTTCAGAAGATTATATGAACCTGACCCAAGTGACAGACATTTGAGATTTGAAGCTCACAACATGAATACTTTGTGGAAATTTTATGACTCAAGTGTTGTACATCATCTTTCTACTCAAGATGGAGTTGATGTGTTTATGCTTGCTGAGAAAGAATATCCATTGAGAGCTGGAGTTTAAACTGTGATGATGTCAGTAAAGCTTAGATGTTGGGAAAAAAGTGAAGTCATAGAAGATTTACTGCAAAGGATCTATGATCAAAGTGTGAGAGCTGATAAAGAATTAAGAAGAAGAAGATAAGTGTTTGAAAGAATTCCCATATCCTCATGTTTGTTGATTACTTGAAGAAACTTATTGATTTACATATTAATCATAAGTTTAGGGGAGGATTGTTGGGAATTATACTAACAGTTACCACGGCTAGTGAAGATATTACAACTGCTGAAGAATGAACTTGCAGTGGGAACTCATTACCACTGCAAGTACATATATTACCACTGCTGTTTTGATAATTGTTAGGATACGTGTTTAGATGAATATAGAATAGATCTTGTGTATATCTTATTCTATTAGAATTATACTTATCTTGTAGAAGAGGACTCCTTGTGCTATAAAAGGAGGTCCTAGGTTAAAGTTTACATATACGTTTTTTTAGAGCTTCAAGGTGTAACCCTAGTGATACAAAGATCACTAGTATTATTATCATTAATAATATTGGAGCTAACCGTTTGTTACATATATTGTTCTCATTCATAAACAACTGTTTCATTCACAATCAAACTTCTAAGTGTTACTAAGTAGATTCCGCATACTTAGTGACATAACTCAAAGTATCATACTAACACAGTTCGAGGTGTAAAGATCCATCATTACATTAAATACTAAAATGGACAAAGAGAAATGACAAGAAATTTTAGTCTTCACTGTGGAAACCATAAAGCGGGGGGGGGGGGGGGGGGGTGAATACGTTTCCATTTAAACACTTAAATCTTTTGTATCAAATAACCAATCAAGTGTGATGTAAAATGAGAAGTGTCAACAAAAAGTCTTGCGACACCTAGTGATAGTGGAATTCCATAAGTAAAGCATATTACCATAACGCAAACATAGACACAATATAAGCAATAAACAACACAAACATAAAAGCACTGCAAATATAAAATGGTAAATTAAAAGATAAAAGGTAAAGAGATAAGTAAAGAAAATGCAAACCCGAACACGGTGATTTATAGTGGTTCGGTCAAGAACCTCCTCTTGCCCTACATCACTCCTAGAGTACCCAACTTGAGAGTTACTTCATTAATCAACAAGCTCCCTTCTCGGCGGAGAAAACCATACAACATTGGTTAAAATATTTTTCGACTCTAAGCTAGATGTCGAGTTCTTCTTCGGGTACAACCAGACCCGTTATGTTTTATGGCCAAACATAACAAACCTTGCGTTTTAAGGCCTAAACACATAAACCGCGTCACTTACGTTATTTTCTGACACTAAGCTAGATGTTGAGTAGTAATCTTAACTAGTACCAATCTACCACAATCTACCCGATCCTCACAACTCACACAAGCTACAAGATCCACATGATCTATACTCGATCTACCCGATCTTCACAAATCACACACCCTATAAGATCCACATGATCCATACTTGATCTACCCAATCTACTCTTGATCCACGTGATCAAGACACACTAGCACACAAGTTACAAGAGCTTCTCTAAGATCTCAACAAGATCACAATGATCAACACAAGATGAGTAAACAAGACTATGACACTTGATGTATATCAAGATACAATCAAGCAAACTAATAAGTAATGCAAGTGCACTACACAAAGACTCTAACACTTTGTATCTTCTTGATACTTTGTGTTCTTCTCTTGCACTAGAATAGGAATGAAGGTGATCACTTGAATGGATGATTGGATCACTCTAAAACAAACTAAGACTCTCTAAATGATCAAAGAAAGTGATCTAAGTAAGAAGGGATTAGACCAGAGTAAATTGGCTAGAAAAATCAAGTTAGAAGTGTAAAATGGTCCACTATTTATAGGCAAAGAGAAATTTTACCGTTAAAGGGGGACGGTACTACTAAATACCCGAAGATACCACTAAATTTAGTGGTACCGTCCCAGACAAAGACACTCCAATTTTTTTTTAGTGGTGAAAGTTTATTTGGGGAAGTTTGTAACTGTTTGGGGGGGGGGGGGGGCGGGGGATAGCTGTTGGGATTTTTGAAATAATTTTTCCAAATAAAACATTTCTTTATAATCCAAAAATAATTTGTGAAATGTATTTTTGAAAAAATATTATGTCACATTTATAAAAATGTGGAGTTTAGAACCAAAAAATTTATTTCTTTGATCATCCATCAAGTTTTAAATTTGTTTGTTCATACCTTGAGTGATTTACGTTGGGATAGAAATCTACGACTCTGTTGAAGCATATTTGATACGTCGAGAGGTTGATGTAAGTATGTGTTGATGATTTGTGTTTACAAGTAACTTGCGTATTTTACATTATGCATTACAAGTTACATGTTTGTCACTATTAAAACTGAAGAAACCGTTTAGTTTAAATATCGTAATATTTGCACTAACAATCTCCCCCTTTTTGATGATGAAAAATATGTAAAATGTGACACATAGTAAAATGTAAAAGTTACATGTTTACACTTCCTTCTCCCCCTTTTTTCGAAGCAAAAAGGTAGTCGCCTCGAGCTCTCCCTTGAATTCACTCCCCACTCCCCCTTATTACATTACTTACCTTTCTTCCCAAAAAGGCAAGCTTGCATTATCCTAGTGAAGTCTTCTATCACAACTATTAGAAAGACTCCGTGCTATGTATTCAAATACTCCTGATCTCCCCCTAGCTCAATGCTTCCCTATGGTGATTAAATCCCCTTGTTTATTTACCTTAGTATCTAGTGGATCCATGGATCAAATTCTTGCAAAGGCTTTTCCTACATCAAGGGTTAGCTTTGTGCAACATAATATATAGAAGAATATGAGCAAAATTTGAGAGATAGAGTACACATAGCAAGATATGCAAGGGCTAAACTATGTTTAAGATGTAGCCACACACAAAAAAATTGATAGGGTATGTGAGCATATCATAGTATGCAAGAGGTTAGACACATGATGAAAGTGTGCCAAAAGAATAAAAACAAAGAAAAAGCCCAAGCAAGTTGAGCGACCAAAGAAAAATGAATGCGTATTGCAATTCAAAGACACTTGAGTGTCACAACCCGACTGACAACCTAAGGTGTAATTGTTCAATCAATCACACTAACAAGAACGAGATTCGTTCACTGACTGAAACACGAAATGACTTCTTCCAAGTTTTTGTTGGGAAGGTTAGTTCTAACAAACTTTTTGAACGACATAATCATCAACCTAAGATGATTGGTGTTAAGGATAGTTTGTTGAAAAGACATACTCTAAATGAGGTAGTGTAGGACCGTAGAACAACCTATTTCACATATGATTCAAGCTTAAACCTAGAGAGAGAAAGTAAGTAGAGAGAGAGAGAGTGGGAACTCTAGTGTGTGGAATAATAACCTTGATATTACTAAATGAATCACTAAGAGAACCAACCTCTCAAATGAGGTTTACAAGAGTATTTATACTCATAGTCTAGGGCTTCTCTAATCTTTTACATTATTACACTAATGGCCCTTAGACTTTTACAAAACATGAATACTACAAATAAACTTTAATAAACTAGCATTTACTAACTATTACATGAATATATTTAACTAACTATTTGACTCAATAATGATCGTCACTTTTAATCCTAACAATCTCCCCCTAAGGGACGATCATTGAGATCTCACTTTGATTTCTTAAATGATCAACACTTCTAATGCTAACAATCTCCCCCTAAGGGTGATCATTGAGATCTCTCTTTTGTGACTTTGATCTTTGATCTTTGAAGCTTGTTTTCTTGAACTTTGAGTCCTTGTGTAATAGTTTTGCTAGTTCCTTTGTTCCAATCATGCTTTGTGATCTTTCTTGCCTTTGAACAACATCTTTACACTGTTGTCTTTACGTCTTTTCCAACATGCTCATACTTTGTTTGGCTTTGAGTCTTTATGAAGTTCTCTTCTCTTTGACTTTAATCTTTGTTTCTTTAGTTTGAAGATTCTTTGACTTTGACTTAGAAACGTTCTGAACT
Organism: Artemisia argyi; assembly: GCA_030686995.1. Taxonomy (NCBI): domain Eukaryota; kingdom Viridiplantae; phylum Streptophyta; class Magnoliopsida; order Asterales; family Asteraceae; genus Artemisia; species Artemisia argyi. Next base: position 129,861,394 of record CM060695.1, on the reverse strand, counting down.
TTGCTTTGCTTTGATCTTTGAAGAGAGCTTTGCAGGGTATGAGCATGTGGATTTTTGAGTGATGGTAACGGTCTTTCTCCAAGGAACATTCATGAGTACCTGCATAAAACAGTTAGCAATAAAGTATCCGGTACTTACAGGTTCAGAATTAGAGATCATCAACAGCATAGTGTGAAGACTCCTTCTAACCCTTACCAAGGCCGTTCTCATATCAGATACTCCCGAAAGAGCTTACGAGACCTACTAAGTAGCTCAATGACTGGGTGAGTCGCTGGGGATCACTCCACGACTGTAGACCGTTTGAAACATAGTAACCATCATGAAAGATAAGGCAAGATCCATAGATCTTATAAAGACTCTTACAACTTGTGTCCTTTTTGGCGAACACAAGTGTATTCATAGGAAGTGTATCCTAAGAGATTTTTAATGAATCTCATGGCTCTAGACTCGATAAGTGCATAATTTGGTTTTCCTATGCGGAGACTAGGGAGAGGTCTCCTGCTTCAATATCAACCATCTCTAAAAGACAGGTCGATAGATTATGCCGGTTCCCCGTGAGAATGAAACAAGCTCTTTTAAGAGAACTTGAGTGGCTAGAAGGTTTAGTGCAGTGCGTCACTAGGTCCATGACGTCTTTATCTTCAATACCGGTGTCACCTTAGTAACAACCAGTAGCATATGAATTGAACCCGGTGTCTGCCCTAAGGTTGAACATATGGAGGGCTATTTCTTTTCACCCTTTTCATTTGCTTTTCTTTTTAATTCTTCAACCCCTTCTTTCTCCTTTCTCATTTTCTCCTTTTTTCAATCATATCTAAGGACTTCTAATTCTATTCTATTGGAATTGTCCTTGGGTAGATCCCTCCGGCTCTGGCGGATCATAGGACGGTTTTCCCTAACCTTAGTCACCTTGTAACTTCATGACTATCCTATTGTTGCCATCAAACCATTTGTGAAAATCTCTCAAAGTGTTTATGATAAAAAAACATACTTTGTTAACACTTCGAGAGTTTTGCATTTCATTTGAAGGACTCCCCCTTCACATGTGCTCATGTATATTTTAGGAAATTTGCACATGCGTGAGGAGTTTGCACTTTTGAATTGATTCACTTTCAATGAACACAACCGATTCGAGACACGCTTACATCACTAGTTAGACTAGCTTGAAGTTATTACCCGGCCTGGTCATATCCACAGAAAGTTTCTCGAAACGGTACATTTCTACTAAGACAAATCCTTTTCGAGACACGCTTACGTGGCTAGTTAAAGAGTTCCATTGTCAGCTTTTAGGTGACAACTAGCTCTAGCAACTAACTTGATGTTATTACCCGTCGAGGATAAGTCTTTTCGATTACTAACTTTTGTTGTTTCGTCAATTCTTGGGTCATTTCTGAGTCGAGCTCTTTTGAGATTCAGCCACAATCTTAAACAAATTGATCACATTTTAATCACATCTTCTCCCCCTCAAAAATAGCATATCCATGGTATTTTTTATACCAATTGATTAAAACCTTTTCTTTTTGGATAGCTTATGGGAGAAACGGATGTTTGTTAATTCCGTATTCGTTTCCTTTAAGCATGATCTTTTTGGAACAACCTTATATTACTCCCCCTCAAAATTAGAAGATTCTGAGTAAATATTTGCTTTGAAGGATTTGAGGGAGTAATATCGTGAAAAGTTTTGAAAACCTTTAGAAACATTTCAAAATTTTGCTCAAAAAATTAAGAAGACTTTGATAAGCTTTTTGGAGAGAAGTCTTCTTATCTGTTTAGGATTGTCACACAGAAATGTACAACAGGGTCCTTTCTTTGAAAATCGCGGGTTATACACTGTTATGTGTGCATAAGCCATAATGTTTTTAGGATAAGTGCTCAAAAAATATTTAAAACCTTTGTTTAAACTTGAGCACTTTCCTTTCTTTGAAGAACGAGTCCTTAGCTGAAATACTAAGAAGTCATTATGTATTTGGATTAGACAACAACTTTTGGAACCCATTTAAGCACGGCGCCAACGGGTTTAGCATATTTTGAAATCCATTTGAAAGTTGTGTCAATCCGAGACAAAGAAGTTGAATTCCAACGAGGACTGAAAACCGGTGTTGCATTTTGAAATAAAGCTCGTGGAATCAACGGTGATTTAAAACTCTTTTTCTTTTGAAACTTGTTTGAGAAACTCGGTGTCTCTCTTGGAGTTTTAAAACTTGAAGAAGAAGTTCTCCATCCATTGTTGAAACTCGGTGTTTCATTTCGAAAGTTCGTTTTTGAGATGAATGGAAACCTTCCAGAATTGGGATTTTTCAAAGCACAGCCATTCCTTTGTTGTAGCGGAAGCATTTCAGAGTATGAATAATTCAAATGTTTTGAACGACTTTGCTTTGGTTTCCACACTGGCTTTACCGGAGTAAAACGAGAGTATGGAGTTTGAAAACCTTGATTCTTTTCTTTATGAGCACTTGCATTTGAAACCTTTTGAGGAGTAAATGTTTTAGAAAAATTAGGTCTCTTTGAAAATTTCCTTCCTTTTTGCAAAGAATAGGTTGTAAACTGAGAAACCTTTTTCGAGAATGGTTTGGAAGATTCACCCGTGTAAACCTTCTCCGAAACACTTACTTGTTGTTTAGACTCGTTTGAAACTTGAGATTTTCCTTTTGACCGGTTAAGAACATCAAACTTCGCTTTTAATGCATTGTATGACGTTCTCAAATCATTGTATTCTTTTTGAAGAAAAAGATGATCTGATGATGCCAGTTTTTCTTGCAAAGACGCATTTTGATTTTCAAGATGTGCAAAATATTTTTCATATTTGTCTGTTTCGATTGAAAAATCATTTTTGGCATCACCAAAATCCTTGGTTTGTTGTGCAATCGTTTTTTCCAATTCAACAATTTTCTTTTGAAGCACAGACTTTTCTTTTTCAAAAAGATGATTTGGTGTGATCTGAGAGTCAGATTTGTTTAAAGTTTGATTCTGAACTCTTGACCGCTTGATTGAATCAAACAAGTTTTTGTAAGTCTGTTTCAAGTGCTCATTTTCTTTTTGTAATGATGCCACAGCATGTTCCAATTCAAGATTTTTTGTATCAAGTTCGTCTAAATCAAACTTGATATTGGTATCATCACATTTTTCTTCAAAAATCTTTTCTTTTTCTTTAAGCACTGATGTCAAAGAGTTTTCAGAAGACATTTTCTCATTCTTCTCTTGCAGTTTAAGTTGGAAAGAGATACTTTGTGCTTCGAGTATTGCAAGATGTTTCTCAAAGTGAGCAGTTCTTTTTTACAATTCTGCTTTGACATCAGTTGCTTCTTGTGAAAGCTCGGTGATTTTCTTTTTGAGACAAAGATTTTTAGATTTCAAAGAAGATGTTTGTTCAAAATGCTCATTCACTTTCTCATGGCTAACAGATTTTGATTTGAAAGACTCTATTTGATTTGTGAAAAATTCCTTTTGAATGTCAAGTATTAAGCATTTTTCATCAAATTCGTCTTCAAGAGAATGAACGTACTTTAAATCTTCTCTCATTTTAGTGACGAGATGTTTTTCAAAGTACTCAAAACTTAAGTTGAGATTTTTCACATGAGGTTCAATCTCATCTTTCAAAATCTTTTGGACTTCAATCTTAAGGCGTACATCTGATGAAAGAGGATTAGAGAAAACGCTGTTATCGATGTTTACTTGCTTAAACCAAATGACCTTTAACGTATGCTCAATGTGATGTTTAAGATTACAAAATTGTTTCCTTGCTTTATTTTGCCATAACGTAGCATCATAAGTAGCAAGTTGAGCTTCTTTGAAAAATCTTTTCACATTTGTGTCTTTTCTTTTGAAAGGTTCTTTTGGTATATCAGTCAATTGTAGACCACCCTACACAAAGTCGTGGTACGAGAGAGGGTTTTTTGTTTGTTTTACTTTCAAACGTTTTTCCTATTCAGATTTTAAAATATCTTGAGACTAAAACAAAAGATCATCTGACAATTCTTTTCCCATATCTTCAGCGTTGTACAAAATAGGTGTCAGCTTTTTCACTTTGTTTAAAAAACACGGTTTTCCATTTTCCACATTAGCATTATTCACAAAACCAATCCCAGATGTTTGTTTCTCAACCTCCTCATCTTTAGTAGGCAGCATGTTGATAGTCTGAGAAGTCTGTCCCAATTTTCGAAGTTTGTTTTCAAGATCGTTTGTTCGTTTCAAAAACTCTTGGTTTTCATTCTCAAGTTTTGTGTTTACAATCTCAAAATTTGATGTGGTTTTCTGAAGCTTTGAATTTTCACTTTTTAACTCATTGTTCTCTTTTAAAAGCGCTTGAACCTTTCTGTTGTTAAAAACCATTTGAGTATCCAGATTTTGAATGGAACATTTTTCACGAAGAACAGCTCTCCATACATTTCAAACTTTTGAGCTTGAGATTTAAGGTTTGAGTTTTCAAATTCAAGTTCAGCTTTTCTTTTTGTTACATTTTGAAAACCTTTTTCCATTTCTTTAAATCTCTCAAGCTCTTTTGTCAATAAGACATTCGTTTGTTTAGCTTTGCGATTGTCCTCTTTGCACTTTTCAAGTTCATGTTTGAAATTATCGATTAATGAAGCAAATAAGGCACGATCTTGTTCATAAGAAGATCCATCCTGGGCAGGCTCACCTCTATTAGGATCCATATCTAGAGTATCAAAAGTGATATTACTATCATTTTGTTCCACCACATAAGTGTCACTAATAGACTCAGGATGCGCAGGATGTGTCTGATCATGAACAAACATATTCTCAAATATATTAACATTATCATGAGCATGTGAATGTTGTACCATAGCCAATATCTCTGTGTCTGATGAAGGTCTGATATGATCATCTTCGGTGTCCCAAACAGCTTCATTCCTTTGTGTACCATCAGTATCTGAATCATAGCTAGGACTGCTGCTTTCAACCTGCTGTTCTGAAGATGAATCACTACCAAACTATCATCTGATGCATCACCCTCATTTACCGTTTCCTCTTCTGTTTGAAAATTTTTCTTTGTCTCTTTCTCAATCACCTCTTTTTCCTTTAACTGCATCTCTCTTTCAATTAGCTCTCTTTCTTTTAACTGCATATCCTTTTCAATCTGCTCTCTTTCCCATTTCAGCTTCTCAATTTCATTTAACTCAGCTTCCCCAGCATCAAGTATCTTTTCGAGTTCATCCATTTGATTTATGCATTGAGTTCTGAAGGTAGAATAGCTTACCCAAAATTTTCTATAAAACGCATCGATAAACACTGTCTGGTTCATTATCCAAGGGTTAAATATTCTCTGAAACTGAGTTTGGATGACTTTAAGAGATTCTTTGCAGTTATGCGTATGAAGTTCTTCTTCATTAAGAAGCTTTTCAAGTTGATTCAGGTTTTGGATGAGTTCTTCTTTGAAGTAATGAAATCGGTCTCTGACGTAGTATTCAAATGCCTCATCGAAACTTATTTCTAAGCCATAAGTATTGATGACCTTCACTACATATGACTTGAACACTGTAAACACTTTCTTAGAATCTCTCTCTTGGATTTGCATTTTCATTTCCATTGAAAAGCGATGTGTGATAAAGTTGATCTTAGGATCTTTTAAGATAACAAAGGTTGTTGTTGAAGGTTAGATGTTTTGGTGAAGATGAAAGTTCGTTCTCGGTTGATCTGATTGATTTCGTAATTTCCCGCCAAAAATCGAGTATGAAAATTTTCTTTCTCAAAATTTGAAAATCACTATAAAATCCAATTCTAAGGTTACTAGAAAATTTTGAGTTTTGAAAATTTTTTCGCCAAATTTTACCGAAATTTTTTGAATTTTGACCTAAAAATTTGAATTTCGGGCCAAAATTTTCAACGTTATACCAAAATTTAAATCTCGCGTAAAAATTGAACGTTTAGTCTCGTGTGAAAAATAAATTTTACTCAAATTTTTCCGCCAAATGTGGTTTTGTGTTGTCTAACTCGGTAAGTCTGAAAACTGTCTAACTCGATATGTCGTAAAGCTCCAAACTCGATAAGTTCAGGTAGGGTTCTAACTCGATAAGTTCACTTAGGGTTTCTAACTCGATAAGTTCAGGTAGGGTTCTAACTCGATAACTTGATGTCTAACTCGATAAGTCCATGAAATTTTGGCAGAGTTTCGCCTTGGTATTAGCCACAAAGAACCTAACTCGATAAACGATTAGGTGAAACAGCCTAACTCGGCATAAGTCCTAACTCGATAAGCCTTTCCTTACTCAACACCAAACTCGATAAACAGACACCAAACTCGATAAACCACACCAAACTCGATAAACAGACACCAAACTCGATAAACGTACCTAACTCGATATGATAAAATTCCTAACTCGATATAAATTGTACCTAACTCGATAAGAAATCAAATCCAAACTCGATGGAATTGATCCAAACTCGATAGAACTGATATTCTAACTCGATAAAAAGTCACCCTAACTCGAAAAAAATTCCTAACTCGAAAAGTTTGGGATGAACAGTAACCGAAATCTTAAAAATCACTTTTATACCAAGTTTTTTCAACCAAATCAAACCTAAAACAACCTATATTATCCCTAGGCGATTGATACCACTTGTAGGACCGTAGAACAACCTATTTCATATATGATTCAAGCTTAAACCTAGAGAGAGAAAGTAAGTAGAGAGAGAGAGAGAGTGGGAACTCTAGTGTGTGGAATAATAACCTTGATATTACTAAATGAATCACTAAGAGAACCAACCTCTCAAATGAGGTTTACAAGAGTATTTATACTCATAGTCTAGGGCTTCTTTAATCTTTTACATTATTACACTAATGGCCCTTAGACTTTTAAAAAACATGAATACTACACATAAACTTTAATAAACTAGCATTTACTAACTATTACATGAATATATTTAACTAACTATTTGACTCAATAATGATCGTCACTTTTAATCCTAACAGGTAGATATGTCATTACTATTATGACAAGTCATGCCATAAAGTAGACTCGATGGAGTTAAGATATAAGTGAAAATGACTCAATATGAAGGGAAATTGTTGGATTTGACCTTTGAGAGAAGGTGGACAAAGACAGTTTAGATTAATATATCGTTTGCACTGACAATGAGATGCATGATATATATCCAAAGAGAAAAATAAAATGTGCATGTGATCCTATTGTGGGTGAATATCTCTATTGGGGTTGAGGTAACGAAGTTCTAGAGTTCTAGTTTTGGATGATCCTAGTTGTGAGTTAGAGATAATTTGGTGTATGAAGGATTTCGTGTGATTGAGTGGTTATACTCATTGGGTATAATGATTGTGAGGATTGAAGGTTTTTTTAACTGATTATCACTATCAAGAATGAATAATAGTTATAGGTAGGAGGTTCTTAGACAAACTATCACTATCAAGAGTTAAGTGTAGCTAAAAGGTTTGAGGGGGATTGATATAGGGGTTGAAGATTTTGAAACTAAATATCACTGTCAAGAGTGAAGTTTAGTTATAAGGTTTGAGTGTGATGATGAATGATATTATAGTGAGGTTTAATGTGAGGGTTGATGGTGCTTGTATAGAACATATATCTAGGTGGTCACAAAGTGTAGAGGTTAGGAAACTAGAACCAAATGTGGTTTTGTGACTGAGGTTTTGCTAAGTAGCGGGTACTTAAGAGGTAAGTGTTTTAGTGAAGAATTCTAGGGAATACGAACCACACTTGTGTGTTCTTGAGAGTGTTTAGTGAAAATCTATATGTGAATGAGTGTGTTTTCGCTCCCCCTTAATCAATGACCATCCGGACAAGATGTGTTGAAAAACAAATCAAAACTAAAAAGGAAAACGAACGTTGATGGAAGCGATGAGCTTAGTAATGTTATCACAAGTGGTGGATAACATACAATAAACTTCACCTTTGAAGTCACGTAGCTCTTCTCAATCATTGCGAATATTCATAGAACATTCATATGACGAGGCATGTGATTACGTAGAAATGTGCTAAAGGTTAAGAAGATAGAATCTTTAAGGTTGTGGAGTTAGTGATAAGGTTCAAGTAGGGTTATTTTCTATAGAAGAAACCATGTTGATGAAGAAGGGTTATCTCAACTTATCCTAGAGGTTCTTCTCTTGAAGTGTGTGGAAGATGAGGGGGGACGCGGAAGCATTGGTAGTGTAGAATGAGGGTTGTGAATTGTAGATAAGTTGAGAAGATGATGGATATGGAAGTAACCAAACATATAGTGTTTACTACCATGCGGAAGTGAAAGGGAAAGAAGCTAAGGAATCAGAAGATATGCAGATGGTTCTGGTTCAAGAGTACAGTGAGTGGGTTTTGATAAGGCTTTTGAAACTGTGAGAAATGAGAACGAAATAAATTGTCTCAGCAGATAACGGTCCGATGCCACCGTTAAATTTAGCGGTAACGTCCCCTCATTTAAGGGTACTGTAACCTGCTGAGGTCAGTTTTGACTCAGATTTTGACTTTTGTCAAAGAAATTTCACATATATTGTGATTTTTCTAGACTCGATGTTTTAGAGAACTTATACCAAATAAATTCTTTAGAGAATAAATCCGCGGGATTTGACTAGTGTTGATCGAGAACGAGAGATGACATTTAATTGCATTTCACAAATTAAATATACTTTAAATATTTAAGTTGTCATTTGAAGCTTGAGAGTATTTAACGAATAAATCTCGCTGATTTAGTGAGACTTTTTTGACAAGATGATGCGTGTGATATGTCAGTGTAGCATAGGGTGTTTAAGCCTTTTCAAGTTTTACATTTATATTTAGCCGACTTATTACTAACACACATACTTAACGAGCAGTGTACCCGATCAATATGTATATAGTGGTAAGTAGAGTGTCGAACACTAAGAATGGAACGTAATATCTAGTTGATTTAATCAATAATTTAATATCTAAGTTAGTTTTACAATCTAATCTAATAAAACGGGGGTTTAGCCTGAGAGACTAACACAGATTTAATAAACAATAAAAGTAAAACTAATGAGAACGAATCAATGAATAGCAATCACGTACACAAATAGATAATAGAAACACGTAAGAAGACCCATCCTTATAGTTAAGTAGTTGTTCACTTGTTTTATTGCTAGTTTTATATGATGAGTATTGTAATCTAATCTGTCTCATTGGATCCTAATATCGACGATTAAACTCTTAATGATTATTTATGTTTATCCTACTTTCTAGACACTAGATAAGCAGGCGAGGAACAGGTATGGTAGCCCAGAAGACTCAACTAAACACAGAGGTTATCAAGGCACAAATAAAGTCACCAAAAACATCAAGCATATAAACTTTAACCAATGGATTAAAGCTTACTAATACAATAAACAAAACTACTTAATGAATTATACACATGCAGGACCTTTTTACGGCTCTAAGATCTTCGTTTGGGGCGTGTCTTGTGATGCTTCTTCGACTGAATACTTCTCCTTGGGGTTTTTCTATACACAAAACTCGTATCTGTCTTGGGGTATTTATAGTTTCTGTCTGAGGGATCGATGCGACGCATGTTGATGACAGATGCGGCGCATCTACTTAACTTCGCGTGGGGTCTAAGATTATTATATTCTGGAATATTCGTACACCGCCTTTAGATGCGGCGTAACTTATTTCTTTATGCGGCGCATGTTCTTTGACGTCTTGGATGGAATCTGGTGAAGTCTTTAGCTGATACGTCGCATGTTGTAAATGAGATGCGACATATTTTGGAGTAGAACAAGTTGATTATTCTTTGTTGACCAAGGTTTCATATGCGGCGCATGTTGTAATTGGATGCGACACATTCTTCAAACCCAGACAATGGTCTTTGAATTCATCTAAGTATGATGTTGCGGCGTATCTGTTGAGAGTGATACGGCGCATCTCTTGAATTTCAGTAGACTTTTCAAATCTTGATCATTTATCTCCATAATTCGTCCAATATCATTAACTTTCACCTAATTGCCTGTTTTTACCTGAGAATCATTAAAGTAAACATTAAGGCACCAATTGTCATACAAAATAATATAAAACAAGTCAATTAAATAGGATAAATGATGTTAATAAAATGTACTTATTTGATCTCATCACAAGATAAAAGAATTTATACCTAATAAATTCTTTGAGGAATAAATTTGATAGGATTTGACGGACGATATCGGATGAGTTGAGATGACTTTAATATTTACTACGAAATATTTAGATAGTCATGAGACAAGACACAAGAGACGACTTTAATATTTCCAGTGAAATATTTAAGTTGTCACTTGACGAGACATAAAATATGACCTCAATATTTATAGTGAAATATTTAGAGAGTCATGAGAGGAAACACGAGAGATGACTTTAATATTTCCAGTAAAATATTTAAGTTGTCACTTGACGAGACAAAAAAGATGACCTCAATATTTCCAGTGAAATATTTAGATAGTCATGAGATGAAACACAAGAGATGACTTTAATATTTCCAGTGAAATATTTAAGTTGTCACTTGACGAGACATAAAAGATGACCTCAATATTTCCAGTGAAATATTCAAATAGTCATTAGACTGGACTAGAAGGATGACCTCAATATTTCCAGTGAAATATTTAAATAGTCATAAGATGAGATTCGGAAGAAAGAGAGTATCAACGGACTCTTTGCAAGATAGGATGATACGTTGGTTTTATACCCTAAAAACCGATGGATAAAGTTCGATCCTCATTAATTATGAGGTGAGTTTGATGACAAAACACGATGGTAAACCTATGGGGATAAGAGGAACTAACGGAAATGAATATACTTGGTTTTAGAAAGTGTATATTCACATGAGGATGAAAGGAACTACTAATCACTTATGTAGTAACTTGTGAGTCCTTTGTCACCCGAAGGTTGATGTTAGCTTTTAGCATTTGGATGAGCGTTTTAACTTATGTTGTTAAAAGGCTTTGAATATGATGTTTCGGATATGACTTTTAACAATTGCGATCGCAAGTTAAAATTACTTGAATATTTCGAATGAAATATTTAAGTTGTCAAACCTACTTCGAGTTCTACTAGGTTTGTATCTAACCTTCCTTTGACAAAAGATTGTATAACTTAGAAGAAAGCGAAATGATGACCAAGGAATTAGGACGATTTCGCGACTACTTTAACTTATAGATTTTGATACTAGTGTATGACTATATGACGTCTAAGAATTTATAGGGATAGGCATATCTAATTTATTATGTGTCAAAACAATGTAGTGTGGGTGCACAGGCAAATCATCTAAAATGCACATAAGGGATAAATGCAAAGGTCATGAAAATCATGATAATCATTTAGCATTTAAGATCATGTATCATAGATATGTATATCAAGAGATATAATATCCAAATAGCTAATCAAAGACAAAATGTTTCAAATAAACATGCATTTAATAATTAATCAAGTAATTACTGAGCATTAAGAAAACATGAAGGAATCTAGTCATATCTCACAAAAACATGTTATCACTTTGAAACATATGTAGGATGCAAGTAATCTAGATTTGCTAAGGAGAATCTTAATTCCTACTTGTTCATAATGCAATCTTAATGGGAGTCAAAGTTCACCGATGTAAACTTTCTTTAGTCAAATGTAGGAATTAAACTTTTTCAAGTTGGAGAATGAGTATGAGACTATCACTAGCAGTGCTTAATTCAGGCTAAACAAGACCAATTTTACTGGTTATACAACGAACCTAACTTTTCTCCTGGGAGCAATTCAACCGTTAGGTCAAATTGAATTTGCATGAATATTACGATATTTAATCTAAACATCCTCTTCATGTTTTGATGATGACAAAGATGTAAGTTACAACACATAACGTAAAGTACTTAAGTTACGTGTGATCACAAATCATCCACGCATTCATATGTCAACATCTCTCGACATTTAAACGTCTCAAGTATGCTTCAACAATCACTTAAGGTATGTACAAACAAATGTCTAATACATTTTATGATCAAAGGGATTTTATTTAGACACTACAAATTTTATAAAATGATTATAAACATCTTATATATTTTGAAAAACACTTTTGGTAAATAAAGGAAAATGTTTAATTCATAATAAATATATGAATTCAAATTTTTAACCAAAAGCAGTTAAAATTTCACTAGATAAACCTTCCCTAGAAAAAGGTAAAAAAAAATCCGTTTTCTGTCTGGGTGGCCCCCTTAATTATGGGCGGCCCCCTCAATAATTAAGGGGGCCGGCTATACAATTAAGGGGGCCGGCACGCTCCAGTTGTCAGAAACTTTTGCCTATAAATACTGGTTCAAATCTGTAATTTTTCCTCACCTTTTGCACGAAAATTTTCAGTCCCAATCCTTTCCAAACACACTTCTAAATACTTTGATCATAAGTTTATTAGTCTTTGTTTCAAGTGATTCAATCCCTCATCACTCAAAGTGCAAGAGCAGAATCCTCCCTATCATAAAGCCAAAGATGTATTAGAGTCTAGTTAGTGTTGATGTGAAGTTGTGAGTTATGTATGTATATGTAATAAGTAGATCAAGATGATCTTACTTATAAGTGAGTCAATGAGTGAGTAAGAAGTAGTGGGATGAAGTAGTAGTGTGTAGAAGTCATGTAGAAGTAGGTGTGTGAATAAGTAGTGGAGTATATAAGAAGTTGTGAATTAGTGAAGAAGTCATGAAGTCGTGAAGTCGTGAAGAAGTTGTGAAGTTGTGTAGAAGTTGTGTAGTGATCGAAGTTGTGTCGTGAGTTTGGTCCTAGCTAGCATTAGGACTCGACATTTTGCTTGGTGTCGTTAAACGGTGTAAGCAAAGGTGAGTACCGTTTTATCCGCCAAAAGGGAGCTTGTTGAGTAGTGTTGTGAACTCTCGAATAGGTGACTCGGGGAGTGGAGTAGGTAAGGAAGGCGTCCTTGTAGCCGAACCACTATAAATCATCATGTCCGGTTTGCATTTTCTTTCTCTTATCTCTTTACATTTATTCTTCTATCTATCGCTTTATATATATGCTTGCAAATATGTGTTAATATTTGCTTATATTGTCATGACGATTAATTGTGTTATAGTTACAAGTTAAAATTGTGATTGTGTGTATAATTATATGATATGGTCTAATAGATTATTATTCACACTTCTCATATTGAGTTTAATTTGATAGATAATTTAATACAAAATATTTTAAGATTTTAAAAGGAAAACGTATTCACATAAAGATCAACCAAAACTCCATTCATAAAACTAAGTTTTGAAAACTAATCCAAAAACACACATATATAATTGATCATATTGATTATAGGTTGTTTTCATACTAAACTCTAATTGAAAGTTTTTCAAACAAACAATTGAATAAATTCAAATCAACATTTTGAAAAACATTTTGAAACCAAGTTTTTATAAAACGAAAAAGAAGGAAAACTATTCAAACCCCCCCCCCCCCCCTTCTAGTTTTCCACAATTGGTATCAGAGCCACGTCGCTTTAATTTTCAAAACAAATGGTTTTAAAAATTGAGAATGATCCATGTATCAAATTATCCATTAAGGAGGATTAAATATGAAAAGTGTTTTGGTTGATTAACTTGTAATAGTTTTGAAGTTATATACACTAATTATACTAGCTCGAGATAAGATTATGCTTAAAATATGAGTTAAATGTTCGGTATTAAACTTAGAAAGTTTCACACCTTTCCGCAAAGTCAGAAAACAATTTTTTACAAAAAAAAATATAATTTTGAGTACCAAATGGGTGGCCCCTTAATTGTCTGGGCGGCCCCCTTAAATACTAGGCGGCCCCCTTAAATATTTAAGGTGTCCGCCTGTCTGTTCGCAATTTATTTTCTTAAACTTTGAAAATTCATCTAAAAATAACCGTAACTCCGTAAAAGTCGTGCCACCCGGCGTTTTAAAGGTAATTGATTCTACTTTCATTTAAAAATACTTACAAGTAACCATTACAAACTTAATAAGTCAGAAAGTCGAAATACTACACCGAGGTCAAAAATTTGAGTCCCATTTTAACGTAAAACTTGTATTTTACCTTTTCCTTTGAGTCGGGCATTCCTAGCCGGTATATCTTTGAAAAATTAAGTATTTATGCTTTCAAAATATTGATCTTAATTAATTTTTAAAATGGGTAGGAAACTATTTTATTTTCAAATAAAGTCGAGCTAAGTAAACATTGGTATATATAATACACAAAACGACGACAAGTGTTTTATGTGCTATGTGAACTCGTTTATGATTTTATTTTGTTAATAGAGTATATTAGATAATCGTTGCTATTTGAAATTTAGCTATTTGAATATCTTAGCATATGTGCCATGTACTCTATTAATTCGTAGCTAGTTGTCCGTTTTTGCGTAACTAGATCTTATGCTAAATTTCTTGCGTTAAGATTGCATAATTAGTCTACCATTGCATATAGGTATTGATTGCTTAATGTTACTTAAACATCTTGTAAATAAGTTAAATCTAGTTACCTAAATATTTCAAAAAATCTAATTTATTTTCAACAAACGCTTAAATATTTTCAACAAATTACCTTGTTTTACCTTAAATTGTTTAAACAAGATAAATTGGATCACTTTAAAACATTAGTTATTATATAAAAGAAAAAGTATTTTCAAAATCTAAGTGTGTTTATTACACGTAACAATAAATAGTTTTTCACATAAACAAAACATACATGAAATAATAAGTCAACTTTCAATCATTCACTAATCTCACTCATAAATAATCTTAGGATTAATTGAACACACTATCAAAATGTTTATTTATTTTAAATGAGTTTTCGTGAGGGTCAAGAAAGATCTTGATATTATATCAATTCATTATTCAAATTATAGTTGATATATTTATCAAATCTAATTGACACATGTTTTAGTATAGACAAGAAATTGGATTGCTATTTGTTTAGCCTCAAGATTATATCAAATTACAATAAAAGATATAGTCTTGAATCTACATACTCAATCACACTAGATTGATATGAAAATAACTACATCTTTCGTAGATGAAAAGAGTATGCATTGGATCATAACTCACACTTGTGTTGATAATGTCATATTGAATCTACTTGTCCAATAGTTGTGTTCGAAATATTAGAATAACATTTTAAACACATTCATAAAATATACAATGAAGTAGGATTGACGACTTGGATGTTTCGTCCGAAATATTCAAGCAATTTACATTGTAATGCAATGGATAAATATGTCATATCCGAAAAACCAAACATGAGCAAACTAACAACATATGTAAACTTTTCTCACACTACTTAAAATCATCACTCCAAGCTAAAATACATATTTAAGAATAATACACACTATATATTCTATGTATTTCATTTTTTTTGTAGCATAAATGGTTGCATTACAAGATAATGCACTACAGATTCCTTTTTGAAATAATATAAGTTATTAGAATTGAAAAATAACTTGTCATAGTGCATAAACAAGTAAAATTCATTTTTATTAATACTAGTTAAATTATGGTATATAACATTGGCAAAAATAATAGAAAATAATATTTGTTTAAGAATATATAGATGTCTAGTTTTAATATCATTTGAGAATCATAAACTCATATAAGATAAATAATCTTAATGAGATTCATGTCACAAGATATGCTAAGGAGCATTCTTAAATCAAGCACATTTATGAAATCAAGTACATTTATTAAATCAAGTAATATGTCATCAAAACCAAACAACCGCTAAATCATGAACAAAAGATTAAAACATCTTGTTTACTCTTATCTAAACTTTCAACACATTTCTATTGGGATAATGAGTAAAATATATCATCTAGATTTACCTTCATAAAAACATGATGTTTGAGTCAAATTAAGCCAAGTATTAGTGAATCAAGCAAACTTCATATTTGGTACTCTTCGATAGGTAAATTTAGGAACTCAATTTCTTCTAAAAAGAGAATGACTACTGGAGAATCTATTGAGTAGAAATTCAATTTAACCTAACGGTTGAATTGCTTCTATGTGAGAAGTTGGATGTGTGTAACCTGTAAAAATGGTTGAGTTTAGCCTTAATTGAGCACCACTAGTAATAGTCTCTTACTCATTCTCCAACTTGATTAAATTGCTCTTCCTAAATATACCTAACGCTAAGCTTACTTTTATGAACTTTGCTTCTCATTAGAATTTTTCATTCATAGATTTATGGCATCTCGCATATGTGATATTTCTAGATGTTTATTTGCTTCTATGTGATTTGATTGTATGCTTTCATAATTATCTGCTTAGTTATTGAATGCATATTTATCATAATAGTTTTTGTTTTTCTCTAACTATTTCGATATGATATATTTTTGTAATTGTTTATGATACATGCCTAAATGCCTTTACTTGCATTACTCTATTTGTCCCTTCTATCTAGGTATATATTTCTTGACTTTAGATTTTATACCCATATTTCATGAGAATCTTAGTGTCACAATCCGATAGGTCATATTAGTCTCAAAACTGTCTTAAGTGTCCTAGAGTCTCCATGCATACTTACTTCCTTATTCATCATCTTGCTTCCTTCCAAACAATCCACTCCTTTGTCAAGAGATAGTTAGATTGTAATCTAATACCTCTCTAAGTTGATGTGACAACTTAAATATTTCATCCGAAATGTTCAAGTATTTTTAATTAGCAAAATGCAAATTAAAATGTCACTTATTATTCATGTCCATTTCTTGAGTCATGACTCTATCATTATATAGATGTCAAACACCTTCCGTCTACCCTTAGGAAAACATCCTTGTATGATATCCTTCATCCTTCGCGTCATTGTTAAACTTATAGTTTTCGTGTTGGTTTGTCTTTATTTGTGTCACACTCTATGTCCGGGAGCACGAATTTAATGGGAAGGGAAAACACACTCACTCACATATATCCTTCTACCTTACACTCAAACCTCATAATCCTTCTTCAGTACATCCTCAAACCACCAATGTCAAATGAAAAACCGAGTCATCCTTTATACTACTAATCTCAAGTCATCCACCATTTCCATGCCCTCAAAGAAACCAAAAATCAATATCATACCTACTCAACAATAAACCTCAACCTCAACCTCAAAACTCCATCACCTCAACCTCAAATTTCATATTCTAGTGCACCTAATGTACTATCTAAAACACCCTCTACCATCATCATCAATCAATGACTATATCAACACCCACTTGTCACCTCCACCAAGAACCACCATCTCCAAGAAATCCAATAAACAAAAACTTGTCATCATACCACCAAAACAACTCTTCATTGACCTTACTAATGAAGATGACACCACTCCATCCATCAATGGATATATCAACTCACAATTGTCTCCACCACCAAAAGTATCACCACCACCTCCTACCCAAGAAATTCCTTCCTTAAACATCACTCTTTCGCTTCCACCTAGTCATCTCCACTTGATCCTCATTTCCCATCTTTACAAGAAGATTCAACCATGTAACCATTCCCTACATTCTACTAAGTACACCAAAACTTTAATCCCTGAAATTCAAACCGTCTCTCATGATACATAAACCCATGTTCATCCTTGTGTCGGTCTTTGAATCAAAGGGCAACCGTCATATCCATATTCTCATAAACATGATTGTCCATGTAGTCAAAAGTCAAGTGAATTTCATTATGAAATGCGTCTTTTCCACTTTTTAGCAAGTGAAGAACACAAAGAAGATATCCAAGCTTCAAGTGTTGTCGAGTTATCACTACCTCATCCAAGTGAATTTCATTATGAAATGCGTCCTTTGCACTTTCTAACAAGTGAAGAACACAAAGAAGATATCCAAGCTTCAAGTGTTGTCGAGTCATCACCACCTCATTTCACATATCCATCTTTGGTCATCAACCAACAAAACACCTAAAAATCCCATGATTCCCAATCATCCACCCTTGTCAAATGATATATTAATCTAAACCATATTTGTCAACCTTTTGTCATTAACTTCCCTTTTTCATTCACGCTCATCCTTCTTCATTTTTCTACGTTTTTAAAAGAACATATCATTCTCATCTTCATTTTTTTTCTTTAACTCTTAGAATATATATTTTGGCATCTTTCGCCAAAATATGTCGGTAGAATCTTTGCATTAGGTTCTAATCATTGTCATGTCTTAAGCAATGGTCATGGTAATTTTTTTTTGGGATTTAGGTTGTTGTTTTTAAAACAATAATTGCATGTGTCATACTTTTAGTGCATATACCTAATACGTCCATATATTGTTCCCCTATTAGTATCATGCATATATCTATCATCATCATTATATATATGTGCACTTGTCTACTAACTTTGTTTTGAAGGTTTACTTCATCGCTCGACTCTTGGTAGCCAAAACAAGTTTTGAGCATACACCAAGGGGGAGCATTGAGGTTGATAGGATCAAGGCTTCACTGAC
Organism: Artemisia argyi; assembly: GCA_030686995.1. Lineage (NCBI taxonomy): Eukaryota > Viridiplantae > Streptophyta > Magnoliopsida > Asterales > Asteraceae > Artemisia > Artemisia argyi. The sequence goes on along the minus strand of CM060695.1, from coordinate 129,843,033 downwards.
GATGATGCAAGCTCGCCTCTTTATTTAAAGAATTGAAGTATAGTTGAAATCTCGTCTAGAAGTCCACCTTTTTGCTTCGACAAAAGGGGGAGAAGAAGTGTAAACAAGTAACTTAAACATTTTACTATGAGTTATAGTTTACATAGTTTGTCAGCATCAAAAAGGAGGAGATTGTTGGCATGAACATTAGGATATTTAATCTAAACATCCTCTTCAAATTTTGATGATGACAAAGATGTAAGTTACAACACATAACGTAAAGTACTTAACTTACGTGTGATCACAAATCATCTACGCATTCATACGTCAACATCTCTCGACATCTCAACGTCTCAAGTATGCTTCAACAATTACTTAAGGTATGTACAAAAAAAATGTCTAATACATTTTATGATCAAAGGGATTTTATGTAAACACTACAAATTTTATAAAATGATTATAAACATCTTATATATTTTGAAAAACACTTTTGGTAAATAAAGGAAAATGTTTAATTCATAATAAATATATGAATTCAAATTTTTAGCCAAAAACAGTTAAAATTTCACTAGATAAACCTTCCCCAGAAAAATACAAAAAAAAAATCTGTTTTCTGTCTGGGTGGCCCCCTTAATAATTAAGGGGGCCGGCCATACAATTAAGGGGGCCGGTACGCTCCAGTTGTCAGAAACTTTTGCTTATAAATACTGGTTCAAATCTGTAATTTTTCCTCACCTTTTGCACGAAAATTTTCAGTCCCAATCCTTTCCAAACACACTTCTAAATCCTTTGATCATAAGTTTATTAGTCTTTGTTTCAAGTGATTCAATCCCTCATCACTCAAAGTGCAAGCGAAGAATCCTCCCTATCATAAATCAAAAGATGTATTAGAGTCTAGTTAGTGTTGATGTAGAGTTGTGAGTTATGTATGTATATGTAATAAGTAGATCGAGATTATCTTACTTAGTATTGAGTCAATAAGTGAGTAAGAAGTAGTGGGATGAAGTAGTAGTGTGGAGAAGTCATGTAGAAGTAGGTGTGTAAATTAGTAGTGGAGTATAGAAGAAGTTGTGAAGTAGTGAAGAAGTCATGAAGTTGTGAAGTCGTGAAGTCGTGAAAAAGTCGTGTAGAAGTTGTGTAGTGATCGAAGTTGTGTTGTGAGTTTGGTCCTAGCTAGCATTAGGACTCGACATTTTGCTTGGTGTCGTTAGACGGTGTAAGCAAAGGTGTGTACGGTTTTCTCCGCCAAAAGGGAGCTTGTTGAGTAGTGTTGTGAACTCTCGAGTAGGTGACTCGGGGAGTAGAGTAGGGCAAGGACGGCGTCCTTGTAGCCGAACCACTATAAATCATTGTGTCCGGTTTGCATTTTCTTTCTCTTATCTCTTTACATTTATTCTTCTATCTATCGCTTTATATATATACTTGCAAATATTTGTTGATGGTTGCTTATATTGTCATGATGATTAATTGTGTTATAGTTACAAGTTAATATTGTGATTGTGTGTATAATTATATGATATGGTCTAATAGATTATTATTCACACTTCTCTTATTGAGTTTACCTTGATAGATAATTTGATACAAAACGTTTTAAGATTTTAAAAGGAAAACGTATTCACATAAAGATCAACCAAAGCTCCATTCATAAAACTAAGTTTTGAAAACTAATCCAAAAGCACACATATATAATTGATCATATTGATTATAGATTGTTTTCATACTAAACTCTAATTGAAAGTTTTTCAAATAAACAGTTGAATAAATTCAAATCAACATTCTGAAAAACATTTTAAAACCAAGTTTTTATAAAACGAAAAAGAGGGAAAACTATTCAACCCCCCCCCCCCCTTCTAGTTTTCCGCAGAATTTCTAGCGCAATAGGTTCTCCAGTAGTCATTCTCATGTTAGAAAAGTTCAAATTCTGATATTTGCCTATTGAAGTGTAGCAAAGATCATATTAGCTTATTTCGCTAACACATGGCCTAATATGACTCAACTAACCATATTTTGAAATTCGATTAAGAAGATGACATGTCATACACAATATCCTAACAAAGGCAAACACGTTTCAATTATGTGTTTGAGATTTAGAGATTATTTGGTTTAGATGGTGCATTTTAAGATCTCTTGGACAACATCTTTGTTTGTTGAGTTGTTACATGTTATTTTAACATGATTTTGTTTTCTAGAACCAATAGATGCCTTAATGTGAAACAATGTAGAATGTGCTACACTGAGAGTGTTTCAAAAATGCTCCTTTGCATATCTTGAGAAAATAATCTAGTAGAGGTTACTTACCTCAATAGAGATTATTTGGTTTAGATGGTGCATTTTAAGATCTCTTGGACAACATCTTTGTTTGTTGAGTTGTTACATGTTATTTTAACATGATTTGGTTTTCTAGAACCAATAGATGCCTTAATGTGAAACAATGTAGAATGTGCTACACTGAGAGTGTTTCAAAAATGCTCCTTTGCATATCTTGAGAAAATAATCTAGTAGAGGTTACTTACCTCAATAGATCTTGTGAGAGTTATATGATTGAAATGAGACATATTGTATCTTTCAACAAATATGCTTTTCCAAGAGGAAACTTATCCCTCTTATGAATACTTAATAAAAACAAGTATTTTAGTGTATGCCCAATTTTACTTGTTTATGCAATAACACATGTTGTATTGGGTTATTATTCAAATCTAGTATCCTATATTTGTTAAAGTGATAATCACCAAAATAGACCGGGCAACCATGGTGAATTCGGTTCCTGCCCCCAAATTGGAAAATGTCTTTTTTAGACAGGGCAACTGGGTAACTGATGGAGTGTCACTTTCTGCAAGTGACAAGTGTTGATTGTCTGTCAGTTTTTTGGGCAACCTGTTAGTTTTTTGGGCAACAGCCGCCAAATTTTGGGCAACTGGGGGTACTTGTCATCATATGGGTGGAGTTGCCCAATTGCCCTATCCAAAAAAGACATTTTTGGATCTAGGGGCAGGAACCGAATTCACCATGGTTTCCTGGTCTATTTTGGTGATTATTCCTTTGTTAAACAAGATGCAATGTATTCTCTTGTAACATAACCATTCATGTTACAAAGAAAATAAGATGCATAAGATATAAGTTATCCTTTGTCAATCTTTTGATGAGAGAAATGCATTTGATCTTTTCAAAGATTGATGACATACATAATAGTTAATAACATATTATGTGTGACACTTTTACTAGACATGTGATTTTGAGTGTTGAGTAGTTTATGAGCAAAGTTTACATATGTTGTTTGTTTGCTCGTGTTTGGTTTTTCGAAAATGACACATTTACTAATTGCGTTGCAAAGTAAATTACTTGAATATTTCGGATGAAACATCCAAGTTGTCAATCCTACTTAGTTGTGTATTTTATGCACATTAAACATATTAGTCTAATGTTTGGAACACAACCATTGGACAAAAAAGACTCAATATGACATCTTCAACACTAGTGTGAGTCATGATCCGATGCATATTATTTTTGTCTTGATAAGACGTCATTATTTTCATAACAACCGAGTGTGATTGAGTATGTAGATTCAAGATAATATATTTCTTTATATTTTGATGTTATCTTGAAGCTAGACAAATAATGACTTCCAATTTCATGTCCATACTCAAAAATTTGTCAATTAGATTCGATGTTGATATCAATTATAATTTGAATGATGAATTGGTATGTACTCAAAATCTTTCTTGACTTTCACTATCACTCATTTTAAAAGATAATAAAAATTTTAAGGAGTCTGTTCCATTTATTATAATACTAGTTATATGAGTGAGGTTAATGACATTTTAACTTAGTACTTCGAGTTTGTCATTAATTTTTATGGGAAAAACTATTTATTATTAAGTATAATATTCTTAGTTTTCGAAATATCATGAGTATAAAAATAACTATCTTAACCATTTTTATACAACATACTTACATTACTAAATGTTTAAAACATTTTGTGTATGTATTAGATCAATGCAAGTTTAATACATTTTCTTTTACTTAATTACTAATGTGTTAATATGATCTTTTGTCTTGTTTAGACAACCCATGGTCAAGCAAGACAAGAGGATGTAATGTTCTAGAGATCATGTTACGGATTAATGAAAGCATTTTAAAACTTGCAAGATGTCGAAAACACATATGCAAAAAGTGGTCTATGCCTATATGCAATGCAAAACCAATTATGCAACTTAGTGCAAAAAGTCTAATCTAAGTCCTATTGACACATAAACCGGAAAACTAACAATCAACACATAGCAACAATGCATGTAAAACACTTGTGATTATAGATATAAATAGCTCAACTAAAGATAACTATAAGCACTTAAAATTATTAACTAACAATACTAAGATGCAAAGAAAAACAAATAACCATTTAGCATAACACACAAGAATACTTATCGTCATTTTGTGCATTAAGTATAACAATGTATACTAAGCTTGATTTTATTTGAAAATAAATTATTTTATTCCCCATTTCAAAATTTGATCAAGTTAAACACTTTGAAAATATAAATACGTCAACGTGAGATGTTCTCTTTGCAATTTGACCAAGAGTTTATGCAAATGGCATGATCGGAAAAGACTCTCCGTTATGATTTAAAAACTTTCGTAAATTTTTCTTTACAATGAATTTCTAAAATTATTTTAAATGAAAGTAGACTCAATTACCTTTAAAATGATAGGTGGCACGATTCCTACAAAGTTATAGTTGATTTTATACGAATTTTTGAAAATTGCCAAATTCTGAAAAACAGACGAAGGTACCGTTAAATTTAGCGGTACCGTCCATATTTAGTGGTACCATACGTTATATTTAACGGTACCGTGACCTGTTATATCGGTTTTCTCCAAAACCAATTTTTTCATCGCAAACAAGTATTTGACCCAACGAAAAGATGTAAAACTTTCAAGCTAGTATGACAAAGTATACTTCAACAACAAAATTTGTAAGTATTAAGCAACTAAATACTTCTCATATTATATCCCCCTTTATGGGTAATTTGATACATGGATCGTACTCAATTTTGAAAACCATTCATTTTTAAAATTTTGAGCAACCTGGCTGTGATACCATTTATGGAAATCGTAAATGTGGTGAATACGTTTCCATTTAAAACCTTAAATCTTTTGTATCAAATGACCAATCAAGTGTGACGTAAAATGAGAAGCGTCAACAAAAAGTCTTGCTGCAGCTAGTGATAGTGGAAGTCCATAAGTAAAGCATATTACGATAACACAAACATAGACACAACATAAATACCACACAATATAAGTAATAAACAACAAAAACATAAAAGCAATGCAAATATGAAACGGTAAATGCAAAGATAAAAGGTAAAGAGATAAGTAAATAAAATGCAAACCCGGACACGGCAATTTATAGTGGTTCGGTCACGAAGCTCCTCTTCGCCCTACTCCACTCCCCGAGTACCCAACTCGAGAGTTACTTCACTAATCAACAAGCTCCCTTTTCAGCGGAGAAAACCATACAACATTGGTTAAAATATTTTCCAACACTAAGCTAGATCTCGAGTTCTTTTTCGGGTACAACCAAACCGGTTATGTTTTATGGCCCAACATAACAAACCTTGTGTTTTAAGGCCTAAACACATAAACTGTGTTGCTTGCGTTATTTTCTGATACTAAGCTAGATGTTGAGTACTAATCTTAGCTAGTACCAATCTACCACGATCTACCCGATCCTCATAACTCCCACAAGCTACAAGATCCACATGATTTATACTCGATCTACCCGGTCTACTCATGATCTACCCAATCTTCACAAATCACACACCCTAAGGGATCCACGTAATCCATACTTGATCTACCCAATCTACTCTTGATCCACTTGATCAAGACACACTAGCACATAAGCTACAAGAGATTTTCCAAGATCTCAACAAGATCACAATGATCAACACAAGATGAGTAAATAAGACTATGACACTAGATGTATATCAAGATACAATCAAGCAAACTAATAAGTAATGCAAGTGCACTACACAAGGACTCTAACACTTTGTATCTTCTTGATACTTTGTGCTCTTCTCTTGCACTAGAAGAAGAATGAAGGTGATCACTTGAATGGATGATTGGATCACTCTAAAACAAACTAAGACTCTCTAAATGATCAAAGAAAGTGATCTAAATAAGAATGGATTAGACCAAAGAAAATTGACTGGAAAAATCAAGTTGAAAGTGTAAAATGGTCCACTATTTATAGGCAAAGAGAAATTTGACCGTTACAGGGGGACGGTAACACTATATTTAATGGTACCCTGGTACCGTCCCAAACAAAGATACTCCAATTTTTATTTTTAGTGGTGAAAGTTTATTTGGGAAAGTTTGGAGCTGTTTGGGGGGGGGGGGGGGGGGGGGGAATAGCTGTTGGGATTTTTGAAATAATTTTCCCATATAAAACATTTCTTTATAATTCAAAAATAATTTATAAAATGTATTTTTGAAAAAATGTTTTGTCACATTTATAAAAATGTGAAGTTTAGAACAAAAAATTTATTTCTTTGATCATCCATCAATTTAAAATTTTTTTGTTCATACCTTGATTGATTAACGTCGGGATAGAAATCTACAACTCTATTGAAGCATACTTTATATGTCGAGAGATGCTGATGTAAGTATGCGTTGATGATTTGTGTTTACAAGTAACTTGCGCATTTTACATTATGCATTATAAGTTACATGTTTGTCATTATTAAAACCGAAGAAACCGTTTAGTTTAAATATCGTAATATTTTCACTAACATTCATCTAGATTCTCCCATTGCATGTCTTCAATTATTGAAGCTGAGCCTTCTATGTTTTCGTGATTCATGTCCCACTTTTTACTTTGTCCCTCTTTTTATACTGAAAACCTTAATGTTAGACGAATATTTGAATGAAAAAGTACCAATTTACTGGCCCTTTTAGTATTTAAGCGGTTTCTTTTTACACTATGAATGAAAGAATACGTGCTCCAATTTCTTTCCACCGAAGAACTACTTACCGGTTGTGAAAAAACTTTATTGGCTATCTCGACTAGTTCCGGAGTTTCTGAATCGTGTGTTGACCATTAACCAATTGGGTCCATTGTTACAGCATCAATTTGAGCCTCGGGGTGAGAATAAAGACTTTTTTCATGTAAAATCTTGCGTATCGTGCTCGCAACATTTGTGTTTCTGTTTCATTTTTTGAAAATTCTTTTAAAGGCATCTATAACACCACTGGTCACTTCCTTATCTTGATTTAGAGGTGTAACACCCGGCCTTACTCAACCCACAATAGTGTCCGCTTTGTGCGAAGGCTCACGACTTTGCTTTTGTGGCGTTCCTGTAACTTCCCTGCATGGTCACCTATGCCAATTGTGCTCTCGTACGAGCACGCTTAACTGTAACTTTCTATAACCATTATACCACAAAATGCGTTGTGTCTGATAAGGCATATGTTATTTTAATATCCCAGCATCACTCCAAGCCACAACCGATGTGGGATTTTCCTAGGGTGTAACAATTCACCCCCCCCCCCTTAGAGACTCATCGTCCTTGATGAGGTTTGCCCCACAATCTCGAACGGATCTAGAGTGGCTCTGATACCAACTTGTAACATCCCGCCTTACTCAACCCACAATATTATCCGCTTTGCCCGAAAGCTCATGGCTTTGCTTTCGCGGGCTTCTTGTAACTTCCTGGCATGGTCACCCATGCCAGTTGTGCTCTCGCACAAGCACGTTTAACTATAACTTGCTATAACCATTAGACCACAAAATGCGTTGTGTTTGATAAGGCGTATGTTATTCTAATATCCTAACATCACTCCAAGCCACTACCGATGTGGGATTTGCCTAGGGTGTAACAGGAGGCTTTCTAGGAATTCCACCTGCCGCTTTTGTACTAAGATAAGCTTTTGTCATAAAACCTAGGTGTTAATGTGAACCCGAGATAATGTAAAGGGATGGTCATTCTCCCCCGCTTAGCTAAAACAATCTTTTCAACTATACACATTTTTCATCACGTCTTTAATTTCTCCAACCATATTATCTATCCTTTCATACACTTCTCCCATTTTCTCACTCTCCCCATCACAAAACTTAATCAACAAAAATATCGATTTAGTTATTGCAAGGATACGATCAACTTCTGTAACACCTCCAAAATATCGCAGCGGAAGACTGTGTCACTTGGGGTGCTACTTCATAATACAAAGTACAAGTTATAGAAAACGACCTCTAAATGAGACGTTTTGAAAAGTTACCATTCGATTAATGAATTCAAAGTTACAAACATGAGATCCCAAAGTATGATACATAAATGTATACAAAATGTTTTGAATGGTAAATGATAAAAGCGTATGTCTTCAGAATATGCAGCTTGACTCAAACTTCCACGCACTAGCTATCGCCTTACTAACCTGAGATAAACATGCTAAAGTGTCAACACAATGGTTGGTGAGTTCATAGAGTTTGTCTTAAAACAGTTGAAAAGCCTTTAAAGAATGTTCACACAGCAAAGGCATTGTGAATCCACTCAGTTGCAAGTCCCGCCCATAACAACACTTGCAACCTATGTGTTCACAACCCACTGCTAAAATATAGTATGATTAAGACATGTATAAGTTCATTACAACAGTTAAGCAATTAGTCATGAGGCTCTACTTCATCTCCGGAGACCTCATATGGGTATGCTGCTCACAAAGATAGAATATCATTGGCTCCACTTCATCTCCAGAACCCAATGCATATGTTATCAAAGGAGACTTTATGATGCTCACGAGGAGACTTACAAGTTTAGGTATAACGCAATCAAATATAATGCAATCAAGTATAATGCAATCAAGTATAACACAATCAAGTATAAATGTTTTGGAGTATTTGTAAAAGTAAAAGCAAGTAGTTGAGCATGTATCTCCCCCAAAGAGTTAAAACAAGTAAATGAGAAAAGTGGGGCTACGAACTCACCTTAAGTTCATGTAGTGAGTAATGAAAATGGTAGTCGAATCGTGAAAGTCTCTAAGAGCAGCCTATAATAGAACGTTGCGACTTAGGTTTGGAGTAATGTCTAAGAATACGAAGAATTGCCTATACATGTCTTGCATATAGTTCATGATGTAGTACTTAGTATATAGTGTAAGTCGTTAAATAAAATGGTTTATGAAACATGTATAGTTTGTATATCGCTTACTACCGTTCGGGCCATCATAATTCAGAGGTCATGTAGTAAACGTTCGAGGAGCCAGGACACTTTAATTCGTAAATCCAGCAACTCGTCGATCCGTTTACCCAAATGGAACCCCTCACATGAAGCTCCCTAGTGTTGTAGTATTCGATAGAAAATATATGTTTTTGGTCTTTAAAAGTTACATGTCCGAATGTTGAATAAACTTATGAAAGATTATTTTAAATGGAGATTGTTATTATCAATGAGTTTCTTAAGCCTAGAGTGGACATTACTTGCAAAGTCTAATGGTCATTTGATGGAGTAGATCCAAATTGGTTGATTATGTTATAACTAACACTTTAGTTCATGTTTTCGATTTAGAAAGCCATAAGGTCTTTAGCCGTGGCTTTGCCGTGGCTTTGGTCCTGGCTACCATGGTCTTGAGACTCATCCTTAGCCTTAGCCATGGTTGTGGTCTCGGCTTTAAGGTCATTAGACCCCTTGGTTTTACTTAGCCATAACTATTATATAGTCATTTGGGTATTTAAAAGGGTTGTTAAGAATTTGAAGAAAAATATCACTCGTTATGCATTTCCAGGGTTCGCGCTTTTTTTTTCTTGAACGAAAACGTCGTTCCGGACAACTTTCATGTTTTAACTTTTTGATGAAACGGACCAAAAGGGCCTTAAAAGAATACGGATTTCAAACTGAATGCTATTAGGCAGTTTCGGGTCTTTAGGTTTGCTAACTTCTTTTGGCCATAACTTTTGACTCGTGTACTCGTTTTAGGTGGTTCAAATTGCTATGTTTTCCTTTTTAAGTCCTCTATAACATTTGGTAAGTGTTTCATATCATGGTTACTCTATTTTGGTCGTGGTTCTCAATATAAGTCACTAGTTTCCTTGATTACTTAACATAGGTTAACATATAGTTTCAATAACTTGTTTTAATAGTTTTTATACATCATGAACATAACACAAAGACCATATATAGAATGAATGAAACATAATAAGCATGAAAATGATATTGAGAAAGAAAGTGTATTAGGGTTTCTTACAACTTTTGGCTTTCTAAAGAAAGGAAGTCAAGTATGAAACTAGGACACTAAATCTATGCTTGCAAACCCTTCACCACAACTCTTGTAAACCCTTGCTAACCTTTACATAACCCTTGTGAATACCATTTAACCTCAGCCCCTAATAACCTTGTGTAGCTCCTAATTCAACCATGGAATCACCAAACAAACTCTTGATTCATGTAGAGACTAACTAGGCCTTCAATTTTGGTGTGCAACTTATAACTTGGAAATCAAAGGATCAAGGTTTATGGATTATGTGTGTAGCGTTTTGAATGAAGAGAAAGGAAGAAGATGAGTTGCTTTTATAGCATGAAGAGGAGATTAGGAAGGTGCCTAGGAAGGTTCATTGAGGAGGTTAGTTTTTAGGATATTTAGGAAGCTTACTTAGGAAGTTTTACACATGTTTTCATCCTAGAGCTTAAGGCATGAGATCAAGACACATACTAGGTGATTCCCCCCCCCCCCTCTAAGTCAGCCAAGATGAGATAAGGGTGACTAGATGATTAATTTTGGTATTATCTTGTTTACGGAGTGAGTTTTGGTCCCGGTAATCGCTAATGGTAAGTCATTAAGTCGTGAAACTTAAAATCGGGTATCCTAAAAATATGAAACTAATAAATAAGTTAGAACTTATTAATATAACCTATCTTAGCATATTTAATGAGTGATAAGTTCAATCGGGTTGCTTAAACACTGTTAAAACTGGAAACGCGGGTCTAAAATGCGTAATTCGCGTAAAACGCTGAACTAGAAAACGTAAAATTCCAAAACTTTTGGAATTGTCGTAAAATGAGAGAAATTCATATTTCTATTGTTTATAGTATTTTATGGACATATCTGGATGCTGGAATGACGTTTAAACCTAAAAGTAAATCTCGGACACGGTTTCGTGACTTTTGCAGAAATGATCCGACGAGTGTCAAACTCTCGGATTATCATTAAAATAGTTTAACTTACGAGAATATAAAATAAAAATTTCAGGAGTGAATAGTGAAAGTGAATAGTAAAAATGAATAGTAATCCGAAAATGTGAATTGTTACAACTTCCTCCCGAAATTCGTCGCTTCTAATAGTTTCACAAACAATCTGTCCAATTTTTCAAGTGTTCTCATCCCCGTTTTTAGCCTAATCCCGCCAACTATCAAAGACAGTAGTAGTCAAGAAAGCTTCCCTACAGTTCTTGATGCGTAGGGATTGCACCAGGCTTTACCTCTCGAGGGATCTCGAGAAGCTTGCAACCCCCACCAGGCAGTGTACCTGATCGTTGTAGTATAGTATAGTGACAAGTACTGGGGGATTGATCGTTCAGCTAGGAATAGTGTCGCTAGGATTAGAAAACCTAAATACTAGTTCTAGAGATGAGGAATGATTATTTTTGTATTTTTATATTTTTTAGAAAGCAAGTAAAAATCTCGGGTTTGAAGGATTTGGGCGGAACTAGTTGCTAGTCAACTAACCCAATACTAAAGATGCAATCAAAATAAAATACTAGAAATAAAAATAAACTAAATTAAACTAAGGTTATGAGCAATAAAGTGGAGAAATTGTGTTTACTTAGATTTCACTACTCCCTAGATATCTTTTACACCTTAATTACTTGTTATAGTTGCGTGGATGACGGATTGTACTCCTTAATACCATTCATGGGGTGGCGCACTTAATTCCCCAATCCTATGAGTGCCTACTTCACTCCTATGCCGAGCCGGCTAAGAAGCTCCTAACATGGGATCATTAGAATTTACTCATACATTAAATACAACCAATAAAACCTAGTGCACGTCAGTTCATGTTTCCTAAGACGTTCAAGCATGTTACCATTTGGAGATCTGCCAGTTTTCTTAAGCCTAACATCAAAATCATTCATCTAATACAACCATAAACAAGTAGTCAACACATAATTAACATCTAGGTTTCATTAGATCTAAGCAAACACAAGATAGATCTAGCCTAGCATGGTGGAATTAAGAAAAGAACAAGATATAGACAACCAACACATAGACATATTGATTGAATTAGAAGAACACTTATCTTAATTACACATGAAAGGGTTCAAGGGCTGAAAACCCTTGAAAAACCTGTAAAATTCGTAATAGGCTCGGCCTTAAGGTTTCTCCAAAACTTCTCTCTTTTTTATGAATGAAAATTAGAAAACTATATATAGGAAATTGAGGCTGACGGCGTCAAGACCAAATAGGTGACGCCGTCATCTCGCTGCCAAAATACTTCTCGGACTGCCTTGATCTACATCTGACGCCGTCATGTGTTATGGTCTTCCAGGCCGTCACGTGTTTTACTCTTGAAGCTCTACTTGTGACGCCTTCATGTTTGTACTGGGCCGTCATGCAATTTCCTCTTGACGCCGTCAGGATGTTGCTCTTGACGCCGTCACCTACTGTTCCCAGCAAGGAAAATTAAGACTTTGGCGTTTTCTTCACTTTTATGCTCCAAAAACGTCCGAATTGCTTCCTTTTCTAGATTTCACTCCCAAAGTACCTAAAATCACAAAAGGAACGATTTAGGGCAATATTTGATCAAATAAATTCAATTTCGGGTTTAAATGACCCCCTAAAAGTGGTTCATTTTTCGCCTCATCATATACCCTTACACTTGATATTCGCTTGTCCTCAAGCAAATGCGCTTTTATTCTAGTCAAAATACAAGTTAGGGGTCATTTAACACTAATATAAAAGTAATTACAACAAATAATCGTTCCACTAAAGACCAAAGACAAGCACGGAGGTCATACACAAGCACCCTACAAATAGTGTTTAGATACTCACATCTCTCGGGTGTAATAAAGTATAAATTACAACATGGAAACGGAAGATATCTCTCACTACCTGTCATAGCAAAATAGATTACCATAGGCTTGGGAAAGGATCAAACCTCCACCATATGGCGTAAGCACCTAGGATAAACTATCAAAGAGGTCTTTTAAAGGGTTGTAACGTTAGGTGTAGGGATATGAAATACACGGTTTTGTTGGATAAAGGAAGTTTTTACTGGTGGCGAGTTAACAATCTTGGTTAATTACATGTACAATATGGCGTTACTAAGCCAAGACTAGACTCGACTTAAGCTAATAAATGAAAAATAACAAAAACATAAAATGAACATAGAATGAAAAGGGATGGTAGTCCGTATGTTTTTTTCTCTTTTTCCTTTTTCTATTTTTTTTTTCTTTTTTCTTTATTTTCTTTTTTACGATTTTTTTTTTTTTTTTTTTTTTTTTTTTTTTTTTTTTTTTTTTGCATACACTCTTACCCTACCATCCAAAATAATACATCATAGGGAATGAACATTCCCCTTACTCTTGAATTTTTACATACTTTACAATAAACTAATCTAATGACTCGAATTAAGAAAATCAAAACACTTGGAGTACTTTTAAGATTAACGCACATATGGGGGTAATAAATGATGTTCTTCCCCATTACTCCATAAAATAAGTACTTTACCCATGAGTCCCAATCGTCCCAAAACAATATGTACAAGGATATGACTCGACTTAGCAACCATGTAATCAATTAGATAGTTAACTTAGGGTTTAACAAATAACAATAATGCACTAAAGATGAGTGCATACACCGAAGGCTAAGGCGATTTGGGTGTACATTTAAGTGGGGTGTAACAAATTCTTCCTTTAAGTAATATGCTTAAAGTTAGAAACGAAAAGATATGCTCGGAGGGGTGTACTAGGGGTATCGTGTACTAAAAATGAGTACAACGCTAAGGTGTGGGAAAAATTAGTTGACTTAACTAGCCAAGTAATATGACTTAAATGGTCAAGTAATTATGATACGGGTTTAACACAAGGGTGATCCTAATGCCTCTTATCATGTAGTAAATCCTACTACACGAATGTAGTCTCACTAGCGGTCTCGGGATGCATCACTAACGCAAGTTCTAGAATCTAAATGCTACCGGTACACTCATAAGCACTAATAGTAAATGCTTTTCCTATCAAATCTAAAGGCGAACCTCACATATTTGGGTGGAAAATTTTTCTGAATAGTACGATTATGTGCTAGTCATACAATCTCCTATCCATGAGACGCTTACTATGGCTAAAGTTTCACTCCTAAATGTTGTAAAAAAATTTAAATTTGACGCTAAAATTGCACTAACAAGTATTTCTCATAGTTTTATTACACATCTACTATTAAACAAAACAAACTCAAGCGAAAGTGTACATGTAAGGTATCATCATTTTACCCTCCCATTACACTTAAGATGAACATTGTCCCCAATGTTCAAGTAAAGAATGTAAAAGTTAAATAAGTAAAACAAATGAAATCAAATACTCCCCTGATTTGCTCGGTATGGATAATAAGGTGGCCAGGTTAGATCTTCCTCCAAGAAAATGAACAATCAAAGCTTCCCTTCCATAATATAAATCATCTTCTTGTCATACATAACCTGTAAATCCTGAGAAAACAAACAAAGCAACCTCGCATAAAATCGGCGGCAATCTATATAAGTTACTAAATCCTAGAAAACAAAGTAAGATATAATGCTTGTGGAATGAAGTTTGCAGATTTCCTGGAGATTATAAAACTTAATAATTCACAAAAACCATAAGACTCCGTTAGAAAAACAAAACCGGTAAAATTTCCAGATTTTTACACGTGACGCCATCAAGAGTAATCTCGTGACGCCGTCAGAAGTGACCTGCAGAAATTCTTATGTTAAGTTTCCGGAAAATTTCTTGAAAAACTTGGTCCTACTTCCTGGAAAATCCTGCAAAACTTCATTTACAAGCATTTGACTCTAACAAATACGAATATACATGTTCATTTAATATTGTGGAGAATCATGATCAGTTTGTTTCTCAAAAACATATTTGGGGTTTCCCCTTACACTTATCTTTTGCAAAAATACTTTTAGGTGGAGTTAAGACTAGGCCAAAACAACAAAGTAAAGTATTTCCGCTTTTTAATTTAGAAACAAGATCTACCAACAATAAAAATAAAGCATGCATACGGAAGCAAATAACAAACAAACAAAATAAAATCACACAAAGCATGGGTTGCCTCCCAAGAAGCGCTTTTATTTATTTACGAGTCTTGTAGCTAGACTCAAGGTCATGGGTTACCGTGTATCGCTTATGCTCACATAACCAACCGTGAGCCATCTAATGGTCGCCTCATCTTTCTTATACTCATCTCCTAACTCTAGACATCCGCGATAGTATCTTTTATTCTTTTCATGAGTATACTTAAGCCCTTTTCTCTTATCATTCTCACTTAGCATTTCTATGGGCGATTACCTACTACACTTCTCCATGGAAAAATCCTTGAACCTAGGGTGTGTGCGGGGCATTTGGTAGATAAAATCTTCTTCCCCATCCGAGAATGTAATTAACCCTTCTATGAGTTTTTCATCAAGGTTGGTCAACCTTTTGAAGGGTTTTCCAAACACAACCTGGGTTAACTTATCATCAACAAATTCCCCTAGACTTTCCATAACCATGAACACAACAAGATAAACCAAACTTCCTACAAACACATGCAATGGTATTGCCTTAGCAATAATGTTTTCTCCTTTGTATTCTAACTCATCTACCATGATTTTATTATATTCATTACGTGAGATTATGTTCATTGGGAGAGATGAGTTAAGATAGGCGTTAAAGCTCTTAAATCCGATCTTACAAAGGAATTGCATGTTAAATGAACTATCACACTCAATCCTAGTTCTAGGGTCAGAGGGTTTATTTCCTCTTCCATCCTATTCTCATTAATCACATCACCATCATCAAGATCCTCATCGAAGTCTGAATAGTAAAAAGGACTAGCCCTACGGTCATCATCATGATCAGACTCCTCTAACTCAGAATTATTGAAAAAGTGGTGGTTGGGTGAGAGGTTAGGTGGGTACTCATTCTCAACTAAAGGGAGTGGGGCGGGCATTTGGAAAATCCTACGACGAAAAACACGAATAACAGGAATCAAACGATCAATGTTATTGTTATCCATCGAAATAGTTTACGAATAAAGGAAACAAAGAAATAAGATAGACTAAAGAAAACTTAAAAATAAAAATAAAATCTTGCTAGAAAGGAATCTAGCAAGTAGACCTAATAAAAAGAGATTCTAACCTAGACAATAACTATTCCCCGGCAACGGCGCCAAAAACTTGATGCGTAGGGATTGCACCAGGCTTTACCTCTCGAGGGATCTCGAGAAGCTTGCAACCCCCACCAGGCAGTGTACCTGATCGTTGTAGTATAGTATAGTGACAAGTACCGGGGGATTGATCGTTCAGCTAGGAATAGTGTCGCTAGGATTAGAAAACCTAAATACTAGTTCTAGAGATGAGGAATGATTATTTTTGTATTTTTATATTTTTTAGAAAGCAAGTAAAAATCTCGGGTTTGAAGGATTTGGGCGGAATTAGTTGCTAGTCAACTAACCCAATACTAAAGATACAATCAAAATAAAATACTAGAAATGAAAATAAACTAAATTAAACTAAGGTTGTGAGCAATAAGTGGAGAAATTGTGTTTACTTAGATTTCACTACTCCCTAGATATCTTTTACACGTTAATTACTTGTTATAGTTGCGTGGATGACGGATTGTATTCATTAATACCATTCATGGGGTGGCGCACTTAATTCCCCAATCCTATGAGTGCCTACTTCACTCCTATGTCGAGCCGGCTAAGAAGCTCCTAACATGGGATCATTAGAATTTACTCATGCATTAAATACAACAAATAAAACCTAGTGCACGTCAGTTCATGTTTCCTAAGACGTTCAAGCATGTTACCATTTGGAGATCTGCCAGTTTTCTTAAGCCTAACATCAAAATCATTCACCCAATACAACCATAAACAAGTAGTCAACACATAATTAACATCTAGGTTTCATTAGATCTAAGCAAACACAAGATAGATCTAGCCTAGCATGGTGGAATTAAGACAAGAACAAGATATAGACAACCAACACATAGACATATTGATTGAGTTAGAAGAACACTTATCTTAATTACACATGAAAGGGTTCAAGGGCTGAAAACCCTTGAAAAACCTGTAAAATTTGTAATAGGTTCGGCCTTAGTGTTTCTCCAAAACTTCTCTCTTTTTTATGAATGAAAATTAGAAAACTATATATAGGAAATTGAGGCTGACGGCGTCAAGACCAAATAGGTGACGCCGTCATCTCGCCGCCAAAATACTTCTCGGACTGCCTTGATCTACATCTGACGACGTCATGTGTTATGGTCTTCCAGGCCGTCACGTGTTTTACTCTTGACGCTCTACTTGTGACGCCTTCATGTTTGTACTGGGCCGTCATGCAATTTCCTCTTGACGCCGTCAGGATGTTGCTCTTGACGCCGTCACCTACTGTTCCCAGCAAGGAAAATTAAGACTTTGGCGTTTTCTTCACTTTTATGCTCCAAAAACGTCCGAGTTGCTTCCTTTTCCAGATTTCACTCCCAAAGTACCTAAAATCACAAAAGGAACGATTTAGGGCAATATTTGATCAAATAAATTTAATTCCGGGCTTAAATGACCCCCTAAAAGTGGTTCATTTTTCGCTTCATCAGTTCTTTTATCTTTTCAACAAGATGTAGTGGGAGACAAATTGGGTTCTAGCTACTTTTAACAATTCTAGGTTGGAATTTTCTCTAAAAATTGATAACGCTTGTGTATGATTTAAAAAGTACTTAACAATCATCTTACCTCTTTTGTATGTATCCAATAGCCAAACAAATCCTTTAGCTAAATTTTTAAACATCAAGTTTAAAATGTGAACAACACTTGGAGACCAAAAATGTGTTTGTATACCTTTTCCACCTCCTCTCCAGCAGCCTTGCAATTTGCAACATTATCCATAAGAACATGAAGTACGTTACTTGGTCCAATGCTTTCAATAGCTTTGAGTAAAACCTTTGAAATTTCTACCCCTATTTTTTCCACTCGAGAAAAATCCTCGGCATACATAAAAGTCGCACCACAGCTGTTAACATCAAGAATATCAATGGCTTATGTTTAACATTTGACCAGCCATCAGATACAATGGATACTCCTTGTGTATACCATATATCTTTAATAGGTACTAAATTTTTTTCAACATCTCTAGCACTTTCATCAAGTCTTTCTCACTTGAAGGTGCCTTATAGCTAGCGGGAGCCTTGTTAATTGTAGCAAACATTTCTTGAAATTAAGGGTTACGTAGAACATTAAACGGTATTTCATTTGTACATAGACCCCGCATGACTTTTAAATCAACTGAGCTTCTTTCCATTATACCAAATGATTGCTTGATTGGTTTTTAGTAGAAAATAAACTCTGCTTTTTAGAAATAACACAATGTTTAAGATCCTTTGACACACCAACCTGTTCTGCATTGCTTACCCTTCTCCTCAATGCGTCGTACTTATCTCGATCCTTGATTAAAGCAACAAACCTTCTAATTTTAGCTTTCTTTCTAGGTGGGGGTCCAAAAAATGAATATGTATTCTTGAATACGAGCTTGTAAATTGCACCTTGCAATGGTTACAAACCTACACTTTCAAACCCACCTACGTTCTTGCTATTACCAGTAGAAACAAAAACAACTTCTTCAAGTAGTGGTTTACCATCATTTGTACGAGATTGTGTTTGAGTTTGAGTTGCACTTTCATTATAATATGTGATTTCTTTCTCTTGCCATCAACATCATTAACTCCTTCACTATTTTTTTGCTCAAATATATCATTGTGGTTTTTTTTCCTACCAAAAGCCATTATGAAGAATTTTTTTACATTAGATGAAATGGATCTTTTTTTTTTGAACAATAAAATGGATCATGTTTATCAAGATAAGAACTTGTTAGGTGTATAGTTAGAGTGGTAATGACTTGATAAGAGTGGAGGTGTGGAACTAATGAGTAGTTAAAATTTGATGAGTAGAGTTAATTAAATAATTGTACCTTAGGAGTATAAATGCAATGAATGGATGTAATTAATTTAGTTGAAGTAATGGTTTAAGTTTAATATGAGGTGGGTAATTAACTATATTGGTTTACTTTGGTACGTCATACCGCTTCACTTTGGTACGTTGTACCGATTCATTTTGGTACGTCGATCCAATAGACTTAGGTACGCTGATTGATGTTGTTTGGGAACGCCGAATATAGCGATCCGGATCGCGATCTAAGTCATAATCGTACTGCATTTAGGTATGAACAATCCGAACATAAAACGCGGTTGAGTCAGCATTTCCTATAACTTTGCCTTGTACATAAAAAAATGGAGGACTCGGTCTTGCAATCGACTGAGTAGTGAGTGTGTGTTTTGGGTGTGTGCTTTGGTGAGGTATATATGTGTATAAGTGGGGTATATTTTGGTAGTGAAGTTGGTTATCTTATTACACTAAGTTGGTGGTGAAGTTGGTTGTAGATAGAGAAAGTTGAGGTGGCGGTGGTGAATGCGGTCTTGGGGGCTCCTTGTTACACTTAGTTTAAGGGAGCACCACAACCAACTTTGCCACTACGACATCAACTTTCTCTCTCTACAACCAACTTCGCCACCACCTTAGTGTAATAGCACAACCAACTTCACCACCCAAATATACCTCACATAAGAAGAGGTGTAACAAGGAGACCCCAATAACGCATTCACCACCGCCACTTCAATTTTCTGTCTCTACAACCAACTTCACTACCAACTTAGTGTAATAAAACAATCAACTTCATCACTAAGATCTATTTTTTTTCATTTTCATTAAACACTCAAATTAAATTTCATTAATAATTAAAAAAACATTACATTAATAATTCAAATAAAAAAATATCACAATAAAATCTCAAATAAAAAGAAACTACAAATTAGTATGCATTTGTTTGACGCTTGATGTTTTCTACTAAATTGGCTTTAAGGCTTAGATGAGTTTCCCCGTTGACTAAATCGCTAACAACTTGTAACGTTTCTTCATGCGTTTGTACGAGAACATCATTACGATGTTGCTCATCTGGATAAAAGTCGGGAGAGATTGCATTACCTTTGTCTTTTATAATCACATTACATAATATGATGCATGTATACATCATATCTGTTATTTTCTTAAGAGGCATCAAATGTGTGTGAGTTTTTATTATAGATCACTTTTTCTTTAGCACGACAAACAATCGTTTCACATATTTTCTTACTGCTTTGTGCGCTTGCTTATAACTTATTCACTTCGCATCATTTACAATTGGCTGTGAAATAGAATTTACAAGGCATGTCGTTAGCCACAAATGGAACCTCTGGTGCTTTCCCGTCTTTGAGGTCGTTGAAATTAGGTGATTGACGTATAACGTTGACGTCGTTGTTCACCCCGAAAACACCAAAGAACACATGCCAAATTCATAAGTCTTGTGAGGCAACCATTTCCAATAAAATTAATGGATGTGGCTTATGATCACCCCTACGATATTGAGCACGATATGCATTTGTACAATTAGCCCACTACGAACCCATACAATCAATGCTTCCTAACATCCTAGAAAACCCATGTTTCTCCTTGTGAAAAGCATAGAGTTTTCCGACATCAGTATAAGTAAGCCTTCGCAAAAACTTGTCTCCATATAAGTCCATAATAGCCTTATAGAAAGCTTGGAGAATGTCAGAAGAATTTTTCTCACCCATTCACAGAAATTTTTTTAGTGCAAATGGTGTGACGTTTAATCTATACAGTGTCTTCATGTTTTAATGATGACAAACATGTAACTTGTAATACATAACATAAAGTGCACACGTTACTCGTTTACACAAATCATCAATGCATGCACACATCAACATCTCTCGACGACTCAAGTTTGAATCACTTCAGGTATGAACAAATACTATACCAACTTTGTTAAGTGATCAAAGAAAATACTTTTGTCCTTAAACCCCACATTTTTATAAATGTGACAAAATATTTTTACAAAAATAAATTAGACAAATTATTTTTGTAATTGTAAAGACATGTTATAAAGAAAAATAAATTTGAATTTCAAATTTCCAACAGCTATTTTTCCCACCCAAATAAGTTAAATTTTCACCAGATAACATTTCACCACTAAAGGACAAAATCTACCGGGAAGGTCCCTTAAATAAGGTGACGATCCCTTATATATAAGGGATCGTCCAATGTTTAAGGGACCGTACCCCACTCCTTGAGCTGCCTATAAATATTGAGCCATTTTTCACATACAAACTTAATCCTCTTTGCACAAAAATTTTCTGTTCTTTCCTTCTTCTTCTTTGATCACTGTAACTCTTTGGTATGTGTCTATAAGTGATCCCGTCATCCTCTATCTCAAGTGCAAGAGAAGAACACTCGAAGTCGTCAAGAATCAAAGTGTTATAGAGTAGTCCACACACACACGTAACTAGTGTTACAATTCTCTTCTTCCTCCAAACTCTCTCATTTGTATATGTGGAAAACTAGAAGGGGGGGTTGAATAGTTTTACGTCTTTTTCGTTTTGCTTATTTTATAAAAGATAGTTTCTAAGATGAAACCTTCAAATCACTTTAATACATAAATATATATACTAGTTAATTTATGATTTTGTATAAATATTACTTATGTATAATGTACAATTTCAAAACACTTAACTACAAAAGTACAAATACAAGATTTATTAAAGGTTTTATATATACAATGCTTATGTATAATGTTAGGAAAGAATATACAATTTCGTATATTTTATGTAAGCATATATATGTGTAGTAGTAGTGTATAGATATAATTTTATGTACTAGGTTGTTTTTTGTAAGATTAGTTTTATGAATGGATTTTAGTTTGATCTTTATGTGAAATCAACATATGCACAATACTATCAATTATGACTATGTATGAAATGCAAGTAAGTAATAAATCAAAGAGTGAGGGATGGAAAGATCAAACCGAGACACAAAGGATTTATAGTGGTTCGGCTACAAGGACACCTTCCTTGCCCTACTCCACTCCCCGAGTCACCTACTCGAGAGTTTTCTTCACTAGATCAAAGACCTCCTTTATGGCGGAGAAAACCGTACACACCAATATACACACCAATTTACACACCAATTTACACACCAATCTTCACACCAATCTACACACCAAACTACACACCAATCTTCACACCAATCTACTATTTTCTTCACACCAATCTTCTACACACCAATCTTCTATACACCGATCTTCTATTCTCTTCACACCTTCAAAGTACTAATGTCTTGACACCTTCAAGTCACTAATATCTTTGCAACTTCAATGCACTAGTGTCTTGACACCTTCAAGCCACTAATGTCTTCACACCTTCAATGCACTAATGTCTTGACACCTTCAAGCCACTAATGTCTTCACACCTTCAATGCACTAATGTCTTGACACCTTCAAGCCACTAATGTCTTCACAACTTCAATCTACAAATGTCTTCTAGTCTACTCCACTAGAGATCCTTAATTTCTTCATTACAAGCTCCTATTGCTACAATCTCCTATCACCACTACTATCTAACCCTTCTTCTTCACTTCAAGTCACACTTCACACTTACAACAATTCTAGATTCTTCAACTAAATCTAGTTAACTAATACATACACCTTATTCACCAAAGTATGAAAGATGTACAAGGAAATGTAAACAAACAACTTAGATAGCAAGATGATACTAAGTTGTAATACTTCTAATAGAAGTATTCTTCTCTTTGCACTTGAAAGAATGAGGCTTTGGATCACTTGGAAACAAAGGCTTATGAAATGAAATGATCAAAGGATTTTTTAGGATTGAAATAGAGATCTAGAACAGAAAGTTTCTGTGCAAAAAGGTGGGGAAAAAATCCAGGTTTAAGGTGGTATTTATAGGCAACAAGTTCTGACAGAGGAGCGTGGCCGGCCCCCTTAAAGCATGGCCGGCCCCCTTAAAATTAAGGGGGCCGCCCCTTATAATTAAGGGGGCCGCCCAACTGTAACGGCCAGAAAACTTGTCTTTTAGTGGGGAAAGTTTATTTGGTGAAAAACTAACTGATTTTGGTTAAATATTTGAAATCATATATTTAGTATGATTAAAACATTTTTCCTTATTACCAAAAGTGTTTTTCAAAAATATATAATAAGATTATATAATTAAATAAACTTTGTATTAGTTAGTTAAATACCCCTTTGATCATACATAGCACTAAACACTTTGTTTATTCATACCTTAAGTGATTTGTTGGTGAAAGTGATTATTTATTACTAAATACGTGTTTACGTCATGATCTTTGGATTTGATTAGTTTAAGTTTTGTGATTATCAAAACATAGAGATATCGGAAGATATGAATAATGTTTTTAGTCAATTATTTATATCAACAATCTCCCCCTTTTTGATGATTACAAAACCTAAACTTATTAAATCCAAAAATTAATATTTAGACAAGTATTTAGTAAGTTTACATTCACTTCTCCCCCTTTTTGTAGAATCAAAAAGGTTAGGCCGAATAAGCTTCGTGAGAGAAGTTTAAACGGGTAGAAAACTCCCCCTTGATGTATGCTCCCCCTCGTTTGAGGGCACCAAGGTTTCGAGAAAGTAATACTTGCAAGAAAAATATTAGAAGCACAAGCATGGCACAAGCAAATACATATAGCATAATATTAGCAAGTAATAATCATGGCACAAGGTAATAAGAAACATATATTAAACCATTTAATAATAGAGAAATGATTATGTCAACCCATAATCATTGTTACAAAGGCAATACAAATAGAATTCTAAATAACATAGAACATCCTATAGTGCCAACAAGGAGTGTCATCAAACTTTCTTGAATCCCAAAATGGTTGAGGAGTTTTATTTGAAAATGAGAAAACATAAGCATATCAAATGCTTGGTGGTTTAGTGGAGGTAAACTCTTGGTTCCATGAGTGTTGGTGAGTTTGTAGAGCTTGGAGGTGGTGGATTTGAGGTGGAGTTTGTTGGTTGAGGGTTGTGATGTTGTTCAAGTGATGGGGTTTGTTGAGATCTAGTAAGAAGATACTCAATCCAAGTGAAGTGCTCATTCAAAGCAATGGTTTGTTGTTGAAGGAAGATGCAACAAGGGCAATTGTTAACATGCTTCTCAAGTTGGTTTTTGTTATGTGGTGATGATGGTGAGCTTGATTGTGGTGGATCCAAATTGCGTTGAGCAAGATGTAAAGCTAAAAGAGCACTAAGCTCATGTGCCTCTTTTAGCTCCTCAACGAACTTCAAGTGTTCGGAGGAAGGTGATGGTTTGCACATGCAACATTGGAGTAGCATGTGAGGTTGTAGGAAGTGGTGGTGGTACTCTAGGTGGTGGAGATATGTTTGAACTTGGGTAATCATGAAAACATGATATGGGTGGAAGAGTTTCTTCATGAGTGGATGATGTCTTTGTTGAATGAGCAATATGTGAAGTGTTGATTGAGATATTTGGATTGTTGTTTTGGGATTGAGCATGCTCATCAAAAGAGGAAGCATTAATGAGGGTATTAGTGGAAGATAGGTTGTGGGATGACTCATTTGAGTGGGTTTGAGGTTGAGTTGTTGGTTGACTTGAAACAACATCACAAGAGTTATGACAAGAATCAAGTTTCCTCCTCCAAACGGGTTTGACGGAGATCCTTGCGGTTCTTAAAATCTTTGGTTTTTGGTTGTTGGGAGATGACATGTTTGAGTGTGATGGCATTAATGATGGGAAGTATAGGCTGAAATGGGTCAAAAAGTGATAAAGAAAACAGTATCCCCGACCATCAGATGGCCGGTCCCCTTAAATGGAGGCCGGTCCCCTTAAATTTAAGGGGGCCGCCCTTATGATTTAAGGGGGCCGCCCATCTGGTGATTCCCAGAATGCCAGAAATGGGTTTTTGGCAGAAAATTTTCAAAAAGGTTGTGTTTTTGGATTTGGATTCAAGTAAGTCCAACTCTTGAGGCAATATAGAGCATACTATTCATGAATGTAGGGAAATAATAAAAGTGAACAACAAATTCCTCATAATCATGTTATTTTCTAATATTTCAATTAAGTATGGTAACTAAGGAAGCAATAAAGCAAACTAGTTAAGCATGCAACTATATAAAGATAATGGTAAGTATGCTTAGTGCAAACAAATTGAAGATTGCTTATGATAAACACGTGGGAAGATATGATTATATGAACTTCAAGACTTTTTACAAACAAGATCCATATGGGCAAACCATGATTCTCATGAAATGATTTGATTAAATTGTAGATGTCAATTTCACATAAGTGTATGACATATATGAGAAGATAATAACAATGTTTTAAACAAAATGTTTTTAGTTTTATTCAACAATGTTTGAAAGTAAGTTTTCACTTAATCCCATAAATCTGAGAATGAAAGAGTCTAATGAGAAGCAAAGTTCATATAAATAAATTAGCGTTAGGTATATATAGGAAGTGCAATTTAATCAAGTTGGAGAATGAGTATGAGACTATTACTAGTGGTGCTCAATTCAGGCTAAACACGACCGTTTTTACGGGTTACACACACCCAACTTCTCACATAGAAGCAATTCAACCGTTAGGTTAAATTGAATTTCTAGTCAATAGATTCTCCAGTAGTCATTCTCCTTTTTAGAATAAATCGAGTTCCTAAATTTACCTATCGAAGATTACCAAATATGAAATTTACTTGATTCACTAATACTTAGCTTAATGTTTTGAGATACATTCAAGTTAGTATCCCAATAAAACAAAATTTGTTTTGTTTTAAAAAGAAAAATGTTTCTATCTTGATAAAGATCAAAATAATGTTATGATAGCTTATGATTAAGCATGTTGTTTGAAAAAGCATAAAATAGATATTCGAAAGGTTTTAATTCAAAGAAAGAAGTTTTTTTTTTTTTTTTTTTTTTTTTTTTTTTTTTTTTTTTTTTAAATATGATGTTTTGATTTTGACAATCAAGAAATTTCAAGTGAAAGATACACTTCAAGAGAATCGATTAAGCCCATTGTCACATATAAAAATCTCTAATTGGCAACTAAAGATATGAAAGAGATATAGTAGACATTAAACATCTAAATGCAATGAGATAGGAAGGGACAAAGAAAATCATCAATGAATACAATATAGGCATATGAATGTATGCATGTATACAAGACACATTGTAATATTGAGTTACTAGCAAGTCTTAATTATAACACATCTATTAATGCAACTAGTAAGATCATATAGCATAAATGGCAAGCATTCTACTTTAAATCATAGAAGATTATCAATATAGATGAAAACTAAGACAAATGATAATAGACATAGCAACAAGAGAGTTAATTATCCTAATGTCATGTATGCATATATTGGTATTCATGATCTAAAAGCATAGCAACTTATAAATTAAATCATATTAATATACTAATTGAAGCATACTTTATCTTAATGTAATGTAGGCAAGTTTTTGAAAAGAAAACTTACCTCAGGTCCAACTCTTCTTTAAGAGTGGTCATGAGAGCAATATAAAACGTCAGGAAGGTTTTCCCCAAAGCAAGTTGAAGAAGCGAAGTAATATCCTAATGCGAAAAGGATCAAGGAGACTTGATCATAGAAACACTATCGGTCGCCCCAATCATCACAAGTCGTGCAGATTAAGAATGGTAGAACAAGAATCCTTCGTCATGAGGTAGTAACGAACACACCATAAAGACAATTGTCATCAAATGAAAGAAAGCGAATAGAGCGATCTAAAAAGTGGTAGTTCCTTTGATCGTTAATTACCTACACATGACAGAGAGCTTGGTACCCAGATTCTCATGGGTCCGATTTGATTAGTAGCGAACATCCAATGCACTTAAATGCATATGAAGAGGATGTCGTCGAGAAGTACAAGAATTCATTATTTGTTTGTTTTAGCAAACAAACAATAACTTTCTTGACTAGAGAAATAATCAATGGATGTAAATAATAATAGTTCTAAATTTTTCCATTAGGTTTAACAAATTTTATTTGTTTTGATGTATTTGTCAAATACTCATCTGCCGTATATCCTAATCCGGTTTTATCATAAAATGACTTTTGAATGTTAAGTAGATATTTTAAAGATTTAGAACTATTTTCGAATTTTGCTAATATTTTAGCTTTTTCCTTTTCCATTTTAATTTCATGTTTATAGTCTTGACAATTTTTACATTCAAGATCAATTTCAATATTACTTTCAAGTCTAGACATTTTGTCTTCTAAAATTATTTCTTTTTCAAAGTTATTTTCAGCGGATGTTGAAAATTCATTTTTAAAAATAATTTTTGAGTCAATGTTGCAAAAGTGTTTGAAGCTATTTTCCATTTTTGAAAATTCTAATGTAAATTGATCATAGCAAAAATGTTTGGTTTTGAATTGTACCTTATTTGTACTTGTACACTCTTCACTCGCTATACGGTGATCAACTCCATTCTTCATGTCGCTCCATGTTTTGTTTGTAGCATTGCTTGGATCTTGGAGCATGTAATCCTTGTCATCACTATTTGTATTAACATTTGTTAGGATGTTCACGTATTCCGTATTTACATCGTCTTTATCGTCCTTGTTGCACCATGATTTATTAACATGCTTTCTTCGGATTTGACACATGTGTTCTTCATTATTGGTACCTTCAATGATCACATTTGAACTAGTAGTACATGTGTTTATTTCAACTAAATATTTATCTATTAAACTTTCTAGAGTAACAATTTCATGTGCAATATCAAGTTTATCATCTTTGGTTTTACATTTCTCTTGGTGAAACTTTAAAAGACATTTCCAAATATCATTTGCCGTTTTACAAGGAAATAATCTTTCATATTCAACATTTGGTAGAGTTTTGAAAATAAGTAATTTAGCTTTAGTATTTTTATCAATTTTTATTTGAAGATTATTATGTTGATTTTCAAAATCCATTTTGGTTAGTTTAAGATCACCAATTGAAATAATATGCCAAAGATCAAGATCTATTGATTTCACATAATTTTCAAATTTATTTTTCCATTCAAGAAAATGATCATTTTCAAATAATGGTGGTTTTTGCGTAAATTCTCCTTCTAGATATTTTTCGAATTCCATAGATCGTTACAAGTTTTAAAATACAGTATATTTTAAAAATCTTGTTAGACGTGGCTCTGGTACCAATTGTGGAAAACTAGAAGGGGGGGTTGAATAGTTTTACGTCTTTTTCGTTTTGCTTATTTTATAAAAGATAGTTTCTAAGATGAAACCTTCAAATCACTTTAATACATAAATATATATACTAGTTAATTTATGATTTTGTATAAATATTACTTATGTATAATGTACAATTTCAAAACACTTAACTACAAAAGTACAAATACAAGATTTATTAAAGGTTTTATATATACAATGCTTATGTATAATGTTAGGAAAGAATATACAATTTCGTATATTTTATGTAAGCATATATATGTGTAGTAGTAGTGTATAGATATAATTTTATGTACTAGGTTGTTTTTTGTAAGATTAGTTTTATGAATGGATTTTAGTTTGATCTTTATGTGAAATCAACATATGCACAATACTATCAATTATGACTATGTATGAAATGCAAGTAAGTAATAAATCAAAGAGTGAGGGATGGAAAGATCAAACCGAGACACAAAGGATTTATAGTGGTTCGGCTACAAGGACACCTTCCTTGCCCTACTCCACTCCCCGAGTCACCTACTCGAGAGTTTTCTTCACTAGATCAAAGACCTCCTTTATGGCGGAGAAAACCGTACACACCAATATACACACCAATTTACACACCAATTTACACACCAATCTTCACACCAATCTACACACCAATCTACACACCAAACTACACACCAATCTTCACACCAATCTACTATTTTCTTCACACCAATCTTCTACACACCAATCTTCTATACACCGATCTTCTATTCTCTTCACACCTTCAAAGTACTAATGTCTTGACACCTTCAAGTCACTAATATCTTTGCAACTTCAATGCACTAGTGTCTTGACACCTTCAAGCCACTAATGTCTTCACACCTTCAATGCACTAATGTCTTGACACCTTCAAGCCACTAATGTCTTCACACCTTCAATGCACTAATGTCTTGACACCTTCAAGCCACTAATGTCTTCACAACTTCAATCTACAAATGTCTTCTAGTCTACTCCACTAGAGATCCTTAATTTCTTCACTACAAGCTCCTATTGCTACAATCTCCTATCACCACTACTATCTAACCCTTCTTCTTCACTTCAAGTCACACTTCACACTTACAACAATTCTAGATTCTTCAACTAAATCTAGTTAACTAATACATACACCTTATTCACCAAAGTATGAAAGATGTACAAGGAAATGTAAACAAACAACTTAGATAGCAAGATGATACTAAGTTGTAATACTTCTAATAGAAGTATTCTTCTCTTTGCACTTGAAAGAATGAGGCTTTGGATCACTTGGAAACAAAGGCTTATGAAATGAAATGATCAAAGGATTTTTTAGGATTGAAATAGAGATCTAGAACAGAAAGTTTCTGTGCAAAAAGGTGGGGAAAAAATCCAGGTTTAAGGTGGTATTTATAGGCAACAAGTTCTGACAGAGGAGCGTGGCCGGCCCCCTTAAAGCATGGCCGGCCCCCTTAAAATTAAGGGGGCCGCCCCTTATAATTAAGGGGGCCGCCCAACTGTAACGGCCAGAAAACTTGTCTTTTAGTGGGGAAAGTTTATTTGGTGAAAAACTAACTGATTTTGGTTAAATATTTGAAATCATATATTTAGTATGATTAAAACATTTTTCCTTATTACCAAAAGTGTTTTTCAAAAATATATAATAAGATTATATAATTAAATAAACTTTGTATTAGTTAGTTAAATACCCCTTTGATCATACATAGCACTAAACACTTTGTTTATTCATACCTTAAGTGATTTGTTGGTGAAAGTGATTATTTATTACTAAATACGTGTTTACGTCATGATCTTTGGATTTGATTAGTTTAAGTTTTGTGATTATCAAAACATAGAGATATCGGAAGATATGAATAATGTTTTTAGTCAATTATTTATATCAACAGTATATTAATGTATCTGACTTATGTGTGAGTCGTGACTAGTTGTGTTAGTTTAGATTAGGACAAAGTGTGTAGTCCTTTTAATAGTTTGTTGATTAGGACAGGGTGGTCATCCGTGTGTAGATTAGGACAAGGTGATCGTCCCGTGTGAAGATTGGGACAGGGTGATCGTCCTTGTGAAGACTAGGATCGGGTGAAGGTCTGTGAAGGCTTGGATTGGGTGATGATTTAAGTGGACTAGGTGTACGTTCGTGTAGCCACGTGAGCTTTTGTGTAGATTGGTTCTAGCTAGGATTAGGGCTCGACATTCTGCTTAGTGTCGTTAAATTGGTGTAAGCTTTGGTGTATGGTTTGTTTCGCCTAAAGGGAGCTGTTGACTAGTGAACTAACTCTCGAGTTGGGTACTCGGGAAGTAGAGTAGGGCGAATAGGTGCTTCGTGCCGAACCACTATAAATCATCGTGTATGGTTTGCATTTTCTCTACTCATATCTTTACTTTTTATTCGTGCATTTATCATTAGTAGTTACACTTGCATTGAGTTTGAGTTTGTGTTTGTGTGACTTGTCGCTTATTTTGTAAATGTGAGTGTGACATAGCCTGAGATAACTGAAAATACTAATTCATCACCTGTCTAAAACACGCCACTGTCGGCGGTCCTTTAAACAGAGATACGGTCCCAAATATTTATGGGACCATCCGTATATATAAGGGACCGTCCACAGAGTCTAACTAAACTAGCTCTAATTTCTCTTACTTGTTCTATGTGTCTGTTGTTGTAAGTTGGATATAAATATACATAGTTAATCATAATCACTATTCATATTTAGCCACGCTTGATTAGAAATTTGATACGAAATATTTAAGATTTTAATTAGGAACGTATTCCCCCCACTACGTTTCTACAAATTCATCTAGAGCATCATGAACGGTATCATATGCCAATTGACAAACTGCAAAGGTACACTTCATCAATGGGGTAAAGTTAACTTTTACCGAACCATCACTATTTTTTTAAAAATACGGGGAATTATTAGTTATTTCCCTAGAAATGCGTGCGAATAGTGATCGACTCATTCGGAACATCTTACAGAATAATTTTTTGTCATACATTGATTTTTGATAGAAGTAAGCAGCCACTAGACGATCATGAGTACCGTAATGTAATCTAGCTATCGTGTTTGGTGGGGTTTTAGGATTCTAGAAGTGGAAGTTGAAAGGATTAGTGTGCAATGAAGAACGTCTTTCGTGACTGGCCTTCATGGAAATATCGAAGGGTCATACCGGTGCACACTAAAAGGAACACGCAACCAGAAATAAAAAAAAGAGTGACAAAATGAAACAGAAATGGAGAGGAAATGAGAACATGATTGTATTCTTATAGAGGGGTAAAACGGTAATTATCCATGGCATATATATTTATCCGGGATAAATATTAATTATATAAAAGGAAAAACCATAACCCCAAGGGTGCGTGGGTCGGCCGAATCCCTCAAAGGGATTAAGTTTGACAAGTTGTCAAACTTATGTACTCATGAATAATTATAGGGAATCCTAGTTGTTTTATAATGTTCCTTGGTGCCTTATAAATACCAATACATCCTAAACTAGATCTCACTCCACTCCTCCCTAACCCTAACCAAAATCCACCTCTTATCCTCCTCCATTCGGTCGACTTTAACCAAGTTCATATTCTCTTAACTTGCATAGGTTCATAGCCCTAGTTTTACCTACGCAGTACCAGTGGATACCTAATGCAACCTAAGTGGTGATTCTCCCCATAAACCCTTTGGATCGATTAAATAAGGAAACATCAAGAAGAATAAGGCGATTATGTGCACGTAATTGATTGCAAACAAGAGGTGGAGCTTATGTTTTGCCGGAACAAGTAAGTAACTCTATAAACAACCTTATTGTGTGTTAGGTTTAGGTTATAGCTCTTATTAGAAGATCTAGATATTAGGCTTTGGTATGCATGCCCTTATATGTTTATTTTTCATGGTGTATATTTTATAGGTCATGCGGGTGACCACCAATACTCTACAAAAGCTTGATAATTCATATTGTATGTGTCCGCCTCTTTTAGAAACTCTAGCTCCATGCTACTAACTTTTTCTTCTTCATCTGAAGATGTAAAAAACATTGTTCCGAACCCATTTATTTTATATGAGATATGTAGAGTGTCTAAGAAAAAAAAAAAAAAGTGTTTAAAAGTGTGAATGAAAATGTAAAAGTATTAGGGTATTAATAGGGATAAAATTAATAAAAAATAATTAATTAATTAATTATTCTTAATTAAAGTTGCCCGCAAGATACATTTTGACTGTCGGGGCTTGTTTCTTCCTCCCACGACTCGGTCTTGGCATCGACCGAGTCCTCACTTTTGTTCATTAAAGACGCTTGCTCGGGGTGGTCCATAATAAAGGGCAACGCGTCTTGGGTCTCCAACACTAGATCGTAAGACCCTTATTACGCCTGGTCTAGACAAATTAAACGACTCACACAACTCACCTTTGGCGCCACAACTCCTATACGACTTGGTTTTAGAGACGACTGAGTCCTCTATTTTCTACCTCCATGACGCATTGAGATGAGGTGTAGGTAATAAACAGCGTGCGTGCTCTCGCCTACTTGACACTAGATATACGCGACAAGTCTCCTTGTTATGGGTAGTCTAATACTCTAATCATACTTGCACAGTTTTAACATTTTTAGGAACATTTTTCACCTTAAAAAAAAAAAGGAAAAAAAAAAAAAAAAAAAAAAAAAAAAGACTTTGGGAATCAAACACGACTTTTGTTCTTGTCTTCCAATCTCATTCCCTTTCTCCTTTATATACATCTCAATCTCATCTCAAAATACACTTCCTTCTTTATATTCAACTCTTGTGTCGGTTTATATAAATCAATCAAATAATTTTATAAAAATAATAAAACCCTTTTCATTTCCTCTCTAGAAACATGTCTTCACCATCTCAAGCAAGTCTTTTGCTCCAAAAACAGCTTAAAGGTATAACCTTTTTTCACTTTTTTTGGTTAAAATTGAAACTTTATATTTGATTCTTGATTATAATTGATTTTAATTTGTGGGTATTTTGCAGATCTTTGTAAACATCCTGTTGATGGATTTTCAGCAGGTCTTGTTGATGAAAGCAATCTTTTTGAATGGAGTGTTACTATTATTGGTCCTCCTGATACTTTATAGTATGTTTTTTTATTTATTTTTTGTGGGTGTTTTAGGGTTTGTTAATTTTGGTATTTGTTTTAGTTTTTATTGATTTTATTGGGTTAGTGTCTCAAGATTATTGATTTATTGTGGGAATATTGAATACTGTTTGGGTTATGTTTTTTTCTGGTTTTGAAAATGAAATCTTATGCCTTTTTAGAACTTTAGAGATGTTTGTTAAATCTTTATGTTGTGTAGTGATTTTGTTGGTTTTCGAGGGGTTTAAGGGGCTAATCAATTGTATGATTGTTGAATATATAATGGTGATATGTTTTTTTGAGGTGTTTTGAGATTGAAATCTTATGCCTTTTTTACTTGATTGTTGTTTGTTAAATTTTAGTGCTGTATTGGGTTTTAAAGGGTTTTAGTGATTAAAATTGTGTATTACAAAGCCACTCGTTATATAGTTTTGGTTTAGTAGATAAGATTTCTCTTGATTAAATGTTAAATACATGGTTTTATCATTTATGTGACGGTCTATGGGTTTTTGGTGTTATGGTTGGCATACCATGCCTTATAAACTTAATTGGGAGCTTAAATAGGGAGGTTATTAAAGAATAATCACACTTCATGTTCTATTTTTTTTTCGGTCATAGATAACTTATTCAAATTCCTGCTGCCAATGGATTTAATTTGTGCATTGGGGGTTTTAAAGGTTCAAGTAATCTTAAATCTAGCCACTTTATTTATTTTTCTTTTGGGAGAAAGTTAGACAGTCTCTTGGATCAATTATTAAATTTTAGGGCATATTTTCTTATCAACTTACCATGCCGTGTAATGTTTCATTGATCTGTTATTGAAAATTAGGCATTCTTCTAACCGAATAACCGTTGCGATATGCTATAATATGTTATTTATATTTTTTTCATTTATTGATCGATTATTGAATTTGACACATGGTTTTGGGCTCTTTGTTACAGTGAGGGAGGTTTCTTTAATGCTATAATGACCTTTCCACAAAATTATCCAAACAGCCCGCCAACTGTGAGATTTACATCAGAGGTTTGGCATCCTAATGGTTAGTAGGCTGCTTGTGCACTTATTCTCATAGCATTTGCGTATCTTGAGCTACTTTTTGAGCTGTCATATTTTGACTTCTCTTGCTAGTTGACTATTTCTGTTTGAAATTGCAAGAAAAATAAACACTGCACTTTTCTCAAAAAGTTGTCTTTTTGGTATTTCACAGTGTATACTGATGGTAAGGTTTGTATATCTATTCTCCATCCCCCTGGTGATGATCCTAATGGCTATGAGCTTGCAAGTGAGCGTTGGACACCTGTTCATACGGTATGTTATTGATCATATTATTGGAATATTCATTTTTATGCCTATAACTTGATTACCAAAAGATAGTTTCTCTTGAATGCTATGATAAGTTCTTTGTTTATTTGTTATCAAATCCCTAAAGCTGTAGGTTCCTAACAATGCTAATTTGAGTGTATCATCACAAAATGTTAGTAACTTGGTAGCCAAAATAGCAACAAGACAGCAATAACCTCCATGAAACAATGACTGGTTATCCTCTTGTATCTCAGTGATAGTAATCTTTTAAGAAGCCACTGAATAATGCGGCAGTTTTATTATGCTGACAATGACGAGTTTCACATTTTGGCCTATTCTATGTTGACTTTTTGAATTTCTAGTCTTTGAAACTTGCAAAATGTTCTTCCTGTAGAAATGGACACATCTTGATACAAATGAGATCATTTATATATATGTAACTTCAATCGTTTCATAATTTAAGAATGGCACATGACTGAGCTACAAAATTCTCTCTTGGATTGTATACTGACAATCTGACATTGAATTTTTTTTGTTAACAACTGACATACGTGTTTAGTCATGTGAATTTAACTTGTCCTTTTGGGCCAAGGAACCTACTGACCACCTCCCGAACAGTACAACATTGTTTTTTTGTCTAAAAAAGTGTGTTGTCATTTTTTTTGTTTGTCTCGATCTTAATTTACTTATGTTGCTTAATAATTGTTATATTTGTTTAAGTGCTCCTCGCATCTTCTTTCACCTTCATCGTTTATCCCATGAATATCTTTCAGTATCGTAACTTTATAATTATCAATCTTTATCTTCATTGAGGTCAGGCAAATCTTATGTGATATAAAAAGAAAACGTGTCATAAAGCACACAATAATACTGCACAAATTGCAAAGCTTGATATATTAGTTTTAAGAAATAATGATGGGAGTTTCTCAGTTTGTGATTTACCTGACCTCACGCATATGATAAACTTCTTCATCAATGAGTTTTCTCAGTTTGTGATTTAAGCTAATGCTTCAATGGCATTGTTTAAATATAGTCTTTTGTCTTCAACGTGGGGTTCCTTTCAACTTCCCTGAGTGTGTAATGTGAAGCTACTGGATAACATTTTTCAATAGCTGTATCAACGGTCTTAGTACATAACTGTTATGAGGAGTGATCATAATATCTGTCTCGTCTTCCAGCGTGTTGTTCTCTTTGTATCTAATAGTACTTTTGGTTCATTACAATTTACAAGGAATCACTATTGGTATAGAAATGATTACAGGATATGGAATGATAATAAGGATATCATACTCAATATTTTGTTTTGACAATATGGTTTGAGTAATAAATTTCCATAAGATGGACCCATTTACTATTTTTTAGGTATAATAAATAAAATTGTAGATAAATTCAAAGTTCTTTTATTTTTTTGCGGTAGTGAAAATTAGACCAAACACTTACAATGATTATCATTGTCATTACATGATTCCGGTATCTGTCAACCAAACACATCTTTAGTTTTTGTTTACTAATAAAATTTTTTATAACTTGTGCAGGTTGAGAGCATAGTCTTGAGCATTATTTCAATGCTTTCAAGCCCCAACGACGAATCTCCTGCAAATGTCGAAGCTGCGGTAACAACATACTGCTATTTTTCTGTTCCACCACTTTTTATAACTATAGAAACAAAAAATACAGCAACTTTATTTTCGCGGTATATATCAAATTTGTGGTATCAAGCAGCTCAGGAGGTTGGATAATAACATAACACCATTCAAACCCCATCCCACCTCATAAGATTTTGGCTCTTTTAACTTAGATTTTATTTTTGCCAGTTAGATTCGTTAGATAATAATAATATAACACCAAGCAATCCCATGCTACCTCTAAGTTACGTATCAGGTTGCTCAAGACGGTTGTTAGTGATTCGGGTAAAACTAAAGCTGATTTAGGGCTCTGTTTGAGCATTTTGCATTCAGGGTCCCGATATGATCTATCCTTTATTTTGTCCGAAAGGATTAATGTGATTAATTGGTTTTGTGTGATTGCAGAAAGAATGGAGAGAAAGAAGAGACGACTTCAGGAAGAAAGTGGGTCGATGTGTGAGGAAATCGCAAGAATATATGTAAAACCTCTACTCATATGCTCCCGCTGAACCGGAACAAGTGTGAGAAACACTACTTGTAGAATTGACATTGACATTGCTATTGCCATTCTATGTTTTTTTGTTATATTTCGTGGTTTTTGATTTCCTTTGTTTTTGGCTAAAATGAAATGAAATGTTTGGTTTGTTTTGACTGATTCAAGGGAAAGACTTTTATGAAATATCGTCTTGCTTTTTGGTTTTAATTTGGTCATGTTTCTGTAAGTTAAATGTTTTTGGCTTCAATTTGCTGTTAAATCTACATTAAAAAAGATCTTGGGTATAAGGTTTGCTTAACCAGAGATTTGATTTTGCCTATAAAAGCTTGTTGGCATTAGAATCTTCTAGTGTATTGTTGGCTTATATTTATATATTGTCAACATGATCAATTTTATCTAGATCTGCACTCTTCTATTCTTTATTCCTTGAAAAAAGAATGTATTTTTGTAAATTTACTAAATAAAAACAAAATATGAAAGTCTGTTACGAAAAGTTAAACACTTTTTATTGACTATTTATTTCAAATAGTCAAGCCGTACATTTACAAAAATACATTATTTTTTTTCATGGAAGAATAGGAGAGTGCAGATCTAAGATAAAATTGATCATGTTGACGATATAAATAAAAGCCAACAATAAACTAGAAGATTCTAATGTCAACAAGCTTTTATAGGCAAAATCACATTTCTGGTTATGCCTTTGTCCTTACGAAACCTTAAATTTCTTGAAGTGTACTGCTAGATTAGTGGATTATGTGAAATAAGCAATCTTCATATTTTTTTGGGCAAACGTTGATATATTTGAGATACAATTGTGAGAGGCAAGGAGCCTCCAAATTGAAATTACAAACATCGACTATAAATGAACGTTACAAACATTGGCTTCTAAGCTTAAATCTTGAACCATTTGAATATCTTAAGTGTTAACGATGGAATCCGAACACTTGATGAAATTGCAACTACATGAACTGTTGAAGTGTGTTGATAATTTGATACCATCGAAACTTGCTAACATACTTTCATATTTAGCTCATCTTTGACTTTCATCATGGATTCCAGGATCTAGTATTTTTTTGTCATTGCTTATTCCAACATCCTTGACATCGTATTCCGTTTTAAGTTTTAACAATAACCAAAACCTATAGTAGGATACAAAGATAACATCAACTTCGCAACCATCATATTTGGATATTAAGAAGAACCAGTTGTCGAAAAACCGTCAAGAACGTATAAGTACATGGTGTGATATCTATAATTTACAAAATTGTTTAGGGAAGAAAGTTTTACGTGTGCATAAAAGAACAATTTTTTTTGCATAAAGTTGATCACATAAAGTAAAACATACAAGTACGTGATGCATCTGCAGTTTACTAAGATGTTTTGGGTAAAACTTTTGCTTGTGCATATTAAACCAAATGTTAAAAATTTTTGTTATATTTATGAACATTAAGTTGCTATTTTATGGCCTAAACCCTTTTGTTAGAAAGAAAAATGGAACATTTAGCATAACTGTATCTATTTTGGGGGGTGTCCAAGAAAACCAAAGCCAGAAACATGGTGAACCCCATACCAGTTGCTAGGTTAGACTAGGTTGTTTATGTCTGGTTCACAAATTTCGGTTCAGTTTTGGTTATGTTCGCTATTCCATTTTTTGGACGGTTATAAGTTTTACACACTTGAGCTTGTTTATACTTTGGCAGATTACGACAATGTAATCGCAAGTTCGCAACAGAACCAATATGATTATCATTCTTTGGTGTGCAATTCATTTTTGCCAGCTATAATCATCTTTTTCAGCATCAAAAGAGAGCCTTTTATTTGGCTACAATGACTAATATGATATATCGGCAAAAGCAATACAATATCTTCTAAATATAGGCCAACTTAGCTCAATTCCACGTTCTCAATACAAGTACTGTCAAAGACCAAAACTCCCAATATTTCAATTTTTAACAAAATGCATAAAAAGATAAACTAACATCTGACAGATTGAACTGTGTCTACAACTACATGTGATACCTCTGGCAACACAAGTTTCCAGCTTTAGTTAGCTTCATATTTTGGGTCGGACACCACATAGTGGTACGCTATGACGAGGGCAAATATGAATATGCCCAGAAAGTTAGCAATGAATCCCAGATCTCCATCAGTGATCATCTGCAAGACTACATTTTGTTAGCGATCAATCTTTTTCAGAAATTAAAAAACATTAAGTTGAAGCTTAAGCCTAAAGATTCACTTCAGGGAAATTAAGAGTTCAACAAAGCACGAGTCGGCTCTTAAATAAAAATGTTAAGCGAACACCATATACGGATGGTGATAAATGTAAAGTAAACATTATACCCTTTGATAAAGAGTTTCAAGAGGCTAAAATAAAGATTTTTTTGGTCACCGTTCTCCATTTTGTCTATAACCATTCAACAGAAAATGACTCACAAATAGACAAGATTAAATATTTGGATCCAGAAACCAAGTGCAAATGAAGTCTACAGCTGATACCCAACATTCGTGTTCATGACAATCCTTTTTTTTTAATGTTCAAGAAAAAAGTTCAAAGTTCGCATACTAATACAAAAAACATTATCACCCATGGGGTTAGGAGTTATGACTTTAGGCTTAGAATCAGATGCAATTCCCCATTGGTTTTCGACTTATTTTTATCAGAACTAGACGAAATAAAAATAGTTTCAAAGCCTTGGACGCGGAATTTTAGTGATATGATTCTCATTTTCTCGAATAGATCATCAGAAACAGACTCAGAGACAACGAGTTTGGGGATAATGCAACAACTTCAACTCTAAAATTTAATAGTTGTTTAAGATAACAGGTTTGATGCTGCTGGAGTAGATGCCCGGAAGAACATGACTATTTGATCCAGCAAAAGGTGGATGTAGTTTCAAATATTTCCCTGCCACAAACAATTAGAGAGCATGGTATGCAGGCAGTTATAGCCTCGCCATAGCCTACCATGTCTTGCAACATAGGTGCAGCGCTATTGCTAACACGAGGCGTTATTGATTTTTTTTTCTTTTCTTTTTAAGCGTAAAATATATATAAAGTGAAGTGAGTGTTTTTTTCTTGGTTGTGTATCGTAGGAATGATATAAGCCAAAAGCTGGTGTGGTGGGTGTTATAACATGTCTATAACACCACCGGTACCTAGCAATCTTATCGTCCTCTGATCCTTTATGAAATAACCGTATCTATTGTTTCTTAAAAAGATCAATAACTTAGGGGGTGTTTGTTCCGGCTTATATAGATGGCTTATGGCTTATTTGGTTTTGGACTTATGTTTCATAAGCTCATTTTTGTGGCTTATTGTGAAACTTTTCGGCTTATTTAAGCTTATTATTATACAATAAACTTATTTGCCGAAAAGTTTCAAAATAAGCCACAAAAAATGAGCTTATGAAACATAAGCCCAAAACCAAATAAGCCATAAGCCGGCTATATAAGCCGAAACAAGCACCCCCTTATAAACTAAAACACACCTTTGCGGGTGTTCGGGATTGATTTTTCTACTG
Organism: Artemisia argyi; assembly: GCA_030686995.1. NCBI lineage: Eukaryota > Viridiplantae > Streptophyta > Magnoliopsida > Asterales > Asteraceae > Artemisia > Artemisia argyi. The sequence continues at coordinate 129,802,683 of CM060695.1, read as the reverse complement.
TTTATCAGATTCAGTTTTGAAAAAGTAACTCGAAACAATATATAAAAAAGTAACAGTATTGATTAGCAGTCCCAAACACATACATACAAAATATCTGGATCTAATCATCAAACAAATTTAATAAAATCAAAATTAAATAATACAAATTGGAAAGAATTAGGATGAGGTTATGTACCTTGGATGCTTGTTTTGTTGCTGTAAAAGATCGATGTGGTGTAAGAAAAACAAAATGATGTTTGACTAATTGAACTGAAAATTTGGGTTTTGATATAAAGTTAAAAAAAAAAAAAAAAAAAAAAAAAAAAAAAAAAAAAAAGTATGAATTGTGTGGCTGCTGGGATTCGAGCCCAGGTCTCCACGGCCACAACGTGGAATTCTTACCACTAAACTACAGCCACAACCGGTGACACATTGACCAACTTCTAGATATTTATATTATCTGTTTTGCTACTAATTAAAGCGCTCCATCAAAGTTCGTCTAATTGAACGTAATAAAATGTTAAATGAACAAAATAAACAATGTAATGAAATAAATAATGTAATATAATGATTTATTAATCATGTTTGATTTGTATGATATGTCGAAATGGAATCGATAAGTTAAAAACTAAATTGCCCTTGATAATAAAAATTCATTTAATTTGTTTAGTTAATAATGGACTTTTATATAATTTTAATTCTATTTTATCGTAATAATCCTTTTCATTCCCACTTTGATTACAACATGTCAAACACTATATTAAAATTATTATTATTAAAAAAACCATTATTTTTTGATTAAAAAAAAATCTTTATTACGGAGTACTATTTTGAGTTTTATAAAAGCAACAAAATGATAGTTTTATCATTTGAAAATTAATTAATGCTTTCATTAAATAATAATTTTGATTGGGAGTAATACAGTAAACTCAAACAATTTTAACTTCTGTTTTTAGTAATGGACAATCGTTTTAAGACAAGTAAAAATGAGAAAATGGACAATCGTTTTAGTAATAGACAATTGTTTTACTTATTGAAACGGAATGAGTAACACCTTTCATTCAAGTATCTGTTAATACAAATATCGCTTAAAAACGTTATTTATATTTTACGATCTTTACTAAATTTTGTTAACGACAAAGTGTAAACTTTATTTTTAGCAAAATATAAATATAGTCTAAAGTCTTTCATACATAAACTTTATCTCAAAGTAAAAATTACATTTGCTACATTTACATTTCACAAAAACATAACATTTTCATATTTCTAAAAATAGAAAATGTAGTATGACATCATGGCATCTATCATGTGTAATCTTAAAAAGATTTTCAAAATCTTATAGTTGACTTTGAAAGATCTCATGTATATCTTGGTTAGATTCTTACTCAATGTATCATAGTGAGATTTGGAAAATCTCTTGTCTAGATTTGAAAAGATTTCTTGAGGATTTTACTGTTAGGTCTGGCGGAACCAAACCCCAAAAGGGACGGAACCCTTAAAAGAGTTCCGTCATTTCCGTGGCTTGCTGAAGCCTTTGGCTATAAATAGCAAGCCACATCCAAGAAATCTTTTATCACTTACAATCATTCTTTTGCATATATACTCTCATTTCTTTTATCTAACTCAGTAGCATTTCATTTTTGTGAGATTCTCTTGTAGCAAGAAGATCACAAGTTCATCCGAAAGTTTTACAAGTTTCAACATAACGTTGCAAGACTTGTTAGTTTAGCATTGTGTGAACTCATATTGTTCATACATCATTTGATTGTATTTATTCAGTAGTGATCGGTTAGTATTTTAGTCCTTAAAATACAAAGAGTAACGGGAGTGGTTATACCCTTGTAAAAGTACTCGACATTTAGCTTTGCATCGGTAAATCTTGTGTAAGCGACATGTAAAGTTTCTCCACTGGTGAAAGGAGCTTGTTGACTAGTGAATGAAAATCTCGAGTTGGATACTCGGAGAGTGGAGTAGGGCAAGGAAAGAGAGTCCTTTTAGCCAAACCACTATAAACATCCGTGTTATGGTTTGATCGTTTTTTACTTTATCTTGCACTTTACTTATTATCTATTAGTTGCATTTGTCGATTACACGTTAAGTTTTCAAACGAAATTAAAATTAAAAACAATAAACTATTCAACTCCCCTTCTAGTTTTTCACAATTGGCATCAAGAGCTACGTTACTCAAGATTTTTAAAATATATTGTAATTTAAAACTTGGAACGATCCATCGATTTTGAAAATTTCAAAAAAGGGAAATCTATGTAAAAACCACCACTATTTGAATAAATCGTTATTTAAGAAGTTAATTACACCTACAACATATAAACCTTTAACCTTTATATTATATCATAAAGGGTCCTCCAATTAATTACAAACCCCTTGTCATAAACATTTAATATATGTTTTGGTAGGATAACAAATATTGTGCAACTTAGAACAAAGTATATCCGATATAAGATAGGTAGTGTATACTTCCTTTGTTAAAACATAAAAAACAGAGCATGTATCAATAACTAATAGCATGGTACCTGCGTGATGTGGCGGCGGGTACCCTGTGACTATATTTTTTGATAATGTGATGTTATACGGCCATAAATTTTTTTTAACGATTAATTTACAAATAACAATAATTTTAGGGTTGGATCAGTTGAAAAACCCCTTGCATCTTAACATACAGGTCAATGGTACGATCCTCACCCCCTACAAAATGCCGGAGATCCTTTCATATCTTAGATATAACTGGAAGCATCCTCTCTACCTTAGGTAGGGTAAGGCTGTCTACATCTCAACCTCCCCGTACATCGTGGAAGACGGTATTAGGACCCATAAAAAAATAAAAAAGCAGTAGTATAATTTCATTTACTGTTAACCGAATCTACCACAAAAAGAAATCTTGATTCTTTCCTTCAACACAATCACCTTTAAATTTTTTGACCTACATTCGACCTTTTAGGCATAGTAAGACGACCGACATGTATATTTTTATTTTTATTTCAAAAAAATCCATCTTTTTTACTCTATATATCCCCTACATTTTTATTTTCAATATACACTATTCACATGAACCAAATATGCCCAAAATCAAATATACCATACAAATAATCTACCGCTCAATTACCAAGGTAATCAGTCTAAAATCATTTTCAGCATAAACAAACTTTAATCATCAATATCTATTAAGGCCCATAATAAAACTACCAAACAATTTGTGATATCATTTGGCCACCCAATTAACAAACAAAACGGTATATAACCCAAATGTTAGGACTTATAAATATGTTTACAAAACCTAAATTACCTCATTCCTACCTTAATTTCCCTCACAAAAATACGCAGCCATGATTTGCAGCCACACAAACATCACATACTCTTATTTTCCTTCTTATCTTGATAATTGAACATAACTAACAATCTATGTTTGCAAGAAAATCGTACCCTTTTCTTGAATATCAAACGAAAACTCTCTCTAATGTTTTAAGTGAGATAGACGTTTTATATTGTGTTCACTTCATATGCCATGAGTTACAAAATAAATGATGAAAATGGTTAGGTTTCTTAATTACAAAAAGGGAGGTGATTTGCACACTCCCAAAAATGATTGGCACACTCAAAATGTGAGTGTGTTGACATTTATACCCTTACAGGATAAGAATAAGTCCAAACAATGTGAGGGTATAAATGTCAACACACTCAAAATTTGAGTGTGTCAATCATTTTTGGGAGTGTGCAAATCACTTCCCTTACAAAAAGCAATTTATAGGTACAATCATTACGATTTAGGTACCCTCACATCAAACGTCTATCTCACTTAAATGCATTCACTCGATTTATACTACTTAGGGCCTGTTTGTTATTTGTATTTCGGTTTGAGGGAAAGGATTTGATGTGAAACAAATTATTTGTTTCAAGTTTTCAAGTTTTCGGATATGTAATAGTATTTAATACCTGTAGATGAGGTCTTTCACAAAACCCATGGGTACCCCTACATTTCTGACAATCCTGTATGTCTTTTTTGACTTTTGTATGCTATAGTACATGCAAATGAAAAAGAAATGGTTTCTTAGCTACGTGTACCTTTTCAAGCTTTAAATCATTATCTTTTTTTTATTTTTTTTGTTTTTTATAATATATATAAATGGGCTCTACTTATTATATAATAATATTTTATAAATTTTATTCCCAATTACATTTTGCAAAACAAATAATATTAATACTATTAATCATATTTATTTCTTTCAAACCATTTATAAATCCAAATCCAATTCTAAACCCACTTACAAACCAAACGGGCCCTTAATAAAATTATCAATGTGAATGCAACCATAGAAATAGAAAAAACAAGCATGATTGCCCGCGCGTTGCTGCGGGGCAAACCGTTTTTTTGTTTACTTTGATTATCCTGTATAAGTTTTGTGTCTTTTTTGTGTTTTAAATGTTGGTTAGATATCTTGAGCTATTTATTATGGTAAAAGAAAGTATGATGTAAACTTAGATCCAAATATAAGTTGTTTCTACATGCTTAAAAGCCAAGTTGTAAAGTATCCAAATATAAGTTGTTTCTACAAATAAGGCACGACATCAAGGTCGGCATTTAGGTACTTGCATAAAGTTTCAGAATCAAGAGTTTCTCGGGTAAAACTAAAAAGCAGAAAGACAACATTAACGACTCGAAAAGTTAATACTTAATACGCCTAGTTAATATCCATGGCATCTCCAACTTGGCTGCATATAGGAGAAACCGCCGCGAAAGACCTCTCGAAAGGAGAAGGATGGAACTGCCTACTCCTTCTGCACTTGAAAGCACAACTCTCGGGTGGCGAAGAAGAAGAAGATATACTCTACTCTTCCAGCTTCCTTCTGACACCTTTGACAGCTTTAGGTTAGTAGAGTCATAACGGTAATGAGTCATAATGGTATTAATTTTGAAACTGCTTTTAGCATGCGGGCTTGGTTGTAGCTAATTAGCGTATAATTTAATGCTATAAATGTGGGTTTCTGATTCTTTTTGTGGGTCCTTATTCTTTTTCTGTGGGTCCCTGATTCATTGCTAGTGTATTTTGTGTGAAGGATTGTAGCCAATTGGCTATAAAAATTGTAGCCAAAATATACCCATATATATATATATATATATATATATATATATATATATATATATATATATATATATATATATATATATATATATAAAACAGGAGGCGTTTGACCATTTTATGCCAAATAAGCATGGTCAATGCCTTGTCATCACTTTTCGAGTGCCATGTCATCAGTAGTGTTAGCCATGTAAGCAATTTTTCTAATTAATTTCATATTTTTCTTTAATTTCGAATTTTTCTAATAAAATTTGTATGTTTTTATTAGTCTAAAAATTAAGTGTGGTTGGATTCGAACCTAGGACCTATTGATAGGTTAACTAGATCAACTTATTTTTTGAATTATATTCTGCAAAACCATAAATATAATGATGAGCAAAATGCTAATACCATTTTTAAATAAACACAGAAAATTGGCTTAAATTTGGTTAGTTATCTTTAGTCGACATTCAATATTAATCTCATAACAGAATCTCTGCAGTTTTTTACCTCTCCACAAAACCCTAAATCTACCCAACTCGAAGAGAGTCAACAAAAAGGTTACTTTGATTATTTACTGCTTATTTGATATTTTTTGAGATTGCTTGATTGGTTTTGTGAATATGTAATAGGATTGTTTGTGATCATGAATCATGAGTTTCGAGCATACCCATTATGTATCAGGTATGCATTCTTTGTTTTTGACATAAACAAAGAATGTATATACTTATAACCCTCACGTAAAAAAAACTCTATTCATTCATAATACGAGTATATTTTTTTCTCCAAACCCTAATTTCATCTTTTCCTCAGCTATGATCGTGAATCCGGCACATTCTACAGCAAGAATGACAATTCCTGCATCAATAATTGTAAGACTATTATTTACATTATCTTATATTTTTATTAAATTTACACTCTTAAGATCGCACCAGGTAATATTTGATGTAGGATTAGGTCATAATTGATTTGTTTTATGTGGATGTTTTAGCTGCTAAGAGTCTGAATGGTTGATTTGTTTTCTGTGGTTGTTACGAGGTGCTGAATGGTTGATTTTTTCATTTAGAGACACATGGGAAGTAAGAGAAAATAGAAGGTAAGGCATGTTGCAGCTTCAATAACTCTTGAACTGATGCATGATGAATGTGTAATTCTATTATTCCTGTTAAACATTAATGAACTTGCAGATCACAGTTAACTAATTTTCCGATTGTTGTTATCATTTTAGGCAATGCCATGCAAACTAGATCAGGTTCTAGCACGTTACATACAAATAATAGGCGTCAATGTTCAGTCACTTGAGGTAACATTTTTTTGGCCCGTTAACGTGTTATGAGCTGCATCCAAAGTACATGGTAACACATATCATCTACGAGGTACTGATAATCGACTTATTGTATATCCGTATACTTATAAATGAGCATTGATTCCGATTTAATAAGATATGATTTTTATGACTATGTTCTGTTTTACTTTTTAAATATTTAAAGTGTAATACAACTGCCCTTTTTTTAGTCACTACTGTAAATATCCTCATCCATAATAATGTTACCAATAGTTTGGTAACAAGGTTGGAGTAAAAATCCATTAATGAGTTGAGGTGTGACTACAACGTAATAGCTTTATGAATACATATCTACAATTTGTACTTTCTTTTACCTTATTTGATATTCCAATGCAATCACTTTAGGATTTCATGTGGGTAATGTAGAAATATGGTAATAGCTTTATGGGGTATGTGCGACATCGTATGTGTTGGGTTCGCTGACTTTCAGTTGAAGCACTCGAAACCTCAAACAGCCACCACTGAGAATATCAGAAATCTTCATTCAGAGATACATGGGTTGTAAGAGAAAATAGATACTCAGGGAAAGTAGATTGTAAAGCATGAAGAGCATGTAGATTCACTGGAGACACAACTGAGTCAGCTTCATAGCTCACTTCGGGAAAAGCAGCAGGTTCAGCCAAAAATATGATCAGTGCAACAATGGTACAAGGATCTCATACTATCTATATTTGATCCTCATGAGCTCATGCTCTTGTCCTATTGTCTCGCTCTAAACATGAATGGTTTCTATCTCTTCTATGACTATGACAAATTATCAAGTAGGGGCTAACAAAACGCTGTATTTAAATGCAAGCATCTCGGTTGTGACAAACATGACAACAACTGAAGCAGGCCCATCAACTGTCACATCTGACAATGAGAGATTCCTTCAATTCAGGGCTACAAAAACTTTGAATTCCAACGCAAGCAGTTTAGGTGTGGCAAATATGACCTCAACCGAAGCAGGTCCATCCACCATCTCCTAAGACCGAGACAGATCTATATACCACTGCTAATGATGATGTTCTGCTTGATCATAAATTGACTAATTTGATTCTTCAGATAACAAACACTCAGGTACACAATCTTTCAACTTCATCAAAATCTTACATGTTTAATTAGTTAGTTCATTTATATGCCTGACCTTATATCATTATTTTAAGTTAAATCTTTAGAACTGTTTATTCTGGTTATAATTGTATGACAAATTGTAAGCAAACTCTAAGAGTAGGGGAAAAAGGGAATGTGTGTATCAATCTTAATAAATATAAAACCGCTTTTTTTATACATGCTCATTTGTTATAAGCAGATTTATCAGTCTACGAGTGCATTTGTAATTTGCTATTTATCAGTCAATATGGTTTGTGTCAATATTTGAATTTACTTACGGCTTTCTTTTGATGAAGATTGTAGCGGGTACATAACAAAGGATGAACTACAAGAAGCTGGAAATTTGTTTCTTACCGATCGTGCACCACGTGGTAGGTGATTATTTAGGTTACATCTCATCATGAATGCACAAAAGTATTTGATACGCCGTGATATCTGTTTGCTGCTAATGTTTTAGAATTCTGAGGGTAGTATACACAATATCACAGATCGCGTGACCATCACAAACCAGATCATCATGACAGTTAAGGCACTATATTATACTAAATGTGACCAAAGTCATGCATCAAACCAGAGTCAACTAAGTTATAATTTATTTTGATCGGCTAATGTTATATATAAGGATGAATTTATTTTGATCAGCTAATGTTATATATAAGGATGAATCACTTTCACAAGTCAGGCATCAAGAGTACTTGTGAAATTGATATAATAAACGTAAATTATAAGTCTCCAATCATGTAATCATCGTCAATGTCATGCCCGCTCATCGTAGATTGGTCATCGTAACCCCATGTTATATATACATGTGACCTAAATCAGAACTTGTAAAAGTGATTCATCTTATCTCAGGTTTGCTCTCATCACATTTTCGAATGACAATCTATTATCACTTTTGGCGCATTATATCACAAACTTTTGGACATCTGTATATCGCTTTGTGCTTGCAATCATTCGACAGTAATATTTAATGCTACAGGTTCAAATAACTACTCAACCCTATTCCAATCATACAAGTTCAGTGATTGGGTCTAAACCGTCAGATATTATTGACCAAGGTCAACAAGTCAAAAACAGCTTAGAATCAATACTCCGTGGATAGTATAGTTTTTCCCCGGGTCGTTAAAGTCCCAGCGAGATTGAAATGGTGCTTTGGAAATCGTTTATGAGAAAGTGGCACAGAGGACAGTAGCCAGATGATGTGGAATTGATATTGCTACTGTTATTTTGGTATTTGTACACAGATATAATATTCACAAAAATCAGATAACAGATATATGCACGTATTCACAATTCAGATTTACGCAATCGGACTGAAAAAGTGGGATTTTGGTATTTAACAAACTACAGGGGGTGCTTTTGACACTTTTTAAAACTTAAAATTAAAAATGAAAATGAAATTATGAAAATGATTAAAAAAGTATTTAAATATTATTTAATTAATAAAACTATTTAAAATCTAAATTAAAATCTAATTTAAATTAACAAATAATTATAACTACTACAAATTAAACTAAAAATTTGCAAAAACAATTTCTAAACTTAAATTAGAACTTGAAGAAAGTATAAAAAATAAAAATAAATATTTTTGTCTTTTTATGGGTTTTTTTATAAATTAAAAACTATTTAACTTAATTAAACTAATTAAACTACTTTTAATTACTATTAATACCAAATTAACTTAGAAAATTAAGAGAAAACTTATAAAATTACTTAACCATCACAGGAATCCTACAAAATTATAAAAACTCTAAAAATTATGTTTTAAGATTAATCCGCTAATTATTTACCTTTTAATTAACTTAAGTCTAATTTAAACAAATAAAATAAGAAAAATGGAAAATGAACAGTAGAATTTAAAAATATATTTTCTAAAAGTCTATTATACTATATTAGAGCTAGGAAAAATATAAAAACTAGGTTTTACTTTCTAAAAACTAAACTAGGTGTAGGGGTGTGGGTTAGTGGTGATGGGATGGGCAAGTTGGGGTGGTGGCTGCAATACCATGGTGGTTTTGTGAGGGAGAAGGGAGTTGGGCGGTTTGGCGGTTTTGAGGGGTGTTTGACTGGTTTTGACCGGGGTCAAATGTTTGACCCGACTATTAATAATAAAGGGTGCGTTGGTTTGGACTATGGTGTGGGCTGGTATTTCTTGGGCCCAGAAATGGGAAATGGGGATGGGCTAAGGATGTGGACTGGATTGGATAGTATGGAGTAGTATTATTATTTGTTGGATCCGATTTTGGTTATGAAATACACAAGGACTATTTTTGTAATTTTTTGAAAGTTGAGGGGTGAGACTTGGCATGCTTCCAAATTATTTCCAAGGGTCTATTATGCCAATCTATGAATAGTGCAGGGTCCTTTGATGATTTTTCAATTTTATTTTTCACCATGGACTGAAACCGTCAAACTTTCAACTTCAGGGACCATTTGTGTAATTTTCACCAAACTTTCCACCAAGGACCAATCCTGTCATAAAAGGTTAGTGCAAGGACAAAATTTGTTTTTCTCAAAGTTTTTCATATCCCAGGGACCATTTTTGACAATTTTCAAAGTTCAGGGACTAAACTTGACATTTTTTGACTTTTTGGTGACTTTTTCAAAGTTCAGGGACCATTTTTGATTTATAAGGACCTTTGGTGACTTTTTCAAGTTTTTAGAATGACCAAGGACTAGATTTGACAACTTTTGAAAGTTGGGGGACTGAAACTGCCAATTATGCGAACTTTGTGCGTTTTTCATCTGTTTTTGGTATTTTTGCATTTGAAACATGTAAAACACTTTCCTGGGATATTTTCACTATTTTGATTCATTATTGAGTGTTTTTAGATATTTTGGCAGCTCAGAAATGGTAAAAATGATGAGTATTTACACACTCATCAATCCCCCACACTAAAACATTGCTAGTCCCTAGCAATCTTTTGAGAAAAACTTGATGGATTTGAAATTCTCTTTACCAAAAGCCATCACTTCTGGAGTAGCCAGGTGTAAGAACTGTGGCACACCTGATAACCGTGTGATTTTGAGCAAACCACCAGCTGTCAACGGATTTGATTAGTCTTTACCAAAAGCCGTTTGCTTCTGGACTAGCCAGCATCTTGATGGACTAAGTCAACATCTTGGTGAGCTGATTACCAATTATGGATTTTCCACTGCCTTTACCACAAGCCATAATCTTGCGGGCTAGCCAACTCATTTGCTTATGAGGATACGGGGGAGCTGAGGAACCATACAATTTTTGGCAAATTGCCAGCCATCAACGGGTTTGAGATGTCTTTACCAAGAGCCGTTTGCTCCTGGACTAGCCAATCCATTTGTCATTTAGACTTTGGCGGACTGATTACCACAAAAATTTTGAAATAAAGTGAAAATTTTTTGAAAAATTTTAGGCCTAAAAATGGGGGTACTTAGAAAGTTTTGTGATAAAATTCGTAAGAATTCCCCCCCCCCCCCCCCCACACACACTAGAATTGAATATTGTCCTCAATATTCAAAGTCCCGGCTATTATGCCGAACCTCTGAACGGAAAAAGCTAATATGCAAATCTAACTGTGGAAATATCAATTTTATTTTTCACTTTATTTAACTGTACATACATTTTTTTTTTTTGAAGAAACTTATATACATATTTACTTTTCAAATGGTGGGGGACGGCCACTCCCCCACACTAGGGTGGTAGAAAGTAGAAAGAAGTCAGAAATACGGGTGAAAACCCATATATGTTGCTAATTTTTGTTCACCGAGTCACTAGCTTGACTCGATCCCCGAATTCATTGGTCCATGGGGAAAGTTTGGAGATCCGGGACAACCATGGGTGGTATGTCCTCTCCAAAATAATGTTTCAATCTATGACCATTCACTTTGAAGTTAGGACCTTCGGGTTGAGATAACTCAACAGTCCCGTATGGATATACTTTAGCAATAGTGAATGGTCCAGTCCATCGGGTTTTTAATTTCCCCGAGAAGATCTTTAATCTTGAGTTGAAAAGAAGGACTCTATCACCGACGTTGAAAACGCGGTTCTTAATCTTAGAGTCGTGAATCTTCTTTGTCTTTTCTTTGTAGATCAAAGAGTTCTCGTAGGCTTGATCACGAAGTTCGTTTAATTCATTGAGTTGAACCTTACGGTGATCACCCGCTTTATGAAGGTCGTAGTTAGCATGTTTCAAGGCCCAATAGGCTTTGTGCTCAAGCTCGATCGGTAAATGACACGCCTTCCCGTATACAAGCTTGTATGGAGTACACCCAATGGGTGTTTTGTAAGCTGTACGGAAGGCCCAGAGTGCATCATCTAGTTTATCCGACCAGGAAGCACGGTTTTCACCTACTGTCCTCTCAAGAATCCGTTTTATACCACGGTTGGAAACCTCCACCTGCCCACTTGTTTGGGGGTGATATGCAGTGGAAAGACGATGAGTAGCACCGTACTTAAGCATGACTTTTGCAAATTGATCATTGCAAAAGTGAGTACCGCGATCACTAATGATGGCACGTGGAGTTCCAAAACGAGCAAAAAGGGATTTCAAGAATTTCACAACAACTCAGGCATCGTTAGTGGGTAAGGCCTTAGCCTCAACCCATTTTGACAAATAGTCAACAGCCACGAGAATATACTTATTTCCACGAGAAGATGGGAATGGCCCCATAAAATCAATGCCCCAGACTTCAAAGATTTCACAAACTTGAATAGCATTTTGTGGCATTTCGTTCTTTTGTGAAATATTCCCGTGACGCTGACAAACATCACAGGCTTTGACTAACTCGTGGGCATCCTTATAGATCGTGGGCCAATAGAAACCGGAATCAAACACCTTTTTGGCGGTGTAGTTAGGACTATGGTGGCCCCCGGTGGGTCCAGCATGGCAAGCCTTAAGAATATCAGCGGCTTCCTGTCCGTATACACATCGCCTGATGACTTGATCGGCACAGATTTTGAAGAGGAAGGGGTCGTCCCAGAAATAATGTTTGACGTCTTTAAAAAATTTGTTTTTCTGTTGGGACGTCATCCCCTTCACGATGAAGTTACCCGCATGGTAATTTGCAAAGTCGGCAAACCATGGGGTAGTAGAGTCACCACGAAAAGTAACCGCACTGAGTGTCTCGAGAGGGAATGATTCATTATTTCTTGTTTCTCGGACACATCTTGATGTGGGTTTTCTAATCGTGAGAGATGATCAGCAGCAAGGTTCTCAGCTCCTTTTTATCACGGATAATGATATCAAATTCCTGAAGGAGGAGAACCCATCAGAGAAGCCTCGGCTTTGCATCTTGCTTTGCAAATAAGTACTTCAAAGCTGAGTGATCCGTATACACCACGCATTTGGTCAGGATCAAGTATGGCCGGAATTTCTCAAAGGCATACACCACAGCTAGGAGTTCTTTTTCAGTGGTGGTGTAATGACCTTGAGCCTCGGTCATAGTCTTACTTGCGTAGTGTATAGGCTGAAAGTATTTTGCTTTACGTTGCCCCAAGACCGCACCTATGGCAAAATCACTAGCATCGCACATAAGCTCAAAAGGTAGGTCCCAATTGGGGGCAACAAGAATCGGTGCCTCGGTAAGCTTTTTCTTTAATGTTTCAAAAGCTTCGATGCACTCAGGAGAGAAGATGAAAGGAGCATCCTTCTCGAGGAGATGGGTCATAGGCCGGGCAATCTTAGAAAAATCTTGGATAAACCTACGGTAGAAGCCGGCATGACCCAAAAAGTTCCTAACACCTTTTACGGTGGTAGGATGAGGTAATTTAGCAATGACATCAATTTTGGCTTTGTCAACCTCAATCCCGTTCTTTGAGATTTTATGGCCGAGGACTATGCCCTCTTTAACCATAAAGTGACTCTTCTCCCAGTTGAGACTTAAATTCGTTTCTTTGCAACGTTTAAGCATTTGTTCCAAGTGGGAGAGACAGGTCTGGAATGAATCCCCGATGACTGAAAAGTCATCCATGAATACCTCCATAGTTTTCCCGATCATGTCGGAAAAAATAGACATCATGCACCTCTGGAACGTGCCTGGAGCATTACATAAGTCGAAAGGCATACGTCTGTAAGCAAAAGTTCCGTAGGGGCATGTGAAGGTAGTCTTCTCTTGATCCTGGGGATCAATGGGGATTTGGAAGTAACCCGAGAAGCCATCGAGGAAGCAGTAGTATTCATTCCCTGCAAGTCTTTTGAGCATTTGGTCCATAAAAGGGAGAGGAAAATGGTCTTTACGGGTGGCTTCATTTAACTTTCGATAGTCAATACATACTCGCCAACCTGTGACCAAACGAGTTGGAATCAACTCGTTATCCTCGTTGGTGACAACGGTAATGCCACCCTTTTTAGGGACATAATGAATTGGGCTAACCCAAGGACTGTCAGATATAGGGTAAATCAATCCCGCATCAAGAAGTTTTAGAACCTCTAGTTTGATAACTTCGTGGATTTTTGGATTTACCCTTCTCTGTTGTTGCACTGCTGGCTTAAAGTCATCCTCCATTAAGATTTTATGAGTACAAAAGTTCGGGCTTATGCCCTTAATGTCGGAGAGTTTCCAAGCGATTGCTTGTTTATGTGACTTTAGAACCTTTAGGAGTGCTGCCTTTTCCTCAACTTTTAAGTCTTTAGCAATAATGACGGGCAATTTATCATCACCCTCCAGAAATGCATATTCTAGATGAGGAGGCAAGTCTTTGAGCTCGACCTCGGGGAAGTCTTCAGTTATTTCAACATTTTTGACTTCCGCTTTATGAAGTATTTTTGGAGACGGAGAGGGTGAAGGATCGTCATTTAACAATCTTTCAAGGAGAAGAATGTCCCCCTCCGGGTCAAGATGGTTTTCATCAACCCCACTTGGGATTGAGCTATCTTGAGCAAGAAATGCCTCGACCTCTTCCAGAAGGAAGTCACTTCCCTCAAACGGAGTGAGGGAAGGGGAAGGGTCGGAAATGATAGGGTCAGTAGAAAGACTGCCACTGGATGAGAAACCAAGGACTTCTTGAGAATACTCCTCAGACGCAACATCGATGATGTCAATTCGGTTAACCGTTTCAGCGTCATAGTTGGAGGAGTATCTTGAAGTCTAATCAAGATTGAATGTGATGGCCTCGCCACCAACATGAAGAGTGATTTCTTCTTCGAATACATCGATTAAAGCACGACCCGTTCTTAAGAATCCCCTCCCAAGAATGAGAGGGACTCGTGGGTCAGCATCGAAATCAACAATCACGAAATCTGCCGGAAAATGGAACTTTCCTACTTTCACGAAGATATCTTCGGCAATGCCGAGAGGACGGGATATAGTACGGTCTGCAAGCTTGAGTGTCATGCAGGTCGGAGTGAGAGCAGGAAGTGAGAGTCTTTTCCAGACTGTGTAAGGCATCAGGTTAATGCTTGCGCCAAGATCGACCAAGGCAAAGCATTCAACCATCCCCGGGAAAATACAAGGAATGAGAAATTTCCCGGGATCTCCAAGCTTTTCGGGAAGCTTTTTCAAGAGCACTGCTGAGCAATGCTCATTAAAAGGAGTTTTTTCCATCTCACAAAGTTTTTCTTTGTTGCTTATCAGATTTTTGATTGTTGAAGCAAATTTAGGCATGAGAAGAAGAGCGTCCGCGAAGCTAATATCAAAGTGTAATTCTTGGAAAATTTGATAAAATTTTTCCATCTGATGGTTAGCTTTTTCACGGTTCTTTTGATCATTCAAACGTGAAGGATATGGAATTGACGACTTAGGATCATTCTTTGGGATTTCATCAGAACTCACTGGGGATCAAATACAACTTTCGGCTTATGAGCCGGGACCGGGACAACTTGAGGGTGGACGTTGTTGATACGTCCGTTATTAGTAGGAAGTACCTTGTCCGTAGTAACCTCAGGTTCACGTTCCGCTACCTTAGTAGGAGGAAAAGAAGAGGTAGAAGGAATCGAGGGTCCATTGTAAGATGCCCCACTTCGGGTGGTGATCGCTTTGACATCGCCCCTCGGGTTAGCGATCGTGTTGCTCGGTAATGTACCCGGGCCCGAGGGTCGATCATTTAAAGACTTCTGAAGCTCAGAGATCGTGCTAAGCAATAACTGATTCGTTTCCTCTTGTGCTTTCATGAATTGTTTAAATTCAGCATTGGAGGAAGACGAGGGTGGAACAACGTTTTGATTTTGAATCGGAGGATTTTGAACACGGTTGTTTTGAAATTCCCTTGATTTTGATTGTTGTTACCCTGAAAAGTGTTTCTCTGATTGAAATTACCCTGATTGTAATTCCCTTGATTCTGGTTTCTTTGAAAATTTCTTTGAAAATCTTGATTTTGATTGCCATTTTGAAAATTGTTTTGATTAAACTGGCTTTGATTTTGATTCGGGTTTTGGAAATTTGAGTTTTGACCTTGGTTAAAATTCTGATTCGCGTTATGGTTTTGATTTTGATTAAAACCTGGAGGTCCGAGAAAATTGTTGGAACAATAGCTTAAGAGATTACGGTCCCCTTGCGGTTGGTAAGAATTACCCCCCGTATTGTAGGAACCGTGAGCAGCATATACGTTCTCTGGAGGAAAGCCATCAGTAGCTGGACACTCGGAATACAGATGAGGGCCCCCACAAGTTTCACAACTTCGGGCCACGGCTTTCACTTGCTGATTCTGAACCTGATTTTGCATCATTTGGCTCATTCGCAACACAGCCGTAGAAATATCATCCATCTTTTTGGTAAGAGCAATTATTTCAGGAGATGATGATGAGGGAGTAACTGAATGACATGACGCATCCCTCTCCGCAGAGGAATCCCAAAAATTATGGTGGGCAGTCATGTTTTCGATTAAGTCATAGCACTCCTCGGGACGCCTTTTCATAAAGGTCCCACCAGCAGCAGCATTGAGAATGTCTCGGTGCCTCAATGTCAGACCATTATAGAAGGTATCTATGATGGTCACTTGCAACATATTGTGGTTAGGGCACCGATCAATAGCTAGCTTATAACGTTCCCAAGCCTCAAAAAGAGACTCATCGGGACGTTGCCGGAAGTTGCTGATATCATTTCGTAACTTGGTAACCATGGATGGTGGAAAATATTTTGCTAAAAACTTGGTTACCATTTCATCAAAGGTACGAATAGAATTCTTTGGAAGTCGGTCAAACCATGCAGTGGCATGATGAGTGAGAGAATAGGGGAAGAGGTACAGCCGGAGGGCATCATCGGTGACACCATGCTGTTTCATGCTTTGGGTGACCGTGAGATATTTGTCAAGATGCTTATTGGCATCGTCACCCGGTAATCCGTGAAATTGACACGAATTTTGGACTTGTTGGATCATGTGGTGCTTGAGGCCAAAGTCCGTAGCCTCAATAGTGAGTGGTGCAATAGGCCCACCCCGCCCTTGCATGGTAGGCTGGCACAGCTCCTCCATCGTTCGGAGATCGGGAGCTGGCTCATCCCTGGGAGGGTCAGGGGGTGGTAAAGGTGGTGGTGTCCCAGCGGCCATTTCGGTCTTTGGTTCTTGTGTGTCAGAACGTAGCTCGTGTACGTTTTTCTGATGTTTACGTTTTGTTTGTGACCGAGTGCGCATGCACTAAAAACAATTTTTCAAAACAAGATCGAGGCAAAACCACAGTGAACTTAAACCAGAAATCACAAGTGAATGGCTTCTTTGAAAAAGGTACACCACTCACAGGGATATAAAGGCAAGTTTTAATCTTAAGTTTGGAAACTTATTATGGTTTATTAATTAATTTGAAAAACTGCTTTAGGCTTATGGGTGTGTGTGCAGAAAACTTGGGAAATATTTTTGGAACTGATTCGTTAACCGAAATCGTCCCTTTAAGATTACTCGCAGGCTGGCGGGAGGAAGTAAATAGGTTTCCTCTTCAGTTCGCAATTTAATGTCAGAACTTACCTTAAACCAACTGTTTCAGGTTGTAATCTTAAAGAACACGAAGTAATGAACGTTTTTGATATGATTAAGTTTTTACAAAAACTTTTTACAAATTTGTGTGAAATTTGTACAGGGAGGGTTTTGAAAACTACTCAACTTAAAACGATTTTATAAAACACGCAACAACCTCCCCGGCAGCGGCGCCAAATTTTGATTGGGTCTAAACCGTCAGATATTATTGACCAAGGTCAACAAGTCAAAAACAGCTTAGAATCAATACTCCGTGGATAGTATAGTTTTTCCCCGGGTCGTTAAAGTCCCAGCGAGATTGAAATGGTGCTTTGGAAATCGTTTATGAGAAAGTGGCACTGAGGACAGTAGCCAGATGATGTGGAATTGATATTGATACTGTTATTTTGGAATTTGTACACAGATATAATATTTACAAAAATCAGATAACAGATATATGCACGTATTCACAATTCAGATTTACGCAATCGGACTGAAAAAGTGGGATTTTGGTATTTAACAAACTACAGGGGGTGCTTTTGACACTTTTTAAAACTTAAAATTAAAAATGAAAATGAAATTATGAAAATGATTAAAAAAGTATTTAAATATTATTTAATTAATAAAACTATTTAAAATCTAAATTGAAATCAAATTTAAATTAACTAATAATTATAACTACTACAAATTAAACTAAAAATTTGCAAAAACAATTTCTAAACTTAAATTAGAACTTGAAGAAAGTATAAAAAATAAAAATAAATATTTTTGTCTTTTTATGGGTTTTTTTATAAATTAAAAACTATTTAACTTAATTAAACTAATTAAACTACTTTTAATTACTATTAATACCAAATTAACTTAGAAAATTAAGAGAAAATTTATAAAATTACTTAACCATCACAGGAATCCTACAAAATTATAAAAACTCTAAAAATTATGTTTTAAGATTAATCCACTAATTATTTACCTTTTAATTAACTTAAGTCTAATTTAAACAAATAAAATAAGAAAAATGGAAAATGAATAGTAGAATTTAGAAATATATTTTCTAAAAGTCTATTATACTATATTAGAGCTAGGAAAAATATAAAAACTAGGTTTTACTTTCTAAAAACTAAATATGCTATTTAATACTTAATATTAATTAATAATTAAGAAAACTAGAATTAAATCTAATTAATACTAAATGACAGAATAAAAATCTGAACAATTTACTAAAAATACTTTACTATATAAGGTAATTAATAAAAATATTTAAATACTAAGTACTTAATAAAAATCTAAAAATGAAAATTAAAATTAAATTGAATTAAATATAAACTATCACTTATTTTAAATTGGTTTTTTCTTGGGTTTTCTTTTACAAACCTACTTAACCATTGAAAATGAGAAACTTTTATGAAAACACTTTGAAAACTAGCTTATAAATAAGTTGTAGCACCCCCTTTGCTTATTCAGTTGACTTATGTTGACTGCTTGGGCAAATTAGCTCAAATGGGTGTAGGTAGGGTCCACAAGGGTGAAAACAGATACAAATAAGTTCAACAAACTTAAAAAAATAGAGAATAGCAAGAAATAAGCTCAAATAAGCTGAACACAATCAAATAAGCACTTTTCTCAAATGGAAATGAACACAGAACTGGGACAAACTTGAGGGGCTAAACTAGGTGGGGTCCACTGAGTCCTAGGTCAAACAAGGGGTCAAAGTCTGATCCCTGGTAGGAGGGGGTTCAATGGTGCCAAGTATGGCAAGTGGGGCCCACTTAGGTGGTCACAAATCACCACCAAAGTGGTGGTGATGGACTGAGTCTGGTGGTGCAGGGGAAATGCTTGCCCTGCAAGTGATTTCCCTAGCTTGTGGGGCCCACACACAATTTCATAAAAATCAAACAAATGTGGGAACTTAAAGATCAGCTGGTAGAAAATAAGTTCACAAAAGCTCAGAGCTTGAATCTCAACACACAAATCTATATAAATCACACTAGTTTTGAGAAAATCTGAAAAGGCCCAATTTGACTTTTTTAGAACATGAACTAGTTTGACTTATGTGAACTTCTAATGATTCCTACTGATTAAAAATGGTGTTACAAGGTATGTTTAAGCTAGTTTACACTAAGTTAACTACTTATTAAGCTAATGATATGGTTTTGGATACCAAAAACTCTCACAGTTAACTGTGAGAGATAAGTTTTTGAGTTTTTGACTTTGGATCAAAACATCAACTAATGTTAAGTTTGAAATCACCCAATGCAACTCTGAGTATGATGTTTACACTATTGTTACCCTCTGAGACCCATACAAACACAACCAACCTTGCAAATCCAAACACCCCTTAATGTGGACTGTTTTATGAATTTTAGAACAGATGGTCACAAGGGTTTGTAAACTTGATCCCTGATTGCTGATTATGCCTAATTAACTTTGTTTAAGTACTTAACAACAGGTTACAGCTATAATTATGCAAGTTTAATACTAAAGCTATTGAGATAGTTAAACCTACAATTTTAAGTAACTAAGTATTTTAACAAACAAGTTATAAATTTTAAGCTAAAAATTATTTAAACAATACTTAAATAACACAAACAAACAAAGATTAACAGGTATAAGCAAACAAGCAATCAGATAATATCAAAGACTAATTTTTTAGTGGAATTTTAAAATTTGCAAAAGCTTACAAGTTACCCCTAGCTTGAACAAGGGGCTTCTCCACAGAAGCCTATCTTTAGATAGGCCAATTTAAGCTCCAATCTTGATCACCAATCCCTCTTTCAACCTGAAAACAAAAATCAAACACCACAGTTGACCAAGTTTGACCTTTTTTGTATTTTTTAGTTTTCTTCTATTACAACTGAATTTTAGAGTCTCTAAAGCTTTGATAAGCTTATTGGAGCCTATGTGAACCTAACTCAGTCCATGATTCAAACTCAAACACTAGTAGCCTATGATTCAGATTAATACATGAAACTTGAAACTTGCATAAACAAAATAAGTTGAAGAAACTTGCTTATATTAATTTGAAAAGATTAATAATACACTGAATTGACTTCTACAATTGCTTAAAAGCTTTTTGCTACACTACACTTGCTTAATGAAATTACACAACTACAATTATGCTAAAAAACTAGACACTTGATCATCTTGCACTCTTCTTCCTTTTATAGCCCAATATTAGGGTTCCCAGCATCTTTCTCATCATTTCCCACCTCACTCTGACTTCATTGGTCCACTCACAAGGTGCCACGTATTTTGGCGGGAAAGTCATTTTTGCAATTTGACTCTGGTTCAAGCAATTGGGGGGGGGGGGGGCAGCATTTATTGTGGTGGTTTAGGTAGGTGTAGGGGTGTGGGTTAGTGGTGATGGGATGGGCAAGTTGGGGTGGTGGCTGCAATACCATGGTGGTTTTGTGAGGGAGAAGGGAGTTGGGCGGTTTGGCGGTTTTGAGGGGTGTTTGACTGGTTTTGACCGGGGTCAAATGTTTGACCCGGCTATTAATAATAAAGGGTGCGTTGGTTTGGACTATGGTGTGGGCTGGTATTTCTTGGGCCCAGAAATGGGAAATGGGGATGGGCTAAGGATGTGGACTGGATTGGATAGTATGGAGTAGTATTATTATTTGTTGGATCCGGTTTTGGTTATGAAATACACAAGGACTATTTTTGTAATTTTTCGAAAGTTGAGGGGTGAGACTTGGCATGCTTCCAAATTATTTCCAAGGGTCTATTATGCCAATCTATGAATAGTGCAGGGTCCTTTGATGATTTTTCAATTTTATTTTCACCAGGGACTGAAACCGTCAAACTTTCAACTTCAGGGACCATTTGTGTAATTTTCACCAAACTTTCCACCAAGGACCAATCCTGTCATAAAAGGTTAGTGCAAGGACAAAACTTGTTTTTCTCAAAGTTTTTCATATCCTAGGGACCATTTTTGACAATTTTCAAAGTTCAGGGACTAAACTTGACATTTTTTGACTTTTTGGTGACTTTTTCAAAGTTCAGGGACCATTTTTGATTTATAAGGACCTTTGGTGACTTTTTCAAGTTTTTAGAATGACCAAGGACTAGATTTGACAACTTTTGAAAGTTGGGGGACTGAAACTGCTAATTATGCAAACTTTGTGCGTTTTTCATCTGTTTTTGGTATTTTTGCATTTGAAACATGTAAAACACTTTCCTGGGATATTTTCACTATTTTGATTCATTATTGAGTATTTTTAGATGTTTTGGCAGCTCAGAAATGGTAAAAATGATGAGTATTTACACACTCATCATTCAGACACAAAACAAATTCAGGAATCGAGTACAATTGATCACTGTCTTTGAAGCAAATCCAGATCACTAAAGGGTAATACATATTGTTTTTCACATATTGGATTCAAAACATGGCCACCTCTAAACAATCGTTTTCTTGATGAAGAAAACCAATTTCTTGGATGAGGGGGAGTTTGACTTTGAGTTTTGTGAGTTATCATCTGATCATTGTGTTTTTACGTCATAGACAATTAGTTTTTAGTGTTTAGGGTACATTGAAAGTGGTTAGATACTCAGTTTATGAGTAGTTGCATCACAGTTGATTTAATTCTTTGAACCTTACACATTAAATCTTTTAATAGTCAGCAAATTTTTGAAACACCTATGCATCTGATATAATCACATCCTAGATAAAATTGTATGAAGTAATTTACTCAATGAAGCTCCAACACTCATATTTTGTTGGTATTTTTACTTGGTAGGGTGAGCCAAGTTTAAATCTATTTGGATTTATAATGTGTGTCGGTGCAACAGCTGCCACAACGCTCATAACAGTGGTACAAGGGATATTGCTTTCTTCTGAAGGGTAAGCGAACCATTTTTCATTGCATTTTTCATAAAACAATCCATTGATTTGTATTAAGCGTATAACTAACAGGTCTATATTTGTTAATTTGCTATAGTGAGAAGTTGAACTCTATGAATCTACTTCTGTACATGGCTCCAATTGCTGCTGTACTTCTGATTCCCGCAACAATCTACATGGAAGAAAATGTGAATGGCATATCAAATATTTGTGTTCTTATAGTATTGTATACCACCTTTACGTGATCATGAATTGTATTCAGGGAGTATGGAAGTGGTAAAGAAGATATCCTCTATGTTATGCGCCCGGTAAGAAAACCAAAAAGCCCTAATTCCTATGATCAATTGAACACCTAAATGTGGCCTAGATCAGATGGTCTTGCACTACTTTGTGGAAAACTAGAAGAGGGGGTTGAATAGTTTTACGTCCTTTTAAAATTTATAAAAACAAGTTTGTTTTAAAAACTTCGATTCTAGTTTATGTGATCTCAATGCTTGCACTATATGAACAATTATATAGTAACTAACTAACTAAGCTAATATAGTAAAGGTAAGTAAGTAAGTAATGAAAAGAGTTGGAGAGATCAAACCACAACACAAGGATTTATAGTGGTTCGGCTACAAGGTCACTTTCCTTGTTCCTACTCCACTCCCCGAGTCACCTACTCGAGAGTTTTCTTCACTATGTCAACAAACTCCTTTATGGCGGAGAAAACCTTACACACCAATTTACACACCACAACTATGTCACAACTTGATCAAAACTTCTACACAACTTCTTCACACCTATTTACTTCACACCTATCTTCTTCACGCCTATCTTCTTTACTTCAATCTACTTCACACCTATCTTCTTCACAACTACACTACTTCACTACTAATCAACTTGTATTTCCTGCACAACTTCTATTTCTTCTAAACTACTAATTACAAGCACAACACAACTTCACAAATGATATATATATATATACACTATGCACAACTACTCTTCAATATTTCTTGAACTTAGTTGTAGAAGGAGTGTTCTTCTTTTGCTCTTTGGATGAGGATGGATGATGAGGGATTGAATCACTTGAAACAAGGATTAATATACAAATGATCAAAGGGTTTTAGAGGATGTTTAGAGGGTTTGAGATCTGAAAATTTCGTGCAAAAAGGTGAGAAAAATTCCAGATTTAAGGTGGTATTTATAGGCAACAAGTTCTGACAAAAGAGTGTGGCCGGCCCCCTTAAATCAAGGCCGACCCCCTTAAAATTATGGGGACCGCCCCTTATAATTATGTGGGCCGCCCAACTGTAACGGCCAGAAAACTTGTCTTTTAGTGGGGAAAGTTTATTTGGTGAAAAAATAACTGATTTTGGTTAAACATTTGAAATCATATATTTAGTATGATTAAAACATTTTTCTTTATTACCAAAAGTGTTTTTCAAAAATATATAATATGTTTATATAATTAAATAAACTTTGTATTAGTTAATTAAATACCCCTTTGATCATGAGATGTATTAAACACTTGTTTATTTATACCTTAAGTGATTAAGTTGGATATAGTGATATAAACTAGCTTAATACTTGTTTACGCAGTAATCTTACGTTTGATGAGTTTACATTTTGTGATCTTCAAAATATAGAGATATCGAAAAATATAAATAATGTTTTCATGCATTATTTATGTCAACAATCTCCCCCTTTTTGATGATTACAAAATCTAAACTCATTAATCGAAAATTAGTATATATACAAGTATTATTGTGAGTTTATATCAATTCTCCCCCTTTTTGTTAGCATCAAAAAGGTTATCCCGATTTTATAGAAGCTCCCCTTGAAGTATACTCCCCCTTGTTTTGAGGCCAAAAAGAAATCGAGATATGGATATCTTGCAAAAATATTTAGTGGACAAGCAACATATATATGTATATAGCATGCAAGAGTAGAGACTAAACATAACCATAACATTAATAATATGAAAAAGATACATCAAGCATTACATTAACAAACATAACAAGTAATGCAACTAACAAAAACCTTAAAGGCTTACAATCATCACTAAAATAATAAACCAAGGCTCAAACATGAGAATCCTCTTTAGAGCTTGTCATTCAAAATGGTTTACGATAATTTTATTTGTAAAACACCAAGCATGTTTAATTGGGAGGAATGGATGGTGAACATGGAGATGGTGATGGTGGAGGGGTGTTTGTTGATGGTGGTGGAGGTGTTGTGTTTGTTGTTGGTGGTTGATGCAACAAGTTTTCAATATGAGAAAACATGTATTGTATCTCATCTCTTAGTCCGAACACAATTGTTCGGTTGTGAATGCAACAAAGGCAAGTGTCTCCATGAGCTTCAAGTAAGCTCCATGGGACGGGGTTATAGGTTGGTGGATTGATAGGGGATGATGAGAAGTGTGCATCAAAAGGTGTTAATGGTGATAATGAGAGAGTGAGTGCAAGAGTTGTGTTTTCATTGGTAGGTTGTGATGGTTGATCAATTGTTGGAGGAGATAAGTGGGTGTTTATGTAGTCATTTATGGATGAAGTGGATGGTATGGAGGAAGTGGAATTTCCATTTGTTGATGGTGTTTTGGAGGGTGCATTTGGTGCACTAGGAGATGAGCATTGAGGTGATGGAGATGGGGTAGTGTTGTCTTCATTTGTAAGATCAATGAATAATTGTTTTGGTGGAATAATGACAAGTTTTTGTTTCTTGGCATTGTTTGAATAGGTGGTTCTTGGTGATGACATGATAAAAGAATGATGTTTGATGAATGTTGAGGATGATGAAATGTTAATTAAACATGCATGGGGATTATATAGTGGGAAAAACATGTTTAGAAGTGGAATTAATTTGAAATTGTAATGTTAGATTCCAAAATCAGTTTAGTTTTTAAGGGAAATGGTAGCTGGGACTAGCAAAAGAGATCACAAGGTGCAAAAAAAAACAGTGTAAAAACTGTTCTAGATGGCCGGTCCCCTTAAATGGAGGCCGGTCCCCTTAAATTAAAGGGGGCCGCCCATCTGACGACCCAGAAACCAAAATTTTTCAAAAATTTTCTGGAAAAATGTTGTGTTCTGTTTTGTTTTTGCAGCAAGCTCTATTTGGACATTTCACATTTGTTTTGGTCTATTAGAAAGCATACAAGTCATATATGTAGTAAAACATGCATTTAAAAGCATATATTAAACATAAACAATCAAGTTAGCATCCTAAACAAATATCCAAACAATTATTCAAAAAAATAACAAGTACTTCCGAATATACTTCGGACAAATAGCACATAAGACATAAAAATAAGCATTGTTCAACAAACATAATCCAAGCACATCATCTTTTTTTTTTTTTTTTTTTTTTTTTTTTTTTTTTTTTTTTTTTTTTCCGAATATGCCCTTCAATGTCTTCCCGATAGATTTGAAGCCACCTATAACTTCTTCATGCAAACACTTTTGTCTTCTAAGCATCTCGGTAGTTCGTTCATGAAGCACTTCTTCGGTTTGATCACTAGGAGATGGGGTAGAATACTCGGGATAGTCAAGATCCTCTAAATTGTCAACGAACTCAGAAAACGAAGGGGTACTAGCATCATGGATGTTTTCCTCCTCATCGTCATCGTCTTGTCTAGAAGATGATCCATGAAAGCTATGACGACGAGATTTTCCCTTGTCACTTCGAGTTCGTCGAGCTTGTTTTAGAGCGAGAGGACGTAAGGTGGGATAGATGGACTCATAGATACTATTGTCAAGATCGGGGTAGTACTCGATAACGTGACGATAGAGACGAGTGAGGAACATTCCATATGGAAGATTGGCTTTGGGAGTTTTTCTAGCACACTCAATCCGTTTGATAAAGAAGTAGGCCAAATTGTACGGCTTTTCGACAGCTATACAATACAACATGTGAGCAAGGCACGCCGGGAGATGGTTCCGGTGACCTCCAGTACCAAACGCATTCTCACGAATGAGTTCTTCCCAACGCTTCATGTGGGGGCCTAATTATTTGAGGAGAAGTTGGTACGAAGAGATTTGAACGTTTTTGGATTTTATTTTTCGGGTAGTGGTGGCACGTTCCACGCCAAGAATTTGACGAATTTCGTCGGGATGAGGTATATCGGATAGATAAGGACCAAAGGTTGGTCGACAACGATGAAGAGATTCGAGGTCCCACTCGTTTGTGAAAACGGCTTGACCTCTGAAAGGAATTTGGAGGATTTGACAAAATTGTTCGAGAGTTAAGGTGATGAATTCATTTTGAATCATGAAGGAAATGGTGATGAAACCAAGATCATTGGTTTGGATGGTGACTTGGCTAAAGAAATCGACTATGAAACGAGGAACGATTGGTTCATTAATTTCATAAAGGCAATTGAGGTTGATGCTTGAAAACAAGCGATCAATGTAGTCGGATTGAGCAAAGGCTAGATCAACTACACGTCCCTCATGAACGTTTCTATCTTCAATTTCACGATATATACGTCCAATAGAAGGAGATGTAGTAGGGAGTTGGGAAACTTTGGGAATGTAGTTTTTAGTGTGGGAAAGATCTTCGGTAGTCCCTTTTGGCATTTTCACCTAAACACAAAAACAATACAAAAGACCAAAATAAATATAAAGAAGAATAAAAGTATATATATATATATTGTTAAGACTTATGTTGGAACGTAAACATACTTCGACACTAATCCTAGGAAGTAGTTTACCATGTTCCTTAATATTGCTTTTAACTCGTTCTAGATATATTTTACGATGTTTAGTAAGTGGTTATGGACAAATCCAAACGCCCCTTTAAACATCTTAATGTATCATGAAATTTACTAGATTTACATTGGGTTGTAAAACTAGCTATTTCTTATGAGTTTCTTATGCATGTGATTTGTTTTCGAAAAAGATGTTTATATTTTGACTCAAAAATGTCGTTTTTCGTATTAAACCAAACGCTTCCTTAACTAGTTACTTATACTACTAGTATGTCAATATATATATATGAATTATATATCTTGACAAGTCCGATTAGCAATTTTTAGGTTTATAATCATAACAACGTTTTATAAAAATTATAATGACTAAGTTTCGATATTATTTGGACATGATCCAAACACCCCTTATTGTGAACCAATATATATATATATATATATATATTTTTGGTCGAAAAATGTAATTTCAAGTTTTACAAGTTATAAAAGTATAATGTGATTAGTTTTAACACGTTTTCAAAACATTATTCAACAATGTGTTTACTAAAATTTTTGAAAAGGAGTGTATGAAATTTTTCAAAAATTTTCGACAAGATTGTTTATAATTACTAGTTTCTAGTGTTAATTAATCATTCTAATCCTAGGGGAAGCATTTAGTTATGGAGTTTTAAGACTCAATTCGAAAGAAATTGTGAAATTGAAGAAATTTATAAAACATGCATAGTCATGAGTATGACCAAATTAGATGGAATTAGATGAAATGTGTTATGAAAAACTTACAATACGTAATGGTTATTGTGTTAGATGAATTTGCCCTTTGCGAATTAACCCGAATTATGTGATTTGGAAGTGATTTAAGGTATTTTTGGGTTTTGGTTTTCGTCACAGCAGTAGCAGGGGAAGGAGAGTATGAGAAAGTGGAGTGTTTGGCAAGAGGAATAAAGGGAAAAACGGGTTGGAGTATTCAGATGGCCGGCCCCCTTAAACATTAAGGGGGCCGCCCTTCATTATGCTGCCGGTCCCCTTAAACATTAAGGGGGCCGCCCTCCAAAATGTTTATTTTTCGTGTTTTTGGTTTCTGGAACTAACAAGAAAATATTTATATATATATATTAGATTTATATTTAATCAAAAATACGTTGGAGAGTATTCGCACGAAAGGAATTGCTTGACATTTTTACTTGACATTTCGTCAATTAAATTTTCTTGATTATTTCGGATGAAATTCATCAAGTTGTCAAGTGGACGAGAGAGTTGTGGAAGGTTCGTATATATATATATATATATATATATATATATATATATATATATATATATATATATATATATATATATATATATATATATATATATATATATATATATATATATAGTAAGGGCTTATAAGACAAGAATATAGGAGGGAGACGAATGCAACGGAAGCCGGGAGTTTGTTTCATCCATAGATTTTTCGACTCATCTCTCTTCATCAGCATGAGTGTTGTTGAACATTAAAGTTCAATAAGGCAAATGGGGGAAAGAAAGGGTTCGAAAACGAACAATTTCTAGTTCTAGAAAATCAACAAATGAATTTTCTAGGTTATATGATCCTAGATGTAACTAAGTATATATATATATATATATATATATATATATGTATGTATGTATGTATGTATATTTATTTAGATATAGTATAATAAGATAGGTATATATATATGTATAGATATAAAAATTAGAAGAAACAATGAGCCAAACAAAATTACATAATAACTAGATACTAAACTAAGCATGCATTTCTTGGCACGGAAATAAAAGGAAATATGTACCTTTCGTCTTCAACGCGTTTATCTTCAAAGTCTTCAAGGAATAGTCCGAACATGAAGTGACATCAAAGGTTTCCATGTTTGAATGGCGAATATTTTTACGTTGGTCCCCATTGTCTCATTTGACCAAAGTTATTTAATCCGAACATGTTTTGTATTTGACTTGGGTGCATATATGGTGGAAACATTCCACACGGATTGAAGTTCCACATTTGTTGATTATTGTTAAAGTTTTGTCTATTTTGGTTTGCTCTTGGTTGAAGTGTTTTAGGCCTAGGGTAAGAATTATTTGTTTTCCTAGGTGGTGGAGTTTTAGATCTTGTTTTAGTTTTGGACGATCCTACTTCGGTTTTTAAAGATGGTTTATAAAACGGTTTTATTTCTTCTTTACTAGAGATGGGTATTTTCTTATCATTTATGAGTATATACTTAGGATTAGATTTTGAAGGTTTTAATTCCTTGAGTTCACTTTCAAATTTAACATTTTTAATTTCACTTGTTGAAGCTTCAGTTGAGTTAAATCCTAAACCGGTTTTATCTCCGGATACTCTTTGAATACTTATAATTTTACTAAGTGAGTTGCTACTATTTTCTAATTTATCAAGTTTACAAATTTCTTCCCTAAGTTTGTTGTTTTCACTTTTAAGCTCTTGGCATGATTTACATTCTTCAACAATTTCTTTACCTTTTTCAAGTTGATGTATTTTAATTTTTAGTTCTAGCACTTCATTTTCTAGTTGGTTGTTTATGTATTTTAATGATTTGTTTTTATCCATTACTTGTTGTCCTAGTTTGCATAATCTATTGTATTCACTATCTAAATCTTTTTCATCTAATGATAAATTTTCATCACTAAAGTATTCGGTTTCGGAACATACCTCACTTGATGTCTTAGCCATGAGACACTTTTCTTCTTTTGTTGTTTCTTTCTCATCTTCATCGCTAACTCCAAGCTCCTCCAACAAACGCTCTTTGATTTTGATCTCTTGTCATCATTGGACATTTTCCAATGAGGTGATTCGGATCACCACACTTGAAACACTTTCTCTCATTCTTGCTATACTTGTCGTCATTATTCTTTTGAGGTGCTCTCCTTTAATCGTGTGGTTGTCTAACGAATCTTTCTCGCCTTTTGAAGAATTTCTTGAAATCTCTTACGGCCATGGCATATTCTTCGTCATCGCTTTCGGAAGATAAGCTATCTTCGTTGTTGGATTCCTTTCTAGCTTTCAAAGCGATTGACTTGCTTTGTTCTCATTTTCCTTTAACCATTTCGGAGTCCTTCTTTATAATTGCTTCGTAGACTTTCAAATTTCCAATTAATTCATCAAGTTGTAGTGTTGACAAATTCTTTGATTCCTCAATAGCCGTCACTTTAGCCCGCCATTTTGGGTGAAGAGCTCTAAGAAACTTCCTAACAAAATTCTTACTAGAAAAATTCTCATCAAGTGCTTTTAAGCTTGTGATGATAGTGTTAAATCTAGCGAAAGCATTATCAATTGATTCCTCTTCCAGAATTGTGAATTGCTCATATTGTTGAACAAGTAGATCTATTTTATTATCTTTAACTTGATTATTACCTTGGTGAGTTATTAATAAAGAGTTCCAAATTTCTTTTGCGGTTTCACACATAAAGATCCTTTCGTAAGCTTTACGTGGTAACGCATTGTAAATAACCATTTTTGCTTCATTATTTTTAGCAAGTTTTCTTTTTAAATCATCATTTTATTTTTCAAAAGGTACGATTTCATCTTTCTTAGTTTCGGGGTTATTTTGAATAGGTAAAAAGTCACCATTGGTAATAACATGCCAAAGATCTAGATCTTTTGATTTCACATAAGTTTCGAATCGATTTTTCTAATATAAAAATCCATCACTTTCAAATAGTGGTGGTCTTTGCATAGATTGTCCTTCTAAATATTTTTCAGGTTCCATAAATCATTACAAGTTTTAAAATACAATATATTTTAAAAATCTTGCAAGACGTGGCTCCTGATACCAATTGTGGAAAAGTAGAAGGGGGGGGGGGGGTTGAATAGTTTTACGTCCTTTTAAAATTTATAAAAACAAGTTTGTTTTAAAAACTTCGATTCTAGTTTATGTGATCTCAATACTTGCACTATATGAACAATTATATAGTAACTAACTAACTAAGCTAATATAGTAAAGGTAAGTAAGTAAGTAATGAAAAGAGTTGGAGAGATCAAACCACAACACAAGGATTTATAGTGGTTCGGCTACAAGGTCACCTTCCTTGTTCCTACTCCACTCCCCAAGTCACCTACTCGAGAGTTTTCTTCACTATTTCAACAAACTTCCTTATGGCGGAGAAAACCTTACACACCAATTTACACACCACAACTACGTCACAACTTCTTCACACCTATTTACGTCATACCTGTCTTCTTCACACCTATCTTCTTCACAACTACACTACTTCACTACTAATCAACTTGTATTTCCTACACAACTTCTATTTCTTCTAAACTACTAATTACAAACACAACACAACTTCACAAATGATATATATATACACTATGCACAACTACTCTTCAATACTTCTTGAACTTAGTTGTAGAAAGAGTGTTCTTCTTTTGCAGTTTGGATGAGGATGGATGATGAGGGATTGAATCACTTGAAACAAGGATTAATATACAAATGATCAAAGGGTTTTAGAGGATGTTTAGAGAGTTTGAGATCTGAAAATTTCGTGCAAAAAGGTGAGAAAAATTCCAGATTTAAGGTGGTATTTATAGGCAACAAGTTCTGACAGAGGAGCGTGGCCGGCCCCTTAAATCAAGGCCGGCCCCCTTAAAATTAAGGGGACCGCCCCTTATAATTAAGGGGGCCGCCCAACTGTAACGGCCAGAAAACTTGTCTTTTAGTGGGGAAAGTTTATTTGGTGAAAAACTAATTGATTTTGGTTAAAAATTTGAAATCATATATTTAGTATGATTAAAACATTTTTCTTTATTACCAAAAGTGTTTTTCAAAAATATATAATATGTTTATATAATTAAATAAACTTTGTATTAGTTAATTAAATACCCCTTTGATCATGAGATGTATTAAACACATGTTTATTCATACCTTAAGTGATTAAGTTGGATATAGTGATATAAACTAGCTTAATACTTGTTTACGTAGTAATCTTACGTTTGATGAGTTTACATTTTGTGATCGTCAAAATATAGAGATATCGAAAAATATAAATAACGTTTTCATACATTATTTATGTCAACATACTTAACTTTGAACATCAGCTTGAACACCACTTTTGACTTTTTGTGCAAACCTGATTTTGACCAAAGTGATTTTCTGTTGTGCAATTCTAATCCTAAATGATGTACTAAGCTAACTTATGACTAAATATTCCTAAATGCAACTATTCTCTAACAGATATAAAGGATCACATGTTCAAGCGAACACTTATGAACACAGTAAAGAGATTTAGAGCTAACTTTGACTTTTTGTGTAATAGACTATAGATTTTATGATTTACTCATCCTAATTACACCTAATGTAAAACACCCCTTTAACTAAGCACTTACACTAACTTTTATGAATTTAACCTTGAACTTATCAATTTTATGATCAAAACAGGTTGCTTAACTAATATGAAAGCTAGATGAACTATTAAAACCAGCAACTAACAACTAGAACAAAATAATGTAGTTTGCACTATTCTAGGCGGTGGGAATATGATATAAGCATTAGGCAGTCAAAAGCATAGAGTAAGCACAAGATAAGCTGTATATAACTAAACTAATAAGCAGATTAACACTAATGAACATTAGCTAAGCTAAGAGTGCAGAAATTAAAAGGAAGGCTTACTTGGATATGGCTATGAAAAGGAGAATGCTACTGAGAGAAGAGATAGACTCACTTAAGCTATTGAAAAGCTTATTGAGCTTATCCAAAGGGATTAGTAGCTTATACCAGCTTATATACCGTTAAGCTTATTTTTATTATTATTATTATTTTTTTATTTTTTATTTATTATTATTATTATTTTGTTTATATATATATAAACTATACAGAAGTAGCTTTAAAAAAAACTTAAAAGAACTTAAATAAGCTTAAAGAAACAGAAACTTAAGAGCTTAATAAGAGATTTTAGCTAAAATTGAAGAGTATTTGAAACGGATTAACAAGACAGTAAAGTAAACAAAACTATTTTTTATTAAACTAAAAGCAGATTACAACTTTAAGAAAGCTAAATTACAAAAAGCTAAAGTTTTTAAAACATTTCAGTTACAGCTAACTGACCCATTTTACTCGATAAAATACCTGTCAATCTGACACCTTCAATATTTTCAGAGGAACATGAAGCGATTACAGCAGCAGCAGAGGAGCGTAGGAGAAGGAAAGAATCTGAGATATTTGTTGGTGGATGCAAGATTTAGGGCGTTTGATACCATCACATGGGAATTTGGAACGGTGGGCTGTACAGGTGAAACTTGCATTAATTTCGTTTATGGGTTGTCGATTATTTCCGACAAAAACAAGGCACTGATAACAACATTGTTTCATGCAGGGTGTTTTGTTGCTCAATGCTGTTCTTACTGCTTTGACACTTTAACTATGAGATCAATACAATGAAACCGCTGGACGCGCTAAATATTGAGGTTCCAAATAAACTGTCACCCAAAATGCAGGCAGCCAGTAGAAAAATGTTGTAGGTAAGAACTTCTGTACCGTAATTACTTGATGCTGAAACTTTTTATTTTGTTTGAACTGAAAGACGAATCTAATGATTCTACTTCTTTTGTAGTTATGCATTTTATGGTCTCATCAAACCGTAGATATGATTAAGACTTATTGGAAGAAAGTATGTACCATTCAAAATGATTTTCTGTAAAAATTAGGATTATGTTAAACATGTAATGTTTGTACTACAGGTTTGAGGATAAAGAAGTCAAAAATTTTTCTGATGATATATATGGTTTCATTGTTATGGATGGTAATGGACTCTTTTTATGGCATTGAGTGGGAACTCAAGAGAGGTTCTATATAAATTCACAATTGATTTACCAAAGAAACAGGGACGAGGAGGTCAGTCAGCTCAACGGGTCAAACGGGTGAACATTGCATTAAATGATATCCGTTAACTAATACTCTGAGAGGTTGATTGGTGAGGCTGCGAAAATCAGGCGGCTGTAAATGCCGAAAGGACCATCTTCAATATTAAAAGTCTTATTGGAAGAAAGTATGTACCATTCAATATGATTTTCTGTAAAAATTAGGATTATGTCCTGTTACTTACTTTGTTAAACATGTAATGTTTGTACTACAGGTTTGAGGACAAAGAAATCAAAAGTTTTTCGAAGCTTATTCCATAAAAAATTGTGAATAGTGACGGGAAGCTGTACATCCAAGTCAAACTTCACGATTGTCAAAGTAATTTTTTCAGTCCGGAAGCGATTACAACTATGATTTTAACCAACATGAAGCAGACAGCCGAAGCATACCTTGGATGTGAAATTAGGGATGCCGTTATCACGTTTCCTGGTTAGTAAATTACAATTTTTTTGGAAAGAGCTATGCACTATTCAGCCATGTTAGTTTATTCTTTATCAATTCTTTATGCAGCATACTTTAATGATGCCCAAAGATAGGCTACCAAGGACACTGGTGTGAGTGCTGGTTTAAATGTTGCCAGAATCATCCATTAACCCACGGCTTCTACCAGGATTATCAGACTGTCTTCTCCATTAAGGTACTCTTTCTTTCGAATTGGGACAATGGAGTTGGACCACTGAATCTTGAATTAGAACTTACTGAAGCTTTGCATTTCTGTAACAGGTTTATGAAGGTGAAAGCACTCACCCAAAGGATTGTAGGCTTCTTGGAACATTTGATCTCTCTGGATTTCCTTTGGTTCAATGGTTTTTCACCTATCAATACTAATTCGGGGACGGGGTAACGGGTCATAATGAGTCAGGTCGAATTTGGTTACTTTTTCCCATTTCTCCCGTTCAACCCATGCATCTGTTCCATTTTATGAATGATATATGTTAAATGGGACATGAAATACAATGTGGTTAAAATAATAATTAAATTTTAGTTGATAAACTGGTCTAAGAAGATTTGAGCATTTAAACACACTTTGCTTCACTTTCGACCCATTATACCCCTCACTCATATCATCGGTTCCACTATTAGTTATAACTATAAAACACCTCTTGAGTGAAGGTTATGTAGATTGCATTTGATTAATTGATGAATTCGGGTACTAAGACTTGCTTTATTTCCTTTTAAATTCAGCGGTACCACACAAATTAATGTCACATTTGAAGTAGACGCCAATGGTATCCTAAACGTGAAGGCAGAAGACACTGCTTTTGGAAAACAAGAAAAGATCACTGTCACCAGCAAAAAGGGTCGATTAAGCCTGAGAGAAATTGAGCGTATGGTTTGGGAAGCAGAAGATTTCGCTGAAGATGACAAGAAAGCAAAAGAAAAGATTGATGCCCTTAACACCCTTGAAGCTTTCATCATAAGAAATAAAGGCTATATTAAAGACAAAAATGAGTTGGCTGGCAAACTCGAGTCAGATAGCAAAAAAATGATTGAAACCGCATTGGAGGAAGCACTTGAATGGCTAGACAATAACCAGTTAGCTGCGAAAGAGAAGTTTGATGGGAAACTAAAACATGTGTTCCGTGCTATAAGCCTGACCATAACTGCTACTTTTGAGAAGTATAGCTGGGGCCTGGTTGCAGGTACAGAATCGACAGAAGATTATGATGATGATCCTGATCATGATGAACTACAGGCAGGGATTTATCATTTGGTGAGTAGCAAGTTGGTACAATTTTTGGGATTATTGTTTGTTGTTTGGATCTTTTGTTACTTTTTTGGTAAAAGTAAATACAACTAATATTTACACAACTCGTCTGCATCTATGCTTGAAGATCTTACCAAGGTTGGTCTTGATAATTCACTCTAAAATAAATGTCAATATGCACTACATTAATCTACAACTAATAATGTGTGAATTCAATATTTGGCTCATGAACTAAACAAAAATTTTAGTTAGTCATATTCAACCAGGTGTCTAATTATAAGTGGCTTTGCTTATACAATCCATTCACGACTTTCTACTATAAATATTTACAATCTACTTGAAATATATATTGTGACCTATAATTACTTTTTTTTAATTTATTACTCCGTAATAACAAATTTGTCCGAATGCACAGTTTGTGAATGATGGAAAGGAGCAAGTTTGTGAATTTTAAATGTTTATCGATTAGTTGAAACTAAATGATTCAAGATAAATAATGTTGATGGTTTGGTTGTAGATTATTTCAAGATGGTTGATTAAAGATTTTTACTTTAGTTAGGTTTATGAGTGTCACACTTTTAAAAACTGTCACACTTTTAAAAACTGCATTTTTAATTTGCAGGTATTTACCTTTATGGGCCAAAATGAGAAGGAACTGAATAGGCAAATATTATCAAGGTTTTGTATCTTAATATATTACCGAATCTGAGTGTTCTGTACATTCGGATAGTTCTGACATGTATATGTGATTTTTATAGGATGCTGGCTAATGTGAAAAGCTATACTCCTGTTGTTTTCACACATGAAGAATTGAAACAGGTGTCGTCTATATTAGATTATTAGACTTTTAAGATATTGCAAGGATAGAAAAATAGAAAATTGATTTCTTTTTGTTTTGTGTCGTTAGGTTGAGACAATGTTAGTGTCGTGTAACAAGGATGTAGTTGGTTCAAGTACCACTGAGAAAGATAAGGATGTTGATACACTGGTCACACCCTTGGCTGAAAATGCTAAACAGGAAGTGTCTTTTGTAAGTGAGGAGTCTAATGTGTTAGATGCCATGCCAATTAGAACTTCAAATACAACACAATCCAATCTCGCTGCAGTGGGGTATCCGGTTAGAACTTCAATACAACACCACCACCCAATCCTGCTGCAGTGGAGTATCCGGTTAGAACTTCAAATACAACACCACAACCCAATCCCGCTGCAGTGGGGTATCCGGTTAGAACTTCAAATCAAAACATGAAGCAATCTGATTCTTTGAAAACACAAACATCTATGTATAAGAATATAATGTCGCTTCCTCTTCTTGACCTTCACAAGGATCATGATATGGATAGCTTTACAACCATAGGGCTTAGATAGGCCCTTCTTAAGTTCTCATTATATTTGTAGGATAGGTTGATAGACAACCATCAGTATGGAAATGCGTTTTGAATCTTGCACTTGCATAATAAGTTGTGTACGACAACTGGACCTTCATTCCTCCTTTCGATCACCCAGATATCATAATGGCCAAAGGAACTGTTGGAATGGAGATTGTGCTCCAAGTCAGGTTTGTTCAATTTTAATTTCTTCTTTCAATAATTATTATGATGTATTCAATACACGGTTCTATATTTTTTTATGATACAATTGAACTACAAATAGGTTTGTTTGATAGGCATGTCAATAAACCTAAATAAACCACCGCATATTCGAAATCTTTACTTAACCCGGTTGACATTAGATGACACAATTTACTTGCTATGGGCCAAAACTTCTTTCGACTGCTAACTCTTAGCAATATCCTGTATTATATTCCTAAGACCAAATAGGAACCAAACTCCCTACAACAGATGACTCTTCATTCTTGAAATATCCTCTACAATGTACTTTGAGTTCAATATCAACCACAATACAAAAGTTGTTCCATTATCATATACTGATAATCTACTTCATCATGTTATATCCTTTTTCCTTGATGGGTTATCGATTAGACAACCTGGTCTACCTCATAGTGTGAAAGCCTTTTATTGTTTGTACTACGGGCTATGTGTTTAATTATTAAATATTATGGCCATGAGAGATTTTGAAAAACCATCTGAACATATCAGCTTGATTGGACATTAATATTACATAGGTTTATAATACTTACAAATGACTTAAGGTTTTAGACCTTCTAATGGGTCATAGCATATAGATTAATCCAGAGATTTAAGTATATCAATTTGGTTTTCAGTGTGCTTCTTACATAAATCAATTTTGTGGGTTGGCGCTACTGTTTGTTTCTGAGTTGCAGGTCAAAGCTCAGCAAGTTTTCGATGCAACTGAAAATCTCTAGGTCCTTACCAGTGTTTGGAGTTGGAGTTGCTTTCAATGATGGTAGTAAATTCATCCCATCACTTTTGCTTTTGGACAATGCAATTGTAGAAATTTAAGAGATGGGCTTGATTTGTCACAAGCAACAAAAAGTTTGCATGTGGTTCTTATTAGAAGCATTTATTTAACACGAACCAGTGACAGGAATTGTATATTCATATCCTTGCAGCTATCTATTGTAATCAAAATTGTATATTCCACTTTTATAACTCTTTAAATTACGTTTTATTATATAGGTGAGTCAATTAATGAGAAAGATTTTTGGTGGACCATAATTGTGGTTAATGCAAATGTCTTCTTTGGCCAACTGCATTAATCACAAAGACAACTACAAAATTAAAGTTTTATTTCTTTGTATTTTGCACCAAAATACAAAAATAAGTGGTCATTAAAACCCGCATACAATACAAAGACTTACACTAAATATTGCAACCACTTAAATTATCTTTCAAATGCAACACTTGGATTTAACACCGCAATAATTATAAGTTTATATTAAAACCCGTTCATACGACGTCGTATTGCATGCCGTTTTCCCGCCAAAATTGCGGGCCTGCCGCTTAGCCCATTTCTCTTGCATTGGTGGCCTTTTGTTGCTGGCCTCTCTTGGCCCTTTTGTGTGTCCATCGTATGCATACAAGAAAACGTAATTATCACTCCTGTTCTAGAAGATTCACAATCGGTGTTTGTTAGCTTTGCGGGATCTATTGGATGAAACCCTAGATCTAAAAATCCCTATGTCACAATTGCAACGGCGGCCATGGTTATGGACTGATAATCGATATCCGTCGTGATGTTGTGCCGTTGTCACTTATCTCTGTCAAACGATAAGAAGAAACTCAATTTAGGTATTTGATTTTATTGTATTATAATATGAACTCTTGAATTGTGTTCAATATGTTTTGGGGTTTTTTTTAATCTTGGTTATGTGTACTGTTTTTTTAGGCTAGGGTTACTTGGATTTGGGTTTATAGCATTGTGTTAAATTAGAGTTAAGGTTAGTTTTGTCACATAAAAATGCTACTGATTTTGATTATACTATATTTTCTTTGATGATTGGTTTAGGCTTTGCTTGCGTTATGCATCAGTGTTCCCCTAAATTGCCTTAGGGTTCGCTTACGTTATGCAGTAGTGTTGGAAGTTTACAGCTCTAACCAGCTATGTATTTTGCTACGTATCTTGGGTTGGTGACTTTTGTTCGTATCCTTGATTTACTGGTAGAAACAATAGAGGCCGTGATGATGAAATGTAGATGTCTACAAAAAGATCTTTAGAGGCTGATATGTATCTTGGCTAGGCAATCCGGATGGTAATTGCTACTTGAAAAGGTGCCATTTGCAACTGTGATTGCAGCCATGCGTTATTTGCCCATGATGATCTGAATACAACCTATCTGAGCCTCCTTTAAAAATATCGGTATTCTTCGGCATTGACAATAAATATATATTAAGGCATTTGCAACTGTCGTATGAGTATGTTGCGTTTTACTTGGCTGTGATGATTGTTCGAATATGATGCCTTTCTGCATTATGTGGACGGATAGCAGAGTGCGAGAAACACTCGCCTCAGCAACCTCCACGCGTTTACCAGCGCACGAACAAATCTGAGCCCTTCACGTGTGTACCAACGCAAGAAAAATCGCCTTGGTTAATGCATTTATCTGATTTGCAGACACAATCCTCACAAATATTGATGCACCAGCGTCATTTGCAGCGTGTGTGCGCGCATAAAATTGCTGATTTTGGTTATTTGTTACTTAAGGGCTGATGGTATGCATCTGCATTTATTAGTTTCATAAGCATCATTTACTTACACCGGTATCTTGGCGGCACATCTTCATCCACATTGGGGTTGCAGCCATGGCCGGTGTTTGGCCTTGACTTTACACCCGCACATCTAACCTTGAATTTGGCATAGATGAACCGCAAATCATATATTTGTGTTTTCTTTCATAGAAAACACCAAATTGTATCACGTACGTCGCGATTTTCTGACGATGTTTTGCGCAAGATTCTGTGTGCGTGATACACAATCCGGAAGATTCAACGTATGTGTGTGCGTGTGACAATCTCAGATATGCATCCGGTAAGTAGAGTTTATTTTCTGATTTGGTTAACGTATTTGATTTCCAAATTTACGTTCACTATTATTGTCATAATATGTTTTAGATTATATTAGTTGTTATTGTATAAGCCTATTAAAGCTGGAGTACTTTTGTAAATGATATTTGGGCTAAATTATTGGTTTCCCTGATTGTGATTGTGTCATTTACTTTTATCTTTTAAATGTTATAAACGCACTTTCATGTTGTTGCAGAATGTAGTTTCGGGCCCAAAATTCTTAACTTCCTTGATGGGACAGTCTGAGATAAAACCAACGATTCTTCCAGTTATGAGGTGCACGAAGTTGGTGACACTCCCATCATAGGGCCACTTCCAACGCAGCGACGGGTCGCGAGTGAAACTGTGACCGCACCAAGATACACAGGTCGGTTGCCATATATGTTTTAGGATACCTGTTTTTCACAAAAGGTCTTCAAAACAGTCATACTGATAATAAAAAAACATGTTTGACTATTGTGCAGCGTCACGTGTACCACCAGATGCGGGCTCCATGAGGCGAGGTTAGACCAACATATCTGACATTTTGTAATGTATATCCATTATAATACTACATATATGCCTATATATTTAATCCGTCTCTTTTTCGTGTACAGGAACAACAAGGACTCGCACCCAGATGCCCCCCCAGAAATTTTACTACACGTGCAGACACTAGCACGGCTGCAAGGCCTGGTAAGTCATATCTGGATATGCCTTTTCTCTTTGCTCAATTATTTGTTACCCAACACTGATGTTACATGTATGTGTACATGTTACCTTTGATAATAGTCATACGAAGCTTATCGTATGCAACATTCAAAAGGTTGTTGTAATTTACATTTGATCCTTTTTTTGCGCGTTGTTCTTGCAGATATGTATCGTCCGACCAAAAGTGTTATGGTTACTGAAAGTAAGTTAGTTTGTTGGTTTTCAAGTTTTAACATCTATGTAATTTGCCTAATACTAATATACTTAAGTTGCTATTGTACTAGGTATAAATGGAGGTTTAGAAGAGGAAGTCAGTGATTCAAGAATTTATACCGCTTAAAAAAGGTTTTGATGATGATAAGGTTTCGATGCTCGAAAGAGGTAACAAGTTGATATATTAGTGAAAGAGGATTAAGGAGCCAATTGTGTGAGCTCATAAGCATCACAGGCAAGTTATTCTAATTAGCAGTTGTTATGTCAAGCATTGCAGCATCAATTTAATCTGGCCTGCAACATCTTATAATATGTATTGGAGAATGATTTTTGTACTCAATTGAACTTTCACAAAAGCTAAACTAATTAATTAATTTTTATAATACAATCTACAATTTAATTAATCGAACCTGAATCGGTTTATTACTTTGAAATAACAGTTGGATAGCTACGGATATATGGAATTCACTCATCTATTTATTTTGCAGGAACTCTCTAAATCTGATGGTCACTTGATTCAAGAAAACTCAAGAAATACGCGCCACGCTTTAAATCTGATGGTCACTTGCATTCCAAACGACACCAAATATATTTCTCGCAGTTCAGCTCTCAAAGATTATGGTTCCACTGATATGAGCAGGTAACTTTTCCTTAGGTGTATATTCATTTTTTATTGCGCATAGATATTTGTTATTTATTGGCTCCACTGATATAAGCAGGTCAATAACAGTGCGAAAATTACCTCTGTTGATATGATCAAGGATGAGTCGGCTAATGAGCTTCCGGATGAACATGAGAAAAGCAACTCATAATAAAGGTGCAGAGAAAAAGTTTGCAGGAGGAAACTTTCTTACAGTATTCAACAAACGAATCGAAGAAGTTGGCTACAAAACTATATGTGGTAAGTAACCTTTTTGACCGTACTTGCATTTTGAATTTCTTTATAGTGGTTATGAGCCATACCTTCTGTGGTAGGGAATGAACATGAAAAACGACAACACAAATATTTACACTATACCTTACTGAGACCGTAATGACGGGCGGCTGGGGCTGGTAAAAAGCTATGTTTAAAAGGGTTGTTTGGGTATTTTCAAGGGGTGTATGTGGTTGCTTCAATACTAGAGTTTCAACTTAGTAAAATCATAATTGACAATTTGTTATCCAAACACTCCCAACGTTGGTTTTATTCAATTAATATTGGTAATAGGTTTACTGAATGGTTGGTGTATATTTTAATGGTATACAGATCTTTGAAAGTGTATTTCCAGAAATGAACAAATAATTAGTTGCGGTGCGTAATCCCAAACACCCCCATAACCATAGAATATGGATGTTGTGTTTCAAAAAGTGATGGATTAGATTTGTTTATGGTTTTTAAATATGCATAGGTTGTTAGGTTTATTTGTTCTTTTCATTGCAAAGGGTATTTTGATGCTTGCGTCGTTATGTGGTTGATACTTATATTTTACATGTATGTGAGATTAGTTAACAAAATATGATTTTATTAATGGGCTTCATGCTGCATTGCTATCCAATTTGCGGGGTTTGATATTTGT
Source organism: Artemisia argyi (assembly GCA_030686995.1). NCBI lineage: Eukaryota > Viridiplantae > Streptophyta > Magnoliopsida > Asterales > Asteraceae > Artemisia > Artemisia argyi. The sequence continues at coordinate 129,760,274 of CM060695.1, read as the reverse complement.
TGTCTGCAGGATAAGGTTAGCATATTGGAAATACTTTGCACTTATAGCGTCATTTAGATAATAAAGTGATCAGAGTAGTCATAGGAGTTAGTCAAGTGGCTATTTTGGTTTTAGAGTCTTTGTTAATGTTCTTTGGTTTCTCGATTTCAAACGCAAATAAATGGTCATTTTTTTTTCAAAGTTGATACACAAAGGGATCACAATTAAGATATGCATTTTTTTTATCCGTTTGGATGAAAGTAGTTGTATGCTCATTTTACGCAGGAAAAACTATTCAAGCATATAAGCATGACTGACATTAACAAACGAGTTCACAATTGTTCCTATCTGAGCACAATTGTTCCACTTCAACATGATGAAGGTAATGATGCCCCCTCCATGCTTATAATTTAATTTTGTACATCGATACCGTACCTTAAAACATACATGGTTGTTGATTAACATTTTTTACAGGAAAAACCAAAAAAGGCAGCAGTTTAATTTGTAGATGTCTTGACTGAACTAGCAGTGAACAGAATGAATGAAGCATCGGAGGGCAAAACATAAGAGTATCTATGTCAAAAAAAAAAAAATTTTGATTGTTCTATACATGGTCCTTGGTGTGAAAACTTTGAATGTATTGAGGTCCTCTCGACTTCATATTACAACGTTCTTATTTATAGAAAACTATCTCGCAAAAAAAAAAAAAAAAAAAAAAAAAAAAAAAAAAAAAAACAGGCCCGACCGCAACGCGTCAGATTATCGCCATTCTAGTACTAAAAAATACATACAATTTTAATATTAAAAATATTAAAATTAAATTAAAATATAGAATTACAATATATATATATATATATATAATGGAAAAATGGTCAAAAGTGAAATGTTGAGTTTTCAACAATTGTCAAATGAGAGAGAAAGTAAAATGTAATTAATACTCTTATTAAAACACCCTAATACTTAAAAGTACAATTATTTATTCATATTGTACAACCAAATTAAAGCATATCTACCAAATTAAATACAACCAATCAAACACAACCGGGTTGACCCGGGACGCTTCAAACCCGGCTGGTTGACCCAGTTTAATTTGACCCGTTTTCGACAACCTAGCAAGTTGACCCGGTTTAACTCGACCCATTTTTCGACCGGAACGGTTCAACCGGTTGAACCAACCGGGTCGAACCGGGTTTCAAAACATTATCCATTACTTAAAAAAGTACAATGATGTATTCACATTGTACAACCAATTAAAACATATATACCAAATTAAATACAACCAATTAAAACACAAACCGGGTTGACCCGGGACGCTTCAAACCCGGCGGGTTTACCCAGTTTAATTTGACCCGTTTTTGACCCAACCTAGCAAGTTGACCCGGTTTAAATCGACCTATTTTTTGACCGGAATGGTTCAACCGGTTGAACCACCCTGGTCGAACCGGGTTTCAAAACATTATGTTTAATTCCCAAATCTTCAAACTTTTATTATTTTTCGTTTATAACCTATAAAATTTTTTTTATCAATAAACTATTTGTCGCTATAAAATCCCGTTGCTATACACGGGTACTCGTCTAGTATATATATATATGGGGAAATGTTAGCTACACATCCCTTTTGTAAAAAATTTAAAAAATGTACAGTTCAGCCCCTAGTAAGTCACAGGGGCTGAATCGTACATTTTTAAAAGATTTTACAAAAGGATGTGTAGCTAACACATAACAAAGAGTACTAATAGATACAACAACAGATTTCATTCGTATGCATTATGGCCTATTTTAAAACAATGCCCTATTATGACACATTAAGTCCAAAGCCTGATTGAAACCAAACTAAACACATATGACTTATAATAACATGGAAAACAGCCCAAATCAAACAGGCAAACTACAAATTGTGTATTTTGGAAAATGAAAACTCATAATAAACAACATAATATGAAAGGTTTCATTCTATAAATGCATACACTTAGTAAATTTTCCATTCATATTGAACATTTAATAAAACATTTTAAGGGTTAACTCTCGATTTACATGTCTTATTAAATAAATTGAGTTACAAAACTTACTGTCATAAATATATAATCCGTATTTTTAGACAGGAAAATGGAATGAATTTATTAAATTTAGACATTATCACAAATAAACAAATAACATCAACAACTAAAGCATAACCGATATCGAATAATACTAACTAAACGTTCTCTCACAATGAATGTACACTTATTAGAAAGTCCCACGTATTAAACATTTAATAAAATGATATTAACGGTCACTTAAAGCTTTACATGTATTCCCTTCTTATTCCATGAGTTACAAAAGTCCTGATTAATAAATAAGAAGATAAAAAAGTGGTTCTTTGGCATCTAAACATATAACTCCATTAGTTTTCATACATACACACAAACTGAATTCATATTCCAAACAAATGGCATTAACTAAAAAGGTGATAGCACAATACTTTTACATGCCAATTGATATAGGAAGAAAGACATCAAAGGCATTTCTCTTATCCACGAAATGACGAGAATTATAGAAGTTGGAGGGTCATTAGGATTTGATGTAAGAGGATGTCGTAAATCCCTGAAGAAAATGATAAATGGAATTGGAGTTCATTTTGTTGATCAATGAATGTCCTTTCCATCAATAGTTGCGGCACGAAGAAAAGGCGAAAACGGGTATGGATCAAAGATCTTTGCTTCAAACACAATGTGCACTTCCTAGGCATTCAAGAATCCAAGATGACTAGACTTGAACTTTTTCGTCTCAAATCCATGTGGGGAAACTACTCTTTTGACTATGCTTGTAGTTTGGCTCGAGGTAGATCGGGTGGCTTAATTTCCATGTGGGACCCAAATTTATTCGTCAAGGAAAACATTTGGTGTGATGAAGCGTTCATTATTGTTAAAGGTCAATGGAGAAACACAGTTGGAGATTGTTATATGATCAACCTTTATGGCCCTCACGATCCTCTCGCAAAAGTTGCTTTGTGGAATCGAGTTCGGGAGTTTATTCAATCTCATAGTGGCAAGTATGTTTTATTTGGTGATATGAACGAAGTTAGAAGTGAACAAGAACGGTATGGCTCTATTTTTTCCCAAAATGAAGCTGAGGTGTTTAACTCCTTCATCAACAACACGTGTCTTATTGATCTCCCTTTGGGAGGTCACTCGTTTACTTGGATGAACAAAGTCGGAACGAAATTAAGCAAGTTGGACCGTTTTCTTATTTCCGAAGAGGTTCTTTCTTTACTTCCTGACATTCAAATTACTTCTCTAGATCGATTGTGGTCGGATCACACCCCTTTACTTCTTCATTGTAATAAATGTGACTTTGGACCGGTCCCTTTTAAATTCTATCACTCGTGGTTCTCTCGGGAAGGCATTGACGAAGTCATCACCTCTGAATTTAATAATCTCACGATTCCTATTGGTGGTAGAAGGCTTCTTTTCCATGAAAAGTTGAAAGGGCTGAAACCTAAAATCAAACAGTGGGTCGCCATCACCAAAAGAAACGAAGATTCTCGAAAGCAGGAAATTATGAAGGATTTAAGGATCCTTGATGAAAAGATTGAGGCCGGTTTAGCCTCGAATGATGAACGTGACATGCGCATTAAAATTCTCCAAGAAGCTGACAACCTTGCCAACTTTGAATCTATGGATACGATTCAAAAATCTCGTGTTAAATGGGACATTGAAGGGGATGAAAACACCAAATTCTTTCACGGCCTTATCAATCAAAAACGTAGAACCAATTCTATCAATGGCATTATGCATGAGGGTACTTGGATCACGAACCCCACCCAAAGCAAACGACTCAATGATTACATTCCCTCATACTCCTATTTCTTCTACACTACATCCTAGTGACTGTGACTTTTTAGAATCTTCTATTACCATGGACGAAGTGAAAAACGCGGTGTGGGAGTGTGGCAGTGACAAAGCACCCGGTCCCGATGGTTATTCTTTTGCTTTTGTAAAGAGGTACTGGGACCTTCTCAAGTTCAGCATCCTTGAGTTTGTGTCTACGTTCCTCACTTCCAAAAAGATGCCAGTGGGTTCAAACTCTTCCTTCATTACCCTCATTCCAAAGGTTAGTAACCCGATTCACATCAGTGACTTTCGGCCTATTTCTCTCATTGGTATACATTACAAGATCATCGCGAAAATCCTTGCAATCCGGCTATCTAAAGTGGTTGATAAAATTGTTAGTCACGAGCAATCTGCCTTCATAAAGGGTCGTCAAATCCTTGATGGCCCGCTCGTCCTTAGCGAGGCAATAGATTGGTACAAAAAAAGGAAGAAGAAGATGTTGCTTTTTAAAGTCGACTTCGAAAAGGCCTTTGACACTGTGAGCTATAAATACCTTGATTTTATGTTACATAACCTTGGTTTTGGTCTAACGTGGAGGTCGTGGATCAAAGCCTGTCTCGAATCATCTAGGACCTCGATTCTTATTAATGGCAGCCCCACTTCGGAATTTAATGTTAGGCGCGGCTTGAGGCAAGGGGATCCTTTATCTCCCTTCTTGTTTATCATCATTATGGAGGGTCTTCATGTGGCTATTTCTGAATCAGTTCGATCTGGTTTGGTGTGAGGTATAAATATTGGCTCTTCTAATATTACACTTAGCCATTTGTTCTTTGCCGACGATGTTATGATCACTACGGAGTGGAGTACGCATGATATGGACAATATTATTCGAGTTCTACAGGTTTTCTATCTTGCTTCTGGTCTCAAGATTAATATTCATAAGTCCAACATATATGGTATTGGTGTGTCTTTTGACGACGTCCATCTCATGGCTTCTAATACCAGCTGTGCCGCGGGCTCTTTCCCGCTTACTTATCTTGGTTTGCCCATTGGGGGCAACATGTCCCTCATCGCGAGTTGGAAGCCTTTGGTTGATAAATTCAAAGCCAAGCTATCTGTTTGGAAGGCTAATCTGCTTTCTTATGGTGGCCGCCTCACCCTCATTAAGTCCGTTCTTGGAAGCCTCGGTATATACTATCTTTCCATTTTCAAAGTGCCCGAAATGATTTTGAATTCCTTGGAGAAAATGCGTGCAACATTCTTTTGGGGCGGCAACCAAGATTCCAGAAAATTAGCTTGGTTGAAATGGCCTAATATTGTTGCTTCGTTTGAAAAAGGTGGTTTGAACATTGGAAGCCTAAAATCTTTCAATCTAGCCTTGCTCCAAAAATGGCGTTGGAGGATGTTCTCAAATCCGAATGCCCTGTGGGTTCGAGTTATCAAAGCTTTGCATGGGCTTGAAGGCGGTTTTGATCACAATGGGTGCAAGCATAACGGTTTATGGGCTAAGATTGTTGGTTCTTCTAACTACCTACATTCGAGCAATATTCTCCCTATGGACTCCATCCGTTTTCAAGTGGGTTGTGGCTCTCACATTCGCTTCTGGAAAGACATTTGGCTCGGTTCTTCGCCTCTTTGTACCAGGTACAGCCGATTGTTTCGCTTGGAACAAGACAAGGAATGTTTGGTTATGGATCGAATTATTAATGAGCAATGGGCCTGGAATTGGTCCTCTAATCTTGGTATTCGCAATTCTTCCCGTCTCAATGAGTTGCTGCTTGAGATCAGCCACTTAGATGTTCATGATGACTATGATAAGTGCATTTGGTCTATGGATGATGATGGCCTTTTCACAGTTGGTGCTTTACGACGTCTTATTGACGATCACGTATTGCCATCCATGGATTCCGCGACAACATGGGATAAATCCCTCCCTCGTAAAGTGAATATTTTCATGTGGCGTTTGAAGCTTGACAAGCTCCCGCATCGTCTAAATCTTTCTCTTAGAGGTATAGAAAATCCACAAATCTCTTGTCCATCTTGTAGCGGAATGGTGGAATCTAATGAACACATCTTTTTTGAATGTATCATCGCCAAAGATATTTGGAGGATTGTCCGTACGTGGTGTGATAATTCTTTTCCTAATTTCTGTTCCAACACTCATTGGTTTGAATGGTGGAGTTCGTGGCCGGTTTCTAAGGAAAAGAAGCGTCGTTTGTATGTCATCATCGCGACTACTTTATGGATTACATGGCGGTATCGTAACAATGTCACTTTTAACTCTCAATCCTTGAGGAAAAGTGACATTTTTGATAGTATTCGTATGTTTTCTTTTTTTTTTTTGGCTTAAGCATAGAGGGCGTATGTTTTGTAATTGGTCTGACTGGCTAATCTATCCTTTGTCATGCTAGCTCCTTGCTAGTTTTTTTTTTAATAATATGCAGCCGTTCAAAAAAAAAATTAGACAAGCTGCGAAAGAACTTAACGTTGGATATGATTAACCGTATTCAAGAAACAATGTTGAGACTTAGGTTGGCCTCATCGAAAACTTAAGAGTATACAATCACTAATCAACAATGTCCATGTTAGACTTCAATACCACCTAAACGTTTATTATTATCCTTTACCCATGTTAAATTAAGTCAAATAAATGCTATGTTTCTCATAATATCCGTTGCATGATAGGAAGGCAAACCAAGTAAAAAGAGAGTTGAAGGCAAAATGCATGAAATCATGGAGATACTGGAAATGGACAAGAGGAATGTGGAAGAAAACCCCGATTTACCACTCTCGTTAAGCACAAAAAAATTAAGACAAGCGTGTTTCAACACTACAAGAAAAAGTGACTTTCGTGACCAGCAATTTTCGTCACAAACAGTACCAATTTGGTCACTAAACGTGATTAGTGACCAAATTTAGGTGGTCACTTGTGGTCACTATAGGTCCGTCACTAATTACACTTAGAGACCAAATGCAGTTTCGTCACTAAATAGTGACCAGAAAGTCGTCACTGATTAGATGGCTTAGATACAACTTCAAACCGATCAGTGACCAAATATCTGGTCACTAATCTGCCAGAGACGAAATGGTGGTCACTATTTTGGTTGATTAGTGAGCAAAAAGTGATCACTATCCACAAGTTGCCGACAACAAAAAAATGCTCGGTTTCGCCGCCTTTTACTTTTTAGCTGAACAGAAAACTAAAATCTTAGCTTCTTAGCATAACACAAATTAAACCAAACAAAAAAGAGTATAAAGTTTAAAACCATGATTTTCAACATATCCATAACATACCAACAACCGCATCCATTTGTCTACAATGTTATTAAAGAAATACAACATTGAATAAAGTCTAAAAACATGATTTTCAAGACAACCTTCTTATAACACACAATCTTTGAATTTGTTGTTACTGCCCGTAATGTACGATAGAAAAAAATGACGCCCGTACAAATTCTTTCCTGCAAATCTTCAATTCAGACTTCTCTCTAAATAAAGAGACATTTAATAAAAATGAATAAGCAGCTTCAAACCAATGAGTTTTTCACTTTCTAAGAAAAGTTCATAAGCATCAGCAACTGTATACATAGTAAGTTATAGTAAACTTAATAAGAAATACTACAAGAAAACCATCAGCAACTTTACAAGAAAGATATTTTAAATGAAAGTCATTGGCACGCAGTTGTTCATCTTAATGGCCAGGGCAAGTATGACAAGACAGGAAACTGGAAAATTAAATTTCAATAACAGATAATAAAAGCCTGCACTTTCCATTTACTTGGTAGTTCATCTAAACACCACTAAATCCATTTTTTGATTCATCCTCAAATTCATCACAACTCGAGAACTTGATAAATCATTAAGTTAATTGAAATAAAAAAATTAGTTCTTGTTATCATATTTAACACACTAAATACACCCATAAAAATATAAGAACCGGGCCAAGTAAGTGATTTCATGTCAACCAAACTTGCCCCTCCAAAATAACCCATTTTGACCCGTTATTTCTTACTTGTGGATTAGAGGAAAAGAAGGTTGTAATGCGGTTAAGAGCGTCAAACATGACCGGAGATCCAGCTCCTTGCGCTGAACTTGATCCAACCTCCTCGTGATCAAACAATGCCACCATTCTTACACCACTCTCATCTTCAAGACTTTTTTCTGACACCGTAGCATCAATTAACGCCTGAAATATATAAGAATTACTAGGGAATTTCAAACTTAGTATAATTATCATGGAAACACGCAATGGACGAAATAGTAATGTTTACCTTCAAAGAGCAGAAAGACATACAAAGATTGTCTAGCCTTCCAGAGAATATAAACTCCTTCATAGCACCAGCAATAATACTAGGTTGAGTGTCACATGCTTGTAACTCAAAACCACATATGTCATCTGGTTTACATCCTGCTTGAGTTGCAAGCATCTACCAAAAGGGAAACCAACAATCAATATATCCACAAAAATTAACTAGTAATTTTTCTAAGGTGCGTTTGGATGTCTGTTTTGGAATCAAATTTGTGGTAATGAATAATCAGAATCAGATAATTAGAGGGGTAGATACAATCTTTTTGTTTTTCCAATAATGAATAATGAATAATCAAAATCAGACCGTATAAAACTGAAATATTCAGATGATCAAGATTAAAAATTCAGAATCAGACTATTGTGACTTAAGTCACAATTGTTAGATATCAGTATCATATTACACATCCTACCAACCCTTAAACAGATATTAGCTAATATATTGCAGTTTGGGCAGCCTAGCAATTCATAGATGTTATACTACTCCGTATTCCACAAATAAAGTGCACTACCTGCAAAAGAAGAGAATGATGCTTTTGGACTGTAACAGCGTTTGGACTTTATTGAGCTCAGCCAGTCAAAAGTTCCTTATGAGTTTTAATCCTTCGCAAATCAGAATCTACAGAGGCATTACTAATGGTCCAATAGAACACTAGGAGTAGCAATGAAGAAATCATATGTCCGGCGTTATTGAGCTCAGCCTCACAAAGGCTTTAAAGAAATGTTGTTGAAAAAAATTTACCTTAACACATGTAGCCAAGACGGGTGCAAGATGAGTTTGTGCATTCACCTTAAATCCATCATTAGCGCCCCTATTGAATCAAATCCAACACAAATGATAAGCATGAATACCTATTTTTAATTCTGCATCCCGTCAGGGAGATGCCACGATATCAAATTTAACTCTTTCCAGGTCATATATCTTTAGTACACACAGGTAAATTTTCAAAAACAATATAGCTTAGAAAGTAATGGGTTGAAAGTCGCCACTCGCCAGTAACCTCCTAAATCACTTAATTCAAAAGTTGATTATCATTAAGATAACTTTTTTTTGTCAGTTGTGCTCAGCACACTAATTATTTACTTAAGAAATCAAAACTTGTAAGACGAGAGTACCCGTTTTGATGAGCACCCAACATGCCCGACCTGCCCCTTTTACCACCTCTAAGGCTCTAACAATTTCTGTGAAGAGAGACTACCTGTCAAGGTGAATTTCCAGTGTTGGGATTCGCATAATAGGATCCTCAAGTCTAACAAGGCGGTGAGAGTAAGACGCTGAGTCGCCTTTTCCTTCTTTAATAATCATTCTTCCAGCAATGGTCAAATCACGGTCAAACCATGTATGCCACAAACCACCACCATATGTCTGAACACCAACCTCCAGATAACCAGCTTTTGATACCTAATTAAGATATATATCACATTATACCTCAATTTATACCAGTGAAACCAATCAAAAATAGATAAATAATGAAAGATGGATTACCTTTGAAACAGGCTTCAATTTGAGACATGGACTATCAGTATGAGCGCCAACTATGTGGAATCCATTTCCAGCAACATATCTAAAAAATAAGATAAAAATTGATAAACTCCAAAAGTTTATGATGATAGGTTGAAATAAAACATGGCCAAATAAAAAGCGTATCAATGTGCGTCTTTTACTTATAAAGATCTAGTAAACGAATAATCACTTTGACGGTGTTGACTGATAATTAAGTATAATATTCTCAGTTATATGCAAATGTATATGTAAATTAATAGTCTAGACTAATAAAGTGATTAAAATGGAGGTAGCAGAGGAAAAAGAAGCGGTGTATGGTGTACTTGATGCGTGGGTAGCAGAGGAAAAAGAATTCCCTATTGGACGGCTCAAAACTGCTCTAATCACCCTTGAGAGAAAGGAAAAATGGCACAAAGTTGTGCAGGTTATTAAATGGATGTTAAGTAAAGGGCAGGGTATAACAGTTGGAACATACGGACAGCTAATACGAGCATTAGATATGGATAACAGAGTAGAAGAAGCAAAGAAATTATGGGTTCGGAAACTTAGTAGAGATGTCGACACGGTGCCTTGGAAAGTATGTGAAATTATAATATTTGTTTATCATCGAAATGAAATGTGGGAATAAAGTGATAACATTATTAAAACTAAACATGAAGGTTATAATCAAACTAAGCATAAGTTAAATCATAAACGCTAAAAGCGGTTATTGTTATACGTATGTAGAGTATTATACTTTTAGCTGGTTACTTAATTATTAGTAGCTTAATTATTAATCTACATACTCTACATACGTCTTTTGCAAATGTATATGTAAACGAATAGTCTAGACTAATAAAGTTATATGCTTTGATATATGCTTAATCTATGAAGTCTAGAATGATTACTGTTATTGATCAAATCAAAGCATATCAAACAAGCTTCAATTATAGCTATTAAACTCCAATATCACAGAGTCACATTCTCAAACCCTATACATTGTATTATAATATCAACACGCCTGATGTAATCACCAAACTTAAGCCAACTAGCTTTAAACACTGTATTATAATATCAACATCTACCATTATTCAACTAACTTTAAACAACCAGGCTCTCCTCTCTTCATGGGCCATGTGGGCAAGAAACATTTTACACATATCACCATCACTCAAATCTAATCTAAATAACTCTAGCACAACCAATTACCCCCCCCCCCCCCCCCCACAGCAAAATATAACCCCAAGGAGGTATATCCTAGTGTTGGGGCCTTGGGATTCTCTAGTTGTGAGTGAAGACCTAACTTTACTCCCCACGAGCTGTAACTTTTAGGCCAGTCTTCACACAGTTGGTTCCACAGAGGAGGACATTGCAAAAATAGTCATGTTTCCCTAAGAGGAGAATGAGTCATTTTAGACATTTTAAGTATGGGGCGCCTAGGCGGTCATCTTATCAATTATCAAATAAACTACTCACACTTCAAAATGAAATTAAAAAAAAAAATGTAGCACGAATATAACTTCAACATCTAAAATGCTCCTAAACAGTACCCTAAAACCATTATACCTATCCTTTGCACATTAAGTGACAACTCGAATTCTTTTTAATGACATTGAACATGAAGCTATCAACCAACTATATTGCGACTTAGGTAAAAGCTGGAAACGTACTTTCGAGGCAAAAGCTAGAAACGTACTACTGTTCAAAACAATGCTCTAAATATGCACATTAATTATGTTAGACATTTCATCAAACACTTTTGGTGCAGCAAATTTAACGTTGAGAATTGTTTCAAAACCTAAGGCTATTCATACATTTCATCAAACACCTTTGGTGCAGCAATTACAACTATGCTACTTACACTCATAAATCAACTGTCTCCTCCTAACTGCGCTACTTACATTCACAGATCAGACTGAATCACGACGCGCAAAACTTATACTCCTATTAGCTCCCAAATCCCAAAACTGAATCAAATCAAAACCTAATAAGTGAGCGAATCAACCTGATAAGTGATGAAAAGTGCTTTTGTGATGAAACGCATAACTAATTCATAACACATAAGTAATTTAAAACACATAACTAATTCAAATCACAGATAACACATAACTAATTCATGAGAATTTGTTATTCACAAATTAATAGGTGAAAAGTGTTTTTGTGATGAAACCTGATAAGTGAGCGAATCAATCGAGCGAATCCATTAGGAGCGATTGCATTTTGCTTGTGAGAATAATGGAACAGTATCGAGATCCTTTTAATTTTAAGTATTGGGTCGACCCGGGAAGATTGTTTGGAAATGGTATTTGGATTTAAGTATTTGGATCTAAAAAAGTTATTAGGCGTATTTGTATAATTTTTATACTAAAAAAGTATTTGAAAATGGTATTTGGATGTAAGTAAAAGCAGAATGTTACACCGGTTCTTTTACTGTATTTTTACATCTATTTATATTTATCTTGCCATAATAAAATGTTCAAAATGTATCTAAATTCATTTTTAGACAACTGATTTTAGTCGGTTATTATTATTATTATGTTAAATCAGTGGCTAATAATCTCATCTATATTATGAATCAAATATATTCGACATGTAGTTCGGTCAATAATTAGTGACCATCTGGCTCGTCACTAATGATTTACGAATGACCAAAAATCAGTGACGAAGGATTATGTGGTCACTAAATGGCCTAAATAGTGACCAAAATAAAAGTGGTCACTAAATTCTCGTCACTAAACACAGTTTTTCTTGTAGTGCAAAGCGACCCACAACAAGAAAAAAACAATGAGGTTGATACTATCAATAACTGATTCAACAACATCAAATGTTACTACACATTTGCCAACATCGTCTTCTAAAAATGATGCAGATTGTTAGGTGATGAAAGATGATTACGACAGTCATTATGAAGGCCAAGAGTAGTTAAATATGCTGATTGAACTTTTGCAACTTTAGGAATATGTTACTTATCTACAATAACAAGTTATGGAAATTGCATTTTTGTATCATTGCTGATATAGGAAATGCATATTACCACTGTTACAATGTGCTATAACTTACACTTGGTTTGATCTACAAAAGACATAACAAAGCCCTACTTCGTATGGAATATGGGCCATCTAAAACCAATACTCTATTATGAAACATTAAACCCAAATCAACTAAAATAAATCCAATACATTACATATAACTAATTAAAAAAAAAAAAAAAAAAAAAAAAAAAAAAAAAAAAAGGCTATATGCTTCTCAAAAAGCAACAGACAACATCTGATGCAATCTTGATAACACATTGATATAAATTCAACCATCTGCACCAACATTACGTATAAAACACGTAGAAATTCAATCAAAAACAAAGCCGGTGCATCGCACGGGTTCGTAAAACCTCGTTTAAATAACTCTAAATTACTCATTTCACCCTACAATAAAACCTCTATAAATTAATAGTTTTTGAACTGGGATATTTTATTAATTTAGCAAGATATTATTATATCGATAAATTAATAATTTATTAATTTAAAAAGGTCTTACGTATACCCTTTAAATTTTCAAGTTCAATATACTAATTACAATGTATACTAGTTAGAGATGAAAAATAAATTAGAAAAACAAGTTTCAATTAACATTTTATAAATTCACATTAACAAATTAATTGAATTTGTTAAGTTCATTGTTTTTAAACAAATAAAAGGTTAGTTTCCTTGGGACAAGTTCCAATTACGTATGACCTTAGGATTAATTGAATTTGTACAAGATCCATTAGATATAGCATCTATATGTATACGGGGATTTTTTTAGTAATTATTTATTTATAGCTCTTTGGGACCGATATATATACATTGGGGTTTCAAAAACTTATTATTTTATAAATTGAGGTCCAAATTTTACTGGTCCCAAGTTGGGACTGGATAAATTATTAATTTTATCGAGGTTATTAATTTATTGATTATTAATTTATAAAGGTTTTACTGTAATTGAATAAGTATACTCATTAAATTATCTGTAAGTACTAGACATATATCTGGGCAAAGCAACGGTGTATAATAGCAAATAATTATACTTGCGAAATCGTGATTCTGTTCGACATTTAATGCAAAATGTGTGTTTTTTGAAATACAAAGTGTTTTATTTATTTATTTATTTTTAAATTAATATATTGTGTAATTTGTCTAAATTTAGAATTGATAAATAGGTAATTTAAATAAACTAAATTAATTTAAGTTTTCCAAATTTAAAATCTTACTAATAATAAACATTCATGGTTTATAAGTAGAGTAGTATAGACTTATCCAAACAGCCATCAACAAGTATAAAAACAGCCAAACAATGAAACAAACACCCCATATCCTTAAACCCCTTCCCCATCCCAATCCCAATCCCATCAAGTTAAAAACACCACCAGTTGAGTCACTTAAAAAACAGTTAAGAAGATATGGCGGCAAGGGTACATCACTCGATTCAGTTTCAAAGAAACACACTCGCCACTTTCTTCTTTTCAAATCCCATCCACAAAACACCCTCAAAATGGCTTTCATCTTCAAAACCATCTTCCAAAAGATCCTCTTTATATTGCACTTGCAGCAGTTCAAAAAATGAAGAACCATATGTCATAACAACGCCTTTATATTACGTAAATGCCCCTCCTCATATGGGCAGTGCTTATTCCACTATTGCTGCTGATTCCATTGCTCGTTTTCAGGTTTGTAAATCTTATTAGGGCTTCACAGTTCGACTTACTATAAGTCAAAATGTGGATAGTTAGTGAATGTTTACAATATAGCTAGATACGATTAATAAAACTGATGCCTTTTTGTTTTGTTGTTTAATAAAACTGATGCCTTCTCTAAAAACACAATAAAACGTTCCCTTTTTCGAGGTACTCCTTTCACGGTTATTTTTAGAGATATTTTTTATATCTGGTAACTTGTTTGTAAACAAATGCTTTTTCTAGAGTGCGTACCTAGTCTTCAATTTTCATCGTTCACTCCCAATCTGAAATGAGATCCATCTCTGGTCTAGGACAGTATTTTGTAAGAAGATTGCAAAAGAAAATGTGAGATTTTTGATTTTTAAAATTGCAGTCTTAGATTAGAAGAAGTGCCTCATATGCATCAACCAAATACAACTACTTATATTGAATCTTATCTATAAGTGAACACTGTGTACGTGGAAAAGCGACATTTTGTATTCTAAGCTTTGTTTTTAATATCAGAGGCTTATGGGAAAGAAGGTTATATTTATAACTGGCACAGACGAGCATGGGGAGAAAATAGCTACTGCTGCTGCTGCATGTGGCTCCAGCCCAAACGACCACTGTGATGCGATTTCACAATCTTATAGGTCACTGTGGAAAGATGTAAGTCACATTACTAAGAAGTATTATTTTTGCCAATTATTGCAGTCTTTGATATCCATTCATAATCATGTGCTTTGCTTTCTTACATCTGAATTCCAGTTAGATATATCTTATGACAAATTCATCCGAACCACTGATCCTAAGCATGAAGCTATTGTTGAAGAATTCTATTCAAAGGTTCTTGCCAATGGTGATATTTATCGTGCTGATTACGAAGGACTCTATTGTGTCAGTTGTGAGGAGTACAAGGTAAACATTTTATGAGCTTGTAGAGACTCTTAGAGGTGGCGATGTCAGACTTAGCATTAGAATGGGTTGATTTTGGTGATATATAACTCAAACGGGTCAAATAAAAGATTTTAGATTGTAAAAGCGACTAGTCAAACAGAACGAAAGTAGCCCATACTGATCTTTAAATGCGAAAAACCTCTTATATCGCTTAATACAAACCTTTAGATAATTATTGTACCAATCTAGTTCTTGTAATATATGTAAGCCATAACCGTTAACTATATGTCTCATTGAAGAAAGTATTATACAAAAAGTGTTGATTGTCAATGAAACCTGACTAGCCTTGTTTAAACCCATACTGAAAAATTTCCCTCTCTGACTCCCTAACCCAGTCCCTGCAACCTGCCAAATTGCAATATTTATACTTGATATTTGGTAAACTGAAATATTTTAAAGGAATGTATGTGATTTTCGGACGTCTTTGGGTTTGTAACATCTACAGGATGAGAAAGAATTGCTTGAAAACAACTGTTGTCCAATGCACTTAAAGCCATGTGTCTCAAGGAAAGAAGACAATTACTTCTTTGCCCTTTCAAAGTACCAAAAAAGGTTGGAAGAGATTCTCGAGCAGAATCCAGATTTTGTACAACCAGTATATCGATTAAATGAGGTGAGACGGTTATTTGTTTAGTCTAGTAACTGTCACAAGCTATAAATATGACTTAGATTGTTAACATTGAACGTTAAATCATGTCACTGTTGCGTCAAATTGTTTAGGTTCAAAATTGGATGAAATCCGGGCTAAGAGATTTTTCTATTTCCCGAGCATCAGTGGATTGGGGTATTAGAGTTCCCACCGACCCCAAGCAAACCATATATGTCTGGTTTGATGCATTACTAGGGTAAGTTTACTAAATAGGTATTATATATCTGATAAATAATTGAACAATTCTTTTGGTATTAATGGGACGAAGATTCTTTTTTCATTGTCAAGCATGATTATCAAACTTTTTATGTCTTATTCTGGGTCTTTCTGTGCAGTTATATATCAGCGTTGTCGCAGGACCAGGAGCAACCGAGTTTACAAACTGCAATTTCATCAGGTTGGCCTGCTTCACTGCACTTGATTGGAAAGGTATTATGGGGCTTAAATAGTTGTGGAACAATTCAGTTAGCTCAAAATTCTAGTTTACCTAAGAATTATATGTTCTCTTTTTGTTCTAACCATTTGAAACTTGTGGTGGGCCCTCATTCATACATTGTCTGATTACTATGTACTTAAATTAATAATGGAATCATGATATTGTCTGGGAATTGAACCATTTAGCATATGCGTGATATCAAAATCTACTATATAATGCTTTCACTTCATTCTTTTCTGCAGGATATATTGCGTTTTCATGCAGTTTATTGGCCAGCTATGTTGATGTCAGCTGGACTAAGGGTTCCCAAAACTGTCTTTGGCCATGGATTCCTCACTAAGGTATCTATTTAAACTATTTCAAAGCTATAAATACCATTTGTTGCATAGGCTCTAAGAATACTTGTGTTATTAACTTGTAATAGTTCACAAGCATACTTCAAGATTGAAATTTGTTTAAATTATATGGGTGGCAAAACATGAAACGAACATTTAAGCTCATATGCATATTTTCATTTCATGCAGCAATCGTTTTTATTTTTAAAAAATTATAGGATGGTATGAAGATGGGAAAGTCACTTGGGAATACTCTTGAACCAAATGAACTTGTCCAAAGATTTGGACCTGATGCTGTCAGGTACTTTTTCCTAAGAGAGGTTGAATTTGGAAATGATGGGGATTACTCTGAGGAGCGCTTCATAAATATTGTAAATGCACATCTCGCCAATACTATAGGTACTTCATCTTTTTCTCTTGCTTCTCAAGGGGTGTTTGGTTGTGTGTTTTGAAAGTGATTAGGTGAATTGAATAAACAGAATCATAATATTAATATTAATGGAACCGGCTGTAGGAAATACTTAGATAGTGGCTGGATGTGCTTTTGCTGTTTGAAGTTCTAATAACTAGTTCTTTTAGTGTTTGGAAAGTTTTAATAATTTAAGGAATTAGTACATAAAATGACCAAAAGGGCATTTTTTTTATGAAGTAGACCAAATATTTTTAATACAAGAGTAAATGTCTCTCCAATTAGGATGTAAAGGGTTAATTAGGTAATTCTGATATGCTTATTTGTTCATTTTTGTTGCAATTATTATGAAACTTGTTATTCAAAAAATGATTATTTGACCCTTGTATAATCAGATGATCATAAGCCAGGATCATTTGTTAAGACAGTTACAACGGATTCTCACAATAATAAGATAATCGGTTTCAAAACACAAATTTCGGCACCCCTTATGCTTTTTGTAAATTTGATTACTATTCATGTGATTCAGGAAATCTTCTTAATCGTACACTTGGACTTCTGAAAAAGAACTGCCAATCAAGTTTGGTTGCTGATTCGAGTGTTGCAGCTGAAGGAAGTGACTTTAAGGACACTGTCGAGAAACTGGTAAGATTCATAACTCAAGTTTCCCAATTACTTGTTTTAAAGTAAAGAATCACACACTTTACATGAATGCGTTATGATTTTGTTTATTCCATTTATCATGGATATGTTGGCAAAACAATAAAAAAGGCACACTTTACACGAGTCAAGCATGGTTATGTTTGTGTTCCGCTGATCGTGGTCATGTAGGTGTAACCAATAAAGAATCATGAGCTTTACATGAATCTTCATGAAATGAAAACTGATAGTTAGAACATATTTGACTAATTGTAAAATGTTTAGAAGATACTACGAAGCAAACTTTTGGACCTTAACCAGAACCATTGACTTATCAACACCCACATTAACAAACTTCCATAAAACTTGAAGCTGTAAGCTTCCTGAAAACGGAACATCTTATATATGTTGTTTTTGTAAGACAAAAATCATGTAAACCAAGTGCATAGGCTGGTTACCAATTAAATTTCTAAAAAATTAGTCTGAATGACAAAATTAGGAAATTATCGCTGACACAAATCAATGTGTTATAATACTTCATGATAATTATCATGCGCAAGAAAGGAATTCCTTGCACTTTTAAGATAAAGGAAGTAACACACTCTAACTTAGTTCATTGTAGATTTGGGGTTGGTTTCTTAGTTAAATACCCCAATTTCTTGAGACCGGACTCTTTTATTCATCTAGGTCGAAAAGTCAAAGCTTCAGTACGAAAGTCTATTGCTGTCGTCTGCTTGTGAGAGTGTGCTTGAAATAGGTACTGCTGGGAATCTGTACATTGATGGACGTGCACCATGGTCTCTTTTTAAACAAGGAGGTGCATCTTTTGATTCTGCTGCAAAGGTATTGTGAATCTGTATTAATATTCATAATTTATATTTAATCTGCATGTGGTTGTTAGAATATATTCTTATATTGCATTGACTTATGCGGTAAACTAAAATATTATGCTTTGTGTACATCTTAATTCTTACATCATGACAAGCTAAGATCCGTGAAAAGGGGAATTTAATTCATTTTTGTACTATAATATGTTTGGGACAGGACCTTGTACTTATATTAGAAGCAATGAGGATTATCGCGGTTGCATTGTCGCCTGTTACACCAAAATTATGTCTCAGTATTTATCGTCAACTTGGCTACACCGAAGAACAATTCAATGCTGCTACTTGGGTATTTTCTGTTTCTCGTCATTTATTTGTCCTTATAAGAGAACCAAAAATCCTGAAAAGTCAAGACACTTTTGGAGAACATGTGGTCCGGACTTGGTCCGTTTGTCTATGTTGGGATAAGGGTGATAAGGATTTGGTTGGATTACGGGTCAATTTGGGCTTGACTTAAATAGCTAATTATTAGAGTGGGTCGGGTTAGGTTCCAATTTCAAATTTTCTACATCAATAATTGACGCTTTAAATACGGTTACAAAAACTATATTATTACGATAGACCTTTTTTATATTGAAAACAAAAGAATAGAAGTTTGTATGCCTCCAGAATACTTTTTAGAAAACTTTTAACCCATTTGTTAGCCATTCGTTTATTTTACGCAAACCGAAATCGACCCATCTATTAGAAAAGGGTAGAAATTTGTTTATAAAGTTTGTGTACAGGTCAGACTGGTTATGTCGAATTGACTCGGGTTAGGTTTTGTTTCTGAAATTTGTTTATAAATCTCTAATGCTCTACAATTACGGTCACAAAGTTTTACAATTTTTAAGTCTAATATTTTGCTAAAAAAAAATGATTTAGAAGGTTGTATTCTTCAAAAGTACGTTTTGGGCACGCCCCATATTCTTATTAGTATTTTCTTATTTCATACCTATTAGAAATATAACATAAGCCAAATCGAACTGTTTATAAGGGTCAAAACTGCCAACTCTAGTTAGCAAAACGTAAGCACTTGCGGAAGTCTAAAGCTGTTTGATTCGTGTTTTTGTCATTTATTATGCGAGTAATGTGCTCCACAATCTTTTGAATCACAGAGTGATACAAAATGGGGAGGGTTAAAGGCGGGTCAAGTCATGGCCCCACCCAACCCCATCTTTGCAAGAATTGAAGTCGTTGCAGAAGAGGAAGGTGGACCTAAAGTCGAGAAGAAAGTATCCAAGAAGAAACAGAAGTCACCACAAGCCCAAAGTACCATGTGAGCCTATACAACTTCCAACTTCCAACTTCTTTCGTAACATATGTCTTGGTCTAATCAAAGTTTTCGCAAATTTATATATCGATTCATCAACTGTTCCTGTCATTCATTATTGTGCTGTACGTCATACAATAAAAGTTGTACTATTAGATTAAACCTCAGAAAAAGAAAACGCCTACCTAAGTTAAAGATCTAACACTTTCTACATGCTCGCTAACACTAGTTACATTCATGAGAACATTGCTGTAACTAAACTCGAAATCTGTTAACCCGCAAATTTCAACCTTCCTGGCTTCATTCTTCTTGATGTCATAGAAGAACACGTGAAACGGATTCACTAAACTTTTCTCAGCAAATATCATCTCGCCTGAAAAGGTGGTACCAGAAAATTTGAATCTCTGGCGATCGTTTATTTCACTGTACTTTGCTGGAATCTCGACACGCTTCTTAACCCATTTGCCATCTTTCACATCGGTCAGAACCAACATCTGTATGACATTTTTGTCACCACTTGTAAGACCCTGATGGTCAACTATGGTTAACTGCCCATCAAGTTCCATCAAAACAGTCTCTTCTGAGTTTGAAATATCATTGTCACATAATGAAATGAAATGAAACACTTCACGATTAACATCAAATGACACCATCACTGGCTTTTCTGTAGCGATCATACTCGGGTAAGCCCTGAAGTAAATATATCCGTTTATGCAGACACTCTCTTCAAATGGAAAATATGGTTGGCCACCTGTGATCTTACGCCACTCACTGCAACCTGATCCGACTGTGAACACTCTATGTTCCATGACCATGTCATTGTCATCACATGTAACCCAAGTGTCTAGCACTTTATGCACGTTTAAAACCGGGTCAAACCCAAATGCGTTTGCCCGATGACGAGTGGACAAGAACAATGGATTTCTCGTCTCGGCTTGTGTCCATGGGAGCTTAATAAATTTACGCGTGGAAGGGTTGCAAACAGACATAGCTCCTAGATTAAAGCAGATAAGCCCATGAAGTGACGAAAC
The DNA here is from genome assembly GCA_030686995.1 of Artemisia argyi. Classification (NCBI taxonomy): domain Eukaryota; kingdom Viridiplantae; phylum Streptophyta; class Magnoliopsida; order Asterales; family Asteraceae; genus Artemisia; species Artemisia argyi. The sequence goes on along the minus strand of CM060695.1, from coordinate 129,739,415 downwards.
AAACGGGTGGGCAAACCCCGGTATAGTGAGGACATGGGTCGGTTTTGGTATGGGTTGGGTCTGGTTCGCGGGAATTGTAACAGTAAATATAGTTCTTTCGGAGTTAAACCGGTTGATGAAGGTAAGGACTAAAGTAACCGAGTCCCCGGGCTCACCAGAAGCCCGGGAGTAGTGGGACTTGGAAAAAGATGGGTGGGTGATAGTGGAGTTCCATTGTGTCGAGACAGAGCGGAACCGGGTAAGTGTTTTAACAGGGAGTCGGGTTAGGATATCAGATACGATATCGTGTGGAATGGATACGGGTCCAGTCATGCTATAATCTTCATACATCTTGTTTGTGTGTGTGTGTTGATATTAAGTGTATGGGTGGAGTGTGGATATATATAGCAAGAATGGGCCAATCGTAAAGTTGACTTGGCAAAACCAATCCTCAAAAGATAACTTAAGATAAAACAGATGTGGTCCTTGAATATTTATTACATTAGAAACTTGTGAATCTACAAGCAGGGGCGGACCCAAAGTATAAACTTTGGGGGGCGGTGCCCTCCACGACTCGCCAAAAAAGTTCAGATTTTAGTGTAAAAAAAAAAAATTTGGACCTTTTTATTAAAGTGCATCCCTCCAAAAAATCAAATTGCCCCCTACCTTTAAGCCAAAAATGTAAAAACCTTAGTTTTTAGTGTAAATATATATATATATATATATATATATATATATATATATATATATATATATATATATATATATATATATATATATATATGACCTTTTTATTAAAGTGCATCACGAATTTTATCAAAAAAAAAAATTGCCCCCCGTCTTGGAAGATCCTGGGTCCGCCACTGTCTACAAGTGAACTTCACCATTTGTCAAAGGTTGTCAAAACATCTTAGGGGTGGCAATGGAGCTCGGTATCACTCGGCATGGATCCATGCTGCTCGGCAACACCGCCACCACCCTTACGAAGATAATTTACTGTGTGTAAACGTTACAAACTTTTCAATCATTCAGAATTGTGAAAAATTAGGAAGTTCGCATGATTTCGGTACCTAGCTTAAACACTTTGGCCATAAGCCGTACACAAATGTTTGGCCGAGTGTCTTAAGTTGACTGTGTCGAATCTAAACTGGGCAGGTAGGAAACAGGTCAACGCCAAACGATAAACCGATTCATTTGCTATCATCAAAATCAAGAACCAATTCCAGTATACCAGTTTAGGTTTCGATTTTAGTTCTAGCAGTGTTTTGCAGATAACTATTCTAGATTTATTTAAAATTAAGTACTGTATTTGATTTATTAGTCACCTATAAATGTTATGATTTAGAATATATGATTTAACAATTTGCAAAATATGGATTATAAAATGTTTATCAAAGTGTAAAAAAAATATATGCTCTATATGCTACGTTTGTTAAACGTTCTAGAAGCTTTCAATATATAAATGGAAAAGTAACGACCTAAATAATACGGAGTACAATAAAATGCATTATTGTTTTGTAGTAGTATTATTGAATTTAATAAAAAAATGGTTCATTTAATACAAAGAAACGATACATCACGTGACAAGTGGGATACTTGACAGTGCCCATTTTCGTATTATCGTAAATGGTGGGATAAAATAGTCCAAAACCTTATGTCACTTATTTTTTTAATACAGACAAGAGACAAAAATAATGCACTCAATAATACGTCGAAAATGCTCTATCAATAGAACTCGATTATATAAATAGCAATTTGGATAGAACGTGTGCATCATGCTTGTACCATGTTCATAAAACCCGGTGCATGCACGTATGGTCCCAAGTCGATTTTACGTTTTCTCACAAGTTGGGCACACAATTTAGCCAAGTTGTTGCCGACCTTTCGTAAAGTTAAAACCTTTCTAATGATACAATACACCCAGTGACGGAAACAGGGGGTGTCATGGGATCCCGGGACACCCATGTATTTTTGTTGCGTAGTGTTAATTTTGTTAAAAAACTTCAATTTTTTTTAAATGCATCCGGTCCTTAAAACTTGTGTTTGTAGTATTATTTAGTTTATTCTAAATGCACATGATCGTTTTGTGTCCTGGTTTCGTCCCTGAATACACCACAAAGGTCGTATAATTAATTACAATAATTAAGCGATACGAAGCCCGACGGGTTTAACACATTTGGTTAAGCCAACCATGAGTCCTAATTAATGGTGGTCCATACTAGCTAGTTTTTCAATACGTATCATTTTGTACTTTGGTCTATATTATTATTATTATTATTATTATTATTATTATTATTATTATTATTAATTATCCGGTTTCTGACTCGATATTGTGAGCCGACTAATCTCGGATTGACTATCTTTTTAGATAACCCTGAGTCAGGGCAAGTTAACCTTCATGACTATAAGGGAATAATTTCTCCTCTTCAAAATATTCTTACTGTTGAATCAACCAATATATTTTACAGTAACAAGGTTCGAACTCGCGACCTCAAGATATGAAGACGAGCGTCCTACCACTAGGTCTCGTACTATCTTGTTTGGTCTATATTATTTGGATTCTATATTTTGTAAATTCATTTAATATCATGTACGTTTCTCGAACGTCTTTTTAACATTTTGATGAAAAAGATCTTTATATTTATATAAGGGAATGATTCCTCCATTACAATGTAGGCGGTGTCAACATTTTTTTTTTTTTTTTTTTTTTTTTTTTTTTTTTTTTTTGGAAAAAAGGAAAGAAATAGGAGGAAAACATGTATGAAGAATTTACTGCAGAAACTGAACTATAAATTTTTTTAAATTTTTACAAAGAACATATAGAAATTGTCATTGCAATGATCATTTCCCTATTTATGTATTCTTGTTTTGTACCAAAAATAAATAAATAAAATAAAAAACCATCTAAAGTTCATTTTCTGCCATGATTCAAAAAGGCGCGCAAAGGTCTCAGAAAAGCCCCGTAAAGGCGTGAGGCTTGGTCATGCCGCCACGTGATGCGAGGATTGCGGCCACACCAAAGGTTTTACTTCTTAAGAGATCTTGAGAATATTGCAATCTTTCAGGCAGTGTACCTGGTCGTTGTAATGTAATATAGGTATATCTAGGGGATTGATCATTCTCTAGGGGATTAGTGTCGTTAGGTTGAAGTGTATGACAATTTAAGCCTAAAGGTGATGGGTGATTCTTTTTGTATTTTTATATTTTATAAAAGCAGGTAAATGTCTCGATTTTTAGATGAGTGAGCGGAATTAGTTGCTAGTCAACTAACTCAAAAGCTACTTATAATAAACAAAAATTAAAATAATGATGAGGCGAAAAATGAACCGTTTTTATGGGGTCATTTAAGCCCGGATTTGAATTTATTTGATCAAATATTGCCCTAAATCGATCCTTTTGTCATTTTAGGTACTTTTGGAGTGAATTCTGGAAAAGGAAGCATTTTGAACGTTTTTGGAGCATAAAAGTGAAGAAAACGGCAAAGTCTTAATTTTCCTTGCTGGGACAGTACCTGACGGCGTCAAGAGTCCTTATGTGACGGTGTCAAGAGTAAAACAAGAGTTGGAAGTGGTGACGGTCCAGAGAAAACGTGACGGCGTCACGTATGGCCGTCATGGTTCAAGATATGGTGACGGCCTAGAGTAATATTACACATGACGGCGTCAAATCTGGATCTAGGTGATCCGATCTCATTATGGGCGGCGAGTTGACGACGTCAGAAATTCCTTCTTGACGCCGTCACCCTGTAAAATCTATATATAGTTTTGCAATTTTCATTCATTAAGAAGGACAAGTAGGGTATAACTTTGGAGAAACCCTAGCACGAATTTTACTGCTCTTTCAAGGGTTTTTACCCTTTGAAACCTTTCATGTTCAATTGAGATAAGTACTCTTTCAATTCAATCAATATGTCTATGTGTTGCTTGAATATATCTTACGCTTGTCTTGAATTTAACATGTTGGGCTAGATCTCTTGTGTGTTTGCTTAGATGTAGTGAAACCTAGATGTAGATTATGGGTTTATTGTTTGTTTATAGTTGTTACGGATGAATGATTTCGATGTTAGGCTTAAGAAAACTGGCCAACCTCCTTTATGGTAATGTGCTTGAACGTCTTAAGAAACATGAACCAATGCGTACTAGGTTATTATGGTTGTATTTAATGCATGAGCGAATTCTAATGATCTCATGTTAGGAGCTTCTTAGCCGGCTCGACATAGGAGTGAAGTAGGAGCTTATAGAGTTGGGGAAGTACGTACGCCACCCCACGAATGGTATTAAGGAATATAACCCGTCATCCATGCAATTGTAACAAACTATCAACCTGTAAAGATATCTAGGGAGTAATGAAACCTAAGTAAACACAATTCTCCCCATTATTATTCACACCACTAGTTTAATTAGCTTTATTTTCATTTCTGTTATTTTATTTTAATTACCTCTTAGTTATTGGTTAGTTGACTAGCAACTAATTCCGCCCACTCTTCCAAAAACTCGAGATTTTAATTGCTTTCATAAAATATAAAAATACAAAAAGAATTATCTCTCACCTATAGACCTAGTTTTTAGGCTTTCTAATCCTAGCGACACTATTCCTGAGTTGAAAGATTAATCCTCCGGTACTTGTCACTATACTATACTACAACGATCAGGTACACTGCCTGGTAGGGGTTGTAAGCTTCTCGAGATCCCTCGAGAGGTAAATCCTGGTGCGATTCACACATATCAAGTTTTTGGCGCCGCTGCCGGGGAATAGTTATTGTCTAAGTTAGGATTTCTTTTTATTAGGTCTACTTGCTATATTCCTTTCTAGTAAGATTTTTTTTTTTAATTTTTTTTAGGTTTTCTTTAGTCTATCTTATTTCTTCGTGTCTTTGTTCGTAACCTTTACCATCCGACATCATGAAAGGTGGTAACATCTTTGAACCCATCAACCCACCACAAAAAAAAAAACCACCCACAAAACCCACCACTAGCAAACCAACCTCTTAGGCCCCGAACCCTAGGAGAGTATTCCCGTCCTAGCCACCAAGGCTATCGAAACACTATTGAGCTCACCCAAGGAGCCAATGTGTCCCCCTTGCGATCCGACACCATCCGGTTGGTGCAAAGCGGATGTGCATTCCATGGACTTCGTTCCGAAGATCCTAATCAGCATCTCAAGGATTTCCTTAAAATAGTAGATTCTATAGACCTTGATGTTACAACTAGAGAGTCGACCCGATTACGCCTATTCCAATTCTCTCTACGTGATCAAGCTAGTCAATGGCTTGAACGTCTACCCGCGGGATCCATCACCTCATGGGATGATCTCACCACTCGTTTCCTTGCTCAATTTTTCCCACCGGGGAGAACTACCAAGCTTAGAAATGATATCTTGATGTTCCAACAACGTCAAGGTGAAACTCTATATGAAGCATGGACTCGTTTCAAGGACTTACTTCAAAAAGTCCCTCATCATGGCATAGATCTTTGGCTCCAAGTCCAAATCTTCTATGACCATATCGATCTCTTCACAAGGCGAACCATTGACCAATCGGCCGGTGGTAAGCTACGTGATCTAAGTGCGGAAACATCATGAAAACTCATAGAAGATCTTGCTCTCTATGACAACGAAAGTTGGAATGACCCCCGTGATTTGACCAAAACGGTTAAGGCAATATCTTTGCCTTCGAACAATCCTAGCACTTCCGACTGTAGGATCATGGAACTTGAGGACCAAGTCAAGTTTCTCATGAAATCTTACGAAGCTCCTAAGCCTTCAAGCCAAGTGAACAAAATCACTTCTTCATGCGAATTATGTAGTGGTCCCCATGACACTCGTGATTGCGTGGAACTCCCCGGAACAGCTTTTGCGGACTACGCATCCTTGCGTACCGACGAAGCAGGAGACAAGTGGTACACTTTCAAACCCGAGCCAAACTCTTACGGTGATTCCTACAACCCTTCTTGGAAAAATCACCCGAACCTTAGGTGGAAACAAAACCAAAACAATTCTTCCAATCCGCCTAATCGTTACTAACCAAACGGTCCACCCTCCAACCGTACTTTCAACAACAATTCTTCTAACAACTATGGTAGTACCAACAATCTTGAAGGATTGATGTCCAAGTTTATGGTATCTCAAGAAGCTCGCATATCTAAGTTTGAAGCCGATTTCAAACAAAAGTAAAGCGAGATGACCACCAAAATTGACACATTGTTGAGAGTTCTCAATGACCGAGAAATGGGAGCACTCCCGAGCGACACGGTCAAGAACCCGAAACTAAACGTTAATTCCATATCATCGGTTTCGTCACCCATTTCTTGTCCGCAATACTACTCGGTTAAATCAATGAGCACGTGTTTCAAGCAAAACCAAATTCTTCAAAAGGGCCAATCGAATGAAACACCCAATATCAAACCGGTCAATAATAAAGTTGAAACACTTCCTACACAAGACCTTGACGATGAATTCAAGGAGCTCCACCTTGAACGCTGATTGAGCCCGAACCACTTAACTTATATTGACCAAGGAATGGTCAACAAAGTCAGACAGCCTAGAGTCAATGCTCCGCGGAAGTATAAGGTTTCCCCGGGTCGTTATGTCCCGACGAGGTGTGAATTGTTAACAAACGGTTTGTGATCGGGTGAATTTGGATAGGAAAAGGGATTGTGTGTGATTTAACTAAGGAATCTACAAAGAAATAGCTTAAACAAGCTATATGAATAAGACGGGAAAGTAGGAAAAACCAGAAATGATTAAAACTTAAAACGCGTACGTTCACGTTTAAATGAAACGTAAACGTACGAAATAAAACGCGAGTTTTAACAAAATAAAATACTTACAAAAGTGAAAATCACATTTTTACAATCCTAATAATAAAAGAAACTTTTTAGAAAATTAAAATTACTTTTTATACTATTTAATTATTTTAATATTAACTAAAAACTATTTAATACTTATTATTAATACTTAAATAACTAAAATACACTACAATATTATTTAAATATTAAAAAGGTGAAAATAAAATTTCTAAACTTATAAAATAACTAAAAATAAGTTTTAAAATTAAAAATAAGTGTTTTTGTCTTTTTGTGGATTTTCTTTTAATTAATTACTATTTAATTACTAATTACCTAATTAAACGATTTCAAATTAAGAAAAATACTAAATGAACAGTGAAAATTCTAATAAAATTTCTAAAATTATTTTACAACATATAAAAGCTATAAAAAATATAAAAACTTGGTTTTGCTTAAGAAAAACTAATTATGCTATTTTAAACTAATTATTAATTAATAATTAATAAAACTAAAATTAATTCTAATTAATACTAAATGAGAAAATAAAAATCTGAGAAAATTAATATACATACTTTAATATAAGATATAATTAATAAAAATATAAAAATGACAAGTACTTAATAAAAATTTAAAAATGAAAATTAAAATTAAATTACATTAAATAGAAACTATCACTTAATTTTAAATTTGTTTTTCTTGATTTTTCTTTTACAAACCTATTAAATACTTAAAAAAAAAACACTTTTTGTAAAAACAAAATTTTTGTAAACTTAAAATAAGCTGAAATGAAAGCTAAAAGTCCAACAGTTGACTTTGTTTGACCAAATGGCAAAATAAGCTAAAATGACCACAAGTGGGACCCACTTTGGTTAAAAGCACAATTGGACCTCAGAATAAGCAATAAGCTAATCAATAAGCACTTTGAAACTTTCAAACACTCAGAAACTGGGACAGATTAGGAGGCCTAATTTAGGTGGGGCCCAGTGGATCTCAGGTCAAACAAGGGGTCAAAACATGGACCCTGGTAGGAGGGGAGTGGAAAGGAACCAATATGGGTGGCTGTGGACCACCATGGTGGCCAGAAGACCACCACAAAGGTGGAGGTGTGGGTGTGCAACTGCTGAGACAGAGCAGATGTGTGCCCTGCAAGTCACTTTGGTGCCTTGTGGGGCCCACAAGAAAAATCACAAAATTCTAAAAACTATGGAACTTCAAAGATGAACTGGTAGGCAGTAAATAGAAACAAGTTTCACATTCCAAATCAACATACAAAAATCAAAACAATTATTGCAATTTTGGTAAAAACCTGATGAGCACAATTTGACTTTTTGAGAAAACTATGAACTTTGACTTTTGCCAATTTCTAATGATCACTACTGACTATTTGTACTAAATTAAGATATATTAAGTTGATTTTAAGCTAAATTAACAATCAAAGAGATGAAATGGTGGGTTGTGAATCCAACAGTCCAAACAGTTGGACAGACTAGGGAGTAATTTGTTGATTTTGACTATTTTCTGAAATAGCATGAACTTTTATGAACCCTCAAACCTAATTAGACTTAGTAAAATCTATTTGGACTAAATACAACAATAAAATTCCACTGGAACACCTTGTAACAGTCATTGCCAAACACTCCTATAAACATGCCAATCTTTGATTTTCAAAAGGTTGTGACTGAATTAGACCATGAGACTGACTGATAAGGATAATACATGACATACTAAGCTATTTTGAACACACAATCACAAATAATAACCACAAACTATCTTCTATCTAGATCATGGCATATTAATAGTGAAGATTAGAGCATAAGCAATAGTGAATTCCAACTAATAAGCATGAGATGTTTAAACAATATAACAACTATTATACACAAAATAAGCTGGAAAACATAGAAATGAACAAGAATAAGCAATGAACAGTGATTATGCAGAAAAAAATGGACAAAGTAGCTTACAAATGGAAGTTAACTGAGATGGTTGTCAAAGGTATCAAACCATAAACCTATCACTCCCCCAAGGAGTTCTAAACCAGAATCCATCCACAAATAACTAGATTCCATTTTTTCTTGTTCTTCATAGCTGACTTTTGCATTTTCACCATTTTTGTGATATTTGAATTACAATTGATTCTTATGTCTAACTTACTTATAGAAACTTATACCCAAGCTAAAATAAACCCATAGAAACAAGAATTAACAACTTACAACAATATTTAAATGAAAAAGGAATTTTCACTAAAAATTAAAGTGCAAACTGATTTTTTAAACCAACAATCCTTGAAATTCTGATTAAGTAAACTTGACAAATACTGAGAATAATGCTTACAACTGTTTTGAACTTAAAAATTACAACTACATATGAAACTATATTTTTAACGACATAAGCTACATTAAGCTAAAACTAATACTACTCCTAACTGCTGCACTACTCTTCTTTTCTTGACTTTTTATAGTCCTGGAGCACCTCTTTCTCTTTCCCACTTCTCTCCCAACCGTTGGATCCTTTGATTGAATCTCAGCCTTTAAATCTCTTTTTGGCGGGAAAAGGGGAGATAGCAGTTGAGTGGGTTTGGTGTAAGAATTAATGAGGAGGGGGGTTGGTGTAAGGGTTGGTGATAACTTTAATTATAGTTGGTGAGGTTGGTGAAGAGGGGGGGGGGGCATGAGCTTGAGAATTAGGGTGTGTTAATGGTGGGAAATCAGAGGTTAGGGGTGAGGGTGTTGGTGTTTGACCGGGTCAACGAACGGGGGTATTAGTTTAAAAGGTGTGGGCCGGATTTTGTAAGGTTTGGGCTTGGGTGTTGGTTACTGGATCAGGCCTGGTTTGGTTGGGTAGTGGTTTTGGGTTAGTTTGGATTGTAGTATAAAAATCAAGGGTCCGTTTGGTAGTTTTATGAAAAACAACAAGGACCAAAATTGGTAACTTTGCAAACCTTAGGGACTGAAAATGTAAATATTCCAAGGTTATTAAAAGGGCTTTTCTTGTCACATAGGAATAATACAAGGATTTATTTGGTATTTTTCAACATCAAATTTCCCGGGGACCAAAATTGACAACTTGCCAAACTTAAGGGACCAAACATGTAATTTCCTTAAAATTTTCACCCAAGGATTATTTTTTCCAACTTTTGAATTTCCAAAGACCAAACTTGATTTTTCATTCAAAATTATACCACCAGGGACCTTTTCTGCCAATATTTGAAACTCCAGGGACCAAAAGTGTAAATTTCCAAAACTTTCCAATTTTTCACCAAAGGACAAAATATGACAACTTATGATTTCAAAAGGACCTTTGGTGATAATTTTCTATATTTTGAATATCCAGGGACTAGTTTTGTAATTTTATGAAAGTTGGGGGACTGAAACTGCCAATTTTGCAAACTTTGTACGTTTTTCATTTGTTTTTACTCGTTTTGCATCTAAAACATATAAAACACAATTTTGAAATATTTTAGTATTTTGATGCATTACTGAGTGTTTTTGTATGTTTTGCAGTTCATATTAGACCAAAAATGATGAGTGTTTGAGCACTCATCAATCCCCCACACTAAACTATTGCTAGTCTCTAGCAATACTGTTTTGAAAACTTGATGGATTTTAAACTCTTTACCAAAAGCCATCACTTCTGGAGTAGCCAGGTGTAAGAACTGTGGCACACCTGATAACCGTGTGATTTTGAGCAAACCACCAGCTGTCAACGGATTTGAGTAGTCTTTACCAAAAGCCGTTTGCTTCTGGACTAGCCAGCTCTTGATGGAATAGTCAACATCTTGGTGAGCTGATTACCAATTATGGATTTTCCACGGCCTTTACCACAAGCCATAATCTTGCGGGCTAGCCAACTCATTTGTTTTCGGGGAGTTGAGGAACCATACAATTTTGGGCAAATTGCAAGCCGTCAACGGATTTGAGATGTCTTTACCAAGAGCTGTTTGCTCCCGGACTAGCCAATCCCTTTTGTCGCTTAGACAAGGCGGACTGATTACCACAAAAAATTTTGAAGCACCAGTGAAAAAATTTTTGAAAATTTTGAAATTTTGGCAAAAACGGGGGTATTATATAGTAAAATGTGATAAAATTCGCTAGAATAGCGAATACCCCCCCACACTTAGCATGAATATTGTCCTCAATATTCAAAATCCCGGCTATTATGCCGACATTTTGAACGTAAAAGGGCAACATTACAAGCTAAGCGTGGAAAACACCATTTTGTTTTTCACTCTTGTAACCATAGCATGGGGGACTCCCCCACACTTAGGGTGAAAACCCTATAAGCGTGCTACTGTTTTTGTTTACCGAGTCGCTAGCTTGACTCGACCCCGAATTCATTTGTCCTTGGGGAGTGTGGAAAAAGTGATCTCAATCGGACTTTCATTCAAAATGTTTGGACAAACATATGAAGCACGTGAAAGTTCCACACCGATGAGATAAGTATCCGGCTCAAGATAATGATACATGAAAATGCCGGGATCAAATATAGTGTCCTCACTCCCGAAGGAGTGAAGAAGAGAAGAAGTCACCCTGTAGGTGAAGAAAAGGAAGAAAATCATGATAAAAATCATGATTTGATCTTCTTCCTCGAGATCAGGCTCCGTAGCCTAAGTTTGGATTTCAAAGGGTAAGCTCGTAAACAACCCGAGAGGGTGGGTGGGAATTTGCAAATTCTCATAATTGAGAGTATCTCCCCCCGGGATATCAAACTGATGAGCGAGTTCACCGGAGAACTCCTCATGAAGAGAATTATTCACAAGATGTGAATCTGAGAACTCATGTTCCGTTGTGGACTCATCACAATCCTCGTCAAAGATTGGATTGTTAAAAATCATAGTGAATTCAGAATCGAATTCAAATAGAGGATTGGTGAGAGTTGTATCGAATGTTTCTGGAACAATGTGAATATTATTCTCTGTTGGACTGCTGGGATCAGAAGTGAGTGACGGATCATGAGATAGGAGACTTTCAATTTCTCCCAGATCGGCTTCGAAGTCAAGGAGACCATCATCACTTTCCAATGAAAGTGGATTGATGTGAGTAAGTTCATCAGCGAACTCCTCAAGAAGATGGTCAGCATCAGTTTGTGGAACTGACGCCTCAACATACTCGATGTCTCCATAAGATGTACAATCATTGCTAAAATCTGAGAAAGTCTCAAATTGATCTTTAGTACACTCAATAGGTGAAGGAATATCACACAAATGCTCAAGAGTTCCCTGTGACTCTCCTGGGATTGGGACAAGGTTCTCAACACTAGACTTTATTAATTCGTCCGATTCCTTATCAGGAACAGTGTCAAGATGCTCATCCCCCATGATCAAAGAGTGAGTGGGAACCTCGGGTGTGATAGCAGTTATTTGAGATGGAATCTCAACTGCTGGGGTATCAACTGATGAACTTGAAGTTTTATAAAATTCAAGGATGTCAAGTGTATCCTCATCATCACTGTCATCAGGAATAAAATGGAACAAAGAGCTAGATTTGGCTGCTTTTTCTCTTGCAATGGATTCCCGAATAGATTTTTCATATTCATCTTGGGAATTTATTCTAGCAGCCTGCTCTTCAGCAAGCATTTCTTCCATGGATTTTTGATGAGTATGTCTTTGGGCAAAGTCGTCAACTAAACCCTTAAGCTCATCAACGATTTTCATCAGATTTTGCATTTCTGGAAGAAGTGCTTGATTCATATCGTACTGTGGAGGTTGGTCGTAATAAGGTGTGTCAAAATTGTCACAAGGATATGGATTCCCCGTTTGACAATCTGAACTGAAGTGTGGACCTCCACAGAAATCACAACAGTAAAACTGTTGAGGCTGTGGGTTGTACGTGCTAGAGTCATAATCGTTATCAGGAAACTGCTCATAGACAAGCGTGTTTCCCGATTGACAATCAGAACTGTAGTGTAAACCACCACAGTACTCACAACAGTAAAACTGCTGAGTATCATGGTGTGGTAACTGATGGAATGAATCAGTCGTGTCATGGTAGGAATAGGGATCTTGGTTATAGACAGACCCGTTTCCGGATTCTACCATGCCACAACTGGGGCAATTGCCACCATTATGAGGATTACCACACCATTGGCAAACCAGAAAGTGTGGATGAGACATAGAAAGAATCAAACGTGTATAGAGGGGTAGGGATGAAGAATCAAAGATGTGAGAGGGTTAAGGTGAATATTTTTGGGTTTTTGGAAATACATTTTGTACAAATGAGAAGGAAAATCTTTTTGCGTTTTTGTTTTTATGAAAATATGAACAAGGATGGATAAATGTACAATGGAACGAATTCCAAAGACACTAATTAGAAAAACCGTTTAGATAAACGCGCACAACCTCCCCGGCAGCGGCGCCAAAAATTGATTGAGCCCGAACCACCTAACTTATATTGACCAAGGAATGGTCAACAAAGTCAGACAGCCTAGAGTCAATGCTCCGCGGAAGTATAAGGTTTCCCCGGGTCGTTATGTCCCGACGAGGTGTGAATTGTTAACAAACGGTTTGTGATCGGGTGAATTTGGATAGGAAAAGGGATTGTGTGTGATTTAACTAAGGAATCTACAAGGAAATAGCTTAAACAAGCTATATGAATAAGACGGGAAAGTAGGAAAAACCAGAAATGATTAAAACTTAAAACGCGTACGTTCACGTTTAAATAAAACGTAAACGTACGAAATAAAACGCGAGTTTTAACAAAATAAAATACTTACAAAAGTAAAAATCACATTTTTACAATCCTAATAATAAAAGAAACTTTTTAGAAAATTAAAATTACTTTTTATACTATTTAATTATTTTAATATTAACTAAAAACTATTTAATATTTATTATTAATACTTAAATAACTAAAATACACTACAATATTATTTAAATACTAAAAAGGTGAAAATAAAATTTCAAAACTTATAAAATAACTAAAAATAAGTTTTAAAATTAAAAATAAGTGTTTTTGTCTTTTTGTGGATTTTCTTTTAATTAATTACTATTTAATTACTAATTACCTAATTAAACGATTTCAAATTAAGAAAAATACTAAATGAACAGTGAAAATTCTAATAAAATTTCTAAAATTATTTTACAACATATAAAAGCTATAAAAAAATATAAAAACTTGGTTTTGCTTAAGAAAAACTAATTATGCTATTTTAAACTAATTATTAATTAATAATTAATAAAACTAAAATTAATTCTAATTAATACTAAATGAGAAAATAAAAATCTGAGAAAATTAATATAAATACTTTAATACAAGATATAATTAATAAAAATATAAAAATGACAAGTACTTAATAAAAATTTAAAAATGAAAATTAAAATTAAATTACATTAAATAGAAACTATCACTTAATTTTAAATTTGTTTTTCTTGATTTTTCTTTTACAAACCTATTAAATACTTAAAAACAAACACTTTTTGTAAAAACAAAATTTTTGTAAACTTAAAATAAGCTGAAATGAAAGCTAAAAGTCCAACAGTTGACTTTGTTTGACCAAATGGCAAAATAAGCTAAAATGACCACAAGTGGGACCCACTTTGGTTAAAACTGATACAAGTAACTTATTTAAACTTGTGTGAGCTGGAAAAAGCACAATTGGACCTCAGAATAAGCAATAAGCTAATCAATAAGCACTTTGAAACTTTCAAACACTCAGAAACTGGGACAGATTAGGAGGCCTAATTTAGGTGGGGCCCAGTGGATCTCAGGTCAAACAAGGGGTCAAAACATGGACCCTGGTAGGAGGGGAGTGGAAAGGAACCAATATGGGTGGCTGTGGACCACCATGGTGGCCAGAAGACCACCACAAAGGTGGAGGTGTGGGTGTGCAACTGCTGAGACAGAGCAGATGTGTGCCCTGCAAGTCACTTTGGTGCCTTGTGGGGCCCACAAGAAAAATCACAAAATTCTAAAAACTATGGAACTTCAAAGATGAACTGGTAGGCAGTAAATAGAAACAAGTTTCACATTCCAAATCAACATACAAAAATCAAAACAATTATTGCAATTTTGGTAAAAACCTGATGAGCACAATTTGACTTTTTGAGAAAACTATGAACTTTGACTTTTGCCAATTTCTAATGATCACTACTGACTATTTGTACTAAATTAAGATATATTAAGTTGATTTTAAGCTAAATTAACAATCAAAGAGATGAAATGGTGGGTTGTGAATCCAACAGTCCAAACAGTTGGACAGACTAGGGAGTAATTTGTTGATTTTGGCTATTTTCTGAAATAGCAAGAACTTTTATGAACCCTCAAACCTAATTAGACTTAGTAAAATCTATTTGGACTAAATACAACAACAAAATTCCACTGGAACACCTTGTAACAGTCATTGCCAAACACTCCTATAATCATGCCAATCTTTGATTTTCAAAAGGTTGTGACTGAATTAGACCATGAGACTGACTGATAAGGATAATACATGACATACTAAGCTATTTTGAACACACAATCACTAATAATAACCACAAACTATCTTCTATCTAGATCATGCCATATTAATAGTGAAGATTAGAGCATAAGCAATAGTGAATTCCAACTAATAAGCATGAGATGTTTAAACAATATAACAACTATTATACACAAAATAAGTTGGAAAACATAGAAATGAACAAGAATAAGCAATGAACAGTGATTATGCAGAAAAAAATGGAC
This sequence comes from Artemisia argyi, assembly GCA_030686995.1. NCBI lineage: Eukaryota > Viridiplantae > Streptophyta > Magnoliopsida > Asterales > Asteraceae > Artemisia > Artemisia argyi. Next base: position 129,723,994 of record CM060695.1, on the reverse strand, counting down.
AAAGTAGCTTACAAATGGAAGTTAACTGAGATGGTTGTCAAAGGTATCAAACCATAAACCTATCACTCCCCCAAGGAGTTCTAAACCAGAATCCATCCACAAATAACTAGATTCCATTTTTTCTTGTTCTTCATAGCTGACTTTTGCATTTTCACCATTTTTGTGATATTTGTTATTTTTTTGGTAATTTGAATTACAATTGATTCTTATGTCTAACTTACTTATAGAAACTTATACCCAAGCTAAAATAAACCCATAGAAACAAGAATTAACAACTTACAACAAAATTTAAATGAAAAAGGAATTTTCACTAAAAATTAAAGTGCAAACTGATTTTTTAAACCAACAATCCTTGAAATTCTGATTAAGTAAACTTGACAAATACTGAGAATAATGCTTACAACTGTTTTGAACTTAAAAATTACAACTACATATGAAACTATATTTTTAACGACATAAGCTACATTAAGCTAAAACTAATACTACTCCTAACTGCTGCACTACTCTTCTTTTATTGACTTTTTATAGTCCTGGAGCACCTCTTTCTCTTTCCCACTTCTCTCCCAACCGTTGGATCCTTTGATTGAATCTCAGCCTTTAAATCTCTTTTTGGCGGGAAAAGGGGAGATAGCAGTTGAGTGGGTTTGGTGTAAGAATTAATGAGGAGGGGGGTTGGTGTAAGGGTTGGTGATAACTTTAATTATAGTTGGTGAGGTTGGTGAAGAGGGGGGGGGGCATGAGCCTGAGAATTAGGGTGTGTTAATGGTGGGAAATCAGAGGTTAGGGGTGAGGGTGTTGGTGTTTGACCGGGTCAACGAACTGGGATATTAGTTTAAAAGGTGTGGGCCGGATTTTGTAAGGTTTGGGCTTGGGTGTTGGTTACTGGATCAGGCCTGGTTTGGTTGGGTAGTGGTTTTGGGTTAGTTTGGATTGTAGTATAAAAATCAAGGGTCCGTTTGGTAGTTTTATGAAAAACAACAAGGACCAAAATTGGTAACTTTGCAAACCTTAGGGACTGAAAATGTAAATATTCCAAGGTTATTAAAAGGGCTTTTCTTGTCACATAGGAATAATACAAGGATTTATTTGGTATTTTTCAACATTAAATTTCCCGGGGACCAAAATTGACAACTTGCCAAACTTAAGGGACCAAACATGTAATTTCCTTAAAATTTTCACCCAAGGATTATTTTTGCCAACTTTTGAATTTCCAAAGACCAAACTTGATTTTTCATTCAAAATTATACCACCAGGGACCTTTTCTGCCAATATTTGAAACTCCAAGGACCAAAAGTGTAAATTTCCAAAACTTTCCAATTTTTCACCAAAGGACAAAATATGACAACTTATGATTTCAAAAGACCTTTGGTGATAATTTTCTATATTTTGAATATCCAGGGACTAGTTTTGTAATTTTATGAAAGTTGGGGGACTGAAACTGCCAATTTTGCAAACTTTGTACGTTTTTCATTTGTTTTTACTCGTTTTGCATCTAAAACATATAAAACACAATTTTGAAATATTTTTAGTATTTTGATGCATTACTGAGTGTTTTTGTATGTTTTGCAGTTCATATTAGACCAAAAATGATGAGTGTTTGAGCACTCATCAAACGCCCCGTCATTGATGTCTTAGCCCGTGCTCCCTACTATAGTGCCCTCCTAGAAAAATATGAGAAGTTTAAATTGGGTAAAAATAGGACCGCCTTTGTTCAAAACAAGTTGCCTAAGAAGCTTGATGATTCGGGTATATTTGTTTTGCCTTATAAGATAGGAAAATCCGAAGCTTTCGACACACTAGCCGATTTAGGATCAAGCCTCAACTTGATTCCCATATCCCTTTTCACCACTCTTAAGCTAGGAAAGTTAAAGGAGACAGAGGTACTAATTGGTATAGCGGATGGGAGTATTGCCTACCCGGTCGGAATGATCAAGGATGTAGTTGTTCACGTAGGGAAGTTAACTATTTTAGCGGATTTTCACGTCCTAGATATGGTTAGTGACACTACATGCCCATTGTTAGTAGGAAGAGGATTTTTAGCAACCGCTAGCGCCATGATAGATTGTAAGGAGTCTAAGATAGCGGTAGGTGAGGGCGATACTTGGTCAGTATATGATGTTAAGAAGCATAGCTACGATTGTGAGGACGAACCGACACCACATTGGGTAGAGATGAATAGGAGACCATCTAGATATGGACCTTGGATAGAAATAAACTTTATAGGACCTTAACGCCCATTCTATCTAGAAAAATATTTCATCAATAAAACACATTCGGTGGAACAATTCATAGCTAGAGATGAGGAGCTAGACCCTTTTGAGGACCCCCTGGTCTTTAGGAAAATGATTGAGTTCTTAGGCGTAATGCCTATTAACATAGAGATGAACAAGTGGAAAAGAGAGGAGGATAAGTGTATATGGAGGTGGGACAAGCCACCTAAGGAAGGTGACGGATCATGGCATATGAAGATGATTTTATATGATTCGGATGGAGAAAAGTTTGAGAGGTCATACCGTACCAAGAAAACCGATAGGAAGTTGAAACCCAAGTTTGATCCCAAAGATGTCCTCAATGAGGAACTCACTCATATAACGTAATATCCCATGACCTTGAGTCTAGCTACAAGACTCGTAAAATAAAGAAAAGCGCTTCTTGGGAGGCAACCCATGTTTTGTGTGATTTTTATTTGTTTGATTGTTATTTGCTTCCGTATGCATGCTTTATTTTTATTGTTGGTAGATCATGTTTCAAAATAAAATTGTGAAAATGCTTTATTTTGTCGTTTAACTTCGTCTTAACTTCATACAAAGGTATTTCACAAAAGATAAGTGTAAGGGGAAACCCCAAATTTGTTTTTAAGAAACAAAATTGATCATGATTCTCCACAATATTAAATAGACATGTGTATTAGTATTTGTTAGAGTCAAATGCTTGTATCGAGTCATAATGATGTTTTGCAGGATTTTCCAGGAAGTAGGACATAAGTTTTTCCAGAAATTTTCTGGAAACTTAACGTAAAGATTTCTGCAGGTCACTTCTGACGGCGTCAGGAGTTAACTCCTGACGGCGTCATGTGTAAAATTCTGGAAATTTTGCTAGTTTTGTTTTTCTAACGGAGTCTTAAAAATTTTTGTTAATTCTTTAGTTTTATAAACTCCAGGAAATCTGCAAACATTCATTCCACAAGCATTATATCTTAATTTGCTTTCTAGAATTTGTTAGTATATATAGATTGCCGCCGATTTTACGCGAGGTTGCCTTGTTTGTTTTCTCAAGTTTAACAGGTTATATATGACAAGAAGATGATTTATATTTCTGGAAGGGAGGCTTTGAATGTTCATTTTCTTGGAGGAAGATTTAACCTTGTTAACACACTATCCACACCGAACGAATCTGGGGAGTATTTGATTTCATTCTTTTACCTATTTCACTTTTACATTCTTTAATTGAACATTGGGGACAATGTTCATCCTAAGTGTAAGAGGAGGGTAAATGATGATACCTTATAGGATACACTTGCACTTGAGTTTGTTTTTTTGATGGTAGGTGTGTAATAAAACTAAGATAAATACTTGTTAGTGTAATTTTAGCGCCAACTTTAAAATTTTTTACAAAATTTAGAAGTGAAACTTTAACCTTAGCAAGCGTCTCATGGATAGGAGTAGTATGACTAGCACAAAACCGTACCATTCAGAAAATTTTTCCACCCAAATATGTGAGGTTCGCCTTTAGATTTGATAGGAAAAACATTTACTATTAGTGCTTATGAGTGTACCGGTAGCGTTTAGATTCTAGAACTTGCGTTAGTGATGCATCCCGAGACCGCTAGTGAGACTACATTCGTGTAGTAGGATTTACTACATGATAAGAGGCATTAGGATCACCATTGTGTTAAACCCGTATCATAATTACTTGACCATTTAAGTCATATTACTTGGCTAGTTAAGTCAACTAATTTTTCCCACACCTTAGCGTTGTACTCATTTTTAGTACACGAAACCCCTAGTACACCCCTCCGAGCCTATCTTTTCGTTTCTAACTTTAAGCAACTTACTTAAAGGAAGAATTTGTTACAACCCACTTAAATGTACACCCAAATCGCCTTAGCCTTTCGTGTATGCACTCATCTTTAGTGCATTATTGTTATTTCTTTAAACCCTTAGTTAATTATCTAATTGATTACATGGTTGCTAAGTCTAGTCATATCTTGTACATATTGTTTTGGGACGATTGGGACTCATGGGTAAAGTACTTGTGTTATAGAGTAATGGGGAAGAACATCATTTTATTACCCCCATATGTGCGTTAATCTTAAAAGTACTCCAAGTGTTTTGGTTATCTTGATTCGAGTCATTAGATAGTTTATTGTAAAGTATGTAAAAATTCAAGTGTAAGGGAAATGTTCATTCCATATGATGTATTATTTTGGATGGTAGGGAAAGAGTGTATGAAAAAAAAAAGAAGAGAAAAAAAAAAAAAAAAAAAAAAACATACGGACTACCATCCCGTTTCATTTTATGTTTGTTTTAAGTTTTTGTTATTTTTGATTTATTAGCTTAAGTCGAGTCTAGTCTTGGCTTAACAACGCCATATTGTACATGTAATTAACCAAGATGATTAACTCGCCACCAGTAAAGATTGCCTTTATCCAACAAAACCGTGTATTCCATATCCCTACACCTAACGTTATAACCCTTTAAAAGACCTCTTTGATAGTTTATCCTTTCCCAAGCCTATGGTAATCTATTTTGCCATGACAGGTAGTGAGAGATGTTTTCCATTTCCATATTGTGATATATACTTTATTACACCCGAGAGATGTGAGTATCTAAACACTATTTGTGAGGTGCTAGTATATGACCTCCGTGCTTGTCTTTGGTCTTTAGCGGAATGATTATTTGTTGTAATTACTTTTATATTAGTGTTAAATGACCCTTAACTTGTATTTTGATTAGAATAAAAGCGCATTCGCTTGAGGACAAGCAAATCTCAAGTGTAAGGGTATTTGATGAGGCAAAAAATGAGCCGTTTTGAGGGGGTCATTTAAGCCCGGATTTGAATTTATTTGATCAAATATTGCCCTAAATCGTTCCTTTTGTCATTTTAGGTACTTTTAGAGTGAATTCTGGAAAAGGAAGCATTTTAGACGTTTTTGGAGCATAAAAGTGAAGAAAACAGCAAAGTCTTAATTTTCCTTGCTGGGAACAGTACCTGACGGCGTCAAGAGTCCTCATGTGACGGCGTCAAGAGTAAAACAAGAGTTGGAAGTGGTGACGGTCCAGAGAAAACGTGATGGCGTCACGTATGGCCGTCATGGTTCAAGATATGGTGACGGCCCAGAGTAATATTACACATGACGGCGTCAAATCTGGATCTAGGCAATCCGATCTCATTATGGGCGGCGAGTTGACGACGTCAGAAATTCCTTCTTGACGCCGTCACCCTGTAAAATCTATATATAGTTTTGCAATTTTCATTCATTAAGAAGGACAAGTAGGGTATAACTTTGGAGAAACCCTAGCACGAATTTTACTGCTCTTTCAAGGGTTTTTACCCTTTGAAACCTTTCATGTTCAATTGAGATAAGTACTCTTTCAATTCAATTAATATGTCTATGTGTTGCTTGAATATATCTTACAATTGTCTTGAATTTAACATGCTAGGCTAGATCTCTTGTGTGTTTGCTTAGATGTAGTGAAACCTAGATGTTGATTATGGGTTGATTGTTTGTTTATAGTTGTTACGGATGAATGATTTCGATGTTAGGCTTAAGAAACTGGCAACCTCCTTTTTGGTAATGTGCTTGAACGTCTTAAGAAACATGAACCAATGCGTACTAGGTTATTATGGTTGTATTTAATGCATGAGCGAATTCTTATGATCCCATGTTAGGAGCTTCTTAGCCGGCTCGACATAGGAGTAAAGTAGGAGCTTATAGAGTTGGGGAAGTACGTACGCCACCCCACAAATAGTATTAAGGAATATAACCCGTCATCCATGCAATTGTAACAAACTATCAACCTGTAAAAGATATCTAGGGAGTAATGAAACCTAAGTAAACACAATTCTCCCCATTATTGTTCACACCACTAGTTTAATTAGCATTATTTTCATTTCTGTTATTTTATTTTGATTGCATCTTAGTTATTGGGTTAGTTGACTAGCAACTAATTCCGCCCACTCTTCCAAAAACTCAAGATTTTAATTGCTTTCATAAGATATAAAAATACAAAAAGAATCATCTCTCACCTCTAGACCTAGTTTTAAGCTTTCTAATCCTAGCGGCACTATTCCTGAGTTGAACGATCAATCCCCCGGTACTTGTCACTATACTATACTACAACGATCAGGTACACTGCCTGGTGGGGGTTGTAAGCTTCTCGAGAATCCCTCGAGAGGTAAAGCCTGGTGCGATTCCCACGTATCAAATAACAAGAGAATAAATTAGTGAACTTCTTATATTGAGACAAGCGTGTTTACTTAGACTTAATTACTCCCTAGTTATCTTTTATTGTATTGTTAAATGTCACAGTGCAGTTGTTTTAGTTGAAACACCTACAACCGTAAGTCAATTATGCATATCAGTTTCATCTACAACCGTAAGTCAATTACACAATCATAGGATCATAAACCTCAACTCACGCATTAAATACAACGAGAAAAACCTAGTTGCACAATAGGTTACGTTTTCTAAGACGTTCAAGCTAGTTTCACAATGGATGTCAGCTAGTTTTCTTAGCCTAACGTGAAGCAATAAACAAAACAATAGACAACGCAACTATAATCAATAACTAGGTTTCATTAGATCTAAGCAAACACTAATTAACTTAAACTAGCATGTTATAAAAAAATAAAAAATAAAAAATAAACAGATAATCAAACAACACATAGACATGTTGAATGATTAAAAGAGAACTTACCTTCAATTGAACATGGAAAAAAATAGGCTATGAAAGCCTTAAAAAAGCTGTGAAATTCGTCCTAGAGTTTGAGTCTCCAAAGTGTCACACTAATGAATGAAAAATTTAAAAGTGTATATAGATTTACAAAGCTGACGGGGTCAGGTTATAGATCCTGACGCCGTCAGACCGCCATGATTAGGGTTTCTTCTTGTGCAAGTCGACCTTCTGATGTCGTCACTCTTTATCTTCTGATGCCGTCAGGTTGAGTTCTGACGCCGTTAGTCATTAAGCCTTCTGAGCCGTCTCTTATAACTTTAACACTAGATGTCCTTCTTCTAATTACACATGACGGGGTCAGGTGTAAAATCTTCAAAATTTCACTGAGGCAACGTGTGTTAGTTTACAAGCTCTAGATCCTTCAAGTGACGGAGTCACCTATTAAGGCATGACGCCGTCAGGTTTATTTCTTGACAGGTTTTTCGCGACTTTGCTGTTTTCTTCACTTTTAAGCCCTAAAACGTCCAAAATGCTCTAAATTCCAGAAATCATGTCCCAAGTACCTAAAATAATAAAAGAAATGATTTGAGCCAATATTTGATCATATAATCACGATTTTAGGCTTAAATGACCCCTTAAAAAGGTATCAAATAAATCCTTATCACTGATGAGTGTCTAAATACTCATCATTTTATACCAATCTGAACTGCCAAAACATCCAAAAACACTCAAATATACATCAAAATACTGAAATTATCCCAGCAGTGTGTTTTATGTGTTTCAGATGCAAAATAATCAAAAACAGATACAAAACGTACAAAGTTTGCATAATTGGCAGTTTCAGTCCCTCAACTTTCAAAACTTGTCAAATCTAGTCCCTGGTTATTCTAAAAACATGAAAAACTCACCAAAGGTCCTTTTTAATCACAAAGTTACATATTTAGTCCTTTGGTGCAAAGTTTCACAAAATTACATGTTTAGTCCCTCAACTTTGCAGAATTGACAAAAATGGTCCTTGGGATATAAAAACATTGAGAAAATAAATTTTGGTCCTTATACTAATCTTCTATGGCAGGAATGGTCCTTGGTTGGAAAGTTTGGTGAAATTACATATTTAATCCCTGGAGTTTCAAACTTTGGCAGAAAAGGTCCCCGGATATAATATAATGGAAATTTATCAATAATGGTCCTTGGGGCATTGAAGATTGGGATGATTAACCCTTGTGATAACTTTTGGAAAGATGCCATTTTTACCCCTCAAACTTTCAGAAAATAACAAAATTGGTCCTTATGCAAATTACAAACCAAACGGATCCCTTTTGTTATTAATAAACCCAATCCAAAACATAATCCACAACAACCTGGTCCACTCCAAAACATATCCAAGGCCCAACAATACAAAGCCCGCTTACCCCTTAAATAATAAAACAGGGTCAATACTTTGACCTCGTTGACCCGTTGACCTCTGTCACCCCGACAACCAAACCCCTTCCCCTGGTTTTGCACCAGGGGACTCCATGTGTCACACCTACACCATCCACCACCCCTACCCCCTGCAACCGCTTACACCACCACCCATCTACCATCCTTACACTCCATATTGTCCCCCCCCCCCCCCCCACCATCACTAGTCACCTCAGAAGCATTTAATGCTTGGAAAACGGCTACAAGCAACCCTTTGAAATTTTGGCGCCAAAAAGCCATTTAAACGGCTGAGATGAATTAATGGGATCCAAGGGCTCAGAATAGATGGGATTTGCTCAGAAGGCCACATGGAACAATATGGATGCTATGAAAGGAGCAAGAAGCAGAGGATTAGATAGTTAGTTTTTAAATAGTTTTCAATTAAAATCGTATGTGTTGTACTCTGTAATTCAGTTGTTATTACAAGCTTTTAAATCTTGTACTCAGTTTCTATAATCTAAATTGAAGTTTTTATGATCTTAATTCCAAAGTTTCCTGTTTCAATTATCTAAATTGCATTTTTATGTTTGAAATCTCAAGTATAAGTTATATTGATCATAAGCTGTTACTGTGGACTCAAATAGATCATATAAGCTCCCATATAGCTTATAAGAGCTACTAGAAGCATTAAGTATCAGTATAACTTGAAAAAGAAAAAAATAGAAAAAAAAAATCAAGAAAAAATAGTTTTTAAATAAATTTGCAGGTTTAAGATCATCAAGAAGGAGCAGGGTTAATTGTGGATTGCCCTTGGTTTAGAGGCTTATGGAAGCCTATAGGAAGTTTAACTAGTCCTTGGTTCTTGGTAAATGCAGGATTGCATATGGTAAACCTTCAAACTCACTTTTTACTACTTACTGTAGCATAGCTTTTTATCTGCTCATCTTTGTTTCTTTAAGCTTATTTGGTATTGGTTAGTGATAATATTGATTAAAATCAATATCTTGTTATTTGATATTTATAGTTACTTAAATTTTCAATTTCACAGTCAAATAGGTCTTTGGGTAATTTCTTAGTTGCAAGCTGTTATTGTTGTTTTTTTTTTGCTAATTAGGACTTATTATATGTTAATATAAAGTTTAGGATCAGTATTAAGTGTTAAATCTATGTTATGCTTTGAAACACTCAAAATTAGTAAAATAAAGGAGTGTTTGGATCAGCTGAGTTCAAGGACTTAGAGTGTCTATTTGTTGTTGTTGTTTGTTAAAATATGTTGTGCTAGGTCATATTAACTCACATCAGTAACAAAATACACAAGTCTTTTTTTAGAGAAGTCAAAATCCCACATAATCCCCCACAACAGGTTAACTGTTGTGGATTGTGGAACCGCAATCTTTATACCAGTTCTAAATAAGTTAAGATAGCTTAATCTAGTTTTCAAACACCTTAATATAACTTAATCAGTAAATTAGAAGTCTTAGATTTTCAAATTAGTCAACTTTGTAGTTTAAATCTAAAAGTCAAATTTCCAAAGTCTGTCAATTGGACAAATCCCCCAGATTTTGCACAAGGTTTATTAGAGATTGGAAATCCAATTTTTTTGTTTCTCTGTGTTATTTGGTAGCTTATGAACTTGTTTCAAAAGAAAGTCTGAGTTTGGATCTGATTAGCTTATAAAAAAGCACACTTGAAATTGGCCCTTTGTGCAAAAAGCTCCCCTGCACCCAGTTTGCACACCCAACTTCATAGGGTTGTACAATGTTCATTGGTGGACCCCAAGACACCCCCATTAGCTTTTTGGAAAGCTTAGTAGGCTAGCTTATTAGATTTGTGCTTATATTGAATCTCAGCTCATTTGCTCTTAGTTTATTTAAGCTTTAAAGTTGGCCTAATCACCACATGCATACTGAGTGACTCAGTATTGATCACCCAACTTCATAGGTTCACCCACAGCTTATTAATAAGCCATAAGCATTGCTTATTAGCTTATTGGGAAGCTTAACCACCCAAATCAAGGTTCTAAGGCTTATCTTTCCATTTCCAGCTTATTTATTAGGGCTGCAAGCAGCTTGTTCTTTGTCCCATACCACCCAGTTAACTGGGTGACTCAGTGTACTTAGCTATTTTCAAAAGCTTCTCATGTGCTTATTAGTGGACCTTAGGGTTTGCTTTTTGGCTTATTGGGAAGCCACCCAGGTGGACTTGATTGCTCAAGTTTCATTTTAGACCCCTGAGCTTATTTGTGGGCCCCACTCAGGCCTGCATATTGGCCTTGTGGACTGTTTGGTTGTAGCAGGATTTAGAATTGCTTAATTGAGCTTATAGCTTATTCTTGTAGCTTATTTAGTTGATTTAGGTTACCTTAGGTATAATTTAGTAGTTAATACCTTATTTATCTCTCTGTAGCTTATTTGTAGCTTTTAGCTTGTTAAAAAGCCAAATTTGGCTTAATAAGCCTTCTGTTGAGCTAATAAGCTCTTACAGAGCTTATTTGTGTAATTTAAAAAAGTTGTGTTTTTTAAAGTTGCTTATTTTTACTTGTTAAGCAGTTTTGCAAAAAGAAAATCAAAAAAATAAAAAGTTTCAAAAATTTGGGTGTGTGTGGGAGTCGAACCTGGGACCTCTGGATAGTAACATGCATAATAACATACACCCCTTCCATTAGCTCTGGGGCACCAGTTCCGTTCAAGTCTCCACAAATAATATACTTAACGTGTTTTTAGAGTAATAAGCTTAAATAAGCCGTTTAGCTTATAACAGCTTATTTGAATAAGCTGTTGACACCCACTTATTTTTCCTAGGCTTTTCATTACTTAATATACTTCCTGTAATTGTTTCATAATTTTTACTATTAAAATAATATATATTTTAATTAATACTAGTTTAATGAATAATTAAGTAATATTAGGTAATTAAATAGTTTTAATAATTTTTAGTTAATAACAATATTTTTTATATTTTTTAAAAGTCTTATAAACCATTAGGTATTTTTAGAAAATATTTTTCTGATTACTATTGTTCATTTCCTATTTTTCTTAATTAAATTTAGTTAATTAGATTTTAATTAATAAATAAGTAATTAATTAGTAAATTAGCCTAAATATAATTTTTAGAATAATTTTATAATTTTTTAGGATTCATGTGATGGTTAATTAGTTTTATAAAATTCTCCATAATTTTCTAAGTCATTTTAGTATAATTAGTAATTTAAAATATTTTAAATAGTTTAATTAAAATAATTAGTAATTAATTAAAAGAAAACTCATAAAAAGACAAAAATATTTATTTTTATTTTTTATACTTTCTTCAAGCTCATTTTAAGTTTTAGAAAATAGTTTTGCAAGTTTTTAGTTTAATTTGTAGTATTTATCATTTTTAGGTTAATTTAAATTAGTTTTAATTAAATAGTTAAATAGTTTTTAATTAAATAATTAATAATAAATAATCAAATAATCAAAAAAAAAAAAATTCTTTTTAATTTAATTTTCTTTTAAGTTTAAGTTTATAGAATTTTTATTTTTAACCCCTGTAGTTTATTTTTCCTTTAAACTCACCTTTTTCGCAGTACGCATACGTATTTGTTTACATTTCAGTTTACGTATATACATAGATGTTTACTGTGCTTGTTTTATATTATTATCCAAATAATACCAGTAGTATAAATCAAACCCACTTCATTTTTGGTTACTGTCCTCAGTACCATTTATTCCCGAAAACGTTTACAAATACAATTTCAATCTCGTTGGGACTTAACGACCCGGGGATTTCCCTGTACTTCCACGGATTTTAATACTTGACTTTTTCTCCCAGGTGGACCTATCAACTGCACACGCTTGACTGGTTGGTTTGGGAGGAGTCAAAATTTGGCTAAATACTTTCCACCATCTATGGTTACAAAGCTGAGAAACGATATTAGTAACTTCAGACAGCTTCCCGAAGAGTCCTTATTTGAGGCATGGGAACGCTACAAACTTGCTATTGATCGGTGTCCCAATCATAACATGCTTCTTGTCACCATTATTGATACCTTTTATAATGGTTTGACACTTCGTCATCGTGACACCATCAATGCTGCTGCTGGGGGCACCTTTATGAAAAGGACCCCTGAAGAGTGTTATGACTTAATCGAAAACATGACTGCCCATCACAATTTTTGGGACTCCTCTGCAGAGAGGAATGACTCATGTAAGTCAGTCACTCCGGCAAATAATGAAATAGTTGCTCTTACCAGAAAGTTTGATGATTTGTCTGCTGCGGTTCTCCGAATTCACCAGACAAATCACAATCAGCAGAATAAAACTATCAGTTGTGAAACCTGTGGTGGTCCACACCAGTACCATGAGTGCCCAGCCTCCGGTGGCTTCACTCAAGAGAACATATTCGCAGCCCAAGGTTCCTACAATACGGGAGGTAATTCTTACCAACCGCAAGGGGACCAAAATCTGTTGAGTTATCGTTCCAATAACTACATTGGACCATCGGGATTTAATCAGTCCCAGAACCAAAATGGTCAAAACAGAAACCAGAACTTTAACCAGAATCAGAACCAGAACCGAATGAACCAAGGTTTTAACAACCAAGGGAATTTCAACTCTGGTCAAAACCAGGTTCAACAAAATCAGAACCAAGGGAATTTCAACTCTGGTCAAAACCAGGTTCAACAAAATCAGAACCAAGGGAATTATAACCGTAATCAAGGTCAGAACAATTACCCTTAGGGTAATTTTCAACAACAAAACCACTTCCAGGGTAATAACAACCAGCAACATGGGAATTTCCAGAACAATCGGGCTCAAAATTTTCCAAACCAAAATCAAGCCATTGTTCCAACTGGACCATCATCTGATGAGTTATTAAAACAGTTTATGAAATCCCAAGATGAACTGAACAAAGTGCTGGTTAGTCAAATCTTTGATTTGAAGAAGTCTTTAAATGATCGACCCTCGAGCTCAGGTACTACTTTACCTAGCAACACGATCGCTAATCCGAGGGCGATGCAAAGGCGATCACCACAAGAAGTGGAGTTTCTCATAAAGGACCCACAACTCCGTCTACCTCTTCTCCTATCCCGGTAGAGGAATGTGAAACTGAGGATACTACGGATACGGTACTTCCTACTAATAACAGAGGTACCAATGACATCCCTCCTCCAGTTATCCCGGTTCCGTCTCCCCCTAAAAGAGTCGTGTTTGAAACTACCGAAGGTCCTGTTGAAAATCCAAAAGCCAACCCAAAACCAACAATTCCGTATCCCTCACGATTGCAAGATCAGAAGCTCCGTGAAAAAGCTAATCATCAGATGGAAAAATTTTTCCAAATTTTCCAAGAACTACACTTTGATATTAGTTTCGCAGATGCTCTCATATTAATGCCCAAATTTGCATCGACAATCAAAAACTTACTGGGAAATAAAGAGAAACTCTTTGAAATGGCACGAACTCTACTCAACGAAAACTGCTCTGCAGTTCTGTTGAAACAGCTTCCCGAGAAGCTAGGAGACCCCGGGAAATTTCTAATACCATGTATTTTCCCGGGGATGGTTGAGTGCATTGCCTTGGCCGATTTTGGCGCAAGCATCAACTTAATGCCCCACTCAGTTTGGAAAAAGCTTTCTCTTCAGGCACTTACTCCCACATGCATGACTCTCAAGCTTGCAGACCGTTCAATTTCATGTCCCCTCGGTATTGCCGAGGACGTATTTGTTAGAGTGGGAAAGTTCTATTTTCCGGCAGACTTTGTCGTCGTTAATTTCGATGCAGATCCGAGAGTTCCTCTCATTCTTGGGAGGGGATTCTTAAGGACGGGTCGTGCATTAATCGATGTTTTCGATGAGGAAATCACGTTACGAGTTGGCACTGAAGCGATAACGTTCAACCTTGATCAAACCTCGAGATACTCCTCGAATTATGATGCTGAATCGGTCAACCAAATTGATGTCATTGACATTGCATCCGAGGAGTATGCTCAGGAAATCCTTGAATTCGCTGATAGTTCTACGAGTGGAAATTCCACTCCCTCTTCTCACCCCATAATCGCTAATTCTTCTCCTTCCCTCACTCCGTTTGACGGAAGTGATTTCGTCCTTGAGGAATTAGAGGCCTTTCTCAAAAGTGATTCAGTTCCTGAAGGAATTGATAACCAAGAGATTGACCCGGAGAGGGATATACTTCTCCTTGAGACGTTATTGAACAAAGATCCTTCTCCCATTCCTGTTCTACCTCCACAACTTCATAACGCGGAAGTCAAATATGTTGAGAAAAATAATGATTTCCCCGAGGTCAAAATTAAGGACCTGCCTCCTCATCTAGAATATGCATTCTTGGAAGGTAACGATAAGTTACCAGTCATCATTGTGAAAGACTTAAAGGATGAGGAGAAATCCGCGCTGCTTAAGGTTTTAAAGTCCCACAAGCAAGCAATTGCTTGGAAGCTCTCAGACATAAAGGGTATTAATCCGGATTTTTGTACACACAAAATCCTAATGGAAGAGGACTTTAAACCTGCCATGCAGCATCAAAGAAGGGTAAATCCAAAAATCCACGAAGTTATCAAGGAAGAAGTTATCAAACTTCTCGATGCGGGATTGATTTACCCAATATCAGACAGTCCTTGGGTTAGCCCAATACATTGTGTTCCAAAAAAGGGTGGCATCACGGTTATCACAAATGAGGATAACGAGTTAATACCAACTCGTTTGGTTACAGGGTGGCGAGTATGTATCGATTACAGAAAGCTTAACGAAGCCACCCGCAAAGACCATTTCCCTCTGCCCTTTATGGATCAAATGCTCGAGAGACTAGCGGGGAATGAGTATTATTGCTTCCTCGACGGCTTCTCGGGTTACTTCCAGATTCCCATTGATCCACAGGATCAAGAGAAGACTACCTTCACATGCCCTTACGGGACATTTGCCTATCGTCGCATGCCTTTTGGGTTATGCAATGCTCCGGGCACTTTCCAGAGGTGCATGATGGCTAATTTCCACGACATGATCGGGAAAACCATGGAGGTATTCATGGATGACTTCTCAGTCATCGGGAATTCTTTCGACTCATGCCTCTCCCATTTAGAAAAGATGCTTCAACATTGTGAAAACACTAATCTTTGTCTAAACTGGGAGAAGAGCCATTTTATGGTTAGGGAGGGCATTGTCCTCGGCCATAAAATTTCAAAAAGTGGATTGAGGTCGATAAGGCCAAAATTGATGTTATTGCTAAACTACCTCATCCCACCACTGTTAAAGGAATAAGGAGTTTCCTCGGCCATGCCGGGTTCTATCGGAGATTCATTCAGGATTTCTCCAAAATAGCCCGGCCCATGACTCATCTTCTTGAAAAGGATGCTCCTTTCATCTTTTCCCTCGAGTGCATCGAAGCTTTTTCAACTTTAAAGAAAAAGCTTACCGAGGCACCGATCCTTGTTGCCCCCGACTGGGACTTACCCTTCGAGCTTATGTGCGATGCTAGCGACTTCGCTATTGGTGCAGTTCTGGGGCAACGCAAAACAAAACATTTTCAGCCAATACACTACGCAAGTAAGACCATGAGTGAAGCTCAAACGCCCTATACCACCACAGAAAAAGAATTATTAGCTGTGGTATATGCCTTTGAGAAATTTAGGCCTTACTTAATCTTAACCAAATGCGTGGTGTACACGGACCACTCGGCTTTGAAATACCTGTTCACTAAACAGGACGCAAAGCCAAGACTGCTCCGTTGGGTCCTGCTCCTTCAGGAATTCGATATACTCATACGAGACAAAAAAGGAGCAGAAAACCTTGCTGCTGATCACTTGTCCCGGTTAGAGAATCCTCATCAGGATATTCTCGAGAGAAAAGAAATTAATGAAACTTTTCCTCTGGAGACTCTCAATCTAATCTCTACCCGGGATGATGCCACTACCCCATGGTTTGCCGACTTTGCAAATTACCATGCGGGAAATTTCGTTGTGAAAGGGATGTCGTCCCAACAGAAAAGAAAATTCTTTAAAGATGTGAAACATTACTTCTGGGATGACCCCTACTTGTTCAAGATATGTGCGGATTAAGTCATCCGATGGTGTGTCCATGGCCAAGAAGCCATGGAAATTCTTAAAGCTTGTCATGATGGACCCATGGGGGGACATCATAACCTAAACTACACCGCCAAAAAGGTGTTTGATTCAGGATTCTTTTGGCCCACGATCTATAAAGACGCCCATGAACTTATCAAAACCTGTGAGGCTTGCCAGCGTCACGAGAATATTTCCAAAAAGAATGAGATGCCACAAAACGCCATCCAAGTCTGTGAAATATTTGATATGTGGGGCATTGATTTTATGGGGCCATTCTCGTCTTCACGAGGGAATAAATACATACTCGTGGCTGTCGACTATCTGTCAAAATGGGTTGAAGCAAAAGCTTTACCCACCAATGATGCCCGAGTAGTCGTTAACTTTTTAAAATCTCTCTTTTCCAGATTCGGGACTCCTCGTGCCATTATCAGTGATCGTGGCACACACTTCTGCAATGAACAATTTGCAAAAGTGATGCTGAAATATGGTGTAACTCACCGTCTTTCTACAGCATACCACCCACAAACAAGTGGGCAGGTGGATGTCTCGAATCGGGGTATTAAGAGAATTCTGGAGAGGACGGTGGGAGAAAACCATGCCTCTTGGTCGAATAAGTTGGATGATGCATTATGGGCTTTCCGCACTGCTTACAAAACACCCATCAGGTGTACTCCATATAAGCTAGTGTATGGGAAAGCATGTCATCTTCCGATCGAATTAGAACATAAGGCCTACTGGGCCTTAAAACATGCAAACTTC
Organism: Artemisia argyi; assembly: GCA_030686995.1. Lineage (NCBI taxonomy): Eukaryota > Viridiplantae > Streptophyta > Magnoliopsida > Asterales > Asteraceae > Artemisia > Artemisia argyi. Next base: position 129,706,880 of record CM060695.1, on the reverse strand, counting down.
GACCTTCACACAGCGGGTGATCACCGCAAGGTTCAACTAAACGAATTAAACGAACTTTGTGATCAGGCTTATGAGAATTCTTTGATTTACAAGGAAAAAACCAAGAAGATCCACGACTCTAAAATTAAAAACCGTGTTTTCAACATCGGTGACAGAGTCCTTCTCTTCAATTCACGATTGAAGATATTCTCAGGAAAGCTTAAAACTCGTTGGTCTGGCCATTCACTGTAACAAGAGTATTTCCATATGGAACTGTTGAGTTATCTCAACCTGACGGTTCCAACTTTAAAGTGAATGGCCATCGGTTAAAACACTACTTTGGAGGGGACATACAACCAATGGTTGTCCCGGATCTCCAAACTTTCCCCATGGACCAATAAATTCGGGGTCGAGTCAAGCTAGCGACTCGGTTAACAAAAACAGTAGCTTCCTCATGAACAAATCAATTCGAGGTCGAGTCAAGCTAGCGACTCGGTAATCAAAAACAATAGCTGAACATGGGTTTTCACCCGTGTGTACCACCCTAGTGTGGGGGAGTTGCCCCACATGTTGTATATATCTTCAAAAAAAATGTACATAGACTAAAATATGTTAGTAATTTAGTGTAATTGAGGGATATAGTCATGATACTTGAAAATGGGTTTGGAGGTACGGAGTGTACACCCATCAAGTGAATGACATCCCGGACCCAAAAGTGTTATTTGTCTTAATCCGTAAATGTTTTGATAATAATTAAATGGTAAAGAATATTAGAATATTCTTTGATTAAGAATATTCTAGGAATATTCTTTTTAATTATTAAACTAAGAAAAGAATGTTAAAGGAATATTCCTTGGCATATTCTAGGAATATTCTATTTAATTTTTAAACTAAGAAAAGAATATTCAAAGAATATTCCTTAGCATATTCTGAGAATATTCTCTTTAAATTTTATCTAAAGAATATTCTAGGAATATGCCTCGGCATATTCTAAGAATATTCTCTTTATTATATTAAGAATAGCATATTCTAGGAATATGCCTCAGCATATTCTTGGAATATTTTCTTTCTAGTTTCTATATATATAGAACTTTTCATATTCATATGAAACAGACAGTCAGACAAATTTCTTCAGTTTAAATCCTTTCTTTCGGGTGTCTCTTGATAAGAGAAATAGATACATGAGAAAATAGTCAAAACACTAAATACTCTTTAGCGAACGGGTTCTTATATATTGCCAATATAAAGAACAAACTCTCTGTCTTATCCCAAAGTGATATTCGTGTAACCCAGGCAATAAGGGTCGAATAATTACTTTTGGAAAGTGATACCACGATTCAGTGAGATATCCGGTTATTGATTATCTTTACCCTGCTACACGAAAAACCAGAAAATATCCCAACAATCAAAAGTAATTATTTCTGTGATAATCAATGGCGGCTACAATGAAGCACATGACAGCAAATTTCTCCAAACTTGATAAGTTTGAAGGAATTGATTTTCGTAGATGGCAAAAGAAGATGCACTTCTTCCTCACCAGCATGAGCGTTGTTTATGTGTTGAGCACTCCTTGTCCTGAAGATGGTGGTGATGATGCTACTGTTGAAAAGATTCGAAGGAGGAGCAAATGGGAGAACGATGACTACATAGCTCGAGGTTTAATCCTCAATGGTATGTCTGATTCCCTTTTTGATATTTACCAAAACCATGAATCTGCTAAAGAACTGTGGGATTCGTTGGATGCCAAATATATGGCTGACGATGCATCAAGTAAGAAGTTCCTTGTAAGTAATTTCACAAATTACAAAATGACTGATTCAAGACCAGTTATGGAACAATACAATGAACTTCTTGGTATACTTGGAAGATTCACACAACACAAAATGAACATGGATGAGGCTATTTCAGTCTCTTGTATCATTGACAAACTCCCTCCTTCTTGGAAAGATTTCAAGCATACCTTGAAACATAAGAAGGAATAACTGACTCTTATTCAGTTGGGCGGTCATCTGCGTATTGAGGAATCCCTCAGGGCGCAGGATAATGACAAACCAAAGAGCAACAATGTTGCTGGTGCATCTGTTGTCAATATGGTGGAGCATAACAACTCCACCAGGTACAATGACAACAAGGGTAAACGTAAACATCAGAATAACACAAGGGATGACCCTAACAAGAAGGCAACGCCAACTTGTTGGAAATGTGGCAAATCTGGTCACATTAAAAGGGATTGCAAAGGTGTTAAAATTGGCAATAAAGCCAATGGATCAGGCACAAGTGGTTCAGGGACTGGTTCAACCAAACCTCTGAAAGGTCAGATAGTGTTTAATAAGTCTTTTCAGATTTATTATGTTACACATATATCTGAGGCATACTTTGTGCAGGATGATGATGTTGCGTGGTGGGTTGACTCTGGAGCAATTGTTCATGTGTGCAAAGATAGAAGATGGTTCAAGACTTACGAGTCACTGAACGATGGTTCTATTCTTCACATGGGAAATGAGTCAACAGCCTTGGTGCATGGTCGTGGTTGTGTAGATCTTAGTTTTAGTTCTGGAAAGATTGTAACTTTGTTTAATGTTATTCATGTTCCTAATATACGAAAGAACTTAGTTTCAAGTAGTGTTTTGAATAATCATGGATATAAACAAGTTATTGAATCTGATAAATTTATTTTGTCTAAACATGGTGTGTTTATTGGTTTTGGCTATTTGTGTAATCAAATGTTCAGGCTTAATATTGTCACTGACATTGTAAACTCAGCCTTTTTGTTAACCTCTAAACAGAATGACTCTACCCTGTGGCATGCTAGACTTGGCCATGTACATTTTAAAAGGATGCAAGATATGTCTAAGGATGGGTTAATCCCAGCATTTGACATGGACACTGAAAAGTGTAAGACTTGCATGTTGACCAAAATTACTAAGAAACCTTTTCAGGGTGTTAAACGAGAGACTGAGCTCTTGGAGCTAATACATAGTGACCTGTGTGATTTGCATGCCACTCCCTCTTTAGGGAATAATAAGTACTTTGTGACATTTATTGATGATGCTTCTAGGTTTTGTTATGTCTATCTGTTACATAGCAAGGATGAAGCATTAGATAAATTCAAAGTATTTAAAACTGAAGTTGAATTGCAACTTGGGTCCCTGATCAAAAGATTTAGGACTGATAGGGGAGGTGAGTACATGGATACTCTGTATTTTCAGTCTGTTGGTATAATCCATGAAACGACTGCTCCCTATACTCCTCAACAAAATGGTATCTTTGAAAGGAAAAACAGGGTACTGAAAGTGATGGTTAATTCCATGTTGTCCTACTCAGGACTGAGTCAAGGGTTCTGGGGTGAAGCTATGTTAACAGCTTGCTATTTATTAAATAGGGTTCCCAACAAAAGGAACAAAGTCACCCCTTATGAACTCTGGACTAAAAAGAAACCCAACCTGAATTATCTCAGGGTTTGGGGTTGTAGGGCTGTTGTAAGACTCCCTGATCCAAAATTAAAAACTTTGGGTGAAAGAGGCATTGAATGCATCTTTGTTGGATATGCTGAGCATTCCAAGGCATACAGGTTCTATGTTATTGAACCTAATGAATATGTTTCAATTAATTCAATAATTGAATCAAGGGAAGCACTATTTGATGAGAATAGATTCTCATATGTCCCTAGACCAAGTCAGAGGATTCCAAATGGAACTGATGACACTGGTGTTTCAGAGATCTCTAATGAGGTCTCTGATGAGGTTGTGGTACAACAACCTGAACCTGAGCTCAGAAGGAGCAAAAGGGTCAGGACTCCAAAGTCATTTGGACCTGAGTTTCAATTATACTTAATTGAAGGAACAAGGGATGAGGTCTCTGACCAATACTCCTATTGCTTCATTGTTGAGGATGATCCCAAAACATTTGAAGAAGCAATGAATTCCCAGGATGTTGCTTTCTGGAAGGAAGCAATAAATGATGAGATGGATTCCATCATGGGCAACAACACTTGGGTGTTGGTTGATCTACCTCCAGGTTGCAAACCTCTAGGTTGCAAATGGATTTTCAAAAAGAAAATGAAGGTAGATGGAACTATTGAAAAGTTCAAGGCTAGGCTAGTCATTCAGGGCTTTAAACAAAAGTCAGGGATAGACTACTTTGATACTTATGCCCCTGTGGCACGTATCAGTACCATAAGATTGCTGATTGCTTTGGCATCAATTCAAAATCTGATTATTCATCAGATGGATGTGAAGACAGCTTTCTTGAATGGTGAATTGGATGAGGAGGTTTACATGAACCAACCTCATGGCTTCATCTTGCCTGGAAATGAAAACAAGGTGTGTAAACTGATGAAGTCTTTATATGGACTAAAACAGGCACCTAAACAATGGCATCAAAAATTTGATGAAGTGGTTTTATCTAGTGGTTATGTTCTTAACCAGTCTGACAAATGTGTATATAGCAAATTTGATGAATCTGGTAAAGGAGTCATCATTTGCCTATATGTTGATGACATGTTGATCTTTGGCACTGACCAAAATCAAGTTGACATGACAAAGGAATTTTTGTCATCAAAGTTCTCCATGAAAGATATGGGGGAGGCCGATGTTATCCTTGGTATAAGGATTAAACATGAAAGTAACAAAATTTCAATCTCTCAGTCTCATTACATTGAGAAGGTGTTGAGGAAATTTAATTACTTTGATTGTACTCCAGTGAGTACTCCTATGGATACAAGTGAGAAGCTAATGCCTAATACTGGCAAAGCTGTATCTCAACTTGAGTATTCTAAGGTGATTGGCTGCCTAATGTATGCCATGACTTGTACCAGTCCTGATATTGCATTTGCAGTGGGTAAACTGAGCAGGTATACTAGTAATCCTAGTGCTCATCACTGGAAAGCAGTTCAGAGAGTACTGAAGTATCTGAAGAAGACTATGGATTATAGTCTCTCATATACTGGTTATCCTTCAGTATTAGAAGGATTCACTGATGCAAGTTGGATCAGTAACACTGAAGACAATTCGTCTACCAGTGGCTGGGTGTTCCTACTTGGTGGAGGTGCAATTTCTTGGGCATCAAAGAAGCAAACTTGCATCACCAGTTCAACAATGGAATCTGAATTTGTGGCTTTAGCAGCTGCTGGTAAAGAAGCTGAATGGTTGAAAAACTTGCTTCTTGAGATTCCATTGTGGCCTAAACCTATAGCACCTATCTCTATCCGTTGTGATAGTGCTGCTACATTGTCTAAGGCTTATAGCCAGATGTACAATGGGAAGTCTAGACACTTAGGTGTCAGGCATAGCATGATTCGTGAGCTTATCATGAATGGGGTGGTATCTATAGAGTTTGTTAGATCTCAACAAAATTTAGCCGATCACTTGACGAAGGGTTTGGCTAGAGACTTGGTTTTAAAGTCTGCTAAAGGGATGGGTTTAAGTCCAACTTAGTCACTGAATGCTAAGACACCCAACTCCCTCCTGAGGAAACTTGGGAGCTGAGTTCAATGTGGAAAGCTGAACATTTAGTGGACTGGAGCACATGTTTTACAAACATCCCAAGGTTGTGCTCGTAACCTGCTGAAAAAGGAGGATGAAGTTTCTACTTCTTAATGGTTAATTTCTTTGAAAAAGTGCTAAGCAGGAGCATGAATAAAGAGGAACCACCTATGTGAATGTTGAAGTTTTGCCGCTTCAGGGAGCTTTGGACTTTTGGCTCTTACAACATTTATGAATTGGATATGGACACATGGCTTGTATAGTGTCAGGATAGCTTTAGAGTATTGGAAAGCTTGTGTGTATATTATTTTCAGGTATTCAAATGGGTTGAAGGGTTCAATTCTTAGAACACCCTGATTCTCGAATATTTGGAATGGGTAATATACTAAGATGAAAATTCAATCTTCAAGACATTTTCATTTACGCATTAGTTTTGTTTTGGTTGTTTTCTCATGTATCGGAATTGCACTAAATTGGGGAGGATTGTTAGTAATTTAGTGTAATTGAGGGATATAGTCATGATACTTGGAAATGGGTTTGGAGGTACGGAGTGTACACCCATCAAGTGAATGACATCCCGGACCCAAAAGTGTTATTTGTCTTAATCCGTAAATGTTTTGATAATAATTAAATGGTAAAGAATATTAGAATATTCTTTGATTAAGAATATTCTAGAAATATTCTTTTTAATTATTAAACTAAGAAAAGAATATTAAAAGAATATTCCTTGGCATATTCTAGGAATATTCTCTTTAATTTTTAAACTAAGAAAAGAATATTCAAAGAATATTCCTTAGCATATTCTGGGAATATTCTCTTTAAATTTTATCTAAAGAATATTCTAGGAATATGCCTCGGCATATTCTAAGAATATTCTCTTTATTATATTAAGAATAGCATATTCTAGGAATATGCCTCAGCATATTCTTGGAATATTTTCTTTCTAGTTTCTATATATATAGAACTTTTCATATTTATATGAAACAGACAGTCAGACAAATTTCTTCAGTTTAAATCCTTTCTTTCGGGTGTCTCTTGATAAGAGAAATAGATACATGAGAAAATAGTCAAAACACTAAATACTCTTTAGCGAACGGGTTCTTATATATTGCCAATATAAAGAACAAACTCTCTGTCTTATCCCAAAGTGATATTCGTGTAACCCAGGCAATAAGGGTCGAATAATTACTTTTGGAAAGTGATACCACGATTCAGTGAGATATCCGGTTATTGATTATCTTTACCCTGCTACACGAAAAACCAGAAAATATCCCAACAAAATAAAGGTTACTAGTATTTCCTTCTTATGTTCTAAGTGTCGGTTTAACACCCGGTTCTTTGAATATTGAGGGCAATATTCATTTCTAAGTGGGGGGGGGGGGGGGGGGGGGGGGATTCTCACGAATTCAAAACACATGTTCCATCAAGCACCCTCATTTGATCAAAATTTAAAAATTTTTCACACTTAGAAATGCAATAAATGGTTATCAGTCCGACATGTCTAACCCACATAAGGATTGGCTAATCCAGGAGCGAACGGCTCTTGGTAAAGATATCTCAAAACCGTTGATGGCTTGCAATTTGCCCAAAATTGTATGATAAATCAACTCGCCATATCCCATTAAGTGAATGAGTTGGCTAGCCCGCAAGATTATGGCTTGTGGTAAAGGCCGTGGAAAATCCATAATTGGTAATCAGCTCACCAAGATGTTGACTTAGTCCATCAAGAGTTGGCTAGTCCAGAAGCAAACGGCTTTTGGTAAAGACTAATCAAATCCGTTGACAGCTGGTGGTTTGCTCAAATCACACGGTTATCAGGTATACCACAGTTCTCACACCTGGCTACTCCAGAAGTAATGGCTTTTGGTAAAGAGACATAAAATCCATTAAATTTTCTCAAAATATTGCTAGGGACTAGCAATACTTTAGTGCGGGGGATTGATGAGTGTCTAAATACTCATCATTTTATACCAATCTGAACTGCCAAAACATCCAAAAACACTCAAATATACATCAAAATACTAAAATTATCCCAGAAGTGTGCTTTATATGTTTCAGATGCAAAATAATAAAAAACAGATACAAAACGTACAAAGTTTGCATAATTGACAGTTTCAGTCCCTCAACTTTCAAAACTTGTCAAATCTAGTCCCTGGTTATTCTAAAAACATGAAAAACTCACCAAAGGTCCTTTTTAATCACAAAGTTACATATTTAGTCCTTTGGTGCAAAGTTTCACAAAATTACATGTTTAGTCCCTCAACTTTGCAGAATTGACAAAAATGGTCCTTGGGATATAAAAACTTTGAGAAAATAAATTTTGGTCCTTATACTAATCTTCTATGGCAGGAATGGTCCTTGGTTGGAAAGTTTGGTGAAATTACATGTTTAATCCCTGGAGTTTCAAAGTTTGGCAGAAAAGGTCCCCGGATATAATATAATGGAAATTTATCAATAATGGTCCTTGGGGCATTCAAGATTGGCATGATTAACCCTTGTGATAACTTTTGGAAAGATGCCATTTTTACCCCTCAAACTTTCAGAAAATAACAAAATTGGTCCTTATGCAAATTACAAACCAAACGGATCCCTTTTGTTATTAATAAACCCAATCCAAAACATAATCCACAACAACCTGGTGCACTCCAAAACATACCCAAGGCCCAACAATACAAAGCCCACTTACCCCTTAAATAATAAAACGGGGTCAATACTTTGACCTCGTTGACCCGTTGACCTCTATCACCCCCACAACCAAACCCCTTCCCCTGGTTTTGCACCAGGGGACTCCACGTGTCACACCTACACCATCCACCACCCCTACCCCCTGCAACCTTTTACACCACCACCCATCTACCATCCTTACACTCCATATTGTCCCCCCCCCCACCATCACTAGTCACCTCAGAAGCATTTAATGCTTGGAAAACGGCTACAAGCAACCCTTTGGAATTTTGGCGCCAAAAAGCCATTTAAACGGCTGAGATGAATTAATGGGATCCAAGGGCTCAGAATAGATGGGATTTGCTCAGAAGGCCACGTGGAACAATATGGATGCTATAAAAGGAGCAAGAAGCAGAGGATTAGATAGTTAGTTTTTAAGTAGTTTTCAATTAAAATCGTATGTGTTGTACTCTGTAATTCAGTTGTTATTTCAAGCTTTTAAATCTTGTACTCAGTTTCTATAATCTAAATTGAAGTTTTTATGATCTTAATTCCAAAGTTTCCTGTTTCAATGATCTAAATTGCATTTTTATGTTTGAAATCTCAAGTATAAGTTATATTGATCATAAGCTGTTACTGTGGACTCAAATAGATCATATAAGCTCCCATATAGCTTATAAGAACTATTAGAAGCATTAAGTATCAGTATAACTTGAAAAAGAAAAAAAATAGAAAAAAAATCAAGAAAAAATAGTTTTTAAATAAATTTGCAGGTTTAAGATCATCAAGAAGGAGCAGGGTTAATTGTGGATTGCCCTTGGTTTAGAGGCTTATGGAAGCCTATAGGAAGTTTAACTAGTCCTTGGTTCTTGGTAAATGCAGGATTGCATATGGTAAACCTTCAAACTCACTTTTTACTACTTACTGTAGCATAGCTTTTTATCTGCTCATCTTTGTTTCTTTAAGCTTATTTGGTATTGGTTAGTGATAATATTGATTAAAATCAATATCTTGTTATTTGATATTTATAGTTACTTAAATTTTCAATTTCACAGTCAAATAGGTCTTTGGGTAATTTCTTAGTTGCAAGCTGTTATTGTTGTTGTTTTTTGCTAATTAGGACTTATTATATGTTAATATAAAGTTTAGGATCAGTATTAAGTGTTAAATCTGTGTTATGCTTTGAAACACTCAAAATTAGTAAAATAAAGGAGTGTTTGGATCAGCTGAGTTCAAGGACTTAGAGTGTCTATTTGTTGTTGTTGTTTGTTAAAATATGTTGTGCTAGGTCATATTAACTCACATCAGTAACAAAATACACAAATCTTTTTTTAGAGAAGTCAAAATCCCACATAATCCCCCACAACAGGTTAACTGTTGTGGATTGTGGAACCACAATCTTCATACCAGTTCTAAATAAGTTAAGATAGCTTAATCTAGTTTTCAAACACCTTAATATAACTTAATCAGTAAATTAGAAGTCTTAGATTTTCAAATTAGTCAACTTTGTAGTTTAAATCTAAAAGTCAAATTTCCAAAGTCTGTCAATTGGACAAATCCCCCAGATCTTGCACAAGGTTTATTAGAGATTGGAAATCCAATTTTTTTGTTTCTCTGTGTTATTTGGTAGCTTATGAACTTGTTTCAAAAGAAAGTCTGAGTTTGGATCTGATTAGCTTATAAAAAAGCACACTTGAAATTGGCCCTTTGAGCAAAAAGCTCCCCTGCACCCAGTTTGCACACCCAACTTCATAGGGTTGTACAATGTTCATTAGTGGACCCCAAGACACCCCCATTAGCTTTTTGGAAATCTTAGTAGGCTAGCTTATTAGATTTGTGCTTATATTGAATCTCAGCTCATTTGCTCTTAGTTTATTTAAGCTTTAAAGTTGGTCTAATCACCACATGCATACTGAGTGACTCAGTATTGATCACCCAATTTCATAGGTTCACCCACAGCTTATTAATAAGCCATAAGCATTGCTTATTAGCTTATTGGGAAGCTTAACCACCCAAATCAAGGTTCCAAGGCTTATCTTTCCATTTCCAGCTTATTTATTAGGGCTGCAAGCAGCTTGTTCTTTTTCCCATACCACCCAGTTAACTGGGTGACTCAGTGTACTTAGCTATTTTCAAAAGCTTCGCATGTGCTTATTAGTGGACCTTAGGGTTTGCTTTTTGGCTTATTGGGAAGCCACCCAGGTGGACTTGATTGCTCAAGTTTCATTTTAGACCCCTGAGCTTATTTGTGGGCCCCACTCAGGCCTGCATATTGGCCTTGTGGACTGTTTGGTTGTAGCAGGATTTAGAATTGCTTAATTGAGCTTATAGCTTATTCTTGTAGCTTATTTAGTTGATTTAGGTTACCTTAGGTATAATTTAGTAGTTAATACCTTATTTATCTCTCTGTAGCTTATTTGTAGCTTTTAGCTTGTTAAAAAGCCAAATTTGGCTTAATAAGCCTTCTGTTGAGCTAATAAGCTCTTACAGAGCTTATTTGTGTAATTTAAAAAAGTTGTGTTTTTTAAAGTTGCTTATTTTTACTTGTTAAGCAGTTTTGCAAAAAGAAAATCAAAAAAATAAAAAGTTTCAAAAATTTGGGTGTGTGTGGGAGTCGAACCTGGGACCTCTGGATAGTAACATGCATAATAACATACACCCCTTCCATTAGCTCTGGGGCACCAGTTCCGTTCAAGTCTCCACAAACAATATACTTAACGTGTTTTTAGAGTAATAAGCTTAAATAAGCCGTTTAGCTTATAACAGCTTATTTGAATAAGCTGTTGACACCCACTTATTTTTCCTAGGCTTTTCATTACTTAATATACTTCCTGTAATTGTTTCATAATTTTTACTATTAAAATAATATATATTTTAATTAATACTAGTTTAATGAATAATTAAGTAATATTAGGTAATTAAATAGTTTTAATAATTTTTAGTTAATAACAATATTTTTTATATTTTTTAAAAGTCTTATAAACCATTAGGTATTTTTAGAAAATATTTTTCTGATTACTATTGTTCATTTCCTATTTTTCTTAATTAAATTTAGTTAATTAGATTTTAATTAATAAATAAGTAATTAATTAGTAAATTAGCCTAAATTTAATTTTTAGAATAATTTTATAATTTTTTAGGATTCATGTGATGGTTAATTAGTTTTATAAAATTCTCCATAATTTTCTAAGTCATTTTAGTATAATTAGTAATTTAAAATATTTTAAATAGTTTAATTAAAATAATTAGTAATTAATTAAAAGAAAACTCATAAAAAGACAAAAATATTTATTTTTATTTTTTATACTTTCTTCAAGTTTATTTTAAGTTTTAGAAAATAGTTTTGCAAGTTTTTAGTTTAATTTGTAGTATTTATCATTTTTAGGTTAATTTAAATTAGTTTTAATTAAATGGTTAAATAGTTTTTAATTAAATAATTAATAATAAATAATAAAATAATCAAAAAAAATTCTTTTTAATTTAATTTTCTTTTAAGTTTAAGTTTATAGAATTTTTATTTTTAACCCCTGTAGTTTATTTTTCCTTTAAACTCACCTTTTTCTCAGTTCGCATACGTATTTGTTTACATTTCAGTTTACGTATATACATAGATGTTTACTGTGCTTGTTTTATATTATTATCCAAATAATACCAGTAGTATAAATCAAACCCACTTCATTTTTGGTTACTGTCCTCAGTACCATTTATTCCCGAAAACGTTTACAAATACAATTTCAATCTCGTTGGGACTTAACGACCCGGGGATTTCCCTGTACTTCCACGGATTTTAATACTTGACTTTTTCTCCCAGGTGGACCTATCAACTGCACACGCTTGACTGGTTGGTTTGGGAGGAGTCAAGGACTCAGAGTGTCCATTTGTTGTTGTTGTTGTTTGTTAAAATATGTTGTGCTAGGTCATATTAACTCACATCAGTAACAAAATACACAAGTCTTTTTTTAGAGAAGTCAAAATCCCACATAATCCCCCACAACAGGTTAACTGTTGTGGATTGTGGAACCACAATCTTCATACCAGTTCTAAATAAGTTAAGATAGCTTAATCTAGTTTTCAAACACCTTAATATAACTTAATCAGTAAATTAGAAGTCTTAGATTTTCAAATTAGTCAACTTTGTAGTTTAAATCTAAAAGTCAAATTTCCAAAGTCTGTCAATTGGACAAATCTCCCAGATCATGTACAAGGTTTATTAGAGATTGGAAATCCAAATTTTTTGTTTCTCTGTGTTATTTGGTAGCTTATGAACTTGTTTCAAAAGAAAGTCTGAGTTTGGAAATGATTAGCTTACAAAAAAGCACACTTGAAATTGGCCCTTTGAGCAAAAAGCTCCCCTGCACCCAGTTTGCACACCCAACTTCATAGGGTTGCACAATGTTCATTAGTGGACCCCAGGACACCCCCATTAGCTTTTTGGAAAGCTTAGTAGGCTAGCTTATTAGATTTGTGCTTATATTGAATCTCAGCTCATTTGCTCTTAGTTTATTTAAGCTTTAAAGTTGGCCTAATCACCACATGCATACTGAGTGACTTGGTATTGATCACCCAATTTCATAGGTTCACCCACAGCTTATTAATAAGCCATAAGCATTGCTTATTAGCTTATTGGGAAGCTTAACCACCCAAATCAAGGTTCCAAGGCTTATCTTTCCATTTCCAGCTTATTTATTAGGGCTGCAAGCAGCTTGTTCTTTGTCCCATACCACCCAGTTAACTGGGTGACTCAGTGTACTCAGCTATTTTCAAAAGCTTCTCATGTGCTTATTAGTGGACCTTAGGGTTTGCTTTTTGGCTTATTGGGAAGCCACCCAGGTGGACTTGATTGCTCAAGTTTCATTTTAGACCCCTGAGCTTATTCGTGGGCCCCACTCAGGCCTGCATATTGGCCTTGTGGACTGTTTGGTTGTAGCAGGATTTAGAATTGCTTAATTGAGCTTATAGCTTATTATTGTAGCTTATTTAGTTGATTTAGGTTACCTTAGGTATAATTTAGTAGTTAATACCTTATTTATCTCTCTGTAGCTTATTTGTAGCTTTTAGCTTGTTAAAAAGCCAAATTTGGCTTAATAAGCCTTCTGTTGAGCTAATAAGCTCTTACAGAGCTTATTTGTGTAATTTAAAAAAGTTGTGTTTTTTAAAGTTGCTTATTTTTACTTGTTAAGCAGTTTTGCAAAAAGAAAATCAAAAAAATAAAAAGTTTCAAAAATTTGGGTGTGTGTGGGAGTCAAACCTGGGACCTCTGGATAGTAACATGCATAATAACACACACCCCTTCCATTAGCTCTGGGGCACCAGTTCCGTTCAAGTCTCCACAAACAATATACTTAACGTGTTTTTAAAGTAATAAGCTTAAATAAGCCGTTTAGCTTATAACAGCTTATTTGAATAAGCTGTTGACACCCACTTATTTTTCCTAGGCTTTTCATTACTTAATATACTTCCTGTAATTTTTTCATAATTTTTACTATTCAAATAATATTTATTTTAATTAATACTAGTTTAATGAATAATTAAGTAATATTAGGTAATTAAATAGTTTTAATAATTTTTAGTTAATAACAATATATTTTTTATATTTTTTAAAAGTCTTATAAACCATTAGGTATTTTTAGAAAATATTTTTCTGATTACTACTGTTCATTTCCTATTTTCCTTAATTAAATTTAGTTAATTAGATTTTAATTAATAAATAAGTAATTAATTAGTAAATTAGCCTAAATATAATTTTTAGAATAATTTTATAATTTTTTAGGATTCATGTGATGGTTAATTAGTTTTATAAATTTTTCCATAATTCTCTAAGTCATTTTAGTATAATTAGTAATTTAAAATAGTTTAAATAGTTTAATTAAAATAATTAGTAATTAATTAAAAGAAAACTCATAAAAAGACAAAAATATTTATTTTTATTTTTTATACTTTCTTCAAGTTCATTTTAAGTTTTAGAAAATAGTTTTGCAAATTTTTAGTTTAATTTGCAGTATTTATCATTTTTAGGTTAATTTAAATTAGTTTTAATTAAATAGTTAAATAGTTTTTAATTAAATAATTAATAATAAATAATAAAATAATAAAAAAAATAATTTTCTTTTTAATTTAATTTTCTTTTAAGTTTAAGTTTATAGAATTTTCATTTTTAACCCCTGTAGTTTATTTTTCCTTAAACTCACCTTTTTCTCAGTACGCATACGTATTTGTTTACATTTCAGTTTACGTATATACATAGCTGTTTACTGTGCTTGTTTTATATTATTATCCAAATAATATCAGTAGTGTAAATCAAACCCACTTCATTTTTGGTTACTGTCCTCAGTACCATTTATTCCCGAAAACGTTTACAAATACAATTTCAATCTCGTTGGGACTTAACGACCCGGGGATTTCCCTGTACTTCCACGGATTTTAATACTTGACTTTTTCTCCCAGGTGGACCTATCAACTGCACACGCTTGACTGGTTGGTTTGGGAGGAGTCAATCACCATGCCACACATTATGACGCCTCATGTCGCGTCGTTTTGTAAACTTCATATATACAAAATATAATATAAATATATAGATATTTTCATATTTTGTGCCGCTTTATGCAACGCCTTATAAATGTAAAAGCTTCGCCTTGACCGCTAAGGCGTGAGTGGTTATGCTGCCACACCGCGCCTCGCGCAATTAATAACCCTGAGTTCTGCCTAAGCATTAAAAGCATACTATTGTCTTGGTTAATTATGGTTGTTAATTAGTCATGTAGGTTTATGTGACACGAGACATATCTGAGGGTGATAAACGAGGCACACCTCAGTAGAATAAAACCAAAACAAGTGTGAGAACTTTAAATCACGTAGCTTTCATTAATGTCTCAAAGTAAATTACAATGTAAACAAGCCATATATTTTATAAAATAATTAAAAATAAAAAGGCGTCCTAACAAATGCATAATGTTTCCTAAATAACAAAATATGAAAAACTTGGAAATATGGTGAAACACTCAAATGTTGCGTCCCATAATATTGGGGGCGGTGCAACTCAACCTTAGAAGGTTGAAACTTTCTTAGATGTTTCATCTAGGGAAGTTGAGGGGCAAAGCACCAAGGGCTCTCCTCGACTTTGGGGGGAAAAGCATCAATCGTTTCTTTATCTTGTTTTGCCTCGTATGCTCAAATTGCTCCACATAAAGTTATGTAAGCCTCACCACTCGATCCTTATCCTCATCATTCCTCCTCACTTGATAAGAACTCATTCTCGAGTTCGCGCAAGCTTCAATCAACAGGAGAATAAATAATGCCTTGCAATTCGTCTTCAAATCAGGAGGTCATGTACCATTGAGTAAAATAGCTATGTTATTTCCACTCCAATTGAACACATGAAAGTTCATCACTCCTTTATAAATCGCATTCATATCATGTTGCCAAGGTCTTCCTAATAAAACATGACTAGCTCCTAAGTCCACCACATCGGAATATGAATTTCCAATAGCAATTGTGATTTTACAAACCTAACCCACCTTCACCTCTGGCCCCTTCTTTATCTAGCCTAATTTGTATAGAGTAGGATGTTGTTCAGTTAGTAATTCAAAGCTTTCACCAAGTCTTTGGACATTAAATTTTCACAACTTCCTCCATCAATGTTTAACAAGCATATGTTGTGCTCAAACTAACACTTAGTTTCAAAGATCTTGTTCTGCTCTGAAGATCCTTCCGACTTTGTTGAAAATAAAGTACGTTGCACAATCAAATTCATAATCTCGCCATTAACTTGAGCAAATTCATCAACATGCTCTAAATTATCACCAAAACCAACTCCTTTATCACCTTCATAACTTACCTCAACATACCCGTTCAAAACTCTCTTGGGACACTCATTTGATCTGTGGTAGGGATTTGAATTTGTTTGCTTAGGCTTTCCAACGCCACCACCACTAGCCAAAACTGGAGAAGTCAATCTTGAAGATACATTAGTTCTAATAGTTAATTGATTCTGATTAGATTAGTTTACCTGAGTATAATCTGAATATGAATTCTCTTCTTATGACCTTCCAAAATTCAAAGTTGGTTTAGTCATCGATACTTCTTTTTTCTTAGCTTAATTTTAGGCTTGTTCAATGGTCCAAAACGATACCAAACTCAGCTCTCTTGGATAATGGATTCAACCCACTAATATACCTAGGAGCAATTCATTTTTCGGATTCTTTCAAGTTACACCTAGCTTGCAACTTCAAGAATTTTCTCATGTATTCCACCACGGTTCTTTCCCCCTTGAACACAGGTATGTTATTGTTGGTATAAAATTTGTTAAATATCTAGGGGATAGCCTACCTTTGATCATTCTCTTCATTATTATTCATGTGTTGATCTAATATTTTCCTCGTCTCCTACGGTTTTCTTACTCGTTTAGCCACCAAGCTCCAGCTCCTACACGTAAATTATAGGCTACGATCTTGACTTGCTCTTCTTCCGGAATATCCCTGATTTCAAACAACTTATCCACCTCATATAAGATATCCAACACGTCATGGTCAAGATTCCCAAGAAAATTAGGATCAACCTTAACATATACCCATGTTGATTATCATAACCTTGTCGATCATCTCTCATGAGTCATGACCCTAGGACCATTAAACCGCCATCTTGGTCTTCCTTCCAGAACTCTATAGCCCTGATCTTCTTCCTCATCTGAAGACTCAATGGAATCAACATGTCTCCAAACTTGATTGAGAGAGTGTGTAACAACCCGCATTTTCAGGACATTTCTTC
This sequence comes from Artemisia argyi, assembly GCA_030686995.1. Taxonomy (NCBI): domain Eukaryota; kingdom Viridiplantae; phylum Streptophyta; class Magnoliopsida; order Asterales; family Asteraceae; genus Artemisia; species Artemisia argyi. The sequence continues at coordinate 129,689,991 of CM060695.1, read as the reverse complement.
TATTCACTATTCATCAGTTACTATTCATCATTTACTATTCACCAGTCACTATTCATCATTTTAGGAGTCAGTTTATGCTTCCGAGAAACGTTCAGAAATTTTACTATTCATGTGACACTATTCATTTCCGGAAGGAAATCACTATTCACGATGGCCATTCATTTCATCGTAAACTAAGTTTACAGGTCTTCAAATTCGTGTAACCAATGTGGTTTAGCTGCAAATTCATGCATCATTCATTAACGACATTTTATGTAGACTGGATTAGTCTACAAATCATCAGTACTTTAAGCCCTACACAGATATGCATTATTACTATATACGTATGTTTAATTTGTAATTAACGTTACCACTCAGTTTTTACTACGAACGTATACTCAATACACCCGACTACGATCCTAACATATTTTTATACTCATTATAATAATATAAAAGTTATATTATTAATTTACCCGGTGTTTTGAAATCAATTGCTACATTTTACGGTCGGAGCTTATTACTCCGCCGGTTTGCGTTATTTCAATTCAATAATTATTTTAACACCCGATTCTCATCAGGAATAATATTTTACAACTTTTACAACTTCGTCGTATTTTATTTCACCTCGTTACCATTTATTTCAAGATAACTCGGTACCCGATAACACCCAATGTACAAAATATCTAACTAATACATACACATTTAGACAAGTTTATTAATTAGCCAACAAAGCCTCCTCCTTTCCCCTAATTGGCGCCACCTTGCCCCCCCCCCCCCCCTCTCCTATCCAAGAGTTGCAATTTACCAACTCGTATTAATTACACTCCAAGCTTGTCTAGTATTTAATCCATTTGATCTCATTTTTCACACATAATATCAAGTTCAAGAAAACAAAATCCTCTCTTCCTCCTTTCTCTCTTGGTGGCCGGCCAACACACAAGAACAAGCAAGACATCATCAAAATTTTACAAGATCAAGATCATCAAATATCAATTGTACTCCTAGCTTGGATTTTGAAATAAAAATCCCTAGGTTACTTATATATAATTTTCTCCGAAAACTCATCAAACCTTCAAGTAAGTACCTAAATAAATTTCTCTACTCTTTATACTTCCATTTGATATATTTTCAAGATATATTGGTTAAACATGCAAGTATTTATGTTTCATACCACTTATTACTCATTTTCTTCTTTATAAACATAGATCTATAATTTTTATTAGCAACCTCATGAGATCCACCATTTTTGGTGAAGACTAGGAACCCATGACACCCTAAGAAGGTGTATGGTAGGATTGGGTACTTGTGGAGTTGATTTGAAGTAGATTGGTTGAGCCTTGAACAAGTCTTGATCCTTAAAAATGAGTTTTAAACACTATATATATAGATCTGTCCGTTTTTGCAAAACGTGGAAACTTCAGGGGTTTTTGGGTAATTGTGGCTTAAAGATTCAGAAGATACTTTCAAAAATGAAACCGTGGCCGCTTGAATCACTAAAATCCGAGTTACGACGAAAAAGATATGCTATTTTCAATTTTAATGACGAAAACGAATTTCTGAAAAATAGTTTGTTGTTGAACAGTTTTCATGGACTGTTTCGAGACGTAAAACTTGATCTAGCCATCCCGACTTATCAAAAATATATTAGTATGTTGTCCCACGATTCCGGGGATATAAAGAACGTAGAAAACGAGCTTATAACGAAAAAGATACAAGCGTTTGAACTTAGACGATTTTTACAAATTTCCATCAGCTTTTCTATTATTATTTTGCCGCAAAACTGTCTTTGCGAGACACCACTTTCTTGGCTGTTTTTCTTTATGATCGGATCAATTTGAGTCCGAACCGTAGTTTTATGAAATCAAGATCTTCCAACAAGCTTTTCAAATCAATTGGCCGTTCGTCGAATACACTTATAACGAATAAACTACGACCTCATCTATATACCCGATAAACTATATATATTTTGACAGCTTTTACTATAATAAAATTTTCTAAGTGTTGAACATAATATTTTCAAGTAACAACAATGAGAGTCGATTTTCTCATCGATCAAGACCCGTATAGCCAAAAGTTAAATGACACGACTTCTAGATATTGTTACAAGGTTTTCAAAAACGCCGAGTTTCATCACTAACCCTTAACGTACAACATTTCGCGACTTGTTTTGCGAGGCCATTTTGGGCATATTTTCAAGTAATGAAAATGTTATTTTTGCGACAAAAACCTTATATTTGCCGATAGAACATCAAACAAGGATCGTGGAGTACCGTTTCAACCTATTTACATGAAAAGTGGTTATTAACCTAACGAGACGTTAAAAACGTATTTGTCGACGATAAACGTTATTTTCAAAACTAATGAGTGGTATCGATAACATACGTATTTGCATGTGTAGCATCATTTCATTTCTTACATTAGACTATCATTCATATTAGGTTGCGATTAGAGATTGTGCCTCATTTCGTGTATCCACTTTTGCCGTCGTAGCTATTGCACCAGGTGAGTTCATAACCCCTACTTTTACTTGTTTTACAACTGTTTTGGGGGAAGATACATGCTCCTTACTATTTAAATTCAATGCTTGTTTTACTTGAACGCGATTCATTTGCCCAAACATTACTGGATGGTTGAAATACTTGATTGAATACTTGAATACATTATGAATTACCTATTCCATCCTTGATTACTTTCTTATGGACACAAGTGTATTACTTTATTGCAGACATAAGTACAAAACTGTTACATTGCCTGAGTTGCCTATTACTGCCACTGAAGTCCCCTTTATCATGAACCGTTAATTACATGCGTGTAAGCGCGAATGTTGTGGGTAGATCTATTTGGGTTGACACCCCGTCCGAGTTGGTCGTGCCAACCTGGTAAACGGACGCATATCATTCGGATTACTTCCGAGTGCCTGGCAAACACTTACTTGGGGCATTTTATGCTTGATTGCATACGATTATGTTGAGCTTCGGGGTCATGAGCTTAAGGAATTGTATTTTACTTTTGGGTTAACGTTGTATTTGTTATAATGGTTAACCCTACTGCAAATCTCGTGTTCCGCAAAATACTTATTACTTTTGTTTACATAAACCAATTCATATTTGGCAGTGGGTCGTAAACACACAGGTTACAAGTCTCTTATGGCGGGACTTGCAATTGAGTGGATTTACGATGCCTTTGCTGGAAAATACTTGATTACTGGAAACACTTGTTTACGGGAAATACTTGTTTACTTAAAACTATGAACTCACCAGTTTTATGCTGACGTTTTAGCATGTATTTTCAGGTTTTAAGCAATGGCACACTACAGGAGGTTTTGGCAGGGCATGGCATGGTCATAGAAGACTCTGATATTCATTTAGGGACCATTTTTGACTGATTTAAAGGCCTACTTCCACACTACTTCTAAAAATGTAAATTCAACATTTTTTATTAAGCTATTTTATTCTAAATGATTCAAGTGAAAACCAGTTTTTGAACTTGTGTTGTAATACCAATTGAGTTACACCCCAGCTACATGTATGCTTCCACTGGACCCGATTCTGGGGGTGTGACAGATTGGTATCAGAGCTTTGGCTATAGTGAACTAAGTGTTTTTAAAACCTAGACTATAGCTACTTTTACGAAAACTTAACCCTATGACCGTCACGTGCCTGCCTGCCAAACTGAAGCCTCGTTTGTGGTTAGTTGCTGACTTAGGTGATGAGATTTGTGTCTCATTATCTGATATACTATATTCATTTATTATAGTTGATTACTATAATTGTCTTTCATATAAGCATGTGCACGTATCATATATGTCACCACGTTATGTTTTTCCTTGCATAGTTTCATAATTTGACCTCGAGTTGGTCACTTGTTTTTGTCTTCCTGAACGTCTTGGTAATTGTGAAGGACATAGTCTTAGTATAACTGAGCTGAGTATTTCAAAATTCATGGAACCTCGGTGGAATGTAGACTGGTCATCTACATTCAACCCGGGATAGTGGGACATAGGCTGACCACCTATATCCGACTCAGAAATGAATTTTGCAACACTGAGAATGGTTATAATAAAATTTTGTCTAGAATAAATTCTCAACTCATTTTCCAAATGTTTCATTCATGTGTGTGTATACCCTCGTTGTTGGAACATTAATACTTTTCATCACTTCGTGAACCGCCGCTTGAAAGCACGTCAACTGGTCATTTCATCTCATGAACATTTACGTCTATGCACGGTACACTTATATCACAGTATTTTCTTTTATCACAATCTTATTATGTCGCAGTTGTCACAGTCTCTTCCCTTCTCACCATCACTATCATTTCTTTTCCCCACCCCCATATATACAAAGAATTAGCTAACACTCTACAGATTCTGATGTCACTCATCCCTCACTACTCCCAATATTGATAAGTGGACATTATCAATGACCTCCCTAGGAAAGACTTTCCATACCTTCTATAAGGAGGATCCCTCGGTACATTAACACCATTCAAAACTCAACAAAAATCTCAAGATATCACAAAACCATTCGAACCACTATCACTGGCCTGATCACCAAAAATTCCATCATCTAGAAAGTATTGGCTTGACTGAATTACAGGATTAGTTTCGATACGAGTGCTCAATAAGCCACACCATAGAGATAAATCCAACCTCTTAACCAAGACTATAAATTGAACATGTCTTCACCAATAGACTTTATTGAAACATGTTAGACACCTATGCATTTGTGCAGACGTACATATCTAGCTATTTTACCCTCTTAATACTATCACTTTTAAATGGATTTTTCTCCAAACTACAATTATACAAAACATATATCTTGTAAGAAATGCTTTTTTGATGCCCTTATTTTGACAAGCAAATTCCTTTTGGCTAATCTTTTACAAAAACTAATGAATGTTAGGAAATTTTTAAACATCGATCTTTGGTAAACCATATTATCCACCTTATGTTGAAAATTGTCCTATCGTACATAACTATTAAATTTTGAAACATCAAGAAAAATGTTACTTAGATAACCATATGTTTAAAAATTTGTAAATTCATTTATTCAGGGAAGGTTTATGAATAAAACATACGATCTCAAAACAAACTTTGAAAAATCAATCACTATATTACATCACTTATACCTTTAGGAATTTGTGATTTGATGACATATAACTTGGGGAAAATCTTAGTAATGGAGACTAAGCATCGTAGGTGGAGAGAGACTCAATTCATGACATCCTGCGGAGGATCACAACCTTATCCTAATCTATTATTTTCAACAACACCCTTTTGCGGACTTAACCTTGTAAGTCTTTCAAAACAAGATTCATGATACCCATTTCAATTATTCCTAATAGAGGAATTTGATTCACCTCGAACTCCTAGCGATTTCATTAAGATTTCTTTGGAACCACACCACCCATCATCTGCAGACCAATGGTCAGAAATTAGAGAACGATTCAAATATAGGAAGATATACTCAAAGCATGAGTGATTGACTCTAGAAATGGTTGGATTAACCATTTGCCATAAATCGGATTCTTTTACAACCATAGTTACCACACGAGCTTAGAGACTACACCATTTAATGCACTCTATGGTCGAAGTGCCAACATCCATCGACGGATCAAAATTTGGAAAAGCCCAACTCACTAGTCTCGTAAGCATTCATGAAATAACCAGGAATTTTCTACAAATCAAGAATCAGTTACAAGTTCGATAAGCGGTAAACCCTTAGAATTTCAAGTTGGTGGCATGATTATGTTGAAAGTTCTGCCTAGGAAAGGCACAATACCATTCAGAAAACTTCAGAAAGTTAAACCCGATATACACTGGACCATTCAACATTTCTAACAGGGTAGGCCGAGTGGCCGTCAGACTTGAGCTCCCATTAGAGCTCAGTAGTATGCACGATAAAAATCATCATCTTTTCACCAATACAACTTCAGAGACCAACACAAACTGAACTTCGGGACGAAGTTCTTTTTAAGGGGGTGAGACTGTAACAACCCGCATTTTCAGGACATTTCTTCTATTCACTATTCATCAGTTACTATTCATCATTTACTATTCACCTGTCACTATTCATCATTTTCGGAGTCAGTTTGTGCTTCCGAGAAGCGTTCAGAAATTTTACTATTCATGTGACACTATTCATTCCCGGAAGGAAATCACTATTTACGATGGCCGTTCATTTCATCGTAAACTGAGTTTACGGGTCTTCAAATTCGTGTAACCAATGTGGTTTAGCTGCAAATTCATGCATCATTCATTAACGACATTTCATGTAGACTGGATTAGTCTACAAATCATCAGTACTTTAAGCCCTACACAGATATGCATTATTACTATATACGTATGTCTAATTTGTAATTAACGTTACCACTCAGTTTTTACTACGAGCGTATACTCAATACACCCGACTACGATCCTAACATATTTTCATACTCATTATAATAATATAAAAGTTATATTATTAATTTACCCGGTGTTTTGAAATCAATTGCTACATTTTACGGTCGGAGCTTATTACTCCGTCGGTTTGCGTTATTTCAATTCAATAATTATTTTAACACCCGATTCTCATCAGGAATAATATTTTACAACTTTTACAACTTCGTCGTATTTTATTTCACCTCGTTATCATTTATTTCAAGATAACTCGGTACCCGATAACACCCAATGTACAAAATATCTAACTAATACATACACATTTAGACAAGTTTATTAATTAGCCCACAAAGCCTCCTCCTTTCCCCTAATTGGCGCCACCTTGCCCCCCCCCCCCCCCCCTCTCCTAGCCAAGAGTTGCAATTTACCAACTCATATTAATTATACTCCAAGCTTGTCTAGTATTTAATCCATTTGATCTCATTTTTCACACATAATATCAAGTTCAAGAAAACAAAATCCTCTCTTCCTCCTTTCTCTCTTGGTGGCCGGCCAACACACAAGAACAAGCAAGACATCATCAAAATTTTACAAGATCAAGATCATCAAATATCAATTGTACTCCTAGCTTGGATTTTGAAATAAAAATCCCTAGGTTACTTTTATATAATTTTCTCCAAAAACTCATCAAACCTTCAAGTAAGTACCTAAATAAATTTCTCTACTCTTTATACTTCCATTTGATATATTTTCAAGATATATTGGTTAAACATGCAAGTATTTATGTTTCATACCACTTATTACTCATTTTCTTCTTTATAAACATAGATCTATAATTTTTATTAGCAACCTCATGAGATCCACCATTTTTGATGAAGACTAGGAACCCATGACACCTTAAGAAGGTGTATGGTAGGATTGGGTACTTGTGGAGTTGATTTGAAGTAGATTGGTTGAGCCTTGAACAAGTCTTGATCCTTAAAAATGAGTTTTAAACACTATATATATATATAGATCTGTCCGTTTTTGCAAAACGTGGAAACTTCAGGGGTTTTTGGGTAATTGTGGCTTAAAGATTCAGAAGATACTTTCAAAAATGAAACCGTGGCCGCTTGAATCACTAAAATCCGAGTTACGACGAAAAAGATATGCTATTTTCAATTTTAATGACGAAAACTAATTTCTGAAAAATAGCTTGCTGTTGAACAGTTTTCATGGACTGTTTCGAGACGTAAAACTTGATCTAGCCATCCTGACTTATCAAAAATATATTAGTATGTTGTCCCACGATTCCGGGGATATAAAGAACGTAGAAAACGAGCTTATAACGAAAAAGATACAAGCGTTTGAACTTAGACGATTTTTACAAATTTCCATCAGCTTTTCTATTATTATTTTGCCGCAAAACTGTCTTTGCGAGACACCACTTTCTTGGCTGTTTTTCTTTATGATCGGATCAATTTGAGTCCGAACCGTAGTTTTATGAAATCAAGATCTTCCAACAAGCTTTTCAAATCAATTGGCCGTTCGTCGAATACACTTATAACGAATAAACTACGACCTCATCTATATACCCGATAAACTATATATATTTTGACAGCTTTTACTATAATAAAATTTTCTAAGTGTTGAACATAATATTTTCAAGTAACAACAATGAGAGTCGATTTTCTCATCGATCAAGACCCGTATAGCCAAAAGTTAAATGACACGACTTCTAGATATTGTTACAAGGTTTTCAAAAACGCCGAGTTTCATCACTAACCCTTAACGTACAACATTTCGCGACTTGTTTTGCGAGGCCATTTTGGGCATATTTTCAAGTAATGAAAATGTTATTTTTGCGACAAAAACCTTATATTTGCCGATAGAACATAAAACAAGGATCGTGGAGTACCGTTTCAACCTATTTACATGAAAAGTGGTTATTAACCTAACGAGACGTCAAAAACGTATTTGTCGACGATAAACGTTATTTTCAAAACTAATGAGTGGTATCGATAACATACGTATTTGCATGTGTAGCATCATTTCATTTCTTACATTAGACTATCATTCATATTAGGTTGCGATTAGAGATTGTGCCTCATTTCGTGTATCCACTTTTGCCGTCGTAGCTATTGCACCAGGTGAGTTCATAACCCCTACTTTTACTTGTTTTACAACTGTTTTGGGGGAAGATACATGCTCCTTACTATTTAAATTCAATGCTTGTTTTACTTGAACGCGATTCATTTTCCCAAACATTACTGGATGGTTGAAATACTTGATTGAATACTTGAATACATTATGAATTACCTATTCCATCCTTGATTACTTTCTTATGGACACAAGTGTATTACTTTATTGCGGACATAAGTACAAAACTGTTACATTGCCTGAGTTACCTATTACTGCCACTGAAGTCCCCTTTATCATGAACCGTTAATTACATGCGTGTAAGCGCGAATGCTGTGGATAGATCTATTTGGATTGACACCCCGTCCAAGTTGGTCGCGCCAACCTGTTAAACGGACGCATATCATTCGGATTACTTTCGAGTGCTTGGCAAACACTTACTTGGGGCATTTTATGCTTGATTGCATACGATTATGTCGAGCTTCAGGGTCATGAGCTTAAGGCATTGTATTTTACTTTTGGGTTAACGTTGTATTTGTTATAATGGTTAACCCTACTGCAAATCTCGTGTTCCGCAAAATACTTATTACTTTTGTTTACATAAACCAATTCATATTTGGCAGTGGGTCGTAAACACACAGGTTACAAGTCTCTTATGGCGGGACTTGCAACTGAGTGGATTTACGATGCCTTTGCTGGAAAATACTTGATTACTGGAAACACTTGTTTACGGGAAATACTTGTTTACTTAAAACTATGAACTCACCAGCTTTATGCTGACGTTTTAGCATGTATTTTCAGGTTTTAAGCAATGGCACACTACAGGAGGTTTTGGCAGGGCATGGCATGGTCATAGAAGACTCTGATATTCATTTGGGGACTATTTTTGACTGATTTAAAGGCCTACTTCCGCACTACTTCTAAAAATGTAAATTCAACATTTTTGATTAAGCTATTTTATTCTAAATGATTCAAGTGAAAACCAGTTTTTGAACTTGTGTTGTAATACCAATTGAGTTACACCCCAGCTACATGTATGCTTCCGCTGGACCCGATTCTAGGGGTGTGACAGAGTGGTTGCGCACATAGTCATTAAATGTTTGTGATTGAGAGAGTGGTTGCGCACACAGGCATAACCAAACATATCGCCATCCTCACCGCAAAGTGCATCATAAAGCAGAAAGAACCTGAAACATAGGTGTAAACACAAATGCATGAATTGAAGATCAAGTTTTAGGCACGTTGGTACATGCTTATGTCGTCGAATAGCTCCTTCTCGCACTCTCATCTTCACTGGCTCATTACCATCTCTCATTGACTATCACATCCACTAAATAGCATCCTACAAACTTGTAAGAGGAAAAACAAACTCCATGAACCCTGAAGATAGATAAGAATGAGAAATGAAACATTTTTAAGAAATCTAATGCAAACAACAACAATAACAAAGAAAAAGTATAAGCTAACTATTGTAGGTTGAAGAATGAGGAAGATAAATTAGTAAATGAAGGTAAATGAGAAACTATGGGTAAATGGGATACTTAAATAGCAAAAATAGTAAAAATAAAATAAAATTGTTAAGCACACGCCTCATGTTATTTTTTTCTATGTCATGCTATTTTAGTTTACATTTGTTGTTTACTTGGAAAAGGTGTTAAAATCGTAGACATTTACATGTCAACCTTTTAGGGTATAAGCAATGTTACAAGACTGTTTAACTTATAATAGAAGGATAAAGCTTGGTAAGAAGAATTGTAATTAAAAGTTTATTAAAAAGTCTAACAAACCCTTAAATTTTCCTAAATAACGAAATATGAATAACTTGAAAATATTGTGAAACACTCAAATGGCTCGCCCCATGATATTGGGGTCAGTGCATTTCAACCTCAAAAGGTTGAAACTTGCTTGGATGCTTCGCCTAGGGGAAATTGAGGAGTAAAGCACCAAAACGCCCTTGGACTTTTGGGTGGGGGGGGGGGGGGGGGGGGGGCAAAGCATCAACCGTTTTTATTTTGCATAAGATACTCATAATGCTCCGCATAAACTTCTGCACGCTTCCCCACTCGATCCTTGTCATCTTCATTATGCATCACTTTTTAAAAGGTATAAAGTCAAAAACGATAGTCACTAAGATATCTAGGTGTTGCCATCTTCATTATGCATCACTTTTTAAAAGGTATAAATTCAAAAACAATAGTCACTAAGTTGTCTAGGTGTGTAAAGGTGTTTTAGCACCGTCATGTCAGCTTTTAGGCTATAACATGATTATAACACTAATACCAAAAAATATCATCCATCCCTATAACATGTTTTTCAGGTCCTAAATTTGATTTTGTTTTTAACATTTTTAAATAAACACATGTTAAATCAACATTCAATTACAATATAATTATAATATGAATAACAAGTAAAAAAATTACGAAATGAAAAACACATAAAAAACTAAAAACAAACTAAACTAGGATCGATGTTTTTGTCAAATCCCTTTGGCTTTGTTGATCAAAGCCGTATCCTCTTTTCAGGTCCCTTTGGTACTATAACTGAGAAATCGTTTAATGCTTTATAGTAAACATATTAAGATTGAACGAGTTACTTTTGTTATCAACGCGTTTAATGTTTTATAGCAAAACAATAATCATGCGAGTTACAATCCTGTAGAAAGTGGGGGAAATCCTACTTCCTAAAATGTCTAAAAAAGCCTCCCTAATTAAATACGTGTCATCTACATTTACCCCCCCCCCCCCCCCCCCACCCACACACATATACACACTTTCATGTCCTCGTGTTTCCATCTTCTTTTTTCGATTTCCTAGACTTTCCCAAATTGAAACAACAGTTTTAGTTTTAAATCATTCAAATTCACAAAATTAGGTTTCTGTTTATCTTTAATTTCATCATATATTTGCTCAGTTGTTACAAATTACAGCTTTTTGCATGAAATTTGAAATTAAATAATTTATAAAAGAATATTATGGTTTCTTTCAATTTGAGTTAAGCTGAAATTATTATAGCAATATTGATTCATAAACCTTAAATTAATATCACGCAACATTAATTTTATAATATAAATGTTTTAGACCAAAGTTTTTCTTCTAAAATTTCAAATAAATTAAGTGTTAATGAAATGGCTCAATGAAGTAAGTTTCTGATTTAAGAGTTTGATTTTTTTATTTTTTATTTTTTTTTTTTAAATATAAATGTTCTAGACTTCTAGCATAAAAGATTTAGGGCTCGTTTGGTTTATAGGTAGGTTTAGGATTAGGATTTAGATTTGGATTATGATTTGGATTTGGATTTTGATTTTGATTTGATGTAGGAGAGAGGAGAAAAATTTTAATATATATTTAGCTAATAAATAATTATTTTTATAATTTAATATATAATTTTTAAGATTTAAATAAGAGAGAAATAGAGAGATAAAAAGATAGGAACACATATTTTTATAAACCTCTCATGGGACATACATTTTGAAAAATCCTATATATATTTGGGGATCATGGCCAATTTCTAAACCTATATAACTTAAACAAACATCTATTTAATGTTACATTAATATAAAACTCATGCCAAAATAGCCAACCAAACGGACCCTTAATATATAATAAAAAGGTGAAACTCATGCCACTAGTATTAAACTAATACCTATTGTAATTCATGACAGCATATTAAAAACACCCTTAGTTTATTGAATACAAATCATTTATCAGTTTTCTTTTATGTTTACCAATTTATGTTCGTTAATATTCTGTTCAAAAGTTCATCAAAATAAAATGTTCATCTAATACCAAATTTTTATCAATCACGATGTGAATATTTATCAATTATAAACTGAATCTTTCAATTATTATCTATGATTCACCAATACCAACCACCACGTTGTCATCAATTATCCGGCCCAAACACATTTTAGAACATTTGTTATCATCTTTAACTTTTGATACTTTTTAGATTTTTGAGAGGAGGATTCAACTTTCCATTCGATAATATTTCTGATCATAAGTTCATAACGGTCAAATTAAAACATGGATTGAAAACAGCAGTTTTCCAGACATGGAACAAGGCTAATACCCCACCCCCCCCCCCCCCCCCCCCCCCCCCCCCCCCCCCCTTTTTTTTTTGGATGCTCCAACATATATCTGCCACTTGCTATGATATTAGAAAAAACATTCTAAATAATTAAAAAAGTAGTCGTTTTTCTCAATTAGCAAGTACTCCAGTTTTTATTGATTAGATATTCGTCTACGATTACTATTTTTAAATATCAGTAGCGTACAAATTTAAAATGCTTGGACCATGCATGTTATGTTTGCTCAAAAAAGTACAGCATACAAATTTAAAATGTTAAATTCCAGTACAATTCGTTTAAGTAACATTATTTTAATATTTGGACCATGTTATGAATATTTTGCTATAAATATCTGAAAAGGTCTAGAAGGATTAGGACACACACATACCCGTCATTTTCACTCACCCTCTTGAAAATGATTTATTTTAACAACACAAAAACGTATTGTATTTTATATTTTAGTGTAGTTTAATCGGCATATTTAACTTGTGAAACTAGTGTTCTAAAAGGCGCGCCAAGGCGCCGCCAAGGCGTCGCCAAGGCGCGAGGCATGGCCTCGGCACCACGAAATGAATCAAGGTGTGAAGTCTAGGCGTCGTGTGAAAAGGCGTGGAATAAGGCGAGAAAAGGCGCGCCTTATCGTATGGTGTGGCGCCATTTTTAGAAGGGGATGATGTGGGCTTAAATTTTGGGCCTAGTAATTTCTAGACATAGTTCAAATTTTCACTTTATTTCTTATGCATATCACTTTTTGTAAGCTCACCTTTTGTAAACTCGATATGCATATAAAATATGATATTATAAAATAAATGATAAATATATAAATATTCTTTCGCCGCCTTAGTCACGCCGCAAAAAACGCCATGACTTCGCTATGGCGCGTAAGGCTTGAGGCGTGGCCTTGCCGCCACGCCACGCCTCACGCCATTTATAACATTGTGTGAAACTATTAAAAAGGAAAAAAAAATGATAAGTTATGTATTATTCTAGCAAGTGTAAACTAAGTTCGCAAGCTAGTTAATTAAACACCAAAATCGAACTGAACCAAGAGGGTGAGGATGCATGTAAATTGGACAGGAACAGAGCCAGGGGTTTCTGCGGGTGCTCGGGTACCCCATAGATTTTTTCAATGTAGCGTTAAAAAAAAAAAAAAAAAAAAAAAAAAAAAAAAAAAAATTATATATTTTTTAATTATTTTAAATGCACCCGGTTAATCGAATTATGTTTCTAATATTAGTGTTCAATTTTTTGTACACCCAGTCATATTTAGTCCTAGTTTCGTCATTAAAATTGGAGTAGGCATGAATCATATTTACTTGTTAGCGAAGAAGATGGTGACTTGGAATCGGGTAAAGGTGGTTGCTAAATGTGAGGACGAGCGGTTACAAACGTATCGCCTGGCCTAGCCAAATTTTAGAGAAGCGGTATTCGGAGAACGATGGGTATAAAGCGACAGAACTTATCATGGGCAACTAATCGTTTAATGTGCTTTGACAAGGAATTCGTCGAGATGTGAAATATGAGTGGTCAAGACTTTTTTGTGGACCTAACTCTAAGATATATGAACTGACACCAACTCGTGCCAATATATAAGGCGCTTAAAAGTAAAGCAAGTAATGCTACGGTCGTACGCCAGCGTGGACCCGGTTAAGACAACATAGTCTGGTCGGAATGGTGGTTAGGGCCCCGGTCTTCGGGGTGGTAAACCTAAGTTGGAAATTTACCTGTCAAAAAAAAAAAAAGCTTTCAAAAAGACCCTTGATTTCTTAAAACTTTGTATATGTATAAAGTTTGTCTAATATTTTTTACCGTCATTTTAAGAGATCTGATTATATAAGACCCGAATTTTAGATAAATGTTAAACAATAGAAATTGTGGACTTACTTTCACTCTCTTTTACTTTGATGCACCGATACTTTCACTCTCTTTCTTTCTCTCATCTCCACATGTATTCTTCTTCAATCGAAAGTTGCTATTAAAACTTATAGTTTCCAAACGAAAGTTAATTAAAAATTATTTTAAAATAGAAAATGTAAAAATAAATAAACAAATAAAAATAAATTGGCTTATTTGTGTATAAAAATGAAATATTATACCATATATGTAAGAAACCATCGTTTTTGTCACGTCAATAGTTTTGATTGTATGAAGAACTCAGCATTATTCGTGATCCAAATTGTGGCCGTGAGTGTGAAGCACGGGATAATAGTTAGCTTTATCTAGAAGATTTTGACTTTTTTTGTTTTTTTTTTTTGGTAGACTAAATGGCGGCAACGAAAATGGAAGGTACCATAAATAAAGATTATAAAAAGGTTTTCATACAATCATATACTCTAATCAAAATAAGATTTGGACCAATTTTTTTTTTTACATACAAGCCATTAATCTCCGCTCTTTGTCTTTATTTGATCTGATAGATTAGATTCAACAATTAAAAAAACTCATTTTCATTTTTTTTCAAATATTAATATTTTTCAAATCGTTAATCGTTAAGCGAAAAAAATATACCATTACGACAAGCATTTAATTATCTTTCTATAGATAGGCAATTTGATATACATTCGACAAAATTTTTTTCTCATTACCGAAAAAATCACATTTGATATTACACTAATATCACATGTGATTTTTTCAGTAACGAAAAAAAGTGAAAAAAACGAAAAAAATATTTATGTCGAAAGTATATCAAAGTGTTGGTATATAGAAAGATAATTAAATGGTTGTCGCGATAGTGTAATTATTTTTGCTTAACGATTAACGGTTTAAGAGATATTTAAATTATAAAAAATATGTAAAATATTAAAATACTTTTAATCTCAATCATTAATTTCTTTTTAAATGAAAGATAGGGATAAATGTAAGAAAATTTGGTTGTAAAATAACTCTCCTCTCAAAATAATAAAAGTGTTAATTTTATGATATTGTATAGACCAAACATTTTGCTACTACTTAATTAACAATATTTTAAAGGGGTTGATTTGCACACTCCCACAATTGATTGTACACTCAAATTATTAGTGTTTTAATATTTATACCCTCATATCATTTTTACTTGTTTTCACTCTATAAGAGTATAAATGTCAAAACATTCATTATTTGAGTGTGTAAATTAATTGTGAGAGTGTGAAATCACCTCCTATTTTAAAGCTAACTTTTCAAACTGAATATTCAAAATGTTACTAATAAACTTAAACACTCCTTTGCTCCTTTAAAAATCACCTCTTAATCAGCAAGTTATCTTAAAAATTCAACGTCCATTATATGAAAAGTATTGAAGACTGTATAATACTTTAACAAAATCAAAAGTCAGAAGTCACATCAAAATCAGCATTTAAATCCATTCGATTACGTATTATTTTAACAAATATAATGTAATTCATTAAATTAAGAATAAAATATATGGTCGACGTAATTAATAAACATAACAAAGATCTTTAAGATCGATATCTTATTAAGTTATTACGAATTGTTTTTGCTTTTGCAAAATTGAAATCGTAAGATCGTATCAAGACCGTAAGACCCTACTTAAATGTTTAAAATCTTATGTAATACCTTGTAATTACTCCGTCATTTATTAACACTAAACTCAATGTGATTTAAGTTAAATGTCTAATTAATCAATTTTGCTAGTTATTTATTTTTATTTTTTTTTTGTATATAAATATATATATACACATCTACAAATATCTTTATTAACAACTATTGTGAGTCGTGACTCACGAATCACTTGAATAGCTCGCTTGCGTACCTACGACTAAACATAAATATCGGAACAACCAAACCCGACAAATCTAATGGGCTTAATTGGACCCGTAAACTAACGAATTACACATTCCTCTCTTGTTGGGCTCGACTCAATTACACGCATACTTTAATCCATTGGGCTTAGCCACTTTTAAAACTAAAACAATATAAACTAACCCTTTAACCTATTTTAATCCTGGGCTTATGTCATCAAAGCCCAACCCCTTCCTAGTTTGGTTATGTGGCATGCGTATGGGCTGAGGAGAACAAAACCAACAAACCCACCTAGATGCTAAAACATATAACATATTTTTATTTGTTCACTTTTCTCCTTGTGACCAAAGACCAAATGAGACCTATTACTATTTCTGTTCGTGTGTTGCGTGTGAGATTAACCAAAGAACCACCCTAACCCACTCCCCTAATACATTAAACAAATCCCTACACCACACCTTGACCATTGACTTTAAGAACCATTGTGTATTATGCTTAGGGCTGGCAATTTTGACACGAAACCTGTTAACACGACACGACACGACCTATTCTTAACAGGTTTCGTGTTTCACATTAACAGGTTTCGTGTCTTAACAGGTCAGACCTGTTAATATTCGTGTCTTAACAGGTCAGACCTGTTAGTGACCTGTTAATATTATACTATATATATATAAGTCACTTCACTAAGGGTGGTGGCAGTGGTGCCGGTTTCACCAACGGTGAACCCAAACCGGCGGTGAACACCATTGCCACCTCGCCGGTTTGGCTCGGAGGTTACTTTCGCAGGCAAACTTCACCGGGGCGGTTTGAAGAAAACTAGCCGTTGATATATACGTTGGAAGTGGAGCGTGTGCATTTAAAAAAAAAAAAAAAAAAAAAAAAATCAAACGGTAAAAAAAAATATACCCGTTGGACCCAAAAAAAAAAAAAAAAATCTATAAAACCCACACTTTTCCAATTCAAAAAACACACTTCCAACTCAAATTCCACATCCAATACAAACAACACAATGTATTCATTATCTTCTTCTTCGTCCGACGATTTATATTATCCCCCCGAGTCTTCCGAATCGATTCTTTCAACGGGTAGTACGCTATCAACCTTTTTAGCCATGTATGATTCGATTGATGACACGGCAACCTCTACCGAAACACGAGCATATGTCACACGTTTTCGAGAAAAAGCTTTACAAACTCTAAAGAATGACTATTTCGTCGAACGACCAAAGTTTGCTCACCATATTTTCCGTGATAGGTTTCGTATGAATAAAAGTTTGTTTTTAAGAATTGTTAGTGATATTGAAGCGAGATTCAAATGGTTTCAAAAGGGATATGATGCGAGGGGCGCAAGAAGTTTCACGGCATTACATAAATGCACATCCGCCATTCGGCAACTCGCAACGGGTGAACCTCCGGATAGATTTGACGACTATTTAAACATGGCACGAAGAACATCAGGTTAATATTCGTATTTTTTTTGTTATTAATGTTTTCGTAATAATTATTTATAATGTTATCGTTAGAATATTTTTTTATTGTTTTCGTTATAATTATTTTGATAGGAGAATGCCTTGATAATTTTTGCCATGCGGTTATTGAATTATATGGTCGAGAGTTCTTACGTAGGCCGACATCCCATGATATTGCATGCTTATTCGAGTTTCATGAAGAACAACATCACATTCCTGGAATGCTTGGTAGCATTGATTGTACACATTTCGTTTGGCGAAATTGTCCCAAACATTTGAAAGGTCAATACAAGCGAGGTGATCACCAATACCCTACTATTATGCTTGAATCCGTCGCTTCATACGATTTGTGGATATGGCATTCATTTTTTGGTCCTCCCGGTGCAAACAACGATATCAATGTTTTGAACCAGTCTCCATTGTATACTACGGAGCGAAATGGAACGGCGCCAAACAGTTCATTTTCTGTAAATGGACGTCTTTACAAACGTGGATATTATCTTACCGATGGAATCTATCCTACGTATTCTACGTTTGTTAAAGCATATAAGCATCCCAATGACCCGAAGGAAAAAAGGTTCAAGAAGTTACAAGAGTCTGCAAGAAAAGATGTCGAGCGAGCTTTTGGTCTTCTAAAGTCAAAATGGATGATTCTCAGTCGTCCTCTCCGTGCTATGTCGGTGGAAAAGATTCGACATGTCGTTAATACGTGTATCATATTGTGCAATATGATTTTAAAAGACGACCAGGAGGCAATATCACCGGTTCATATAATTGATCCGCCGGTTGCGCCAGTATATGACGATAGTGTACTACCGGAGTTACTCGACGAACAAATCCATTATCGTCTCCAATATGATCTTACGGAGCACGTAGATGTTCAAAACTTAGCATACCTTGATGACTAGTTATTTCTTTTATTTTATTTTACGTATTATGTATTTTTCATTTAATTATGTTTTTTTCATGTATTATGTATTTTTGTTTTAATTATTAATGAAATGTTGTGTTTTTATTAAATTATTTAATTATGAAAATAAAAAATAAAAAAAAAGTTGGTAGTTTGGGAGGTTTAAAAATGTATGATTGCCACTAAAAATAGTTGGGAGGTTTGAAAAAGGTGTAAGTAAGGTGGAGTGATATTATTGGTTGGTTGAGAGGTTAACCACACTAATAAATTTTTAGGTCATTCTCTTATCTCTCTCTCTCTCTGCCGACAAACACACACTTAACACACACTAAAAACCGGCTACTTTTCCGGCCATTACTCCTCCACCACCGCGCGTCCATCTACGCCTCCACCACCATCATTCACCATTTTTCCTCCCCGTCATTTGAGCTATCATACTCACCTTTTGACGGTCAAGATTGTGGATCGAATCCACAACCCTTGTCACCTCGTTCTTGGGTTTACCTCACCCTTTCGAGGTGTTAATTTGTACCTCGAGCTGAGCTAAAAAACCCACGGGTTTGTACCTCTCGGTGGGTCAGCGGTTTGGATGTTGGTGATTTTCTTGGTTTGGAATAGTGATGGGTTTAGGATTAGAATAGGTTAGTGAAGACTTTTGATGGTGGATTTGTTGTTGTTCTTGATGTTTTTGTTGTCGTTGTTGTTGCTTGTTGTTTTTGTTGTTCTTGAATGTGAAGTTGATAATGATAGCTGTAGTAGTAATACCAATGTTTGTGCCAGGAGCGTTAACAGATACACCACCTTTGTTGTTTTTGTTGTGGTTTAGGATTAGAATATGTTCTTGAATGTGAAGTGGATTTGTTGTTTTTGCTTGTTGTATTTACTGTTCTTGAATCTTGATGTTCAGATCCATATAAAATTATCAATATCAATTTATTTTGTTTTTTGCAAAAAAAAAAAAAAAAAAAAAAAAAAAAAACACCTAAAAAATTTATGCTTCCCACTCTATTCGACATGACCTATCCTACATGCGCTCCCTAAATTCAGCCGAGTTCTATGCATGCCATAACCCAACAAACTTCTTTTTCTCTTTTATTGAAGACCATGAAACGTGAAAGTAAAATAATATCAGGACCATACTATGTCTTGCCTATTTAAACCAACTCATTCTCACACTTTTGTACACACTTAAGCAAGCAAAACACAAACACACATATCCCTCTCTATTTTTGTCGAGCAAGAAGGAAGAGTAACAACATTGTGACAAGTCAAGTTTAGTTCGAGTGGGTTTTTTTTTTTTTTTAAAAGAAAGAAGCTAGGGTCAGGTTCTCGTTCATTCTCGCTCGTATTCACCTTCGTACCTCGTCACCACCATCTTTGGTGTAGTAAGTCCTCACGACCAAATTTCAATACCTAGCGTGGTTAGTTTAGTTGTTGAGTTCTTGTTGAAACTTGCATATCATACGAGTAACACACTTTAAGTTTTCTAAACTTATTTTTTTCGTTTCACCATGGTCACGTATGAACCTAAAAATAAACAACTTAACGTATCATAAAAGATTGTGTGGTAACTACAACTCGAACCTTGCTAATAAACTCGAAGAATAAGCTAGCACCTATGGTTAGTAAGATCGACCCATATTTGGAACTCGCGAGATGTAAGCGTCTCAAGTTGGAACTTTTAAAACTTTCGAGAACACAAAAGA
The DNA here is from genome assembly GCA_030686995.1 of Artemisia argyi. Lineage (NCBI taxonomy): Eukaryota > Viridiplantae > Streptophyta > Magnoliopsida > Asterales > Asteraceae > Artemisia > Artemisia argyi. The sequence goes on along the minus strand of CM060695.1, from coordinate 129,669,630 downwards.
AAACGCAAAACCTATTTCTAATAACTTTTCGACTTAAAAACGAAATCATAAGACTTGGTTATAAAAACTGGTGTGAGTCTTGGCTTCATTTGGAAACCGTGTCGCGAGGTTTAATACGGTTCGAAACTCGTATTAGTACTTACTCAACACTACTTTGTACTAACATAGGTTGATGAAGAAGCATGAAAACGAAACAGAGTTGATACGAAAATATGGAATGCATGCACACAAGCTTAGAACATTGAGTATATATTGCATACAATATTGAAAATATGAACTATATTAAATACCAATAAAGGGAAACAAAACAAGAAAGAGCTCTTGACTGATGTGGTTGAGTCGCTTAACCTCTACACAACTGGCACGGGTTCGAACCTAGTCTTGAGCTAGGAGTTTTAATTTTTTAGTTTTGTCTTGTTTCTTTTCAAACCAAACGCCTATTAACTAGGGGTGTTCATCGGTTCGGGTTGTTCGGTTAAATTTTTTTTTGGGTCATAACCGAGAACCGAACCGAAAATATCGAGAACCGAATCGAAGTTCGGTTCGGTTATAGGTCAAAACCGAAAACCGAAATTTATACTTGAATTACACTATTTATATATTTTTTTAAATTTAATTATATACATTTTTGAGAAAAAAGAATATTTCAAACATAAAAAGTGTTTTTTATATTAGTATAAAATTTTAATGGATATTTTTTATATATAAAATAATATAAATATATATAAAAAAATATATATTTATATAAATTTGGTTTTCGGTTCAGATAGCCAAACCTTATCCAAACCGAAAACCGAATTTTTAATTCGGTTCAGTTCGATTTTAACAAGTTCGGTTCGGTTATATGTTCGGTTCGGTTTTTTTTCGATTCGGTTTGGTTCGGTTTTCGATTTATTCGGTTTATTACCCGAACCATGAACACCCCTACTCTTAACTAGGCCTTAAGGTCTAATAACTATTTTCATTTAAAACATTTTGAAATAAACAGACTTTCTAAGTTAAAAATGAATAAATGAAGCTTTACATAGTAAAAGAAATTATATTTTTGAAACTTATAAGTTTTGGGATAAAAAGTGTAACTTTCATATAAATTAAGGGTAAATTTTGTAACTTTATAATATTTTTGAAAAACTTATATATACAAACTTAGTTGTGTCATAATAAACACTTGCCTACATAATATGACATGACTATATAAAATCAAAATTTATGACGTTAAACTTTTAAATGGCCAAGTATAAAAATTCACTATCAAATATCTTTAAAATAAATAATATGAACATTTTAGTAACTTATATTTCACTAACTTATAATATTTAAAATAAATATTTTAACTTATTATTCACTAACTTTTGTTAAAAGTTAATAACTTTCTTTTAAACTATAAATCGGAAATACTACTCATATAACATCAACAACACTTATAAGACACCATTTTTGAACGTTAAGCCTTTTATCACACAAGCCCATTACTAGCACACTAAAGACTTCCTATCTTATCATTTCACATCGAGCCCTAAAACAAACGAATCTAAACGTATCGTATTACTCTAGGTCGTAAGTCGGAGCTATTCACTTACAACATTTGATCACTACCTGACTACTGTATCATTGAGGTGAGTTCATAGTCACACTTTTTATATGTTTTCAACCCCCGTGGGGAGATACATGCTATAAACTCGAAAACAAGTATTTTTCTGTATGCTATCTTGATTGGTATTGCCTAAGTTACCACCATTGCCATTACAAGCCCCTCATATCATGAACCATTAATCACTTGCGAGTGAACGCGAATTTAGTGAATAGATCTATTGGCAGTTGACGCCCCATTTGTGTTAGCCGGATAGACAACCAAATGCACTTTATTTGAACTAAACAGGAGGACGGCAACCTCCTGCACGAGGGCATTCATACTAATATTATCCCTAAAATGTTAGTATTTAACGTCATTTTTATATGATGTCACCTGTTAACGTTTGCGTGTCATGAGGCTTAGAGCAATATACATTTCATTACCATATCATTGATTTTACTACTACTTAGCTTGTGTTCAAACTATTACAAATTAAACACTGTGGATTCACTCAACCTTTGTGTTGACCTTTTTAGCATGTTTTATCTCAGGTAACTAAGAAGCTTACCTGACACGGAGCTGGCATGGGCACTTTTGGGCTGACCCCTTCCCAAATAAAAATATCATTCTTTTCAGAATCAGCTTTATCTTTTGTGAAACATTATTACTTTTGAAACATGTTTGAAATTCCAAATCTTGAGTTTTCATCGAATGATATTAACTTATTTTAGAAACGTCTCTTTTGGGTCGATTTCTATGATTATGACTGTGATCTAAGAAGTAATACCCCGATTAGTCTTCCGCTGCTTCATCAAATTATTAGGGTCTTACAGATTGGCATCAGAGCCATGATTATAGAGAACCAAATGAGTTTTTTCAAAACACTGGACTATAACCACACTTTCAAAACGGACCATTTACACCTTACTACCCTATGCCCTCCGTGCCAACATTTTATCAAGCATCACGCATTGAGATTTGCTTGGCAGATGATGCATAACTTTTAGACATCATGACTAGTGGATATTTAACATTATTTGAACTAAATGACTTATATTGTTATTATTTGGATATTACAGTACCATGTCTCCCCCTATCATCATTTTATCCGACAGTGATGACGCCTTACCAGCATCATCCTCCAAACCTCCCGTTATCTTATATGATGTTGACACTGTAGACACTTTACCTGTTTCACCCATTGTTCCAGCTAATGATCCATCGGGAGTCACATCAGGGGAGACCGAGCCCTTTGAGGATGGTGAAGTCTGATAAGGAAATATTTGTTACGCTTTTAGGGGGTCATTTAAGCCCTAAATTGTGTTTTTATGATCAAATATTACCTCAAATCGTTACTTTTGTCATTTTAGGTACTTTGGACGAGAATTCTGTAAAATGGTGCTTTTTGGAGTCAAAAGTGAAGCAAACGACAAAGTCAAGAAACCATGCTGTAAATAGTACCTGACGGTGTCAGGAGTCACTAAGTGACACCGTCAGATGATGAATCAGGAGAAGTATGATCATTTACACTTGACGCGTCAGAAAGGAATTTGGAGATTAACACGTGACGGCGTCACGTTATACTAAGAGTAGGCCATCACGTATGTTCACAAAGAGAGACGACCCAGAAGACTGTATCAAGTGACGACGTCAAGGAAGGTTTATTGCGCGTCACGAAACCCTAATGACGGCCACTTGAAGGCGTCAGGATCTAAAACCTGACGCCATCACCCTGTAAATCTATATATAGTTTTGGATTTTTCATTCATTAGGTGTGTAACTTTTGGGAGAAAAATCCTAGATGAAATTTACTGTAACTTCAGGGTTTCCAAGCCCTCTTTTCCTTCATGTTCAATTGAAGATAAGTTTTCTTTTTAATCATTCAATATGTCTATGTGTTGTTTGATTAATTATTTATCTTGTCTTTCTTTTAACATGCTAGCGTAATTCTCTTTGTGTTTACTTAGATCTAATGAAACCTAGTTGTTAATTATTGGTTGTTGGTTTGTTATTAGTTGATTTGGTTGATTGATTTTCGCGTTAGGCTTAAGAAAACTAGCCATACTCCTACATGGTAATAGGCTTGAACGTCTTAACAAACGTAATCAGATGTGTACTATGATGTTATTGGTTGTATTTAATGCATAAGTAACTGTTTATGAGGCCTTGATAGGAAGAGATAGAAGCTTATAGATTGGGGAAGGACGTACACGGAAGGACGTACACAGCCCCATGACTGGTATTAAGGAATAAAACCCTTCATCCAAACAACTATAACAAATCAATTAATCAGTAAAAGATAACTAGGGAGTAGTGAATTCTAAGTAAATACAGTTTTTCCTATTATAAGAAGTTCACCAATTTACGTTTCTTGTTATTTTATTTTATTTTGCATTCGTAGTAATTTTGGGTTAGTTGATTAGCAACTAATTCCAGCCACTCTTCAAAAAACCGAGATTTTTACTTGCTTTCATAAAAATACTAAAATATAAAAACAATCATCCCTCACCTCTAGACCTAGTTTAAGTAGTTTTTAATCCTAACGACACTAATCCCCTAGAGAACGATCAATCCCCCGGTACTTGCCACTCACTATACTACATCAGTCAGGTACACTGCCTGGTGGGGATTGCAAGCTTCTCAAGATCCCTTGAGAAGTAAAACATTTTGCAAGGTTGCAAAACCACGCATCAAGTTTTTGGCGCCGCTGCTTGGGGAATAGTTATTGCTTAGGTTGAATTTTATTTTAATTAGTTCTACTTATTAGATTCCTATCTAGTGAGATTTTTATTTTCTTTTTTTTATTAGTTTTCTTGTAGTCTATCTTTTTCTTTGTGTCTTTGTTCGTTAAAAGTTTTCATCTATTTCGTTAGCCATTATGGAGAGCGCGAATCCACCATACTATACACCACGAAATCTACGCATTCCACTCCAAAATTATATCTTGATGTTCCAACAACATCATGATTAATCTCTCTACGATGCGTGGAATCGTTTCAAACACTTGCTCCGAAAATTCCCTCATCATGGTTTCGATTTATGGTCCCTAACTCAAATCTTTTTACTATCGTGTCGACCAATATGTCCAAAGGTACATTTACGATTTTGCCGACGGGGACCTTATGAAATAAAATGTTGAGGAAGCATGGGAAGCCATAGAGTATTGTGCCCAATATTATTATAGAGTAGACAACCCAACAAACAACATAACGGATCAATTAATAAAAAGTTTGAAGGAGCAAACAAGAAGTTTGTCTGGGGATGACTATTTTGGGATACCTAAGTGGATGTCATGTAACACCATTGTACAAAACAAACACATAGGTAATCTAGATACAATGGAGGATGAGGTGGATAATCCAAGCCCACAAAGTACCCCACAAGTCCTACCATCATTTGAGGCACACACATCGCCCGTGACTTACCAGGAAGAAATAGAAGAAACCTTAGGAATTCCGATGGACGAAGAACCCTTGTACCAAGCACCACTCGAGGATATAGGTTTGAATACTTGTAGTGATAACCTTACTCTTAGTTCTAAGGAATTTCCTAGTGTTGATGAACCGGAACCTCAATCTTTACACAAGTTTCCATCCTTAGATTTATATCTAGGAGACAAAAGAGGAACCGACCCACCCATCAACCAATATTATCTGGGTAGTTTTAGGATTAAGGAAGCCATTCACTCAACCCCTTCACCTCACGTGGCATATTTCCACCCTGCTACTTTTACCCACACTTAGTCCTAAGTGTAGGGAAAACCTCCCTTATTTCCGTTAAATAAGGGTAGAGTTAGGCTCGTGACTCTAACAAAAACAAGAGCTTCTTAGGAGGCAACCCAAGCTTTTTATTTTATTTGTGTGTTTGTTTATTTGCTTTTATTTATCTTCATATGTATTTTTCATTCTCATTATTTATTATTCATGTCTCAAAGTGACTTGTAAAAATGCTTTATTTTGTTTTTAACTTCGACTTGATCACATATAAAGGTATTTTACAAAAGATAAGTGTAAGGGAAGCTCATATTTGTTTAAAGAACGAAGTGAACATGAACGATAATAATGAGATATGAATATACATATGAGTATTTGTTTGAGTCAAATGCTTGTATCGAGTCACAATGAATATTTTTGCAGGATTCCAGGAATTAAAACATAGGTTTTTCTAGAAATTTTCCGGAAACAAAATATAAAAATTCTGTCAGGTCAATTATGACGGCGTCAGGGGTTATAGCCTGATGACGTCAGATGTTATTTTACGCAAAATTTTCAAGGTTTTATTTTTTCTACTGGAATTGTAAAGTTTCGTAAAATCTATAATTTATAAACTCCAGAAATCTGCAAATATTCATTCCAGAAGCATTATATCTTTACTTGCTTTCTAGGATTTACTATTATATAGATTTTACCGCCGATTTTATGCAAGGTTTCGTGTTGCTTTTCTCAGTGTTTAACAGGTTACATTGGACAAGAAGATGGTTACATTTCAAGAGTGAAGCTTTGCATGCTCATTTTCTTGGAGGAAGATTTAACCATGTTACCATATCATCCAAACCGAGCTAATCAGGGGAGTATTTGTTTCATTCATTTTCGTCTTTCTTTACTTTATTACTTTTTAAGAACATTGGGGACAATGTTCAATTTAAATGTAAGGGGGTAAATGAGGATACCTTAGAAACTACAATTGCACTTGGTTTTTATTTTTGTTTAATAGTAGATGTGTAATAAAACTGAGAGAAATACTTGTTAGGGCAATTTTAGCACCAAATTTAAATTTTTTTGCAATATTTAGGAGAGAAACTCTAGTCTTAATAAGCATCTCATTGACAGGATTTATATGACTAGCACAAAAAACCTTACCACTAAAAAATTTCCACCCCAAATATGTGAGGTTCACCCCTAGATTTTTTAGGAAAAGCATTCATTGTTAGTGCTTATAAGTGTACCGGTAGTATTTAGATTCTAGAACTTGCGTTAGTGATGCATCCTGAGACCGCTAGTGAGACAACATTCGTGTAGTTAGGATTTACTATATGATAAGAGGCATTAGGATAACCCTTGTTTTAAGCCTGTAATATAATTACATTGACTTTATTGGTCAAGTAATTTCCAACGCCTTTGCGATGTACTATTTTTTAGTCACGATACACCCAGAGCAACCCCCAGAGCCTATCTTTTTCGTTTCTAACTTTAACCATTTTACTTAAAGGAAGAATTTGTTTACAATCCACCCCTAAATGTACACCCAAATCGCCTTAGTCTTCCTTGTATGCACTCATCTTTAGTGCATTATTATTAATTGTGTAAACCCTTTGTTAATTGTCTAATTGGTTACATGGCTACTGTCACACCCCCATAATCGGGTCTAGCGGAAGCATACATGTAGCTGGGGTGTAACTCAACTGGTACCACAACACAAGTACAAAAATGGTATTTACTTCAATCATTTAGAATAAAATTGTTTAATCAAAATGTTGAATTTACATCGTTTAAAATAGTGCGAAAGTAGGCCCTTAAAATAGTTAAAAACGGTCCCCAAATGAATAATCAGAGTCTTCTATGACCATGCCATACCCTGCCAAAACCTCCTGTAGCGTGCCATTGCTTAAAACCTGAAAATACATGCTAAAATGTCAACACAATGGTTGGTGAGTTCATAGAGTCTTGTGGAAAATAATGTTATGCATATGAACGAAGATTTCCCAGCAAAGGCATCGTAAATCCACTCAGTTTCAAGTCCCGCCATAAGAGGCTTGTAACCTGTGTGTTTACAACCCACTGCCAAATGTGTTTTGGTTTGTGTGAACAAAATAATGCTTGAATCTCAATTCAAAGATAAGTGTAGCAAAACCGCTATATAAACAACTTTAACAATGAGGTTATATAAACAATGATGACAATCCCATGAAATGCAGGTAATCAAACATACCAATGAAATGCAGTTAATCAATCATGTAAAGCGAGTAATGCGTTTAAGTAAAACGAGCATGTATTCTTCCCCAAAGAGTTGATAAAACAATTAAAAGAGTAGGGGCTATGACTCACCTGGTGCGATAGCTACGATGACAAAAGTGGATACACAGAAATGAGGTTCGATCTCTAACCGCAACCTAACATGGATGATACGGTCTAATGTAAGAAATGAAATGATGCTACACATGCAAATACGTATGTTATCGATACCACTCGTTAGTTTTGAAAATAACGCTTATCGTCGAAAAATACGTTTTTGACGTCTCGTTAAGTTAATAACCACTTTTCGTATAAATATGTTAAAACGGTACTCCACGATCCTCGTTTGGTGTTCTATCGGCAAATATAAGGTTTTCGACGTAAAATGACACTTTTAATAACTTGAAAAATATAGCCAAAGTGGTCTAGCAAAACTAGTCGCGAAATGGTGAATATTAATAGTTAGGAAAGAAGCTCAGTAGTTTTAAAAATACTTTCACCTTAACTAAAAAGTGATAGAACTGAAGTTTGTCCATACGGGTCTCAATCATAAAGATATATAGCCATGAATTAAGGTGTTTGGGCTGTTTCGTCAGATTCTGGGCAGTTTTCGAGAAAGTTTGGAAGTCCATAAGTTATTCGTTATAAATCCGTTTGACAAACGGGTGGATATTTTGGAAACTAGGCTGGGTGAACTAACGTTTTGTCAATGATGTAAATTTTCCAGAAATGAGTTTATCAATGAGTAAATTGGCTCTCAACATGATGTATTACAAAAACTGTGTTTCTATAAGTAATATTTTGCTAAAAAGCTGATGGAAATAAATAGAGTGTCGTCGATTTTGCAACGTGTATATCTTGGTCGTTATAAGCTTGTTTTCTACGTTCTTTATATCCCCGGAATCGTGGGACAACATACTAATATATTTTTGATAAGTCGGGATGGCTAGATCAAGTTTTACACCTCAGATTGCCCATTGAAAATCGTGGGACAGCAAGTCAAATTTTCAGAAAATAGTTTTCGTCGTTAAACTTGCAAAAATCATATCTCCTTCGTTATAAACTCTTTTTAATCCGTTCTTTCGCCCACGGCTTCGTTTTTGAAAGTATTTTCTAAATCTCTAGCCCAAAGTTACCCAGAATCCCCGGATTTTTCTGGATTTTACAAAATGGGACAGCAACATTTATATAGTGGCTAAAATTCATTTTTCTTGTTTAATACTTGTCCAAATCCACTCCAATCATCACAAATCTAGTCTAATCCTACCATACACCTTCTTAAGGTGTCATGGGTTCCTAAACATTACCAACCTTGGTGGGTTTCATGGGGATAATCGTAGGTTAATTATAATCTCATAATAATTAAGAAATACTTGAAAAGTGGTATATATAACATAACTACTTGCATATTTAACTAATATATCATGAAAATACAGCATGTTACTAATGAAATGAAGGTAATAGATGATGAAAAATAACACTTGAAGCTTACTTGAATATATATGGAGTTTGATGAGAAATGGACTAAGAAACATAGGTTTTTATCACAAAACCCTAACAAGGAATGAAAATAGAGCTTGATTATAACTTGATCTTGAAAATTTGATGGATCATCCTTGTGTTTTAATTATGGGTCGTGGCTAGGAAGAGAGGAAAGGAGAGAAAACCTTGCAATTTGATTTCTAAAAATGACAAGTATGTGTTATTTGTGTTTTTGTATGAAAAATCTTATCCAATGGCATTTTTGTAAACAATTGGTCAAGTTGACTAGATATTTTGAGGGGGGGGGGGGGGGGCTGCACATGGTAGATGAGTATGTAGGAAACTTGTTAATATCTAGTTCACAGAGTCGGTTTTGGTTCCGTTAATCGCTAACGTAAAGTTTTAAACCGCGAAACGTAAATCCGGGTATCGTAAAAATATGAAACTTGAAAGAATGACTAAACTTGTCAAAATACTCCATAATAAAATATAAAATGAATGGTAAGTTCCATCAGGTTGGTTAAACGCTGTTAAAACTAGAAACGCGGGTTTAAAAACACGTAATTCGCGTAAAACGCTGAACTGGAAAACGTAAAATTCCAAAACTTTTAGAATTGTCGTAAAATGAGAGAAAATCATATTTCTATCGTTTATAATGTTTTATGGTCATATCGGGATACTGGAACGACGTTTAAACCCAAAAGTAAATCTCGGACACGGCTTCGTGATTTTTGCAGAAATGATCCGACGAGCGCCAAACTCTCGGATTACCGTTAAAATAGTTTAACTTACGAGAATATGAAATAAAAATGTCGGAGATGAATAGTGAAAGTGAATAGTAACTGATGAATAGTAACTTCCCGAAATAAAAATGAAATTTCGACATGTGAAAAAGGACATGAAATTACGAGTTGTGACATTCTTCTCCTCTAAAAGGAACTTCATCCCGAAGTTCAGTTTGTGTTGATTTCTAGAGTGGTATAGGTGAAAAAATGATGATATTCATCGTGTAAACTTCTGAGCTCTAACAAGGTTCAAGTCTGACGACCACCAGGCCTATTCTGTCTGAAATATTAAATGGTCCAGTGTTGGGTCCAGTGTATATCGGGTTTAACTTCCCGAATTTTTTTTTCTGAATGGTATCATGCCTTTCCTAGGCAGAACTTTCAACATGACTCTGCCACTAACTTGGAATTCTAATGGTTTACAACTTATCAAACTTGTAACTGATTCTTGATTTGTAGGAAATTCCTGGTTATTTCCTGAATGCTTACTAGACTAGTGAGTTGGGCTTTTCCAAATGTAGGTAAATCCATACCCCATAAATGCAGGTAATCCATACCCAATAAATGCAGGTAATCCATACCCAATAAATGCAGGTAAATACATACCCAATAAATGCAGGTAACTCTATACCCAATAAATGCAGGTAATCCATACCCAATAAATGCAGGTAACTCTATACCCAATAAATGCAGGTAATCCATACCCAATAAATGCAGGTAACTCTATACCCAATAAATGCATGTAACTCTATACCCAATAAATGCAGGTAATCCATACCCAATAAATGCAGGTCCCCCTATGTTTCCATCGTTCTCTAATTCTGACCATTGGTCTGAAGATGATAGGTGGTGTGGTTCCAAAGGAAACTTAATGAAATCGCTAGGAGTTTGAGGTGAATCAAATTCCTCTATTAGAAATAATTGAAATGGGTATCATGAATCTTGTGGAAGAACTTACAAGGTTAAGTCCGTCAAAGGGTGTTGTTGAAAATAATAGATTAGGATAAGGTTGTGATCCTCCGCAGGATGTCATGAATTGAGTCTTTCTCCAACTACGATGCTTAGTCTCCATTACTAAGATTTTCCCCAAGCTCTATGTCATCAAATCACAAAATCCTAAATGTATAAGTGATGTAATATAGTGATTGATTTACCAAAGATCGATGTTTAAAATTTCTTAGCATCCAGTAGTTTTGTAAAAGATTAACCAAAAGGAATTTGCTTGTTAAAATAAATGCCTCAGAAAAGTATTTCTTACAAGATACATGTTTTGTATAACGGTAATTTGGAGAAAAAAATCCCTTTAAAAGTGAAAGTATTAAGAGGATAAAATAGACAGGTAGGTATGTCTGCACAAATGCATAGATGTCTAACGTTTAGTTCCTGAGGTTGAATAATGCCTATTGGTGGGTACTAGGCAAAACTACACGCATAAATATTCAACTAACTTAAGTCCTGAAATGATTTATCGTTGAAATTTGTCATCACATTGGCAAAATATGTTTGGGTCTGATCCCTTTCTTGGTATGAAAATGAGGTTATCTGGAATTTCTAGAGAACACAACGCCTTAGGGGAATTTATATCGATATTCTTACTTCAAATCAATTATCCTTGGTGAAAACTCATTGCAGGGAAGTTTGCGTTTAGATGAGACCATGTTTAATAAAAATACTCTACAATATCGGTTAGAAGGCTTGGTTTATTTCTATAGTGTTGTTAGTGTACCTTAACATTGTGTTCGATCCTGTAGCTCAGTCTAGCTAGTACCTTTGAATGATAAAATTTGACAACAAGGTCAGAGATGGTGATTCGGATGGTCTCGTGGTATCTTAGGATTGTTGTTGAGTTATGAATTTTCTGACTATATACTTCTAGTCCTTGTTAGTAGTTCTGTAATCCTTTCATTGTTTTTCTTGTATCGAGAAATCCTCCTAGTAATTGATGGTATGGAAAAATCTTTCCTAGGGAGGTCATTGATAATATCCACTTATCGATATTGGGAGTACTGAGGGATGAGTGGCATAGGAATCTATAGAGTGTCACCTAATTCCTTATATATATAGGGATGGGGAAGGGAAATGATAGTGATGGTGAGAAGGGAAAAGAATGTGACAGCTGCGACATAATGTGATTGTGATGAAAGTGACTACTGTGATGTAAATGCATTATGCATAAAGGTGAATGTTCATGAGATGAAATGACCAGTTGACGTGCTTCCAGGCGGCGGTTCACGAGGTGATAAAAAGTATAAATGTTCTGACAACGAGGGTATACTCACACATGCATGAAACATTTGGAAAATGAGTAAAGGATTCAATCCAGACAAAATTTTATTATAACCATTCTCAGTGTTGCAAAATTCATTTATGAGTCAGATATAGGTAGTCAGCCTATGTCCTACTATCCCGGGTTGAATATAAATGACTAGTCTATATTCCACCGAGGTTCCGTGAATTTTGAAAAATTCAGTTCAGTTATACTAATACTATGTCCTTCACAAATACCAAGACGTTCTGAAAGACTAAGGCAAGTGACCAAACTCGAGGTCAAATGATGAAACTATGCAAGGAAAAACATAATGCGGTGACATATATGATATGTGAATATGCTTATATGAAAAACAATTATAGTAATCAACTATAATAAATGAATATAATATATCAGATAATGAGACACAAATCTCATCACCTATGTCAGCGACTAACCACAAATGAGGCTTCAGCTTGGCAGGCAGGCACGTGACGGTCATAGGGTTAAGTTTTCTTAAAAGTAGCTATAGTCTAGGTTTTAAAAAAACTTAGTTCGCTATAGCCAAAGCTCTGATACCAATCTGTCACACCCCCATAATCGGGTCCAGCGGAAGCATACATGTAGCTGGGGTGTAACTCAACTGGTACCACAACACAAGTACAAAAATGGTATTTACTTCAATCATTTAGAATAAAATTGTTTAATCAAAATGTTGAATTTACATCGTCAAAAATAGTGCGAAAGTAGGCCCTTAAAATAGTTAAAAACGGTCCCCAAATGAATAATCAGAGTCTTCTATGACCATGCCACTGCCACAACCTCCTGTAGCGTGCCATTGCTTAAAACCTGAAAATACATGCTAAAGTGTCAACACAATGGTTGGTGAGTTCATAGAGTCTTGTGAAAAAGAATGTTATACATATGAATGAAGATTTCCCAGCAAAGGCATCGTAAATCCACTCAGTTCCAAGTCCCGCCATAAGAGACTTGTAACCTGTGTGTTTACAACCCACTGCCAAATGTGTTTTGGTTTGTGTGAACAAAATAATGCTTGAATCTCAATTCAAAGATAAGTGTAGCAAAACCGCTATATAAACAACTTTAACAATGAGGTTATATAAACAATTATGACAATCCCATGAAATGCAGGTAATCAAACATACCAATGAAATACAGGTAATCAACCATGTAAAGCGAGTAATGCGTTTAAGTAAAACGAGCATGTATTCTCCCCCAAAGAGTTGGTAAAACAATTAAAAGAGTAGGGGCTATGACTCACCTGGTGCGATAGCTACGATGACAAAAGTGGATACACAGAAATGAGGTTCGATCTCTAACCGCAACCTAACATGGATGATACGGTCTAATGTAAGAAATGAAATGATGCTACACATGCAAATACGTATGTTATCGATACCACTCGTTAGTTTTGAAAATAACACTTATCGTCAAAAAATACGTTTTTGACGTCTCGTTAAGTTAATAACCACTTTTCGTATAAATATGTTGAAACGGTACTCCACGATCCTCGTTTGGTGTTCTATCGGCAAATATAAGGTTTTCGACGTAAAATGACACTTTTCATAACTTGAAAAATATGGCCAAAGTGGTCTCGTAAAACTAGTCACGAAATGGTGAATATTAATAGTTAGGAAAGAAGCTTAGTAGTTTTAGAAATACTTTCACCTTAACTAAAAAGTCATAGAACTGAAGTTTGTCCATACGGGTCTCAATCATAAAGATATATAGCCATGAATTAAGGTGTTTGGGCTGTTTCGGCAGATTCTGGGCAGTTTTCGGGAAAGTTTGGAAGCCCATAAGTTATTCGTTATAAATCCTTTTGACAAACGGATGGATATTTTGGAAACTTGGCTGGGTGAACTAACTTTTTGTCAATGATGTAAATTTTCCAGAAATGAGTTTATCAATGAGTAAATTGGCTCTCAACATGATGTATTACAAAAACTATTTTTCTATAAGTAATATTTTGCTAAAAAGCTGATGGAAATAAATAGAGTTTCGTCGATTTTGCAACGTGTATATCTTGGTCGTTATAAGCTTGTTTTCTACGTTCTTTATATCCCCAGAATCGTGGGACAACATAGTAATATATTTTTGATAAGTCGGGATGGCTAGATCAAGTTTTACACCTCAGATTGCCCATTGAAAATCGTGGGACAGCAAGTCAAATTTTCAGAAAATAGTTTTCGTCGTTAAACTTGCAAAAATCATATCTCCTTCGTTATAAACTCTTTTTAATCCGTTCTTTCGCCCACGGCTTCATTTTTGAAAGTATTTTCTAAATCTCTAGCCCAAAGTTACCCAGAATCCCCTGATTTTTCTGGATTTTACAAAATGGGACAGCAACATTTATATAGTGGCTAAAATTCATTTTTCTTGTTTAATACTTGTCCAAATTCACTCCAATCACCACAAATCTAGTCTAATCCTACCATACACCTTCTTAAGGTGTCATGGGTTCCTAAACATCACCAACCTTGGTGGGTTTCATGGGGATAATCATAGGTTAATTATAATCTCATAATAATTAAGAAATACTTGAAAAGTGGTATATATAACATAACTACTTGCATATTTAACCAATATATCATGAAAATACAACATGTTACTAATGAAATGAAGGTAATAGATGATGAAAAATAACACTTGAAGCTTACTTGAATATATATGGAGTTTGATGAGAAATGGACTAAGAAACATAGGTTTTTATCACAAAACCCTAACAAGGAATGAAAATAGAGCTTGATTATAACTTGATCTTGAAAATTTGATGGATCATCCTTGTGTTTTAATTATGGGTCGTGTCTAGGAAGAGAGGAAAGGAGAGAAAACCTTGCAATTTGATTTCTAAAAATGACAAGTATGTGTTATTTGTGTTTTTGTATGAAAAATCTTATCCAATGGCATTTTTGTAAATAATTGGTCAAGTTGACTAGATATTCTGAGGGGGGGGGGGGGGGGGGGCTGCACATGGTTGATGAGTATGTAGGAAACTTGTTAATATCTAGTTCACGGAGTCGGTTTTGGTTCCGTTAATCGCTAACGTAAAGTTTTAAACCGCGAAACGTAAATCCGGGTATCGTAAAAATATGAAACTTGAAAGAATGACTAAACTTGTCAAAATACTCCATAATAAAATATAAAATGAATGGTAAGTTCCATCGGGTTGCTTAAACGCTGTTAAAACTGGAAACGCGGGTTTAAAAACGCGTAATTCGCGTAAAACGATGAACTGGAAAACGTAAAATTCCAAAACTTTTAGAATTGTCGTAAAATGAGAGAAAATCATATTTCTATCGTTTATAATGTTTTATGGACTTATCGGGATGCTGGAACGACGTTTAAACCCAAAAGTAAATCTCGGACACGGCTTCGTGATTTTTGCAGAAATGATCCGACGAGCGCCAAACTCTCGGATTACCGTTAAAATAGTTTAACTTACGAGAATATGAAATAAAAATTTCGGAGATGAATAGTGAAAGTGAATAGTAATAGTGAATAGTAACTTCCCGAAATAAAAATGAAATTTCGACATGTGAAAAAGGACATGAAATTACGAGTTGTGACAGCTACTAAGTCGAGTCATATCTTGTACATATTGTTTTGGGACGATTGGGACTTATGGGTAAAGTACTAGTGTAATGAAGTAAAGGGGAAGAACATCATTTATTACCCCCCATATATACGTTAATGTTTTAAAGTACTCCAAATATTTCGATTATCTTGATTCGAGTCTTTATTTTCATTTATGTAAAAATTCAAGTGTAAGGGGAGGAAACAAGCTCCTTTGATGTATTATTTTGGATGGTAGGGCAATAGCGTATGGGAAAAAAATGAAAAAAAAAATGAGAAAAAGAAAAGTAGAAAAAATATACGGACTACCTTCCCGTTCCTTTTATTTATGTTTATGTTTTTTTTCGTTATTATCTTAAGTTGAGTTGAGTCTTAGCTTAGCAACGCCATATTGTACATGTAATTAACTAAGACAATTGACTTGCCACTAGTTAAATATCCCCTTATCTAACAAAACCTTGTTTTCCATATCCCTACACCTAACATTATAACCCTTTAAAAGAGCTCTTTGATAGTTTTTCTAGGTGCTTACGCCAAAGTGGTGGAGGCTTGATCATTTCCCAAGCCTATGGTAATCTATTTGCTATGACAGGTAGTGAGAGATATTTCTTCCATTTCTATTTGTTGATATAAATAAATACCTAAAAAAGTTATTCATATATTTCGATATCTCTATGTTTTGATAATCACTAAACGAAAACTCATCAAACCAAAGATCATGACGTAAATAAGTATTTAGTAGTAAATATTCACTTTCACCATCTAATCACTTAAGGTATGAATAAACAAAGTGTCTAATGCATTATAAGATCAAAGGAACATTTTTATTAATCACTAGATTTTTATAAAATGTCACAAAACATTTTATATCTTTTATAAAACATTTTTGGAATTAAAAGAATATGTTTAATTCATTACAAATATATGAATTCAAATTTTCAACAAAAAATGGCAAATCTAATCCAGAAAAATTTTTCTCACAAAAGGACAAGGCTGGGCAACGTTCAGGAGGGGCAGCCCCCTTAACAATTAAGGGGACTGATGCGTGGGAATTGCACCAGGCTTTACCTCTCGAGGGATCTCGAGAAGCTTACAACCCCCACCAAGCAGTGTACCTGATCGTTGTAGTATAGTATAGTGACAAGTACCGTGGGATTGATCGTTCAACTCAGGAATAGTGTCGTTAGGATTAGAAAGCCTAAAAACTAGGTCTAGAGGTGAGGGATGATTCTTTTGTATTTTTATATTTTTATGAAAGCAATTAAAATCTCGGGTTTTGGAAGAGTGGGCGAAAGTAGTTGCTAGTCAACTAACCCAATAACTAAAGATGCAATCAAAATAAAATAACAGAAATGTAAATAAAGCTAATTACTAATGTGGTGTGAACAATAAATGGGAAAATTGTGTTTACTTAGATTTCAGTACTCCCTAGATATCTTTTACAAGTTGATAGTTTGTTACAGGTGCGTGGATGACGGGCTATATTCCTTAATACCAATCGTGGGGTGGCGTACGTACTTCCCCAACTCTATAAGCTCATACTTCACTCCTATGTCGAGCATGCAAGAAGCTCCTAACATGGGATCATTAGAATTCGCTCATGCATTAAATACAACCATAAAAACCTAGTACGCATTGGTTCATGCTTCTTAAGACGTTCAAGCAAGTTACACTATGGAAGTCTGTTGGATCGATGTACTCTGATCAAACTACTTTGTAGCTTGTAAAGGTTTAATAATATTAAGTAAACTTAACACTATTAATATTGAAACACTGTTTAACCTTGTAAAGTATGCGGAATCTACTAACACAAAGCTTAAGAAGAACTTTTATATTAACCAAACTTTGAACCTGCTTTGTTACACAGATTCACTAACAATCCCTAACTATTATCGACTTTGAACAACTCTAAAACACATATCGACTAATACCTCTTAAGGCTCTATATATAGATAACCTTAAGTCGGTTTACAACATATAACTTGAACGATAAGTCATTATCCCTAACTAATTCTAGAATATTCGTTCAATATTACACATTAATCCTTTAACTAATATTGCAAATAAGTCCTTGTTTCCTTCAAAGTACTTTGAACATTCTTTAATAAACAGCAGTACTTTGACTTTTATCTTTAACATTACTTTGACTTTATTCTTCATGCAACAATACTTTGACTTTATTCTTCATGCAACAGTACTTTGACATACAGAAGTATCTTGATCTTTTATATCCCAACAATCCTCCCCTAACTTGAACTCCACTTGCTTGATTTCAAGTTTCTTTGTTATCTTTGATCTTCAAAATCCTTAATCATTCAGAAAGATTGTTTCTTTATCTCTTTATCTTCTATCTGTCATGTGTCAAAGTACTCTTTATCAGCATCTTCTCTTGCAATAAATCTTCTCAGCTACTCAGCAACATTTTGGTACAATAATCATCAAATCTTTGAAAGTTTCATACTATTCTCATCACTTCCAGGTGTGTGAACTCCTGTGAGAGGTGAATCATTGAAAATTAATGGATTTTGATATCTCTTTACCAAAGCCATTAACTCTGGAGTAGCCACTATTTTAGGTTAGAACAACCATGGTACATTGATAACCACATGATTTTTAGCAAATCATCAGCTATCAACGGATTTGAGTAGTCTTTACCAATAGCCGTTTGCTTTTGGACTAGTTAGTTCTTTGATATCAACCATGGTAAACTAATTACCAAAAATGGATTTTCCACAGCCTTTACCACAAGCCATTTTTCCTTGTGGGCTAGCCAACTCTTCACTTATACAAATATGGTGAGTTGAAACCACACAATTTTTAGTAAATTGTCAACTAAAAACGGATTTGATTATCACATCAGAGCCGTACCCTCATGATGAGTCAAACTCTTTTTTGTCTGTTAAACATGCTGAGTTGATTACCATTTGTTGTGCAGTATAAATACTAACACCATGTGTTTCTTTTCAAATCCTTTTACTTCTCTTTTAAACATCAAAACATTTTATTTTATTTTAAAGGACTTATACTGGTTTATATCAACAAGCAGTACTTTGAAAAATACTTATTATACAAAACAAATCATACCAGTATTTTGCAATATTAATCTTCAGACTTGGTTCATCTGTAAATAGCTTGATAACATCCAAAGCTACCTCAGATTCATCTTCAAGTTCCATTCCATGATCCAGCATTCTGAGCATAATTTCTCTAATCAATGGATATCTCCTCTCAGCAAGCATATGAATCATGGTACCATCTTCCATCTCTAGTGCATGAACTCTTGATGATTCAAAGAATCTCCATCTTGTGATTTCCCAATTCTCTTGATCATTACATAGAGGATCAACACTTGTTTCTTCAGTTTCCCAGATGGTAATTAAATCTCCAAGCAAAATTAATCCCACTCCTGATGCTTCAATTTCTGCATAGTATGTCTGCACTTGCATATATAAGTCATAGAGATCTGTTCTTGTGATAAAATGCAAAACATCCCATAACATGTTGAATACTGTGAAGCTTTCATCTTCTTAGTTGAACATAAGATAGTTTCCTTCTTTTGATTCAACCATAGAGAATGAGATTATCTTGGACTTCTTTCCAGAATCATCAGTCTTCTTATTCTTAAAATCTACTACTCTGAAATAGTTTCTAAGTTCATCAACTGTATCTTCATGAATCATCTTCAGTCTTTTTGACAGTTGATCATCTTGAACTACTTTCTTTCTTTTCAATCTTCTTTGCTCAGCCTGTTCCTTTCTAATATCTTCTAACTTCTTCTTTCTTTCAACTTCTATGGGTACAAAGTTTTCTACTTCTTTCCTGATATCTTCTTGTACTTTATCCCACAGAGCTTTCACTTCTGGATACCTCATTTTGTGTGAGTTTTTGTATCCTCTTCTTTTCAAGAAACTTATCATCCAGTTCCTTTCCTGAGCAATAGTCATTGGCTTCTTTGTAATTGGTCTACTAACTTCTGCCAAATACTCAGCATCATACTCAGCTTGTTGCTTTCTAGCAACCTCTGCATCCTCTGCAATCTTTAATTCTCTGATCTGAGCAAGAGTAAATTTCTTCTTCTTCTTCTTAATATCTTTCTGCTTCATGATCCCTTTCCCTTTGTCTTTGGGATCTAACTCTTTAGATTCAGAAGTACTTTTAGCAACTTGTTGTGCAGGCTCAAAAATATGTATTCCTCCAGTAGATCTATTCAAATTCATCATAATCTAAGCAATTGTTTCATCATCACTTGCAGTATGCACCTTAACTTCTTCTTGCTGTATAAAAGTAGAAGGACCAGCTTCATCTTCATAATTTATTGTAGAAGGTCCAGCTGCAGTAACTCCACTTTCATCAATATTGTTGGATCGATGTACTCTGATCAAACTACTTTTGTAGCTTGTAAAGGTTTAATAATATTAAGTAAACTTAACACTATTAATATTGAAACACTGTTTAACCTTGTAAAGTATGCGGAATCTACTAACACAAAGCTTAAGAAGAACTTTTATATCCCAACAATCCTCCCCTAACTTGAACTCCACTTGCTTGATTTCAAGTTTTTTTTGTTATCTTTAATCATTCAGAAAGATTGTTTCTTTATTTCTTTGTCTTCAATCTGTCATGTGTCAAAGTACTCTTCATCAGCATCTTTTCTTTCAATAAATCTTCTCAGCAACTCAGCAACATTTTGGTACAGTAATCATCAAATCTTTTAAAGTTTCATACTATTCTCATCACTTCCAGGTGTGTTAACTCCTGTGAGAGGTGAATCATTGAAAATTATGATTTTTAGCAAATCATCAGCTATCAACGGATTTGAGTAGTCTTTACCAATAGCCGTTTGCGATGGACTATCCAACTCTTGATCACTTGGAGTATGGTGAGTTGATAACCATATAGTTTTTGGTAAACTATCAACCATAAACGGATTTGATTATCACATCAGAGCCGTACCCTCATGATGAGTCAAACTCTTTCTTGTCTGTTAAACATGGTGAGTTGATTACCATTTGTTGTGCAGTATAAATACTAACACCATGTGTTACTTTTCAAATCCTTTTACTTTTCTTTTAAACATCAAAACATTTTATTTTATTTTAGAGGAGTTGTACTGGTTTATATCAGCAAGCAGTACTTTGTTAAAGTACTGTTTCTCTTTGCAGTACTTTGAAAATACTTATTTTACAAAACAAATCATATCAGTATTATGCAATATTACTCTTCAGACTTGATCCATCTGATAAATAGCTTTATAACATCCAAAGCTACCTCAGATTCATCTTCAAGTTCCATTCCATGATCCAGCATTCTGAGCATAATTTCTCTAATCAATGGATATCTCCTCTCAGCAAGCATATGAATCATGGTACCATCTTCCATCTCTAGTGTATGAACTCCTGATGACTCAAAGAATCTCTATCTTGTGATTTCCCAATTCTCTTGATCATTCCATAGAGGATCAACACTTGTTTCTTCAGTTTCCCAGATGGTAATTAAATCTCCAAGCAAAATTAATCCCACTCCTGAAGCTTCAATCTCTGCATAGTATGTCTGCACTTGCACATATAAGTCATACAGATCTGCCCTTGTAATACAATGCAACACATCCCATAACATATTGAATGTTGTGAAGCTTTCATCTTCTCTGTTGAACATAAGATAATTCCCTTCTTTTGATTCAACCACAGAGAATGAGATTATCTTGGACTTCTGAGAGGATCACTTGATTTGATCACACACTATGAGGTGTTGGACCTTTGTAATGTGTAAATATGATACTTTGAGTGAATATGATTAAGTATGCGGAATCTACTTAACCACACTTAGAATGTTTATTGGAAATGGAACTGTGATGCTTGTGTTTATTGAACAAAGAACAATGAAAGTATTTTACCAAACGATTAAATATTATTCAGAATAATACGAGTGATCTTCACTATCACTAGGGTTACAAAGACCTTGAATCTTGTGTTTTGTTATAATGTTTTTCTCTATGTATATGTCTATATCTATCACACTTATCACGTATTTAAGCCATATCTAAGATCTTCCTTTTATAGTCCAAGGAAAGATCTTTTACAATCTATATGACTCATCTTTATTACTAGCTTATGACTAATCTTCATTCTAGCTAGTTGATGACTTATCATGTCAGTCATTAAGATACAACATGTATCTAGGATTACAACTCACTTGGAGTGTTCAATTTGATGACTACATCAAAGATATTTTTCTTGTATATGAGTCAGTAGAATAAGTCGTACTTATCTACACAGCTGTTTGTATGAGTCATAGTAGTATCAGCAGAATCCATCAACAGAAATACCTTCAGTAGAAACCTTCTTCAGTAGAATCCATCAGTGGAAACGTGCTTTGTGCTTTATCAGCAGAAACATACTTGATGTATTTCCTTAAGCCTTTATGCTGATTCTTCTGATTATTTAATTCCCTACAATCCTCCCCTAAACATGTGAATTACATTGAAACATGTTTTTCTTAATTAAATGAGGACTTTGTGAAGATCTTTCAAACACTTCATTGTCAGACAGTGATCTGAACTTTCTTCTCTTTGGAGTGATTGAATGTCTTTCTCTGTAACTCATCTGCTTTCTTTTCTTTGCTCCAATCTTGGACTAGAAGATGGTGCAATTTTCAACTTGAAGAATTATAGGAGACAATGATGCTGTGTATCTTGGATGCTTGTTCCAAGAAATAGAAATCATCTTTCAGCATGTCTTTGGAAGTGATGAACAAACGTAGTGAACTGAACTTGAAACCTTTCATCTTTTGATCTAGATAGAACTTTCTCCTATCAGCTCTGTTCTTGTTCTTTATCAGTAGAAACCATGTCATCATCTTGTATGCTCTTATCTTTTCCTTCTTTTTCTTTGGTTAATCTTCCTTTAAAGGGCTTTTGTAACCTCCCTTGAGATTTATTTTTATCTTGAGCAATTTCCTTCCCTGTTTGGAAGATCTCTCACAATCATATCATATCATCTGATCTAGCAATTTCCATGTTTTCAGACTATTTGTACATGAAGCCATCAATTCCTTAAGAGTTTAAATACCGCCCTCATCACTTCTAGGTGTGTAACCTCCTATGAGTGGTGAATCACTGAGCATGGACTCATAATCCATCATTAGATGATTTTCTGAGCCTCTTTGAAAATTCTTTTTAAGAAATATTTGACTTAGCAGTATGAACATGATTTTATGATTAAAAATCATACTGCTTCTAACCATTTTGAAGGGATTAAGTGTGGTAACTAACACTTAATCAAAATTTCGGTTTAAAGCAACCTCTGGTTGTGTGAGAACCAATGTTTTCAGCTATAAATAACTGCCTGTGTACAGATAAACATATTCAAAAGGCTTTCTTTACAGGGTTTCCAGCTCGTGGCATTTGTTACCTCTAACACAAGTGTTAGATTCACTGTTGCTCGCTGTTCTTTCTATCAGATATCCGTAGATTAGTCACATTATACTTGAGAGTATAAAATGATAGAAAGTGAGTTGTATCAGTTATTAACTGATCAACTAATTTATCAATTCAATGTGAAACATCATAATCAGGTTCCAAGAAAGAAGTTTTAAGGAGTTTTGAAATCCCAAACTCTTTCTATCATGAACCTATTATATCAGCAGCAATGATCAGCATTCAGCAGCAATGATCATAGATTTCACTTGAAATAGCCTTTGAGCTCAAACATTCATACCTGAAATTGTTAGTCTAAAACCAAAAGAACAAAGTACAAAGCACTTGTCTTGAATTAGAATTATGCATAGGACTAACTGTATGAATAACTTTTAATTGGTAATAGTAGTTTTAAATGACAAAGTTAGATGCATTAACAAAATCTATATACAAGAACACATTATATTGAAAATTTTTAAAGATTAAGCATTCCAATACCTGCTACCAAGTACTGAAATCTTCCAACATCAAAAGCTTTTGTAAGAAGATCTGCAAAGTTTTGTTCTGAAGCAATTTTCATTACTTGAATTAACCTCTTTTCATTGCAATCTATAATAAAATGATGTCTTATTTCAATGTGATTTGTTTTAGAATGTTGCACTGGATTTCTAATAATGCAAATTGTACTACTATTATCAATATGAATAATGGTATGTAAGAAATTGTACCCATAGTCAAGAACTGTGTTTTGAAGCCATAGAACTTGACCACAACAATTTGCAGCAGCTACATATTCAGCTTCAGTTGTTGAAGTAGCCACCATTGTCTGCTTCTTACACTGCCATGAGATAAGTCTACACCCAAGGAATTGACATCCTCCAGTTGTTGACTTTCTGTCCAAGCTAGCACTAGCATAATCACTATCTGAGTATGCTACCAAGTCAAAAGATGACTCCTTAGAATACCACAGACCCAACCTAGGTTGACCCTTGAGATATCTAAAAATTCTCTTGACTGCTGTTAAATGAGAAACCTTAGGAGTTACTTGATATCTTGCACAAGCACAAACAGAGAACATGATATCAGGTCTTGATGATGTAAGATACATCAAAGAACCTATCATAGATATGTATGTGTGTACATCCACATTAGTTCCTTCTACATCTTTAAGAAGTGGCTTCTCAGGATCAATTGGTGTGCTTGCTGTTTTGGAATCAGCAAATTGAAAATTTCTAAGAATCTCTGCAACATATTTGTCTTGACTAATAAATATTCCTTCTCTTGATTGTTTAACCTGCAGACCCAAAAAGAATGTAAGTTCCCCTATGGAACTCATCTGAAACTTATTGTGCATAAGCTTCTCAAACTCCAAACACATCTCCTTCCTTGTAGATCCAAAGATGATATCATCCACATACACTTGAACTAGCAAAAGATCCTTCTTATGCTTCTTGGTGAAAAGTGTCTGATCTATCTTGCCTCTTTGAAATCCATTTGAAATTAAGTAGGAAGCCAGTGTTTCATACCAAGATCTTGGTGCCTGATGTAGGCCATATAGAGCTTTAGCAACCTTGTACACTTTGTCTGGATGGTCAGGATCAACAAAACCAGGAGGTTGTGAGACAGACACCTCCTCTTCAATAATACCATATAAGAAAGCATTATTGACATCCATTTGATAAACTGTGAATCCCATAAATGAAGCATAAGCCAAAAAGAGTCTAATGGCTTCAATCCTTGCTACTGGAGCAAAAACTTCTTCATAGTCTATCCCTTCTTCTTGTGTGTACCCTTGAGCTACTAATCTAGCTTTATTTCTTATCACTATGCCCCTTTCATCCATTTTATTCCTAAAAACCCATCTAGTGCCAATTACCCTTACACCACTTGGTAAATCAACTAGCACCCAAACCTTTTTAATCTTAAACTGAAGAAGCTCCTCTTGCATAGCCTCCAACCAGCTTGAATTCTCTAGGGCTTTATATTCTTTGGTTCATCTTGTGAGAGAAAACATACAAATAAGCAAGAGTTTGAAAACTCATGCTGTTTCGAAGCATAAAGGGCATCAAGAAGCCCTTGTTGATCTGAAGACATCAATTGTTGTCTTGTCTTCACTCCTGATTGTACATCTCCAATTACATTGTCCAGGGAGTGGACTTTGTGAATCCTTGAATGTGGAGTAGAAAGAACTTGATAATCAGGTGGAAGGTTGTTGAAATCCACCTCATTGTCTGAGAGATTTGCTTGTGTTTCTTCTGATGGTCCATCAGCAGAAACATTTTGCTTATCAGTGGGAACGATTTGCTTATCAGCAGAAACAACAATGTTACTTCTGACTTGAAACTCTTGTTCCTTAGCTCCTTCTTCCTTGTATTCATCTTCAACATCTTCTTTAGAATTACTAGAAGAAGATTCACCATTTATTGAAGTTGAATCCACACTTGTATTTGTCCATATTGGCATTATCACATAATCTTGATCTGTCTCCTTCTCTAATCCTTCTCCATTTGTTGCATCAGCAGTTTGTGAACCTGAAAAATCATTAGTTTCTGCAACAAAAGGCACATAATTCATTGATTTGGATAGAGATTCAAGATCAAATAGCCATTTGGGACCTTGACCTTCTACATTGGTTTTATTTTCCAAAAACTTCACATGTAGATTTTCCTCTACTCTTCTAGTCCTCATGTTGTATACTCTGAATGCTTTGCTATTGATAGAGTATCCAACTAAGAATCCTTCATCTGCTTTACCATCAAACTTTCCAAGATGGTCTAAGGTATTCAGAATTGTCACATGACATCCAAAAGGTCTAAGAAATCCTATTTCAGGAGTTCTACCTCTAAAAAGTTCATATGATGTCTTATTGTGAGGTTTTACAACTAAAACTCTATTTTGAACATAGCAAGCAGTGTTGACTGCTTCTGCCCAAAAAGTTATAGGCAACTTAGAGTCAGCTAACATAGTTCTAGCAGCTTCTATTAGTGTTCTATTTTTCCTTTCAGCAACTCCATTCTGTTGTGGAGTTCTTGCAACACTAAATTCTCTTTTAATACCTTTTTCTTTGCAGAAATCATCCATAACTCTATTCTTAAATTCTATCCCATTATCACATCTAATGACTTTTACTCTTTTGCTTACTAGGTTTTCTATCTCTGTAATGAAGGTCTTAAGGATGCTAGAAGTCTCATCCTTAGTTCCTAAAAAGAATACCCATGTAAATCTACTAAAGTCATCAGTAATAACTAGACAATATCTCTTATGCAACAAACTTCTAACATTTGTAGGACCAAATAAGTCCATATGCAGCATAAACAATGATTGATTGACAGAGTTAAAATTTTTGGGCTTACAAGTTGCTTTATGTTGTTTGCCTTTAAGACAAACAATGCATGTTTGATCATTTTCAAATCGTTTGTGAGGTAAACCTCGTACCAAACCATCTTTGACAATCTTATTTATGGTTTTGAAGTTAATATGACCAAGCCTCCTATGCCATTTCATAGATTCATCCAATGTGGCCTTAGAAATAAGACAAGTAAGAGAATCGTTTGGAACAATTTTCTTCATATCAACACTGTACATGTTGCTTTTTCTTGGAATTCTAAGAAGTGCTTGACTTTCATCAGGCATCTTAAAATCAGAAGAAAATACAAGACATTCAGTGTCAGTAAAGAGAACTTTGTTCTTTTTGTCACTCATTTGTGAGACACTAAAAGGATTATACTTAAGCTCTTGCACATAGTACACATCTTCAAAATCTAATTTATAATAGTACCTTTACCAGTAATTTTTCCTCCAATTCCTCCTCCAAAGGTAACATAGCCTCCATCTACTGATTGAAAATTTGAGAGATAAGACTTGTTGCCTGTCATATGCCTTGAACATCCACTATCTGAGAATCCTTGATCTTCAGTATCTGCTGATGAATGTCCCTGCACATAAATAAAGGAATTAGTTTTGTTTAGGGATCCAAACCATTTCTGACTTAGATCCACCTCTTGCATCAATGGGATGTAATCTTTTGAGAATAGTTGATGCAACATTGGATTTAAGAATCCAACATGCTGAGGCCTTAATAGCATTTGCCCTGTTTCCCTTAGCAGCAGTATGCTTAGCAGAAACTACTAGCTTTGTAGTTGTACCCTTTGGTCTCCAAACTTGTTTTTGGACCACTGCTCTTGTTTGAATGGGCCTTTGAACGATATTAGATGCATGTTTGAAGTTGTTTTTGCACCCTTAATTGTTGATTTTGGGTAAATAGTCATATATGGTTTTTCAGCAGAAACCATTTTCCTTTTAGCAGGAATAGTTTTTGCTCTATTAGCAGGAACTACTTTTGTGACTGTTTTGGGTTTTGATCTTTTAGAATTAGAGTGAAAATGAGATTTAGGTGATTGCCTTTTGTAGTTCACTCTATTACTTTCATACCCATATACCCATTGGTTGCAGAAAGCTGCAAGATGGTCAAAACTACCACATATGTAACAAGCTTTGTTAACTCTTTGTTGGAGAGACTTGAGGCTATACCAATTCCTTTGGTTACCTCTAGGCTTGTTTATGGTTCTATATTGTTCACAGTATCTTACTGGTTGCCTAACATGTTTTTCATTGGACTTAGGCCTATCAGTATTGTGTTTGACTATCTTAGGAACTCTTGTTCTTGCTTTCTTAACCACTTCAGGTTTAGACATAACCTGTTTTAACTTTTTATCATCAGATGTTGAGTCCTCAATGATTGGACCATCTGACTTTCTACAAGAACACACCTTGTCCTTAGGAAGTGAAGTTTTACTTAAACTTTCACTTTCTTTCAAAGGTTCATTATCAACTACATTAGACTTTGGTTGAACTCCATATTTGAATTCAGGTAGTTGAAATTCAGGTAATCATGTGTGTTCTAGGTCAATTCATGGGGGTGAAGGAATACCTCTATATGGTGGAGGAACATATTTGTATCCAACACCAGACTTAGCTTTATTAATTACTTGACATTCAATTAAGTTAGTCACACCCTTAGATGCATAATCTAGTGTTTCTACACTCATTTGAATATTCTCTTTAGCCTTACTAAGCCTATCTACTTCAGCTTTTAAGTTACTAATGTCATTATCTTTAAACATTATTTCTCTTTCAAGAAGAATTTTGACATCAGTAAAGGTAGATTCATTTGTTCGAAAATATATGACTTGTTCCTCTAGAGTAGCTATACCTCTTTTATGACTTGTTAAGCTATGAGCTATATCAATTAATTCTTTCCTTTGATTCTCATAACGTTTGGTTAAGGTTTCTAAACTTTTAAGAGCAGAACAATTATTTGAACAAACTTTATCAGATTGTACCTCTGTAGAAAAAGCCATAAGAGCTGTCTGAGGAGAAGCTTCTTCTTCATCAGCAGTAAAGCTCCAATCAAATCCTAATCCATCAATGGCTACCATAGCCTTTGGATTGGTTGATTCCCCTGTCTTGGACTTGCTTCCAAAACCTCTATTCTTGCTATCTTGCTGCCTTGGCCTTCTACATTCTCTTGAGAAGTGCCCCAACATATGACAGTTATAGCATTCTATCTTTGACTTGTGAAAACCAGTAGTATCATTGCTGCTGATGGTGAGTTTCTTCCCCGTCCTTTGATAGAATTTCTTAGCCCTCATGCTAAGAAGAGAAATTTGCCATTTTAGGTCAATTTCTTCTAAATTATCATCATTGATTTCTAGAAGATCTTCATGAGTGAGCATGGACCCATTATTCCGACTTGTGAAAAAGGCACAACAAGCCTTTTCATTCAATATACCAAAAGTACTGCTTGATGAACTAGTAGCACCAACTCCACTATCAACCTTTTCATCTTTAACTGGGTTTGAGATACTAGGAGATGACATGAAAGCCATGTTCCCAGTATATGAACTAGAGACACCAGTTTTCTTTACTTCTTGTTCCACAATTTTAAGGTTGCTATACAAATCCATAAGATCCATAGTGTCTATGTCTGGTTTATTCTTCCAGACAACAACATGCATAGCCCACTCTTCTGGTAAGCTTCTCAGAAATTTTGAGTTTAAATCTTCTTGAGGTATGTCAACCCCAAGAACAGCAAGTTGGCTCACAATTTTCTGTAGCCTTGTAAACATGTGGTCAAGAGATTCATTCATGGTTGATGAGAAATTTTCAAACTGCTGCTTGAGAAGGGTTTTCTGGGTCTTCTTGGTGGCTTCATTCCCTCCATACCTTGCAACAAATGCCTCAAATAATGACTTGGCATCTTTGAATTTTCTGAAGTTTATAAGTTGATCATTTTGAATGGTCATCATCAGCATACTTCTGGCCTTGAGGTCATTCTTCTTCTTTATTCTTTCATCAGCAGTTGTAGGGATAGTTTGAACAACTGTAATTTCCCTACCTTCAACTATTGATAAAGTGGTTGTGGGTTTGAAAGAGTTTCCATCTTCAATGATTTCCCAGAGAGTGTAATCCTGCACCTGGAAAAACTGTTCTATTCTTAACCTCCACAATTCAAACTCATTCTGTTTGAGAACTGGCAACTTTGCAGCAACATTTGTTTGAACAGATTCTGTGTCCATTTCTTCTTCTTCTTCTTCTTCTAAATCAAAGATATCAACCTGAAAGCTCTGATACCAACTAAGAGGATCACTTGATTTGATCACACACTATGAGGTGTTGGACCTTTGTAATGTGTAAATATGATACTTTGAGTGAATATGATTAAGTATGCGGAATCTACTTAACCACACTTAGAATTTTTATTGGAAATGGAACTGTGATGCTTGTGTTTATTGAACAAAGAACAATGAAAGTATTTCACCAAACGATTCAATATTATTCAAAATAATACGAGTGATCTTCACTATCACTAGGGTTACAAAGACCTTGAATCTTGTGTTTTGTTCTAATGTTTTTCTCTATGTATATGTCTATATCTATCACACTTATCACGTATTTAAGTCATATCTAAGATCTTCCTTTTATAGTCCAAGGAAAGATCTTTTACAATCTATATGACTCATCTTTATTACTAGCTTATGACTAATCTTCATTCTAGCTAGTTGATGACTTATTATGTCAATCATTAAGATACAACATGTATCTAGGATTACAACTCACTTGGAGTGTTCAATTTGATGACTACAATAAAGATATTTTTCTTGTATATGAGTCAGTAGAATAAGTCGTACTTATCTACACAGTTGTTTGTATGAGTCATAGTAGTATCAGCAGAAACACCTTTACTAGAAACCTTCTTCAATAGAATCCATCAGTGGAAACGTGCTTTGTGCTTTATCAGCAGAAACATACTTGATGTATTTCCTTAAGCCTTTATGCTGATTCTTCTGATTATTTAATTCCCAACAACTTCTTTCCGGAATCTTTAGTCTTCTTATTCTCAAAGTCTACAACTCTGAAATAGTTTCTAAGTTCATCAACCGTGTCTTCATGAATCATCTTCAATCTTTTTGTCAGTTGATCATCTTGAACTACTTTCTTTCTTTTCAATCTTCTTTCCTCATCTTGTTCCTTTTTGATATCTTCTAATTTCTTCTTTCTATCAACTTCCATGGGTACAAAGTTTTCTACTTCTTTTCTGATATCTTCTTGTACTTTATCCCATAGAGCTTTCACTTCTGGATACCTCATTTTGTGTAAATTCTTGTATCCTCTTCTTCTCAAGAAACTTATCATCCAATTCCTTTTGCTGAGCAATAGTCATTGGCTTCTTTGTAATTGGCCTACTAACTTATGCCAAATACTCAGCATCATACTCAGCTTGTTGCTTTCTAGCAAGCTCTTCATCCTCTGCAATCTCTAATTCTCTAATCTGAGCAATAGAAAATTTCTTCTTTTTCTTCTTAACATCTTTCTGAACCTTGATCCCTTTCCATTTATCCTTTGGATCTAGCTCTTCTGATTCAGAAGTACTTTCAACATCTTTTAGTGCAGGCTCAGAAATATGTATTCCTCCAGTAGATCTCCTCAAATTCATCATAACTTGAGCAATTGTTTCATCATCACTTGCAGTATGTACTCTTACTTCTTCTTGCTGTACAAAAGTAGAAGGAACAGCTTCATCTTCATAATTCATTGTAGAAGGTCCAGCTGCAGTGACTCCACTTTCATCAATATTCCTAGAAGAATTACCTTGCTCAGCAGTACCTTGCAGACTTATGTTTTCTGCAGCAGTACTTTGAACACCAGCACTTTGAATGTTCTGTGCATCCACATCCTGCTTAACAATTTCTTGCTCATCATCTTCTTGCTCAGTATCTTTCTCTTGTGCAATATTCACATCTTCTTGTGCAATATTCATATCCTCCTCAATATAGCTTTCTGGTACAAAAGTCTTTGGACTTTCTGGATATTGCCACAAATGAGCATCTTCTGAATATTTAACCTCAGCATCATCTTTATCCAATTCCTTAGTCAAAGCAGAATTACTCATAGCTTCTTGATTTCTGTAGCCCGAGTTTTAACAGTTGTCTTCATCTTCTCCAATTCCTTAGTCAAAGCAGAATTACTCATAGCACCTTCAATTCCCTCATCTCCTCTAGGTGTTTAAAACCCACCTGCGAAAGTATAATCATTGGGAGTAGGTACCTGTGTATCCTCTGAAGCAGTACCTTTAGAAGAAGTACTTTGTGGAGAAGTACCTTGAGCAGAAACAAATTTATCCAAGGAAGCTGACACTGAGGGAGTCCTTTCACTTGAAATTCCATGCTGAGGGGGAACAATAGGTGGTGTAGGGGTATGTACTGAGGCAGAATGCTCAGCAGAATCAAGTTGATCATCAGTATTAGAATGTGCAGAACCACTATTGTTTTCTTTATCCCTAACAGCTTGAGCTACCTCTAACATATAAGCATTGAGAGGTGTATTCCAACCCGAAAAATTTACTCCCTTATGAGACATAAAAGTGAACACTTTAGGTAGCATCCTAATGGTAGGTACATAATCCTGAGGTTTTGGTATCCCATCTAATGGATTCTCTAAGAGAAGTTGAACAAATCTAGGATACATTAGAAAAGGTTTGCCAGCCTTAATATGAGTAAGCATACCTTCAAGGATCATGTATGAGAAATTGAAAGGTTGATTTGTAATAAGACCAACAAAGGCAGAAGCTATGGAATGGCTAAACTGATCCCAAGCAGTACTCTTTGGACTCAAACAATGAAGGAAAACATGTATAAGAAACTTCCAATGAGGACTAACCATAGCTTTCTGAAAAGTAAGCTTATTCAAAGGTCCTTCATATCCAATGTCTCTGAGTGTGTTCCAAATCTCTTGTTTACCAAACAAAATAGAGCCTCCTTCATCATCAAATAACAGAGCCTCTCTGATTGTTGCTTCTGTGACACAAATAGCTCTCCCAGCAACTGTAGCAGTAATGATATCCTCTCCATCTTCAACCTGTGACCTTGCTGTATCCCAAAACGCTTGTATCCAAGGTCCAATAATCTCTGGGTTGACTAGGATTGAGTAACAGATGTTGGTTCCAGTGAGAAAGTCAATAATTCCATGAAAGTCAAGGTTATCTTGGGTTTTCTCAAGGTTTGCTATCATGTTATGTTTGGTGTTGGTTCGTTGATTGGCCATGGTGATTAGGTTTAGAGAGAGAGAAGTAATGATCGGTGAAAAGTAGGAATGAGTGTAAGTAACAAGAAAGGTAAATAAGGGTGAATAAATAAGAAAAGATATGAGGTATATAAGGATAAGATACAAAAAATCACGGTTAATTAATAATTTTACCGTTATTTTTGGAAGTGATTATCCCCATATCTTTCGAAAGTTTGTTAGCCGCAAATCTGACCGTTGGAACAGTATCTGACACGTCAGCGTACCCTTAATAGCACCAAGCAGTACGTTCCATAAAATATGGAGCAGTACCTTCCATTATAAACCCATACAGTATGTTGACCAAAGTACTTTCCCAAAAAAAAATCATGAATGTTGACTATTTGACCAAAATATCTTTGAAAGTCAACCCTGATTAATAACTATCTCCCCAAATTAATGCCCAAAACTACCATGGTAAGTGAACTTCAATACACTTCATTCAATGACCATTTACCTTTACTTTGCTAATAAAAGCAACTTCACCAACAACAAATTTCATTCATCTTTTTCTTCACTATCAGAACACAAAAACTAATAAACACAATGAGTCATATTCCTTTTATCAAGATCTCCTCTGACTCTGAGGGCTCCACTGATTCAGAGATAAGTTACTACTCTAATTCTGAGTTTGAAGATCCAGGATGGTTGGACTACTTCCCTCCCCATGTTCAATGGATGAGACCCAATGAATCTTCCTCATCAGTAAGTGTTGCAAACTCTTCCATAACTGATGCAGTTAGTACTACCACCAAAAAGCCCAAGAAGAAAAAGTCTATCCCTGGTTCATCTCTGGCTAATGAGCTTCCACATGCTTTGACTCAAGCCCTGAAATCAGCAATACAGAACATGAAGTGGCCTGCTCTAAGGAAAGAGAGACCTCCCAAACAAGTTCTTGGCCTGGCGTGCCCAAGAAAGCAGGCTTCTTTTGATGACAAGAGAAAAACTGCTCAAAACGGAAAGCATAACTATGAGGGCAAGGGAAAAAGGCCTATGGAGTAGGTGTGTGAAGCTTGGTAGTAGGTTGTGGTAGATGTTGGTTTGTTTAGTCTTGTGTTGTCTGTGTCTGTGTCAGTAGCTTGGTAACAACAATGATGATGTATGAACTTTCTGAATGGTTGTTGTAAGAACTTGCAGAATGATGAATAAAATATTTTCTTTTGAATGATACATGTGGCCTCCCCTCAAATAATGACTAACTAATAACTACTAATGCCTCCCCTCAAAAATAGCTTACATATTAATCATGCCAATACTCACAACTAAAAAGGTAAATCTTGAAACATCAAAACCCTTTGTGAGTAGATCTGCTACATTATCATCAGTATGAACTTTAACCACATTGATAAGCCTGTGTTCATAGCAATCTCTTATAAAGTGATGTCTAATCTGAATGTGCTTGGTCTTGGAATGATACACTGGATTCTTGACAATACAGATAGTACTCTCATTATTAATGTTGATAGGAGTATTTTTGAAATTGAATCCATAATCCAAAAGCTGATTCTGCAACCAAAGTACTTGTGTACAACAACTTGCAGCAGCTACATACTCAGCTTCTGTGGAAGATTTTGCTGCAATTGTTTGCTTCTTACATTGCCATGACACTAATCTGCTTCCAAGGTACTGGCATCCTCCAGTTGTGGATCTTCTATCATAGTTATCTCCAGCATAATCACTGTCTGAAAAAGCTTGGAGATGGAAAGGTGAATCTCTAGGATACCATAAGCCTAGCTTAGGTTGTTGCCTAAGATACCTGAAAATTCTCTTGACAGCATTCAAGTGGGATACCTTTGGATGAACTTGATGTCTTGCACATAAACATACAGCAAAAGTAATATCAGGTCTTGATGTAGTTAAATACATGAGACATCCAATCATAGACCTGTATAGTGTGACATCAACATCTTCTCCTTCTTCATCTTTTCCCAAAGGTTTGTTAGTATTCACTGGTGTAGATGTAGGCCTAACAGTTGTGAAATTGAATCTCTTAAGAATATCTGCAACATACTTATCTTGACAAATATATATTCCACTGCTTGACTATTGCACTTGAAGTCCCAAGAAGAATGTTAATTCTCCCATTGAACTCATCTGAAACTCTTTCTTCATAAGATCTTCAAATTCCTTCACCATAGATTGCTTAGTAGCACCAAAAATAATATCATCTACATACACTTGGACAAGCATTATATCCTTCTTATCTCTCTTGATAAACAAAGTCTTGTCAATAGCTCCTCTCCTATAACCATGTTGTAGTAGAAAATTGAAAAGTCTTTCATACCATGCTCTTGGAGCTTGATGAAGGCCATACAGAGCCTTGATTACCTTGTAGACTTTGTTTGGGTGTGCAGGATCTTCAAAACCAGGAGGCTGTTTGACATAAACGTCTTTTGTAATTTTGCCATATAGAAAAGCACTTTTAACATCCATTTGATATACAGGAAATCCCATATAGGATGCAAAAGCCAAAAGTAGCCTGATGGCTTCAAGCCTTGCCACAGGAGCAAAAACTTTATCATAGTCTACTCCTTCTTCCTGTCTATATCCTTGAGCCATTAACCTTGCCTTGTTCTTGATAACATTCCCTCTTTCATCTCTTTTTACCCTGAAGACCCATTTAGTTCCAATTAGTTTCTTTCCATCAGGTAAATCACATAATACCCAAACTTCTTGAAGCTTAAACTGTAGGAGTTCTTCTTGCATAGCTTCCACCCAACTTTCCTTGGCTAATGCTTGTTTGATATTCTTGGGCTCTTCCTGATATAGAAAACAAGCAAATAAACACAACTTCTAATCCTTGTAATTCACCCTGTTTCGCTTGTAGATAAAACTAAGTAGAGAAGTATGTTGTTGAGACATATTCTTAGCCTTAGTCCTTGTGAGCACCCCTGAAGCTGAGGGTCCAAATATGTTGGTAACAGGATGAGTTTTGTGAATTCTGAGAGAAGGAGTTGGTGAGACTTCAAGATTATCTTCCAAATTAGTTGTATCAGGATCTTCATTAGAATCTGAGAAAATGCCTTCTTGATCCAATTCATCATCAGTGTCTTCTAATAATCTTGTTTGGATCATCAGTATCTTCTAAGTCAGGCATATTAGAATCATTAACAGCATGAGTATTTATCCAATTTGAAGTATCTAAAGGTTGAAAAGTACTTTCAAATGGATTATCAGTACTTTGGGGTAAAGTACTGGCAGTGCCTTTTGCCTTCTTCTTTTCTGCTTCATAAGCTCTCCTTTGTTCATCTTCATAAGACTTAGCCATTGTTTCTTGAAAAAGTATCCTAGAAAGTTCATATTGGATGGATTGATCTTCATCAGATACTGGGATTTGTGGTGGAACAGTACTTTGAGGGTCAACAATACTGTTAGGTTTAGCAGTACCTTGAGGCTCAGAAGTACTTTTCTTTTCTTCATTGGTATTATCATTTGGCTCATCTTCAGATCTTAAATTAACATCATAAATAATGTACTGTGCTTCTTCTTCAATGGGAGCAGCTTGATTTTCTTCCCTTACAGGTACATAATTCATTGATGAAGACATTAAATCAAGATCAAACATCCAATCAGGACCTTTACCTTTAGAATTTTCTTGTTCTTCCAGAAAATCAACATGAAGACATTCTTGAACCTTTTTGGTAGCCCTGTTTTACACTCTGAATCCTTTGCTATTGGTACAATATCCCAATAAATATCCTTCATCTGACTTCCCATCAAATTTGCCCAAATTATCAGGAGTGTTTAAGATGGTTAGGGGACATCCAAAAGGTTTCATAAACTTGATGCTTGGCTTCTTTCCCATGAGTAACTCATAAGGTGTCTTCATTTGAGGTTTAGTCACTGATACTCTATTCAACACATAACAAGCAGCACTTACAACCTCAGCCCAGAATGGAACAGGTAATTGAGAGTTTGCAAGCATTGTCCTTGCAGCTTCTATAAGAGTTCTATTATTTCTTTCTGCAACTCCATTTTTCTGAGGAGTTCTAGCAATATTGAACTCTCTTTTAATTCCTTTCTTGGCACAAAATTCATCCATTAGTTGATTCTTGAACTCAGTCCAATTATCACATCTAATGCCTCTAACCTTGAGTCTCAACTGATTTTCAAGTGCTATTATAAGATCATGAATAGCATCAAAAGTTTCATCTTTAAAGCATAAGAAAAAGACCTGACTAAATCTGCTACAGTCATCTGTTACAACCAAGCAGTACTTCTTCTTGTTCAGACTAACAACTGAAACAGGTCCAAACAGATCCATGTGCAGCAATTCCAAAGGCTCTCTAATGGTTTTCTCATCAATCTTCTTACAAGAAGCCTTGTGCTGTTTACCCTTCTTACAAGCAAGACATGAGTGATCATTCTTGAATGTTTTAGAAGGTAAACCTCTAACTAAGTTACCTCTGACCAGCTTATTGATGTTCTTGAAATTGACATGCCCCAATCTTCTGTGCCATTGATGTGCTTCTTCCATAGTTGCTCTTGCAATCAAACATGTTGCTCTTTCAGCAGAGTTTACATTCTTTAAGTCTATGTTGTACACATCATTAGTTCTTGGTGCTCTCCGCATCACCAAGTTTCTATGTTCTAACTTGAAATCAGGAGAAAGTATAAGACATTCTGTGTCAAAGAATAACACAGGGTACTTCTTATCACAAATCTGAGAGACTGACAAAAGATTGAATTTGAGCTCCTTCACATATCTAACATCTTCAAAATCAATGTTTCCTGCCTTGATAGTTCCTTTGTCAGTTATTCTTCCTCCATCAGGATCATTTCCAAATGCAACTTTTCCTCCAAAATAAGCTTTAAAATCTGACAAGAGCTCCTTTTCTCCTGTCATACTGCCAGAGCAACCACTATCTTCAATAAGATGATCTTTAAGCTCCTCCTCTGGGTTGCCCTGCATTCACATGAAAAAGGTTAGTTACTTTTAGGAACCCAAGCCATTACTGACTTGTGTTCCCCTTGTGGAGTGACATACTCAAAATATTTGAGTATGTAATCACCACTATCTTTGAAAACATGATCAAGAATTAAGGTTTTCGTTTCTAAAACTGTTGGTTTATCATGATCAATTTTCCCTTTTTCACCCTTAACCTCTGAAAGTACTGGTTCTACCCCAACAGTACTTTCTTTCTTAACCCATTTAGTTGTAACTTTAGGAGTTGGGTTTTTGGTTCTAGCATTTGTTCTTATGTTGTAAGGCCTTCTAGGTTTGTAGTCGTTGAACCTCCTAGGTCTTACACTTGAGTGTTTGCTAGAAGCATCTTGGTTAGGGAACTTTCTATCAGTACTTTGTGAAGGTACTGAGGGTTTAGAGTATGACCTTTTCTGATGAGGGTACCTATAGTCTTTTGAGAAATTACTATGGTTAACCCTATTTGTATAATTCCAAACTGGCTTGTTCTCCCTATGACTTGGTTGTGCAGTTCTGGTCTTTAGATATTTACTTAAGTATTCTGAATGATAATGACAGTCTTTAATCAAATGATGAGGACTATAACATACATAACAGACCTTTGGACCAATATCCCCAAATCCCCTTCCATAAGATTTCTAAAATTTGCAGTATTTTGAAAGAATTTTCTTTGAGGTACTGCTGAGTTATCAGCAATACTTCGAAAAGTGTTTGAAGGTACTGCTTGTTTTGAAAACTTGTTCTCATCAACCTTAGGTGCTTCAACAGACTTTTCTAAAGTTTCAGGGTTAGATTGACTTTTAATCTTTTTCCTAAACTCTAGATTATCTACACCATAACAGTCAACATCCTTTCTAGGTGGTTGAAAGCTACTTGAGGGATTAGGAACTGCATTATATCCCTTTTCTTTCTTAAATACAGGAGGTGTTGGACTAGGGTATTCCTCATCACTAGAAGTGTTTTCATCTAGACTTATGAACTCTTCATCACTAGTGGAGGTATCTATTGTAAGATTTAGTTCTTTGCCCTTAAATGGAATGCCTTCATTGCTATCATTATCATAACCTAGGCCTATTTTAATATTTTATGTTCTTTGCTTTTCAACAAATTGAACATGTGACACACCTGCTTCATTCCACGCAGCAAGTTTTTCTAACAACTTATCCCTTTCAGCAGTCACTTTCTCTAGTTCAGACACCTTACATCCTAGTTTCCATTCACTTAACTTAACTAGGTAATCATGTTGTTTATATGTTTCAGCCCATGCTACTTCATTGTTTTCATGTGTAATGATTTTGGCCTCCATTGACTCTAAAGTCAATTGATAACTAGTTACTCAGCCCTAGCCTTTTGAAATTTATCTCTTTTAGCTACATATTCACTAAGTAACTTTTGATACATATCATTGCACTTAGAGCATACCTCAGAGCTAGTGGATAAACTTGGTGAAGCAGCTACCATAGCAAGCTGAACAGGTGCTTCTTCAAACTCTATGCTCCAATCAAAGCTTCCTAAACCATCTCTTGACTCCAAAGCAGCATATCCAGGCTCTTCATCAAATGCTGTGCTCCAGTCTTCCAATGCAACCATTGAATAGGTTACAGGTTCATCATCAAACTCATTGGACCAATCAATCTCTGACAGATTCTCTTGAGCAACCAAAGCTTTTGGTTTTAGTTCAGTAATTGGAATCTCTTTTCTTTCAGGCTTGGGTGGTTCAATCATCTTGTTTGCTTGAAACTTTGCAAATTTGCATTCCCTTGCAAAGTGACCAGTCCTTAGACAGTTGAAGCACTCAATCTTGGACTTATCAAATGTTATTCCCAGTTTAGCTCTGAAATTGATGCCTTTTCCTGTCTTATTCACATACTTCTTAATCCTTGCAGTGAGCATGGCAACTTGCCATCTGATATCAATTTCTTCCAAAGCATCATCATCTATTTGCAATAGAAGACATAGAAGCTTTTAAAGTAGAAGACATTGAAGACTAGAAGGTGTGGAGACATAGAAGCTTTAAAGCATAGAAGACATAGAAGCTTTTAAAGTAGAAGAATCCTTGTAGTGGTACATAGATAAAGTCCTTCAAGTAGAGAGATAGAAGTATTGAAGTTGTGAAGACTTAGAAGCCTAGAAGTTGTGAAGTAGCAAAACCCTTGAAGTAGTGAATAGATAGAAGTTGTGAAGGCGTGAAGAAACAAGAGTTGTAAAGAAGTGTAGAAGGCATGAAAGGGTGTGGAGAAGTTGTGGTGTGATTGTAGTTGTGAGATTGGTTCTAGCTACGATTAGAACTAGACATTTAGCTTTGTGTCGTTAAATTGGTGTAAGCTAAGGTGTGTACGGTTTTCTCCACCATAAGGGAGGTTATTGACTTAGTGAAGAAAACTCTAGAGCTCGGCGCTTGGGGAGTGGAGTAGGGCAAGGAAGGTGTCCTTGTAGCCGAACCACTTTAAATCCTTTGTCTCTCGGTTTGATCTTTCCATCTCTCACTCTTTGCTTACTTACTTATTTACGTTTCATATATAGTTATAATTGCTTGTGTTGTGCATATATTTATTTCACGTAAAGATCAAACTAGGTTCCATTCACAACATTAATTTTATATAAACAAACCATAAGGATATATATATATATATATATATATATATATATATATATATATATATATATATATATATATATATATATATATATATATATATATATATATATATATATATATATATATATATATACATTAATACAAACACACACACACACACACACACACACACATATATATATATATATATATATATATATATATAAGTGTGATAAATGAGATTATAATTTCTACTCAACATTCTAAATAAGTAGTGTTCATACAATAATTGTGAACAAACTTGTATCTATATTTTTTAATCAAAGTTTTTGTAATTTGCATCTATCCTTTAGAAGTAAACTCTTTTTTTTTAAAGCGAAAAAGACGTAAAACTATTCAACCCCCCTTCTAGTTTTCCACACTATTTGTTATATATACACTTCTAACACCCGAGAGATGAGAGTATCTAAACACTACTTGTGATGTGCTAGTATATAATTTTCGTGCTTGTTTTGATTAGGGTAGATCAATCACTTGTTGAAATTACTTTTATGTTGATGCTTGGTTTTGCAACCTTGCAAAAGGTTTTACTTCTAAAGGGATCTTGAGAAGCTTGCAATCCCCACCATGCAGTATACCTGACCGATGTAGTATAGTGAGTGGCAAGTACGGGAGATTGATCGTTCTCCATAGGGAATAGTGTTCATTAGGATTGAAACTAATCTAACTAGGTCTAAAGGTGAGGGATGGTTCTTTTTGTATTTTTAGATTCTTTTGGAAATCAAGTAAAATATCTCGGGTATTGGAAGAGTGGGCAGAATTAGTTTCTAGTCAACTAACCCAAATAACTACTTAAACAATAAAATAAAATAACAAGAAAATAAAGTGGTAGGAACTTCTTATATGGAGAAAAGCGTATTTACTTAGATTTCACTACTCCCTAGCTATCTTTTATTGATTAGTTGATTTGTCACAATTGCGTGGATGAAGGGTTGAATTCCTTAATACCATTCGTGGGGCCATGTACGATCTTCCCCAACTCTATAAGCTTCTATCTCTTCCTATGACGACACGTTTAGTATCCCATCATGGCCTCATTAATAGTTACTTATGCATTTAATACAACCAATAAAACCATAGTGCACATCCGATTACGTTTCTAAGACGTTCAAGCAAGTTACCGTATAGGAGATTACCCAGTTTTTTTAAGCCTAACGCTAAAATCAATCACCCACAATAATCAATGATAAACCAACAATCAACAATCAATAACTAGGTTTCATTAGATCTAAGTAAACAGAAATAACCTAAGCTACCATGTTAATAGAAAGACAAGGATAAAAAATAATCAAACAACACATAGACATATTGAATGATTAAAGGATAACTTATCTTCAATTAAACATGGATGAAACAAGGGTATGAAACCCTTGAAAAAGGTCCGAAATTCGACTTAGGGTTTTAGTACAAAAGTTCCTCTTCTAATGAATGAAAAATGCAAAACTATATATAGATTTACATAGCTGACGGCATCACATTTTGGGACGTGACTCTCTCTCTCTCTCTCTCTCTCTCTCTCTCTCTCTCTCTCTCTCTCTCTCTCTCTCTCTCTCTCTCTCTCTCTCTCTCTCTCTCTCTCTCTCTCTCTCTCTCTCTCTCGTCAAGTCGCCACCAAAATACTCCTCGAATTGCTTAGATCCACTTTTGACGCCGTCTGGTCCAATTTTGCTCTGGGCGTCTCTCTTTAACATGATACGTGATGGCCTTGATGTTTTATAACGTGACGCCGTCACGTGTAAATCTCCAAATTCTTTTCTGGCGCGTCATGTGTAAAACAAATATCCACCTCTTGATCAATAAGTGATGGCGTCACCTTGTGACTCTTGATGCCGTCAGGTACTGTTTCCAGCTTGGATTCTTGGCTTCATCGTTTTCTTTACGTTTATGCTCCCAAATCGTCCAAAATGCTTCATTGATGCATGGATTGCGGTCTACACAAAAGTTTTACTTCTCAAGGGATCTTGAGAAGCTTGCAATCCCCACCAGGAAGTGTACTTGACCGATGTAGTATAGTGAGTTAGCAAGTATAGGGGATTGATCGTTCTCCACAGGGAATAGTGTTCGTTAGGATTGAAATTAATCTAACTAGGTCTAGAGGCGAGGGATGATTCTTTTTGTATTTTTTTATTTTATGGAAAGCAAGTAAAAATCTCGGGTATTAGAAGAGTGGGCAGAATTAGTTGCTAGTCAACAAACCCAAATAACTACTTAAACAAATAAAATAAATAAGAAAAAATAAAATATTGAGGACTTCTAATATAGAGACAAGCATGTTTACTTAGATTTCACTACCCCTAGTTATCTTTTATTGATTAATTGGTTTGTCACAATTGCATCGGTGAAGGGTTGCATTCCTTAATACCGTTCGTGGGGCCGTGTACGATCTTCCCTAACTCTATAAGCTTCTATCTCTTCCTATGGTGACACATTTAGTATCCTATCATGGCCTCATTAATAGTCACTTATTCATTTAATACAACCAATAAAACCGTAGTACACATTCGATTACGTTTCTTAAGACGTTCAACCAAGTTACCATATGGGAGATTAGCCAGTTTTCTTAAGCCTAACGCTAAAATCAATCACCCACAACAATTAATGACAAACCAACAATCAATAACTAGGTTTCATTAGATCTAAGCAAACACAAACAAACCTAAGCTAACATGTTAAAAGAAAGAAAAGCATACGATATAATCAAACAACACATAGACATATTGAATGATTAAGGGATAACTTATCTTCAATTGAACATGAAAGAAAAAGAGGGTTTGAAACCCTAAAATAGCTGCAAAAGTCGACTAGGGTTCGTACCCTAAAGTTCCCTACCGAAAGTCCTCTCCTAATGAATGAAAAATTGAAAACTATATATAGATTTACATAGGTGACGGCATCCCCTTTTAGTGGCTGACGCCGTCATCTCTCCGCGGCTAGGGTTTCTTGTCGTCCAATCCAACCTCTTGATGCCGTCCCCCTTTAAGTCTTCTGGGCCGTCACGCTTTGGAATGATACGTGACGGCCTACTTCTTGTAAAATGTGACGCTGTCACGTGTAAAACCTTATTTGTCTTCTGGCGCGTCAAATGT
This sequence comes from Artemisia argyi, assembly GCA_030686995.1. Taxonomy (NCBI): domain Eukaryota; kingdom Viridiplantae; phylum Streptophyta; class Magnoliopsida; order Asterales; family Asteraceae; genus Artemisia; species Artemisia argyi. The sequence goes on along the minus strand of CM060695.1, from coordinate 129,626,311 downwards.
AAATGTAATATCCACCTCTTGTCTCATAAGGTGACGTCGTCCCTTTGAAATACATGACATCGTCAGGTACAATTTTCAGCTTGGATTTTTGACTTTGTCGTTTCGTCACTTTTTCCTCCAAAAACGTCCAAAATGCTTTCTTTTTTAGAATTCTCCTCAAAAGTACCTAAATTGACAAAAGAAACGATTTAAGGTAATATTTGATCATATTATCACGACTTAGGGCTTAAATGACCCCTTAAAAGCGTAACAAATTTCTCCTTATCATTCGTTTTCCAGAATTCTTCTCCAAAGTACCTAAAATGACAAAAGAAACCATTTGAGGTAGTAATTGATCATAAAAACATAATGTTGATATAAATAATGCCTAAAAACATTATTAACATATATCGATATCTCTATGTTTTGATAATCACAAAACATAAACTCATTGAACTAAGAATTATGACATAAACAAAATTTCTAATGAATTCTATGATCAAAGGAAATTTTATTTTTACAAACCTTACATTTTTTATAAAATGGGACAAACATTTTTAAACTTATACAAAATGTTTTTATATTTATAAGAAAAGTTTTATTCAAAATAAATATTTTGAATTCAAATTTCTACTCAAAAAACGGCTAGATTCTTCAGATAAAACCTTCCCCAAAAAAGGACAAAAAAATTCTGAAGAATTTTTTTTACTAGGCATGAAAAAGAAGTGTGACTAGGTAGTGCTTAGGTGTGAAGAAGTTGTGAAAAAGGTGTGACGAATTTGTGGTGTGATAATTGGTGTGTAAGGTTTTCTCCTCCGTAAGGGAGCTTGTTGACATAGTGAAGAAAACTCTCGAGTTTGGTGCTCGGGAAGTGGAGTAGGGTAAGGAAGGTGTCCTTGTAACTGAACCAATATAAATCTATTGTCTCGCGGTTCGATCTTTCCATCTCTTACTTATTTACCTATCTTATTATTGCTTTAGTACTTACTTATAATTGCTTATATTTTGCAAGACTTGAATTCACATAATAACAAATCTAAACTTTTTAAAGTAAACAAAGTTTTCAAAAACAAGTTTTTATAACAAACCAAAAAGGACACATATAATAGATCATATAGTTGTTTTCATACCAAACTCTAATTAAAGGTTTTTCAAACAAACAATTGAATAAACTCAAATTAATATTTTGAAACCAAGTTTTATAAACTTAAAAAGAAGTAAAACTATTCAACACCCCTTCTAGTTTTCCACAATTGGTACCAGAGCCACGTCAAACAAGATTTTTTAAAATATATTGTATTTTAAAACTTGTAACGATCTATGGAATCTGAAAAATATTTAGAAGGGCATCTATGCAAAGACAACCATTATTTGAAAGTGATGGTTTTCTTTATTGGAAAAATAGATTCGAAACTTATGTGAAATCAAAAGATCTTGATCTTTGGCGAGTTATTACCGTTGGTGATTTTCCCTCTATTCAATATAATTTTGAAACTAAAAAGGATGAAATTGTATATTTTGAAAAACAAAATGATGATTTGAAAAAGAAACTAGCAAAAAATAATGAGGCTAAAATGGTTATTTATAATGCATTACCACACAAAGAATATGAAAAAAAATTTATGTGTAAAACCGCAAAAGAAATTTGGGATTCTTTACTAATCACTCACCAAGATAATAGTCAAGTTAAAGATAACAAAATAGATCTTCTTGTTCAACAATATGAACAATTTACGATTCCGGAGGAGGAATCAATAGATAGTTCTTTTGCTAGGTTTAACACTATCATCACAAGTTTAAAAACACTTGATGAGAATTTTTCTAGTAAGAATTTTGTTAGGAAATTTCTTAGGGCTCTTATCCAAAATGGCGAGCCAAAGTTACGGCGATTGAAGAATCAAAGAACTTGTCAACTCTTCAACATGATGAGTTGATCGGCAACCTGAAAGTATACGAAGCAATAATAAAGAAAGACTCTGAGATGGTCAAAGGAATAAGAGAGCAAAGCAAGTCAATTGCGTTGAAAGCTAGGAAGGAATCTAGTAACGATGATAGCTCAACCTCTGAAAGTAATGACGAAGAATATGCGATGGCCGTAAAAGACTTCAAGAAATTCTTCAAAAGGCGAGGAAGATTCGTTAGACAACCGCATGATGAAAGGAAAGCATACCAAAGAACTAAAGATGACAAAAAATGGCAAAAGTGAAAGGAAGTGCTTCAAATGTGATGATCCAAATCATCTCATCGGAAAATGTCCAATGATGTCAAGAGATCAAAATCAAAAGGCGTTTGTTGGAGGAGCTTGGAGTGATAGCGATGACAATGAGAAAGAAATCACAAAAGAGGAGAAGTGTCGTATGGCTAAGACATCAAGCGAGGTACGTTCCGAAACCGAATATTTTAGTGATGAAAATCTATCGTTAGATGAAAAAGATTTAGATAGTGAGTATAATAGACTATGCAAACTAGGACAAAAAGTAATGATTAAAAATGAATCACTAAAATGCATAAACAACCAATTAGAAAATGAAATACTAGAACTAAAAACTAAAATACACCATTTAGAAAAAGGTAAAGAAATTTTTGAAGAATGTAAATCATGTCAAGACTTTAAAAATGAAAACGAAATACTTAAGGAAGAAATTTGCAAACATGACAAATTTGAAAATAATAGTAATTCACTTAAGAAAATAATAAGCATTCAAAGAATATCCTGAGATAAAACCGGCTTAGGATTTAACTCAACCGAAGCTTCAACTAGTGAAACAAAAAATGTTAAGTTTGAAAGCGAACCTAGTAAACTAAAACCTTTAGAAGCAAATCCTAAATATATACTCCTTAATGATAGAAAAATACCTCTTGCTAGTGATGAAGAAGTAAAAACTTTTTGTAAACCATTCTTAAATACCGAAGTAGGATTCTCTAAACCTAAATTAAGATCTAAAACTCCACCACCAAGAAAACTAAATAATCATCACCCTATATCTAAAACACCTCAACCTAGAAGAAACCAAAATAGACAAAACTACAATAACAATAGTCATCAAATGTGGAATTATCAACCAAATTACAACCCTTGGGGAATATTACCACCATACATGCATCCTAGCCAAATGTTAAATATGGTTGGACCAAACAACTTTGGACCAATGAGACAATGGGGACCAAGTGGCTAAGTTGTCACTCTTCGAAGAAGTTGGAATCTCATCTACAAATGACTTCTATAAGTCAACATGGTCACCTGAAGTGCTTGATGATAATCCATTGAAGACTAAAAGGTAAGCGTTTCTTTTAAGTTCATCGCTATAATTTTCATGCTTAGATAAATGATTAGTTAGATTAATGCTTAGCTATACATATATATTGTTTGTAACTCTTATACATATATACATATATAATAGCTTATATACTTATAACCTAGAAACATCATTAGTTGACTTTCCTAGGAATAAAATGAAATTGTTCATTGTCGAACAAAATAGAAAATGGAAATCTTCTATATCCACTAATAGCAAACTCATGGTGATGAAGTGAAATGAGTTAAGTGGATTAATCGTTAATATAGAAGTAGGATTAGATCCCTTGGGTAAGAAAACTATGGATGAAACAAGCTCTCATAGAATATGGCATTAAGTTAGATAAGTGTGCAATAACAAAGGAGCTATTGATGTTAGGATATACCCCATTCAACACCCTCACATCAAACATGTAGAATTATGTCATCACTCACTTAAGATCATAGGTTATGTAGAAAAGGATAGCATAGGACAATAGGCTTAACCAATCCTCTTGAGCATGAGATCTTTAATAAACATCTTTTAAAATCTAAGATTAATGATTTTATTCTCAAAAATCTAATATCTCTAAAAATATGCAAAAAACCTCACATTTTGGAAAATAGTTTTTCAAATGACTATCCCACTTTTCAATAACATGTTTTCACTATCAATATCCACAATTTTGTTTTCATCGAAACCAAAAATTGTGAAAATTTTATTTACCTTTCATTAACACATTTTGAAGTAAAACCCAATCTATTTTATTCAAATAACTCTTACATCTACGTGAAAACCTACTTTCAAATATTTTTGAATAATAAAACGTCTCTTTAAATCATGCATGGTGATCTCATATTTGTCATCTATATTTATATAAATGACACTTATAAGTGAACTAAATCAAATCAAGAGGACCATGGTTTGTCTATTAAGACTTTGTTTGTAACAAGTCTAGAAATCCATGCTATCATAACTACCTACTTTTTCCACATTGATACACATTAGGATTAATCCATGCTATCATAACTACCTACTTTGCATGTTAGATGAAATTGCTTGTTTACTTAATCTCTTTGGTTAACATGTTATGGCTACATAATTGCCTACATAATTAGTATATGCTTAATTGCCTTAAAGAGTTGGACTTGTTTGAAACCAAAAACACAACCTTTCTGCAATTTACTACCAAAAACCCTTTTCTGGCAATTTGGGAATCACCAGATTGGCGGCCCCCTTAAATCATAAGGCAGCCCCCTTAATTATTAAGGGGACCAACCTCCAATTAAGGGGACCGACCTCCAATTAAGGGGACCGGACATCTAATGGTCGAAAGTGTTGTTTCCTTTTTCTACTTTTTAGCCCATTTCATCCTACACTTCCCAAAATTCACAAACCTATTTTATCCTAAACCTTCTATCAAAGTTTATACATCCTTAATCCCACCAATCCTACATTATAAACACTCTCATTCCTCTCAATATCCACTCATCTCATCATGTCCTCTCCCATTAAACCAAAACCACCAAGAAACCCATTTGGAGAAGAAAGCCTAACTTCTGTTAAAAGCTCGTCAAACCAAATGATGTTGTCAAACATCCAACACCAAATTCCTCCTATGTCTTGAACATTACATACCTAACACCTCACTCTCCTTCCCACCAACATTACATATCAACAACCTTTACTCACCCATATCCTTCTACATTACACTCAAACCTCATTATCTTTACACACTCAAACCTCATAACCTTTACTCACCTCAACCTCAAATTTCATCTCCTAGTACACCTAATGCACCATCTATAACACCCTCCTACCAACAAATCCCTTCCATGAACATTGCTCTTTCACTCTCACCAATCACATCACTTGATACTCATTTCCCATCTTCACCAATAACTCCACCCAGTCATCCTCACAAAAAGATTCAACCATATAACCATTCCCTACACTCTACAAAGTGTGTCATCATGACTACAACTTAACCCATGAAGGTCAAACCATATTTCACGGTACACAAACCTCATGTTCACTCAAATGAACCATTTCACAAACCTCATCATAATAACCAGACATCCATCCTTCTTCCCATAAATACACCTTCATCTGACCCACATAAGCCATATGAAAAGCATGTTCAATCTCAAAACAACAATCCCAATCTCATTCCTAACACCTCACATTTTGTTCAACCTACCAATCCACCATCCAAAACATCCTCCACTCATGAAACATCCTATTCTTCCACAACTTCATTCTCATCCATTCATGATTACCCAAACTCACAAATATCTCCACCACCAAGTGTATCACCACCACCTCCTACCAACACACATGTTCTCCCTATGTTGCATGTCCAATCATCCATCCCCAATAACAACCACACTCCACCATCATCACCTTCCCCCGAACACTTGAAGTTCATTGAAGAACTCAAGGAAGCCCATGAGCTTTGTACTCTTCTTGCCTTACACCTTGCTCAATGTAACTTGGAACAACTTTCCTCTAGCTCTCCTTCATCACCCCACAACTTGAATCAAGTTGAAAAACATGTCAACAATTGACCTTGTTGCATCTTTCTCCTAAAAACCATTGCATTCAATGAACACTTCACTTGTATTGAATATCTTCTCACTAGATCACATCCAATACCCTCACTTGAACAACATCCAAAACCTCAATCAACCTCTTCCGCTACAAACTCTCCACCACCAATCTCTCTAACATTCATGCACCCAAACATATACCTCCATTAATTCAACAACCTTACCCTAACTCAACAATTTTCATTCCAAACACTCTATCATCAACCATCTAAGCATACTATATGCTTATGATTTTCACTTTCAAATATGAATCAACCAACTTTTTGTTGCAAGCAAGTCCGATGGCTCTCTTTGACAAATTAGGATCTTTTACTTATTGAATGCATTAAGCATAATAAATGAATATATTGTTATGTGACCTTAATATTTGTTTGCTATGCTTTTTGTTTTCCTTATTTTTCCATATATGCTTGTGCTTCTAATATTTTTCTTGCGAGAATTCCATATCTCGATTCCTTGGTGCCCTCGAACGAGGGGGAGCACACATCAAGGGGGAGCTTTCATCCCGTCTAACTTCATTTATGAAGCTAGTCGGCATAACCTTTTTGATTCTATAAAAAGGGGGAGAAGTGAATATAAACTTACTAAATACATGTCTAAAAAATTAAGTTTTAAACTTGATGAGTTTAGGTTTTATAATCATCAAAAAGGGGAAGATTGTTGATATAAATAATGCCTAAAATTGTTATTAACATATATCGATATCTGTATGTTTTGATAATCACAAAACGTAAACTCATTGAACTACATACTATGACGTAAACAAATATTTAGTCGTAAATATCCACTTTAACATCCAAATCACTTAAGGTATGAATAAACAAAATGTCTAATGCATTCTATGATCAAAGGAAATTTTACTTTTACAAACCTTACATTTTTTATAAAATGGGACAAACATTTTTAAACTTATACAAAATGTTTTTATATTTATAAGAAATATTTTATTCAAAATAAATATTTTGAATTCAAATTTCTACCCAAAAACACGGCTAGATTCTTCGGATAAAACCTTCCCACAAAAGGACAAAAAAATTCTGAAGAAATTTTTTTTACTAGGCGGCCCCCTTAATTATTAAGGGGACCGGCTAGTAATTAAGGGGACCGACACCCTAATTAAGGGGACCGGCCACGCTCCCAAACAATATTTTTTCCCCTATAAATACTGGCTCAAATCTGACATTTTTTCTCACCTTTTGCACTAAAAACTTTCTGATCTAAATCTTCTATACCATTCTCTTAAACCCTTTGATCATGTAATCATAAGCTTTTGTTTCCAAGTGATCCAAGCTTCAACCTTTCAAGTGCAAGAGAAGAATACTTCAATCCTTCAAGACAAGAAGTATTACAACTTATTGTGACCTCATCCAAGTTGTTTGTGCATCATCACTTGTATAGTATTCATCCATTTGTGTATTAGTTGTGAATATTGGTTAGATAGAAGTAAGCATAAGGAGTTAGCCTAGTAAGGTTTGTAGGTAGAGAAGTTGTGAATTGATTGTGGTGTGCAAGTAGTATAGGTGTGAAGAAAAAGTAGTGTGATTAGGTAGTGCTTAGGTGTGAAGAAGTTGTGTAGAAGTTGTGAAAAATGTGTGACGAAGTTGTGGAATGCGAGTAGGAATGATAAGTGGTATTAGAGATGGGCTAATAAGTAATGTATTGACGGTTAAAGAGTGAAACGTAAAGATTTTAAGCGTACTAAGGTATAACGTGAAAATACAAGAAGGAACTAACGTACTAATGATTAAGTGTTTAATGACTTGAAGGTTAAAGAATGAGGTTAAGGAATGATGAGATGAAAGGATGTATGAACTCTAAGTTATTATTGACCAACATATGGTCTCACTATATTTAGTGGCTAATGAATGACGTTAAGGTGGTATAGAGACGGGTTAATGGTAAGGTATGGTATATGAAGTTGAGACTTGGTGTATGTACTTGAATATGTAATAATGATAACGATGTTATGGTGTGTAGTAATGAAAGTAGTAATTACTTCGACGTATTGATTAAAAATCGTCCGATAGTATTATGAAAACTAAGGAATGAGATTGGAGTATGAGATTATGTGAAGAGGAATGAGATTGAAGTATGAGATTATGTAAAGAGGAAAAATAAAAGATGTAGTTAAATGCTAATAACTGAAATGAGATAAACATGTATGAAGTTAAGATAATGACTCGAAATTATTATTATCACGGCTAATGTGCCCCATTTGCGGTGACTATTAAAATGAAAGTAAAACATGTTTAAGATGTGTAGCTAAGCATGATGGAATGTGTTAATGTCTAAAATGAACAAGAAAATGAACGATGCTAACGAATGTGTATTAAATCAACCTGTGTAAGGCTTAAATGTGGAAATAGTTGGGTAGACTAAAGAGTAAGTAATAATGTGAAAATGATTAATTTGGGTTAAGAAAGAAGGTTGTAATGAAAAGTGCAAACACATAGAGAATGTGTTAATATATATTAAGTAGGTTTCATATACCCTATTATACATGCTTAAACTAAATAAATATATGGGATAATGTGTGTGTTACAATGTTAATGACTTGGATCCTTGATTGAAATGTGAAAGGTTAAAGATGGTATCCTTTGGGATGACCGAGTTAATGATGATGAACGATGGTATCCTTCAGGATGACCTAGCTAATGAATGTTAAAGGATCCTTCGGGATGTATAAAAGATCCTTCGGGATAAAAAGTATTGCCTTCATCGGCAAAGGGTTGCCTATATCCTTGGCATGTAAAAATAACCCCAATGTGAATGTGGTAATGGTACGGATCCATGTCTAAAAAGTTAAAAGGTAATGTAAATAATAAAAAACAAAAAAATTTAAAAGCTAAATGTGAAACGGGTATTACGAGTGTTATGTCAGAAGTGTATAAGCAGGATGGTTTATGGTTTTTTTATTTAAATGGATTGGGACGCCTTTTCATTTGAATAAAGAAGTTGTGAATCACCGAACCATTAGTTTGTACTTCTTTATTTACATCATTTGGGACGCCTCTCTATGTAAATAAGAAAGTATGAATGAGTGGGCTTATGTGCTCTCGACATGGCATGAGTGGGGTGAAGGGGTAGAAATGGGAGTCTAGAAATAACTGTGTTCATAAGAACTACGATAGGTAGAGAGAAAATAAGTTGGATATCGAACTTAGGTGGGAGATGTCATCTGAACTTAAAACTTAGGTGTCTAATGAGTAAAGTTGAAACAATTAAGGAAATGTAAATCAATGTTACAAATGGATTGTGAATTGTTGTAATGTGAGAAAAGACCGTAATGGTCATAATGCGAATGAAAATTATTGAAAGAAGTAGAGGTAATGAAATGATATAGTATAAATGTTAACGGAATAATGAAATGAATATGGAAGTATTGGTAATGAAATTGAATAATGTAAAGCCAAGTTGGTAGTTGCTCAAGTGACATGTTGTCCTTGACAGGAAGGTTGGAATGGAAGGAGTTAGTAAGTCACGTAATAGTCATAGAGATGATTAAATAGTATGCAGTAGCGGTAAGAATTATGTATCGAATGACATAATGATGAAGTAGAAACATATGGTTAGAAAAATTAAGAAAGAAATAAAATGAGTCAAGAGTATGAGATGTGTATAGAAGGCCTAGAATTGCAAGATCACTTAAATCGTTGCAACCAAAAAGGGATTAAGAACGGAAAGTACTAAGAATGGGAGTAAGATGACTAAGTTTTGGTTAGTTTAGACAAGAGATTTCGAGGACGAAATCTAAATAAGGGGAGTAGAATTTTTAGACCCATTTCCCGAGTACTTGGACCCCACCCTAGATGAAATGGACTAAGGGTCTTACGTGATTGGTTAGTCAACAAATGTTGCATAATGTTCAAAACCGATAGTTAAAGAATGAGTATTATTGCCATAGAAAGTATTATGTGGCACAACAAGAAGTAAATGGACTTCAAGGGCCTAAGTTGTCATTGTGGTAAATGTGTTATAAGTTTATATGTGGCAAAAATAGAAGGAAAAGGACTTGAGGGGCCTTTCTTGCCATAGACCCATAGTTGTGCAAGTATTATTGTGGTTATCCACAAGTTTCTAGTATTTTCCACATCCTTCAAGGGTGTGTTTGTTGAGGTACAGTTTAGGAGAGAAAGGGAGGGAAATATGGAAGTCTTGATGATCTCTAATGGTGATCAAGTGTCCTTGTCCAAGAAGCTTGTGCCTAGTAATGATTCCACATCAAGTAAGTAATCCTTTTTCTTGATTCCATGAGGTTATAGATTAGGTGGAAGTGGGTTTTTATCATATGATCAAGATATGACCATATGATGATATGGAATGGAAGTTGAGTATATTTGATGGGTTATGTTAACCCTTGTTTATGTTATTGATTATTATGTTTTAGGTTTTGATAGATGATTGATGAAGATGATGTCTAGTAATGATGAGGATGATGATGATTTTGATATTATGTTTGTAGCTTAGCTTTGGATGCTAAGGTAAGTAACCGGTTATAATGTGATGTTATGTTGATTTCATTACATTATGTGTTATATGCTTATCATGATATGGCTATTGAATGGTTTGGAAGTTATGTGTTATGTGAAAGTGGTTATAAGGCTAGCTTGGAATAGCTAGCAATCGAATTATTAGCTAAGTGGGTTTAGGTGTGTTGAGATAGTATGGTGATGATTAAAGTGGCTAGAGGTATGTGTTAAAGTTTATGTTTGTAATGGATTGATAGTTATGATGCATAAGGTGTGATTGATATGTGATGTTATGTATACCCGTTTACTTACTAAGCCTTTGTGCTTATGGTTTAGTTGTCTAACCTTTTGTAGGTTGGTATGCGTTTATGGAAGGCTTGGATAAGGTTAAGGTTGGATTGCGAAAGTAGAAGGATTTGGTAAGATAGTAGAGCTAGGTAGAATACCGAGCTCAAGTCAATGTTGTACCCCCGTGAGTCATTAATGTTATGTAAAGTATGGTCAAGTGCCAAGTGTATAATTTGGTGGTCAATGGACAAGTTATAGTATAGTTCATGTGTTTACGATCAAGTAAAAGGGGCGTTTGGCATAACGTGTAATTGTACCCATTTTGGGATGTGAACGGGTCAGTGGTCATGGATCAAAGTTGTCATGCGTTTTAATGTTAAATGAGTGTTTGGTTTACGGTTAAAGTGTTAATTTTATGGTTAAAGGTGATATGGTTCAGTGTAGTATGCAAATGGGTCAAAATGGGTGTTTCCACCCGTTACTTTGTAAAGCACATTTTTGCGGGTCATTATGACCAAGTTTATGCATATATTTGATGTTTATGATTTCTGGAAGTTTTGGTGTAATGTCAATGTTATAAAAGTCATTTTTCTGGAAATGGGTCAAAAGTGCACTAAAGGGTTATGCAGAAAAAGGGGTGTTTGGGACAAGGTCCATTTTAACCCATTTTGGGTCTAACGGGTCAAGAATTTTGGGAAACAAGGTATAATGTATATTTTAAGTTAAATGTAGATTACATATGTTTAAATATAGTTTTAAAGTGTCGATTTTATGTTACAAAGCGTTACGGGTCATTTTGAGACAATAGTGCACTTTAGGAGTCACAGTGCACTTTAGGGGTTATAGTGCATGTAATATATTGATTATAGTAACAATCAAAGAAACACACGTATGGTTCGAATTCAAAGAAGAAAGATTAGTGACAGAAAGTGAGTTGGGTATTTTCTAGAGAGAGAAAGAGATGAGAGAAAAGATGGAATATTAGATTAAGAGAAATGAAAGCACCAACCCTCTCCACTAGTGGAGAGGGGTATTTATACAACCAACTAAACGCCCTATCAAACGGGCTGTGGATCAAGCTGACAGTGGGTAAAGACCCGACCCGACTCCACAAGAGATTACTAAACTACTTCTAATATGATAACTAACTAATCTACGAGCTAACATACAATGCCATTACAATAATTAGGTGATCGAGACTTTTATAGGAATATTTGTATTCCTAACAATCTCCCCCTAAGCGAGGTCACCATGGAAATTAAGCTTTTCTGATCTTTAGGAGTTCTTTTGTCTTTATAGCTCGTAGGTTCTGATTCTTCACTTTTCTGCACACTTTGTACTTCAAGCAATGAACCTGTGAATTGGATTCCTTTATGATGTGTGATCTTTGAGCTTCTTTGAGATCATCAGCCAAAGTAAATCTCCAAGCTCATCCATAGTTGTATTGCCTTCATGTGATGTAGTGACTAAGGACCATCATGCTCACACCCTTCTGGATCTGGAGACGTTGCATTGGAGTTTGTGGATCAGGAGACTTTTTCATCAGAGTTGCGGAAATGTTGTTAGTAGTCTCTCAACATTTGTTGTAGCAAGTCTCTCATCTTCATTGATAGTGTGGAGGATGTGTGAGCATGAGGTATGGATTGACCCGATTCAGCTGGAAACTGCAGCCATCAACGCCATCTTTATATGTGTCCCTGAGATAAAACAGTTAGCAATAAAGATAGAGAACGAATATGGCTTTGTCATTCGTTCTGCAAGGACAGACTACCCTCCGGTTTTGTGAAAACCGACCTGTGATCAGGTAGAGTCTCTTTTAAAGAAGACTGTCCTTGACAGGAATTTCCAGCTTGTAGTAATGAATTTTCCAAAGAATCCACTTTGGAATCTTCATACTTTAGCATGTTCTCATACCGGAACGTCTCAAAGCAGACAGCACGATAGAGTGAATCGGTGAATAAATATTCACGGATTGATGAGAAATTGATTTATAGAAATCACTCGCGTGTCATATGATAAACATTTTATGAGACACGAAGAGAGTTTTATACTTAGAATCACATTTCCATAAAAAATACTTTTGTTTGAAAGATTATACACAATCAATGTGCTCGAAAAATTAGTTTGTGAGCACATTGAAAGGTTTTAGCAAAAGTATCCGTCAATCCATATCCTGGAACAAGTTTGATTCAATCTTGAATCGCACCATTGTTGCTTTCCAGTTGTCACTTGATCATTGATCCAAGATGGATCTCACATGTCACCTACCAAGAGCTTGAAGGATGTTCGCTCTAGAAGGATTTCCATCTTCATTGTGAATATTTTCATATCACTCGGATGTTCTGGCAATACCACAAGGATAATGCGTAGGACTCTAAATATTTTATCTTACTTTCCACATTATATGAAACAATAAGCATATTTGGAATGTGTCCTATCGAGATTTATGGATGATCTCATGGCTCTAGACTCAATAGTGCATTTTGATCCGCTCCTGGAGACTGGGGAGGCATCTCCTGTTTTAGGTATCAACATAGCTCGCAATGAGCGGTCGATACATTGCATAGGGTTCCCCATGAGAATGAAACAAGCTCTTTTAAGAGAACTTGAGTGGTTGGGAAGTTTAGTGCAGTGCGTCACTGGGTCCATGACGTCTTGTCTTCAATACCGGTGTTACCTTAGTAGCCGCCAGTAGATTATGAATTGAACCCGGTTTCTGCTCTAAGGTTGAATATTTGGAGGGCTATTTCTTTTTACCCTTTCTCATTTCATTCTTTTTTCATTCTTCAACCCCTTCAGTGCTTACCGAGACTTCACCACTAGAACCTTGTTGGGTTTGTTCCAGTCCTAGCTTTATCTCAGTCTGCACTCTTCCCTTTCTCACTTTTCTCCTTTTGTTCAATCCTTCCTAAGGACTTCTAATCTATCTAGAGGATTGTCCCTGGGAAGATCCTTCCGGTTCTGGTGGATCATGGGAACTTATACCTAACCTTAACCATCCTTATAACTCCATGCATAAAGATAAATGGTCGGTCTTTGGTATAACTTCCACAAACGCCTTTTGCTCCCCCTCAATATGTGCATTCATATTCGAAAGTGTTAAGCACATATGTGAGAGCCTATTTATTGAGTCCAAAAGATCACTTTTGATTATCAGATTTCATATTTAAATCACATTCTCTCCCCCGATAAAAAATATCAAATCTTTCGAGATTTTTTATCTCAATTGATTTAAATAATTTAGAAAACTTTTGGGAGAGAAATGCGGTTAATTTTTAATGTTTTCTGATAAAAGGAACTTTTTCTTGCTCCCCCTCAATCTGTGAGGGAGGTTGTTATGTGTCAAATTTGAAGAGTTTGAAAAAAAAAATTTGAAGTTTTAACGAAAAACTCTTTGAAAATTTACTCATTCTGACACATAACTATCACAAATCGTATTGTAGCTTTTGTTTTGTACAAAATGTGGGGAGTTTTGTTGATACATAAAATTTTGAGAAATCACTCTCCCCCTCAATCAATGACGGATGTTAAAGCATACATATTTTCATAAACTATTAACGTCATTGATTGAGTGAAAAATTTTATCAAACTTTGGAGTCTAATTTGATTTTCATTCAAAATTTCATGGTACCACCAAGTTTTGCCCAAACACTTTCCGGAAAAAATCATAGAAGGGAAAGTATTTGGCGATAAGAAAGAAGACTTCTCTTCTTTATCAAGAAATAATGCACTGAAACGTACATTAGATCGAGGGTGCATGAATATAAAGTAATTCACGCTCGGATGAACGGTACCCTTTACAAGGAACAACCGTCTTTTTGGCGACTTGTTTTTCTTATTTTGAAAACCGGGTTGCTATCTGAAGTAATAGCAAGCCATGTTTTTGAAGTGCGGGTTGCAGCCTGAAATGACTACAAGCCATAGTTTTAAGCCTGGGTTTCCGTCTGAAGTAACGGAAAGCCATTGATTAGGCATGTTTTGAAAACCTTTTGAACTTCTGTTCGAGCTTCATTTAAAGACCCGTGTCATTATTGAATGACATTTCTAGGTCCGTAAATGTTATCCATACCAGAAGACATGCCTTTAAGAAAAACTATTTTTGGAATTTTCCATTTTTTTTTTTTTTGATTTATATGGGTTTTTGTTGGATTTATATTTTTATATTTTCTTTTTGATAAAAGGATATATACAAGGATATTTGAAACGAATCCATAACTCCAAATTCTCTTCCTGAAGACGTTAGAGCGATACTGGCATAAGACTCTCCAAGCCAAGGTTCTGGAGAATTAGCCGAAACCGCTCTCCAGGAAGTACCATAGTGAAGAAATCTACCAGCTGAAGCTCTGTCCTCGTGAAGTTCCACCATACCACTGGATAATCCATTTGCCAGGAGAACCAATGATAGTATATCGAACCATGCCCTAGACGCCCGCTTAAGGCCGTAACAGGCCCTTTAACAAACAGTAGACATGGGTAGGGCGATCACGAACCACGAATCCTTCAGGTTGGCTGACATAAACAACATCATTCAGCTTTCCATTGAGAAATGCAGTTTTCACACCCCTTTGATAGATCGTCCAGTTTTGATTTGGAGCATTGGCGAGGAACATTCTGATACTTTTGATAGAAACATTCTGAGTGAACAATTCCACAAAATCAATACCCTTCTTTCGATGATAACCCATAGCAACAACCCTTGCCTTATACTTCGAACGTCAATATGCTCGTCAGATTTCACTTTAAGGATCCATCTAAGAGCAATAATCATTGTACAGTCTGGAGATTGTGCCAATTCCCATACTTAGAGACGATAGAATTGTATGGAATTATAAAAGCACCATAAGGCAAGTGTGTCCAGATGCCTTCGAGTGGACACCGGTTGAGTGGAATTCCCATTATAGTAAAGATCATGTGGTTGTGGGTAGGACACTGATGTGCTTGTGTTGAGATCCCCTGAAGAAGAAGCTTTTAGAAGAAGATTCAGGAGCAAATGTGTCTTTGAACGGAGCAACATCAGGTGGAGCATATGGATTTACTTCAAACGATTCATCGACTGCAGTACCTTGATGTACGGAAGGAGATTGTATGTATGATGAAGTTGATGAATGACTTGCTGATGGAGCGTCTTGAGCCATTGAAGTAGAACAAGATTGACCATTTTGAGCGTTTGGAACATGAGCTGTGATGGCTGGGGGTACCGGTGTATCAACACTTGACGGCTCGAAACATTCATCAACCATTAGATTAGCCAAGATCTCCAAATCCTATCGGTAGAAGGTACATAAGGTACATGCAGGAGTGGTGAACTGTACAAAACCTGAATAAATTGATCCAGGTGTCAAAGGTTAAGTGCGGGTCCTGAACTGACGCGTGCAGAAGCCATTTGCTCAGACAGCTCTTAGAATGTGATGTGAACGTGTGTCAACCTGGTAGTTCCCAAATCTAACTATCCCGATAAACCCATTCATGATATTCTTGAGCCCTCTTAAACTTTCACCACCAAAGCTTTTGAGGTTCCTGAAGCTGTAGATGCCATGAAATAATCTTAAGCGGGATTTTACAACTCTTGTGACTTAAACTGAGAGATCGATTCTCTCCTGGGATTTTACTAAAATCAACAATAGAAACCGAAAGATGTGATATGTGATTAAGACTTAGAGGGAGGATAAGTCATAATTAGCACTAAGTGTCAAGTTGTGACGAGTCAAGTCACAATTGATCCGATCATAATAAGTCAAGTTGTAAATATTAAACTCACAACGTCAAATTACAATCAGACTAATCGAAACGAGTCAAGTCACAACAATTCACCAAGCACGGGTTGATAACCAATCACTAGGCGCTCACATCTAAGTTAATCACTAGGCACCACCAAATTTTCGAAACTTGGCCTCCTCAACGTTAAGCTTTGGTAGTTTTCCTCAAAACAGACATTAATCATCCTAAGACCACTTCTCCGTGCAGTAGAAGTGACGCAAAAAGTCTCATTATATGAAGACCGAAGAAAAACCCGAAGAACAACGAAAACACCGAAGTAACAAGATAGAACACGGATTTTCTCTGCGGTTATCAATCCGGAATAAATATTTAAGCTCTATCACATGACCTTGTTGTGGGTCTTCAATGTACACATTACACAACGTTTTTTTTTTTTTTTTTTTTTTTTTTTTTTTTTTTTTTTTTTTTTTTTGAACAGTTGTCTATTCAGGGGATTATTAAATTGACATCTTCATTACTCCAAGTGCATTCCAGTTATCTATTACATTACGCAGAAGCACTGTATCATAAAACATATCAGCACGTTGCGAAGATGTCGATAAGCAATATTATCTCACGATCCCAATATTCTTCCCACATTATTTTCAGCTGAAAGTTGAAGTAACGAATCACAAGTTGTTAAGAGACTGCTTCCCTACCGTTGTAGGAATAATACATAAGATAACGAGTTGAAACACGGATTGTTTCTGCAGTTGAGACATTTGTCTTCTCAGAAGTCACTTATCTGAGAAGTGTACAGCTTATCATGTGTCCTCGTTGTGCATTCAGATGTATGTCCCCTTCTCCCTTGCTGGATTTGAAACTTCAAAATCATCAACACATTATACTCAAGATCATGAGAGAAGAACACTTTTGGACTTAAACGTAGTTGGTGAGAATCAATTGCTACAAGAAAAATTCTCTTTTGAATATCTTATCAATCCTTATGAAAAGTCGGCTATTGCTAAGACCACTTTGTGAAGTAACCCTGATATTCCCAACTTGAAGATGAAGTAGAATTCCCCGTTTTTGTGACTTAAACTTGCACCATTGTATGACAAAGAGCGGTGTAGAGACTTCATGCATCGAATCCCTAAGTACTCTATACTCTTCAACCATCCAACCATCAAGTATAAGACGTACATCACCTCTTGAATACCGACAACTCCGTGTGAGTTGTGACACTAAATGTGATAGTTATTTTGTGGCAATAGAAGAGAAGATTTACCAAAATAACTAGATACCCAAGTCATCGTCAATGAAGAGATTAAAGGCTCGAACAAGGATCCTGAAGATACTAAGTACACATACCCGTAAAATTTCACTTCAATCTCAAATAAACAATACTAAGTAAACTCTTGTGATCACTTAACATTCCATTTCCAAATTCTTAGCCGACATTTTCCTTTATAACCTTGTGGTTGATCTACGGAGTGCACTTTGGAAGGAACAACAATCCATGAAGAAAGAGAGTCTTCAAAGTCTGGCTTTTAGAGCGGAACACCAGAAGATGGATCATTATTCATGTGCAGCTTCAATATTATGATAGTGATCATCAACACCTTGAGGAATAACTGGAGATTGGAAGTAGGAGCTTCGTGAGCTTGACGATCCACATTCGTTGCAACTTGGAAGTATTCATCAATCATAAATCCCATTTATCCTTAGCAAGTAGAACATTAGGTGTTGGAGGAGAGGCGTATGACCATTCTTCAAAAACACCAAACAACATGTAATGAACTCACACTTCTCCCCCTCAAAAATTGCATACGAGGTTTGCCATTTTTGATTTAACAAGTGAATGAGGATACAACAGCAAGAAGATCCACTTGATGACTGAACGATCATGGAGAAAGCATGAAACATGTTGTTAAGAATGGTCACAAACAAGAAGACTTCTCTTCTTCCAAAGATAAGGCGCACTGAATCGTACACCTTTCTTTTCCTTGATGAACGGGGCCTGAAGTGTTGTCAGCAGACACCATAGTGATGAAATTGAGAACCGAGGCTTGAACTGATTTGTTCAAGCATCATAGTCGATGAAGAACGAGGCCTGAACTGAAGTATTCAGACGTCATTATGCACATACATCAATATCGACATTCCAGAACTCCTGAAGTTGGAGAAATGATTGCTTTAGGCTTCTAGACTTTGAGTTTTCTCATATGGTGAGTGATTGATGTACCTGAAACTGAGTAAGGACTACCTGCACTAACATCACAAACTTGATTGCATATATATGGGTTAGTGACAACAGTATCCAGACCCTTAGGGGTTTCATGGTCAACCATGCCATTATCATCAGTGAGCACCTTTCCGGTAGGAACCCACTTAAGTCCAACGTGCTTGAAAATTCTACCGGTTGGAACCCACTTATGGAAAGTTCTAGGATTACTCAACTTCTTATGCATAGTGGAAGGTTTATCAATATTCCTAGACTCCAATGATTTAGTAGTTTGTATCCACCTAGGAGAAATATTAGATTTGTTTTGCTTCTTATGCATTGTGGATGACATACTGTAAATCCTAGACTTAACCGGTTTAACCTGAGCAGTGTTCCTCAATAACCTAGGAGGCATCATACAAGGTTGTGAGTCTAAGATTCCATCCTTTTGAAGTAACGCCCTTTTCCTAGCCTTTTCTAGATCATAGTTCTTGTACAAGTCCTTGATATCATAAGATTTTTGAATCTTAATGCTTGGTTTCGACTCTGTTCTTAAACTAATCCTAGAGACACTAGAAGTGGGAGTAGCTACTTGTTGAGGTTGAACAAAACTAGAAGCAGTTACATTGGGCAAATAATGTGGAGTGACTGGTTTTGTCAAAACTTGTTCCGCATCAACTTGGGAGGCAAACCTTGTTTTTGAAAATTTTGGTCGTTCAGATCTAAACGCAGTCAATTGTCTAACAACTGATTGGTTTCTATTCGATTGAAAAACTGGTTTCCCCAAGATTGATGGTTTTGCAAACTTAGTGTTCACACTATTCCCTGTTGCTTTTCTTAGCTCGTTCTTTAATGCTGTTATTGTGAAACCCTTTTCCAGAACATGAGCTTTGAGTTCATCATTTTTTGCAATCAAAGACGTTGTTTGCTCAACAGTTTTAGTTTTCGTTTCTTTGATAGAATCACACAGTTCTTTGCAATGAATTTTCAAAGACTCATTTTCATCACGTAATTTAGCCACATTATGTTCCAATTCAATAACATTGCAGTCATGTTTAACTTTAACTTCATTACACATATCACGTAACTCAGTAATACGTTTTTTCAGGTTGTTGATTGTCAAGTCCTTGGTTTCTAGCTGAGCTTTCAAATCATTAATCAAAAAGAATTCGCGGAAATCAGGAAGTTCCGGATCCTTACATGGTTGGTTAGTATGAAAACTTTTTTCTTTTTGTTGCATTGCGATTTCAAGTGAAATACAATGTTTTTCAAGTTGTAAGAATCTCTTTGAAAGTTCATTAAAAGTTTCTTTATCAACCATATCATTTGATTTAAAAGACTCAGCTGTAGACAAAGAACTTGACTCATCATCACGTTCAGCATCCTGATCACTTTCTCCCCCTTTATGATTCATATTTGTTAAATCAGAAATGGTATTGCTATCAGTCTTTTTCAACAAATATGTGTCATAACTGGGCATAACTTGATCAGTATGCAGTCGTTCATCAGAAAGCACATTATGATGTTCAGTTAGGGGTACCTCAGTACATGACACTTGTTCTTTTATCGGTCTGAAATCTGCATCCATGTCATGTGTAGTAAGACTCACTGAACTGCAGGTAGTGTCAGGCTTATCAGTCTCTGACCCTTTGCATATCATGACAACTGACCCAACATCCGATGCTTTACCCGAATCTCCACTACCATCACATGATTGTACCCTACATGCCTTCACCTTGTCATCATATGCAGGTATATGTTGTGCCTTTTCGTTAATGAATCTTTTCACTTTATCCATAAGCTGGACAAGTGTGTCTCTGAACGTGTCAACCTCAATTCCCGTGTGATCAGCAAAGCACTTTTTCGTCATCTCACTATAATGGTCATACTCCAGAGTGAATTTCGAATCAAAGAACACTTGGAGTTGTTTGTTGATCCCACAAAGGGCAGCCATGGATCCCATTTTGGAAAATTCTCCTTGGTCAAGTTGTTGTAGTTGATCTAAGTAAAGAATCATTGTGCATGTGAAAGTCTGAACATCTTGACCAAAGAGTGTTACAGATGCGCGATCAAATCCCATCTTGAATCCAGTTCCCTCTAAAAGTACCGAAAGATGTGAATGAAGTTGTCGAAAACATTCTATGCAGCTTACATTTGCATTATGAAGCACTTGTTGTGGCTGAAGCAACTCTCTCTCATGAGAATTCGAGCATGATGATTCCATTTCAGTGTTATCAGACACAAACACGTTTACATGTTGTACAGGGTTGGAAATCTTATGTTTATCTTTCGTGTGGTACAACTTGAGTACTTCAGAGTCTGAATTAGTAGACATGGTATAAACGTGCACGGGATTTTACAATTCTATGATTTAAACCGAGAAATAGATTCTTTCGCGGGATTTTACAAAATCAAGAATAAACCGTGAGACACCGAAGAATTGATTTGGTTTGGTAGAAGTGAGTTTGAGTGGCGAATAAGAAAAGTCACAGAGAATTTTAGACAATGTTCGTGTATTGAAATTTGAATAAGCCCCGTAGTTGTTCAATAAACTCGAAAATATCTCTGCCCAAACAATAGTCACTCTCGGATATTAGAAGCTCAACCAAAAAAAACGTTGTCCACAATTGTACTAGAGAATGTAACCCAACAAACCCTTTGTATACACGGCTTAAAAAGAAAAAAAACTTTCCCTTGATATAACACACCAGCGCTAAAACAGATCCAACCCTTTAAGTATTAGCAGCCCAACAACAAAAAAACTGAAGCCCAAAATCTGATATCAATGGACAGCCCAACTGAAATATCTGGATCAACCCCAACTCTAATACTGATAACACTAAACTTCGTGTATAAAGGACACTAACCAACACACTCAAACCCTAATCTCTCTTTAATCCCAAATAAACGCAGCCACAAACACTCTTTCTCACACCTAACGTTTCAGATTCACAAAAAAAATAACACCGACTGTCCTTTGATATATATTAAAACCGAACACAAATTACAACAATCTCCTCAAATCATTCAAGATATGTCATATCTTTTGCAAACCGAATCAACAAATCACTTGAATCTACTTCCCTTTCGGTGGAACACTAATCACAATAACAAATTTGTCTCCTTTTAATCTAACGAAACCTTAGAGAATATTGTTTCATGAAGTTGTGTTCGAGCCAAGGTAGAGTTGTTTGTTATAATAACGTATTGTGTTTCAAGAACCGATTCAAAAGAGGAATGAAACAATCATGTTTTAGTTCTTTCTTTTAATTTCGAAGAAAGAAATAAGGCCTTTGCGCTTTTACAAGATCTGTGATGAGATCGTGTTTCAATCTTAAAAGATTAAGTTATAAGAGACCAAACACGAATCTGAGATCGTTTAGCATGTTATTCTTTAGTTGTTCTTTGTTTGTTTAACCAGAAAAGAAGGAAAGGATAAAACAGATTATGTTTTCTTCTTTTTCGAAAATAACTTAGGAAATTAAAAGATGTTAATCATCTAATAGATCGATCTATGATGTTTATGTCTTGTGGTTTAACTCCTTTGAATGAGTCTTTGTTGATGGATCAAGATGAGCTGAGATCGATGATATTTTCTTGTTTGTTTCTTGTTAGTAGACTGATGATGTTTGAATTGTTGTTGGATCTATTCTTGGAGTGGGTTTCGATGTGTCGTGTTCGAGCGTACAATCCTATAAAGGATTCGTATACAACCTTGAGCCAAACTGAGATCAATTAGTTGTGAATGATGGTAGATAACAACTTGTCAATTTATATTCTATTTCCTTAAGTCCCTGTCGTTTGTTTTTGGTTTGGATATGATAGTAGATAACAACTCACTGCCAATGATTTATGATAACTCGCTAGCAAGAATACAGTGACAAATCAGAGATAATTATACACAAATCACTAATTTGGACAAATTGCTACCTTGTGACAAATCACTAGCATAGGACAAGTTGCTATTAAAACAACTCGCTAGGAGAGACAACTCGCCAAAGCCACAAACAAACAAGAACTGACAAATTGCTGACCACAAAAGACCAACCAGTCACTTTCAACAAACACCAAATCGCTACAATAACAGACAACTCGCTACTGAATTGTACACAAATTTCTGGTAAGGACAACCAACTCACTACTAAGAACTTTTACAAAAGTACCATACGAATAGACAAATAACCACCAATAAACCAAGCACAAACTAAGCTCATAACCATCTTTAAATCATGAAAGTACACAAATAATACGATTTGAGCCACAAACAAAGTCAAGCAAAGGTATTTCTAAGAAATATCATTTGAACCAAACTAAACACAAGAAACCACACTAAAAACGAGTACACCTAGTCCCTAAGATGAAACCATGGTTCTTGATACCAATTGTAATATATTGATTATAGTAACAATCAAAGAAACACAAGTATGGTTCGAATTCAAAGAAGAAAGATTAGTGAGAGAAAGTGAGTTGGGTGTTTTCTAGAGAGAGAAAGAGATGAGAGAAAAGATGGAATATTAGATTAAGAGAAATGAAAGCACCAACCCTCTCCACTAGTGGAGAGGGGTATTTATACAACCAACTAAACGCCCTATCAAATGGGCTGTGGATCGAGCTGACAGTGGGTAAAGACCCGACCCGACTCCACAAGAGATTACTAAACTACTTCTAATATGATAACTAACTAATCTACGAGCTAACATACAATGCCATTACAATAATTAGGTGACCGAGACTTTTATAGGAATATTTGTATTCCTAACAGTGCACTTTAGGGTGCCACCACTCATTTTAAAAGTATTGGAGTCTAATTCTTCTAAAAATAGTCTCAATGTTTATTTTGTAACTTATTTTAGTCAGTTTATAAATGAGTTACAGGAGTTCATAAACGGGTCAAAGCGTTTCCGCGTAAAAGTTTTAAGTTTTTTGTCAAAGCGGGCACGGGGTGTAACAACTTGGTATCAGAGCTTCGGTTTAAGTGAATTAGGTTTCCACTTTAGGTTTCCTAGTCTTAAACCACTCGTAGAAACGTTGAACGTAAGTATGAGAAATTTAGAAGATAAATGTTAAGTTAGAAAAAGGAATGCGTGCTATGTTATATGTACATAAGTTGATGATTATGATAAATGAGCTTTTATTCCAATCAAAATACAATTTAGGGATCATTTAACATTAATATAAAAGTGATTACAACAAATGATCGTTCCACCTTAATCAAAACAAGCACATAAATCATAAACTAGCACCTCACAAATAGTGTTCGGATACTCTCATCTCTCGGGTGTTATAAATGTATATATCACAAATGGAAATGGAAAAATATCACTCATTACCTTTTATAGCAAGTATAATACCATAGGCTTGGGAAAGGATCGAAAACCTCCACCACTTTGGCGTAAGCACCTAGGAAAACTATCAAAGAGGTCTTTTAAAGGGTTATAACGTTAGGTGTAGGGATACGATAAACACGGTTTGTTGAAGAAACGGTATTTTTACTGGTGGCAAGTTAATCATCAAGGTCAATTACATGTATAATGTGGCATTGCTAAGCCAAGACTCGACTCAACTTATGCAAATCACAAACTAATGAAAACATAAAATAAACATAAAAAGAAACGGGATGGTAGTCCGCGTGTTTTTCTCTTTCTTTTTCTATTTTTTTTGTTTTTCTTGATTTTTTCAATTTCTTTTTTATTTTTTATTATTTTTTTGCATACATTCTTGCCCTACCATCCAAAATAATACATCATAGGGAATTTACATTCCCCTTACACTTGAACTTTTACATACTTTACATTTAACTATTCTAATGACACGAATCAAGATAATTAAAACACTTGTAGTACTTTAAAATATTTACGCACATATGGGGGTAATAATTAATGATCTTCCCCATTAGTCCATTACACTAGTACTTTACCCATGAGTCCCAATCATCCCGAAACAATATGTACAAGATATGCTCGACTTAGCAACCATGTAATCAATTAGACAATTAACTAAGTGTTTAAACATGTAACAATAATGCACTAAAGATGAGTGCATACAAGGAAGGCTAAGACGATTTGGGTGTACATTTGGGGGTGGATTGTAAACAAATTCTTTCTTTAAGTAAGATGCTTAAAGTTAGAAGTGAAAAAGATAGGCTCTGAGGGGTATACTAGGGGTATCGTGTACTAAAAACAAAGGTGTGGGAAAATTACTTGACCAATGAAGTCAATGTAATTATATTACGGGTGTAAAACATGGGTTATCATAATGCCTCTTATCATATAGTAAATCCTAATGATTGGCTCCAAACGGTCAACCTAAACTGACCAGGAAATGGTCAACAAAGTCAGACAGCCTAAAACCAATGCTCCGCGGAATATAGTGGTTTCCCCGGGTCGTATGTCCCGACGAGGTGTGAATTGTAAACAAACGGTTTTGTGATCGGGTGAATTTGGATGAGAAAAAGGTTTGTGTGTGATTGAACTAAGGAATCTACAATATAATAGCTTAAATAAGCTATTTGAAATAGACGGGAAGCTAAGAAAAACCAGAAACGATTAAAACCTAAAAACGTGTACGTTACGTTTAAATAAAACGTAGACGTACGAAATAAAACGCGAGTTTTAACAAAATAAAATACTTACAAAAGTGAAAATCACATTTGTACAATCCTAATAATAAAAGAAACTTTTTAGAAAATTAAAATTACTTTTTACACTATTTAATTATTTAATATTAATTAAAAACTATTTAATACTTATTATTAATACTTAAATAACTAAAACACACTACAATATTATTTAAATACTAAAAAGGTGAAAATAAAATTTCTAAAATTATAAAATAACTAAAAATAAGTTTTAAAAATAAAAATAAGTGTTTTTGTCTTTTTGTGGGTTTTCTATTAATTAATAACTAATTACTTACTAATTAACTAATTAAACTATTTTAAGTTAAGAAAAATATTAAATGAACAGTAAAAATTCTAATAAAATTTCTAAAATTATTTTATAACATATAAAAGCTATAAAAAATATAAAAACTTGGTTTTGCTTAAGAAAAACTAATTATGCTATTTTAAACTAATTATTAATTAATAATTAATAAAACTAAAATTAATTCTAATTAATACTAAATGAAAAGATAAAAATCTGAAAAAAATATTATAACTACTTTAATATATGAGGGAATTAATAAAAATATAAAAATTAAAAGTACTTAATTAAAATCTAAAAATGAAAAATAAAATTTAAATAAAATTAAATAGAAACTATCACTTAAAATTACTTTGATTTTTCTGGATTTTTCT
Source organism: Artemisia argyi (assembly GCA_030686995.1). Classification (NCBI taxonomy): domain Eukaryota; kingdom Viridiplantae; phylum Streptophyta; class Magnoliopsida; order Asterales; family Asteraceae; genus Artemisia; species Artemisia argyi. Next base: position 129,600,473 of record CM060695.1, on the reverse strand, counting down.
TTTCCCAATCTATTAAGCTACTGAAATTGAGAGACTTTTGTGAAGGTGAACTTTATGGAACTCAAAAATAAGCTATGTGTGAACTAAAAACTCAACAGTGAGCTTTTTACCTTTGAAAATGAGATTTAAGCTTGAATAAGCTTGAAACAAGCTACTCAGTGCACACAAGCTGGAAAATAAGCTATGAGCAACTTATGTATACTGGAAATGAGCTAAAACAAACAAGGGGACACACTGAATAGCTAAAATAAGCTAATGAGCAAATCCAAAACTGCCAAAAGCAAACAGCCAAACAGGCCAAGAGGCACTTTGCAGCCCTCTGTGGGGCCCACCTGGGTGATCCAAGGTCCAAGATGAGACTTGATTCATGAAGCTGGGTTGGTGAGCTTTCAAAAGGGCCAAGGCACAAGCCTTGGGGACCACTACTGGTCTTGGAAATAGTTTATGAAATGGGGAGGTTGGACCTGGTTGGCTTTGAAAAAGCTAAAAGCTATCTAATTTACAACAAATGAGCAATCTAACAAACTAGGTTTCAAACAAATGCAATCCACCTTATAGCTACAATAATCAATAAGAATCAACAAGGAATAAAGAGAACTCAAACAAGCTTGCAGGCTACTGTTTGGAACAGATATTGGTTCCAACTATTCTGTTAGGCAGACTCAATAAGCAGTCCAATTAAGCCTAAGGTAGTGAGCTTATGGGGGCAAACAATCACCAAACCAACTGAGAACCTAGAAAACCAATAAAATCCTAAATCTAACACCTAAGTGACAATGAATTGGACCTAAGATCAGGTCTGTTTGGACAGGTTTGGTGATGTGCAGGCCTGGGGCTTTTCTTTGCAACCTCAGAAATGGAATCCAACTGAGCAAGGAAATAGAGACAAATATGAACAATAAGCTTACACAAATAAAGTTTGTACTGAAAACACTTTAGAAAACAAGTTTCACATAAAAATCCTACCTTTAACATATCCAATCTTGAGATCATAAGTGGCCAATTAAGCAGACATCTGCTGAGGCAGTGGGGTGTGAGGATGAGATTTCTTTGACTTATGTAGCTTCTAATGCCAGATATTACCCTTGATTTACCAACTATTATGAGTATGTTAAACTATTAAAATGACCAAAAACTAAAATGCTCTATAATTACCTACTTAAGCTATCCTAAAACCTCAAATCCAACCAACTGATGCATATACTGATACATAATACAAAAGTGGATCATATCACTAGAAAACTAATCCTATATGAGAATTATAGCTAATACAAGTTCAAGATTTAACCTACACTAAGTTTGACTAAGAAAGTCAACTAAAACCAAACACCCCATAAGGTGGTAACTGTTGAAGTTTACAACTAAGAAACAGATTTTTGGGCTAAATTTTGGAAAAATAATTATTAAATGAGCTTGGTATGAACTAAATAAGCATGAAGGAGCAATAAGCCAGCATTTAAATAAGCTAAAAAGTGAGAAACTATATTATGCTAGATTAGGCAGTTTTACATTGAAGATTTAAGCAAGGTACCTAAGGTCTTGAACAGGCATCAATGAGCAATTTTAAGCAGTAATAAGCTACAACATGGAGAGACAAGCAAATTAAAACTAAAGATAAGCAGTGAGTAATAAGCTTAATAAGCACTTTTTGAAAGAAACTTGAGTTTTTTTTTTATTAATCTGAAAATTTGAGTACATAAAGCTTTCTGAAAACTGAAACTAAACACTAATAAGAACTTAAATTAAGAACTAAAACCTTAATAAGCTAAAATTACATTTAATTTTACATTACTACTAAACCTAAAAATCTAACTATCTTCATCTCTGCTCCATTCTCTCTTTTATAGTGAGCCTTTAGGGTTTTGTTTGACCTTGTGCATGCTTCCCACCACACTCCTGAACCGTTGGATCCCTTTCTTTTATCCTGACCCTTCAAATTGCTTTAGGCGGGAAACGTGTATTGGGAGATATCTTGGGCAGGGGTGGGCTCTGTAGTTTAGTGGTGGAAAGGGAGTTTAGGGGTGGCGTGGAGGAGTGGAGTAGCAGAGGAGGGGGGAAAATGATGATGGTGTTTGTGTGTAGGTAGTAGGGTTGCAGGGTCTAGAGGTCACGGGGGAAAAGGAAGATGTTGGTCAAATGGGGGTTTGACCCTGTGGAAATTATTAAACGGTTTGTGTATTTTAATTGTTTTGTGTTTTGGGCTTGGGTAAATGGGCTTGGGGTGGATTAGGTTTAGGCTGGATTGGGGTAAAGGGTTTATGTTTAGTTTTGGATTTGGTTTGTTATCACATAGTACATAAGGTCCATTTGGTGTAAAGGTTGACAAGGACCGAAATTGTAATTTTGCGATTTTTAAGGACCATAAATGCCAACTGCACAAAGTTAATCCAGGGACCATAATTGCCACATTCCCAAAAGATGAAGGTCACAAAAGACATTTCTCACTTTTTAAAAATTCCCAGGGACTGATTTCGTCAGTTTCCCAAACTGCAGGGACCAAAAGTGTAAATTTTCCAAAGTTTTTACCTAAGGATAAATTTCGATAATATTTGACTTTTAAACACCTTAGGTTGACTTTTCTTTCAAAACAAATGCGTAGGGACAAGTTTTGTAAATTTCTGAAACTTGAGGGACTGAAACTGCCAATTGTGCAAACTTTGTTCGTTTTTCATTTGTTTTTAAACATTTTGCATCTAAAACGTATAAAACACAATTTTGGAATATTTTTAGTATTTTGATGCATTTCTGAGCGTTTTCGGATGTTTTGGCAGTTTAAATACGACAAAAATGATGAGTGTTTGAGCACTCATCACCTAACTACACGAATGTAGTCTCACTAGCGGTCTTGGGATGCATCACTAACGCAAGTTCTAGAATCTAAATAGTACCAGTACACTCACAAGCATTAAAGATAAATGTTTTGTTCCTAAAGATCTAGGGGCGAACCTCACATATTTGGGGTGGAAATTTTTGAGTGGTATCGTTTTACTGCTAGTCATATAATTCCTATCCGACGCTTATTAAGACTAAAGTTTCACTCCTATATGTTGCAAAAAATTTCAAATTTGGTGCTAAAATTGCCCTAACAAATATTTATCTTTCAGTTTTATTCCACATCTACTATAAGACAAACAAAAATCAAGCGCAATTGTAATCTCTAAGGAATGTTCATTTACCCCCTTACACTTAAGCCGAACATTGTTTCCCAATGTTCAATTAAAAGATATGAAGTAAAGAAAATGAAAGAATGAAGCAATTACTCCCCTGATTCGTTCGGTGTGGATAATGTGGTAACATGGTTAGATCCTCCTCCAAGAAAATGAACATAGAAAAGCTTCTCTTCAGAAATGTAAATCATCTTCTTGTCCAATATAACCTGTTAAATTTGAGAAAGCAAACACGAAAAACCTCGCATAAAATCGGCGGTAAATTCTATGTAAATTTAAATCCTAGAAAGCAAGTAAAGATATAATGCTTGTGGAATGAATATTTGCAGATTCCTGGAGTTTAAAAGTTAAAGATTTTACAAAACTTTACAATTCCGACAGAAAAAAAACTTGCAAAATTTTCAAAAAATTAATACCTGACGTCGTCAGGTTGTAGATTGATCTGACATAAATTTTATATTTTGTTTCCGGAAAATTTCCAGAAAAACCTATGCCTCAATTCTTGGAATTCCTGCAAAATATTAATTATGACTCGATACAAGCATTTGACACAAACAAATACTAATATGTATGTTAATCTAACATTGTTATCGTTCATGTTCAACTTGTTCTTAAAAACAAATTTGGATCTCCCTTACACTTATCTTTTGTAAAATACCTTTATATGTGATCAAGACGAAGTTAAAAACAAAATAAAGCATTTTCACAATTTAATTTGAAACATGAACCATAAACAATATAAATAAAACATACATACAGAAGCAAATAAAATTAAATAAATACACAATAAACAAATAAAGCTTGGGTTGCATCCCAAATAGCGATTTTCTTTATTAACGAGTCTTGTAGCTAGACTCAAATTCATGCCCTATTACGTGACTCCATCATTGTTCACATCCTCTAGGTCATCCTCGGGTTTGGTCTTGTATTCCGGACCTAGTTGTAGACATTCTTTGTAGAACCCCAAAATCTTTCTCATAACGTAGTCTACTCCTTTTCTCTTATCCTCATCACTCCTATAATATACCACTTGCTTATGCTCCTTCTCAAGGGTTGATAAAAGTCGGTATTGCTCTATCTTATATGGCATTTGGTAGGCTATCTCATCGGTCTCATCCTTGAACCTAACTATTCCTAAAGATGGGTCATAAGTCATTTTAGAGACCTCAACAAATGGCTTTCCAAGCACTACTTGAGTTAAGCAACTATCTATTATCGGACGAATATCTTCTACAATCACGAAATTGGTAACATACGTAAAGTTTCCTACAAAAACATGCAATCCCTTAACTCTTCCCACAAAGTTATTTATCCTACATATGTTAGGAAATATCCTAGGTCCAAGTTATTTTTTCATTATCCAATTGTAATGGATCCTAGTCATAATATTTATGGGAGATTTAAGATCGATGTAAGCTTTCCACACATGCAAATGCCCAATGTTGCATGGTATGTTGATATTCGATGGATCGCCCGTTTTGATGATTGGTGAACCTAGGAAGTATGGTGTCTCTGGGTCATCGAACAAATCCCTATGGTACGCACGTTCTTCCTTAGTGGGTAACCTATCGAAGTAATCCTCTACATCCTCTACTTCCTTTTCCTTATCGTTCTCAACTTTCTTATCCTCATTCTTAGGTTCCCTATCAATTTCAATCCTATCCTCATCATCTTCATAACTTCTATCAACGGGCATAATGGTAAAACCGTTGACGAAGTGCACATGTTTAGATGATGAAGGATCTTTAACCTCAATTCCAGCACTAGGGTTTTTTAATGCTTTTGTAGCTGGGGTTACCACTTGGTTATTCAGGGCCTTTATCAAATTTTCAATCTTATTAGTCATCTCGTTTTGTTGTTGGTTGAATTCGGCTTCAAACCTAGCTATGCGGGCTTCTTGAGATGCCATAAAATTAAACATCAATCCTTCAAAATTGTTGGTACTAGCATAGTTGTTGGAAGGATTGTTGTTAAAAGTACGGTTTGAGGATGAACCGTTTGATTGAAAACAATTAGGTGGATTCGAAGAATTGTTTTGGGGCGTGTTCTGGTTTTGTTTCCACCTAAAGTGTTAGTGCAAATATTACGATATTTAAACTAAACGGTTTCTTCGGTTTTAATAATGACAAACATGTAACTTGTAATGCATAACGTAAAATGCGCAAGTTACTTGTAAACACAAATCATCAACTCATACTTACATCAACATTTCTCGACGTCTCAAGTATGCTTTAATAGAGTCGTAGATTTCTATCCCGACGTAAATCACTCAAGGTATGAACAAACAAATTTAATACTTGATGGATGATCAAATAAATAAATTTTTTTGTTCTAAACTTCACATTTTTATAAATGTGACAAAACGTATTTCCAAAAATATACAAATTATTTTTGGATTATAAAGAAATGTTTTATTTGGGAAAATTATTTCAAAAGTCCCAACAGCTATAGTTTTACCCAAATCAGCTCCAAACTCACCCAAATAAACTTTCACAACTAAAAACAAAAATGGGAGTGTTTTTGTCTAGAACGGTACAATGGTACCACTAAATTTAGTGGTACCGTGTGACAATTAGTGGTGTCGTCCCTATGTAACGGCCATTTTTCTCTTTGGCTATAAATAATGGATCATTTTACATTTCCCACTTGATTTTTTCTAGTCATTTTCTATGGTCTAATTCCTTTTTATTTAGACCACTTTCTTTGATCATTTAGAGAGTCTTAGTTTGTTTTAGAGTGATCCAATCATCCATTCAAGTGATCACCTTCATTCCTCTTCTAGTCCAAGAGAAGAACACAAAGTATCTAGAAGATACAAAATGTTAGAGTCATTGAGTAGTGAACTTGCATTACTTGTTGTAAGCTTGTTGTATCTTGATATACATCAAGTAGTCATAATCTTTGTTTAGTCTTGTGAGTGTGGATCATTATGATCTTGTTGAGATCTCTTGTAGCTAGTGAGCTTGTGTGTTGATCAAGTGGATCAAGGGTAGATCGGGTAGATCGTGTATGGTGTGTTCATTGTGTGATTAGTAAGGATCGGATAGATCATGAGTAGATCAGGTAGATCGTGTGTAGATTATGTGGATCTTATAGCTTGTGTGATTTGGGAGGATCGGGTAGATCATGGTAGATTGGTACTAGCTAAGATTAGTACTTGACATTTAGCTTAGTGTCGGAAAATAATGTAAGCAACGTTGTATGGTTTTCTCCGCTGAGAATGGAGCTTGTTGATTAGTGAAGTAACTCTCGAGTTGGGTACTCGGGGAGTGGAGTAGGGCGAAGAGGAGCTTCATGACCGAACCACTATAAATTGCATGTCCGGGTATGCGTTTTCTTTACTTATCTTTTTACGTTCATTTTCGCATTTACCGCTTTATATCTATATCCTGCGTAGCATTTATACTTGTTTGGTTTGTTGCTTATATTGTGTTTGTTATGCTTTGTGTCATGGCATGTTATTTACAATATGTCTAAGTTTGTGTTGTTGTTATATGCCTTACTTGATGCTTTATATTATCTCTAGTTCTTGTAAGACTAGTGTTGACACTTTTTGTTGAGTTTGTTAGATTCCATGGATCGTTTTGAGCACTAGGGTTAAACAATAACAATGATTAATAACATGATATGAAGCGGAATAAACAAACATCATTATTAATATAATTAAAACAAGGTTTCTTCGTCATCATCTTCCCTACAACTAATCTAGGCGTCCACAATAAGACTACGCCTAGACACACACACATACCTTTGCTAGTCGACTACCTTATGGAAGACTTAATAATAATAACATGTACCGTTAATCTCTTTATATAATAGAGAATTAGGTGTCACACCCCCAATTTACCTGACTTGCAGCGGAATGGAATACCTGGGGGTGTCTGTCATAGCACCACAGTTACAGTTACATTGAATGACCTAAAGTGTCGTTTGGAAAAATACTTCATTTGATCATTGAAATTATTCAGAGTTTACAAAATGAGGTCCCCAAAAGGTGTGGCAAGTTTATGAAAACAAGTCCTACTAGATCAAACGTTTACATAAGTGCATGAAATAATGGTGAGACGCGTCGACCCCGCGACTCCATGAAGGTCCAAATGCATGTCACATGAGCTACCTTAATAACCTGAAATACATTGCTAAAACGTCAACACGAATGTTGGTGAATTCCATAGGTTTATAAAATGTAATGTTGTACGGCCACCACAAGTATAAGTGCATGACAAAAGTCACATAAAATAGTACAATAGACCTTAAGCTCATGACCCCGAAGCTATGACTGATGAAATTATATGCCCCTCCCGAATGTTTTACCAGAACACTCCCAAAATGTCAAAATGAAATGCATCCGCTTACTGTTGGTAATAACTACCACGGATGGAGGCGTCACCCTCGATAGATCTATCCACTCACTCTCGCTTAATCGGCAAATTAACGGTCCATGATAATAAATAGGGGACTTTAACAGGTTGGTAAGGCAACTTAAGCAATGTACATATGTTTTGGTACTTGGGCTCGTACTAAAATGGTTGATGCAATGTATTCCCCCGTGGGATTTGAAATCAAAATATTGAATTGAAAACGGGGCTATGAAAACTCACCTGATATGATGGTACCATGAACATGTAATGAGTTGAAAAACAAGGCGCGTACACTTGCCGCAACCTAATATGAAAGATGAACGATCTACTTTAGATCATGAAATGATGTTATGAATGTCCATGCACATGTTTCCTATACCACTCTACTCTTTGAAAAATACTTGTTGTTATAAAAAATATACATTTTCCAAGACTTAGGAAAATAAGGCAACTAGAAAAATAAAACTAGTTGAAATGTATATATATATATATATATATATATATATATATATATATATATATATATATATATATATATATATATATATATATATATATATATATATCGTATGTATCAATGTTAGTGTTGAAATTCTCGGTTTGAAATCCTTGAAATAACGCCTTGTAGTAATGAAAATATACTTGTAATCACTAATACTTCATTAGTTATGAATTGGGAAAATTACACGGATAGGTAATGAACTTTGAAAAATTTCTAATGTTAAGTAACGAACTTTCAAAAATAATAATATAACCAACGAAACTTGTTGAAACCTTTAATGTTATGCTATATGACCGTTTAAGCTTATTAGGTCACTTGTAACCACAAAAATCGTCTATTTGACTGCTAAGTACTAATATATCTCTATCTTCACCCACCAGCCACCACTATCTCCATCCACCACCAGTCCCGCCACCTCGGCAACCCTCAAAAACCCCAAAACCACCATCGTTACGCGCTCACACTCGCCGGCGAATCCAAAACATGTATGCACGTATGTACACATCATGATGCTTAACGATACTATATAAAAAAGCACATCATGCAAATATCGCCTAAAATACAATACTTCTTTTTCTAATAAATCCTGCCATATTAAGGCAAAAAAATATGCATCCATACAAATATGATAATACATGCCAAACACAAATATTGCATATTACTTCGAAAGGGGTGTTTAGAATTGCTTATTAATAAGTTGTTAAACTGCTTCATACTTCCATACACCATGACGTATCTCAATACGATAACATATACGCAGTTATCACCTAAAATAAAACAATTCTTCATTCCAAAATATCCTACCATATGAAGCCACATATTACGCATACATACAAACATAATAATGAATCAACGAATCAGATATGACATTACATACAATACAAGGAAATTACATATAGCTTCAAAGGGGTCTTTGGTATTGCTTATTAATAAATTATTAAAACTGCTTATCTCTGCCACACAACAAACAAACCGTTTTAAGAGCGATAGGGATTGCTTATCTGATTTGTTGTTAGTGAAACTATCAGATAAGATAACACATACCAAGCACAAATATCACACATAACTCAAAGGGGGTGTTCTGAATTGCTTATTACTAAGTTGTCAAACTGCTTATTGCTTCATTTCGAAGATGTTCTTCGAGATTGCTTATCTCTTCCACACAGCAAACAAACCGTTTTAAAAGCTACTGTTTGGATTTCGTGGGGGTGGGTGTTTGGTGGCAGACTGATGGTGGTGATGATTTGGGTTTGGTGGCGGACTGATGGTGGTGGTGATATGGGGTTTGTCTTTTGTTGCTACTGCTTCTTAGGGATGTTTGGATGTATCAATTGAAATAATGGTGAGGTGGAGATGGAAGATGAGGGTAACTTTGTCATTTTGTCCCTCTAAGCATGCATTTTAGAATGGTAACCGGTTGCACCGGTTGCCAGTCGCAAAAGTAGCATATATTGTATAACATTGACGGTTTTAATAAGTTTTGTTGGTTAGATTAGTATTTTTGAGAGTTCGTTACTTAACATTAGAAATTTTTCAAAGTTCATTACCTATCCGTGTAATTTTCCCTTATGAATTTGGGTACTTGGTATTGTTTCTAGAAATCTAGAGTTACTACGTAGTTTTAGTATTATTTTTGGTCTAAAAGCTGTCAAAACAATATGAGTTTTGCCGATATTGAAACGTGAATATCTTTGTCGTTATAAGTCCGTTTTACTTGTTCTTTATATCCACGGTTACGTCTTAGCATGTAGTAATATATTTTGGAAAGCTTGGCTCCTCCGGGTTACGTTTAAAGCCTCTTTTTATCCGACGAAAAACGTCCAACAGCATGTATTTTCAGAAAATATACTTTTCGTCAATAAACTTGCAAAAATCATAACTTCTTCGTTATAAACTCTTTTTAATCCGTTCTTTCGCCTACGGATTCATTTTTGAAAGTATTTTCTAAAAATTTTGCCAAAATTCCCTTTATGTTTACTGATTTTCCTGGATTTACAAAAATAGGACAGTAGGTTTATATACTTGTTACAAATCCATTTTTCATGTTCAAAACTAGTTTCTACTTCAACCAAATCTCTTGCAAACACAACAAATCTATACTAATCCTACCATACAACTTCTTAGGATGCCATGGGTTCCTAATCACTACTAATCATGTTAATTTAACAAGGGAACACTTAAATCAAAATATAGGGTTTGTATGTTCAAAAAGTTAACAAAAATAATGTGGTATAGCTAACTTGTACATGAAATTAAGCATGAACACCATAAAATACAAGTATTAATTGGATGAAATCATGAAAATAAATTTGATAACTCACTTTGAAATATGAGGTGATTAGATGAGGCAAAACCTTGTGATTCTTGAGTTTATATTGCAAAACTCTTAATTAGAATGATGAAATGAACAACTTTTATGCTTTGATCTTTGAAAAATAATGGATCTTGGTCTTGGATCATATTTGGGTCGTGGCCTAGGAGGAGAAGAAAGGGAGAAAACCTTGTATTTAGATTCTTGAAATAAATATGTATGTGTTAAATGTATTTATGTAAGAAAAATAATGGTAAATAAAGAGTCAACTTGAAGAAATCTTTGGATGGGGGGCGGCACATGGTTGGATTGGGATGAGTGTGTAGTAAGCTTGGTGTTATCTGGTTCACGAAGTCGGTTTTGGTTCCGTTAATCGCAAAACGTAAAGTTTTAAACCGCGAAACGTAAATTCGGGTATCGTAAAAATATGAAACTTGAAAGAATGACTAAAATTGTCAAAATACTCCATAATAAAATAAAAAATGAATGGTAAGTTCCATCGGGTTGCTTGAACGTTGTTAAAACTGGAAACGCGGGTTAAAAACGCGTAATTCGCGTAAAACGCTGAACTGGAAAACGTAAAATTCCAAAATACTGGGTAAATGAATGTAATAACTTTTATGATGATATAATGGATATAAAAATATGTCGGGACCATTGTGGCAATATTTAGATATATTCGTCATGTTTATTAACCGGGTGTTAACGTTTATTTATAAATAATTATAAGGAAAACGTTAAATGTATCAAACATATAAATTTGAAAATCCTAAGAGTGGTATAACATGTAAATAACCTACTGATGATATGCAGACTGCCTCTAGTCCGTATGCAATGTCCTTACTGATAATGCATGAATTCGCACCTGAACCAATACGGTTACGCGAATTTAAATACCCGTAAACTAAATTTACGATGAAATGAATAATGCACGTGAATGAGGAAATTTCTTCCGGAATGAATAGTGTTCATTGAATAGTAAAATTTCTGAGTGCTTCTCTGAATGTCAAACTGACACAAAAAATGATGAATAGTAAAATGATGAATAGTGTTTGATGAATAGTGTTTTTCCAAAGTTTGGGAAATGACCTGAAATGGTGAGTTGTGACAGTCTTCGCCTCTAAAAGGAACTTCGTCCCGAAGTTCAGTTTATGTTGGTTTCTGAAAACATATTGGTGAAAAGGTGGTGATATTCGAGAATTCTAGCGAACTCTAACGATAGGAATTCGACTCTGCTTCAACTGTTCGACCTAACTGTCCATGATTTCTACTTGTTCTCCTGTAAGGTTTATGTTTGACTTTAGGTTGGATTCCTTTCCAAATGGGATTATGAGTGACTAATCTGAAAAGATGATAATACATGGTTGTGTAGTCCTGTTGTTCTCTAACAAGGCTCAAGTCTGACGGTCACTAGGCCTACTCTGTCTGATATATTACATGGTCCGGTGTATATCGGGTTTAACTTTCCAAGTTTTCTGAATGATATCATGCCTTTCCTAGGTAGAACTTTCAACATAACTTTGCCTACCAACTTGAAGTTTTAATGGTTTACAACTTATTGAACTTGTAACTGATTCTTGACTTGTAGAAAATTTCTGGTTATCTCATGAATGCCTACTGGACTAGTGAGTTGAGCTTTTTCCGAGTTTGGCCCATCAATAGATGGTATGCGCTTCTTAATGTTTTAAATGTGATACTGGTAATATATACTGCTGAATTCTGCCAGAACTCAAGTTTGTATGCTAGTTGGTCGATTTTAAAATGAATCTTAACTGGTCCAATATGCTAAAGGTTCAACCTCTCTTGTTATCCAATTTGTATCATGCCAACCCAAGGCAATGCTTTTAACTTAGTTTGTTCTCCCACTTGAATCTGGATGGTTTGTTGTTCAGGATACCCAATCCAATTGATGTGTGTTATGTACCAACCTAATTTCTGTCAGTTTCTCGCTGTTGGTGTGATAACTATTGTTGTAGATGAATTTGATTTATGTTGAGTGATTAGTCCAACCATTTCTAAGGTCAATCACTCATGCTCTGAGCATACTTTCCTATGTTTGAATTGTTCTCTCGCTTTGACCATCGTTCTGAGGGTGATAGGTGATGTTTACATCAAAATGGGTTTCTGAAGGAAATTCTGAAATGATTGCTTGAAGTCCAAGGTGAATCGGTTTCCTTAACAGGAATAACTAAAATGGGTACAATGAACCTTTGTGACTAATTCCACAACGTTCTGTCCTTCGAACTTGGCGTTATCTGAAAGGGATAGAATATTGGTAACAATTTGATTCCTTGTGTTTTGTTCCAACGGATGATAAGACATATGTCCTTCTTTGTCTATTGGTTTTGGTCTTCACTACTGAAGTTCGTGATTAATTTGTGATGTCCTTCCTAATTCCTTCATCACATATTCCAAATATTCTTTATTGTCAAGTCACAAATCCTAAATGCATAAGCGATGTTGTAGGGAAATTAGTTCTGGAAATTTGTCTCGCGATTGTAAGTTTTGGTTGAAATCTTTTTCTGAATAAACAAATTTAGAAAATGGAGCAAATGATTTACTAAGTAATATTTTTCCTGATGATTCAAAATTTAAGTAGTTATGAAATAGAAAAATGTTTTCAAACATGTTGTGATTAAAACTGCTTACCAAACTTTGATATCTATGTATATTTCTCATTGTACAATAGTGTTGCTAAAGATTGACCAAAAAGGATCGTACTTGTTCAAAATAGGAATTTCAGAAATCATTTTTCCACAAGGTATGTGATTTATGTAAACGCATCAACTTTATTTAAAAGTGAAAACACTAACAAGGATAAAATGGTAGAATAGGAAATGTTCGCTTACATGCATAGATGTCTAACATTTAATTCCTGAGGTTGGATAATGCCTATTGGTGGTTATCAGGTATAACTACAAGCATAGGTATTTAGACTAACTTAAGTCCTGAAATATTTTATCGTTGTAATTGACAAGGTGAACGTATCACTTGATGTTGCGTCGATGAATGTCTATTCTGTTTTCCCATGTAGGTGAGGAGATATGTTCCGGTTTGATCCCTTTCTTGGTATGAAGGTGAGGTTATCGGAAATTTCTAGAGACATAATGCCTTAGAGGAATCTACATCGATATTCTCGATTCAAACAATTGTCCTTTGTGAAAACTTACTGCAGGAAAGTTTATGTATGGATGGGGCCATGTTTAAATGAAATGTTCTACAGTCTCGATTAGAAGCTTCGTTTATTTCTATTGTGTTGTCCTGCGGACATTTATTGAGTTCAATCCTGTAGCTCAGTCTAGCTAGTACTTTTAAATGATAGAATTTGACAACTAAGTCAGAGATGGTGATTCGGATGGTCTCGCGGTATCTTAGAATTTGTGGTTGAGTTATGAATTCTCTCACTATATACCTCTAGTTCTGTTTAGTAGTTCTGTAATCCTTTCATTGCTTTTCTTGTATCGAGGAATCCTACTTGTAATTTATATGGAAAGTCTCTCTTAGGGAAGTCAATGGGAAAATCCAACTTAATGGCTAAGTGAGTGACAGGTGAGGTAAGTATCCAGGGATAGTTCGGCAAAAGGGATGTTTATGAAAGAGTTCCTTTGTTTACAAAACTTTTAAATGAAGATTGTTATTAACAATCCTTTGAAAAGGTAACTATTTCCTTCATGGCATAATCCTTCCTGAATTTTACATAGGTGATCAGGCTATGTACAATTGAGGACTAATGATGCGATGTTAGATTTTTGTCAAAATATCATAACTTTTCTCAAAAGTTTTAGATGGTGTTCAAAGCATTGTTATTAGAATGGTATCCTGATGTTTTCTTTCAAGTAACATGAAAATTGCCTCGCGTAATAATAGTAAATACTTGGTGTAATGACAGAAAAATCAATTTATAGGATGGTAATAAAATAGCTTACTTCAGAAATTTTTCTGTAAAACAATTTCCCCATATGATAGTAAAATAGCTTGAATGGTGTATTGGATACGTGGGTGAATCTTGTCGAATGGTAATAGTCTACTAATTCGTCAAAAACGAAATCAACCTAATTCCTGATAAGACAATGCTAAAATGTTGTGAAACGATTGAAGTTTAAGTAATTAGGATAGAAAATGGGGTAAGCAATGGTTATGATTATCACAGAGGTAACAAAGGATAGATACTACTTTGGATAGAAAAGTGCTTAATACAACTAGGTTATGTCATTGTACCAACGGTAAGTACAAAAGGAAAGATACAACCCTAAAGGGCTCGAACTACGGTTTATATATTGAAACAAGGCTCCTCCTGCTGAAGCATTGTTGTTATCCTTGATGTTGCTAATAACCTGACGGTTCTCTTTCAACAGCTCACGCTATTCCTCGAGCGATTCAGTCTTGATTCCAAGTTCCTGATTTTCCTTGTTTCTTAGCTCCGGGCAGTCATTCTTGAAATGCCCTAAGTTTCCACATTTGAAGCAACTCCCTAGGGTCTTCTGATTTGTGAGTTTCCTACAGTCTTCAGTCCAATGACCCCGCTTCTTGCACACTCCACACGTTTTACTGCAATGACCTCGGTGATGTTGATTACACAGGTTGCAGTAAGGTAACTTTCCAATATACCTTCTCTTTGTGTACGGTTCTGCAGCAAAGGCTCTATTCACTTCTTGTCCTTTGGGTGATTGTTGAGCAGCATTACAACCTAGATTGTTGTTCCACTTCCTTTTATTGTCACTATTGTTTCCTGATGTCTCGGCGTGAACTATGAGTTCCTTTGCTTCGATCGCCATTTTGCTAGCTTCAGACATGGTATCGGGTTCCCATGCGATGACCAACATACGAATTTCATTTGAGAGTCCCCCGATGTACCTTTCAAGTTTCTTGCTTTCCGGTTCATCCATTGCAGGACCTAGTCGTGTTAATTCATAAAAATGAGTAGTGTACTCGTCAACATCATTTCCTACCATGGTAAAGTTTAGTGTTTCCTGTTGTTTTGCTCGTAATTCATTTCCTACACAAAATGTTATACTCATTATCCTTCTTAGTTTCTCCCAAGAGTGTGAGTAGGCAGCATCAACTCCCACCATCTTAATATGTTTGGTCCACCATTCCTGGGCATGATCCTGAAAAGTGCATGTGGCAAACTTAACCTTGTCTTCCTTACGACAGTCACCACATTGAAATATTGTTTCTATTTCTTCGAACCATTTGAGAAATTCCTTTGTGTCTCTAGTTCCGCTAAAGGAGGGAGGATTGCACCCCACAAATTCCACGTGAGTAAGTTCCTTAGTGAGGGCGGTGGCTATGTTCTTGGCAATGACTTGTCCAACAGCAGCTTGCATCATGCTTGGAGTGGTTTGCTTATATCTCTCTTCATCAAATCATAAGAGACCATGAGAATATATAGTTAATCAAAGTCATCATATTCACAACACATGAATATAATACATGAAAATTTTGGTCTACGTGAACCGATATCACAAATAGCACAACCATTTCTTACATAGTAGAGTCAGACTTGATATATTTGTTTGTACAACAATCAAAAGACAACAAGTTCTTTAGACTATGTCCCACACCTTCTGTGGCTAGGATAATAGTAAAAGCTAGTGAGGATATAAGTCTGGTCTAGGGACTTCCTGGTGTCCCTCTGTGTGAAATCAGGTTTGTGGCATCATAAGGTCGAGATAGTCCTGAAGTGGTGTCTGAAGTTGTGCATCTATCAAATCTTAGATAATGTAGGTTCTGAACCATTCCTGAAGAATCTGCGGATGTTCCTGTTAAGTCCGTGATATTGGTATTATCTATTAGGTGTTATCTAGTCATGGCAAGTGGGAATGGAAAAGGAAAATAACAATGGTGGTACTAGTGAATGGAATACTATCCTCTTTCGCGCTACCTCGCGACATCTAAGAGGTAAAACTAAAGTACGCACTGTGGGACGACCAATAGTGTAATAAGTAGCTGACGGTGGTGATAATACCTGAGTAGTGAGTGCTCTACTAGTGATGGAAAGAAACATACTATCTTCCTTGCAATAAACATCCTAATAAGTCCATTAAGATTAAATCTGAATACTCTACCAAAAGGCATTCTATGTATGGGCTGAATGATAGGAAAACCCTGTTCCTATGGCAAATCAATAGTGCTAATGGTGGTGTAAGTGCAACTGGTGGTATAATGGTAGTGGAAGATGACAAGGCATCTTCAATGTCGGAATCCGATAAAAGGATGTTAGGGTGAGTATCTGAAGACATGTCACTTGTGAACCAGGTCAATAAAATGATATATATATATATATATATATATATATATATATATATATATATATATATATATATATATACACAAATATGAGTATAAATAACTCGCACAGGGTATGCATGAAACAACATGTATCATGATTATGCACTTATGATGAAATGATGAGATGCTACGATGATGCGGTTATAGTCTAGGGTCCAAGATACATCCTAGTTCGCTATAACCTTAGCTCTGATGCCAATATGTCACACCCCCAATTTACCTGACTTGCAGCGGAATGGAATACCTGGGGGTGTCTGTCATAGCACCACAGTTACAGTTACATTGAACGACCTAAAGTGTCGTTTGGAAAAATACTTCGTTTGATCATTGAAATTATTCAGAGTTTACAAAATGAGGTCCCCAAAAGGTGTGGCAAGTTTATGAAAACAAGTCCTACTAGATCAAACGTTAACATAAGTGCATGAAATAATGGTGAGACGCGTCAACCCCGCGACTCCATGAAGGTCCAAATGCATGTCACATGAGCTACCTTAATAACCTGAAATACATTGCTAAAACGTCAACACGATTGTTGGTGAATTCCATAGGTTTATAAAATGTAATGTTGTACGGCCACCACAAGTATAAGTGCATGACAAAAGTCACATAAAATAGTATAATAGACCTTAAGTTCATGACCCCGAAGCTATGACTGATGAAATTATATGCCCCTCCCGAATGTTTTACCAGAACACTCCCAAAATGTCAAAATGAAATGCATCCGCTTACTGTTGGTAATAACTACCACGGATGGAGACGTCACCCTCGATAGATCTATCCACTCACTCTCGCTTAATCGGCAAATTAACGGTTCATGATAATAAATAGGGGACTTTAACAGGTTGGTAAGGCAACTTAAGCAATGTACATATGTTTTGGTACTTGGGCTCGTACTAAAATGGTTGATGCAATGTATTCCCCCGTGGGATTTGAAATCAAAATATTGAATTGAAAACTGGGCTATGAAAACTCACCTGATATGATGGTACCATGAACATGTAATGAGCTGAAAAACGAGGCGCGCACACTAGCCGCAACCTAATATGAATGATGAACGATCTACTTTAGATCATGAAATGATATTATGAATGTCCATGCACATGTTTCCTATACCACTCTACTCTTTGAAAAATACTTGTTGTTATCAAAAATATACATTTTCCAAGACTTAGGAAAATAAGGCAACTAGAAAAATAAAACTAGTTGAAATGTATATATATATCGTATGTATCAACGTTAGTGTTGAAATTCTCGGTTTGAAATCCTTGAAATAACGCCTTGTAGTAATGAAAGTATACTTGTAATCACTAATACTTCATTAGTTATGAATTTGGGTACTTGGTATTGTTTCTAGAAGTCTAGTGTTACTGCGTAGTTTTAGTATTATTTTTGGTCTAAAAGCTGTCAAAACAATATGAGTTTTGCCGATATTGAAACGTGAATATCTTTGTCGTTATAAGTCCGTTTTATTTGTTCTTTATATCCACGGTTACGTCTTAGCATGTAGTAATATATTTTGGAAAGCTTGGCTCCTCCGGGTTACGTTTAAAGCCTCTTTTTGTCTGACGAAAAATGTCCAACAGCATGTATTTTCAGAAAATATACTTTTCGTCAATAAACTTGCAAAAATCATAACTTCTTCGTTATAAACTCTTTTTAGTCCGTTCTTTCGCCTACGGATTCGTTTTTTAAAGTATTTTCTAAAAATTTTGCCAAAGTTCCCTTTATATTTACTGATTTTCCTGGATTTACAAAAATGGGACAGTAGGTTTATATACTTGTTACAAATCCATTTTTCATGTTCAAAACTAGTTTCTACTTCAACCAAATCTCTTGCAAACACCACAAATCTATACTAATCCTACCATACACCTTCTTAGGGTGCCATGGGTTCCTAATCACTACTAATCATGTTAATTTAACAAGGGAACACTTAAATCAAAATATAGGGTTTGTATGTTCAAAAAGTTAACAAAAATAATGTGGTATAGCTAACTTGTACATGAAATTAAGCATGAAAACCATAAGATACAAGTATTAATTGGATGAAATCATGAAAATAAATTTGATAACTCACTTTGAAATATGAGGTGATTAGATGAGGCAAAACCTTGTGATTCTTGAGTTTATATTGCAAAACTCTTAATTAGAATGATGAAATGAACAACTTTTATGCTTTGATCTTTGAAAAATAATGGATCTTGGTCTTGGATCATATTTGGGTCGTGGCCTAGGAGGAGAAGAAAGGGAGAAAACCTTGTATTTTGATTCTTGAAATAAATATGTATGTGTTAAATGTGTTTATGTAAGAAAAATCTAATATAATGGCATAATGGTAAATAAAGAGTCAACTTAAAGAAATCTTGGGATGGGGGGGGGGGGGGGGGCACATGGTTGGATTGGGATGAGTGTGTAGTAAGCTTGGTGTTATCTGGTTCACGGAGTCGGTTTTGGTTCCGTTAATCGCAAAACGTAAAGTTTTAAACCGCGAAACGTAAATTCGGGTATCGTAAAAATATGAAACTTGAAATAATGACTAAAATTGTCAAAATATTCCATAATAAAATAAAAAATGAATGGTAAGTTCCATCAGGTTGCTTGAACGTTGTTAAAACTGGAAACACGGGTTAAAAACGCGTAATTTGCGTAAAACGCTGAACTGAAAAACGTAAAATTCCAAAATACTGGGTAAATGAATGTAATAACTTTTATGATGATATAATGGATATAAAAATATGTCGGGACCATTGTGGCAATATTTAGATATATTCGTCGTGTTTATTAACCGGGTGTTAACGTTTATTTATAAATAATTATAAGGAAAACGTTAAATGTATCAAACATATAAATTTGAAAATCCTAAGAGTGGTATAACATGTAAATGACCTACTGATGATATGCAGACTGTCTCTAGTCCGTATGCAATGTCCTTACTGATAATGCATGAATTCGCACCTGAACCAATACGGTTACGCGAATTTAAATACCCGTAAACTAAATTTACGATGAAATGAATAATGCACGTGAATGATGAAATTTCTTCCGGAATGAATAGTGTTCAATGAATAGTTAAATTTCTGAGTACTTCTCTGAATGTCAAACTGACACAAAAAATGATGAATAGTAAAACGATGAATAGTGTTTTGATGAATAGTGTTTGATGAATAGTGTTTTTCCAAAGTTTGGGAAATGACCTGAAATGGTGAGTTGTGACATTAGGGTTTACAAAATACTACGAAGGACTAAAATACAAATCTTCTTTTGCAAGCAAGTCCTTCTCAATCTTTTGTAAAATTCCTTCTTGTCATATTAAGTCCCTATTGTTTCATTCTTTCTTGTTTTGTATCATCAAATCTAATAGACCCAACACTTTTCATATTATATCACACCTGATCAGGTTTTTGATACAAAAGTTTTTAAGTTTTTAAATGAAAACGTATTCACCCCCCCCCCCCCCTATACGGTTTCCACAATTGGTATCAGAGCCACGTCGCTCAAAATTTTAAAACAAATGATTTTCAAAATTGAGTACGATCCATGTATCAAATAGCCCATGAAGTTGGATAAAATATGAAAAGTATTTACTTGCTTAATACTTCCAAGTTTTGTTGTTAAGTATATACTTTGTCATATTAGCTTGAAGGTTTTCTTAAACCCGGTATCTAGTTTATTAAGTTTTACATCTTTTCATTACATCAAATACTTGTTTGTGATGAGAAAATTGGTTTCTGTCAAAAATGTTCCATCAAGTCACGAAACCGTTACATACAACAGATGGTACCATTAAATATGGACGGTACCGCTAAATTTAACGGTACCTTTGTCTGATTTTCAGAATTGGCTAATTTTCAAAAATTCATATAAAATCAACCGTAAGTCCGTAGGAGTCGTGCCTCCTATCGTTTTAAACGTAATTGAGTCTACTTTCATTTAAAAATACTTTTAGAAAATGATTGTAAAGTAAAATTTACGAGATTCTTTGATTCGTAATAGAGAGTCGTTTCCGGTCAAGCCGATTTTGCAAATTTTTGGTCAAATTACAAAGAGAACATCACACGTTGATGTAATCATATTTTCAAAGTGTTGAACTACATCAAGTTTTGAAATGGTGTGGAAAATAATTCATTTTCAAAAAAAAAATCAAGCTTAGTATACATTGTTATACTTAAAACACAAAATGACGATAAGTGTTGATTATTAGTTTTCCGAGTTATGCGTCAATAGGACTTAGACTATACTTCTTGCACTAAGTTGCCTAATTGGTTTCGCATTGCATATAGGCATAGAATACTTTTCTTGCATATGTGTTTTCGATATTTTGCAAGTGTTAGGATGCTTTAGTAACCTTTTTAGGAATGGAAACTAAGTTGGTTGATCATGTGCGTCGAAAGATATTGTTTAACATAATTATTTTTCCAAAGGTTTAAGTATAAAAAGTATATCACCTCAAAATACTTAACACTTCCATTTAATCCGTAATATAATCTCTAAAACATCACATCTTCGTGTCTTGCTTGACCATGAGTTGTCTAAACAAGATAAAAGATTATATTAATACATTAGTATTTAAGTAAAAGAAAATGTATTAAACTTGCATTGATCTAACACACATACAAAATATTTTAAACATTTAGTATTTTACGTATGTTGTATAAAATAGTTAAGATAATTATTTTTTATACTAATGAGGTGTTGAAAAACTAAGAATATTATTCTTAATAAAATAAATAGTTTTTCGCAAATAAAATAAGTGACAATATCGAAGTAGTAACTTAATGTCTTAATATGTCATTAACCTCACACATACTACTAGTATTAGAATAAATGGAACACATTACCTAAATTTTTATTTTCTTTTTAAAATGAGTGGTCGTGAGGGTCAAGAAAGATTTCGAGTACATAATTCATTATTCAAATTATGATTGATGTCATCATCGAATCTAATTGACAAGTTTTCGAGTATGGACATGAAATTGGAGTCATTATTTGTCTAGCTTCAAGATAACATCAAAATATAACGAAATATATTATCTTGAATCTACATATTTAATCACACTCGGTTGTTATGAGAATAATGACGTCTTCTCAAGACGAAAATAATATGCATCGGATCATAACTCACACTTGTGTTGAAGATGTCATATTGAGTCTTCTTGTCCAATGGTTGTGTTCCAAATATTAAACTAATATGTTTAAAAGATGCATAAAATACACAACTAAGAAGGATTGACAACTTGAATGTTTCATCCAAAATATTCAAGTAACTTACTTTGCAGTGCTATTAGTAAATGTGTCATTTTCGAAAAATCAAACACGAGCAAACAAACAACATATGTAAACTTTGCTCATGAACGACTCAACATTCAAAATCACATGTCAACTAAAAGTGTCACACATAATATGTTATTAACTATTATGTAAGTCATCAATCTTTGAGAATATCACATGTATTTCTCTTATCAAAAGATTGACAAAGTATAACTTATATCCTACGCGTCGTATTTTCTTTATAATATGAATGGTTATGTTACAAGAGAATACATTGCATCTTGTAAACAAATATAGGATATTAGAGTTGAATAATAACCAAATACAACATATGTCATTGCATAAACAAGTAAAATTGGGCATACACTAAAATACTTGTTTTACTGAGTATTCGTAAGAATAATAAGTTCCCTCTTAAAAAAGCATATTTGTTGAAATGTACAATATATCTCATTTCAAATTTAATACTCACAAGATCTATTGAGGTAAATAACCTTTACTAGATTCTTCTCTTAAGATATGCTAAGGAGCATTCTTAAAACACTCTCGATGTAGTAGATTCCACATTGTATCACATTAGAGCATCTCTTGGTTCCTGGAAACCAAATCATGCTAAAATAACATGCAACAACTCAACAAACGAAGTTGTTATCCAAGAGATCATAAAATGCACCATCTCCACCAAATAACCTCTAAATCTCAAACACGAAATTAAAACATTTCGTTTGCCTTTGTTAGAAGTTGTGTAAGACATGTCATCTTCGTAACCGACTTTCGAAATATGGTTATGTTAGCATTAAAAATTATATTAGAAAGTGATGGTCATTCTCATTAGTAGAATGTTGTGTCGTATGTAATAGTTTAAGTTAGTTGGGCTTTGGACTTGGTAAGCTAATATGTTAAATGATATATTATGTAAGCCATTAATATGAAATGTAATCCAAGCCCAAGCCCAAGTCCATTAGAAAGCCCATGAGGCCTTTCTCTATAACTATATAAGGCACTTACCTAGTCATTTGTAAGTGTGCTTGTGTGTGTATCGTGTGTGTTTTTTAATAAAAAGTTCTCTTCATCTATCATTCTCTTTCAATATTTACGCCACACATATATCATATCAAGTCACCATCTTTACTTCATCTAGTGCTTATATTTGTGATAAAGTTGATAGTTTTAAGGTCCTACAAGTGGTATCAATCGCCTAACAATGGTTTAGGAGTGTGTGAAAATCGTTTTTATCAAACTTTTCCTTTAAAACTTGCGTTTTTCTTTTAAAAACGTGTGTTTTTCTTTAAAAGTTTTGATTTTTACGTGTCTTTAGTGTTAAAGTTGTGAACTTTATTGAAGTTTTATTTATTCTAAGTGTTTTGGGAAAGATTTGATCAAAAGAAACTCGTGAAAAAGTGCCTTTTTGGTTGAAAAATCGTATTTTTTGAGCTGTTGGGTCATCTTACGCGTAAGTTTTGAGTATTGTACAAGTCTACAGCTGTCTACAGTACTTTTTGGCAAGTTTACGCGTGAGTTTAGGCATAAAACCCATTTTCTACGCAGAAGATCACTTCCTACGCGTGAGTTTCAGCCTAAAACCCTTTTTCTACGCTCAAGTTGGATTCCTACGCAAAAAGTGAAATCCTACGCATAAGATCTACACTTAAGATCCTACGCATAAGTTTTTCTATGCAAAAGATCCTACGCATAAGTTTTCTTCAACGATCAAAGATTACTCAGTACTTCCTTGACTTGGATAAGTTTGTGGAATACTTCGACTTGGGATATCTTTCAAGCTTGGACAAGTTTGAAAGATTTGTTTGGTTCTTTAACCTTACGCATAAACCATATCTTACGCATAAGTTATAACTTACGCGTAAAGTTCAAGTTTACGCATAAACTTTGGGTTTACGCATAACTTTTAACTTACGCATAAGATCCAAGTTACGC
The DNA here is from genome assembly GCA_030686995.1 of Artemisia argyi. Classification (NCBI taxonomy): domain Eukaryota; kingdom Viridiplantae; phylum Streptophyta; class Magnoliopsida; order Asterales; family Asteraceae; genus Artemisia; species Artemisia argyi. The sequence goes on along the minus strand of CM060695.1, from coordinate 129,576,638 downwards.
GTAAGATTCAGAGTTTACGCGTAAGATTCACTGTGTTCGCATAAGTTCAGGGTTTTCGCATAAGAATTTGACTTTTGACAAGCAAACTTCAAACGGCCATAACTTTTGAACTGTAACTCCGTTTTCGACGAATTTGCTGTCAAAACGACCGTGAGACCGAGAAGAAGGACACGTTGAACAAATTTATTCATTCAACCCAAGTTTCAAGGCCTAAAAACACTCCGGGAAGAAGTTATTGAGGTTTTAAGGTTTTAGATCAAATTTTTCATCCAAACTTGCATCAACTTACATTAATCACAACTCCTACTTCGTTGAATCGATCCAAGAATCAACTTTATCAATTTACACTTCATCAATGGCATCTCAGCAAGATATTCATGCAGCCGGTGCGGAAAACCGACCTCCAATGCTTGAAAAAGGTGGATATCTCCCATGGACAAGCCACATGCTTCGTTACATCGAAACAAAGCCTGATGGTAAATTAATGATCAACTCCATTACAAATGGTCCATTTATGCCAAGACAAGTTCAAATTGAAGGCAATCCAAATACAACACCTCCTACTCAACCATTCGTGCGTGAACAAATAGAAGCAGATTACACAGATGAAGACAAGAAGCAGATCGCCGCAGATGATATGGCAATGCATTTAATCCAACTTGGATTACCACGGGAGATCTTTGTTGCGGTCGACAGTTGTGAAACTGCTTATGCTATGTGGGAACGTGTTAGAAGGATATGTCATGGAACAGAGATTGAACAACAAGACGTTGAGAACAAACTTCTTCCTGAATGGGAGAACTTTACATCCACTAAAGGTGAATAGATTGAATCTTACTACACAAGGTTTTGCACTTTGATGAATGAGTTAATCAGAAACAAGTTGACACCTCAAACAATTGCAACAAACATCAATTTCATCAATAACCTTCCAGAAGAATGGGGTCGTTATGTTACAATTGTCAATCAAACAAAGGATTTACATAAGGTGAATTATGATCAACTCTATGACTTTTTGAAGCAAAACCAAGCTGAGGCTAATGAAGTAAGGAAAGAAAGATTGGCAAAGAATCATGATCCTCTCGCATTAATTGCTACTACACCAACACCGCTACCAGTGAACACACAACAATCATCATCATCTTCCACTCACAACTACTTGCAACCATCATACATTCGACAACCAACACTGGTCTACCAACAACAGTTCTACCCACAGCAACAACAACATGTTATTCCACAACAGTAATACCCACGATTCGAAGAACCAGAATTCACTGAAAATGATGAAGCTTCTGCAGCATTGACACAAGCATTTGCTTTTCTGTCAAAGGCATTCCAAGGACGCTATTCTACACCAACAAACAACAACCAAAGGATTTCATCGAATACTCGCAACAGGCAGATCGCTCAGCCGAATTTCAATATGGGCAACGGAGGCCAAATGGTTGGAGTTTATGGGAATCAGCACGGATATGCTACTGGATTTAATATGGGCAATCAGAATATGCAAAATGCAGGTCAGTATGCAGGGAATCAGTATGGTCAGAATGCATTGAATCAGTTGGGTCAGTTTGTTGGAAATCAGAGGGGTCAGAATGTTGGTAATCAGGCAATGGGTAATCAGAATATAAATGTTGCAGCTCCAGTAGTTGGGAATTTAGGAAATGTGAATCAGGGTAATCCGGTAAAGTGTTTCAACTGTCAGGGTGTAGGTCATATGGCAAGGAACTGTCCTACTAAGCCGAACAAAAAAGATCTAGAGTACTTGCAGAAAGCAGTGATGTTGGCACAAAAGGTTCAGGCAGGGTTTCAGTTGAACGCAGAGGAGAATGATTTTATGGCTCTTATGTGTCACATGGAAGATAGAGAGGATATCGATGCGAACTGCATATTTATGGCGAATCTTCAGGAAGCTAAGTATGATACGGATTCTGACACACTTCTTGTTTTTGACACCAATGCACCATCTGAGGTATCAAATTTCAACACATGTCACAATAATGATATATTTGATATGTCTCCTCATGAGGAACAACATTCTGAGAAGCAAGCATACAATTATGATACATATCTAGACACGCCAAGTAGTAGCAATACTCCTTCAGCAACTCCAGATGTGAATCATAATGGAGGCTTCATTTCACAGCATGCTGAGAATGATGAGGAAACACGTGCTTTGTTTGAATCATTATTGAATAATTGTCGTATTGAAATTGAGAATGTGAAAAAGGTCAATCGCGATGTTAAGGCCGCGAATGTTAAATTGACCGCTGAGCTTGAGAGTTACAAAGAAAACGTTAAAGCTTTTGAATTTCATAACAAAAGATTATCTGAATTAGAAACTGGTTATCAAAATTCCGTTTCAAGGGAAAAACAATTGCAACTCAAGTTTGATACACTTGATGTTAATTCTTTCAAAAAGATAAAATCTTTAAACGCGGAAATTTCTGATTTACAAAACCAACTTTCTAAACAAAAAACAGCTTATGCCAATCTTGAAAAGAAAGGGATGAGTTGAAAAAGGACTTTGCAAAGAAAGAAGACAAACTTTTGGCCGAAATCGTAGAGTCAGAACACATGATTGCACATTTAGAAGAATTAGTGGTTAAGTCGGGTCAGTCAAGTCAAACAATGAAAATGATTTCAAATCAAACTAATCCGATTTACCATACGAAACATAAAGTGGCTCTTGGTAACAACACCCCCAGTAATCTCAAGAAAGCTCAGCAAGAACAGAATGGTTTTGTATAATGGTAATGTGATTTACACCAAACATGATCCTCCCGTCGTTCGGGATTCTGTGCAAACGATAGAACAAGTCGAAGAGAGCATAAATAAAATGAAACAAAAGGATTTGAAACCCATTGATTACAACAAATTGAACAAACTTTCAGGAATTACTTTTGTTCCACAAAAAGAACCATCTGTGTTTTCCATAAAACGACCATTTTCAAAAATGTTTTCTAAGAAAGTAATTGCTTCCAAATCTCTTTCAAAAATAGAACAAATATCTTCTAACAACACTTTTAATACAAGTGAGGCTAGAGACATTTTGGATGACGTTAAAAAGAGAATTCAAGAACTTCAAAATATTGTTGCTTCTAAAACTACAATCAATATTAACAACTGGCATTCCAGTTTTCATATTGAGCAGAAAAAAGTTTTTGAAAACGAAATTACTATCCCACTGAATAACATTAGTGCGAGAGTAATCCATTTTGAACAAGCTTTCTTAAAAGAAATGGTCGAATTTGTCAAGGACCACAAATCCCTGGTAAACGAAGCTAATGATACTCGTGAAAACATGAATGTTTTGAAAAACCTAAATGATTCTCTCTTCGAAGCTGTTATGACCACTGACATTATGTCCATCATTTTACAAACATATTCTGTTCAAGACGATGAACGACTAAGAGCTGAGACCTCCGCAATTGTTTCAAAATATGAAAATGCTCTTATAAAGCTTGAAAAAGAAAATGTGTCATATTTTAAACAACTTGATCGAAAAAAGGAAGAATGCAAGTATGACAAATTGTCGTATGAGCGTGACTTAAAGAACATGAAAGAGCAAAATGATCTTTTGAGGGCTCAGCTTGAAAGTCAAAAAGGAAAGGGTGAGGAAACTAAGTTTGCAAAACCATTGACTTCGGAGAAACCAAATGTCTCAAACACGATTCAAAAACCAAAAATGTCAATTTCACGGTTTGCTCCAAAAGTCGATGAGAAAAAGGATTTGACAAAACCAGTCACTCCAACACCCTTGCCTAAGAAAAGTGAAAATGTTAAGATTGTTGATAAAGGAAAAGCGGTTGTCGTAACACCAAAAGTGATAGCACCTGGCCTTTTTAGGATTAGACCCACTAGTGCGTCTGCCTCAACATCTAAGACAAATGACAAGTGCATAAAGGCTAATTCTAAAGAATCTAGGGATGCTAAAACGGACAACAATATAAATCCTAATGTTTGTGCCTTACCTTCTACAGGATTAGAAAGTACCTCTAGGAGCAGCAGACTAAAGCCTAGGAGCAATACAAGGAACAATAGAGTCTCGCCTGTCTCTAAGAGTAGTAGCAAGAATAAAGTTGAAGATGTAGAAGAACACCCTAGGAATTTATCGCTTTGTAATAAGAGACATGTTTCATCTGAATGTAATGTCGAAAGTACTGTTTCTATTGCATGTAATGACTCTGTTTGTTTAATATGCAAGAAATGTTTAATTAATGATGTTCATAATGAATGTGTTTCTAAGAATGTGAATGTTACGCCTGAACAGAAGAATATTCCAAAAAGACCTAGTGCTAGATCCAGATCTATAGAATGATTAGTTGCACGATTTAGGATTACCACTATTAGTCGAATGCCTAGGAACTACCTTAAGTTTTGTATGTGGATTCCAACGGGTAGAGAGTTCACTCTTCAGAACGGCAAATTAGAAATAGCACAAGCTAAACAAGTAGCAACTGTCTATGAGTGTGATTTAGATTTTACTCCTAACCCCATGGAACCAAATTCAAAACGGTTTCCAAATACAAACTCTTCTGTTCTTGGTAGGTTATCGAAATATGTCTTTGGATCGTCGACTCGGGTTGCTCCAAGCACATGACCGGGAATTTAAAGCTGCTGATCAATTTTTTCTGGAAATTCATGGGAACTGTACGCTTTGGAAATGATCATGTAGTAGCTATTCAGGGCTATGGAGATCTTCGGTTTGAGAATTTTCTAATCACTCGAGTTTACTACGTCGAAGGGTTGGGACACAACTTGTTTTCAGCCGGGCAGTTTTGTGATGCTGATTTAGAAGTTGCATTCAAGAGAAACACAGTTTTTATTCGAAATTTGGTTGGTGATGATCTTTTAACTAGTAATCATGGTATAAACTTGTATGCTATCGACATCAACCAAATGGCTTCTACATCACCAATTTGTCTTATGACAAGAGCAACCGAAACTAAGTCCTGGCTGTGGCATAGAAGATTATCCGATCTCAATTTTGACACCATCAACAAGTTAGCCAAAGACAACATCATCACCGGACTTCCTAAGTTCAAATACACCAAGGAACACCTATGTCCATCATGCGAACAAGGAAAAAGTAAAAGAGCATCATATAAACCCAAAACCGTACCTAGTTCGGAAGCAAGGTTACATATGTTGCACATGGACTTATGTGGCCCAATGAGAGTTGAAAGTAAGGGTGATCACGGTCCAAAAACCGGACCGGACCGACCAAGACCGGACCGGACCGAAGACCGAGAACCGGAAAAACCATAGACCGAGACCGGACCGAATGTGGTCGGTCCGGTCCGGTCCGGTCGGTCTTCGGTCGGTCCGGTCCAATTAGGCAAGATTTGGCAAGTTTTTTCGGGTTTTTGGTCGGTCCGGTCCGGTCCGGTCGGTTTTGTCGGTCGGTCCGGTCCATCCGGTCCGTTTGCTCAGCCCTAGTTGAAAGCATTAATGGAAAGAAGTATATTCTTGTTATTGTTGATTATTATTCAAGATATACATGGGTAAAGTTTCTGAGGTCAAAAGACGAAGCACAAGGCATCATCATCACCTTTCTGAAGTGTATTCAAGTTCTACTTCAAGCTCCAATAAGGATTGTAAGAACAGATAATGGCACAAAATTCACAAATCAGGAGTTAAGAACCTATTTTGAAGATGTTGGAATCACTCACCAAACATCAGTCGTTAGAACTCCACAGCAGAATGGGGTAGTTGAAAGAAGAAATCGAACTCTTGTAGAAGCTGCTCGCACAATGCTGATTTATTCTAGTGCACCACTTTTCTTATGGGCTGATGCTGTTGCCACTGCTTGTTTCACTTAAAACCGATCCCTAGTACATCCAAGATTCAATAAAACCCCATATGAGCTAGTGAATAACCGTAAACCTGACATCTCTTACCTTCACGTGTTTGGCGCTTTGTGCTATCCGACGAATGACAGAGAAGATCTAGGGAAGTTAAAAGCTAAGGGTGATATTGGTATCTTCATTGGATATTCAGAAAACTCGAGGGCATTCAGGGTGTATAATAGAAGAACAAAAAGGATAATGGAGACGATGAATGTGAAGTTTGACGAGATTTCACAAATGGCTTCTGAGAGATACGCTCTAGAACCCGCGCTTAATCCGATGGCTTCTAATCAAAACAGATTAGGACCCGCACCAAACCATAAGACTTCTGGACACATCAGTTCAGGACTCATGCCTCAAGGAGCTCATTCTACAAACACAGAAAAACCTTCGGAACAAGAACTGGAAAATTTCTTTGAGTTAATGTTTGACGAATATTATGGTGGAACTTCGACAAATGCATCTCCACAACATTTCGCTGCACCCGCTCAAAACCATCAACCACCACCACCATCACAAGATGCATCTACTACAATCGCAGCTGAAGCACCAACTACCTCAATATCATCTACATCTACTCCAGCAACTCCAGTACTTCACACTGTTCTACCAAGAGTTGATGAGCAAAATCAAAACACTAATTTTCAAGAAGAACCAACAAATAATTCAAACGATGTTGAGTTAGAAGAAGAAGAAGTTTTTGAAAACCCATTTGCAACAGACTCTGCTGAATCTTCTTCAAGGTTACAAGAACCATCTAACACACATTTGTTACACCCAAGGTACCCTTCTACATTTCAATGGACAAAAGACCATCCAATAGAACATGTTATTGGTGAACCTTCAAAGCCAGTTCAGACAAGGAACAACTTGCCACTGATCTCGAATTGTGCATTTACATTTGCTCAATCAGCCTCAAAGAACCAAACAACATTCGGGAAGCAATGGCAGAATACCCATGGATTGAAGCGATACAGGAGGAAATTCTTCAATACGATTTACATGACAGTTGGGAACTTGTTGAACGACCACTTGATATACGTGTTCTTGATCTCAAGTGGTTGTGGAAAAACAAACTGGATGAGGAAATGACTGTTATTCGCAACAAAGCTCATTTCGTGGCTAAAGGTTATCCACAAGAAGAAGGGATAGATTTCGAGGAATCATTCGTGCCTGTAGCTAGACTTGAAGCAGTCCGGATTTTCTTAGCCTATGCAGCTCACAAAAACATCACAGTCTATCAGATGGATATTAAGACTGCTTTCTTTAATGGAACTCTGAAAGAAGAAGTGTATGTGAGTCAGCCAAAGGGACTCATCGACAAAGATCATCCAGACTACGTCTACAAGCTTAAGAAAGCAATTTATGGTTTAAAACAAGCTCCAAGAGTGTGGTATGACGAACTATCATCTTTCTTGCTTAAAAACAATTTCACAAAAGGAACGGTTGATGACACCTTGTTTATCAAAAAATTCAAAGATGACATTTTGATTGTTCAAATTTACGTAGACGACATTATTTTTGGATCAACCAATCCTAACCATTCAAAACATTTTGAAAATCTCATGAAAAGCAAATTTGAAATGTCCATGATGGGGGAACTAAAATTCTTTCTTGGTTTACAAATCCATCAATCCCCTCGTGATATTTTTATCAATCAAGCTAAATATACAATAGAGAGTTTGAAAAAACATGGAATGGAAAATTGTGATTCTGTTAGTACACCAATGGTCACTTCACCAAAAATAGGTGCTGATTTGTTTGGAAAACCCATCGATCCGAAAAAATATCGGAGCATGATTGGTTCTCTCATGTACCTAACTGCTAGCCGACCCGATATTCAATTTGCTGTTTGTTTGTTAGCACGGTTTCAGGCAAAGCCTACCGAACTTCACCTCAAAGAGGTTAAACGGATCTTTCGGTACCTACGAAGCACCATCAACATGGGACTTTGGTATCCGAAGGATTCAGGGTTTAATCTAACAGCATTTTCAGATGCAGACCATGCTGGTGATCAAGTTACAGCAAAGAGTACATCAGGTGGAGCACAATTTTTGGGTGAAAAGCTAGTAAGCTGGTCATCAAAGAAACAGGGTTGTACTGCGCTATCAACCGCCGAAGCCGAGTATGTGTCTCTATCTGCATGTTGTGCCCAAGTTCTATGGAAGCGGACACAGCTCACAGATTATGGCTTTACTTTTGACAGAATACCCATGTATTGTGACTCAAAAAGTGCCATAGCCATCTCGTGCAATCCCGTACATCACTCTAAGATGAAGCATATCAAAGTCCGCTACCATTTCATCAAAGAACACGTGGAAGAGGGTACTGTTGAATTATTTTTCGTTAAGACAGATTACCAACTCGCCGATCTATTTACTAAAGCCCTTCCAAAAGAACGGTTTGACTATTTAGTTCGACGAATTGGCATGCGAAGCCTAACTCCTGAGGAGCTCGAACGTCTTCTCGAATCTTCTTGAAAAATGTTTTCAAAATCGTTTCGCTGTAAATATTTTGAAAAAAACAAAATACAAAATTTGAAAAATCAACAAAAACAAAATACAAAAATATAAAATTTTCAAAAAATACAAAAACAATATAAAATCAAAAAATCCAAAAATATTCTTCTCACGACATATCTCTCATATAAATCAATATTCTGTACGTGTCTAGAAATGTCTTTCAACAATGATACGGACATGTACAGATGCTTGAACGGGAGTTATTTAAATGTTTTTCTAAAACATGTCGTTTCTCAAAAGTTTCTTCACAATGGCTTTCGTATACTTCAGTACGAAACCCGGGCTTAAATGATGACTTCTGATTATTTCTCAAATCAAGGACTCGTACGTTCAATGACGAAATCTTTTTCAAAAAGTTCGAGTCTAAACAAACGAAAAAGATTTCAAATATAAACTCGTTTTCAAACAAAATTCCTGAGCACTTTTTCAAGATTGTTCAAAATATTTCTCAAAATCTCTCAAAATGAGTGCTCAAGAAAACTCCCTCTAAACCCTTAAATTGATTTTAAATGAGCTATCATTAAGGGGGAGTATAAAAAAAAAACTAAAATGTTCCGATTTCATGCAAAATCAAATATGTCTTTCTCTCCAAAAAGCTTTTTATTAATCAGTTGATATCAAAAATATCACGCTATGCTATTTTTGAGGGGGAGAAGACTTTATTAAAATGTGATCAAAGATGTTTAAAGTTTGTGACTGAATCTCAGAAGATCTCGACTCAGTAAAGTACCAATGAATTGACGAAGCTTAAAATGTCAGTAATCGAAAAGACTTGTCCTGGACGGGTAATAATTTTAAGCTAGTCTAACTAGTGATGTAAGTGTGTCTTGAATAGGACTTGTCTGAGTAGAATGTACCATATCGAGAAACTTTCTTTGAACTTGACCAGGACGGGTAATAATTTCAAGCTAGTCTAACTAGTGATGTAAGCGTGTCTCGAATCGGTCATGTTCACTGAAAGTGGATCAATTCAAAAAGTGCAAACTCCTTACGCATGTCCAAATTTCTTAAAAAAATTCATGAGCACATGTGAAGGGGGAGTCCTTCAAAAGAAACTAAAACTCTCATAGTGTCAGCAATGTGTTTTATTATCATAAACACTTTGAGAGATTTTTCATAAATGGTTTCAAGGCAATTATAGGATAGTCATGGAGTTATAAGGTGACTAAGGTTAGGAAAAATCGTCCTATGATCCGCCAGAGCCGGAGGGATCTACCCAAGGACAAATCCAATAGGTTAGAATTAGAAGTCCTTAGGTATGATTGAAAAAAGGAGAAAATGAGAAAGGAGAAAGAAGGGGTTGAAGAATTAAAAAGAAAAGTTATGAAAAAGGGTGAAAAGAAATAGCCCTCCAAATGTTCAACCTTAGGGCAGACACCGAGTTCAATTCGTATGCTACTGGTCGTTACTAAGGTGACACCGGTATTGAAGACAAAGACGTCATGGACCCAGTGACGCACTGCACTAAACCTTCTTAACCACTCAAGTTCTCTTAAAAGAGCTTGTTTCATTCTCAAAGGGAACCGGTGTAATCTATCGACCTGTCTCTTAGAGATGGTTGATATTGAAGCAGGAGACCTCTCCCTAATCTCCGCATAGGAAACCAAATGTACACTTATCGAGTCTAGAGCCCCAAGATTCATCAGAAGATCTCATAGGAACACATGATATTTCTACACTGGTTGTTCATCATTAAGGACGCCAGATGTAAACTTAAGAGTTCTACGCAGATCTTAGCAATCTGCCAGAACATTTATGAGAGTATTCACATTGGTGATTCTCAATGATTGAATGGAAATTCCTGCCAGGGTCAACATCAAGCAGCCCTGACAGCATGTCACTTCGGTAATTCTTTATGGGTTACGCTTAGTGTTCGCGGTGGTTTCAAATGGTCTACAGTCGTGGAGTGATCCCTAGCGACTCACCCAGTCATTGAGCTACTAAGTAGGTCTTGTAAGCTCCCTGGGGAGTATCTGACATGGGAACGGCCTTGGTAAGGGTTAGAAGGAGTCTTCACACTATGCTGTTGACGATCTCTAATTCGAACCTGTAAGTACCAGTTGATTTATTGCTAATTGTTTTCATGCAGCTACACATCACCTCAATGGCGAAAGATTCCGCATGCTCATACATACATTTGGAAGATAAAGAAAGCCACACATATATCATATCAAGTCACCATCTTTACTTTATCTAGTGCTTATATTTGTGATAAAGTTGATAGTTTTAAGGGCCTACAGGAAAATATAGGAATTTGAATTTTTCTAACATGAGAATGACTACTGGAGAACCTATCGCACTAGAAATTCAATTTGACCTAACGATTGAATTGCTTCTAGGAGAGAAGTTGGGTTCGTGATATAACCCGTAAAAATGGTCGTGTTTAGCCTGAATTGAGCACCACTAGTGATAGTCTCATACTCATTCTCTAATTTGAAAAAAATTCATTCCTACATTTGACTAGAGACAGTTTACATAGATGAACTTTATCTCCCATTAGGATTTCATTTTGAATAAGTAGTAATTAGGATACTCCCTAGCAAACCTAGATTACTTGCATCATACACTATGTTGTTTGACACATAATGAATTTGGTATGCCTATCACCATGAACCCTTAGAAGTCATGTAGTCATACAATAGTGTCAAAACCTATAAGTTAAAGTAGTCGCGAAGTTATCCTAATTCCCTGGTCATCACTTCGCCTTCTTCCAAGTAATACACCCTTTTGTCTTGGGGAGGTTAGATACAAACTTAGTAGAACTCAGAGTAGGTTTGACAGCTTAAATATTTCATCCGAAATATTCAAGTAAATTTAACTTGCGATCGCAATTGTTAAATGTCATATCCGAAACATCATATTCAAGCCTTTTAACAACATATGTTAAAACGCTCATCCAAAAGCTAAAAGCTAACATCAACATTCGGGTGACAAAGGACTCACGAGTTACTATATAAGTGATTAGTAGTTTCTTTCATCCTCGTGTGAATATACACCTCATAAAGACCAAGTATATTCATTTCCGTTAGTTCCTCCTATCCCCATAGGTTTGTCATCGTGTTTTGCCTTCAAGCTCACCTCATTGATAAGAATGCAAGAAGGAATCCTAGCCACTCATTTTCTTCTACTTTAACTTTGATCTAATGACTAATATTAGTTAACAAACTTTTTGAAAATTTCTAATAACATTTTAAAAAAATTTCGAGTCTTAATATATATATATATATATATATATATATATATATATATATATATATATATATATATATATATATATATATATATATATATATAAAGTTTACCTAGTAAAACTCTAGTCTTAATTATAAAATTAATATAATTATAATTAACAATATATTTTATTTCTCTAACTTTACAATCAAACTTATTCCATAACCATTTATATAGGTTTGGATCCTTACTCTTATTTCTTTTGATATAGTTAATGAGTTTTTTTTTTTTTTTTTTTTTTTTTTTTTTTTTTTTTTTTTAAAGAAAGATATAGTCAATGAGTATACTAAATTAAAAATAAATAAATAAATAAATTAATAATAAAAATTAAAAAAAAAAAAAAGAAAAAAAAAAAAAGTAGAAGAAGAAAGAAATTAATCTATATAAAATTAATACACCCCATGATAAAGCTATTTTATATGGGTACGAAAGCTATATTGGGTTGTTGTCAATGATATATGATTAACACTTTTGTACACACCTATGTGCAATGAGTTTTATCTATTGTTTAAATGGCAAGTTGAAAGAGATCTAATGGTTAGGGATACCAACTTGTACATGATTGCATGTCACCATCGTGAACCAATTTTCTTTTTTCACTATCTTCCACTTTCTCTATTTGAAAATTAAATACTCGAGAACTTACTGTTAAAGAAAACTACCATTTCCTATAATGACTTCAAATAAGGTCATGTAACTTTCATGACATGTGCTTCAAATTCAGGTTGTTGTCACTATTCTACTAAATTTAGAATAAAAATACGTAAATGAAAGGAGATAAAAAAGGTGTTCTGTCTGATTATAAAACTTGCTTAATATTTGGATTATGTGTTGCTAACAGATTTATAAATCAAAGGAAAAACCCATAACATGCATGCTTCTTCTTTACGAAAGCAAGTAAAACGTTTTGACCAAGGAATTGATAAAAACAAAGAAAAAAACGTGAAAATTTTGCTAGTTCACACTTCACAACTTCACATTATTATACATGAGTTAAGAGTTGAAGTAAAATGTGACTTTATATGACTAGTAATAAATTAATAATATTTTAGCAGTTAATTTTGTTAGCACATCTACATAGTTTACAAATCGTATTATATTCGTTAGAACTATACAGCTTTATGTATATTGAATTTCGCAATTATAAATGATGTGAATATTAACCGATTATGTTTGTTTTGGTCTTGTTATTTCAAATATCAAATATCAAATCAGACTCGTATTTCAACTCTCTGAAATCAAGTTCGTTACGGCAATTGTTTTTGCTGAATGGTATTCAAATCGATGATGTTTTAATTTGCTTTGACATTTTCATTGAACAATGATCAAGGTATCAATATCCATATATTGGTGGGCATGAAAGAAGATTAAACATTTACATGAATAAATTCATTTCGGTTGCATTTGTATTCGTTTATGAATTTTTATCACATACAAATACGAACACGGATCGATAAATGCAGAAGAGAAAGTGGTTTATGAGCCGGACAGCACCAGCTCACTCTATTGCCTCCACCCCTAATACAATGATGAATGATTAGAAAAACACTTAAAATAAACCACAGATTAACATGTTACTAATATGTTTATTGTACTTTACCAGTTTAACCGGTTCGATCACCATCTTTTAAAAGAAAAAATATTTCCAATGATAAAGTATATACCCATATATAAATCATAACTATATAGTCCATATATTGAGCCTAAAAACCATTTACTAACAAATATAACATGTAAAAATAAAATCAAGTTGCAAATATATATGATTAACTTGCTTTATTAGTAAAAAAAATGAAAAAAAAAAAAAAAACTAGTCGGGTCTTGAGAACCGGGTTGACCCGGGTTGCTTCTAACCCGACGGGTCTAACTGGGTTTAAAAAATGAAAAAACCGGTTTAACTTGATCTTTTTTGACCGGAACCAATTGAACCAACCGTGTCAAACCGAGTTTCAAAATATTGGTTGTAATTATAATTGTGGAGCAACTATAAAAGTAATGTAAAGAGGTTTTAAGTTCAAATCATGCTTGATGCAAATAATTTTAAAGTTGAGTTTTATCCGATTCGAATTTATATGGTAAAAATTGATAATAAGCTTAAACATCATGAGTCAGCCAATTAAAAAGTCAAAAAAACGTAGTTAAAAAGCAAAATCAAAATATAAAGAAGAAAAGTAAGAACATTATTGTCAAAAAACGTAGTTAAAAAGCTAAATGCCAAAATTAAAATATAAAGAAGAAAAGTCTGAACATTATTTTAGTTTAATATCTTTTCCCCGTAATTCAATCCAAAAACTTAAACTAAAACAAGTTGCGCTTAAATTTTGTTTTGTACTTTTAGAGACAAAAAGATAAATGAGTCATAATCCCATAACGTATAACACCCGTATATACATTTCCATTGTCGGCTGGTACACAATCTGACGTGTAAACGACACATCAATGGGTCCCACATGAGACGCCGCCACCAGCCACCAGCCACCAAGACACACAACATCACATGAACATTACAAACACAAACACAAACACATCTACTACAAACACAAAAAAATAAAAACATGAACTAAAAAAACACACATATATGATACATACATCGGTACGTACTAAGTTGGCTGTCACCGGTTATGTTTGATTTGATTTTATTTAGATTGAACTAGCCGGTGAAAGTGAAAGAATTTACGAGATATATTGTGAGATAGGTGGTACGTGTAAAAAAAAAGGTGTGGTTAAATAAAAAAGCATGGTGATGTCGTACGAGGATGTTGTGTTGGTTGAGGAAAATAAGGTTTGTGGTGAACCAACTGTTGTAACGGTTAACTGTCCTGATAAAGCTGGTCTTGGATGTGATCTTGTACGGAATGTACTTGAGTTTGGACTTTATGTTACTCGTGGAGGTTAGTTAATTTACTTTCAAATTTTCTTCTTTTGAGTTTTGCTAATGAAAGCTTTAAGTGTAGTAATAGATACACCTTTAGCCACAACCCTTATGGCTGTCGTTAGCAAAACACTTTTGGATTACTAGTATATGTTAGTATCTGTTGCTTATGCTATTTTATGTATTCATAAGGATGTTCAGATTGTAATTTTATACGGTATTAGTTTTATATTTCAGTTTATATGTATGTTTAGATTGAACTCTGATTTGAAGGTAGACATAAGCAATTTTGTATGTGCTTTAGAGGGAGTTTGGGATTGCTTTTTTTTTTTTTTTTTTTTTTTTTTGCTTAAAGGTAAAAGTACAATAAACAATTTTTGGATTTGCTTATGCCGTTAATATTAACTTAAGAGTGTCAATTGATCAATTTCAATCAAGGTTTTTGGTTAGATATGCGGGTGAAAAAGTAATTATAAATTCATCTCATATAAGCACTTTGAAGTAAGCATAACTGAACTTGCTTATTGAAAACTGTTTATTTACCGTAAAGTTAAGCATGAGTTTGTCTTATCCAAACATACTAAATTTCTTATCTGGTAAAAAAAAAAAAAAAAAAAAAAAAAGAGCAATCCCAGACCCCCTATGAATTTTACTGATAAGATAGATGTTCACGTTCAACTCATTGCAAACCTCTTATTTTAATTTCACCCTATGGCTAAACTTGTAGTCTTGAATTCACCAAGAATAATCATAATCAGTTTGAAGTAAGCAATGTCAAACTGATTATCTAGAAGCCATGATAAGTAGATTGACATAAGTACTCTTCTTCATCTAAATACTTAAAAGTCAAAAGTGTTTAAGTGCTTATGATAAATGCAATAGGTGGATAAAATGTTTATACAGGCAAATATAGAATGAATGTGGAGTTTAATTGTGTTTAAACGTTCATGTTTCATTTATGCAATATCTATGGCTGGCTGATACTTCACTTTTATTACATTTCTGTTGCCTAAAGGAAATAGCTGTTAGAGTTCGCGTATTCATTAATTGTGTTGCTTTCATACTACCATTAGATTTTTCTACGGATGGGAAATGGTGCTACATTGTGTTGTGGGTTGTCCCACGCCCAAGCGAGTTGAAAGTTGATTGGGAGAGTTTAAAGAAGCGGCTTTTATCTTGTTGTCCATCTTTTTTGCCCGCGTTTTATCTCAATCAGTTACCCAATCATTCTAAACCTCCTTCAATATATCTATTAAAGGTTTTTTCCATGGATCGGAAAGGATTAGTACATGGTACGTGTTAATACCATTTTATCTTTGTAGTCTATTTCTTATATTCGTTCACAAGTTCTGATATGAAATTGCTACTTGATTTTATAGATGTCACAAAAGTCCTTTGTGCGCTAGAGTTAACAATTCAACGATTAAAAGTCATGACAACCCCAGATGGCAAGGTCTTGGATCTCTTATTTGTTACTGATCACTTGTAAGCTTTTATTCTCTGCGACAAGCTAAGTTTGTCCTTATTTAAATTTTAAACTCATAACATAAGCCCGTAAATGTTGTGAAATTTTGTGGCCATGTGATTTGAGCTATTTGGTAATGGTGAAATTATTGTAGGGACTTATTGCACACAAAGGATAGACGAGATGAAACATGTGAGCACCTAAGTGGTGTGTTAGGAGAGTGTTGTATTAGTTGTGAACTTCAGTTAGCAGGGCCTGAGTACGAAAGCCAGCAAGGGTTTTCTTCCATATCACAAGAAATTGCAGATGAATTGTTTAGCTGTGAGCTTTCGGCAAAGGAAGATTTGTCGAATGATAAGAAGGCTGTTATAACTGTGGATAATCTAATGAGCCCAGCTCATACCTTGCTTCAAATACAATGCCTCGATCAGAAGGCTCTCATATATGACATTTTAAAGATCTCTAAGGACTGCAATATCAGGGTATGCTCATATTTTTTATTCCATCAGTTTTGATGTGTTTTTACTTGATATAATATGCTAGAGGTTATTGCTGGCAAAATGAGTGAGCTGGTGGTTTTCTGTAACGGGTCGACATGGGTGATTTTGGTACATGCCTAAACTGCCGGTGACTCCAAACTCTTTTCGCTTTAAAGTCTTAAAATTATGTTTTAGGATTGATTAATAATGGTAAAACCCATTAAGTTTCACCGTTAGAATGGTTTTAATATTATCTTGCAATGGGCCCTCAACTGTTTTTGGTTCATTGTTTGCGACTTTCGTGTGAGTGCAAAAATATCACAAAATCACAGCACACAGAAAGAACTAGTTAAATCAAGGGATTAATTTGTTCGATAGATAATAAAATTGGTTGGGAAAACCTAACATATAGTATAAAATAGGTAAGGGAACAAGCCATTGTGAACAAGAGTTCAAGGTTGAAACTGCCAAAGCGGTGAAAGTTTATTAGTTTAACCATAATTAAATGCTTTTTATTTTCTAGTAATAATGTGTCAAACATGTTTACAGCAATCATATTTTTTTAGTGATAATATTATGTTTACTTAGGAAGTTCTATACTTCTATGCACTAAATTTGGCGTCTTTTTTTGGCCAATTTTTTTTAATACCTTCTGTTTTAGCTGGGCTGTGTAATATTTACTTACGTTGTTTTCATTCAGATTACATATGGAAGAATATCTACAAGTGTAAATGGATACCGAAGTTTGGATTTGTTTATCCAAAAAGATGATGGGAAAAAGATCATTGATAGTGAGAACCAGGTTGCTTTATGTTCTCGACTAAAGGAAGAGATGCTACATCCACTGAGAGTTATTGTCACAAACCGTGGTCCTGATACAGAACTTTTGGTTGCTAATCCTGTTGAGCTTTCTGGAAAAGGAAGACCACGTGTTTTCTATGATGTCACATTTGCATTGAAGACGCTTGGGATATGTATCTTCTCGGTCAGTAGTTTAATCCTTCTCCTTCTCTCTTACTTTATCTTGTTTGTATGGGCAATTATGATGGGAGGATATGTTCCAACACACCTATGTGGAGGTGCAATCTTTGACCCGTTGACTAATAATGTCGAAAGTGCGGGGTTATATTTTTAATGGGGCAAAAATCAAATGATTCAAACATGTTGAAATTATCTAAAGTTTATTTTTTATGCTTCCGACGTTCAGATTATCCAAGGTTTTGCTCAAAAAACTGGACTTATCATTGCAATAATATATATTTGTTACAAATTTGACACATAAATCTTTAATTCTTTAATAGTTGTTTGAACATATAGACAATAAGTGTTTCGGGTTAACCTGAACCCGCATAAATATTAACGTGCTTTGACCCAAACCTATTTTGGTGAGATACCAAATTAGTATGACCCGACAGCGCTACCACCTCTAGAGTTTACCATTGTAAAACGATCGATGAGTTATACTTGGGATCACCATATTTCCTTTTATTGTCTATTTTGGAAGACTTGCCATTACCTGATGTTTTTTTGAACATTTTTCTCAAGTGTTCATGGGATGGAGCATGATGGTACTATATTCCCATTTTCATGTGATTGACACGTGTGCCTTACTAAATTTGGTAGCTGTTTGATTGTGTTACAGGCTGAGGTTGGAAGACACTCGACATCCGATCGTGAGTGGGAAGTGTACAGATTCCGATTGGATGAAACTCGAGGAGTTCCATCAAGCAGCAACCGAGCTAAGCTGGATATAGTTGATAAAGTCAGAAGAGCACTTATGGGCTGGTGAGTGATACCCAAAAAGAGTCGATAATATGCTAAATATATATATTTCACCTTGTAATGTATTTGATAATCGTCTCTCGTTATGTCTGCATGAAGTGTTGATGATTGTGTTTGTAATGTGATTTATGTATAAATTTTTGGTGTTTAATATATAGTTTTAGAATTCTCTAGTCTATACTCTATAGTTGCAACTTGCAAGCTAAGTTCCAGTTTTGGTTTTTGGGTTTAGATTTTGTATTTGTGTTATAAACCAATGGTTCTTGTTAACATATATAATAATGAAAGAATGCGTTTGATATAATCACTGTACATTCCACTTCTTATTTGTTTAAAAGAACCGCTGAACTGGTAGAATGTTTAAAAAGTTGTTTAGGGGCCGTTTAGTTGGTGAAATATTTCCCATATTTTAAAGAAATTTTTCATATGAAAAGAGAAAAATTGAAAATCCGTTTAGTTACACTTTTTTCGAACAATTTTCAAAAATGTTAATTTCTTATTCTCTAATTTTAACTAAAGATTTGAAAAGTCCATTCTACTCACTTTTTACATTCTCTAAAAATTTAGAAACAAAAACAAAAATTCACCAACTAAACGACCCCTTAAAGTCTCGAATCCTACTTTCCTAGAGGAACGAACATTATATAGCCAGGCTGAAGTAACACAATTGTTAAAAGTATGTATGTTCACTGTTCTTCTTTAGTTGGGTTACTTGGCTTTCGGATATTCTTTTTTCCACAAGAAAACCGAACAAACAACGCTAATGTGAACGAACTACACGAGTAATTCGTGTTATATAGTTTTCGTTCGATTTAAATGCAATTTAAACAGATTTTATTGAAGCCGCCAATGTTAAGCAACAAGGGCTACAAGCCTACAAGCATAAGCAACATGGTGCATGAGGTAGGGGTGTTAACGATCCGAGCCGAGTCGAGTTTTGGCCTAAACGAGCTAGGCTCGTTTATTAAATACTCGGCTCGAGTTCGACTCGAGCTCGAATAAACTTTTATAAATTGGCTCGAGCTCGAATATTTTTTTGTTGTTCGAGCTCGAGCTCAAAGCTCGTTTGAAAATTTTAACTTTATTTTGTAGTCCTATAATAAACTAACTTTCAAGCTTAAAATGCTCGTATAAAAGACCGAACTTGATAGGCTCGTTTATTAATACAATCTCAAGCTGGATAGCTCATTTACAAGTATATAACTATAGTGACTAATTTATATTGAATTAAGAAAAGTTTAAAAGTATATAACTATGGAATATATTAGCTACAATTAATTGTAGCTAACTTCTTACAATTTAATGCTACATTTTGTGGGTCCCTGATTTATATTTGTGGGTCCCTGAATCATTTCTTATGTAATTTTAGTAAAGAATTGTAGCCAATTAGCTACAATAATTGTAGCTAAGATATCCTCATATAACTAATAGTCTATAGTCATCTGTTACTAAATGGAAAATATAAAAGCATAAACTAGAATGCATCCCCCATAAAAATATAGACACAAAATATAGTAAAGAAGAAAGATATAAAAGCAAAGCCCAAAGAATAAGATTTTAACTTTAAAAGAGTATCTAATAACAAGCAAATAAAGTTTAACATTTTCATATTTATTGTTTTGAATTAAAATTAAATTGTCAATACTTATTAAAACGTAAAAATAATGTTTGAGAAAAAGTTAGATGTTTGGCTCGATTAGCTCGTTCGACTCGTTAAGCTCGACAAGTTCGATCGGCTCGTTCTACTCGAGTAACTACATGAGCTTTCGAACGAGCCGAGCCGAATATTGCCTTATAAAAGCTCGGCTCGTTTAACTAAACGAGCACAATCTTTTGTTCGAGCTCGACTCGAGCTTGACAATATGTAGGCTCGAGCTTGAGTTAATCGAGCTCGAGCTCGAGTAGCTCATTAAAAGCTCGACTCGTTAACACCCCTAGCATGAGGTAAACTAAAAGCAAAGTTCATATCACAATCAAATGGTTAAATCTCGACCATTAACTTTTCATCAAATAAATATCCACTTTTTTTTTAATTAAATATCTAACAAATCGTTATGCAAAACTAATTATGCTATCACAACGAAATTAAATCATCTTTTTATAGAGGCGCATTTTTATATACTTACGACGAACTTTTTTTCTACTTTTTTGAGGTTTTGAAATTGATATGCCTTACAAAGTCAGATGTGATTTGTGATATAAATTATACACTTTCACATTGAAACTAAGGGACGGTTTGGTAAGGGGTTCTTGACCTATATAGGAATACAATTATATTTGGTACGTCCAAGTAATACTAGCATTAATAAATGAAAGGTGATTTGCACACGCTTCTTTTTAATTTTCACATTCACTGTACAAGTATTTAATGTAGGATATAAATATGGTACAACTGTTTTATGGTAATGGAATAAAGGAATGCAATCATTCAATAAATCAGCTGTTTGGTTGCTAATGGGGCCCACTATTAGAAATGAAACAATGAAACCATACCTATAGAACGAAAGACACAATGAAGGTCATCTCTCAGACTCATAATTGATTTTTTATTATTATTTTAAGTTGAGTTAATGGCCCAAATAAAAAAAAAAAAAAAAAAAAAAAAAAAAAAAAAAAAAAAAAAGATTTCCACCAAAGATCGCACGACTTTTTTTTTCCAAAAAGTGAAGTCGTTCAAAATTTTAGTAAAGAGTTGAGCAAACTTGTAGGAAGTCGAGTAAAAAATAACACTTGAGTCACGTGGTCGCGCAGTCGAGTAGTCTATATTTAGAAGTTTTTTTTTTTTTCAAATAAAGACATTGGTACATAACTTTACATCGTTGGTTTATAGCACATACCAACATCTTCTTTCTTTTTCTTTTCTATTTTTCGATTTTTTTAAAAAAAACATGTAACATAACTAAATGGTGTAAAATTTCACCACATCACCATTATAATAAATCTGGATAATTTTCTCCATACTTTTCATAACTTCAGATATAAAAATAATAGTGTTAATACAAATAAACCTCAAAAACATTTATTTATATTTTACGATCTTCTAATATTTTGTCGATAACAAACGTAAAATCATTGTAACGAGATAAGTAAAATACGTAATGTTTTGAGCCGATAGTTTACTAACTCATTTCATTAAACAAATAAACCTTAAACATATTTAGTTAACAAGCTTACATAAAACCAAAACCATTTTATAAAAACACTTAAGTAACTTAGTTACTTACATTTTATAAAATACATGTTACTTGTAAAAATAAACTAGGAAAGACTTGGACTATCCATGACCTAAAACCAAGCCCATAACTCATAACCCATGGAGCTTGATTTATAACCTATAACCCATTTGCATTACATCATGCATGACTTGATAATGGGTAAAACCCATGATCCATGACCCAAATTCCATAACCCATAACCTAAAGTCCATAACCTATGGCCCAAGATGTCTTTGATATCATGCATGACATCACATGAACCATGGATCATAACCCATAACCCAAAACCCGGAAATGTAACCCAAAATCCGAACTGTTTATACCAGATAGTCGGATGCATGGGTGTTGTCTTGTCGAGTCCCTTTTGGAAGGGATTTATCGGGTTCGGGTGAATAGTGCTTAGATGGCCATGTCTTTCTTATCCCTCTTCCCTTTTAGACATATCTTCTCTCTATGTTCTAAACTCTCTAACCTCAGATCCAAGGATCTTTCTATGTAGTCTTTCTTTGTGATTCTCTAGGTTCCTTCTAAAAGGTGAGATCACAGCCTCTCGAAGACTTGCAAGTTCGTGACATGAGTTGCTAGGATTATCCATTTCCAAGATCACAGAAGTGCATCTTGTTCTTTCTTTCTCTCAAAGGGTGTTGTAGATGTGTTGAGTCGTTAGGTGTAAAAAGGGGCGTTGGTTCCTTTGGTCATGTTGTGCTAGTTGTGTTGGTTTGGTCTGTCATGCTAAGGACTCGGTATCTAGCCTTGTACCGGATTAAGTGTAGGAAACGAAGGTTTAACTCTACCTCGTGGAAGAGCTTGGTATTTAGCTTTGTACCGGATGAAGTGTAAGCGACGTTGTGAAGGCTTCTCCGTCGGTGAAAGGAGTTAGTCTTGTGTAGTGTTTACAAAACTCTCGAGTTGGGTACTCGGGGAGGGGAGCAGGACAAGGAAGGTGTCCTTATAGCCGAACCACTATAAATACTTGTGTTGTGGTTGTGTCTCTCTATCTCTATCTCGTAGTTTAGTTTTATATGCTTTTCTACTATCAATAACCAACACATCAAAACTAGATTGATATAAGTCGATCTATTAGCTTTAAAATGAAGTTTTAGTTGGTAAAACTATTTACCCCCCCCCCCCCCTCTAGCTTTCTACAATTGGCATCAAAGCTTCATTACCAAGTTTCTTAGAGTATATTGTACTTTAAAAACTTGATATGATCCATGTATGCTTTGAAAACTACAACAAAGGAAAATCTTTTGTAAAAATTGACATATAACCCATTTTTACAAAAATAATAACACTTTCTATACTTGGATATTGATAAAGCTATTAAAACACTTAAATATTTCTAACGTATCTCTTTTTAGAAATCTTCATGTTGGGAAGCTCTTTAAAAAGCTCATGAAGTATTGCTCATCTAGAGTGCTCTCACTCTCCAAAATAATATGGCAAAGGTATGTTTATCTTTTTATTCTTCTAGGTGTTACTTGTCTGTGACTAAAAAAGTGCTGATTTATATGGTACACAATTACTTGATACCCTTGTATCTACTTGATTTATTGTTCAGATTTCTTTTGAACATTTATCTTTTTTAAAAAGAGTCACTTCAACACAAAAATCTTTTAAATTCAAATCACATTTATCAAACGTCTCTCTTCACTAACTTCTCAAACCACAAGGAAAAGTTTTTTCAAAATACTCGTCTATTCTCATCTTAAAACACGACAACCTGTCCTTTTTCCACTCATCCATCTCTTTGCCACAAACATAAGAAAAATGAGTATCCTCTCGTCTAAATCTTTCTTCCTTTAGACAAACTTTCTTACCTGTCAATCTCACTGAAGAAATGAAGACAACGCAATTACGACTCATCATCTCTTTATTCTTATCTCAAAAAGATACCTACAATGATTCATCCTCTGTCATACATCTCATCTCTTTATTCTAATCATTGGAGAGTTCTCTCACATACATTCTATATTCATACTATCCCTCACCTTGTTGTTTAAAAAACATTAATTAGAATATGCAAACTAATACACCAAGCACAGTTCTTTTCTTGCAACTGACTCCCCGAATCCATTAGTTTTAACGGGCCGGATCCTTTTTTGAAAGGATCCGGCGGAACAGGCATATCAGATAAACAGTTTACGTATTTCAAACCAAAACAAACAATACAAAACCCTCTCACTTTAGGGTTTCATCTTTTTCAAATTCAATCTTCTAATAATCATTGTTACATCATCTGTTTTAATCTTCTTCTCTAATTGAATTCTAAGGTTTTGTTTATCAAGAATTAATTCAAATGAGTTTAATAAAACCATTCAAATATTCTCTAAATTAGGAGTTCATTTGAAAATTGAATTACTCTAAACTAATCGAATTTTTTTTGACATTGTTAATAAAATGAAACCATCATCAAAAATTCCATTTGATCAAATTTTGATAACAAGGTTGGCTAAAACCCTCATACACATTTCTTATTCCATATAACATAAACCTTATTTTTTCTTAAACTTGTATAGGATTGAAAATGCCTAAATCTACCCAACAAGACCATCATTATTATTATTCAAATGCTTCAAATAAAAGCTTATAAAGCTCATAAAAACTAAAACGCTCTTAAACAAACATAGAATTAAAAATCATAACAAGATAATTAAAATGACATAATGCAAACAATCACAAAAAAACATAAAGAGGGGCTTATCAAAGACAAAATGAGCTGAAGCTTAGCAATAAGCTTCATTATTCATCAAACTTCTCCTTCAATCAAAGTAATTTTCGAACCGTGTGATATCTTCCGAATTCAATTTCCCCGAAAGTTCCCTATTGGTTTCCTTAGTCTTAAAAGCACGGGTAAAACGACATCCACTTGGGCTCGTTATCTCAATCTTAGCATGCCAAAACTTATCTCCTTCCACTTTTTGGTACTTGTTATGACCGTCGGATGTCCACTCAATGTACTTAAGTTGGATAGGTAAAGACCCAAGAAATTCAACCATCTTTTTATACACAATTTACGGGTTGAAATAGTTCTCCATTGCCAAAGCTCGTTCCATGTCATCCTTAATATGTTCAAATGATGCTGCTGTTATCCCATATTTTGGGTTCCCTTCGCTATCGTGGCCAATATCAAACATTTCTAGCCAATCCTCATCATCTGATTCCTCATCCGCTAAGATTTTATTACTTTTCTTAGCGTGGTAAATTCTCCTTGCAACCCCATCATCAATCTCCATAGTATCTTTACCATTGTCAATAATAGCACCACACATGCTCAAAAATGGACGACCAACCAACATGGGCATCTCTTTATCAATAGGCTCATGCAAGATCAAAAAGTCACATAAATAGGTTTGGAAACCTATTTGAAGTCTCACGTTCTTAACTTTACCATAGGCCCTGCCCATGGTATTATCCGCCATTAATAACACATCATTCGAGGGACAAGCTCTCCCCAACTCCAAAAGTTTGTAAAGTTTGTATGGCATAATACTCATACTCGCCCCGATGTCAGCCAAAGCATTGTTTGAGGTGTTACCATTCATTTTGAGTGGAATGAGGTAGTTCCCCGGATCTTCTTTCTTTTTCGGCAAACCTTTGTCCTCAATGTGGAAAACTAGAAGGGGGGGTTGAATAATTTTACGTCTGTTTTAAAATTTATAAAAACAAGTTTGTTTTAAAAACTTCGATTCTAGTTTATGTGATCTCAATACTTGTACTATATGAACAATTATATAGTTACTAACTAACTAAGCTAATATAGTATTAGTAAATAAGTAAGTAATGAAAAGAGTTGGAAAGATCAAACCACAACACAAGGATTTATAGTGGTTCGGCTACAAGGTCACCTTCCTTGTTCCTAATCCACTCCCCGAGTCACCTACTCGAGAGTTTTCTCACTATGTCAACAAACTCCCTTATGGCGGAGAAAACCTTACACACCAAAATACACACCACAACTTCGTCACAACTTCTTCATACCAATCAACTTCACACCAATTCTTCTTCACACCTTTCTACTTCACACCTATCTACTTCACGTCTTCACACCAATCTTCTTCACACCAATCTTCTTCACAACTACACTACTTCAATACTAAACAACTTCTTCTCCCTACACAACTTCTATTTCTCCTAAACTACTTATTACAAGCACAACACAACTTCACAAATAATATACACAATATACACAACTACACTTCAATACTTCTTGAACTTAGTTGTAGAAGGAGTATTCTTCTTTTGCACTTTGGATGAGGATGGATGAGAAGGGATTGAATCACTTGAAACAAGGATTAGTAATCTAATGATCAAAGGGTTTTGGAAGATGTTTAGAGAGTTTTAGATCTGAAATTTTTGTGCAAAAGGTGGGGGAAAATTCCAGATTTAAGGTGGTATTTATAGGAGAAAATTCTGACAGATTCTGACACAGGAGCCTGGCCGGTCCCCTTAATTCATGGTCGGTCCCCTTAATTTTAAGAGGACCGCCCCTTATAATTAAGGGGGCCGCCCAGCTGTAACGGCCAGAAAATCTATCATTTAGTGGGGAAAGTTTATTTGGTGAAAAACTAACTGATTTTGATTAAAAATTTGAATTCATATATTTAGTATGATTAAAACATTTTTCTTTATTACCAAAAGTTTTTTTCAAAAATATATAATATGTTTATATAATTAAATAAACTTTGTAATAATTAATTAAATACCCCTTTGATCATGAGATGTATTAAGCACTTGTTTATCCATACCTTTAGTGATTAAGTTGGATATAATGATATAAACTAGCTTAATACTTGTTTACATAGTAATCTTACGTTTGATGATTTTACATTTTGTGATCGTCAAAACATAGAGATATCGAAAAATATAAATAACGTTTTTATACATTATTTATGTCAACACTTAACCTTCTCTTCTTCTTCCTCTTCAACCATACTCTTCTTGTCTAACTTCATCTTTTCCACATAAATTTCATCAAGGAGTTTCCTATAGTGGGCATAGTGCTCCAAAACATGGAGTATTGGTTTTTCATTTAGTAGCTCCTTGAATTTTGTGGTGATTTCCTCGACACATTTTGGCTTCGTCTATGGTTTCTTTTGGTGGTGGTTTTTTAAGTAAGGGTGTTGGATTGGAAGAACATTCTCCCTTGAGTAGTTGAGTGGGGTGTGGTAATGATGATGATTCGGGTATAAGTCCTTTAAATGATGGAAATTTTTGTTTTAGACGGGAAGCCTTTCCCATCTTCACTATCTCCGTATTCTCTAAGTTACCATCTTCATCCTCACAAGCCTCTTCCATTTGCTCAATTAGCCAATCCACATCCTTATCATCTTGCAATTCACCAACTTTCACCTGTATTTCTCCTAAACCAAAATCAATCGTACACTTGGTAGCAACCAAGAAATTTCTTCCAAACACAACGGAAGGATCCGTTGTTTCCACATAATCTTCCACAATCAAATCCATAGTAAAAGTATAACCATGGATGTCAATCTTAACATCTCTAGCAATCCTCCTATTGTACGTATCAACCTCATACTTCCCATTTCCAAACTTTTCATAGAAATCATAATTCACATAACTATCACTTTGTCCAAGATTACGTTCCGCATCTAATTGTGCCAAAATCAATTATACATAATAGTAGTATAGTATCAAGGAGATCCGCAAGAAATACGGATCACCCGAGTCGTATCCGTACGAAGGTAATGGAATCAAAGAAAATTCGATTCGTGCAAACCGTGTTGTGAAAGGTGAATAGTGAAAATTGTGATCAAGTAATTCAAATTATAACAAACAATCACGAGATATGCAAGATGTACAAACTAGCTATGCACTAAAGTTAAAAAATCTAAAAACGGATATGCAAACGCGATTATTTAAAACGTAACGTACAAAATAAAACGTAACTTTTAACGAAAAATGATCCTACTAATATGAAATAATTTCCTAAAAATCTTAAACTAATAAAAAGAATTTCCAGAAAAAAAATACTTTTTTTGACTTTTTATTTATTTTCTATGAATTTATTTATGTTTTTGTATTTTTAAATGAATTAAAAATAACGGAAAATAGAAAAATAAAATGGAAAGTGTAAAATAATTTCTGAAAAATCTAAAATATTATAAAAGAATTTCCTAAAATATTTTTGGATTTTTTATGGCTTTTTCTGAATTTTTATTGATTTTTGTTTATTAAATAGTATATAAAAGTGATTAAAATCAAAGAAAAATTAAGAAAAATATCAAAACAACTCATAAAAATATGAAAAATTAACAGAAAATCAAAAATAATAAAAGAAGCTTGGAGAAAATTTTTGAAACAAAAATAAGCTGAAAAAGTGCTTATTC
Organism: Artemisia argyi; assembly: GCA_030686995.1. Taxonomy (NCBI): domain Eukaryota; kingdom Viridiplantae; phylum Streptophyta; class Magnoliopsida; order Asterales; family Asteraceae; genus Artemisia; species Artemisia argyi. Next base: position 129,548,867 of record CM060695.1, on the reverse strand, counting down.
AAGGTAAACTGATTATCATAAGTGCTTATTTTTAAGCACTTGTAATAAAATTTGAAAGAAACTAAAAACACAGATGAATTATGCTCAAGAATGCCAATCACAGATCAAAAATTGCACAGAAAACACAATAAGCAAGCTATAAGCAGTGTGAATAAGCCAAAGATTGAGCAACTCAAATTCATAATAAGCCAGAATCAAATGACATGCACAACACCTATATAATCTACCAACAAACTCAGAACAATCACAAGAGCAAAAGTTCAAGCTCAAAATTCAACAAGCAAGCTTTAATCTCACAACAACTTATCTGTCTTACTAGCCTCACTTCCAAACAGATTATGTTATATCAAATAAGCTCTGAGCAGCAAGTTTAGTGGGGCAAAAGCTCACTCGTATAACTGAGAAACTATATCAACCAAATTTCAATTCAGAATCAAAGATACACTACTCTAAAATCTATCAAGTTCAGCAGCCTATGAAACTTAAATCAATGCAACAATTGACTATTTGAAACTTTTCCAATTGACTAAATCTAATTTAATCAGCTAATTTCTACTTGTAATCTGTTGTTTTTAACTACAATTATTGTAATTAAAGCTATCTCTAACTATAATGCAACTTTCAACTCAATTATACTAACAGATTTGCACTACAACTATCAGTAAATGCATATTACTCTCAACTTTGACTTTTATCAAACTACCTACTAATTTTATGCACTTTTCTGTTTATTACAATACTATATGATTTACTTTATGCAATAAAATCCAATTCACTAAAACCTATCCATAGCAGAACTTGTTATTCCAAACACCCCTTGATATCACAGTAATCACAACAAATCAGTGAAACAGATTATAAAACTCCAATTTATGTATCAATAACAGTCACTTATCACTATGTGAATCAAATTACAAAATCATAAACCACTAGATCCAATAGTAGTGCACAATCTCAGATCCACACCAAGACAGTTGCTCAAATAAGCTAATCTAACACAGATTCAACAAACAGATGTAATCAAATGATCAAACAGGCTCTATCACAGAAATTATAACTACAATAACAGCAAATGAGTATCAATGAAATAGTAATACTACAAGCTAAACCAAACAAACATAGATCAAGCTATAAACTAGAAAATTGAAGAAAACTTACAAAGTATTTCCACCTCAGCAAGAACAGAGGTGGATTCACTATGCTTGCCTATCTTTAAGATAGGCAGAGACCATCCATGTCTATCTCCACTTATCCAAATCACCTTAGGAATCAATGGAACAATGGCAGTTGACTTTTGTTGACTTAACAAGTCCACTTGTGAGATTTTGAAATGTAAACAAATCCACGACAAGCTACAGAGCTTGTATCAATTGTATAGAAACTAAGTAGCTTATTTGAAAGCTTAACTAACAAATTGAAAACTTATTTTTTTAATTTTTATTATTTTCTGGTTTTTTTTATATATTTTCTTCAAATGATTTGAACTGAATTATGAGAGATACAAATTAAGGACCAATTTTGTATTTATTGAAACTTCAAGGACTGATCTTGCCTATGTTCCAAAGTAACTTTCAAGGACTGATTATGACAATTATGATTCCCCAAAGGTTAACTTTGACTTTTTCTTCAATAATTTCCAAGAGGGACTGAATGTGTCAACTTTCAAAGTGCATGGACCATTTTTTGTCACTTCTTCAAACTTTCATAATAAGGATCATTCATGCAAATCTTCAAACTCTGGGGATCTCTTTTGACTTTTTATGCTCAACTTGATTTCCAGCATTGACTTTCTGACTCGTTCTACTCTCGTACTCGTTTTTGCCGGGTTTTTGTTTGTTTTTCGTCATTTCACGAGATCTCTGTACCTGCACATTCACAATCACAAAAACATGTTTTCTTTGGCTTTTAAGGTTAGTTTTTGGATTATATGACCTTAATTTGGTATAGAAAAGGTGAGTGAATAAGCACTCACCAAAATCCCCCGGACTAAGGCATTGTCGTGTCCTCACGCAATGTGATCAATTCATGCTTTTGGGATAAATAATTTCATAACTCTTCCTACTGACTTTGTAAAGTAGCAAGGAGGTTCAAAAGAAGTAATAAAATCATTTATTCCCGCAAACGCCCCATTTTCCAAATTTTTTCCTTTATTCTACTTTCATTACTATTTTTGGACTTTTCATACTTCATACTTGTCGGTTTGTTGAACTTTCATTATTTTGCAATAATTTTTAGGGTCAACGAGTAGAAACACTTCTCATAGAAAAGTGATCGTACGGATAAAAATCGTCATCCTTGATTTTTCACAAGTCCCCAAACTAAGCGTACAAACGAGATCACAGCTTATCTACAAATTAGATCCTAACACTACTCATAAAAGTTACTTGTGGAAACCTCTTACTCCCATGTCCTAAGTTTTTGTATCTCAATATTTTACTTCTGTTGAGAAATGAATTGCTTCATATTTTCTCGTTTCAATACTTTTTAGTCCGATAGTGATACCAAGTTTAAATGATATATATTTTTTCATTTTCTCTCAAGAACCACTGCAATAGAAATTCGGTCCACATCAAGGAATTTTGTTCATACAATATCATAGATAAGTTGCGGAGTACTACACGTGCACCTCATGTGTCCAATTCAGAATCATTCACATGCACCTCACGCGCCAACAACTTATTTACATTCAAACTCTTATTCATCTTAACTTACAACTTTAACTTTTTTTCATTTTTCACTTTTTTCATACTTTTCTTCATATTTTTCATACTTTTCTTTCTTTCAACATCAATGGAAGCTTATCGGGTAGCTCCAAAACCACATACATAATCAACTTTTGACTTTTGATTTTTTCATTTTTGCTCTTATTTTTTATGTTCCTTGATATGTACCCAACTTCTAAAGCAAAGATTCTCTTAAGAAAATAAAGAACTAAATATTATCCAAACCTAAATACCACTAATTAACCTGGAACATCTATTATATATCGGTGACGTATTTTATGGGAGTAAAAAGCCACAAGTACCTCTCATGAGCTCTAAAGAGAACCACTACTCCACGTTTAGCATCTAACTTCTAAATAAACTCTATCATTTCTTGCTCTTCGCAATTTAAGATTCCAAATAATGAAACCCGCGAATACTTAGCCGAAAATCAGCCACGCATATATAAAGTCAGTTACGGAGCTTGCAAATTCTAGAATAAGAATTCGCTTTTTCTAGTTCCTTATGTAAAAGACTAGCGAAAGCTTTTAAGCTGCGCATGTATAAAGTCAAGTACGGGAACTTGCAGATTCTTAAGAAAGAATTCGTATTTTATAGCTCCTGGTGTACAAGACTAGCACAAGCTTATGTGATTATCATTGGTTAACGGAACAAGCTAGGGCTCAACACGCCCGATCAAGTCAAAATATTTATTCCTACTCTCGCCAGCAAGAAAGTCAACAAGGTGTCAAAACACTTATTCAAACTTTATTATATTTTTGCACAACTTTTTCACTTTTTCTCTTTTTTTTTGTGTGCTTTTTCATGACATTTTCATTGATTTTTCTTCAAAATTTTCAATTTTTTCATTTTTGGTGGAAAAACGGAGTTGCAAGAGTACACGACATGGTGAAAAATGCAAGGTCAAATCGAATCAAAGATTCACCCTCCCCCGGACTAGAATTGAACATTTTCTTCAATGTTTTATGGGTAAAGGTAATCCTAACAAAATTCTAGGGCCGTTTATTAATTATGCCAAAGAAAACGTTGGTCGATAAGATTCACGGATATAGGATTTCCAAAAGCATCGATGAATGAAACTCGAGTGGAGGAAGAACGTCATGACGAGCACGAGAGTCATCATAAATCGCGGAAAATCCTAAACAAACATTCACAAACAACCACGAAACACAAGAGTAGAAGAGGCACCCCCTCCTCACGTTATTCGTTAGAAATAAGAAAAATAAGAAGATGAAATTGGATAAGCATGGGTTGCCTCCCACGAAGCGCTTTGTTTTTTATTACCGAGTCACGTAGCTTGACTCGATCCCCGAATTTAATCATCCTTGGGGAAAGTTTGGAGATCTGGGACTACCATGGTTGGTACGTCCCCTCCAAAGTAATGTTTCAAACGGTGACCAATCACCTTAAAGTTGGGACCATCGGGTTGAGCTAACTCAATGGTACCATAAGGGAATACTTGTGTGATGGTGAATGGTCCAGACCAACGGGTTTTGAGCTTACCCGAGAAAATCTTCAAACGAGAGTTAAAAAGAAGCACTTGATCACCAACATTAAAAACGCGGTCTTTGATCTTGGCATCATGAAGTCTTTTTGTTTTCTCTTTATATATAAAAGAATTCTCGTAAGCTTGATCATGAAGTTTGACTAACTCATTTAATTGAACTTTTATGTGATCACCCGCGGTTTTGAGGTCAAAATTGGCATGTTTTAAGGCCCAGTAGGCCTTGTGCTCAAGTTCTAGGGGCAAATGACAAGCCTTCCCGTAAACCAGCTTATAAGGAGTACACCCAATGGGTGTTTTATAAGCGGTCCGGAAAGCCCATAAAGCATCGTCTAATTTATCGGCCCATGAGGCACGGTGCTCTCCTACGGTCCTTTCTAATATCCTTTTCAAGACACGATTAGAGACCTCCACTTGACCACTAGTTTGTGGATGATAAGCCGTGGAAAGACGATGTGTGACACCATATTTAAGCATTACTTTAGCAAATTGATCATTGCAAAAATGGGTCTCACGATCACTTATGATGGCTCGAGGTGCACTAAATCGGGCAAAGAGACTATTCAGGAATTTGACAACTACTCGGGCGTCATTAGTGGGGAGCGCCTTCGCTTCAACCCATTTGGACAAATAATCAACGGCCACGAGAATATACTTATTTCTTCTTGATGACAGGAATGGTCCCATGAAATCGATACCCCAAACGTCAAAAATTTCACAAACTTGAATAGCATTTTGTGGCATTTCATCTTTTTGAGAAATTTTCCCTTGACGTTGGCAAGTATCACATGATTTCACCAATTCATGGGCATCCCGATAAATCGTCGGCCAATAGAAGCCGAAATCAAACACTTTCTTTGCGGTGAAGTTAGCACCATGATGTCCCCCCGTGGGTCCACTATGGCATTGCCATAAGAATTTCAACGGCTTTCGTACCGTGACACACTGGCGGATCACTTGATCCGCACAGACTTTGAACAAATATGGATCGTCCCAGAAATAATGTTGAACATCTTTGAAGAATTTCTTCTTTTGTTGGGACGACATCCCTTTCCTAATGAAATTCCTCGCATAGTAATTTGCAAAATCGGTGAACCATGGGGTACTTTAGTCAATTTTAGACACACTCCCAAGTTTCTCGAGAGGAAATGTTTCAGTAATTTCCTTACTCTCGAGAGCACTTTGATGGGGATTCTCAAGTCGTGAAAGGTGATCAGCAGCAAGGTTCTCAGCTCCTTTTTTGTCTCGAATTTCAACATCAAATTCTTGTAGTGGAAGAACCCACCGCATTAAACGTGCCTTAGCATATTGCTTTTCCATTAGGTATTTTAAGGCCGAATGATCCGTATACACTATGCATTTTTTCAAAAGCAAATACGGTCTAAATTTCTCAAAAGCATAGACAACCGCTAACATCTCTTTTTCAGTAGTCGTGTAGTGATGTTGAGCGTCGTTCATTGTCTTGCTTTCATAGTGTATCGGCTGAAAGTACTTATTCTTTCATTGCCCCAGAACTGCACCAATGGCATAATCACTTGCATCGCACATTAGCTCAAATGGTAAGCTCCAATCGGGGGCAACTAAGATCGGTGCCTCCGTTAACTTCTTCTTCAAGAAATTAAATGCATCGATGCATTCATTTGTGAAGTTAAACGGAGCATCTTTCTCTAAAAGGTGGTTCAGAGACCGGGCTATTTTAGAAAAATCTTATATAAATCGTCGGTAAAAGCCAGCATGACCAAGGAAACTTCGGATTCCTTTGACGGTAGTAGGATGAGGTAGCTTAGAAATAACATCAACTTTGGCACGATCTACCTCAATCCCAGATTTGGAGATTTTATGGCTGAGGACTATGCCCTCTTTAACCATGAAGTGGCACTTCTCCTAATTTAGACCAAGTTAGTGTTTTCACATCGTATCAGCATATTCTCTAAATGGGAGAGGCAAGAGTCGAAAGAATTTCCATAAACAGAGAAGTCGTCCATGAACACTTCCATGGTTTTTTCAATCATATCGGAGAAAATGGCCATCTTGCACCTCTGGAACGTGCCTGGAGCATTACATAGGCCAAAGAGCATTCTACGATAGGCAAACGCTCCATACGGGCAAGTAAAAATGGTCTTTTCTTGATCCTGGGGATCAATGGCAATTTGAAAGTATCCAAAAAAGCCATCAAGAAAACAATAGAACTTATTTCCCGCTAATCGTTCAAGCATTTGGTTCATAAAAGGGAGCGGGAAATGGTCTTTACGGGTCGCATCATTCAACTTGCGGTAGTCGATACAAACTCTCTATCCGGTCACAAGTCTAGTCGGTATAAGCTCATTATCTTCATTTTTCACAACAGTGATTCTGCCCTTCTTTGGAACACAATGAACTGGGCTAACCCATGAACTATCCGAGATCAGATAAATCATTCCAGCGTCAAGGAGTTTTATAACTTCCTTTTTTATCACTTCGTGGATTTGTGGGTTAACCCGTCGTTGTTGTTGGACGAAAGCTTTATGATTATCTTCAAGTAGAATCTTATGAGTGCATAATCGAGGGTCGATTCCCTTAATGTCGGAGATTTGCCAAGCAATAGCACTTTTATGCTTCCTAAGCACATCTAAGAGTCGGGTCTTCTCCTCATCATTAAGGCCATTTGATATGATAACGGGCAATTTATTATTAGTTTCCAAGTATGCGTATTCGAGATGAGGAGGCAAAACCTTGAGCTCGAGCTCTGGAGGATTCTCAATAGACGGCTTTACTTCTTTTACGTCTGCCATTTTTAGGTCCATCGGAGGGGAAGAAACAATCGGGTTTTCATTTAAAAGTTTCTCAATTAATAAAATGTCCCCCTCCGGATCAAAGTCAGTGGTGAAACTGAATCATTTGAAAGACAAGCTTTGATTCTTCCGAAGCGAGATCACTTCCCTCAAACGGAGTGAGGGAAGGGGAAGAATCGGAGACGATTGGTTCAGAAGTAGGAGTGGGATTGCCACTCGAAGCATTGTTTGTAAAACCAATAATTTCTAGAGAATACTCCTCCGTAGCCTCATCAATAATATCGACTCGGTTGACGGAACCATGATCGTAATTGGAGGAGTATCTCGCGGTTTGGTCGAGATTAAACGTAACAGCTTCATTTCCAACACGTAAGGTAATCTCCTCTTCGTATACATCAATTAAAGCACGGCCGGTCCGTAGGAATCCTCTCCCAAGAATGAGAGGAACCCTTGGATCAGCATCAAAATCAACCACCACAAAATCGGCAGGGAAATTGAATTTCCCAACATTGACAAAAATATCCTCAGCTATACCAATTGGTCGAGATGTAGATCGGTCGGCAAGCTCGAGAGTCATAAGAGTTGGTGTTAAGTTGGGAAGAGACAACTTTTGCCAAATCGACAGTGGCATTAGGTTAATGCTAGCACCAAGATCGGCCAAGGTGAAGCATTAAACCATACCCAGAAAATTGCATGGAATGAGAAACTTGCCAGGGTCTTCAAGCTTTTCGGGTAGCTTTTTAAGAAGAACCGCAGAGCAATTCTCATTCATTTGGGTCTTAGACATTTCAAACAACTTTTCCTTATTATTCAAAAGACCTTTTAGCATCAAAGCAAATTTAGGCATCAAAAGTATAGCATCTGCGAGACTTATATCAAAGTGTAATTCTTGAAAAATCTAAAACTTTTCCATTTGGTTTTTATCTTTCTCGCGGTGCTTTTGTTCGTTTAAGCGTGACGGGTAAGGCAACTTTGTTTTAACGGGAATTTCTTTTTCAGTTTCACAGACAACTTTTTCTTTTCCTTTAGACGTTGGGACCACTGGAGGTTGGATTTCTTCGGTCCTTCCATTATTAATAGGAATTTCCGTATCCGTTGTCACCTCAGGTTCACGGACGACTACCTTAGGAGGAAGAGAAGAAGAGGTAGTCGGAGCCGTTGGTCCATCATAAGAAACACCACTCCTTGTTGTGATCGCTTTTGCATCGCCCCTCGGGTTAGCGATCGTGTTGCTTGGAAGAGTTCCCGAGCCCAAGGGTCGATCATTTAAACGGTTGTTAATATCGTTGATTTGAGTAGCAAATAACCTTGTTGTTTCATCATGTTTTGCTATTAAAGCTTGTTGACTTTGAATCAATTGCTTAATCAACTCATCCGTGGGCGTTTGATTTGGAATAACACCATGATTTTGATTATTAAAATTTTGCCCACGGTTTTGAAAATTGCCTTGATTCTGATTTCCATGATTAAAATTCCCATGATTATTATTCTGAAAATTCCCTTGATTCGGGGCTTGATTTTGATTTCCCTGAAAATTCCGATTGTGGTTAATACCTTGGTTTTGAATACCTTGATTTGTCCGATTTTGATTTTGATTAACTTGATGTGTACGGTTTTGCACATTGTTATTATGACTCTGATTTTGAAAACCGAGTGGTCCAAGATAATTGCTCGAACGGTAGTTGAGAAGATTTCGATCTGGGTAACCGTTGCCACCCATGTTTACAGCATACACGTTCTCTTGAGCATAAGAACCGGTTGACGGACATTCGTAATATGGATGTGGACCACCACAAGTTACACAACCTTGGTTTATAACATTCACTTGATGATTTGGTTTTTCAATAGACATAGCATCAACTTTTTTAATAAGTGCTACTAGCATACTCATCACTTCATCATTATTTTTACTATTATTAGACACTTGAGGTTTATTTCTAGACATTCTAACACGAGCCTTATTCTCAATTATCATGAAAGCATCATTCGTGTTTCGAGCTAACAAGTTCCCACCCGCAGCAGAATTGAGTGAGTCTTGATCAACATGACTTAACCCATTATAGAAAGTATCAATTTGCTGAAGGGATGTGAACCCGTGGTTCGGACATTTTTCCATCAAATCTTTAAATCGATCCCAAGCTTCGCTGAACGACTCATCAAAAGCTTGTTGGAATCAAAAGATTTGGGATCGAAGATTAGAAGTTTTAGAAGGAGGATAAAAATAATTCACAAACTTGGAAGCAAGATCATTCCAAGTGTGAATCGAATTCGGAGGTTCCTTTTCCAGCCAAGTCCGGGCTGCCCCTTTAAGGGAGAAAGGAAACAACTTCAATTTCACCACATCGATGTCGGTGAAATTTCTAATGTGAGCATATGGGTCCTCGTGTTCAAACCCGTGAAAGGATATACCCGTGATTAAGTTGAGTAATCCGTGATTGATCTCAAAATTGGCATTGATATCAGGAATCACGGTGGCTCTCCTCACACCATTGAATTGTGATTGGAGTTGTTCCTCCATCGGACGTGGATCAAAAGCCGGTTGTGGTCCCATCGGAGGGATCACATTGTGTTGAGGACCACCCATCGGTGGGGGTCCATTGTTTTGTTCGTTCTGGTTCATTTCCTCGTCGTCAAGGAAATGAACCCTATTATTATGTCGTAAAACCCTCTCGGGGTTTGAGAACGGAGAAGTAAGATTCTCAGAAGTCAAACGGGTGTGCATACACCAAAAACAAAATCATAAAGAAAAAGAAGAAGAAAAGAAAAAGGAAAATCTTTTTGTTTTTATATTTTTATTTACACAAATCTCAAAAACTTTTTATTTCTTTTGTTTTTCTTTTTATAAAACGTTACGTTAATCGTAACCGTTTCCTTCAAATCTACTCGTGACGGGACGGGAAAGAAGAGTGTTTCTCTCTTCAGCTAGCAATTCAATGTCTTAGCTTCCGTATTTCCAGCTTAATCGGTTATAAAGTGAAGTAATCCGATAAACAACTAATTGAACGTTTTTCTTATGTTGTGAGGCTTATTTGGTTTACAACGCCTTCCTTCCACGGGAGAGTCGAGGCTGTAACTTTATTTTTGTATTTTTGTAAACACTTTAGGAAAAGTGTTTTTGATTTTTCATTTTTTATATTTTTATAGAAAATATATACAAGATAGAGGAATGCTTATCAAAACACGATTTTTCAAAACGAATATTCAAAAACTCACTTCATTCTTCCCCGGCAGCGGCGCCAAAAATTGATTGAGTCAAAATCAATTATATATAATAGTAGTATAGTATCGAGGAGATCCGCAAGAAATACGGATCACCCGAGTCGTATCCGTACGAAGGTGAATGGAATCAAAGAAAATTCGATTCGTGAAACCGTGTTGTGAAAGGTGAATAGTGAAAATTATGATCAAGTAATTCAAATTATAACAAACAATCACGAGATATGCAAGATGTACAAACTAGGTATGCACTAAAGTTAAAAAATCTAAAAACGGATCTGCAAACACGATTATTTAAAACGTAACGTACAAAATAAAACGTAACTTTTAACGAAAAATGATCCTACTAATATGAAATAATTTTCTAAAAATCTTAAACTAATAAAAAGAATTTCCAGAAAAAAGAAAAATATTTTTTTTGACTTTTTATTTATTTTCTATGAATTTATTTATGTTTTTGTATTTTTAAATGAATTAAAAATAAAGGAAAATAGAAAAATAAAAGGGAAAAATGTAAAATAATTTCTGAAAAATCTAAAATATTATAAAAGAATTTCCTAAAATATTTTTGGATTTTTAATAGCTTTTTCTGAATTTTTATTGATTTTTGTTTATTAAATAGTATATAAAAGTGATTAAAATCAAAGAAAAATTAAGAAAAATATCAAAACAACTCAAAAAAATCTGAAAAATTAACAGAAAATCAAAAATAATAAAGAAGCTTGGAGAAAAATTTTGAAACAAAAATAAGCTGAAAAAGTGCTTATTCAAGGTAAACTGATTATCACAAGTGCTTATTTTTAAGCACTTGTGCTAAAATTTGAATGAAACTAAAAACACAGATGAATTATGCTCTAATATGCTAAAGAATGCAAATCACAGATCAAAAAATGCACAGAAAACACAATAAGCAAGCTATAAGCAGTGTGAATAAGCCAAAGATTGAGCAACTCAAATTCAGAATAAGCCAGAATCAAATGACATGTACAACACTTATATAATCTACCAACAAACTCAGAACAATCACAAGAGCAAAAGTTCAAGCTCAAAATTCAACAAGCAAGCTTTAATCTCACAACAACTTATCTATCTTACTAGCCTTACTTCCAAACAGATTATGCTACATCAAATAAGCTCTGAGCAGCAAGTTTAGTGGGGCAAAAGCTCACTTGTATAACTGAGAAACTATATCAACCAAATTTCAATTCAGAATCAAAGATACACTACTCTAAAATCTATCAAGTTCAGCAGCCTATGAAACTTAAATCAATGCAACAGTTGACTATTTGAAACTTTTCCAATTGACTAAATCTAATTTAATCAGCTAATTTCTACTTGTAATCTGTTGTTTTTAACTACAATTATTGTAATTAAAGCTATCTCTAACTATAATGCAACTTTCAACTCAATTATACTAACAGATTTACACTACAACTATCAGTAAATGCATATTACTCTCAACTTTGACTTTTATCAAACTACCTACTAATTTTATGCACTTTTTTCAGTTTATTACAATACTATATGATTTACTTATGCAATAAAATCCAATTCACTAAAACCTATCCATAGCAGAACTTGTTATTCCAAACACCCCTTGATATCACAGTAATCACAACAAATCAGTGAAACAGATTATAAAACTCCAATCTATGTATCAATAACAGTCACTTATCACTATATGAATCAAATTACAAAATCATAAACCACTAGATCCAATAGTAGTGCACAATCTCAGATCCTCACCAAGACAGTTGCTCAAATAAGCTAATCTAACACAGATTCAACAAACAGATGTAATCAAATGATCAAACAGGCTCTATCACAGCAATTATAACTACAATATCAGCAAATGAGTATCAATGAAACAGTAATACTACAAGCTAAACCAAACTAACACAGATCAAGCTATAAACTAGAAAATTGAAGAAAACTTACAAAGTATTTCCACCTCAGCAAGAACAGAGGTGGATTCACTATGCTTGCCTATCTTTATGATAGGCAGAGACCATCCATGTCTATCTCCACTTATCCAAATCACCTCAGGAATCAATGGAACAATGGCAGTTGACTTTTGTTGACTTAAAAAGTCCACTTGTGAGATTTTGAAATGTAAACAAGTCCACAACAAGCTACAGAGCTTGTATGAATTGTATAGAAACTAAGTAGCTTATTTGAAAGCTTAACTAACAAATTGAAAACTTATTTTTTTAATTTTTATTATTTTCTGATTTTTTTTATATATTATCTTCAAATGATTTGAACTGAATTATGAGAGATACTAATTAAGCTAAGTAAGAAACTGAGATTAATCAAAATATAAAGGTATGAAAACAATTAAGCTGAATGAAATGAACAATAAGCAAATTGAAATCAAAGGAAACTTAAAATTTTATTAAAACTAAGAAGTAAACATTACAAAAACTAGTCTAGGTACATTCTATAGAAATTTCAACAGAGCTTCGCTACTTACTACACTACTCTCTTCTAAGCTTATAATCACATCTATTTATAGGAGAAGTAAGGATTGGGGGTCACAGATTGCCAAGCTGGCAATCTGTGTGCTCTGTGTTTCTTTGAAGCATCTGAGAGCCGTGAGATCACTATCCAAACATTGCCATATGATATACACCCTTGGATTAAAATCAGTGACGCGTCCCATCCAATAGTAGCCTGCCACATGTCCCGTTTGTGCTTCTTTGATACTCTGACATCTTCTGACATCATCAATAGCTTCTAGAACCTATTTGATTGTACAATTATACCCTTAATTGTGGTAATTTTGGTGTACGGTCAATCTAGGGTTCTAACAAGCTGGGTAAGTTGTGAATTGGGGGGCGGTAAATGGGGTAATATTATAATGAGGTTTGACTTCCCTTGACTGTTGACCAGTGTATATTAGTTTGACCATGGGATGGGCTTTGGGTAATTGGTTTGGGCTTTGGTGTTTGTATTTGGACTTTTAAACAATTGGACCAAGGCTTGTGTAGTTTTTAGAATTTGTAATAATAAAAATCAAGGACCAATTTTGTATTTATTGAAACTTCAAGGACTGATCTTGCCTGTGTTCCAAAGTAACTTTTAAGGACTGATTATGATTCCCCAAGGGTTAACTTTGACTTTTTATTCAATAATTTCCAAGAGGGACTGAATGTGTCAACTTTCAAAGTGCAGGGACCATTTTTTGTCACTTCTTCAAACTTCCATAATAAGGATCATCCATGCGAATCTTCAAACTCTGTGGATCTCTTTTGACTTTTTAAGCTCAACTTGATTTCCAGCATTGACTTTCTGACTCGTTCTACTCTCGTGCACGTTTTTGCCGGGTTTTTGTTTTTTTTCATTTCATGAGATATCCGTACCTGCACATTCACAATCACAAAAACATGTTTTCTTTGGCTTTTAAGGTTAGTTTTTGGATTATATGGCCTTAATTTGGTATAGAAAAGGTGAGTGAATAAGCACTCACCAGCATCCCAAGCTTCAAAACCTTCTATTCCACAAGGTGTGGAATACCTCATACTAGGCTTATCATACTCTCTCAACTTAGCTTGTGTAAAAGTGATCACTCGTGGCTTTTCTGGTTCACATTCAATAAGCTCATCATCTTTTCCTTTCTTTTGCAATTCCAATTTCTCCACATCAACCATTTTCTCCATCCTAGCCATGACATCTCCAATGTCCATCAATTCCGTTTCCAAGTTATCCAAATAAGCCGAAACTTCACTAGGAGAATCCATAACTAATAATTTACTAAAACATTCGAAAACAAATCCAAAGAAACGTTAGGGGTTAGTTAAAATGAAATCCTAAGTTATTCTAATAAGAAAACATAAATAAAACATATTTAACTAAATAACAAACTATTAAACATTAAATTTTAAGCAAATAAAAGAAATAAACAATTTTTTTATATGTCCAGTAACCGCCGGTTTAGCCTGAGCCGGCCGGTTTGGCTTGGAATTTTTTTTCTTTTCGTTGACAGGACGCCGTGAACCGGTCCGATTCAAGCTGGACCGCCGGTTTGCAACAATTTCTTTTTTCTTTTTACTTGTTATTACTAAATCTTAATTTAAAAATAAAATAAAATAGGATAAAATGAGATTATTAACAAGAACAATAAACATAACAATACTAACATTTAACAACTCATGAAAATTGATCAAATCAAACATGATAAACACATAAAATGATGCGTGGGAATTACACCAGGCTTTACCTCTCGAGGGATCTCGAGAAGCTTACAACCCCCACCAGGCAGTGTACCTGATCGTTGTAGTATAGTATAGTGACAAGTACCGGGGGATTGATCGTTCAACTCAGGAATAGTGTCGCTAGGATTAGAAAGCCTAAGAACTAGGTCTAGAGGTGAGGGATGATTCTTTTTTGTATTTTTATATTTTATAAAAAGCAAGTAAAATTCTCGGGTTTTGGAAGAGTGGGCGGAACTAGTTGCTAATCAACTAACCTAATAACTAAGATGCAATCAAAATAAAATAACAAAAATAAAAATAAACTAAATTAAACTAGTGGTGTGAACAATATATGGTTGAATTGTGTTTACTTAGATTTCACTACTCTCTAGATATCTTTTACAGGTTAATTACTTGTTATAGTTGCGTGGATGACGGATTGTATTCCTTAATACCATTCATGGGGTGGCGTACTTACTTCACCAATTCTATAAGCTCCTACTTCACTCCTATGTCGAGCCGGCTAAGAATCTCCTAACATGGGATCATTAGAATTCGCTCATGCATTAAATACAACCATAAAAACCTAGTACACATCGGTTCATGTTTCTTAAGACGTTCAAGCAAGTTACACAATGGAGATCTGTCAGTTTTCTTAAGCCTAACATTGAAATCATTCATCCATTACAACTATAAACAAGCAATCAACCTATAATCAACATCTAGGTTTCATTACATCTAAGCAAACACACAATAGATCTAGCCTAGCATGTTAAAATCAAGACAAGTGTAAGATATATTCAAACAACACATAGACATATTGAATGAATTGGAAGAATACCTATCTCAATTGAACATGAAGGGTTTCAAGGGGTGAAAACCCTTGAAAATATTGTTACAAACGAGCTAGGGTTTATTAGGTTCGGCCCTAAAATTCACCACACAAGTTCCTCTCTTAATGAATGAAAAATAGAAAAGTATATATAAATTTTAGGAGGTGGCGGTGTCAAGAGTAATTCTACTAGATCCAAAGCTGACGCCGTCATGTGTAATTCTACTATGGGCCGTCACAAAATTACTCTTGACGCCCGTGTTCTGACGCCGTCACGTTTTCTCTGGGTCGTCATCCATTTTGCTCTTGACGCCGTCATTTACTGTTCCCAGCAAGGCAAATTAAGACTTTGCCGTTTTCTTCACTTTTATGCTCCAAAAACGTCCAAAATGCTTCCTTTTCCAGAATTTACTCCCAAAGTACCTAAAATCACAAAAGGAACGATTTAGGGCAATACTTGATCAAATAAATTCAATTCCGGGCTTAAATGATCCCCCTAAAAACGGTTCATTTTTCGCCTCATCATATACCCTTACACTTGAGATTTGCTTGTCCTCAAGCAAATGCGCTTTTATTCTAGTCAAAATACAATTTAGGGGTCATTTAACACTAATATAAAAGTAATTACAACAAATAATCGTTCCACTAAAGACCAAAGACAAGCACGGAGGACATATACTAGCACCTCATAAATAGTGTTTAGATACTCACATCTCTCGGGTGTAATAAAGTACATATCACAATATGGAAATGGAAAACATCTCTCACTACCTGTCATAGCAAAATAGATTACCATAGGCTTGGGAAAGGATCAAACCCCACCACATGGCGTAAGCACCTAGGATAAACTATCAAAGAGGTCTTTTAAAGGGTTATAATGTTAGGTGTAGGGATATGGAATACACGGTTTTGTTGGATATAGGCAATCTTTACTGGTGGCGAGCTAATCATCTTGGTTAATTACATGTACAATATGGCGTTGCTAAGCTAAGACTAGACTTGACTTAAGCTAATAAATCAAAAATAACAAAACATAAACATAAAATGAAACGGGATGGTAGTCCGTATGTTTTTTCTCTTTTTCTTTTTCTATATATATTTTTTTTCTTAATTTTTTTTTGATTTTTTTTTTTGCATACACTCTTTCCCTATCATCCAAAATAATACATCATAGGGAATGAACATTCCCCTTACACTTGAATTTTTACATACTTTACAATAAACTAATCTAATGACTCGAATCAAGATAATCAAAACACTTAGAGTACTTTTAAGAATAATGCACATACGGGGGTAATAATATGATGTTCTTCCCCATTACTCCATACATAAATACTTTACCCAATCGTCCCAAAACAATATGTACAAGGATATGACTCGACTTAGCAACTATGTAATCAATTAGATAATTAACTAAGGGTTTAAACATGTAACAATAATGCACTAAAGATGAGTGCATACACGGAAGGCTAAGGCGATTTGGGTGTACATTTAAGTGGGGTGTAACAAATTCTTCCTTTAAGTAAGATGCTTAAAGTTAAAAACGAAAAGATAGGCTCGGAGGGGTGTACTAGGGGTTTCGTGTACTAAAAATGAGTACAACGCTAAGGGTGTAGGAAAAAATTAATTGACTTAACTAGTCAAGTAATATGACTTAAATGGTCAAGTAATTATAATACGGGTTTAACACAAGGGTGATCCTAATGCCTCTTATCATGTAGTAAATCCTACTACACGAATGTAGTCTCACTAGCGGTCTCGGGATGCATCACTAACACAAGTTCTAGAATCTAAATGCTACCGGTACACTCATAAGCACTAATAATGAATGCTTTTCCTATCAAATCTAAAGGCGAACCTCACGTATTTGGGTGGAAAATTTTTCTGAATGATACGGTTTTGTGCTAGTCATACGACTCCTATCCATGAGACGCTTGCTATGGCTAAAGTTTCACTCCTAAATGTTGTAAAAAAATTTAAATTTGGCGCTAAAATTAGACTAACAAGTATTTCTCATAGTTTTATTACACACCTACCATCAAACAAACAAACTTAAGTGAAAGTGTATCTATAAGGTATCATAGTTTTACCCTCCCCTTACACTTAGGATGAACATTGTCCCCAATGTTCAATTAAAGAATGTAAAAGTAAAATAGGTAAAAGAATGAAATCAAATACTCCCCTGATTCGTTCGGTATGGATAGTATCGTAACAAGGTTAGATCTTCCTCAAAGAAAATGAACAATCAAAGCTTCCCTTCTAGAATATAAATCATCTTCTTGCCATACATAACCTGTTAAACCTGAGAAAACAATCAAGGCAACCTCGCGTAAAATCGGCGGCAATCTATATATGATAATAAATCCTAGAAAACAAAGTAAGATATAATGCTTGTGGAATGATGTTTGCAGATTTCCTGGAGATTATAAAACTAAAGATTCAACAAAAACTTTAAGACTCCGTTAGAAAAACAAAACTAGCAAAATTTCCAGAATTTTACACGTGACACCGTCAGGAATTTCTTCCTGACGTCGTCAGAAGTGACCTGCAGAAATTCTTATGTTAAGGTTCCGGAAAATTTCTGGAAAAACTTGGTCATACTTCCTGGAAAATCCTGCTAAACACCATTATGACTCGATACAAGCATTTGACTCTAACAAATACGAATATACATGTTCACTTAATATTGTGGAGAATCATGATCAAGTTTGTTTCTTAAAAACATATTCGGGGTTTCCCCTTACACTTATCTTTTGCGAAATACCTTTGGATGAAGTTAAGACTAAGCCAAACGACAAAATAAAGTATTTTCACCATTTTAGTTTGAAACATGATCTACCAACAATAAAAATAAAGCATGCATACGGAAACAAATAACAATCAAACAAAATAAAAATCACACAAAACATGGGTTGCCTCCCAAGAAGCGCTTTTCTTTATTTACGAGTCTTGTAGCTAGACTCAAGGTCATGGGTTACTACGTGATATGGGTGAATTCCTCATTGAGGACATCTTTGGGATCAAACTTAGGTTTCAACTTCCTATCGGTTCTCTTAGTGCGGTATGACCTTTCAAACTTTTCTCCATCCGGATCATACAATATCATCTTCATATGCCATGATCCGTCACCTTCCTTAGGTGGCTTGTCCCACCTCCATTTACACTTATCCCCCTCTCTTTTCCACTTGTTCATCTCTATGTTAATGGGCATTACGCTTAAGAACTCAATCATTTTCCTAAAGACTAGGGGGTCCTCAAAAGGGTCTAGCTCTTCATCTCTAGCTATGAGTTGTTCCACCGAATGTGTTTTATCGATAAAATCTTTTTCTAGATAGAATGGGCGTTGAGGTCTTATAAAGTTTCTTTCTATCCAAGGTCCATATCTAGATGGTCTCCTATTCATCTCTACCTAATGTGGTGTCGGTTCATCCTCACAATCATAGCTATATTTCTTGACATCATATACCGACCAAGTATCGCCCTCACCTACCGCTATTTTAGACTCCTTACAATCTATCATGGCGCTAGCGGTTGCTAAAAATCCTCTTCCTACTAATAATGGGCATGTAGTATCACTAACCATATCTAGGACGTGAAAATCTGCTAAAATAGTTAACTTCCCTACGTGAACAACTACATCCTTAATCATCCCAACCGGGTGGGCAATACTCCCATCTGCTAGACCAATTAATACCTCCGTCTCCTCTAACTTTCCTAGCTTGAGAGTGGTGAAAAGGGATAAGGGAATCAAGTTGAGGCTTGACCCTAAATCGGCTAGTGTGTCGAAAGCTTCGGATTTTCCTATCTTACAAGGCAAAGCAAATATGCCCGGATCATCAAGCTTTTTAGGCAACTTGTTTTGAACAAAGGCGGTCCCATTTTTATCTAGTTTAAATTTCTCATACTTTTCGAGGAGGGCACTATAATAGGGAGCACGGGCTAAGACATCAATGACGGGGCGTTCAAGGTGGAGCTCCTTTAATTCATCGTCAAGGTCTTGCGTAGGAGGTGTTTCAACTATACATTTGACCGGTTTTATATCGGGTGTTTTATTTGATTGGTCCTTTTGAAGAATTTGGTTTTGTTTGAAACACGTGCTCGTTGATTTAACCGAGTAGTATTGCGGACAAGAAGTGGGTGACGAAACTGATGATATGGAATTAACGTTTAGTTTCGGGTTCTTGACTGTGTCGCTTGGGAGTGCTCCCATTTCTCGGTCATTGAGAACTTTCAACAATGTGTCAATTTTGGTGGTCATCTCGCTTTGCTTTTGTTTGAAATCGGCTTCAAATTTAGATATGCGAGCTTCTTGAGATGCCATAAACTTGGACATCAATCCTTCAAGATTGTTGGTACTACCATAGTTGTTAGAAGGATTGTTGTTGAAAGTACGGTTGGAGGGTGGACCGTTTGGTTGGTAACGATTAGGCAGATTGGAAGAATTGTTTTGGTTTTGTTTCCACCTAAGGTTAGGGTGATTTTTCCAAGAAGGGTTGTAGGATTCACCATAAGGGTTTGGCTCGGGTTTGAAACTGTACCACTTATCTCCCGCTTCGTCGGTACGCGAGGATGCGTAGTCTGCAAAAGTTGTTCCGGGGAGTTCCATGCAATCACGAGTGTCATGGGGACCACTACATAATTCGCATGAAGAAGTGATTTTATTCACTTGGCTTGAAGGCTTAGGAGCTTCGTAAGTTTTCATGAGAAACTTGACTTGGTCCTCAAGTTCCATGATCCTATGGTCAGGAGTGCTAGAATTGTTCGAAAGCAAAGATATTGCCTTGACCGTTTTGTTCAAATCACGGGGATCATTCTAACTTTCGTTGTCATAGAGAGCAAGATCTTCTATGAGTTCCCATGATTCTTCCGCACTTAGATCACGTAGCTTGCCACCGGCCGATTGGTCAATGGTTCACCTTGTGGAGAGATCGATATGGTCATAGAATATTTGGACTTGGAGCCAAAGATCTATGCCATGATGAGGGACTTTTTGGAGTAAGTCCTTGAAACGAGTCCATGCTTCATATAGAGTTTCACCTTGACGTTGTTGGAACATCAAGATATCATTTCTAAGCTTGGTAGTTCTCCCCGGTGGGAAAAATTGAGCAAGGGAATGAGTGGTGAGATCATCCCATGAGGTGATGGATCCCGCGGGTAAACGTTCAAGCCATTGACTAGCTTGATCACATAGAGAGAATTGGAATAGGCGTAATCGGGTCGACTCTCTAGTTGTAACATCAAGGTCTATAGAATCTACGATTTTAAGGAAGTCCTTGAGATGTTGATTTGGATCTTCGGAACGAAGTCCATGGAATGCACATCCGCTTTGCACCAACCAGATGGTGTCGGATCGCAAGGGAGACACATTGGCTCCTTGGGTGAGCTCAATGGTGTTTCGATAGCCTTGGTGGCTAGGTCAGGAGTACTCTCCAAGGGTTCGGGGCCTAAGAGGTTGGTTAGCTAGTGGTGGGTTTTGTGGGTGGTCTTGTTGTGGCGGGTTGATGGGTTCAAAGATGTTACCACCTTCCATGATATCGGATGGTAAGAGTTACGAACAAAAGCACGAAGAAATAAGATAGACTAAAGAAGACCTAAAAAATAAAAATAAAATCTTACTAGAAAGGAATCTAGCAAGTAGACCTAATAAAAAAAATTCTAACCTAGACAATAACTATTCCCCGGGCTGCGGCGCCAAAAACTTGATGCGTGGGAATTGCACCAGGCTTTACCTCTCGAGGGATCTGGAGAAACTTACAACCCCCACCAGGCAGTGTACCTGATCGTTGTAGTATAGTATAGTGACAAGTACCGGGGGATTGATCGTTCAACTCAGGAATAGTGTCGCTAGGATTAGAAAGCCTAAGAACTAGGTCTAGAGGTGAGGGATGATTCTTTTTTGTATTTTTATATTTTATAAAAAAGAAGTAAAATTCTCGGGTTTTGGAAGAGTGGGAGGAATTAGTTGCTAATCAACTAACCCAATAACTAAGATGCAATCAAAATAAAATAACAAAAATGAAAATAAACTAAATTAAACTAGTGGTGTGAACAATATATGGGAGAATTGTGTTTACTTAGATTTCACTACTCCCTAGATATCTTTTACATGTTAATTACTTGTTATAGTTGCGTGGATGACGGATTGTATTCCTTAATACCATTCATGGGGTGGCGTACTTACTTCCCCAATTCTATAAGCTCCTACTTAACTCCTATGTCGAGCCGACTAAGAAGCTCCTAACATGGGATCATTAAAATTCGCTCATGCATTAAATACAACCATAAAAACCTAGTACACATCGGTTCATGTTTCTTAAGACGTTCAAGCAAGTTACACAATGGAGATCTACCAGTTTTCTTAAGCCTAACATTGAAATCATTCATCCATTACAACTATAAACAAGCAATCAACCTATAATCAACATCTAGGTTTCATTACATCTAAGCAAACACACAATAAATCTAGCCTAGTGATGAGGCGAAAAATGATCCGTTTTTAGGGGGTCATTTAAGCCCGAATTCGAATTTATTTGATCAAATATTGCCCTAAATTGTTCCTTTTGTGATTTTAGGTACTTGGAGAGTGAATTCCGGAAAAGAAGCCATTTTGGACGTTTTTGGAGCATAAAAGTGAAGAAAACGGCAAAGTCTCAATTTTCCATGCTGGGAACAGTAGGTGACGACGTCAAGAGTAATTTCCTGACGGCGTCAAACCTCAATAATTAAATCCGAGAGTTCATGAAGGCGTCAAGAGTTTTCCTAACGGCGTCAAAACCCCAAGAATTAAAATCCGTAGTTGATGACGGCGTCACACACAGGGCGTTAAGAGTAATTTGTGTGACGGCCTAGGCCTTGACGGCGTCAGAAGTAGATCAAGGCCGTCCGAGGAAGTATTTGGCGGCGAGATGACGGCGTCACACCTTTGTTCTTGACGCCGTCATCCCTATTTTCCTATATATAGTTTTCTAATTTTTCACATAAAAGGGGAAGTTTTGGGAGAAACCCTAAAGACGATTTTGGTGTAACTTTACAGGTTTTTCAAGGGTTCCAACCCCTTGATACCTTGCATGATTAATCAAGATAAGTGTTCTTCTAATTCAATCAATATGTCTATGTGTTGGTTGTCTATATCTTGTTCTTGTCTTAATTCTATCATGCTAGGCTAGATCTCTTTTGTGTTTGATTAGATCTAATGAAACCTAGATATTGATTATGTGTTGATTACTTGTTTATTCTTGTTTTGGATGAATGATTTATATGTTAGGCTTAAGAAAACTGGCAGATCTCCAAATGGTAACATGCTTGAACGTCTTAAGAAACATGAACCGAGGCGTACTAGGTCTTTATTGGTTGTATTTAATGCATGAGCCACTGTTTACAATCCCTATAGTTGTGCTGGGCATGGTGTAGGAGGAGATAAGAGCTTATAGAATTGGGGAGTTATGTATGCCACTCCATGAATGGTATTAAGGAATACGATCCGTCATCCATGCAATTATAACAAGTAATTAACATGTAAAAGATATCTAGGGAGTAGTGAAATCTAAGTAAACACATTTTCTCCAATTACTGCTCACAACCTTAGTATAATTAGTTTATTTTCATTTTTAGTATTTTATTTTGATTGCATCTTAGTTTTGGGTTAGTTGAATAGCAACTAATTCCGCCCACTCTTCCAAAACCCGAGATTTTAACTTGCTTTCTATAAAATATAAAAACACAAAAATAATCATCCCTCACCTTTAGAACTAGTATTTAGGCTTTCTAATCCTAGCGACACTATTCCTAAGCTGAACGATCAATCCCCCGGTACTTGTCACTATACTATACTACAACGATCAGGTACACTTCCTGGTGGGGGTTGTAAGCTTCTCGAGATCCCTTGAGAGGTAAAGCCTGTTGTGATTCCCACGCATCACCTAGCATGTTAAAATCAAGACAAGTGTAAGATATATTCAAACAACACATAGACATATTGAATGAATTGGAAGAATATTTATCTCAATTGAACATGAAGGGTTTCAAGGGGTGAAAACCCTTGAAAATATTGTTACAAACGAGCTAGGGTTTATTAGGTTCGGCCCTAATTCTCCACACAAGTTCCTCTCTTAATGAATGAAAAATAGAAAAGTATATATAGATTTTAGGAGGTGACGGCGTCAAGAGGAAAAATCTGACGCCGTCATCTCACCGCCAATTAAGTTCTCGGACTGCCTAGATCCAAAGCTGACGCCGTCATGTGTAATTCTACTCTGTGCCGTCACAAAAATTACTCTTGACGCCCTTGTTCTGACGCCGTCACGTTTTCTCTGGGTCGTCATCCATTTTGCTCTTGACGCCGTCATAAAATCCTTCTTGACGCCGTCATCTACTATTCTCAGCAAGGAAAATTAAGACTTTGCCATTTTCTTCACTTTTATGCTCCAAAAACGTCCAAAATGCTTCCTTTTCCATAATTCACTCCCAAAGTACCTAAAATCACAAAAAGAACGATTTAGGGCAATATTTGATCAAATAAATTCAATTCCGGACTTAAATGACCCCCTAAAAACGGTTAATTTTTCGCTTCATCAATAAACCAAAATGAAACACTTAATTTATGAAAGAACAAGAACAAATTCTATACTAAATATTTACAACTAAACTAAACTAATCTAATCTAACTAAACTAAGTCCCCAGTAGCGGCGCCAAAAACTTGATGCGTGCAACCAGGGTGTTGATTAATATATTTCCCAAGTTTCACTCAAATTTTAAATTTATAAAACACCTTTTTACCGATTATTAAGAAAATGCATACGAGCAAGTATACTCGTCCGTGTGTAATATGGTTTGTGGTAAATATGGATCGTACCAAGAAACTACGAGTAAATAAGATTAGCAATTATTGTAAAGCAAGAATAGTACTCAAGATTGTCACTCTCTAAAGCACCGTAAACAAACAATAGTTCTCGAATTCAAGCAATTAGCGAACAAGTACTTGTTTAGGAATCATAAACAAACGTGATACAATGTTGAATATGTTTAGATGAAACATATATGTATAAGGCACATATCAATTTTCACAAGGTTTTCTAGTCAATGGTTAATATCAAGAAAAATCAAGTTTTTACTAGTTTCATGGGTGAGTCCTTTCGGCCAATACATCAACCCATTACGTTAGCTCTTTGTTTTAACAAATGTATGAAAAAGATGAATAGTAACATTAGTTCTTACGAGTCCTTTCGACCCAATCTTGTGATTAAATATTCTCGAATTCATTTAAAAACTTGAATACTTAATAGTTGTCAATTATCAAGTACCAATCCATTTGTGCACCAACTTCTTGGAGTAAAACAATATTAGAAATCTTTTCGTCCTTTAAATTCAATAAGGTTAAATTAACAAGTTTTAGAACACGAATTATATTTAAACAAACTTATGAGAACAATCACTTTTTCTAACCGACTAACCATTCAACGTTCATACGTAAGTCTACATAATTCCCAAACAAGTATCACAAATTAATCCATAACAAGTTTCATCAATAAACATAACATTTCATTCAACATCAAATTATTCAACATCATAAATAAAATAGAAGAAAGTTACCCAAAACAAGATTACAACGAGAAAGTAATGTAAAGAGTTAGAGCACTCTTCGGGCCACCAATTGAACAAGGGAATTCACCGCCTCTTCTAACAAGTATCAACAACACTCCTTGGTATCTTAAGAATGACAAGAATTATTGAGCTCTTTCGGGTTATGTAAGATATGATCAAGTCCTTAGGTTGTAAGGCTTGATTAAGGATCAAGTATCTTTCTCTAATAACTTGAGAGTACCTTATAATGATTCTATAATGGTGTGTGTGTTGATAATGGGTGCTTAGGATCTTATTTATGCTTGAAATCAATCACAAAAGCTGTTACAAACATCCCATAATCATAATGTAGAGGCAATGATCGGGCTTGGTGATTAATGGTACTTAAAACCTTGAGTTAATGCAACCTTTCATCTTAGAATTTCTGAACCTGCGGTTCAGACATGAACCCGACGGTTTGGATGTGACTGCTCAACCTTGGGTTTGTGTTTGAACCTTGGGTTTGATCCTCAGCTTCAACCTTGGGTTGAGGAATATTTTGCACAATAATTTCCACCTTGGATTGACATAAAACTCCATCTTTAAACAATCTTTTTAACACCAAATTAGACCTCATCTTTCATTAGAAAACTTCTCATACTTCACTCATGCAATGGAAATAATCGTAACATGAATCGATATCTTTGACGACACTCTTTTCTTGAATATTCTCTTCATCTTTTAGCTTTTGTTCGTCAACCTTCGATATTTTCTTGCACCTAGATTTGAACACATCCTAATACCAAATAAGTATAAAAATGCTCATAAACACAACTAAATAATATACAAATAACGCGACTCTATGATAGACAAAATAAGCGTTATCACCTGTTGATGCTCCAAGACATTTGGGTCCTGTTGCGACCGTGGCCAACGACTGTATCCACTGTTTAAACTTTCTGCAATGCAACAAGTATGCATTGCAATACGTATAAAACAGAATAATTAATATATTTGAGAACATATCCGAAAAAACAAAACATAAACACCAGGCTACTCACATCTAGATATATTGTCGTGACTGTTGCCAATATCAGAAGCAACAGAAGGACTTGCCAACGCAGAACCTTTGTGCCCATGTAAACTACTACAACCCTTTCCTTTTCCTTTATTGATACATGTGACAACAACCACCTTCGGCATATCAGTATTAGGTGAAGTATCAGATATATGTTAATCTTCAAAAAAGAGTTACACATTTATAGTACAACAACTCAAATGCGTAAAAATTTATGAACCAACTTGCCTCTGGCTTATGAATGTAAAAGACAGTTATCTACACACGCGCTACCAATTCCTTTTTGTAATTGATGACTAATATCTACCAAAATAGTAAAATAGAAACGGTTAGTGTAACTGAAAATAATTTTTTTATAACATATATCGACAACCTTAAACCCTGAAAATAAATTGGCTGGAGTTTAAAAGTGGAAAGCAACTTAAGTTAACATGCCTGTGTCCCAAGGTCGCTCGTGTTAGTAAAATTTCAGAGGTGACAATATTGTTAATCACTGACTAAGCCAAGTTTCAGTGCGTGTAAGTCGATTCTAAATATACTTTTTAACTGCCATTAAACTCCCTCACCAAGATCCCATCTCGACTTACCAGCCCTTAAAGACATACACTATCTTCAAAAAAATTGGTTGGAGAATCTTGCAAATACAAAGAATATAATTGTAATCAAGAAATCCCAAAGACCAATAACATACGAAATCAACACCCAAGAATAAATGATACCTTCATAATCTCACTTGGAATCCTCAGTTCAGCCAAATGGGTACATTCTTAGCCAAAATTTTCATCTCTTTACAAACACATTTATTAAATCCTAGAAACCAAAACCCCATATGTTTCTTATATAAATCTATTGTCTAACTTCATACCTGATTCCGCAAAAAAACTGTGTAGAACCGAAACCACTATTTTCCTCATCGATTATCCATTAAAGAATTCATCATCCTTCGCTAGTTCGAATGTGAGTTTTACATCAAAAAGGAAATCCATCATCCTCGAAGCATCTTATACATACGAACTTAAAGCCTAAAAAAGCAATCCCAAAATTAACTTAGAACGTTTAATAAACTTAATCAGTGGACATTTTTCATTAAATAAATAGTGATTCGGTGGACATTTTTCATTAAATAAATAGTAATTTTTTGCACTAACCTAACAGTTTTTTACACAATAAGCAAATCCAAAGACCAATTACATGAACTTATCTCAAGCAAAGGAAGAATTAGCAATCCCAAAGGCTCATTTATCGCTAACGAAAATGCCAAAGCTCGTTATTACATTACTATCTTAACAACCTACTAATAACACGCTGATACGTGGGAGTTGCGCCCTCGCAACAGGTTTTACCTCTCAAGGAATCTTAAGAAGCTTACAACCCCCACCAGGCAGTGTACCTGATCGTTTTAGTATAGTATAGTGACAAGTACCAAGGGATTGATCGTTGAACTCAGGAATAGTGTCGCTAGGATTAGAAAGCCTACTAAACTAGGTCTAGAGGTGAGAGATGATTCTTTTTGTATTTTTTATATTTTATGAAAAGCAAGTAAAATCTCGGGTTTTGAAGGATTGGGCGGAATTAGTTGCTAGCCAACCAACCCAATTAACTAAGATGCAATCAAAATAAAATAACAGAAATGAAAATAAAACTATTACACTAATGTGGTG
The DNA here is from genome assembly GCA_030686995.1 of Artemisia argyi. Taxonomy (NCBI): domain Eukaryota; kingdom Viridiplantae; phylum Streptophyta; class Magnoliopsida; order Asterales; family Asteraceae; genus Artemisia; species Artemisia argyi. Next base: position 129,521,330 of record CM060695.1, on the reverse strand, counting down.
GAAACAATAATGAGGAAAGTTGTGTTTACTTAGATTTCATTACTCCCTAGATATCTTTTACAGGTTGATTGGCTTGTTACAATTGCATGGATGACGGGTCATATTCATTAATACTAGTCGTAGGGCCGTGTACAATATTCCCTAACTCTATAAGATCCTACTTCACTCCTATGTCGAGCCTTTAGAAGCTCCTAACATGGGATCATTAGAATTCTCTTACACATTAAATACAACCAAAAATCGTAGTACACCTCCGATCATGTTTCTTAAGACGTTCAAGCAAGTTACCAATGGAAGTCTGCTAGTTTTCTTAAGCCTAACATCGAATACAATCATCCGTAACAATTATAAACAAACAATCAACCCATAATCAACATCTAGGTTTCACTACATCTAAGCAAACACAAATAAGATCTAGCCTAGCATGTTAAAGAGAAGACAAGCGTAAGATATAATCAAACAACACATAGACATATTAAATGATTTGAATGAAGACTTATCTTCAATTGAACATGGAAGAATCAAGGGGTTGAAACCCTTGAAAAGCTGATAAAATTCGGACTAGGGTTTATTCCCTCAAAGTTGCACACTAATGAATGAAATTTGGAAAACTATATATAGAGTTTACATCTTGACGGCGTCATGTATTAGCTCGTGACGTCGTCAACTCGCCGCCATGATAAAAATTGAACAGTGCTTCACACAGTGCTCCTACGGGATGGATGAATAGTACCCGTTGTACTTGCAACCAATGATATTGTGAAACCTTTTGTACTAACTCAATGCCAGCCACACTTTGCACCTGAAGATTCCTGTAATGACTTTTATTAATACATGTACTTTGAACGGGCCACTTCCCCCTTTTAGTATAGATATATAATAAGTAGTTTTTTATACATACCATGACAGATTAACATGACATTAAAAAGGTACACATTTATAACTTTACTGAAGAGTAAAAGAAAAAAAAAAATAGATAAAAAAATATTAGACTAGCAACATGCCCTAGCCAACTCCACCCCCCCCCCGCCCGATTATTTATAACATTGCGCCTAATCCTAAAGGGAAGTGATATGTACACGTATCAATTTGATTTGCACATAAAAACAATTGTAAATAGACTTTTATACCATTCCTTTTATTTAGTCCACTATTTGACATTCTTATTAAAACTTGCAGCAAACCCATTTTGTTGTATTGCTCTTGGAATCATTTTTCAGTTCTTCTAAATAGCTCTACATTAATTATATTTCCGTCTAATACCCCGTATGCGTCCTGTATTTCACTGCCGTAACTATATCTCAACCGCCTTAATATAACAACATTTCAATTTAACTGTCACTTTTTTGTGACCGCCTCAATTTCACGACACATCGAGTTACGTACCAATCCGAATATATCCAAGATTTGCAATATATAACGACAATTTATCAAACATCTTTAACAAAACATTTATCTTTCATTGTGTTGAAAATATTTCGTTAAGTTTTTAACTTTTCAAAAACATACAAATCGATCTAGTCAGGTCCCAAGATATCAATTTAAGGTTCTAAACGTCTCATAATAACAAATCCATGAATAGAGTGTTACATTCTTTTAGACAACCAAGTCCAACAAAAGTACAAAGAACACCCATTATATGTTACCTTCTTTTAGAAAATCAAGTATGGTAATAGAACACCCATTGTATGGTAATAGAATTTGGTTGTGTTTCATAACCTTCCGTCTTTTTTAATAGGTTTCATGCTTCTTGATAGGAACTATTTTGATTGTAACATATGATGAACTGATGATTCTTGCCATTATGTTGTAGAATAGAAATCACGAAAACTAACTAACTCCATATTGTGTATGTTGACCGATTACGATAGTACAAACTTACGAATTAGTTTAGTTAAACTAAGATAAATACGTACACTCTATATATTACTTTGATGGATTAATGGGCGACGATGTAACTGATCCGTAACTGGATAAAGGGGGCAGAAATATTCCCATATTATGATATACAAAAAGGTGGTTAAATTCTAAATAAAGGCATAACAGTCTATATACACTTATTTTTATGTGTACGAATCAAATTGATATGTGTAGACCCGATCCCGAAAAGATCACTTTACAAACCTTTACCCAAACACCCCTTAAATTAAAGAAAACAAACATCACTCTCTCTCTACGGTCTACAATTGACAATTCCCCTTGTCTTTCTATTTCTTTCAACCATCATTCAGGCTTTCAGCATAAAATACACTTTCCTTTGTTTTTAATTTGATAATGGAGGACCATCCTCCAATTCCTGTTATAGCAACAACCTCAAATCAAAATCAAAATAACTTAACAAAAACAAAAATTAGAGAAGAAGGCGAACTTACTGCTTCCGAAAACGACGTAACCGTTTTTTTTTATTTATTTCATATAACCCTAACTAACTTTATAAAATTTATCATTATTTTAGATGCTTTATACTTTTATTTAGCTTAGCATTAATTTTATTTATTTATTTTTGTGTAATTAATCATTCGCATTATTAGTTAGGTGTTTTTATGATCGTTTTTAGGTGTGTTTGGAGAGCGAAATATATTCGAGATGTTGAATCTATTGTTTTAGATGCTTAATCACCTTATGTTTATATTCGAGTTTATTTCTGGTTTAGTTAGGGCTTGTGTAAAAGCCCTAGGTGTTTATTTGATTGTTTTAGGAAGTGAAATTATGCGAGTCTCGAATCTATTGTTTAATGGGATTTTATTCGATTGTTGCGAAATATTCGTTAGTTTTTTGTTATATTTGTTTCTCGTTCGGTTTTGAAAGGACATATGTTGTATGGTAATTATTGGAGGTTTACGTGTTTAGTGTGGTGATTGTTTCGTTGCGGCTATAGGTGTGTTTGGAATTGTCTTGGGAAAGTGAAATAATGCGAGTCTCGAATCTATAGTTTATCGCGATTCTATTCGAGTTGTTGTTTGGCTAAATTTTCGTTAGGCTTTTTGTATTATTTGTTTCTTGTTTAATTTTGTTAGTTAAATTAGGGCGTGTATGAAACGTACGGTGTATTATGATTATAAAAGCTTTATTTGAATAGTGTTTGTATCATTTTGCTGCGGCTTTAGGTGTGTTTGGATTTTGGAACTGTGTTTTGAAAGTAAAATAATGTGGTTATATTCTAGATGTTGAATCTGTTGTTCTAGATGTCTTAGTTAGCTTGTTTAATATAATACGATTATATTAGATACGTTGTTTGGCTAAATTGTCGGTAGGATTTTGGTATTATTTATTACTAGTTTAGCTTTATTTGTTTATTCGAGGAGTTAAATCTATTGTTTTAGATGTTTTAATTAGCTTACATTTAATGTGATTATATTTGGGACGTTGTTTGGTTAAATCGTCATTAAGTTTTTTGTATTCCGTTGGTTTTCTTTCCAGTTAGGGGCCGTATGAAACTTTTGTTGTATGGTAATTGTATGAACTTTACTTCTTTAATGTTTTGATCGTTTCGTTTTGTTGGGCTATAGAGATGCATGGAATTGTGTGTTGAAAGTGATTATCTTATTATTGTCTTTTATAAATTAGTTTTAGCGCTTAGGTATAGTGAAACTGATCATGCTTCTTTTGATTATTAAGCTATCAGGTAACAAGTTTTGGGTGGTAAGTTGGAGGAGTAGGTGAAACAAAACCGATTCTGATTGGTTGATCATTTAGGCGGCATTTTATATACAAATTTCTGGATACTCAAAATTTGTTTAATACGTGAACAGCTGATTATTTAGTTATCATACTGATCATTCCATATCACATAAATTACTTTTAAAACTCAATGCTAAATGCCAACTATTTGAGGCTTTTAAGAAACTTAATTAATCAGCGGACCGTTTCACCAGTTTCTCAAAAGTATATATCTTCTAATGTCTTTTGGACTAGTTTTAAAAAAGAATTGTTATTACAACAGCGTTTTTTTTCCCTTGATACCTGGTTATATTTTGGTGCTTAGTTAAGGTGTATATGGATATGATCTATTTATGGTATCTTCAGTTGGTTATTAGTACAGCGAGAAGTTTGTTGAAAAGATTTGTTGGCTTATGAAGCTCAACTGGGCAGTTGGAGACCTACATGCAGGAAGATGTATTTACTCATCTTCGTGCTCGTTGGGTTATTTTATGACCATTCTGCTGCTAGTTGAATTAGAGTCTTTGACGCTATAATTGTATTTCCTTTGTTTGGTGTTGTCGTTATGTGCTTAACTGCAATTAATGCATATCTGGTTCAGTTGTTCTGTATTGGGAAACCCTGTTTCGAGGGGACCTTGCTTGTTTCTTGCCTATTTTCGTAACTTGAACTGATGTAGTGAGTTTCTTACAGGAGGCTGCTGGTTCCGAGCTCCGTAGTAGCACAATTCTTCCAGGGGTACCGTTTAACAGGGACACCAGCGTTGCTGAGACAGGTAGGTTTTGGTACCCATTTAACTTGAGTATGTATAAATGATTTATAGCCTAATGTAAGGTGGAAGAGTTAAGGATAAGGACCTGTACATTAGCTGATGGAGAGCATTGTGAAATAATATATGACCATCTAAACCAATTCTGCCAGAGTGGATGACAACGTTCTGTTCTGCTGGATATATTTCCTTTAAAAGTAGAAGTGTGTTAAGGCACTGTCATATCAAAAGGAACTTTAGCTTGTTTATTGAATTCGAGTAGCAAATGTATTATGTATATATAGATTAAATGCAAAGAAATACAAAATGAAGCATAATTGATCACTCGGATTTAATAGTACTTGCTCATTATGAGGAGTTCCTAGAAAAGAGGAGGAAAAGTCGATTAGTTTGACCAACAATTCAAACCAATTGAATGCGTGGACAATAATAAAAGCATATATGAAGAGTAAAGGTCGTGGCTGGAGCCTATGTGGATAACTTTATGCTACTTCCTTGTTTCCAGCTGTCCTCTTACGTTTCTCTTGGTGCCTGTATTTATCTAAGTACTATTATTCGTTGTAATTTTTATTTATGACTACCTTGTGATATGGGCGCACAAACATATTTATTAAATGTATGCAAGTATCTATTCTGAATCACAGGATTTTTTGACACAGCACAAACATATTTATTAAACGCCATTTCACAGCATATTCTACACTACCATATGTAAATTTTCCATATCCCATTACCTCTTTAACTGCATATATAAGCAAGTTATGATGTTTTACACTGTTTTACCCAAATGATTTCTGAGACAATTTATTCTCATGTTTCCTGCATATTTGATAGGGACTTCTGCTCTGACTCGGAATCCTACACCCACCACTGCGACTTCAAGAAGTTCTGTGCATTTAAACAACCGTAAAAGTAGTGAGAAGAAGCGGGTGCCATTTCTTATCAGTTTCTCAGACGAGGACAGTGACAGTGACTCTGAAGAGTACACAGAAGAAGGAAACGAAATCGACTGTGATGAAATGACAAAAAGAGTTGTGCAGAATAGAAAATTTCCCACTATATTTGGGAACTTTCAGAAAGGAAAACAACCTGCCAAAACCAACAGTAAGATACCCAAAAAAGTATCTACGAGTCGAACATTTGTCTCAGCAGCGAACAGAGCTAATGGAACCTCGTCCAAGAATGGTGGGAATACATCTATTGGGCCTAAATCTCATATTAACAAATCTAATGCCCCTAGCAAAGTTCAATTCGGCCAAAATATTCATGTCAACAGCAATAAACTCCAAGATTTAAGGCAATTGATTGCAATTCGTGAAAGTGAGTTGAAGAGTAAAGCTGGAAAACTTGACAAGGACGTAGCTTCAAGTTCGTTGAAGAATGTTACAAATATGAATGTGAAGAGTAGCGGTGTTAGGATCAGGGATTCTACTGAACACATACTTATTGAAGCAAAGGAGCCAGATAATAAGCGTCTCAAAGTTAGTGAGCCTCTTACATCGAATCGAATCTCTGTTGGTCAACATGAGACACCCCCTTCAGAATCAACATTAGCAGCCAAAAATATAGGAACAAGAAGCGATGGTTTGAAGAGTAGATATGACGGTGGTTATTGTGACAAGGAAATTTTAGGTGAGACAGGGCAGTCCAGTGCAATGCAGGAGATAAAGGAAGTGAAAAATCATGACATTCCTTTGACGATTCCACCATCAGGTTGAAAAGGAATATATGAACTGTTTAATGCTATATTTTTTGTTCCACAAGAGAAGGCATAAAATAACATAACAAGTGTTTATGTAGGTAACGACATAATCATGAATGGTAGGCAGCATAACAACACAAATGTGGCTGGGCCTTCTGTCCCATCAACTGCTCAAACTGTTCAAGCTTCTCCACCTAGACAGGTACATATAATATTTTACTATGTGAAGAAGTTGGAATCAGCTCTTAAGCTTACCCTTCTAGTGTCAGTCTTATGTGTTTGTTTGTTCTGAATTCTGGCTTCACCTGTTGTTATACATGCCTGGAAGGAGATTTTGTCAATCTTTCTGTTCATTAGTTATTTATGTCTACCCTCTAGAGCCAAGTATGTTCTTACTGATGTGAATATGTTCACACTTCAGCGAATATACTGATACATAAGGGCACAAACTGACATACAAAGAGAGCAATTAAGTGAAGTTGCAAGATTATGTATCTTCACTATAGGCTGAAGAACAGCAGAAGCACCCAGTGCCCTCAACCAAACCTAATATCATAATACGAAAAAAGGTTGTTTATAACTATGCTACGTAGTTTATGCGTTAGATTATTAATATCTATTTATTTGTTTTCTTTATCCAAGTAGGAACCTAAAGTATATGTAATGGTCAAAACTAGGCAGCACTTTACCATTATGTGGTTCATCTAACTTTTGTTTGTTTTGTGGCTCCATAGTTTGACTTCTATAACTAGAAAAATTTTCTGCTTCTAGTCGTCAATTTGATCCTCACCAAAGGAAACAGTTCTGGCATACTACTCTAAGTAGTCAGGCCTAAGCCAAAGATGCAAATCCTATCACATGGTTATCTGCAATGACATGGTGCAATTAACATTTTAATGCTATCCAGTAACCAAAAACTCACATACAATGAAGATGGGCCAATTTCTGACATTATGCATACTAAACTTATCAAAATTAGGCGAGTCTAAACCATATGCTTTTATTATTATTAGTAACATCATTTTATAATTGTAAACGAGTGAGAGGAACCCACCGCAGTTTGCAGTTTTTTTTTTTTTTTTTAATCATAGTTCGGAAGTAGACGATTACATTATGTCACCAAAGCAGATAGTTACATTGTAGCAGTTTTTGTTTACAAAAGATCCAATGTTTCAAGCCTAGTGGTATGAATATTTTTATATTTCTTACAAAGAAGTTGCTATATACCTATTATGTTTAGTCAATGCTACTTTACTTATCATAGTGCATGAGATTCAAATACACGCAAGTCACCAAACTGGATTAGAGCATTGGGTTACCATTTTGGGCTCTTTACAGTCTAATTATGGGCCAAATAAATATTAGTTTTTTATTACCCACCGTCCACGGAGATTAATATATATATATATATATATATAGAATGTAAGGTGACTATTCTAATAGTACTAACAATGTTCACCTTTCAAACAACATGCATTGTTTTATTTACTATTATTATTTGACAAACCACATCAACACTTTGGGCTACATTACTAAACACCAATGCATCACTTCTTAAAACCATTAACAATAATTATAATATAATATCATAATTATTACTGTATATTCTTATTATTTTCCAGAACATCTCAATCATATGACGAACTCCCATTCTGAGTATGCTTTTTAGATGCTAGTTTTTGAGAAATGCAGTTGGTAATTATCGCATATGTGCTCAGTATATGACTTACTAAATACTAAAATAAAGTACGTAAAAAGTTTATATAACTAGCGGCAACTCTTTGGGGTCAACTACCCCAGCTCGATAATCCAGTTTGTGAACGGCTGGTGATTTGTCTCGCTCTATGGATCTTGCAGGGTGGTTGTGGAGTTTCCCTTGTATAAGAAAGCTAACAAAGATATCATAGGATGTCATTGCGAATAATCTGTATAATTTGATTTTTAATTCGATATTCACTAGCTTTTAAGGGGTCCTAAGTTCACATTTTTCATAAGCATAAAGAAATTGTCCTCTATTTTTAGGAAAATCTATACTCTCTTAAGTCACATTACGGGCCTGTTTGTTTAATTTTTTTTGTTAAGTCTTGTTAAATTAAAGTGTCTGTCTGGATTTATGTTGTCTGATTGTAGATGAATAAATGGTTGTTTGTTTTGTGTGCTGACTAAAGAGAAAAAATTATTGTTATACCCTTTTATTTAAAATAAGTGTTGAATTAGAGGTTAAGAAGTGGGAGGGTAAATATGTAAAAGTAGGATAAAAGTGATTACTTAATAAAGAGACCCTCACTCCCATGGCTTTTTCTAGAAGGTCATCCATTTAAATTAAGCACCAAACAAACACTCAATTAATGACTTAATAAATTACCTATTTATGAATTAAGAATCTTTAAGTCATTTTCAAACACTACCTAAGTAGTCAATAAGAGCATCTTTGGTGCAGAGAAAGTTAATCAGAGATATGGCATTAATTCCATTTCTTATTTGTTAGAGGATGAGAAATGAAAATAAGGAATACTCTAATCGATTTTTTTTTTTCTTAGAGAAATTGGTTATTTGCTTTATAAAAGTAGTATAAATATGACGTATCACGTGTATCTCAAATGCCACCGTATGTTTAATTTTATTTAAAACCTAAGCCCCATTCTCTCTTTCGCCTCTGCGGTTCTTGTGATTTGGATACCAAAATTCATCAGCTGCCATCACCATCAGCTGCCATCACCATCAGCGGTTGGTGTTTCTGCTTACTGGCGGTAACATAATAGTAATTCCCCCATCCCTCCTCCCCCTCACATGTCTGCATATTAATTTTTAGTTATTTGTTAGATCTGTATAAGTTTTAGGTATTTAAGTTCTGCATATCATCGTCACAGATAACATCGCTTTCCACATCTGTTCATATCTCATATACACAGTTTTTCCGATCCGTGCCTTCCAAAATCTGTTTATTTATTTTTACGTATTACATTAATTAAGAAAACATAACAAAACGCAATTAATAATGGCATTGTGTTAAATACTATTTCCAACTTACTTTACTTATGTGTCTTGTTGCCAAACTTTCTTGAGCCCTCTTTCATATTATCTGCATTTCGTGTTTCTGCAATTCTCCCTACCAAACGCACCCTCAGGGGTTGTAGGGGAAGAATAATCTTTCGTATAGTCATCTCCCTTGGCAAAAGATGAATCTATATTTGATGTCATATTACTTAAAAAATTGCAATTGTGCTTTAGCTATGTAGAATTTGAGTTTATTATGTATAGACTACATTTTGTAGTTTTGCTGCTCAATCAAATGTTTGGAGGATATACTTTATCTTTATAACTTAATTTAATTAATTCGAATCCAGTATCAACATACCCTACTCCTACAAATTATTGTATATCAGACAAGAATCTAGTGAATCACTTGACAGTTACAAACCTCTAAATACTTATATAGATGAATAAACTGCTTATTGTTGATCTGACCGTCACCAACTATCTTCTTAACTAATGCCAGGGATCTCTGAACAGTTCAAGTTTTTTAAATCATTTTGGCGACACAAACATATCTGCAACTGGTGAGATGGATATGAAATCACTACTTGAGATTGAAGAATTGCATGACAAAGAGCTTGATGAAGCGCAAGAGTATAGGCGCAGATGTGAAATTGAAGAAAGAAACTCTCTAAAAGCTTATCGCAAGGCTCAACGGGCTTTAGCGGAGGCTAATAAGAGATGTTCCTATCTTTATAAAAAAAGGGATATTTTGGCAGCTAAACTTTCCTCTCATGTAATGGAGTCCTCTAGTATGTTATGGTCGAGTATGCCACAGCAGCTCACCATAGCTAATGTGAATTCTGTAACTAAAATGTCTGAAAACAATCAAGTGAAGAATATGTTTCATCTTCAGTCTACTGATGATGTATGTGAAGATGGAAAAAAATTGATGTCTGAATCATCCAGTGAACCTGATAATAGTGGATCAGAACCTCAGGAGGATGAAAGAACGAATGATGTATGTTCGTCACTTCATGAGAATGATAATTTAGCTGAAGATGATTACAGTCTAGATAGTCATGGTCGAGGAATAAGCAGTGTAAAGACTAAAGAAACAACAAACGATTCAGTTGCAGTCCCCACAGAGGACTCGTTGCTTCTTGAAGCAACATTGAGGTCTCAACTGTTTGCAAGGTTAGGAGTTAGAACTTCCAAGAAGTACGAATCGGGTCAAAGCATGGAGCCTGCTACTGATGAAATAGAGGATGGGGAAATAATGGAAGATTCTGCAAACATACCATCTTCTGAGGCCGAGAAGGATCAACCTTATGCTTTTGGAGGTACTTCTTTTTTGGAATGCACTTCCAACCTACTTCTTAAATTTGATCTCAATAAGCTTGTTTTGACTCTACATTGTTTTCATTATCTATGTAGCAAACTGTGTTTATCAAAATATTGTCATTCTACATTTGTGATCGCTATCTGTAGCAGCAAATGAGATTCCTCAAAAGTATAAATGTTGATTAATATCTTATTAATCTCATTGGCTGAAGTAAATCGGAAAAAAAAAAAAGAACATGCAACTTTCAAATCCAGCCCTTTAAATCGAAAATAGTGACTAAAGTACATAAAAACAATGAATCAGTATTCTGGCGCTTGCATATTTTTCATTGTTTCTAATTCATTATTTTCTTCATGCAACGAAAAGATATAGGGAGACCAGAGAAACGTATATCCGAAGACCCCATGAGTATTGATGACCAGTTAAACGTTGATAATGATTTGGTCACTTATGGATCTTCTTTAGCTGAGCCAGTTGTAAGGAGTGCTTTTGGTCATGTAAAGTCCACAGCCATGATGAATTATGTGCAGTCACGCACTGATGATATGGGCTTTGATGGGGTGTGTGAGGCCCGGCGTGCTGATATAGTTTCTAGTTCAAAGAAATACTCTTCACTAGACATGTATGTCAATGAAGTCGGTTCTTACTCCAGCAACTTAGCAATTAACCCCTTTTGGCCTCTTTGCATGTTTGAACTACGAGGCAAATGCAATGACGATGAGTGCTCTTGGCAACATGCCAGAGATTATTCAGGTATGGACTTTTTCTTCCCCCAATATATAAACTTACATTCAGGTATGGACTTTTTCTTCCCCCAATATATAAACTTACATTTGTAACATTTTATTGTCACGTATTATTTGCAGCTAGTACAGTTGGTGGTGCGACTAGTGTTTCTAACAAGTGCCTTGGTTCTCTTTCTTTGGCTCCACCTACTTATCTTGTGCTCTTAGACATTCTGAAAGCTGATTCACATCCATATAAATATCTTCTAGCTCAACCTGTTGAACAACGTTGGCAGAAGTACTTTAGTGCTTCCTTGGTTGTTTCAAGTTCAATTCTTGCTGATTTGCACTCAGATGAGCCAAGTCTGCATGGACCTGAAACACGCATTGAGGTCCATGGGCTTTGGAATAGGCAATCATCATACTTTCATGGTAAAAATGTCAGAGAGGTTGATCCACTTACCCTATCACTCATTATTTTTCTCTCATCTCTTTGTTGCATTCTTGTTGTGTATGTGGTGTTAGTTTGTTTAGTATTGCACAAGTCTTTTTACATCCTTGTCCTTGAATCACTTCTAGGTGGTTTGTGCAAAATATGTTGTTCCGATTTGCTGCTTGAATATCTTGTAAAATGCTTATTGTTAGCAGAAGAATTTTATTCCAAGGCTATTACAATTAGCTGAATGATCCCAAGCACATATCATTTGAACCCCTAGTGATTTGCTCACGTTAAATAAAATATGATTTGGATGGTATATTCTATTTTGCTTTATATATGTCTTGTAGCCATAGAGTTTCTCATTTAAGCTGATAGTATCTTGTTGTCAATGATTTATGTTAAAGAACTTGACTAAAAGTCGGCTGAGAAGGATATATATGATAGTACAATGAAAGTGTAATTATGTCTTTAATAATTTTTTGTTCAAGTATTAAAGACAAAATGTGTAAGAACAAAGCTGTTTATATTATTTATTTATTTACTAATACAACAGATTTAAACATTCAACATTTGGTCTTCTAACGTCTTTGTATATACTATGTTTATATAGGGTCTGCCGGATCAACAGATGGATGATGCTTATCAGCCCCTTGAAATGGCTCTTCTTAATCTCAGTAGGGAGGTTAACAAGCAGAAGGGACGTACAGAGGTAAATGTGATACTTGTGATTCTTACATGTATAAGTATATTCCATGCTTGACTTATAAAACAATATGCAGGCTCTTATAGTCCTTGCACGAGCCCTTGAGGAACATCCGAAATCTGTACTTCTCTGGATTGTCTATTTGTACATTTACTACAGCAATCAAAAGTCAATTGGAAAAGATGACATGTATCATTATGCGGTACGTACTGGTTGTCTCTCTTTTTTTCAGTATTACATCATTAAGGACCGAAACCTCATACTTCACCGTCTTATCTATTAACTGGACTCCATACTACTTTGTGTCATCTATGAAGTAGCTATCAATGGAGGTGGTAGTTTCGACCCCCATTCATATAAAATGAAGGTGGCAGTTTCACCTGTAGGATAAAAACAAATTAGCTATAAAGAAATCTTGTCAAATTGACTGGATGATGCGTAAAGTGAATAATGTCTCCCAAAAGTCTAACATATGATATACAGTATTTTTTTCTTTTCTGAATGGAGAACATTCACGCTGCCTTATCCCTGTTGGGCTTAAATATGATGAAATTCTTGTATATCCTAAAACTCTAAAAATATGGCAATAACCTATAATTGACAAGGTTCCCTATAAACGATGATGACAAAATTGGTCCTCCAGATTGTCATTGGTTTCACGTATGTATTTTTCTTAGCGTATTTGTTGACACTGAAATGCTGTGTATGAACTGTTTTCATTATAAATTTCTGACTTCTCTGTGTGAACAAACACACATACATGTGTATGGTTTCTATTTAAGCTTTATACTATTTCAAGATTCTTTACAGATTACCCAAGCTCTTTCTGTCCGGGTATTCTCTAATTATCAGAAAGATGTTCTCAAACTATTTAAGAAAAATGCTATTTAAATATATAAGCTGCATTGCATCATTTTATGATATCAGTTCATTCATCTATTCTACTTATTTTGTTATTATAATACATGTTGAATTTTGTTATTCAGATTGAACATAATGAATCATCTTATGAACTGTGGCTGATGTTCATCAATAGTCGTGATAAACTTGATGACCGACTGCTTGCATATAAGAATGCAATATCTGCTCTATGTAGTCATGCGTCTACTCCTAACTCGAATCCCGAGCTTGATAGTGAATACATCTTGGATCTCTTTCTACAACTGGTTAATTGTTTATGCTCTTCTGGTGAAATCAACAATGCTATTGAAAAAGTATTCAGCTTCTTATCCTCTACAGACAGATCGACTGATCTAAACCCTCCGTTTCTTCCCGATCTTTTTAAATCCCTCACAAATCCCGATAAACATGTCTTGTGGATTTGTTGCATTTACTTAATCATGTACAAAAAGCTACCTGATACCATCGTGCAACAATTTGAATGTCAGAAAGAATTATCTGCAATAGAATGGAATCCTGTTCAGTTAACACCTGATGTAAAGCAAAAAGCAGTTACCCTCCTGGAACTGGCTACTGAGTGTATTGATAGCAAATCAGATCAGGACAAAAAGACTCTTAAGTCTGCACAATTATTTGCTCTTAATCACATCAAATGTACAGCTGTACTGGAAGGTTCTGATCAATGCAAGAATGTATCGAAAAAATATGTTCAGTTGCACCCATCATGCTTGGAAATTGTTCTTTTATCAATACGGGTAAATGGGTTTGATGCAGTTGAGTCAACATATGCAGCTTTTGAAGAGGCTATTTGTAACTGGGTTGCAGAAGATGGTATACAGTGTATTTGGAACCAGTATGCCGAATATGCCCTTCAGAATGAAAGAGTCGATTTTGCAAAAGAGATAATGGAAAGGTGGTTTAGCGCTATACCTGAGGTTCATCGTCCAAAATCCGAAATCCTAAATATCAGCTCCTGGATATCGAGTTCGACCCAAACCGACACTGTGTTTGGACTGCTTAATCTTTCCCTTCATAAACAATTGCAAAATGAGCCTTCAGAAGCCCGCATTGCCATGGAGCAGGTTCTAGAAGTTGCCTCTTCTGATGACTATAACCATTGTGTGAGAGAGCATGCTGTGTTTTTGCTTAAAAACGGTTTCTTTTCAGGTTTTGAGAAATCCCGTTTACATAGTTTCTTGAACATGCTGAACCGATATCTGATGGATTCACGTGCTTTACCACCTCGTGAACCTCTTTCTAGAAGCTTTATCAAAAGCATCATGAAGCCAAAAGTGCAGAAACTTGTTAACAATCTATTGTGTCCGATTTCATCTGATTCATCTTTATTGAACCTTGTTCTTGCTTCATGTTATGGCCCTTCTCTGTTACCTTTTCAAGCTTCAGAAAAACCAACAGATTTTGTGGATTTTGTTGAAGCTTTAATGGAGACGAGGCCCGCAAATTACCAGCTAGCACTATCTGTTTGCAAGAACCATTCAGATGCGAACGCCAGCATGTCTTTCTGGGCGAGCGCACAGTTGATTGATTCTCTATTTCAAGCTGTTCCAGTTGCACCAGAGTATGTATGGGTTGAGGCAGCTGGTTTGCTAAAACAGGTGTCAGGTTTCAAGTCCATGTTGGATAGTTTTCACAAAAGGGCGTTATCAGTTTACCCATATTCATTAAGGCTATGGAAATCATATGTTGGGTTATATGCTAATGATAATACCGGGAAGGCAGGTGGAGTGATTGAAATGGCTAGAGAAAAGGGTATCAAGCTCTGAGGTTGATTTCAGGTTTGTTGTGGTTGTAGATAACTTGAATTTTGTTACAGATATCATGTTACTAGAAGAGTAGTTGACCAGTCAAGGCCCCCTTTGGTTTCTTTGATAGTTTGTGGTACAAATGTAAAAGGTAGGCTATACAGGGTCAGGGTCAGGGTCATTAGCCAGTGTTTCGAAATTGTTTTTGTTGTTTTACAAAATGGTCGAAACTAGTTTCATCAGCTCAGTTACTGATTTGAACTTTGATAGTCATTGTTATATGATCATCTGTTGTTGAGTTGGTGATTACCTTTTTGTTTAAGAATTGTTGGAGGATGAAACACAGTTTTTTTTTGAGCTGTGGAGACGGATGCTTGTCACATGGTCAACCTACCGCTACAAAGTGGATGTGCAATTCACTTTCGTGCTTATTTAGTTTTACATTATCATGCTTCAGCTTAACATAATTATTGTTTTCCTTGAATTTCTTATTAATGATTGGAAAAAGAAATATCCATCTTATACATTGAGTTGGGATCAAATGAGAAATATAATTAATAAGAAGGATAGAAAAAAAATCGTAATCACAAAATTTAAATGCATTCACAAAAATAGTTGCATGTCCTCATTTTTTTTCTTTTTTATTTGTAGTGTTTGGTTGAAATTTCTTCTCTTTTCATTTCAATAATTTTTTTCACTACTAAACATCGGACATCTCGAGAATAGCCAAATTTATTCAAGCAAATTACTACTATTTAGAAGATTCAATTTTCTGGCAGCCAAAAATTCCTTCCGGGCTTGTAGTGACTAGTGACAGCATCTACAAAGACTTTGATGTGCATTATTGCATTTAATGCGCTAGATGAATAATTGCGCAAAGCGACAGTTTATAGTGGTAAATAATTATACTTGCGAACTTGTGTTTTGGTGTGACCTTTGATTCAACATGTACGAGTTTAATTTGTAGTCATTGTGAGGAAAAAAACTTATGAGTAACATCATTTGGCGGCTTATAAACTGTGTGATAAAAAAAAAACTTCAATTCAAAAATTGGTAAACCATGTAGTTGTGCTTATAAATTAAAAACCGTATCGAGATAACTTTTTTAATCAACTTATTTGTTTCACAATTAATGCATAACCCATTTAATAAAAATAGCTTGTTGCTTTTTTTATCACGTTCGATGCTTTACAAGTATCTTTTCAAAAAGTCATTTGCAAAGTCTTTGTCCCAATACTTCCAATCATACTAATAGCTTCTCCAAATAATAAAAAGTCATATGTAAACCCATTGCGGATGCTCTAACTTTTTATGGTTAGAGGTATTTATTATGGACATAGTTATCTATAATTTTGTTGTATCGATGTTATGTGAGGTTCTACTCCCTGTTAATTTTGCATAATGTATCACTCAAATTTTGCACCGAAAAAGAACATACTGATGAATGTGGATTGATTGTATGACGCGCTTACAGGCTTTTACAGCTCACCAAAAATCACGCGGTTAAAAATTATTTAACAAACTAAAAGAAGTTAAAATGCTATTTAGATTTTAGACGTGTAGCTTAAAAAGTAACAGAGAGGGCCCAACCGGGTTCGAACCGGTGACCTATTGATCTGCAGTCAATTGCTCTACCACTGAGCTATGGACCCTTGTTGCTTTTAAACGAGAATTATTAACTTAAGTAATATCCACATGGTACATCCATGGACCCAATATTTTATCAAAAGACGAGTCATGCTTTACACACATTCCTGAACAACAAATATGTCGATCTGAGACTAGAAAACAGCAGCTATGTATTCGTGTGATATCACGTCTTAAAATGATAATGTTGATGAATAATAAGTAGGGGTAGAAACGAGCCGAACCGCTCGTGAAAAACACGGAATCGAATCGGTAAAAAGCTTGAACGAGTTCAGCCTAAACAAGCTCGAGCTTAAGTTTGGGCTCATTTAATAATCGAGCTTGAGCCTGAGCTCTATACAAAAAGCTCGTTTAGGCTCGCGAGTCTAAACGAGCCCTATAAATATATACGTATATATAATTTCTATACTTATAACCGTGTTAACGAGCTCGAGCCTTGTGTTAACGAGCCGAGCTTTGTATTAGCGAGCCGAGCTCGAGCCTTGTATTAACAAGCCGAGCTCCATTTGAACTTTACACATTATATAAATTAATCGAGCTCTAGCCGAGCTCGAGCTTGTAAAAAATTTCATGAGCCGAGCTCGAGCTCAAAATGTGAGGCTCGAAACAAGCTCAAACTTTTTATATATAAACGAGCCGAGCTCGAGCCTAGGCTCGGGCTTGACTCAGCTCATTTTCAACCAAAAAAATAAGTGAACTATTCCTTGATAGAATATGTTTTGCGACTATAAACATAAGTAGTCATGATGAGTCATGACGTTGGCTATTTTGGATTCATCTAAAACTAATGAAGATAAATAGTTTTGAATGTATAATTTGAATACATCGTCTTAAATTGACAAAGTTATTAGACATGTTATGTAAGTTGGACCAAGCTCGGGTGTGAGTTTAAAGTAGGGGTGCATCAGAAAAATCGAAAAATTCGAATAAATCGAAAATCGAAACCGAACCAAACTGAAAGTAACCAGACCGAACTAATAACCGAACCGAATTTGTCAAAACCGAATCAAACCGAACTTCTAATTCGGTTCTCGGTTTGGATATAATTTTAGTAATCAAAATCGAAAATTGAATTTATATAAACTTATATATTTTTTATATATTTATATATATATAAAAATCAATAAAATGTTATATATATGTGTGTGTGTGTGTGTAAAGTTTTATCCTAATATTAAAAAATACTTTTATGTTTAAAATAACTTTTTGGCTAAATATATTTGTATATATATATATTTTTAAATAAAGTGTGTAATTCGGATTAAATCGAAAATCGAACCGAAAACTGAATTTGAATTCGGTTTGGTTTGGTTTATGCTTTGACCCTAAAAAAACTTTTAACTAAACTAACCGAACTGAATTAACCGAATAACCCAAAAACAGAACCGAAAAACACCGCTAATTTAAAGACCGTTATAGACTACATAGGAATCCTTAGTGGCCTCAAGCACGCAATCGATCTTGGGCTAACTTACATTACACATTTGAGCAAACTTACATAAGATAAAGTTGACTTTACTATATTTGGATTTAAATATAGGAATGGAGTCAATTACTTCATGTTTATTCGTTTACTAAGAAAAAGAATATAAAAATGAGCATGATAGGGAGATTAGTGGATGCAACATGCTTTCAATAGTTTGCGGACATTTAACGCCAATACAACGCAAGTGGAATTGAAAGGACGTAACAAAAGATACTTAAAATGAATTTGTAGAAAAATCCTTGATGTTAGACATTTTATACATAAGTAACCCATCACAAATAAATTGGTCGAATTTAAGAAATACACTTTAGAAATGTCCAATTAACATATTTGATGTACTCTTATCTGTAAATTAGTTTATGAACTTGATGACATATAGTCCGGAAAGGACATAAAGAATGAGTTCGAGTTGGACATCTCTGGGCTGGACATAGGTAAGTCCGGGATGGACATAAGGTAAGTCCGAAATGGACATAAGCAAGTCCGGGATGGACATAGATATATACCCAAAAAGGAAGGGAATAAGGCCTCGAACGAAGAGAGAGGCAAATCTTTTCCCCACAGCCGCCAAAGAGATTACTTGGTTGGAAAGTGTCTTGGTTAAAATGCACTAATCACTGGACCAAAGGGTGTGTCACACCCAGTGTTGTAAAAATCGGCCATGGCGGCCGATATGGTGGCGCCATGGCGGATTTCGGTGGTCCACCGCCACGATATTTCCCATATCGGTCTAACTTGGCGTTTTTGGTCAAAATCGGAGCTTGGCGGTCAAAATCGGTCAAAAATCGGCCTTGGCGGCGGTCGGTCAACGACGGTCAACTTTAGATTTTTTTTCCCAAGATTCACGCCGGTCAACGCTGTTTAACTTCAGCTCTAGGGTTTTTTTTTTTTCATATTCACTTCAGATCTAGCCTAGATCTAGGGTTTTATTTCATATTCATTTATAATTTATGGTCTCCGCCATGGCGCCGCCAAGACTGATATGACGAATTTCGGGGGTCGACCGCCACGGTACCGCCGTGCAATATTTACAATCTTGGTCATACCTTATTGCCCAGGGGTAAGGTAAACAAAAATCACGATACTCATGCATTTGTCCATGGAAGGTAAATAATCTCCCACATTTCTCTACTTACACATACAACATACATTATATATGTTCATGCATACCAAGTGAATCATACATGATATACCTGTAAATCCTTTACACAAAGTTCTGACTTGACCGTCGAAGGGTGGTTACCGTAGCTTCGACCTTGAAACCCCTTCTAACCGGTTCTTCTATGTTTGTAGCACTCTTCAAGACTTGGGATGACGACGAACGACACCATGAGAAGACTAACCTGACAAGATTATGCTTCAACATAACTCAAAACCTAGTAATTACAATAGCTATAATTGTAGTAACTATAGATATAAATGTATAGTGTTTTTATTATCAAATGATTATTGTTAGTTCATTTTAGTTGTGTTTATTGTTTCAAAGAAGTATTTGTTTCTTCTTATGTTTGTAGTAGTGCAAACGTTCATAATAAGGATTTTTTTATTATTTTTTTATTTTTTATTTTTTTTAATGTTATGTCAGCAACGCATAAGAGAAAAAAAAAAATTAGGTTCAATTTAATACGGCAAATCAGGATAAATTAATAATACTGTATAATTTTTGTAAAAGAAACGCTTATACTGTTATGATTATTACAGATACCGGATATTAATTTGTCTTCACTAAGCAACTAGTCAAGACAACGATTTGATTAGTAGCCACAAGGGAAGGAACAAGGTATGGTTTAAAACTTTCAATACATTTGGCAAATGGGTTTCGGTCTAAATATGTCATTTACTCAATTTTATCACAAATTAGGTATAATTTATCACTTGTTTATTCACAAAGGTTTAATTTGAACATTTAAAAAACTAAAGGGGTTTTATTATTATTATTATTATTATTATTATTATTATTATTATTATTATTATTTTCTAAAATATTCATTTTTAGCATTTCAAATTCCCCCTTATATATAAACCCAACCAAATTCCCAAAATAAAACCCAAAATAAAAGTTCACAAAGTTTAACCCTAGACTAGATTTGCTCTCATTTTCCTTGAAAGAAATTATGGTAACTCATCTTCCTTTATTACTTACTTAATAATTAATCAATCTCACAATTGCGATCTGTACAATTATTACTAATCTTATGCATGTTTATTTTTTTGATAATTTTGATTATGGTTAAGTGTTAGATCAGTTGAAATGCGATTGTCGCGTGATCGTAGAATCGGATTTAGTTTTTTTTAATAACAGGTTGATTGTTGTGTTTTATGTTTTTGTGTCGATACTCAGGTAGTTATGATCCATTCTTAAGTAAACAAGTCATGTGTAGATAGCTAAGTCGTCGTTAAGATAGGTGCTTAAAAGTAAGCAACATTTTGATTTGGTTGATTAAACGTAGTCACTAGTCAGCATTAGTAATGGTTGCTTGGTATGTGCTTATCTGATTGGCAGACTTTGTGTGTCTTTAGGCTAACGAGGCGTATTGGTTAGATTTGATGGGAACGATTCAGGACTTTTTGGTGGAAATTAGATCCGTTGCAGATATTTGTTTGATTACATTTAAGTTTCTCCTTACTCAACTGTTTTTGGGATTACTTGAATTATTATCAGTAGTACGATAAACGCAAATATTAGCACCCTGTTTGTTTTTCAATAGATCTGTCTTGATAAGTGCTTGTGGACTTAAACTCTATTTGGAAAGTTGGTGTCATTTTGACATCAACTTTCTTCAATATTTAAGAGATCAATCGGCGGAAAATGAATTTGCATTAGGTTTGCTACTATAATTCGTGAAATTATAGCTGGAGTTGTGATGTGGCATATAACGGGTGTATGGAGAATCGTAAGGCTTTAAGAGAGTATGCAATTATGTATATATATACTGTATGCTTTTTATTTTTTTGGTAAACATGGGTTTCCAACTCGACATTGCGAGCGGACTAATCCCACGGCGATTACCCTTTTTGGATAGCCCGGAGTCGGCGCAGGTGAACCTCCGTGGCCACAAGGGGATTACTTTTCTCCCCTAAATCTGTATGTTTCACTAGCCTAAATCTGTTTTGCGTGATGAATGTGGCTATGCCATGTTAAAATTAGAATTGCAAGAATATAAACGAAATACTTCGTTAGTTGTCTTATGATTCTTTTTGTTTACTAACAAAAATTACTTGTTTTTTGTAGGCCAATGCAGCATCAGGGTTTGCTGTGCACGATGAGTGCAAGCTGAAGTTTATGGACTTGAAAGCAAAGAGGACCTTTCGCTTCATCATTTACAAAATTGAGGAGAAGCAGAAGCAAGTTATCGTGGAAAAGCTAGGAGAACCAACTGAAAGCTATGAAGATTTTACAGCTTGCCTTCCTGAGAATGAATGCCGATACGCTGTTTACGATTTTGATTTTGTGACAGCAGAGAACTGCCAAAAGAGCAGAATTTTCTTCATTGCTTGGTAATATTCTTTTCATCACTTCTGAATGAATTTAATTATATTAAATTTTGGTATCGTATAATGGTCAAACTTTATTTCTTATAGTCTTCCTTTTCCGCCATTAAAAGGGAAACATACTTTCAAAGCCTGTATAAAGCATTAAAGCGTACTTTTGACCTCCAAAAGGGTAATGTAGCTATATCAGATTTGAATAAAAGGTTAACTTAGTTATGTCAAAATACCTATTTTAAATGCTGTTACCTCCCAACGGTAAAATAGTAGGTTTCCACAATTAGAATTTTGACACAAGACGCTACTTATTAACGCAATATTACTGATTATTACCCGTAATTATTTATATAAAAGTAAAAATTTGACACAAAAGTTTCAATGAGTCAAGCCCTCACTGACTTTTCGAGACACATACTAGAAATTATCTGTTTTAACCTTAACATGATTTGACCCGTGACTCGCCTTCTCAATCCTGCAGTCTGTATTTGATTTTACATGTTTTGCTCATCTCTTTCGATTATCATCTGTTTTGAAGGTCTCCAGATACTGCAAGGGTGAGGACCAAAATGATTTATGCAAGCTCAAAGGACAGGTTCAAGAGAGAACTTGACGGTATTCAGGTTGAGTTGCAAGCTACTGATCCTACTGAAGTGGGGCTTGATATTATTAAAAGCCGAGCTAACTAAAACTGCATTTACATTCATGCAATCTACTAATGGAGAGCTCATTTATGTTAAATTTCTAATGGTTGTGGAAAAGCAGGATATGAACATTTTAGGTATGATATTGCCGGCCTTATCTGCATGTTATCCTACAAAAAGAGAAATATGAATCGGTATTGTAATTTTGATTTCAGTTTCATGCTCCTTCATGCTTATTGAATTGACATCCTGAAGAATTATTATGTACTCCTTTGGTAACTTCTTGAGTAATATAACAGCTTTCTTCAGATCTTATTGTTTTAGTTTATAAGATTTCATTTTCACAGGGATTGTGGTCCAATCCAATCAGACGTTAAATTCGCTTTTACTGTAGGAGAACTTGATTAGAAAACATGTTTAGGAAGATCTGAGTTAGGAAGTATGTTCTAGATGACATTTTACGGCTCATATAAGGAACATGCGTGATAGTTTATAGTGTATCCTCGTACATGTATTACTGGCCATTTAGTTGATTTTTTTCCTGAGTGGTCAATATAATTCGTAACTCATACAAAAGGGAATTGTAATGCATTAATAAACTGAGCTTAGCTTATTAAACTTAGATAAAACTGGACACGGTATGTCCCAGGCCCAGAACATGGATCATAAGGAACATAATGCAGATAAGTAGGACATGCTGAGACGGTCAAGTCATTTATTTGCAGGTTATAAGATATTTTTAGATTACATACATTTCGTAAAGAACTTTTATCTTCTTTAAATGGTAAAAAGACTACTATATGGGGTACTATGTTGTGGGTAATCCTTTTCCAGTAAACATGCAATCAGACGTTGTTTGTTAAAACATGAGGATTAATTCAAAACACGAAAATGTGTATTCTCTAGTGACTGTCAAGGCATGTAAATTCTGCTTTTGAAGAGATGACTGTCGGCTCAGTAGTTTAGAGACGGTAGTGTAAATGTCAAATATTTGTCGAAGTGACATCATGACAGTTTCAAGGCAATCAATCGACTATTTTGCAAAGTGATTAAATTTGGACACAAATATGATGAATGTTATCTTTGCTGATTCATCATTTGACCAAAAAGTCAAACATCTCAACCTCGTCGTCATTTCACTCATTGACCACATCTGACTGGTTTCTATCATCAGATTGGGTAATCCGGTCTTGCCCTCCGTCCCTCCTCCGAGCACCTTCCTCATATCCCCACCCCTATCCCTCACATTCAAATGATGAAAACCCTGATTGGACTCCCAAATCCGAGATAATAACATGCAAGTCAACGTTGAAATGGAACATCCTCAATAAAAAATTGCGAAAATCAAAACAGCGCAAATCATGACTCTTCATTCCTCCCATTCAGACTTTGAAATCCATATGCATACCCTGTTCAGATACGAACCCTTGGAAACACAAATCAATCTCTAACATAAGCTGACCAAGTTTTATTCAGACAACTCAGAAAACTAGCATGTTGTTTTAGGGGTTTCGTGTACATTTACAGGTCAATTTAAGCCAAAAAAAAGATGAAATACGTAACATGTCTATCAATTTTGTCATGTAATCGGATTTTTACTGAATGCCCAAAGATGATTTGTACATCACCCAAAGTAATTCATACGCCATTATGTGTTATATTTGGCAATAAATTCTTGCACTGCACGCAGTGTATGAAGTAATTTTTTGGTCATAGGCAAAAAAAACTTAACTTTGAGATTATAGAAATTTGTCAAGTCTATCACTCTTAACATGATAAGTGAGATAAAAATAAAAGGGATAATTCCTTAAATACCCCAATTGTCTTTGTGCTATTTACATCTGAGACTAAAACTTTTCTGCTTTTGAAACTTTTCTGCTTTGGTAAAATAATGTCGGACACATGGCGACACATGTAGGGTAGTTCAAGTTACCCAGTTGCTCGGTCTAGTTTCGCAAGCAGAAAAGTTTCGGTCTCGGATGTAAATAGCCAAAAGGCAACTGGACATTTAGGAAATTAAAAATAAATAAATAAATTAATTAAAAAAAAAAAAAAAAAAAAAAAAAAAAGTTATAGACAAGCTACAAAGCTGTTTTGTGGCATTAATTCAAAATGAAAACCCAAATAAATCGGCATTAACTAAAGCATTACCAGTAATAATAGCAAATATTTATCAGCATTGATTTCATTAAAACCGACGATAGACTAGCTATTGAAAACCATGAACTTAAAATGCAAATTCTAAGACTCATAACCATCAGAACCTAAACAGAAAAACCACTGAAGCTGATTGAAATCGTCTTGACCATGCAAAATGCAAAGCAATAAATGATGGCCTGTATTGATGATAATTTCATAGAACTTTTATTTGACGAAAATGACGGAGGAAAAGGTTTTGCAAAGGATAAACGAGCATTCGTTTTTGAAAGCAATTGTCAGGTTAAAGAAGCGGCATCTGAAGATGGCGGGACTGGCTTAGGTCTCAGGATTGTCCACTCTACTGTAAGTTTTCATCTCGCTGCCAAATCACATTCTGCAAACTCCTCATTTCGTATGACCCACTTATCTGCAATGCTAATAACCTGCATCTGAGTCCCACTTACCTCTGTATTACTTCACATAAATATACCTTAACATGTCACCTAAAGATTACATTTCCATGAATATATTTAACCTTTGCAACAAAACTAAATTGATATTCAACATCTACACTTGCATAATTGATAAGGGTGGTGAAAGGGGTACATGTTACAAGTTCAATGTTGTTTTTAAGGTTTGTCGAAATGACATTAGTGAGGACAAGAAGTCTCCATCTCATGGCAACTTTTCCTCACGGCCAAACACTCTTTTTTCTAGTCCTAGACAACAAGACTCTCATTCTTCTATAGTTGTTCTCTTCATTAGTAATGATAAAAAGCGGAGAATGACACAAGAATTTATACGATCCAATAGGATTAAAGTGTTGGCCGCGGAAAACGTAGTACAACTTTCAGAAACACACCGCAATTATACACAAGTAGGGCATAACGTATCCGGCCTCTTAAGGATCTAATTTGAATGTAAGCTTTGCGCACCTAACAAGGCTTGGATCCCGACACTCGAACACAAGCCCAAAGACATTGCTTTAAGTGCTATGGATGAAACTGATATATCACCAACTCGGAGGACCAATCGAGTAACTAAATGAAGGCTCATGTTGCTTGTAGTTGACACATGTCTGGCCGATTTTGACGAGCTTCCCTAGGCAGTGACTAAATCCAGATTTGAAAAAAGATGAAAACTATCTATACAACCGAGGTAATGATGGTCAAAAAACAAGATACAACCCTTTGTTACACAACCTACAATGAAAGAGCCTATAAATAAATCTTTACACTTGTAACAAGTTCGACAAAACATCTCTCGAGCTCATTGAGCTAAGTTGATGGGAAAAGCCACGACATCACAATGATGATATCAAAGTTTTAGGTCTTGAATCACTTTTAACAGCTTCTTGTCGCTTAGTGGTTTGGATACATGAATATCGATACCAGCTACAAACATCTTGTTTACCTCTTCACCTTCCTCATGAGCTGTTAACCCAATAATAGGTATGTGCACACCATAATCATTCTCTGTTAGCCGTATCTGTCTTGTTGCTTCACACCCGTCCATCACTGGCATCTATAGGATATATCATACGGAGTAATTTATAAGTTTTGTGCTTCAATAAAACTCTAAATAATAAAATTTAACTTTAAGTACATACCTGACAATCCATTAAGATAAAATCATATGGTAAAGTATGTGAAGCTTGATGGTTTTTTTGATCACTTAGCCCTTTAGAGACCATAGTCAAGGCTTCATTCCCATTTCTGCACATTTCAGTTGTGTAACCATGCTTCAGAAGTATCATCTTAGTTATTCTCTGTTGCACATTATCATCTTCTGCCACCAACACTTTTTTCACTCTCAAACTAGTGATTTCATCTTGCCTTTCTGGTGTACGCTTGTGTGGTGGAGTACAGGGGATCATACCTCTCAAACTAGTAACATCATCTTGTCTTCGGGGTGGTGTATCGTGTGGTGGTGTGCAGGAGAACATATCTCTGAAAGTAGTGACTTCCCCTTGTCTTTGTGGTGTACATCTGTGTGGTGGTGTGTAGGGAATCATACCTTTAAAACCTGGTATAAGATCAAGCAACGAGTATAAACGGGACCCATGGAGTGGCATGGATATAATGACATCAGAAGGTGGCAGTTGCTTCTCATCAAGGCCGTGGAGTTTCATGCTCCTTGAACCTAACCAAACAACTCTAAAGCAATAATTCTTCGAGTTCTTTCTGAATGTAGCCACTTCCTTAAGTAGCTCATGAAAATCGGCCTCACTTGTGTCAACTACAAGCAACATGAACCTTGAATTAGTTACCCGGTTAGTTCTCTGAGTTGGTGATACATCAGTTCCATCCATTGAACTTAAAGGAATGTTCTTTGGGCTTGTGTTTGAGTGTCGGGATCCAAGCCTTGTCAGGTAACTGAAGCTGACATTCAAATCAGATCCTGAAGATAATATATTTTGCTCTTCTTGCGTAAATGTTTGGAGAGTTTCTGAAAGTTGCACTACATTTTTCACTGCTAAAACTTTAATCTTGTGGGCCCGTATAAACTTTTGTGTGATCCTCCTCCTTACGTCACTACTAATGAAGAGAACAACTGTTGAAGAATCATAATTTTGTCGTTTTGGACTACAAAAGGGAGTGTTTGACCCTGAGGACAAGTTGCCAAGAGATGGTGTCATGTCGTCTTCACTAATGCCATTTTGACAAACCTTAAGGATAACATTGAACCTGAAACATGTACCCCTTTCGCCATCCTTATCAACTATGCTTATCTCCCCGCCCATCAATCGAACCTGTAATTATTAATGTTCAATATAAAATTAGTTGTGCAAGCAAGGTTAAAAATTGTTACTTCAATGTCTAGGTGCTACGGGTATCTATATATGTATGAAGTAATAAACAGATACATTGCATAAAGAATTACGAATGTTGATGTAGTGATGTGACAGTGAGATGAACACTTACAATAGATTGGACAATGCCGAGGCCTAAGCCAGTCCCTTCTTCTTTAGATGCCGCTTCTTGAACCTGACAATAGTTTTCAAAAACAGATGCTCGTTTGTCTTTTGGAATACCGATTCCCGTGTCATTTACTTCAAATACAAATTCCATGAAATTAGTATCACGATAGACTTTCTCATCTGTTGCTTTGCATTTTTCATTTTTGAAAAAGAAACAAGATAGGCAACGTGTAGGTTGATCTTGTGTAGAAGCAAATGTTGAGTGCTGCACTCTAGGCTTCCTAGCATAAGCTCGGACAGAGACATAACCCTCATTGGTAAATTTGATAGCATTGTTCACTAAGTTAGATAG
Source organism: Artemisia argyi (assembly GCA_030686995.1). Lineage (NCBI taxonomy): Eukaryota > Viridiplantae > Streptophyta > Magnoliopsida > Asterales > Asteraceae > Artemisia > Artemisia argyi. The sequence goes on along the minus strand of CM060695.1, from coordinate 129,493,674 downwards.
TATCTGTTGAAGCCTGTATTCATCGCCTTTGACTAGAGAAAATTTGGTCAGAGAAGGATCTTGGATATCTAAAATCACATCCACCTTCTTTTTTAGACCAACAGGATAGAACAAGTCAACAACATCCTCAACCACCTTTACTAAATTAAATTCTTTCTCTTCTAGTTGCATCTCCCCAGCTTCAATTTTACTTGTATCAAGAATCGAGTTAAGTATACCTGAAAACAACACCATTACTGATTTCACAACTTCTTTTTATTTGTATATCTCTAGATATGAAACAAATAAAAGCTTACATACCGTAGAGGCGCTCTGAGCATGTATTCATGAGTCTCAAATTTTCGGCTAATTCTGATCCTTCAGGGACCAGATTGATTGACATCTCTACCAGGCTGGTAATGCCAGCTAGTGGAGTACGAATCTCATGGCTTGCAGAAGCAAATGCAAGACTCCGATTCATGCTCTTTCTTTCTGCTTGTAGTGTTGCATCCTTTTGTCTTATAAGCAAAGCTTTTAAGCACATCTCTTTTTGGGCTGCTCTTGCCATTAAAACCACAACATGGAAAATGAAGACGGCGACAATAACAAACATCACCAAAAGAAGCACCATCACGAATACAATATTTTTATGCATCCTGCTTTGCACTCCGTCATATGGTAATACCAATACATAAACCTGAAAAATTACCTAATTAGTGTTAAAAACATAAATGAAAACAGAGGACAATATATAAGTAAGGCGCCTTTGTGGACTCCTTATACATTATGCCTAAGAACAAAGAGAAAATGCAGTCTATTGAAGTTAAGTATACCGATTGTAATCCAATAATGTCAACGGATGAAGAGTATAAGATGTAGTTTGTTCCTAGTATGTCCAAAATATATGCTTGTGGCATTTCATAATTAAGTCGTAATGTGCCACTTGGATCTCCATTTGCTTTCATTAATTGGATGGAAATTGCCGTGTTTTCTTCAATAACAACACGAGTGTTTGGGATCCCATCACTTAGTTCCTTCCCTTCTTTTGTAGCCAAATACAAACCTCCACCGTAAGGTTTAATGCTGCTAGAGAACACATCTATTAACGATCTGAGTCCAAACCCTAGTGAAATGACTCCATTCTTATCCACACGGGCTGTATTCATGACAAGCATACTATTGTCATGATCCAGCGACTTCAATAATGAAGCAGATCCATCTGTAGTGTTCAATGCTTTTTGAAACCACGTGTCATTGAATAAAAGTTGAGGTGGAAACACAACAGCTTCTCCATATAACTTTCCTGTATCAGAGGCCACGGGTTGTTTAAACCAGGAATAATCCTTTCTGGATTTTGTGGCTTCAATAAATGAAGTGTTGGAATATATGGCATATATCTGTTGGTGGTCTCGAGAGTATAATGCAAAGAATAAACCATCTTGTTTGACATAGGATATTTGTGACAGACGAGGGATCGTCAACAGTGCTTGAAACATTATAGGAGCCACCTGTGAGCAAAAAAGAAAAGGCATACAAGTTAGAGATGGTCTCTTATTAAAACTGTTTCTTTGTGTTTTAAAAAATATTTAAGAAGTTTAGATGGAAAAATCGGCCTACCTATTGAGAGCGAAATAAGTAATTTTCAATAAGAAATTTCAAACATCCCCTTTAAAGAACTTACAATAAAAGAAAAAATATGCAAACCTTAGATTCAATGTCAAAGTATGTAGGATCTGTTTCACCAAGAGACGCGTTTGCAATTTTGGCTAAATTGGTTGCAGATGAACTCATTGGAAGCAATGTACTTGTTGCATTTTGTATGAGAGACCATATTTCTTGATGAGATTGATTGGTGATTGAATCCAATTCCTTTTCAATTCCCTTGATCTTTAAAACCCAAAAAGGTATCAATAAGCTAGGAAGCAACAACCCGACTAGTGCCTGCAAATTTCGTTCATTTAACGTCACTTCTCCACAAGATCAACAGAATGAGAACTAATACAAAACTATTGAGTTTTGATAGAAATTTACGAGTAGGATGAAGAAAGATAATGGCCTTAATGTGATCCTTTTGAAGTGCGTCTTGAAAGTTTTGGTGATTGTAATAGAACTGCTATCCCTGCATTACAATCTCACGATAAATTATATTACAATGCATGCAACAATAGTTTCAGAAATGAAAATCTGCTGTTAAAAATTTGTAATCTTAAGAATTTGATACAACACGTTCTTGAGTTTTGAGAGACAAGTAAAGAAAGTATCCTTATTTATATTTCTTTTGTGTTACCAGTTGGGGGGAAATGGAAAGAAAGATTGTTTTACAATCGTGTGGGTTCGATCTAAGTAACTATAAATCTCATAAGTAGACTATAAATACTGTTCAAAGATATGTGAGAAGTTGATATGCTTATTTTCGCCTTGCACCAAAAAAAAAAAAAAAAAAAAAGTTGATATGCTACGTTATCGAGTTTGGGGATAAATTAAAAGTAAAAGAAGGCCACCTAAGTTTGTACTTTTTCCAGTCTTGTTTGTTCATATAAACAACTCTAAATCACACAACTAGAGTACTATACATTCGATTCCATGTTACATGAATAGTTTTAGATTGAGATGAAAAAGATTTTTGTGATGAAATCAAGATTAATCTACCCGTGAGAAGCTTATACTTAACTTCCCGAGTTAGTAAAGAAAACTCACAGAAGTATCATCAGCCCTAAGTTTCTTTCTTGTTACTATCATGGAGAAAACTAAAGAAAGTTCTCAAGTTTTCAATCCTATTCTTCTATATTCATTTGATCAGTGATAAATAGGGATGTTTAACTCATATGCCTAAATGTACGACTAATCCCCTTAAAAATTTGCACGGTTCATTTCGCTGTCTTTGATCATGTTAACCTTTGTATTTGACATGTATTGATCTTGTAGTTACGCATAGTTTTAGGCATATGTTTTAACCACGACAATCATTTTCCTATTTCTATTATTCTATATAAATAACCTATCATCTCATAACTAGACTAACAATACAAATGCAAGATATGCAATAATAGTGTAGACTGTAGAGATGATCGAAAATCTGCTAATCTATTTTATACCATGGGAAGTTGATACACCACAAAATTTTCGGCTTGTTGAGAAAATTAAAGGAAGTATCGTCAAGTAATTTTCTTTAGTATTACACAGAGTTGTAAAAATGTGATTATATAAAGTCAGTAATTTAACAATCGCGTCTTTTCTAAATAAATAACTACATGATCTCATAACTAGACTAAAAATACTGTTCCCTCAAGAATAATAACAAAACGAAAAAAAACTGAAGTTCTTAACATGTAGTTATGACTCATGATACAGTAGTAACTAAGATAAGATATATACATACATATTGAATTGTTGAATGTCTTGATTATCTTCCATTCTTCAGCTAGCTCTCTTTCTCAAGATCGTTTATATATCGTTACATGTAATTATGGTATCGGCTACATGTGAAACAAATGAATATATAAATAAGACAGCTTTACTGTAAGTACATATTACTCAATACATGTAAAGCTAGTTTTTATCGTGTTACCTTAGTATAAGAATCTATGGAGAACGATAACAAGGAGTTTAGAACAATGGTGAGACAAGGAACTTACAATGAAGAAATGACAAACAACTATATATGAAGAAACTGTGATGTAAATAGTTGGAAATAAATCCTGGTAATAGGAAATCAATCAATACGATAATTATCATAAATAGAATCATGAAATGGTAATGTCCATGTTTGGAATGCATTTTACTTTGAATATTGTACAACTAAGGTATTGTAAGATTAAAAGCAAGTTTAGAAAATACCTTAAAGAAAACTTTTTTGTTTCTTTCTACATGTCGAATATTTGGTAAGTAATAATTCTCATAAATTTTCGTAAGTAATATTTGCAAAAAGGTATTGATCACGTTTGGAATGCATCTTAATTTGAATATTTTACAAGCTGGCGTTGTAAAAATAAAAACCAAGTTAGGAAAAACCTTAATGAAAAACATTTTTTTCATGTTTAATTTAATCAATGTCTAATATTTGGTAAGTTATATTTCTCATGAATTTTCGTAAGTATATTGCTTATTTTTCACCAAACTAGTGAATAAATATAAATTGCTGTATAATGGTAGTCTAGTTTTATTGTTTTAAGTAAATTACCAAATCTATATTGATTGCTATAAACGAATTCCGCAAAAGTTATGATCTCTTCATCTCGATTTTCATATCGTTTTTGAATTTAAGACATGCGTATAGTAAGAACGACTACAAATTAATGTGTACAACTGTACATACTCCATTGAGTCAACATTCTTATTAGAGTTTACAAACTTAAATTTGAAACCATTGTATGTTTGTGTTTTTTGTCCAACTGTACATACTCGGCTGAGTCGAACAAAAATACTCGACTAGTAGCAAACTGCACAGTGTAGAATCGAGAGATAGGCAAAGCCTTAAAATCGAGATCTTAAAAACCACCGACATAACTAAACACTCACTACATTAAGATTTTGTTTGCAAGACCCTTGAAACGTTCTAATTAAACTAGCAACAAAACCAAGCTACATCATGTATGAAAAAGCAACTATAAGTAAACATGAAAACATCGACACAAAATATCCAAACATGAAAGTCTGCAGCTTAGAATGTTGCGTCAAATTATCATTTGTACCATGTTTATATTGTCTCATAGCCTGTTGATGTAAACAACAACAACAAGAGTACTCAATCTCCCCTTTCCACAATTGTACCTAGACCCGTTAAAATTTCCCAAATTCCTATAAAAAGTTACTACCAAGATATCATTACATCTAACAATGCCTTGATCAATATATTGTGTCTATAGGATTTAGCACATAAAGTGGAATGTAGATCAGTACCAATATTCTATCAAGTTCTGATATAAGAGGAAGATGCCGTTACATATATATGACTTACAACAATCTCCCTCTAAATATACTGTTACACTTCTTTAGACACATTCATGTTTCCGTACAAATTCCTTTCTATTGTTTGACCTGAGTTTCTAAGGATCTTCTGATGCGTCAATACATTTTCCAAGTAATTGCTCTATGCCAAGTTATTCGGTTCTGTACAGAGCAACTCGGCGATCAGTTCCAATTCAAAATAGGTCTTGGTTCATCATTCCAAAATATCAATCATATGCAATCCACATTTGGTTGAGGGTAACAATTAACCAACTGGCCTATCTCAGCCACCAAAGGTAACTTTGGGGAGGTATCCTTGAAGAGGTCTCAGGTTCGAGTCTTACCATGGACCTTCAAGGGCCTGAAAAAATAGAAGCATGAGTGGGGTTTATCCCCTAAGGAGAAAGGTCTGTCCAATTGGATGTCACTGTGGGTTTGAATCACTAACTACTAACTCGCCGTTCAAAAAAAAAAAAAAAAAAAACACAATTAGCCAAGGTAAAATATAGCTCAAACATTTATGGAACAAATTTTATTTCATACATCCATATAGAATTTACAAAACTTTAGTTTTATCTTATAAACACTACATATTTATTCATTGACTGTCCCACTCACTACAGAAATGGAATCAAAATCTGGCTCGAGTCTTGGCCCGGTCGACCGACCCCTTTGAAACAAGTTGGGTCTTTTTCAAGCGAGGCCTGGTCCGGCCTGACCTAACCATGCACCCTCGATGGTGCTTTTCACTTATTTCTCATCCCACTTGCATCTTTAACCGAGAAGGGGTGCCCCCACACATAATCAGCTGCATCAAAACCTGAGAAGCTTTCATCTTTCCACTACCGTCATCTTGCCCCTTCACCGTCACATCACTATCTCTCACCTCAACCGCCTGATCAGCATATATCTCTGAGCTAGAATTTGAAGGTGGAGGAGAAGGAACCTCTTCTCTTCTAAGTGTCATGGTCTGTGTAGCTGCATCAGCCGCAAACTTTGCAGCAAGTTCTCTACTAGATTCACATTTTACGACCAAGTACTCTTGTGGATTGTCAAATGAGCTCCATGACTGATTACGTCGTCTGATCATAGCTAGTGCTGCAGGTGGTGTTGCGGTGCTGCAGTTATTGTTGCTACGGTTTGGTTCGATTGGGGTTTGAGATGGAGTTGTTTGAAGAAGCTCGGATCCTTTAAGAATGTAGTCATGACTGTTTGTTGGTTCTACTAAATCATCTTCTGTTAAATCATGCCATACGTATCCGTTTTTGTAACTCCTGATTTTAATTCACAAAATTTCAGAACAAAATTGTGAAATAAGATAACGTAATCACGAAAAACAGAAATCTTATTGTTTGATCCTCTACAAGGGTTTTATTACATCGTTTGATACAGGATCAAATCAATTTTGTAGAGCAAAAAAGCGACTTCTTCTATAACTAATTAAACCTAACACTTTCTACAGCTTAGTACAAAAGAATTGGAATGGGCAACATGCCCGCTATTCGAAATCTTAGTGAAACACTGGATACATTATAATGATCAAAAGATGGTACCTTTTGAAAGACCATGAATACATGTTAGCCATTCCTATTCCTCTATGATAATTCAGTGTATTCATAACATCTGCAAAAAAAAAAAAAAAAAAAAAAAAAAAAAAAAAAAAAAAATTAAAAATTAGAAAAAGCAAAACATAGTTAGAAGACATTCAAATTTCACTATGCCAAAGATTACGAAAAAATGAACTAATTAAATGTAAGGCAGTTTCACCAAATTGCACTTAAATATGTTAGAATTTGGGATTAAGTTGTACAATAGCAACGTACTTTTCATTTTGTTCCATTTTGGTAAGTGTATATTTTTTTTTGCTCCACTTAATGCAATGTACTTTCCATAAGTGTTTCAATTTGGTACGTTTATTTTTTTTAACTTTGTTTAATTTGTAGAATAGTAATGTACTTTTCATAAGTGTTCCAATCGTACCAAATTGGAACACTTATGAAAAGTACATTGTTATTCTACAACTTAAACAAAGTTAAAAAAAAAAAAAATACATGTACCAAATTGGAACACTTACGGAAAGTACGTTGCATAAAGTGAAACAAAAAAAAGTACACGTACAAAAATGAGACATTTTGAAAAGTACATTGCTATTTTACGACTTAATCCCTTATAATTTTATCATTTGTTGCATTTTACCGTAACAAAAGCTTGTTTTCGTTATCGATCAGGTGTATGTAAATAAGTTTCTTTAACATGCTAAAAAATTTGCATTACAATAAACCCGAAGATATAACAAGCTATATATATATATATATATATATATATATATATATATATATATATATATATATATATATATATATATATATATATATATATATGTATGCCTATATCATACTTACAAAAATCAGAAAAAAATTAGTACCTCTAAGATAGAGACCATAAGGAGAAGATAGAGGAACATCAATAAGATGAGGATGCTCAATATGACCATTTCGAGTAAGGTAATACAGTACCGGAACTTTTCTTATGGGCATTACAGCAGGCGAAGCCTGTGCTGAGTCCGTTTTAGATTTAACTGAAAGCGGGCTCATATCAGGTGCATGATGGATTATATGATCCCTGGTTACAGTTGTGCTAACACGGGTTCGATTCTTCTTAGGTCTTCTGGAGCTGAGCATCTCCGACGTGCTCTTTCGCGCATCGGTGGCCATGAAAAGGTGTTTGTGTGTGTAAAGGGGAACACGAGAGTGGGAGAAAAAGAAGGTGAAAGGAACGATGGCGGGTAAATACAGTTAAGTTCCTAGGGGTAGTAGTATTTATATTGGAAAATGAGAAACATTCTACACGCAAATTGTTGTCCATGTGTCTTGAAATCAACTTAAAACACTTTTTTTTTATTCAATTATTACTCTCTAGTCTCAACTTATATATGCTTAAACGTTCATCTTAATATTTTTGTTTGCCTTTAAATGAATATCTAATTTACACTTAAAATCCAATTATAAAATCTGAGACTTATCTCGCAAATTCTTGGTTATAAGCCAAATAAGTAATGTTGCAAAAGTACTTGAGCTCGGCTTGAAAACCGAGCTTAATTAATAACTTTTTAAAGGCAATAGACAACATTCAAAATTAAAGTTAGATAAAAGCAAATGGCGGCTACATAAAATTCGAAAAGTAAGAATTTCGCTACATTTCTGTATAATTATCCCTTTTGCAAATCAACTGATAAAAGGCCAAAAGGGTATGAAAACAGTGACAAGATAACGCATTCTCTTTTTATTTGACAAAGGTTATTTTTAAGGTTTCTCTAACCAATGCATTTAAGTCACTAATCTAGATGATTAAATAAAAAAACTTTAAGTGTGATAAATTAAAAATCATAACTAATTAAGCTAAATTATAAGCTCCACTAATGTATATTAAATGCAGATACCCGCGCAATGCGGCAGTGCGGGTATCTTGTGATTATATTTTGCGTTATTCGGTTATACGTTTAGTTGTCTTCATGCTTTACAAGTGGAGATATTAGAGATGATTAATATAAATAGTTTTAGTTTGAAGAACCAACCGCTTTCTAACAAATTTACTAACCAACCTGATTCTTAACAAACTAATTTTGTAATCTTTTCATAATAAGCAAGAAAAAAGTTTAAATTTTAAGTTTTTCTAATTATAGTATAAATAAGTCAACCGTTAAACAATCTCTATTATTAATGTGATGTAAACTTTTTTAAATTAAAAAATGCAATTAATAAGCATGTATTAAACTTATAGATTTGATAATATATGATTAATAAACATAATTTTTTTATTAAATCTTCTTAAACAAAAATTAATTTTCATACCACCACCTTTTTGTTTCATGCGATACAAACAAATAAGATATCGCTTATCATTATTTGAGGATACGGAAACAAAATTTTCCATGTTTTCCTCTTTTTTTCCTAACTCCTCTTTTGTACTTGTTTTTTTTTAACGGCAATTTGTTACTACATAGCCTCTAGCCTAGAAGGCGTAGCGAGCCCACACAACCAGATTGGGTCCAGAAGGCAATGACACCCTTCCCTTTACACACACGAGAGGAAACCCCTATCGCCCTAGACAAGACTCGAACTTGAGACCTTGTGTAGGAGGGTAAAACCTCCCCCCAAATTAGGTGGCTATCTGAGCTACGCTCATTTGGTTTCTCATTTGTACTTGTGTTCGAATAGCAAACTTATTATCAATGTTTCTAATAAGAATAATAAACTTAAGAACTTTTAATTTGTTGGTTTTCTCAACGCATGCATACCGTAAAGAGGCAAATTTTGAAGGTTGGATTCTGCCTGAAAGCGTACGATTTATCGTATTGGTCTTTATTAGATAATGTAAAAGTGCTTAGCCATATATAGAGTAAATAATGACTTGCTAAGCGTAGGAACCCTAGAAGGGTGTAGTTGATCAACTAAACAAGAATGGTAGTGGGCTAATCTTAAACCCATTATACTTAGGGCTAATCCTTATTTATTCGGTTAATATATCCCTGCAGTTGAAGCGGGAGGCCTTCAAATGTTCAAAATGGAGCAAAAGTCTTGAAACAATGCACTAGGGAGATCCTTGGTAAAAATATCGACATATTAAAATCTGGATGGAACATGCATGACACCTACATTTGCCACAAAATCACCAACAAAATGAATATCAAGCTCTATATGTTTGGTGTGCTGTTGTTGAACCAGATTATTGGAGAGATATAAAACACTAACATTATCACAATAAACCAAAGTAGCAGTATAAACAGGTGCATGCAGCTCGCATAAAAGATTACACACCCAAACAATTTCAACAACAACATTGGCAACACCTCAATATAGTTTCAACAATCGATCTGGATAATGTAGCCCAACGCTTAGCAGACCAAGAAAGCAAGTTGTCCCAAAGAAAAACACAATAGCAAGAAGTGGAACGCTGAGTGACAGTGCAATTAGCCCAATCAGCATCCATGTAAGCAGTAAGCTGAGCAGAGCAGGAGTAGAAACATGCAGTTGTAAGCAATAATCAAGAGTACCTCGAGCATTCCGAAGAATACAATTGAGAGCAGGAAAAATGCGGCTCCCGAGGATCATACATATAAAGGCACACCTGCTGAACAACATAGGACAAATCAAGGCGAGTAAATGTAAGATACTTAACAACCATCGGTTAAGCTGTGATACAAAGTGGATTAGAAACAGGGTCACCATCAGGACCAAGCTTAGAATCAGTATTAAAATGAGTCCGTTAAGGATTACAATACTACATATGAGCCCGCTCAAGAAGCTCCTAAGCATAAGTAGCCTGAAATAAAAATAAATCTGCAGAAGAACGTTGAGCAGACACACCAAAAAAATATTAAGAGAGCCCAGGTTTGTCGTAACAATTTCTCCATGAAGTGAGGAGATAACTTTTAGTAGAAAAGCTGCAAAAGAGGTCGTGAGGATAATATCATCAAAATAAAGAAGCAAGTATGCAATATTTTTCCCATGATGAAAGATAAACAATGATGAGATAGTTTTGTCGTGCTAAAAAACAACTCGAGTAGCATAGCAAGCAAAGTGTTGAAATCATGCACGAGGGGTTGCTTAAGCCCATAAAGGAAACGTTGCACGTGACAAACATAATCAGGATGATGATGATGATCCACAAAGCCATGTGGTTGATGTATATAATCTGCCTCTGATAAATGACCATGAAGAAAAGTATTCTTCACATCTAGCTCATGAATTAGCCAATTCCTAGAAACTGTAAGGCTCAAAATAATGCATATGTATCCGGTTTGACAACCGGGCTAAAAGCCTCTTAACAATAAATACCCAACTGCTAACTAAGTTCATTAGCCACAAGGAGAGCTTTGTGCTGACTAAGAGATCCATATGTGTCTGAAAAGACATAGATAGCACAATATTCACATTAGCAGGACGAGGCACAAGATCCCACATTTCGTTAGTAATTAAAACATTATATTCATCTAACATAGCTTTTTGCCAATGAGGGTCACGAAGACCATGAACATGAGACCGATGAATGGGTGAAGTGGTGGTCATGTGAAAAGACAAACGGTTGACATGCTTTTAAATGCCATATTTAGCACGCGTCACCATCGGGTGTGTATTTGTCAGAATTTGGTCCGGTAATGGTTGTTTTTGGGTAATCGGTTGTGGGTCGGTTGAGGTATGATGTGGAGTCGGGTTTGCATCGGGTGTAGAATGCTGGGCCAAACCAATTTGGGTCAGATGAGGTGGGCTGGTAGGTAGTTTTTGTGGATTTGAAGTTTGCATTATGGGAGTGGTAAATGATGTTGGGTTTGGTATAACTGGATTGTATGTTGGACTATAGTGGTTTGGTCCCGGTGTTGCGATGGACTTGTGTGTGGGCTGATTTGTTGGTCTGTTGGGCCACGTGTGGTGGGGTTAGCAAAAAATCATAGGATGGTTGCGATGTGAGAGTCATAATCCAAATGGAAAAATATCTTCATCAAATTTGACATGAAGAGAAATAATTATTTTGTTAATGGCAAGGTTAAGGCATCGATAACCGCGGTGATTAGACGGGTAACTAAGAAAAACGCATGGTGTGGAGTGCGGTAGGAGTTTGTGTTCAACTTGTATGTAAGGATAGCAAATGTATCCAAAAGCACGCAAGTTTTTGTAGGTGGGTGTAATGTTGTAGAGTTTTGTGTAGGGGATTTCGTTTTGAGTGGCAGTTGAAGGCAAAATATTCAAGAGATGGGCAGCCGTGTATAACGCTTCCACCCAATAAACGGGTGGCATGTGAGCTTGAAAGGGGAGGGTGCTCACAAGGTTGTTTATTGTACAAAGTATACATTCCGATTTCTCATTTTGTTGAGATGTCTTAGACACGAGAATCAGAATTGAATGACATGTTGTTGAAACAAAGTGTGAACGCGGGTGTTGTCAAATTTACCCTCATGGTCACATTGCAAGGCCTTAATATCGATTTAAAACTCGTTATTTAAAAATGCACGAAACTGAAGAAAATGGTCATACAATTATTGTAGCACCCCCAACTCAAAATACGGCAGCTGACATGCTGGGGGCACTACGCAAATAGAAACCAAGCACATTTATAGCTAACAACCACAACATGGGACGTTTATAAATGTTGCAAAACATATAATTCGAATTATAAACCGTTTAGAGTACAAGGACGTTTATAAATGTTGTCAAATTTACCCTCATGGTCACATTGCAAGGCCTTAATATCGATTTAAAACTCGTTATTTAAAAATGCACGAAACTGAAGAAAATGGTCATACAATTATTGTAGCACCCCCAACTCAAAATACGGCAGCTGACATGCTGGGGGCACTACGCAAATAGAAACCAAGCACATTTATAGCTAACAACCACAACACGGGACGTTTATAAATGTTGCAAAACATATCATTCGAATTATAAACCGTTTAGAGTACAAGGACTCATAAATCAAAGTAGCAGCGGAAAAAGTAAAATAGAGTTTGCAGCGAAAAGTTTACAAAGTTTAGCAGCGGAAAACATTTAACAAAGTTTAGCAGCGGAAATAAGTAAGACACACCAAGGTTTTACGAATGATATGAAAATAAAGATAATAAAGCTGCCTTGACAGAAAGACTCCATCGACCTTGCCAATCCACCAAGCCCATGTCATAAAGCTCCAAAAGTAATTAGTAGTAGTACCTGAGAAACACATGCTTAAAAGTCAACACAAAGGTTGAGTGTAATCCATAGGTTTAAAATAATAAGTTGAGCACAAGGTTTTATTCATACGATATAAGCAACAAATGCAAATACCAGGAAAAATCAAGGTAACACCCAATATGTAGAGGCAATACATGCATACATACGGTTGATGGTACTAAGCTCATGACACACAAACGTTAACCAAACCAATCGTCAGTAACTTTGTACTGACATAAACAATAACCACGGAATTTCATAATATAAGTGCCCCCAAGGCCGGGTACTTGCTAATACCCAGCAAAATCGAAAGTAGTACACCCGCATTGCCAAGCCCTTGACAACCGGGCGGGATGGTCAATCCTATAGGCCTATAAACTAAGTTTGTGTTCACTCGCAAGTGACTAATGGCTTATGATCTGAGGGTCTTTCCGGCACATCTTATTTAGAAATCCGTCCCGGATTTAGTTTGAGTTTCCAGTCCCGGCTTTGAAAAGGTTTGGGTACTTGTGTTTAAACTCGTCCTCGCGTTCCCAAGTATACTCCGGTCCTCTCTTGGAATTCCAACGAACCTTCACAAGAGGAATACGACTCTTCTTCAATCGCTTAACCTCGCGATCCATAATTTCAACAGGCTCCTCAACAAAATGCAATTTCTCATCAACTTCAATCTCCTCAAGCGGAATTACAGCGGTCTCATCGGTCAAACACTTCTTTAAATTCGACACGTGGAAAGTAGGGTGAACTCTATTGAGCTCTGGCGGCAATTCTAGCTTATATGCCACAGGACCAATCCTCTTCACAATCTTAAATGGTCCTATATAACGGGGATTCAACTTTCCTTTCTTACCAAACCTGATCACACCTTTCCAAGGTGATACTTTCAACATAACTCTATCTCCTACATGAAACTCCAGGGGTTTACGTCTCACGTCAGCGTAACTCTTCTGAGGTCATGAGCAACTTTCAATCGGTCTTTAATTTGAGCAATCTTCTCGGTCGTCTCACGAACTAGATCTGGACCAACAAGCTGTGCTTCTCCCACTTCATCCCAACATATAGGTGATCGGCACTTTCGACCATAGAGTGCTTCAAGCGGTGCGGCCTTAATACTCATTGTAAACTCCCGTAAATTTCCCTATAAATAGTAAAAGTAAATCAAAGACTAATATTACTTTTCGTTAATTAATAACGTTTTTACCAATAACAATTTTTTTTTTCTTTTATGCTATGTTACTTAAAATCACTACGATATTCATGATCCCTTTTTGCTTGGAACGATGCTCACACATGTACCACTATAGTCTAAAATCGCGAGAATATTAAAATTTTCTTTTATTCGTTACGAACCTGCATTTTCGAGACATTTTTCAAATTTACTATACATCGGTTACTATTCACCAAACACTATTCATCATTTCACTATTCATCGTTTTTGGAGTCGGTTAGTGATATTGAGATGTTTTTCAAAAGTTTTACTATTCATAAAACACTATTCACAAAACACTATTCACTCTCGGACTCACATAAACGTTTCACTAAATATTTACTAAACATTTCACTATTCACAAATTAATTATTTTCACTAATCCTAATTATATATAACCGGACCCTTAATTTCATTCTAAGCCCAACGTCATTTTTGGCCTGTTACTATTCACGGCCCACGATTTTAAGCCCAACCTCCAATAATTATTTTGAAACACTCGACTAGACTAAGCCAGAAACGCGTCTCGTACTCCCCATTCTTACACACGACACATAAATATTTTTCCACATTCTCGTTCCTCCCCTAGCCAACTTTGAGTATGTCGAATTCCAACTTCCCATGTCGAGTCTAAATACATTTTTACGAGGCATATTATCTTGTCCAAAAACAATTCATACGATTTGTAACTAATCCAAAACTAAACCATTTTTGCTCTAGTTTGTTTCTATAAAGTCCTAAAAATATTTCTAACACAATTTCAAGTCTAAATATTACAGTTGATCAATCATCACCAAGTCTAGCCAAGATTTCAAATCGTTTACATAACAAAAATGGTTGTCAACATATCAATTCAAATACAAATTGTACCTCCCTAATTCATGCACACACACTTGCATATTATATACACATAGGAAAGTACTACACCAATTTAAAACTCCATTTCACAAGTACCATACCATTTTATATTTTCAAAACCCACGTTCCCTTTAAAAATTGAGATGTCGACATGCTAAGAAACAAAATCAAGGCGGAGCATATTACTCCTTACAAGTTCATGACTTTTGGTACACAAGTTAACATCCCATCACATTAATTTTGGTCACTAGGACACACAAGACTTCATATATATACACCATGCATGCATGCACTCGTTATCACCTTTCATACAAATCAAATTTTACAAAAACAAAGTCCTAGCTTTAGTCCTACTTCAAAACGTTTTGGCAAAAACTTTAGTATTTCAAATCGGGTCTAGAAGAAACGAAACTTTGTTTGTGAACCTTGGTTGAGTCGACACACACACTACACTCTCGTACTCTCTTCTTCTCGACTCTACGTCTCATTTTACCCCACCATTTTGGTGTAGTAAGTCTCACACAACTTTTTCCATTTTTATTTAAAACGTACATTTGATTATTTTCGTATAAATCACAAACACTTGCACTAAAACTATCGAAATCTAAATAAACAACACCTAAGTATTATACTTTCGTCTATATATTTACTACCTTAGTAATCAAGTAATATAAAGTTTCGAACCTAAAAAGTTACGTACAAAATATTTTTGGATACCTTTTTAACTTATAAAAACAAGTCTTGTAAACTCTTAAAAATTTTCTAAGTCTTTTTACTTATAAAAACTCGTTCCATGCAAGCCTAAAACGAACGTATATCTTTAAATTCTACGTAACGAGCACACTATTTTATTTCACAAACTAATAGACCCCCTGACAAACTATCATTTTCGTATAAAAACTTTGCAATAAAAATCGCGTCTTGAACCTCTAAAAGATACAAAGCAAATCGACTTGAAATCAGTTTTGAAAACAAATACATATCGATTGGGCCTTAAGGCCCAATCCTTTGAAAATAAACAAACGAAATAAGCTGTGGTAATAAGCAGTCTCAAAACATTTTTAGCATCCTAAAATAAGCCCGAAACCAAGCCCAAAACTTTCGTAAGCCCATTGGATTTTAAAAGCTTAACGGGCCTAGTCTTTTTCGTTAAAAAGCCCATTAAGCTATAATAAGCTATTTTCGATAAATAAGCATTTTTGAAAAGTTCAATAAACTATTTTTAACTTATTTGAGAAATAAAAACACTAAGTTTTGAATTTGGTGAATTTTGGACTAAGTTTGCAAATTTTATAACTTTCGGGTTAAAAGTGTCACTTTTATAAAGTTTAGGTAAAAACTGTCATTTCACAAACTTGAGGCTGAAAAATTAATTTTATAAACTTTTGGGTGAAAAGTGTAAAAATTATAACGTTTTGGACGTAAAACGTAAATATATTTAACTTTGGACTAACGACGTAACGCTAACACCGTTAGGGTAAAAAGTGTAAAAATTTGGAAAAGACAAGGGCCGTATAATATAATTAATATTTTTCATCTTTACTTTCCATTTTACGATCTCGAGTAACGACGTTTACATTTTATTTCAAACTATTATTATTATTATTATTAAACTTTACGTTATATATATATATATATATATATATATATATATATATATATATATATATATATATATATATATATATATATATATATATATATATATATATATATATATAACTTAACTAAACTTACGATATATTATAAAACCACAAGTTTTACTATCGTTAAATTAACAACTCACGTAATCAAAAACTACTCGCGATTAAACCATTAAGACTATCAACCACTAAAACTTGCCATATATTATCTAGGTCGTGTGTGGAGCCGTTCCCTTATTGCAAACTGAATATCGATATTTTTACCACTATACCACTAAGCTGAGTTCATAGCCTCGCCTTACTTATTTAAATGTTTTATAAACCTCGCGCGGGGGATACATGCTAGTTTTTACAAAACTGAACACAAGTATTTTTCTTGGTATGCTTTATATCGTTATTGCTTAAGTCCCTTATTGCCCAAAGTCCCTCATATCATGAGCCTTAGTCACCCAGAGGGTGAACGTAAATAATTGTGGATAGATCTATTAGGGATTGACAATCCCCGTTTGGGCGTTGGAGAAAACTACCAAACATACTTTATTTGAAATCTAATAGGTTACTGGCAAGAACCTATCCCGAGGGCCACTCTTACTATAATCCATCATTTATGATGAGATCTGTTAATCGGCTGAGTGTCATGAGCTTAATGCAATAACAACTGATTTTTAACTTATAATTGTATACCGGTGCAATTATCACTTATAGCTTGTGTTCAACTATTAAACTTAAACCTATGAATATCACTCAACTTTTGTTGATTTTTAGCATGTTTATCTCAGGTCTATAACAAGTAAGGATGGGACGGAGGAGCACGAAATTCTTACAAAGGCTATAAAATTTTTATTATCATTCGAAAACCTATTTAACAAATTTTAAAACCACTGGGACCTCATTTTTAAAACTATGATATTTATAAAAATTCGAATGATAAATGTTTTAAAATGACTAATTTGAAAATCATTTTCTACTGAAAACTATGAGCTGTGAAGTAACACCCAATCTTTCTTCCGTTGCAAATATTTTAAAAATGGGGGTGTTACAGATTGGTATCAGAGCTTTAGTTATAGCGAAACGGTCTAATACAGATCCGAACTATAACTGTTTTTACAAACCAAAACATTTTATAGCCTTACACTCTTCGTGCCTTCCGTGTCGGCAGACTACCTTGCTCAGTACATTACCTGTTAAGATTATTCTTCATGTTTAGAAATTGCGCTTACACAACTATTATTTCATCCGTACTATTATATCTTTAACGTAAAATTTACTTATAAAATACTATTCCCGGTTACTACAGTAACATATCTCCAAAAACTTTCGTGAACGCCAAAACTACTCTCCGTAATACTAATACCTCACCTATCGATCAAAATTCTTCGAATACCGAAGACCCCTACGTACAAATATCACAGCCCCAACTTAATATAGGAATCACTCATAGATCACTTCCATCGTCACCTATCTATCAAAAACTTAGGAGAACTACTGAATCATATGAAGATGTTATTGGTGGTCAGGCAACATTCGAAGTTGGACAAAGTTCACGTCAAGAGAGGCCGTGAAAGAATGTTGAGCCAAACTCTCCGTTACCCTACACTTCAGATTCCCCAATACCAGATATCCCAAATAATTTATCCTCACCTAATTCCCCCAAGTACGATATAAGCACACCTGATTCAATATGGACTCTTGTTTATCGACAAGCCAGCATATTAGAAGCTCACACTGAACAGCTAAAAGGTTTACGACCAACAAAATTTGAATGGTAAGACCGTAACCTTGACATTGTTCAAAAGAGCGGATGCTGAAAGAAGAACAATATGTGAATTAGGAATAAAGATTAATGAGATAAAAGACAGCACCAACCAGGAACTTGGAAGTTTGGATTCTAGGGTCCGTTCTGCAAGAAGAGAACACGGCCATACACATGGTAGAATTGAAGACATTGAAAGGACCCTATGGATGGCCAGAGACACAGCAAGAAACCAGAGTCAAAGGATTGCCGCATTAGAGACTATGCTGGCTAAGCAAATGAACATGTGTCTGGAACGTTTCTCAAACATGGATGCAGCACAACTTGAACTTGAGAAAGAGATTAGATATTTACGTCAGAGGCGTAACTAATTTTAAGTTTACAAGTATCCCTGTTGCAACTACTAAACCAGACAGACTTGGTTAGTATTTCATGTAATGTTCAATAAATCTGAACCTTTCAGAAATTGTAATCGAATCATAATATATAATAACCTCCTCTTCCGTTACATCTCTCTATTATGAATCAATCGTTTCTTTCATATCAAGCATGCATACTATGAATCCTCATACCTTCATGCAAAAATCTCATCAATTGTTACCTCCCTTGATGAACAAATAACTCTACGTAGATTCCTGACATATTAATAAGAGACCTTGTACTAATCGTTTTACAAAGACGATCAGTCAAGTTATTTATATTATGATAACTTCTACAATACTCTTCAAATCTACCGTAAGATTTCTTACAATTGTTAAGACTTCTTAAGCATACTATAATTCACCAGAAACCAAAGGATTGTCTAAAAATAAATTTTCAAGAGAGAACTTGAAAAATGGAGAGAACATTTATTTTAGTGGACGAATCGGTTTGTTCCTTAGTAATCTCATATCAAGAGTTGATTATCTATCTATGATACAACACAGACATATCTTAAAATTAGATTACCGTAAGGAGTCAATTCAGTCTATCATCAATGAAATAATTAGAATTCATTAGTTAAAATATTCTGACATCAGATGGGTTCTAAGTTAAGTTTCATTAATGATTTCAGAAGATGGACAACGTAAACAATACATGTACTCCATCATCATCAAAAATCACCATGACTACTGAAGATGTCAAGGAATTGGTAAGCAACATCATGTCAGTAGTACTTAAAGCGGCCACCATAGTTTATCCAAGAGGAGAGTCGGATACGCCTGACAAGCAGGAAAACTACATGGAATATAGGCCAACCCACTTTAAAACGCAAGAAGAAATGGCTAACCCTACCATCACCCATAACCAAGGAATTAGGCAAGGAGTTATACCTAATGGAAATAAACAAAAGCGAAAACTCTTAGAAATGAGGAACCTTTAAAGACTTCGATAGTATCAAAGGAATGATGACTAGATTGAAGCAGATGAATAAATTCCTGTTGAAAATAAATAAATCCTAGTTCGACAATTTCCTGAGATTGTATCTTTTCCCCGTATTTTAATTTAAGTTACGATGGATGTAACTTAAGTATAATAATTATCCTTCTACCGTATCGAAAAATCTACCTTGTAATATTTCCGAAATAATTATAATTTACGTCGATTTCAATTCCTATTCCATTTACCAATTAACAGTATACTGTTATTACACTAGAAATTTCTGACTAGAAATTTCTGACTCATCATCATAGTACGAACAAAAACTTCCTACTTTATTCTTAAAAAGAAATTACGTGTTATATTATAAAAACAACACGTTGAACACCATCTAAAACAACTTAAAGAAAAGCATAAATACCACTGTGACTGAGCCTAACATCACATCATTTAGTCCTTAATTAAACATAGCCTGATCAACTATGTCTAATTTAGGAAGAATCATGTTATGAAGGAACAATCATAATGTCAAATTTTCTAAATAACAATCTCATGTAAAAGCAACAAATAGAGATAAACTGAACTATTCATAAATATTACAAACTATAAATAAATACCTATCTTATTCCTTCTTCATTAGGACGATAAGCCAACAAAGGTACAATTAAAAATTAGAAAAACCCTAAAGACTAACAGAAAACTCCAATAACGAAAAATTTATACAAATCCATGGAAATTAATAAATAAACAAATAATTAGCATCGGAAGTGCTAACGTCACAAGAATTACAATATAAACCATAGAATCTTCAATAGGTTGATCCGCTATGACAACAAAAACCCCCACCAACATAATCATAGCAAGAGCCACCACAGGATGAATCACCTTAATTATGCTGAAAAATAAATATAAACAAATCATTAAAAACAATAACAAGATAAATTCCTAAAAACAAAACAAGTTTTATTTATTAACAATACATAGAAACACGACGAGGACTTAATTTAAAAACAACCCTAGCTTAAGATTATTACCCCCATATCTTGTCCACGGTAATGGCTAGAACCGTGAGGGGTACGACAAACAACAAGATCGCAACCAAGAATCCAAAGTCTTCGTCTGGAACATACGCTAAGTAGATAGCGGCAAGGACGACATACACAATCGCTAGTATAGTGATGAGGTGCGGCATTTTGGAAATGTGAAATGATAGGAAAATGGTTGATGGAAGAAATGGAAATTTGAAAGGGGTATATGTAGGAAGAAAACTAGCCGTTAGTTTACTATTCACGACCGTTGGACACGGTACACCTAGCCGTTAATTTACTATTCATAACCATTACCTTCAATATTCACAACCCTTAAATATACCAGTTACTTGATCTTGTCTAGCACAAATAAGTCTAACTGAACCACGTCTGCTAAATCTTAATAATAAAAATCTCTCGACAACCCTCTGATCGAAATTTCCTAATACAGAAATTTTGTTAAACTTGAATTCCGGGACGGAATTCAGAATGAGGGGTAGGTACTGTAAACTCCCGTAAATTTCCCTATAAATAGTAAAAGTAAATCAAAGACTAATATTACTTTTCGTTAATTAATAACGTTTTTACCAATAACAATTTTTTTTTTCTTTTATGCTATATTACTTAAAATCACTACGATATTCATAATCCTTTTTTGCTTGGAACGATGCTCACACATGTACCACTATAGTCTAAAATCGCGAGAATATTAAAATTTTGTTTTATTCGTTACGAACCTGCATTTTCGAGACATTTTTCAAATTTACTATTCATCGGTTACTATTCACCAAACACTATTCATCATTTCACTATTCATCGTTTTTGGAGTCGGTTAGTGATATTGAGATGTTTTTCAAAAGTTTTACTATTCATGAAACACTATTCACAAAACACTATTCACTCTCGGACTAACGTAAACGTTTCACTAAATATTTACTAAACATTTCACTAATCACAAATTAATTATTTTCACTAATCTTAATTATATATAACCAGACCTTTAATTTCATTCTAAGCACAACGTCATTTTTGGCCTGTTACTATTCACGGCCCACGATTTTAAACCCAACCTCCTATAATTATTTTGAAACACTCGACTAGACTAAGCCAGAAACGCGTCTCGTACTCCCCATTCTTACACACGACACATAAATATTTTTCCACATTCTCGTTCCTCCCCTAGCCAACTTTGAGTATGTCGAATTCCAACTTCCCATGTTGAGTCTAAATACATTTTTACGAGGCATATTATCTTGTCCAAAAACAATTCA
This sequence comes from Artemisia argyi, assembly GCA_030686995.1. NCBI lineage: Eukaryota > Viridiplantae > Streptophyta > Magnoliopsida > Asterales > Asteraceae > Artemisia > Artemisia argyi. The sequence continues at coordinate 129,471,929 of CM060695.1, read as the reverse complement.
TACGATTTGTAACTAATCCAAAACTAAACCATTTTTGCTCTAGTTTGTTTCTATAAAGTCCTAAAAATATTTCTAACACAATTTCAAGTCTAAATATTACATTTGATCAATCATCACCAAGCCTAGCCAAGATTTCAAATCGTTTACATAACAAAAATGGTTGTCAACATATCAATTCAAATACAAATTGTACCTCCATAATTCATGCACACACACTTGCATATTATATACACATAGGAAAGTACTACACCAATTTAAAACTCCATTTCACAAGTACCATGCCATTTTATATTTTCAAAACCCACGTTCCCTTTAAAAATTGAGATGTCGACATGCTAAGAAACAAAATCAAGGCGGAGCATGTTACTCCTTACAAGTTCATGACTTTTGGTACACAAGTTAACATCCCATCACATTAATTTTGGTCACTAGGACACACAAGACTTCATATATATACACCATGCATGCACGCACTCGTTACCACCTTTCATACAAATCAAATTTTACAAAAACAAAGTCCTAGCTTTAGTCCTACTTCAAAACGTTTTGGCAAAAACTTTAGTATTTCAAATCGGGTCTAGAAGAAACGAAGCTTTGTTTGTGAACCTTGGTTGAGTCGACACACACACTACACTCTCGTACTCTCTTCTTCTCGACTCTATGTCTCGTTTTACCCCACCATTTTGGTGTAGTAAGTCTCACACAACTTTTTTCATTTTTATTTAAAACGTACATTTGATTATTTTCGTATAAATCACAAACACTTGCACTAAAACTCTCGAAATCTAAATAAACAACACCTAAGTATTATACTTTCGTCTATATATTTACTACCTTAGTAATCAAGTAATATAAAGTTTCGAACCTAAAAAGTTACGTACAAACTATTTTTGGATACCTTTTTAACTTATAAAAACAAGTCTTGTAAACTCTTAAAAATTTTATAAGTCTTTTTACTTATAAAAACTCGTTCCATGCAAGCCTAAAACGAACGTATATCTTTAAATTCTACGTAACGAGCACACTATTTTATTTCACAAACTAATAGACCCCCTGACAAACTATCATTTTCGTATAAAAACTTTGCAATAAAAATCGCGTCTTGAACCTCTAAAAGATACAAAGCAAATCGACTTGAAATCAGTTTTGAAAACAAATACATATCGATTGGGCCTTAAGGCCCAATCCTTTGAAAATAAGCAAACGAAATAAGCTGTGGTAATAAGCAGTCTCAAAACATTTTTAGCATCCTAAAATAAGCCCGAAACCAAGCCCAAAACTTTCGTAAGCCCATTGGATTTTAAAAGCTTAACGGGCCTAGTCTTTTTCGTTAAAAGCCCATTAAGCTATAATAAGCTATTTTCGATAAATAAGCAGTTTTGAAAAGTTCAATAAACTATTTTTAACTTATTTGAGAAATAAAAACACTAAGTTTTGAATTTGGTGAATTTTGGACTAAGTTTGCAAATTTTATAACTTTCGGGTTAAAAGTGTCACTTTTATAAAGTTTAGGTAAAAACTGTCATTTCACAAACTTGAGGCTGAAAAATTAATTTTATAAACTTTTGGGTGAAAAGTGTAAAAATTATAACGTTTTGGACGTAAAACGTAAATATATTTAACTTTGGACTAACGACGTAACGCTAACACCGTTAGGGTAAAAAGTGTAAAATTTTGGAAAAGACAAGGGCCATATAATATAATTAATATTTTTCATCTTTACTTTCCATTTTACGATCTCGAGTAACGACGTTTACATTTTATTTCAAACTATTATTATTATTATTATTAAACTTTACGTTATATATATATATATATATATATATATATATATATATATATATATATATATATATATATATATATATATATATATATATATATATATATATATATATATATATAACTTAACTAAACTTACGATATATTATAAAACCACAAGTTTTACTATCGTTAAATTAACAACTCACGTAATCAAAAACTACTCGCGATTAAACCATTAAGACTATCAACCACTAAAACTTGCCATATATTATCTAGGTCGTGTGTGGAGCCGTTCCCTTATTGCAAACTGAATATCGATATTTTTACCACTATACCACTAAGCTGAGTTCATAGCCTCGCCTTACTTATTTAAATGTTTTATAAACCTCGCGCGGGGGATACATGCTAGTTTTTACAAAACTGAACACAAGTATTTTTCTTGGTATGCTTTATATCGTTATTGCTTAAGTCCCTTATTGCCAAAAGTCCCTCATATCATGAGCCTTAGTCACCCAGAGGGTGAACATAAATAATTGTGGATAATCTATTAGGGATTGACAATCCCCGTTTGGGCGTTGGAGAAAACTACCAAACATACTTTATTTGAAATCTAATAGGTTACTGGCAAGAACCTATCCCGAGGGCCACTCTTACTATAATCCATCATTTATGATTAGATATGTTAATCGGCTGAGTGTCATGAGCTTAATGCAATAACAACTGATTTTTAACTTATAATTGTATACCGGTGCAATTATCACTTATAGCTTGTGTTCAACTATTAAACTTAAACCTATGAATATCACTCAACTTTTGTTGATTTTTAGCATGTTTATCTCAGGTCTATAACAAGTAAGGATGGGACGGAGGAGCACGAAATTCTTACAATGGCTATAAAATTTTTATTATCATTCGAAAACCTATTTAACAAATTTTAAAACCACTGGGACCTCATTTTTAAAACTATGATATTTATAAAAATTCGAATGATAAATGTTTTAAAATGACTAATTTGAAAATCATTTTCTACTGAAAACTATGAGCTGTGAAGTAACACCCAATCTTTCTTCCGCTGCAAATATTTTAAAAATGGGGGTGTTACAGATTGGTATCAGAGCTTTAGTTATAGCGAAACGGTCTAATACATATCCGAACTATAACTGTTTTTACAAACCAAAACATTTTATAGCCTTACACTCTTCGTGCCTTCCGTGTTGGCAGACTACCTTGCTCAGTACATTACCTGTTAAGATTATTCTTCATGTTTAGAAATTGCGCTTACACAACTATTATTTCATCCGTACTATTATATCTTTAACGTAAAATTTACTTATAAAATACTATTCCCGGTTACTACAGTAACATATCTCCAAAAACTTTCGTGAACGCCAAAACTACTCTCCGTAATACTAATACCTCACCTATCGATCAAAATTCTTCGAATACCGAAGACCCCTACGTACAAATATCACAGCCCCAACTTAATATAGGAATCACTATTACCCAAATAGCGTCAAATCCCGTCGAAGTCCTCGGTAACTTGGTGACAAAATCCATTGTTATTCTTTCCCATTTCCATTCTGGGATCGCAGGTTGCTCTAGTAAACCAGCCGGTTTCTGATGTTCAGCCTTAACCTTGGCGCACGTAAGACACTTACGGACATAATCGACAATCTCAGTTTTCATATTGGGCCACAAATACAACTTCTTCACATCCTGATACATCTTATCAGATCCTGGGTGAATAGAATACTTCGACTTATGAGACTCGAGCATAATCAAGTCTCTCAGTCCTCCAAACAAAGGTACCCAACTTCTTCCTTTGTAACACAAAGTTCCATCTAAACGTCTCTCAAGTTTCTCATTTTTGATCATCCCATCAACTTTCTCATCCTTAAGTTATCCTCTTTTTACGACTTCCTCTTGAGCTTGTAGAATCTAGGCGGGTAAATTCGAGTTAATCGTCAAAACTAAAGCTCGAACGCGTAACGGTTTCAAACGTTCCTTGCGGCTCAATACATCAGCTACAACATTAGCTTTTCCAGGGTGGTATCGTATCTCGCAATCATAATCGCTCAACGTCTCCAACCATCGTCGCTGTCACATATTCAACTCCTTCTGATCCAAAATATACTGTAAACTCTTGTGGTCGGTAAAGACGACACACTTAGTACCATAAAGATAATGTCTCCACAACTTAAGGGCAAAAATCACGACTCCTAACTCCAAATCATGAGTGGTATACTTCTCATCATGAGTCTTAAGCTGTCGAGAAGCATATGCTATAACCTTCTCTCGTTGCATCAAAACTGATCCTAATCCTTGATACGAGGCATCACAATAAACCACAAAATCTTCTACTCCATCTGGCAAAGCCAAGATCGGTGCACTACAAAGCTTCTGCTTCGAAGTCTGAAATGCCTTCTCTTCTTCTTCTCCCCATTCATACTTCTTATCCTTGTGGGTCAATGCAGTCAACGGTTTAGATATCTTGGAGAATCCCTCAATGAATCTCCTGTAATACCCAGCCAATCCTAGAAATTGACGAATTTCTGTGGCGTTAACCGGCGTTGCCCATTTCTCAATCGCCTCAATCTTAGCGGGATCCACATGTAATCCTTCACTATCAATTACATGACCCAAAAATTGAACCTTACAAATCCAAAACTCACACTTAGAGAACTTTGTGTACAACTGCTCATCCTTGAGCAACTTAAGAATCGTAGCCAAATGCTGCTCGTGCTCTTCCTCGCTCTTTGAGTAGATCAAAATATCGTCGATAAAGACTATCACAAACTTATCTAGATAAGGTTTGCACACTCGGTTCATGAGGTCCATGAACACTGCAGGCGCATTGGTCAAACCAAAAGGCATCACTTGAAACTCATAATGACCATGACTGGTCCTAAATGCCGTCTTGGGAATATCCTCTTCCCGAACCCTGAGTTGGTGATAACCAGACCTCAAGTCAATCTTAGAGTAGTAACTCGATCCTTGCAACTGATCAAACAAATCATCAATCCTAGGTAACGGGTAGCGGTTCTTCACGGTTAACTCATTCAATCCTCGGTAGTTGATACACATCCTAAACATTCCATCCTTCTTCTTCACAAATAACACTGGAGCTCCCCAGGGCGAAGAACTTGGTTGAATAAATCCTTTATCCAACAACTCTTGCAATTGCTTCGATAACTCCTCCATTTCTGATGGCGCTAAACGATATGGTGCACGCGCAACAGGTGCAACTCTTGGAACTAAGTCGATACGAAAATCCACTTGTCGGGCTGGCGGAAGTCCCGACAAATCTTCAGGAAACTCACAAACTACAGGAACATCCTCGAGTCGCTTCTCTCCTGACTCCTTCTTAGCCACGTGTGCTAGGAATGCGTGACATCCTTTCTCAAGGTATTTCATGGTTTTGAGACATGATATGATATTCATGCGAGTTCCACTCCTATCACCTCGAACAATCAAGATCTTATCATTGAGAGGGATATGAACAACTTGTTCTCCACAAACAATGCTCGTTTGATTCTTGGATAACCAACCCATCCCAACTATTACATCGAAACTTCCGAGCTCGATTGGCATCAAATCAATACTAAACGGGTGATCTAACAGGTTAAGGGTACATCCACGGATCACGGTGCGGGTGTCAACTAGGTTACCATCAGCTAACTCAATACTATAGCTAACGTCTAATAGAGTAGGGGTAAGTCGGAGTAACGACGCAATCTTAGAAGACACAAAACTCATATCGGCACCCGAATCAAACAAAACTTTAACACGAAGGTTGTTGAGAAGAAACGTACCTGATTCGTGAAATATCAATTATAGTATATTTATATTCTGAGGAAATACCGGTTAAAGTAATTCCCGGGTCGTTCTTCCCAACGAAGGCTCAAATGGAAGATTTGAATTATCGGTTTGGGAATCGTGAAGTGTAAGTGAGTGGTGAAAGAGTGATAGAATGATAATAGCAATCCAGATATACAATAATACACAAACAATGATTAATCAAGCAAAGAGTTCAAGCAATCAATGCACACAACTCAAAAACGTACAAACGGTAATGCACACGCGTTATTTAAAACGCGACGTTTGTCGAAAAATTATCCTACGAACTTGAAACTTTTTCTAAAAATCTTAAACTATGAAAAATAATTTTTGGAAAAAGAAAAATATTTTTTAAACTTTTCTTTTATTTTCTAAGAATTAAAAATGAAATTTAGAATTAAAAATGAATTAAAAATTGAGAAAAATAGAAAATAAAGGTGGAAAAATAAAATTTCTAAACTGAAAATTCTAAAATATTATAAAAGAATTATTGAAACTGTTTTTGTATTTTTCTGGACTTTTTACGAATTTTTATGACTTTTTATCAATTAAAAACTATTTAAAAAATAGAAAATAATCCTAATAAATTGAGAAAAGTAGTTAAAAGCTAAGGAAAAATCTGGAAAATTCCCAGAAAATCAAAAATAAGAAAAGTAACTCAGAATAAAAATTTGGAGTTATGAACAGCTTATTAAGAGCTTATACAAGCCAAAACAGCTTATCACAAGTGCTTTTTGATAAGCACTTGTGACCAAAAGTTGATAAAACTTTGAACTCAGTCTATTAATGATTAATGAACCTTTAATGATCCAGAAAATGATGTTCACAAGCTCAGATTAACCACAGAAGCACAAATTCAAGTAATAAGCTATGGATAAGGCTCAATTAAGCCATGCAGAAGCTGATTTAGCTAACACAGAAGCTTAGAGATCATACACAAGGCTCAAGCTACTCAAATAAGTCACAATTGAAAAGTTGTAACACAGAAGTAAGCTCAGAACAAGATAAGCAGGTCAATGATCACAAACTAAATTCAGCTAAGGCTTAGAATTACAAGGCCAAGATAAGCTGCTGAGATAAGCTAAAATTGAGAAACTATTAGTGTCTACTCTTACTCTATCAACCAGATAACACAAATCAATCAACAACTAGGATCTATAAGCACTAAAACCTACCTGAATTAGTTCAAGAAAACAGGCTAACAAAGATGGTGCAGGGGAAGTGGTGTCCACACAGGCTACTTTAAGGCTAATTCTCAATAAGCTATTGAGCTTCAAATTCAAAATTTCTTTCTGATTAATGTTCTCCTACTTCCAAACTTTCAAAAACAGCTTTCTATTTAGATTTCCAATTATCTATAAAACCTACAAGTTATCATAAAACTGTGACCAAATCTGAGAATGCAAATCTTTTTGACTTTTTGTAGTTTTTGCTAAGTTGACTTTTATGAAATTAAATTGATCCTAGATACTGAATTAAGTTATGTTAAGCTAAATTATAACTAGATTAAGCTACTGTTAACTAATTTGTACCTATAATGCAAACTACTCTCTCTAAAAACTGATTTATGTGGCTGAAAATGATTGAAAAAGCTAATATTGACTTTTAATGAACTACTTACCGATTTTATGCATTACTTAGACTACAACTGTCATATGTGAGCTATGAATGCAACTAAGCTTATCTGTCTAACTCTAAACCTTGTTCAATCTGTTACAGCCAAACACCCCTATTAGTTGTGTTAACAAAACAATTAAGAGCTAATCACTATATTACTGAAACAAAAGAGCTCAGACAGCTTCCAAAATCAACACAAGCACTAATCCAACATCAAACTAACACTGATTCAAAGAAATCTCAGATCCACAATGTAGACAGAACCAAATTCTATGACAGAAGCTCAATTTCAATAACTCTCTACTATTATTAGAATCAAATCTAAACTATCAATACACTAAAACTCATATCCTACTAGAGAAACATCAACAGATGCAACAAATGAAATGAGACTTACAAAACACTCCTCTCAGCTCAAAATAGAGAGGTTCCTAAGTCGCCTATCTCTAGGATAGGCTAAGTTCGATTCGGTCTGTCTTAGCTATCCACACCTCCCTTTCATCTCAGATTCAGCAACTTGGATTGAACAATGAAAGTTGACTCAAATAACTCCACAAAAAGCTATAGAGCTTATATGGAGTATATAAAAGCAAAATAAGCTCTTATGTAAGCTTTTACTAAACTATTTGTAAGTATTTATTTATTTTTTATATTTTTGATTTTTTTTTTTTTTTTTTTTTTTTTTTTTTTTTTTTTTTTTTTGTAAATGATAATAAGCTATATAAAAGTAAAAAGTTGAAATAAATTTTGACAAAGTGAAACAGAAATTTAAATTGCTAAAAGCAGAAATAAGCTATAATGATAAACACAATAAGCTGAATTTAAAATTTATAAAAGCTAAACACTGAAAACGTAAGCAATAAACTAATAAGATTTAAGAGAAAACTAAAATTTTATTAAGCTTAACTGAATTTCAATACAATATCTAAGCTAATTACAAGATGAGAAATGAAAATGACAGAGCTTCGCTACACTAAAAACTAACTACTGAATGAGCTACTCAAGACCTCTTTATATAGGCAAGGTGAGGAGAGGGTTCACGGATTGCCAAGCTGGCAATCCGTGTGAGGTTGTGTTAGTTTGAATCACCTTCTAGCCGCTTGATCAACTTCAATCATCACTTGATAGATTATAGCCCTTGGATCACTTTCTATGACGCGTCCAAACCAATCCATAGCTGCCACGTGACATTCCCTTGTGCTTCTTTCATCTGACATCTCCCAAACTTCTAGAAACGTACCTGATATTACATCCGTACCCTTACTTAAAGTAATTATTGAACTGGGGGAATTAGGGTTCATAATTGGGGGTGTTTTTCTGGGTTGAGATTGGGGGTAAAAGGCGGGGTGGGGTTTTTTATATTTATTTGGTTTAAAGGCCGGGTCGGGTTTAGTAGGTTGGGCTTGGGTATAAGTTTAGGATTGGGCTGGGTTTATTATTAGTGGATCGGGCTGATGGATTATGGCTTGTGTTATTTATTTTCAGATTTTGAAAAATGAAACTACAAGGACCATATATGTAATCTTCCAAATCTCAAGGGCTGAAAATGTTAATTCTGAAAAGTATTTCCAAGGACTACTCTTGACAATCTTGAATATAAGAAGGACTGAAATGGACTTTTGAATCCCAACTCTGACTTTTCGACCGTCTTTCACTCTCGTGCCCGTGATTGTCGTTTTTTAGCTTGATTTTGTCTGTTTCTCGAAATATCCGTACCTGCATATCACAAACACAAAAACACTACAAATTTGGCATAATTCGATTAGTTTTTTTGGTCTTTTGAGTCCGGTTTTGGTCTTATAAAAGTGAGTGAATAAGCACTCACCAGTACCAGTGACAACATTCGGATCTTGATGCGGCTCTCCATTTCCCATCACGTACACTCTACCTCGAGTACCTCCATTTCCTTGTCCAGCATTCTTTGGGCATTGTCCCCTATAGTGTCCACGCTCTCCACATCCAAAACATGTAACCACAGGCTGGGCATTCGCTCCTGTCGCCACAACCCTATTCTTACAAAACCTCGTAATGTGACCAACCTTTTGACACTTCATACATCTCACAGTACATGGCCCAGTATGATGCTGGTGGCACTTCCCACAAAGAGTTTGCTGTCCAACATTCGCTCCTCCTTGTGCATCCACAAATGCCTTAACAGTGTCCTGTCTCCTATTCTGTTGGTGATGGTGATTGTTGTTATGATACTGATTGTTGTTGTAGCGGTTGTTGGGGTTGTTATAGTTGTTGCTCTTTCTATTATCTTCCCATTTCCTCTTGTTGTCAAAGTGATTACTCTTCTGAACAGCACCATGCTTAGTCACCTGATCCATAAGGCGTTCAGCCATGCTAATAGTGTCATCCAATGTCTTAGCATTGTACGACGTCACATTTCCTTGAATACTCGCAGGCAATCCACCAATAAACTTCTCTAGCAACTTCTCATTATCGGGCACCATGTGAGCACAAAACACCTTCAGCGCTTGGAAACGCCGCACCTAAGTAGCAAGATCAGAACCCTTCACAGCCAAATAATAGAACTTAGTATCCAACTTCCTCAAATCACTACGAGAACAGTACTTCTTAACCATAGCTTTCTTGAAATCTTCCCACGAAGTATTATAAGCATCCTCCATTCCCTTTTCTTGAACATAAGCATTCCACCAAGACAAGGCATGCTCCAACAATGTGCCTGTCGCATACTTCACCCTATTGTTCTCAATACAATTGCTCTTATGAAACACCGATTCCACGTTCTCAAACTATTGATTCAATCCAATAGCTCCTTCAGTTCCTTTGAAGGCAATGGGCTTACAATCCATGAATTCCTTAAAAGTGCAGAAATGGTTGTTGGGAACAGCTTGAGCTCTAGCCGGTCCAACATTCTGAGGAACACCTGCTTGCCTGGCAAGCGCTGCAGCAACACCCTCATCAATCATCTGCTGAATAGCAGCAGGGGTCATCTTTCTAGGAGGCATAATTCTATCAATCAATACAAAGCACAACACTTGTAAGTATTTGATTAACGTGTCAGAATCATAGCGCAAGATAAAGCATCGTCACATGAATAAAATCATAATATAGCATAAGTCAACATCAATAATAGTACATCACCATAATACATCATAGATTTCATACTTGACATTGGTCTTACAAGATATGCAAAACAAGTACAAGTTTAGAATAAAATCTACCAACTGAAGAATTCAGTTTAGCATATACTAGGTAAACTACCATTAAGATAATAACTACTATAAATGATATAATCACTGATCTCCTGAGCGATCTCCATACATAGCCATCACATCAATGCTGTCATAAGACGTAAGGCGGGTCATCCTCTCTGTATAGGCATGTCTCTGCATCTCATGCAACTCACTCCATAACTCACTGACACTAGTACGATAGTGTCGACTATCTATGTCTAAGAACACCTCCTTCATGGTCAACTTATCAACCATCTTCTCCAGCTCAACCATCTTCCTATCTAGCGAATCCATACGCTTCTGAAATGCAACACTCTTCCGCTCCAACAAACTCAACCTCTCAACCTGCCTCTGAAGCTCCATATACATCTCTCCTGCAGCTCTCCAATCATCCTGAACCTCTCTCCTCAATCCTGCAACCTCAGACTGCCTATCACTCATACGCCTAGTGATACTCTTATGACTATTCCTACACCACGCTACATCTTGCCTCAGACGACTCATAGCAGCTCTAAGTTCTGACGGAGTAACACGGGCTGCTGCCGATGACTCACCAATCTCGTGCGTAGAAGTAACCTCAGTCTCAAGCGCGTATCCTAATGCCTCAGACGTATCCAACTCATAAGTCACATCCGACACAACAGGTGAAGGCGGCGGGAGAACATCCTGATCCTCCTCCATAAACTCCTCATCATCATCATCGTCATCCATATCCTCATCTCCATCATCCTCGATATCAACATCATCCTCTAAACCTACCTCATCATCTAAACCAACATCAACATCCAACTCAACATCAACATCCAACTCAACTTCATCTCCTAAAGGCAATGGGTCAACAACGGGTGGGACTGGAACCTGATCACGGGAAACTGGGACAGACATGATACTCTACAAGAGTATAAGGAAACATAAAAATACTAGCCAAATTTTCACGAAAAACCATTTTATAAGCCAAAGCATGATAGTGGAAAAAGTCCAAACCAATCTCAATATAAAACATATATATATATATATATATATATATATATATATATATATATATATATATATATATATATATATATATATATATATATATATATATATATATATATATATGTAAAGTTTAAAAGAATACCAGGGCGCGAAGTGGCACGGAGGGCTGTCGGCTTTCTGTCTCAAAACATTTTGACTCCAGGAAAAATTTTCTAGTCGAGTGCGAGCTCGTTCTCTATAAACGGTGCTCTGATACCATTCTGTAGCACCCCCAACTCAAAATACGGCAGCTGACATGCTGGGGGCACTACGCAAATAGAAACCAAGCACATTTATAGCTAACAACCACAACACGGGACGTTTATAAATGTTGCAAAATATATCATTCGAATTATAAACCGTTTGGAGTACAAGGACTCATAAATCAAAGTAGCAGCGGAAAAAGTAAAATAGAGTTTGCAGCGAAAAGTTTACAAAGTTTAGCAGCGGAAAACATTTAACAAAGTTTAGCAGCGGAAATAAGTAAGACATACCAAGGTTTTACGAATGATATGAAAATAAAGATAATAAAGCTGCGTTGACAAAAAGACTCCATCGACCTTGCCAATCCACCAAGCCCATGTCATAAAGCTCCAAAAGTAATTAGTAGTAGTACCTGAGAAACACATGCTTAAAAGTCAACACAAAGGTTGAGTGTAATCCATAGGTTTAAAATAATAAGTCTAGCACAAGGTTTTATTCATACGATATAAGCAACAAATGCAAATACCAGGGAAAATCAAGGTAACACCCAATATGTAGAGGAAATACGTGCATACATACGGTTGATGGTACTAAGCTCATGACACACAAACGTTAACCAAACCATTTTGCCAATACCCAGCAAAATCGAAAGTAGTACACCCGCATTGCCAAGCCCTTGACAACCGGGCGGGATGGTCAATCCTATAGGCCTATAAACTAAGTTTGCGTTCACTCGCAAGTGACTAATGGCTCATGATCTGAGGGTCTTTCCGGCAAGACAAGCTACTTAGCACATCGTCAGGAAATATATATATCATTCGGGAAAAAGCATACCAAAAATACTTGTGCTCAGAAAAACATTTAAAGCATGTGTCTCACCCCATGGGTTTATAAACAATTTAAATATAAAAAGCGGGGCTATGAATCACACCTTAACAATAGCAGTAGCAGGAAACGAGATATAGTAACCAATCAATAATGTGTCACAGCAAATGAACTTCAGCACAACCTAATCAATATAAATGGCATAACTCAGAACTATACTCGAATATCTCAATAAACAATGCTTGAGTAAAAGTTTTGTAAATACAATGGCATTTGAAAGAAATAGATTTCGTAAAGTCTTGTGTGGGAGACAAGAAAATTAGAAAAGAAATAAGTCGGCAAAACGACCAAGTACGCAAGAAAGACAAAAGAACTCCTCGAAGAAAGTCGTCGAAAAGAAATGGAAAGAAAAGAAATAAAAATGGAAAACTCACTCAAATAAAAATAAATAATAACACATAACAATAAGTCTCGGATTTTACCCATTTTCCCAAAATAATGTTGAAATAAAAGGTTTTGAAATAATAATAATGTTTGGTAAAGTGATCTAAGTTTATAAAGAATTTTATAAAATTTCGGCATGACCTGCCCGTTTATATAACGTTTCCCGAGTCAACGACTCTTTATTTTTAACCAATATTAATATATATAGAGAAATATGATTGGATATATCATTAGCGTAGTCCATTAGTTGTTTAGGTTTTATCAACCATTTTGTAGTTGTTCGGGTTCCAAGTACGTTAAGATCTTTACAGCCTAACGTACCATACCGTCTCGTGTACCAAAGGGTCCATAATATCCAAATAACCAAGGCCGTAAATCCAATACGTCCTATTCAAGTTCACAATGTCATAATACGGAAGCATGTCCGATATTAAGTCCACTTAACTATAACAATTCGTTTTAGATTTCATATATATTATTATCCGTTTTATTAGTTTTTACCGTTTAACCCATATTCTAATTCTGAGACTTAGAAACCACACCAATACTTAAAATAATCGCCACAATAATAATAATAATAACTCTAAAAATTAACCCAAGTCAAATAAAAATAAACCCGAAACTAAACCAACTCCAATTCGAGCCATACCCTCTCCTCGGCTCAAACCAAACAACCAAATCCGATCCAAACACTACCAATCCAAATCCAAACTCTACCTAAACTAATCCAAACACCCAAACAACAACAACAATAACAATATAACACTTCCCCCACCACCACCCGAGGCTCGGTGGTGGTGGCTCTCGGCTGCCGAGACACAAGCAAAACCAAACGAACTCTCGACATCAAATAAACACAAAAATATATACTCCCCTTCGTCACAATCATCAAACAACAACAACAAGAACATCACAACCCTCACCGAGTCACGAGTTGACTCGGTGAATCCATCCGAGTCGCGGCCAAAACGGGTCAAGCAAAAACCAATCGAATCCCACACAAGTGTTTGAGTTTAAAAACAATATCAAAACCATTTTTATAAAAGTTTTAATACCAAAATCGGTTTTAATTAAAAATATAAAATTAGGGTTTTAAAAATAAAAAGAAAATAAAGAAAGAGGGGCAGCGGGGGTGGTGTTACCGTCGGTAGGATGGCGGAGGGGTGTGGTGGTGACCGTCGGTGGTGAAGGTGGTGCGGCGGTGGTGATGGTTTGAGGGTGTTCGGGGCGGTTTTGATTGAAACGGCTTGTACAAGCGGAACGGGGACGTCCCGATCTATAAAATATAAAAAAAATTTATTTTTGGGTGGCCGGAAAAATATTCTGGTTGCCGGAATTTGGCCGGCGGCGGCGGTGAGGGGTGGCCGGTTTTTAGAGAGAGAGAGAGAGAGATGTGGGTGAGTGTGTGTGTGTTTTTATTAATAAAAATGATGGAAGGGAGGTGTTGGTGGGTATTTATATTAAATAAATGTATAGGGTAGTTTTTGTAATAAAATAAAGTGTAGGGAAAAGAAAAAGGGTAAGTTAAGGGATTAAAGTTGCCAACGTAATAAACTTCTAACGATAAACGCTTCGGGGTCCAAACGACATAGCAAACGGACTCGAAAAATTACGAAACTTGCGCCATTGTTCATGAAATATTTTTTCCAATAAAATCAAGCATAAACTTCGGAGTTTTTCCAAAACTCAAAATAATTCAAATAATTTGGAAAATGCAATACAATTCGAGTGTTCTAGGTTGTGCTGAGTCAATCAAGGAATAAAGTTCTCGTTTCCAATATATCTCACATTTCTCAAGCCCAAATAATCACAAAATAAAAGTTTTAAATGTGTCTCAGATACGAAAATAAATATTTGGCTAGCAGTAGGTTTTAGAAAAAGTACCGGGGGTTACGATTATGATTTATTACGTAATGGATATACCCAAAGAAAATGTGAATAACGATCCAAAAAAGTGGCATGATAATTTATTCCACTGCCACTAATAAGGAGTGAATTTCACACATCCGAATGTATAATATCAAAAATAGATTCAACACATGACTCGGAAATACAAAAAAGAAGGCTAATATTTTTTCCAAGCCAGCAAGCATGACAGAAAGTGCACTGCTTTGTAGACTCTAAGTGGCGTAGCACTTATTCACCGGGATGGCCGAGACGTTTGTGCCACGTAGTAGGACTGAAGGAAAGTAATGCAGACTGCGTAGAAGGCAAAGGCAGATGACGAACTAGGTAGAGGTCACCACTGCTATCACAATGGATAAGGAGGTTGCGAGTCTGGTAATCCTTCACAAAAAACCCAAATTCGTCAAATTAAATAAAAACTTTATTATCTTTTATAAATTGTGTGCATAAATTATTATTTTTTAATAATATGGGATGTGATAAGAATGTTATGAAGGTGTAATGGTTTATGAGGGTTCGAAAAAAACTATGTCCCATACAAATAACATGTATAGATTGTGCATTGCCAACATATATAGAAGAGTAATTGCTTGATTTACAAACATAAGTAAGTATATATGTATGTGTTGGCCGCCAAGCGTGATGATGCTCCCGTGTCCATATGTCATGCGGGGTAATGTAATGTCATGGTCTAAAAAGCCGACGGAAGCATGGTAAGAGCATACGTGATAAGGTGCAAAATAGTATTGTTTTTAGAGGTCATTTAACACATTATTTCATGCACTTTATATAATTTATTGTTTAAAATTCTTATTGACTTTTAGGTCTTGGAATATGCATTTGCTAGAAATATACAAGATTTTGGCTTATTTAGACGAAGTATGGAAGAAAAAGACAAGAGATTCAAAGTGTGACCAGCTACTATGACGTCGTTACTAAAAGTGCTCAGAAAGTAGATTTTTGCGATTTTTCATGACTGGTCAGTGTGTGGAGACGGACACGGTGACTCCGTCACAACCCCATGGTGACACCGTCACGGCATACAAGCCGACGACATCAAGAGAACTCGATGAAAAAAGCCTTAAGTCGATGACGACGAGGTAATCGTGTTACAACTATAAGCTGATGGCGTCACACCTAATTTTTTGTACATATTCTTGCCTTTTTAAAAAAAAAAAAAATTCATTCGGAACTTTTTGAAAACAAACCCTAGCCGATTTTAATGAGTTTTTCACTCTTTTTTGCATTGAAACCTGTCATAACATTAAGATAAGTTTTACCTTTAATCATTCAATCATGTTTATATCACTGTATGTCAATGTTGCAAAAATCGTGAATCGACAGTCGGGGTGTCGACTACCCTGCAACGATTAATCGGTCACGGCGGGATTAATCTGTGATTAATCAGATTGGCATTTCTTGCAAGTTTTGGGTATTTCTGGAGACTAAACAAAATATCTTAACTGATTCCAAGCCTACTATGTTTTCAAACCTCAATAAAAGGCTCAAATTTTGATTATGAGACCCATTGTGCGTTATAAGTGAAATAAATGATCCCCAAATTAAGTAGAATGTCTAAATTATTAATTTTTTAAAAGTTGACCAATTAGTCCGATTTGGCCGATTAGTCCGACTTTTGACCAATTCGGCCGATTTTTGATTGATTAGTGGCTGATTTTTGCCTACGCCCATTTTTTTCACCGATTTTCAAAAATCAACAAGGTATAAGGCCAGTTAATTGGATCCTAGGCCGATTTTTGCAACATTATATTTGTTTTAATTATATGTTTGTTTGTCTCTTGTTTGCTATGTTAGGTTAATTCAATTAGTGTTTATCTAGGATGCATGAAAATTGTTAGTGTGATAATTATTCATATTATTTCTTAATTGATGAATGCAATTACTTGGTGATGTGTTATTTTAGGTCTATAAAATTTTACTAAGTTTTAAATTAACTTTTTTTTGCCGAACTAACCTATAGACTCTAAACACTAACGAGCAGTGCACCCGATCAATGTAGATAGTTTCTAGGTAAGCAAGGGTCGTTCACTAGGAGCAAAGCTAAAGTGATCTAAAGGTATTTATACTAATCTAAACTAAACTAAACTATCCTAACCTATAAAGCAATTAAAGATAAAGGGGGGGTTTAACCTGAGAGACTAGCACGATTTTAGTTGTTTTAATTAAACTAAATACGAGAAAATAAATATTAAACTAATTAAACTAAAACAAAGTAAAATAGATCGATACCAATAAGGAAGAACGGGTTAGCCAAATTTAATCCATCTTATAATTATATATGCTTTTGTCTACTTGTTTTATTTCATTCAATTGTTAATCGGCATATCAATTACCAAGTTCGGTATTACACGTTACTAGTCCTATTAGATTGTAGACACGTTCCGTTTATGACAAACAATGATTCCTAATAAGGATTCAGATTAACACACATATGACTTAACCAAAGTAACCACTATTGCAGGAGGTAAATTACATCAATTAAAGCCATAAGGATCATAACCTAGTTACATAGACTTCTACTAGTAATAAGCAATAAACGAGTTTTTAACGATAAGCACTCAATCCAATAACAAAGTAAATTGAATCGACACAATCATATAAATTAATAAAAACTTCATAAACTTGGCTAACACCTAAGAGTGTTAGCCCATAATCTCAGTAAAAGATATAGTGTACATTGCAAATCAATATAAAGAATTCATGGACAAAATACTTATGCTAACCGAATGATACACGACGTTAAATCTTGTGATGTTCTTCATCGATATTCGAGGGTGGAAGGAGGAGGTGTTAGGGACGATTTGGGGCTTTCCCTAACTGATAAAAGTGATGCCAAAGTCGTTCTAGGGCTTTGGTATTTATAGGATTAAGCAAGAGTAGCCTCCAAGGTTTTCAAAAAATAATCTGCTGCTCCGACCATGATACGGCATATCCAGAAACCATATGCGTTGTATCTCCTTCAGTAACAGATAGGTTTCCTTTTTATCTTCGTGTGGCCGCTTGAATCACCTAAAACAGAGTCCGGATGAAGATTTTATGACCAAAACAGTGAAGCATCCTCTAAAGTTGTTACGTAAATGTTATTTCTTCATTTGGCTTCGATTCTTCACTTGGTTTCTCAATTAAGGCTCGTATACGGCGTATTTCAGGGATTCGATATGCCGTATTCAACGTAATCCCGTCTTGGTCATCAAATAGCTAGGGTTTCGATATGGCGTATTCATAGAGTCCGATACGCCGTATTCTTCAAATATCTCATGTTCTTCAAATCGACCAAGTTTCATATACTGCGTATTCCAAACGATGGATACGTCATATTCATCAAAGTCAGGCAAGGTGTTGAAATCTTCTAAGTATATGGATATGGCGTATCTAATTAGCATTGATACGCTGTATTGAGTGTTTGATGAGTAGGCTTTCTTCAATATCATCATTTTTGCTCCAAAACACGTCTTTTTCCATAACTTTTTCAGTAACAGATAGGTTTCCTTTTTCTCTTCGTGTGGCCGCTTGAATCACCTAAAACAGAGTCCGGATGAAGATTTTATGACCAAAACAGTGAAGCATCCTCTAAAGTTGTTACGTAAACGTTATTTCTTCATTTGGCTTCGATTCTTCACTTGGTTTCTCGATTAAGGCTCGTATACGGCGTATTTTAGGGATTCGATATGCCGTATTTAACGTAATCCCGTCTTGGTTATCAAATAGCTAGGGCTTCAATACAGCGTATTCATAGAGTCCGATACGCCGTATTCTTCAAATATCTCATGTTCTTCAAATCGACCAAGTTTCATATATTGCGTATTCCAAATGATGGATACGTCGTATTCATCAAAGTCAGGCAAGGTGTTGAAATCTTCTAAGTATATGGATACGGCGTATCTAATTAGCATTGATACGCTGTATTGAGTGTCTGATCAGTAGGCTTTCTTCAATATCATCATTTTTGCTCCAAAACACGTCTTTTTCCATAACTTTCACCAATTGCTCTAATATTACCGAGATTTACAAAAGTAAACCAGTAAATATCAAATCTCATATAAAGTAATATAACACAAGTAATATACATTGGATAAATGATGCTAATAATATGTCATTCATTGATGCCATCACTTCGTTAAAAACTGGTTAGGAACCGCCTAGCTTTAATGTTAATTAGAAGTAACTAATTGAGCATTTAGAATTAGATGTTTAATTAGGGGTTTTCTTTTCTCCGCCATCACTCGATTGTGTTTCTTATGGTAATTGTGGTGCTTGTGTTTGTTGTGGTGATTGTGCTTGTCGTGTTTGTGTTTGTGAAAAGAATTATCTGGTAGTTGTTGAAGGCCTCACAAAAAAACAAGACCCTAATTAGTAATTGCATACACTATAGATGCAATCTTTTTCTTTTCCACACCAACATGCTTGTAACTCGGTGCTACCATGTGGTCCTTTAATTAAGCGTTAACCGATGTGTTCTTGAGTTAAGTTTATAAAAGGAAAAAATAAAAAATAAGGAAAAAAAAATCACTTCTATTCCTTCTTCTTCCTCCCACAAGTGGGAAGAAAATTTTATACATAAAAAACACTACGGGTGTGTTTGTTTTATTTAGATGTTTTAGGTCTGAATCTGACTACCACATCTTACTAGTAAGAGGTGGGTAGAACGTCTAAATCTAAACGAAATAATGTTGTTTGTTTTTGTATAATTGTCCGAATGATTTTAAGTGTTCGTTTCTGCAATTTATTTAAGTAACTTGTGTAAATATGAAATAACACTTTTTATCATAAATATAACATAGTTAATAAACCATCAAATATATTATATTAACACGAGTCTTCAATCTCAATTATCGAGTAAGAAGCAGTAAGACAAGTCTCCCACCTCTTACTGAGTAAGATGTTATATGTCTAACTGGGTCTGACTCAAAAGAAAAAAAACAAACAAGCAAAACGTCTGCCCACCTCTAACTGGTAAGATTAAGAGGGAGTAAGAGGGCTAGTAAGACCTTTTTAAAAAAAACAAACACACCCTACATCTTCCTTCCACTTATTTTCTTTTCTTCCCTATAAAAAGAGAACACAATTTTTTTCATTTTCTTTTCTTTTGTATATCAATTTCAAAAACAGAGCTAAAGAGTCGAAACCTAAATGTTGATGATCTTAATAGGCGTATAGTAAACTAGATTAGTGTACGTGTGCTTGCATCTCTATCTGGCAAAAAGAATACAATATTGTAATACAATTTAAGATCCAAGCGTCATTCGCACTAACAAGCTGTTTAGCACACGATATTCCCTATACTCGTGACTAGTACAATCAATAAACTTTGGATTCTATGATTTGCATGAGAAAAAGTACTTGAAGACTAGAACATGCATGAATATCAATTCCCAAAAACACACCCATATCATGTCCGTTTTCTTTAATTAATTGACCACGAGCGAGTCCACGAGAGCCGTATAATAAAATACTAATTTGTCCTTTTATAATGGAATGATGTCCAAAATTGGAAGGACAAAGGGCCAACATTTTTCCATAAATACATCATTGCAGGTTATGATTTTGTGGTTGTATATGCGATTAAATTAGAATCCATGGCTCAAATACCGGAGTAAAGAAGAAATTTTGAGTCCCATTTCTCAAGTTGCTCCCGTGAACTCTTTTTTGTATTAATCTTAATGCTTCCAAATTTGGGATAAGCCTTTCTTTGTTGCAAGTTTGACTCTCAAATATCAACATCATTAACAAGCTTCATATTTGAAAATTTAATATCAAGATAGGATTGTGTATGATATGTAGTAACCTTGCTTTATCACCATTGTTACACATCTAACTCGCTCAGCATGATAAATGTTATTAGCTTGCAACTTTAAATTGGGCACATTTCTCACTCTTTGTTTTTTGCTAGTAAAGTATAAAATTCATAAAAGCATCAACAATGGACGGAAGGATCCTGAAATAAATAACGCTTCATTAGACAAGATCGATTGAAACATAACCTGGAACATTGGTATCTAATAGGAAGCTAATCCACTTCTAAACTCGACTTCTTGTAGATAGAACGGTCGGTTGATCCAAATATAATGTAGGTTAATATTAATCCCGACACTTGTCATGTCGACTTTATACGTGTCTGCTAAAATGTGTCCTTTTGTAAATCCAGCAACACATGACTTCGGCACAAATCATTGTAACATGACAAAATATTTTTACCAATAATAGACATTTGGGTCATCCTGTTTAAGTCATATTCAGGTGTCGTCTAAAGTGAATTTGTCAAACAAATAATGATACTGTGGTAGAATAAGTAAACACCAAAGGTCAAAAGTTTCCCATTTGGCTTGTTTATGACAAGGACCCACTCACTGTGTGTGCAATAATCATCAAGGGTTCTTACATTACCAACTACATAAGGAAACAATTCTATAAATCTAATTATACAAACAGACAATGCTAGAAACAAAATTGTTCTGTTTTATCTTAATTTTCAAAAATGTAAGATGCCTCGTTTGTCCATTAGCCGCTCATAAATCATGTCTCCTTTGTCCAGCAATAGAATCATTAGCTCAAGATTTATAACCCAATTTGGCTAAGTAGAAAAACTGGTGCATGGTTTGCACCACAGCCAAAGAGCCATCACAAAGAATCACACCTATCATGGCATGGTTGATCACCATGGAATAGCCCGCAGTTCCGCACCACGAGAAAGCCTGAAGAATAGAACATATAACTTAGCATGTCTTATCCTTTAAACAATATTGCTAAAATTTGTCATGATGCATAATTGGAGTAAACTATTTGGCTATTTCTGGAATATCTGTCACTTTTTAATAGAGACTAAATCCAGGGAGTAGAAACTAAGTCTCAAATGGATGATAAGGCATAAGGTGCAATGAAAGAGATATATTCTCGAAGTGATACATCTGTTTTCAACACTCAAAACATTGAGTAATTTATATTACAAAATATAAAGGAAGAAGCTATTTTTGGTATAAAGCATGAATTACCGCAACAACTAACAAAAACAATTTCAAACAGCATAAAGGTACACAATAACTAAAGCAATATACTTTCGATGACATTAACGCCACTAATTTCTCAAAATCCTAAACAAACATTGATTCATGTACTTGAAACAAATACAGAGATCTGTTTAATGAGTATCAGCCTGTTGGTGGGAGAGTAACAATGATTTCAACACTCGCTAAGTTAACATCTAGATTAAGTAGATCATCAATTAACACTGAGGTACTCTATTCATGCCAAGAACACTACAACATTATAGTATACTAGATATGTTTTATTATTAATCAGATGTCTAATCTACAATGCTAGGGACTTGTGACAAAATGGATCACATGACTGTTGTAAAAAATCCTAATGATGACAATGGAAGTGATTCTATTTTGAAAACATGTAAACGGCATATCAAAATTCTTACATGACATCTCAACTTGAAGGAGTCAAAAATTTTATGAGATAAAGGGGTAGATGGTACTGATCAACAAACAAATTCTGTTGCTTGAAACTTTGGTTATACAATCTTTATGGTTGGGCCTATACCGATATTCATAATCTATTACTGTATTTATTTGCCACTTAGGGACTTCCACTTTCTTTAGTTCTTAACTATAAAATCAATAGCATATTTGTAACAATATTGAAAATTAAAATTTGGGTAAAAAAGGGCGGTATGTCCCGCAGAATTTGATACATATTGAAACAATTAATTTCTTCGTACAAACTCAACTGTAGATACCTATACGATATAAGAACTCCAAAAGGTTGAGAGCTTAAACTTAAAATAAACTTGATGACGCAAATGAAAATTAACGAAAACCTATACCCTTAAACCAGATTTATTGCAGAAATATAATATTATGACTAGGATACTAATTAGATAATCCTACTGTCAACTTAACTACTCCAATAGTTCTGAAATATTCTAATAAAGATAATCTAAAACGAGCAATAATTTTACAAGAAACCTTGCGAGAATAAATATAAAAGTAACTAAAAGACTTTATAACTTATTACCAGACTTCCTAACTCGGGACCTATCTCAACTGAAATTTCTCCTTTTGACTTTGCTACAATATCTCTCATCAATTATATAGGGTAACATGGACAAAATAGCAATCAACATTAGGTCAAGTTGTATTTAAGGCAGTATACCTTCGCCTAAAATAGCCACATACTAATATTTTGATGTGCAATAAGTCAAATGATCTTATTTCAAAAGTTTCTAACACTAGAAGTCACATAAGCAGATATGCCTGTACAAAATGGTTGTGCTTGTGAGCGACCTGAGTGCGTTTCTTCAACAAGATGGTATGTCGTCATGTTGAAGCAAAGGGAAGGGTAGGTTGTGTGATCAAGGGACGAGCACTAGACTACTTAGGAGATAATCATGAAATAAATGTAAACATCCGGGTGATTAAAAAAAGGAGGCATAGCTCTGCTGCAAACTTTGAGAGCCTAAGGTCAATTTGAGTGATACTCAAGTTTGTGGTTCCATAACACCCTCTAACATCAAATTAAACCCTCTAACATCTTAATACCCTCTAACATCATTATATGCAAAATAGCAACATACCTTAGATATCATCATGCGACTGCATTAAGGTATGTAGCCTAAGATGGGTGGAAAACAACGCATTGCTTAGAATGAACATACTAAAGACACCATCCAAAGTGAAAATTAACTATCCAAAGTAGAGTGTCATTATATGCATTGAACTGAGTTAGTTAAAGGATTGATTTTATTTGTTCAACCTATACAAACTAAGCCTAAGTTAAGGCTATTATAGCTAAGCAAGACTTGACCATATGTGGTGGGCCAAGCTCAAGCTCAACAAGCCACAAGCAAAGTCTATGTCCTTAATTAATATAATTCTGTTAAAAAGTGATATAATATAACTAATAACCACATAGATACTTATTAACAAAGGCCTAAAAAGAGTGTCTAGGATTGCTTGAAAAGTTATTTATTTATTTATTGTGTTTTGAATACACAATGATCATTTTTTGCTCTCTGGACTCTGATTAAAGGTAAATTGATTATGATTATCTCATTATATAAGTGATATAATTAGTTAAAGAGCTGGTAAATCAAACTGGCTATGTGATGTTCATTGTTTACCTCTAAAATCCTTAACTTTTCAGAAATGCCAAAACACTCGGTACAACTGATTATGTGATTAAGGCAACAAACAGAATAAGTTTATCCAAACACTATTTCCTACAATGCGGTTTGTTTATTTCAAAACCCATAACCACATCCAAAACACCCCTGAGACTAAAAGAAGCATGTTTCACCATTAAGCATATACACGTATGTCGTAAAAATACTTTAACTTACTTGATTAAGCTCCCGCAGTAGTATCTTTTTTGTTTGGACACAACGAGGAAAGATGACCCTTTAAACCACATTCATAGCAATTCCGCCTCTTTAGCTTACCGGCACTTACTGAACTCGCTACATTATTATCACCTTCATTACCAATAACCGCCACACTTTTAACCTCCTCAACTTTCTCAACTTCCATGTCAATAACTTCCTTCTTCGGAACCACCGGATCAGCAGTTTGTTTCTTTGGGCATAATGACGATAAATGACCCCTTTCACCACATTCATAACATGTTCTCCTCCTTAGCTTACCTTCACTAACCGAACTCACCGCATTATCACCACTTTCCTTGACAACAGACGCCACAGTTTTAACCACCTCGACTTTCTTAACTTCCACGTCCTTTCCCACATCAACAACTTGCTTATTTGGGCATAATGACGATAAATGTCCCCTTTCACCACATTCATAGCATGTTCTCCTCCTTAGCTTACCATCGCTAACAGAATTGACCGTGTTATAGTCAAACCTTTCGTTTTCTGCTGCCGCCGCCACATATGTAGGAGTTTCCCTAACAGAAGTTGTCACGTCAGCAACTTGCTTTTTGGGGCATAATGAAGAAATATGACCCTTTTCACCACATTCATAACACGTTCTTCTCTTTAGCTTACCATCGCCAATGTTATCAACCTCCTCTTTATCAAACGAGACATCATCAGTTCGGTAACTCGTATGCGCCACATCAGCAGCCTTTTTGTTTGGGCATAATGAAGAAATATGACCCTTTTCACCACACTCATAGCACGTCCTCCTTTTCAATTTACCATCACCAATGTTATCAGCCTCCTCATTATCAAACTCCGCATCACCAGTTTTGTAACTAGTAGGTGCCACTTCAGCAACCTTTTTGTTTGGACACATTGAAGAAAGATGGCCTTTTTCACCACACTCATAACATGTTCTATTTATTTTTCTTGACACATCATCATCAACTAACGTACCACCCGTTGCATCATTTTTACCAACAACTGAGTCGGATGTTGAACTAGGGTTTACTGACTTTCGTGGAACCGCACATCTAATTCTCACGGGTCTCCCAAAAAGAGGTTTTTGATCCAACTTCAAAGACATTGTTAAAGAAAGACTATCAACAAAATCCACATGGGCAAAACCTTTAAATTCCCCTGTTTCTTTATCTTTACCAAGTCGAACAGAAGATACATTGCAATCTGAGAAAAATTTCTTCAATTCCTCTTCGGTCATATCCCATGATAAATTTCCGACATAAATTCTGTTGTAGCCCTCCAACATTGCAGGGGAAAAGTCAGAAACTTTTTTCTCTCGGGTCGCCTTGTATGGTTGAACCTTTAGGGACAATCCACCCCTGTCACATCATATAAACTCTTGTTAACGTTTTAAAATTACTTCCGACGATCTTTCTTATTAAAAAAGGGTTGTGTTGCTCACATATCTGATCCATCAAGCGCCAATGCTCTCTTTGCTGCAGCTTCAGTCTGTAATAAGAAAATTGTATGTAAATCAAAAAGGTTTGCAACTGCTTATAAACCAATAATTAGATGAATCAAGAAAGGTGGCCATTTCAACCAATTTGCCTACGATAGCATCCTCTTGGTTATGTTATATCTCCAATGGGTAAAAAAAACTATGGGTCATATGGTAAAAGGTTTGGAGATCATCCAACGTGATTTTTACGCATACAGTCTCATAAATCTCATTATGCATAATCTTAGCTAAATACTGTATCCATACATTTCTTGTATTCATATTTGACTAGTCAATTATTCTTATTAAAATGTAAGAAAAAAGTTACTAGTTAATCCGAAACAATTCAACCGTATTTACAACAATTATGATCTTTGGCTCATTACCAAACCCAACCAACTTTGATATAAAAATACAAATATGTAACAACTAATGCACCTCTTATCATACCCGAAAATTTAAAAAGGCAATCCCATTAAACTTGCCAGTTTCTGGAAACTTGAGACAATCAATTTCAGTAATGGTTCCACATCCTTCAAAGAAACTTTGGATATCATCCATAGTTGAGTAGTATGGAATGCCCCCAACATACACCTTCGTAGAATTACTCTCATCTTCTTTACTGCATGATATTTACCACAAAAGGTCAACAAAAAAATATGGCGTAGAACTTCAAAAAAATTTAAAACTATTTTTAAACTTCAAATTGTTTACATTTTTCCTCATTCTATTCGACATGAATGTTTTAAACCTCCCATGATACTGAAACTACTTACAACTTAGTGTAAACATCTATGTTTCATATTAGTCGTAAAGGGGGCCCTTGAATGTGCCTGTAAAGTAATTACTGTGAGTATGTGACTTGAAATCGCAAAAGTTAGCTTTTAGCATTGGCGAAACTTGATATGATTTTCTGATTATTTACAGGAAGTATGTAAGACGTTGTTTTAGGTGCACTGATTAGTAAGAATCAAAAAGTTGCAGAACTCTCATGTAAATCATGCTACAGCAATAGGAATTTTGAATAAAAACTCACATTACCCCATTATTAAAAACATAAACAATCATTTTTATTAATAGAATATAAAAAAGAAACTTTCAGCAGATAACGAAAACTTTAAATAACACAACAGCACATCTTCATCAAAACTGTTTATGATTATCTGCTCAACTCAGGTTGAAAGAGCATTTGTTTTACGCCAAAATGCCAAATAACTCTCACACACACACTTGATATCATTTGGGCTAACTGCTGTTCGTACTTTTGAATAAGCAGTTTGAGAGTTGCTAGTTCAAACTGCTTATGAGCTTATCTAATTAGAATTACATCACAACTACTAAAATCCTCAAATAAACATAACTCCCATTCTCCCAAACAATTAAACACCCCCTATTATATTTTAAACGCCCCAGTTGCCTTTTGCTTTTGCTTTTCTAGACGGAATCTTTTCTCCTTCCAAAACTAGACCGGGGCAACCTGTGCAATTGGGCAACTACAACCAGCAAGTGACAAGTGTGACTTTACGGATTACAAGGTAGGGCAACTGGTGTACTTCATGTCAAACAAGTGGCTACACATGGTTAGGTAGTTCAAAGTTGCCCAGTTGCCCGTTCTAGTTTTGGAAGGAGAAAAGATTCCGTCTAGAAAAGCAAAAGGCAACTGGGGTAATTTTGGAATTATCCCTTTTGTATACAATAAGCACATAAGCAAACTCAAACACCGTCTCCTGCTTCATGTTTTGCTACAAATGATTACATGCAAACTTCAATCAAGCAAAACAAACACCAAATACAAAACAGGTACTTAAAAAATTTGCAAAATTACACCCTTCTTTGCTTATATCTAATTTTATAAGGTATATAACTATTGAATGGCATTTTCACCATGAACCGCGTTTATATAAATGGATGGCGTAAAGAGTTTAATACTTGGGTGACACACACCAATAGGTGTTTGTTTAAGCTTATATGTGGGCTTATGAGCTTATTCGATTTCAGCTTATATTACATAAGCCTCAATTATCTGGCTTATTTCGACACTTATGAGCTTACACAAGCTTATTATGATATAATAAACTTATATAAGTCCAAAAGTAAAAAAAAAATAAAATAAATAAAATAAATAAAAAAAAGCCCAAAAATCGAGGCTTATGTAATATAAGCCGAAACCAAATAAGCTCATAAGCACACACATAAGCTTAAACAAACACCCCCTATGATTATTTCAATAATTAACACACAAATGATCATTCAAAAACTATAAACAAAAAAAAATAAAACAAAAAAATAAATAAATAGAAATAAATACCACGCATACCTAATTTGAGCTTGAACTTGAGTTCCAATCCCAACTTCCACACCTTTTTCTTCACTTGCCACATTTTCTTTTTGCACATTTTCTATTTTGACACCCTCTTCATTACCATCCTTCTTCACAACTTTTTTCTTCTTCTTATTCTTCTTCTTTTTCTTGTTACTCTTTTTGCTCTTACTCACATCCTTCACTTCACCTTCATCTTCATCTTTTTCCCTCTTTCTCTTCTTCAATCCACCATTACCCTCTTCACTTTTTGTCTCAAGAGCACCATTTTTATGCTCTAAACTTGGTTCACCAGATGGGACTTTAACTCTGCGAATTTCTCTTTTGGAAAGTTTGGGTTTTTGGGTAGCTGAAGTTAATAAAGATTTGAATGATTCATGGGTTTCTTCTGATTTGGTTAATGATTCTGCTAATTGGGTTCTTAATTTTTGTTTTAGTTTCTTGTTTGATAAAACCATTGTTTTTGTTTGATGATGGAGGCGATGTTGTTGTTTGGGAAGTGAAGAACAAAACCCCCTCCTATAAAAACTAAAACCCTGTTTTTTCTGGTTTGGGTGAATGTTTCATGTGTGGTTTTTATTTGGACCTTCAAGTTTTGTTTTGAGTGCAAAATAAGTCCTTTATTTTTAACACTCACGCATCAAAACACACCATGCTATTTAGGCCCCACCCACCCATGATTTTAATTTCTTTTACAATTTAAAAAAAAAAAAAAAAAAAAAAAAAAAAAAAAAAAAGTAAAAAAGTATAATGTGAATTTTTA
This sequence comes from Artemisia argyi, assembly GCA_030686995.1. NCBI lineage: Eukaryota > Viridiplantae > Streptophyta > Magnoliopsida > Asterales > Asteraceae > Artemisia > Artemisia argyi. The sequence continues at coordinate 129,443,174 of CM060695.1, read as the reverse complement.
TTAAAAAAACACAAAATATATAGTATTAGTTAACGGGATAAGGACAATTGGATGCCATACTCTTTGAAATGTATTAGACTATTAACTCACAAAGTTGATGATATTTTGCTCATTGATAACCCCACCGAAGATACTTCTTCTTCCTTCTCTTATAAAACACACACACTAGCACACACTAGAAAACACACACACTCTCAAAAACACTATACAAACGCATATGTTTTAATAATGACAAATAAACCATCGAAACACATAAAATAACAAACGTTAGCTCAAAATCGCCGGAGCCCATGTATGCTCCTGGCGCGCTGCCCGCGCGTCATCGCGCCAGGACACTGTATGGTTCCGGGCGAATTTTGAAAGTCGGTTTTCCCCTTAACCGACAAATGTGGATCTTTCAATACATGTATGAATATGTTATTTGCTTAATTGAGAACACTCGAAACGAGTTTTGAGACTTGAGAGATCCTACTTTTAAAACACCCATTTACGGGAAAACGCCAACTTACGTTTTCTAACTATCGCCTCTAGCCAAAGCTTTTCTAAACTTAGGGAGCTTATATATTTCACGTGACATCGTATTGAAGCATTCATATGCTCATATCCCGTGCTTACATCTTCTCTAATTACGTAACGGGTTTACTCCCTTATTGGTCAATCTAAGTCAAAGGTCACTTTGCGTAAACGCATCCTTTCCCACTTGGGTTATGCTTTACATCTAGGCAAAGCACTTAACTTGTTTGAACCAAGGTATTAGTTGAGAACGTCGAGTCGTGGAAAGTCACGAGATATGAACATATGGATTCTCGACGTTTTGTTACTTGAACTTATAAGTAACCTATGATTTTCTCAACTTATAATCTTAATTGTCTAAACATTTTCTTCTTAATGACAATTAGATTACTTCTTAATCTTCTCTTAATCTCATTTCTACAAAAGACAAACACAATCATATCCAATCATATCCAAATCAAATTTTCTCTTACACAATCTCTTACACTCTTACATATTCCCTTACACACTTTACATCTCAACCATCCATTCCCTTACAAATGGGAATTGTTTGAATTCCAAAGAGGCTTCATCTAATCCAAGCCATCCAATTCAAACTAAACACATCTCAACCATCCATTCAATCTCTTCTCTATACCATCACATGTGTTTAATCCAAGCCATCCATTTCAAACCAAAACCATCTCAACCATTGATTTCCCCTTTCCCCCCAAGCAAAGCATATTTCCTCGGAATATCCCTTCTCAGTCCAAACCTAGGCTACTTTGATCCTGGCCATCCATTTCAAATAAACACATCTCAACCCTCCATATTCCCCACATGCCAAATTATTTGAAGTCCAAACATAGGCTCCTTTGATCTCCACCATCTCATCTCAACCCTTCATCTCATTCTTCCCCCCAAGCATTGGAATATACTTTGGCATATTCTTTCTCTCTTTTCTATGCCATGTGAGGAGATACACTTCTACCCCTTCCAAATTACCCTATCTACACTTTATACCCTTGGTAATTTGTTTTTCTCTTTAAACACTTCACAAATGATTTTCAATTTGGCTATTTGAGTTGGTAAACCTTAGAATGATTAATGTTAAGGTTTTGTGTAAAGTAAAATTGGGGGTTTAGCAAGGATAGGTATTTATAAGATCCAAACACCCAACACTTGGGAAAGTTTATAGAAGCCTGGCGCGCTGCCCGCGTGCTGACGCGCCCGCCTCTGTAAAAATTCCCAAGTTTGGGTTCTTGGCCTATAAATACCACCCTTGCCTCTTGTATTCCTCACCCTTTGCCATTATTCTTTCTCTCTAGATCCTTTCTCTCTAAACACTCTCAAATCTCTATCTCTAATCTTGTGTTCTTGATTTTCACATTAACATCTTTGGAAGAACACATCTACTTGCAAGGGAAGAATCACAAGAACCTAATCCACTCTTGTGATTGTGTCGAGGGTCTTCTTATCTACACCCTTTCTACTAGAATCGAGTCACTAGGTTAGGTTAGGGCTTGATTGAACAAACACTTATATTCATTCAATTGTTTGTAAGGGAAGTCTTATGTCTTGGTGACTAAGCCTAGATCATTGGGGATCTAGTTGGGGTTTGATACTTCCGGTGGGAAGTCTTGGTAGTGGTCTTGGTGACCCTTAGGTGAAGTCGAATCGCGAGATTCTTTTGGGTGGTTTCCGAGGGTGGAATACCGTTGGGGAGTAACTCCTTCTTTGTGAGCATCAATATTGGTGAATATTGGTGGAGTGAATTGTAACGGTTTGTAGTCCACCGAAAGGATTATACTAGTGAATAGTATCGGAGTCGCGGATTCGCAACTGGACGTACGGATGGTATAAACCCCCATCCCGAACCAGTATATATCATTGTGTCTCTCTTTACTCGCTTTATATACTTTGGTTGTGTTTGTGGTTGTTTGGATTGATTATACAACCACTTGGTTTTCTTTGAGGCTTAAAGTTTTTAAACGTCTTAGAAGCCGAAGAAACCGTATTCACCCCCCCCCTCTATGGTTCTACAATCGGTATCAAAGCAGAATACTCAAGTTTTTGAGCGTTAAAGCCTTCCTGAGAAGTCGTTTTAAGTCAAAAACTTCTTTCCCAAAAATCTAAAATCCTAACTAAGATTTTTGGTAAAGTAGAGTATAGATCCATGGCTCAAGAGAACTATGTAGAGAGATGTTCTATGCAAAGACCACCTTTGCTAGAAACCGAATGGTTTTGTTTTTGGAAAACCCGGTGTTGGGATTTATACTTGAGTTGATATTCACAAAATATGAAAGATGAAGGACTAAAGAAGATAAAGTGAAGAATGCAAAAGACAAGGGACTTGCTTTACAAAGAAGTTATTAAAATTTAGTCCTTTGTAGTATTTTGTAACCCTAGTATCTCTAGTATATAAAGAGATACATGCAATAGGTTTTATTATGTGTGTCACAATGTAAACCTAGAAAGGTGTGTGTGTGTACAGACGTTTTATAGGAAAACGTCTAGGGTGATTAGTGTTAAGCCTCAACGATCTTAGATCGCTGTTAGAGTGTAACCGTGCTACACTTGATCACGTAGCATTGGGGCTTTGGTGTATGTTAGAGTAGAGATGATGACGAGAAACCTTGTTTATAATATTGTTCTTATTCCGCTATGTTTTATCGTGTGAACATTATTATTCCTAGATTAAGACTTAATCAGTCTTGAGCCAAAACGGTCCTAGAAACTATCTTTATTATGGCGTTATTAGTTTCTAACACCCGGTTTGAGACCTATGTTAGGTCCAAGGTCCTTGACTTGTAGGAGGTCATTCAAAACGGAGACTTTGTTTTCATGATGCTTGATCCGGAAACCAAGTTGATGGTTGAGAAGCCATATTCGGAACTCAAAGAAGATGAGAAGAAGAAGATTGTCAAAAATCAAGAGGCTAAGATGATGGTCTACAATGCTCTACCTCGAAGGGAGTTCGAGAGAGTCCATGTATGCAAAACCGCTAAGGAGATTTGGCATTCTCTCATCATCACTCATCAAGGGAACTCACAAGTTAAGGATTGCAAGATTGACTTACTCATTCAACAATATGAGAAGTTTGTAATCTTGGAAGAAGAAACCATTGACAATGGTTATACACGATTCAATACTATTATCACAACTATCATGGCATTGGATCCTAGCTTTTACAACAGGAATCATGTTAGAAAATTCCTTCGTGCTCTTCTGGTGAAGTGGCGACCTAAGGTTACGGCTATTGAAGAATCAAAGAACTTGGCAGAGCTTCCTCTAGATGAGCTTATCGGGAATCTCAAAGTTTATGAAATGATTCTTGAAAGTGACAAAGTTGTGACCAAAAACAAAAAGGAAAATGGAAATTCTATGGCACTTAAAGCTAAAGTCACTAAAAGTCATACAAGTGAAGTTGGTGGTAGCTTTGAAGAAAGTGATGAAGAAGAGATGAACAATGAAGAATTCAACCTCATGGTTAAGAATTTTAGAAAGTTTTTTAGAAGAGGTGGAAAGTTTCAACGAAGGAATCGGGTTGGTAACCGTACTAATAATCGTAGAAACAAGAATGGTCAAGGCTCAAAGCATGATGATGGATGCTTCAATTGTAGTGAAAAGGATCACTTCATTAGTGATTGTCCAAATCCTCTACATTACAAAGCGTTTGTTGGTGATGTATGGAGTGACGATGAAGATGGCAATCAAGCAAACAAGGAAGCAACATGTCTTATGGCGATTGAGTCTCATGAGGTACAACATAACCCTACTACTAGCAAAACTTCCTTTATAAATGAATTGCAAGAGGAAAATGAGGAATTACTTAATAACTATGAAGAAGTATTTAGAAAATTAAAATTAACTATGAAAGAAAAACGCTCTTTTCAAAACGAACTTTCTAAAGCACTTCACAAAAATAATGAACTTGAAATTGAAATAAAGAGACTTGTCACTCTACATGAGAATGTTGACCATGTAAAGATTGTGAAAACCTCACACTTAAGGTTGTCTCTTTGAGTGAAGAAGCCTCGGAACTTCAACAAAAGTCATTAAATATTACAAAACTCAAAAAGAGTGGTAATGATTTAAATGAGTCGTTGAATCATCAAAAAGTGTCCCAACATAAGGAAGGTCTTGAACTTGCAAACAACGAAAAAACCACTTCCAAAAGTATAGCTAAACCCCTAAATTTTGAGAAAGTAAACGGAAATAAAACTCTTAAATCCTCCGAATCTGACGCGTTGGTTGACGCATCAACGCGCCAGAAGCGCGCCAGGATTCTGAGAAAAAGAGGTGTTCAAACTAGAAGTTTTATCAAACCTATCAATACTCAAGTTCCTCTTGCAAATACTCAACATAATCAAAGACCCATTGTATGGAGTGAAACCACAAAACCATACTACAACCCTGGTTCATACAATGGTCTTAAATATACTCACGCTAGAATTGACTAAAGACTTCTCCTACCTACCCCAAACATGAGACCATATTCTTTAGATCAAAGATATGTAAGACCCAACTTTCAAAACAAAACATATTTTCAAAACAATTCTTGGTCTACCCTTTCAAAATATGGAATCGAACAATTGTATTTATTCCTTCAAGACCCAAGAGTTTTCAACTTGGGCTTTTTATGTGCTAACCATGTCGGACCCAAGAAACAATGGGTACCAAAAGTTTGAGATGCACTTCAAATGTTAGGTATGCTTTAAGGAGAAGACACTTTCAAGATCTCAACCTAGTAAAGATGTTGACTGTAAGCATACCATACTTGAAATCATCTCTAAGGAAAAGGATACAAAACTAGGTAATGTGTCTTGCAACCTCAACATAAATCTTGCATCCATTGTAGATAATTTCATTCTTTGGCATAGGAGATTAGGTCATGCTAACATGCAGTTAATTCACAACATTGCATATAAGGAATTAGTTAGGAAATTACCTAAAGAAAAATTTGATAATCATTTTTGTGATGCATGTAAAGTAGGTAAGCAAGTCCATGCAAGCCATAAGCTTATAAACATGATTTCTACATCAAGAGTTTTAGAATTATTACATATGGACTTGTTTGGTCCATCCGCTATTCAAGGCTATGGAGGAAACTTCTACACTTTGGTAATAGTGGATGACTATTCAAGATTCACTTGGACACTATTTCTAAAAACTAAAAATGAAGCATTTAATAAATTCAAAGTCTTAGGAAAAAATTTGCAAAACCTACTTGGATGTTCAATTGTCTCAATTCGAATGGATCATGGTAGAGAATTTGATATGAAATTCAATTTGGAGTCTTTTGTGATAAACATGGAATATCTCAGAACTTTTCGGCTCCTCGCACTCCTCAATCTAATGGGGTAGTTGAAAGGAATAACCGGACGTTACAAGAGATGAGTCGCACTATGTTAAATGAACAATTCATACCTCAAAAGTTTTGGTGTCATGCCATACAAACCGCATCTTACATACTTAATAGGGTCTTGATTAGAAAAATTATTAATAAAACACCTTATGAGATTCTTAGAGGTAAAAGACCATCCCTAGAATACTTTAGAGTTTTTGGTTGTAAATGCTTAATCTCCAACTCATTCGAAAACTCTAACAATACTAGTAATTACAATGGGATCTTTCTAGGTTATTCACTAACATCAAAGGCTTACATTGTGCTTAGCAAGGAAACTTTAAAAGTTGAAGAATCGTATAATGTAACCTTTGACGAAACTCCCACAAAATCTAGAACATTGCCTTTGGTTGATGATGACATCATAGAAGAAGATGCATGTCAAAATAAGATTGAATTGTCTAATAATGATCTAGAGGAAATACTACCTAGAGTGGAAAATATTAAGGAAGTTAGAGATCACCCCATAGATCAAGTCATAGGAGAATTAGATGAAAGAACCCTTAGGTCACATGCCCAAGACAAAAGCAATGACTGTGCATTTGTATCAACCATAGAACCTAAGAATATTAAGGCGACCATAAAAGATGAAAATTGGGTCATGGCAATGCAAGAAGAACTAGATCAATTCTTAAGAAACGATGTATGGATTTTAGTCCATATCCTAGTGGTTACACTATTATAGGAACAAAGTGGGTCTTTAAAAATAAACTTGACGAAAATGGTGTAGTATGTAGGAACAAGGCTAGGCTAGTAGCACAAGGTTATAACCAACAAGAAGGTATTGATTATCATGAAACATACGCACCCGTTGCACGATTAGAATCTATAAGAATTTTGCTTGCTTATGCTTGTAGTCATAATTTTAAACTTTTTCAAATGGATGTAAAAAGTGCATTTTTAAATGGAGTCATCAAAGAGGAAGTGTATGTTGCACAACCTCCCGGTTTTATTGATTTTCAAAAACCTAATCATGTTTATAAGCTCAAAAAGGCTTTGTGTGGACTTAAACAAGCTCCTAAAGCTTGGTATGATAGGTTACAATCTTTTCTCTTGCTTAATGAGTATAAAATGGGTATGGTAGATAATACTTTGTTCACTAAAACAAAAGAAAAACATCTTATTATTATTCAAATCTATGTAGATGATATCATTTTTGGGTCAACATGCCAATTGCTTTGCGATGAATTTGCTAAATTAATGCATAATGAATTCGAAATGAGCATGATGGGTGAACTTAGTTTCTTTCTAGGATTACAAATCAAGCAATTAAGTGATGGGATATTTTTCAATCAATCTAAGTATATTGGTGAAATGCTAAAGAAGTTTGCCTTGGAAAATTTTAAGGCTCCAAAAACCCCTATCTCTAGAAAAAGAGTTCTCACCCTAGACGAAGACAACAAATCCGTTAATAGTACTAAGTATCGGGGAATGATAGGAAGTTTGCTCTATCTAACGGCAAGTAGGCCTGATATAATGTTCAGTGTTTGCCTTTGCGCTAGGTTTCAAGAAAATCCTAAAATTTCCCACTTAGAGGCTGTTAAAAGAATATTTAGGTATATTAAGGGAATTCAACATCTAGGTCTTTGGTATCCAAAGGATTCGGGGGTAAAAGTATTGGTTTATGCCAACTCGGATCATGCGGGTGATATAGTTGATATGAAAAGCACTAGTGGAATATGCACATTTGTAGGTGCTTGTTTAACATCATGGTTCTCTAAGAAACAAACTTCATTCGCCAACTCCATAACGGAATCCGATTATGTTGCGGCCGGAAGGGCTTGCCAACAAGCGTTATGGATGAAGCAAACGTTTGTTGATTATGACGCCATGTTAAATGAAGTACCTATACTATGTGACGATACGTGCTCTATCAATCTAAATTCAAGCCCAATTGATTACCCTCGCACGAAACACATTGAAATTAGACATCACTTTCTAAAAGAAAACATCACTAAGAACCATATCACCATAGAGAAATTCCTTGTGATGACAACATCTCTAAGATCCTAGAAAAACCCTTAGATAAAGATCAATTCAACTATTTAAGATTAGGATTAGGAATGAGATTATTAGAAGATGATGAGGATGTAAATGGTAAATAGAAAATAGTGGAAGAATCTTTAGTACAAGTCTTTAATTATGATCCACCAACTCTTACTTGTCACAAATAACCATACAACCTTTTTTATTAACCTGTGGATAATAACCCCCCTTTACACTTCATCCTCTTTAAAATCTCCAAAGATTTTTCATAAAACACATAACATCCTCCACCATACTTTAGAAAATAACTCTCACAATAGGAATCATGTCTCTTTCGAAAGGGTCCGTTAACAATAATCAAGGAAATCAAAACCCAGAGAGCTCTAAGAGATTGAAAAGGTTATTCATGGATATGATGAAAAAGGAAGGTGATGATAGGATTAAGTTTGAGTATGAGTTAAGGACATTTGCAGAAAGTGAAGTGTGGGACTTAATTAAGGAACCATTAAGTCCAAGGTTGTTTGAAGATGAGTACTCCATTTGTTGTGAAAAAACCGCACACATGGTCAATGCTCTCAAAGAATCAAGGATTGAGTTTAAGGTGATGCTCTTATTCATCCATGAAGGAATCATTGAATTGCTTGCCACTATGTCCAAAATGAATAGGAAGTTGGAAGATGATAAGTTGAAAGGGAAAGGGAAGATGGTGAAAGAAGAGTTCAACCTAGGCACAAACCTAGGAATCTAGACATCACACATTTATGTTGTCATCAAGTACTAGTATAGTGCCTTTAGATAAAAGTACTTGGATAGTTCTTGTATAATAAAATGTGTAGCATATTTTGTGCATGTATGCTTGGAGTGAAATGCAATCTTTGGAACTTATATAATTTTTCATATCATTGTGAACTAACCCATGTTGTAAGTTTCCAAATGGTCACCTAACCCATTTTGGAACTTTCACATGTGAGGATATCTTGTTTGTTGCATGTTGTGATTTCTATGTGTAGCTAGGCCACCGCAAAGGTGGAGGCTCTTGACCCATGGATCCCCGCCTTGAAACAAGGGGGAGCAACGATCTAGGGGGAGCTATGTTCAAGGGGGAGCACATTCGGGTGCACATACAAGCTAGCTCATTTATCCCACATGCCCAAAATCGAAACCTGGCTTGATTGGACGCCTTTTTGATTCGACAAAAGGGGGAGAAAGAAAGCAAGAGCGTGAAGACCATTCAAGAATTGTTAAAGGCTTCACCAAATTACAAGGCAAAGGTGAAGACGCAAGCTACACCAAAGGCGCTCTTTGTCGTCGCTAAGTTTTGTAATTTTATTTGCTTTCAGTTTTTATTTGTCATCATCAAAAAGGGGGAGATTGTTGAGGCAACATGATCAAGATCTCTTTATGTTTTAATAATGACAAATAAACCATCGAAACACATAAAATAACAAACGTTAGCTCAAAATTGCCGGAGCCCATGTCTGCTCCTGGCGCGCTGCCCGCGCGTCAACGCGCCAAGACACTGTATGGTTCCGGGCGAATTTTGAAAGTCGGCTTTCCCCTTACCTGACAAATGTGGATCTTTCAATACAGGTATGAATATGTTATGTGCTTAATTGAGAACACTCAAAACGAGTTTTGAGACTTGAGAGATCCTACTTTTAAAACACCCATTTACGGGAAAACGCCAAATCATGTTTTCTAACTATCGTCTCTAGCCAAGGCTTTTATAAACTTAGGGAGCTTATATATTTCACGTGACATCGTATTGAAGCATCCATATGCTCATATCCCGTGCTTACGTCTTCTCTAATTACGTAACGGGTTTACTCCATTATTGGTCAATCTAAGTCAAAGGTCACTTTGCGAAAACGCATCCTTTCCCACTTAGGTTATGCTTTACATCTAGGCAAAGCACTTAACTTGTTTGAACCAAGGTATTAGTTGAGAACGTCGAGTCATGGAAAGTCACGAGATATGAACCTATGGATTCTCGACGTTGTGTTACTTGAACTTATAAGTAACCTATGATTTTCTCAACTTATAATCTTAATTGTCTAAACCTTATTAATGACAATTAGATTACTTATTAATCTTCTCTTAATCTTATTTCTACAAAAGACAAACACAATCATATCCAATCATATCCAAATCAAATATTCTCTTACACAATCTCTTACACTCATACATATTCCCTTACACACTTTACATCTTAACCGTCCATTCCCTTACAACACATCTCATCCTTCCATTTTCAACGCATGGGGATTGTTTGAATTCCAAAGAGGCTCCATCTAATCCAAGCCATCCAATTCAAACTAAACACATCTCAACCATCCATTCAATCTCTTCTCTATACCATCACATGTGTTTAATCCAAGCCATCCATTTCAAACCAAAACCATCTCAACCATTGATTTCCCCTTTCCCCCCAAGTAAAGCATATTCCCTTGTAATATCCCTTCTCAATGCAAACTTAGGCTACTTTGATCCTAGCCATCCATTTCAAATAAACATATCTCAACCCTCCATATTCCCCACATGCCAAATTATTTGAAATCCAAACATAGGCTCCTTTGATCTCCACCATCCAAATTTAAACCATCTCATCTCAACCCTCCATCTCATTCTTCCCCCCCCCCCCCCAAGCATTGTAATATACTTTGGCATATTCTTTCTCTTTTCTATGCCATGTGAGGAGATACACTTCTACCCCTTCCAAATTACCCTATCTGCACTTTATACCCTTGGTAATTTGTTTTTCTCTTTAAACACTTCACAAATGATTTTCAAATTGGCTATTTGAGTTGGTAAACCTTAGAATGATTAATGTTAAGGTTTAGTGTGAAGTACAATTGGGGGTTTAGCAAGGATAGGTATTTATAAGATCCAAACACCCAACACTTGGGAAAGTTTACAGAAGCCTGGCGCGCTGCCCTCGCGCTAACGCGCGGGTGACGCACCGACCTCGGTAAAAATTCCCAAGTTTGGGTTCTTTGCCTATAAATACCACCCTTTCCTCTTATATTCATCACCCCTTGCCATTTTTCTTTCTCTCTAGATTTTTTCTCTCTAAACACTCTCAAATCTCTATCTCCATCTCTATCTCTAATCTTGTGTTCTTGATTTTCACATTAACATATTTGGAAGAACACATCTACTTGCAAGGGAAGAATCACAAGAACCTAATCCACTCTTGTGATTGTGTCGAGGGTCTTCTTATCTACACCCTTTCTACTAGAATCGAGTCACTAGGTTAGGTTAGGGCTTGATTGAACAAATACTTATATTCATTCAATTGTTTGTAAGGGAAGTCATGTGTCTTGGTGACCAAGCCTAGATCATTGGGGATCTAGTTAGGGTTTGATACTTCCGGTGGGAAGTCTTGGTAGTGGTCTTGGTGACCTTTAGGTGAAGTCGAATCACGAGATTCTTTTGGGTGGTTTCCGAGGGCGGAATACTGTTGAGGAGTAACTCCTTCTTTGTGAGCATCAATATTGGTGAATATTGGTGGAGTGAATTGTAATGGTTTGTAGTCCACCGAAAGGATTATACTAGTGAATAGTATCGGAGTCGCGGATTCGCAACTAGACGCACGGATGGTATAAACCCCCCATCCCGAACCAGTATATATCGTTGTGTCTCTCTTTACTACCTTTTTATACTTTGGTTGTGTTTGTGGTTGTTTGGATTGATTATACAACCACTTGGTTTTCTTTGAGGCTTAAAGTTTTTAAACGTCTTAGAAGCCGAAGAAACCGTATTCACCCCCCCCCCCCTCTACGGTTCTACATGTACATTAAAGGGTAATTCCAATTTACCCAAAATAGGTTAGTGATAGGTCTATGTATGTATTATTGTATTGTATTCTTATGTGTTCAAGGCAATAAACAATCATACACTCTTATCATTATCTCACATGGTATCAGGAAATAAGATTCCGCAAAACTTAAAATCCTCCACTGCCGCTGGCTACATGCCGGAGGTTCGGAGGGCTTCCTTTAAGCCGTAACCAAAATAAACCACAACTTCTTCTCAATATGTGATCTTTATGTTTTTCTAGAGAAAAACACGCCCCGTTTGTTTGAAAGGTTCTTTGGGGGTTGAAGTTTTAGAACCAACTATCATTTTTTTAAGGATGTTATTTATTTATCCGATTTATTGTTTGTTAATTAGTTGATTGTTTGTTCGGTTTGTTACCAGTCGACTAAAGTTGACCGTTGGTACCAGTCCCTAAAGTCGACCGTTGGTACAGTTGTGTTACCAGTATGCTAAAGTCGACCGTTGGTACGGTTTTGTTACGAGTCGACTAAAGTTATGTTTTTATTATGTTAATGCATTTTTTTTCTTTTTTTTTTTTTCTAGATTGCCACTCCAGTCCGAGCTTTCGCGATTTCGCCGCTCGGACTGCAGGGGAGCGTTAGATGTATTCTTGTTGTACTCGTATTGAATATCAATAGGATAAGTGCTATGAGTTGTCCAATATTTGTATATTAAAGGGTAATTACAATTTACCCAAAATATGTTAGTGATAGAGTCTATATATGTATGTATTCTTATGTGTTCAAGGCAATAAACAATCACACGCTATTAGCATTATCTTACAATAATTACATTGGGGGTTGATGTGTAAGGAAACCTTTAAATTTATAATACTAGTTTCACCAATTTTAATAAACCAAGCACACGGGTAAAGTATAACCCCCGTTGGTAGTATTAGATTAAGGTAAGACCATGTCGTATCCACAGGGACTTAGTTCGTTCAGTTTAATTATAATAATTAGTAAAAGAAGACAAGTAACGATTATAGGAATAAAAGGAATTCAAAGGATAGCTTAGATAATCTAGTGACAATGTTTATGTTTGGTCTCAGTTTGATAAAGGAGCACAACTTATAAGAGAGCTATTTTCATCAAAAGAGCAATTTCATAACTCGTAGGTTCAATTCAAGATTTATATCCACCCATTAAGTGATTTCTCTCGAAATAGTATTTCATATCAAGTCTAGATTGTTATTCTAAGTGGATTTCTCCTTTCAAAGACTAGTAACGCAGACAAGTTCCTAGAATTGCGTTTAACACGTTGGTTCTTTCGACCTATCCCAACATATTATATTCAACCAGTTTCAATAAATAAACGTAATAAGACTAGAAATGAAATAGTTCGCAATATAAACTTGAAATTGGTAGAGATCAAAACATAATCATAAGTCTCTTTATTATATTCACATATCCAAGAAATCACAAGAGATTTAGCCTCTCATGGCTAATGAGTTCATAATAGCAGAAGTGCGTAAATGATAAACAAGAGACATACAGATTGGATTGATCAAATGATTACACAAGTGTCACAAGTAACCAAGAATTTGACACCAATAAGTATTTAACACCCCTTATTCTGATTCGTTCACCTCTACAACTTGGCTCTGGATCACGTGTTACTTCAAACTTAGCTTTGTAGAAATTGATTATAGAGTGGAGTGTTCAAATGCTTGCAAATGATCTCTATTTATAGGCAATCTGATATGCGAAGTACGACGCACTTGCTTTCTGAGTGCGGCGCACTTTCTTATTTTCTTGGCACCAAAGCTTCACAAATACAGGGGAAGTACGACGCACTTAGTTTGCAAGACCGTCGCACTTTTATTTAATATTATATATTTGACTTCCTTTGACCGAGAGGTAAGTGCGGTGCACTTTCTTGTAAAACCCGCGCACTTGGCTTACATGAAAAGCTAATCATGGAAGACTTCATTATTTATTCACTTCAAGTGGCGAAATAGTAGGTGTTTAGGTGTTTCATGCTCAGACCATCCAAGAGTGAACCTGCATTCATTTTATGCTATTAAGTACTAAAAGTTCACGTAAAATGATCATAAAACATATAGAATAATGCTCAAGAAATATGTATAATTAGAGCATTGTCAAATACCTCCACACTTAGCTATTGGTTGCCCTCAAGCAATCAGGCGAGAAAATTAAGTTTGTTTTGTGATCATGGAGATATATTATCAGATTTATTATTTTTATAGAAAGGCATTGACACATAACTTAAAACACCTCACAAAGGATTATTTTAAATGATTCACACAATTCACTCGAATAGGGTTTAGTTCACTTAATATATGCACAGACATGACTAAATAGCTACCATAGGCTTGCACAAATCACAAAGACAACTCTGACAAGGCGTAAGCACCAGACAATGATATCAATGAGGGCTTTTTCGGGTTGGCTTAGGGATTAAGGGTATGAACAAGGCATGAGTAATTTTCTTTGTTGTTTCTTGTAGGATTCGTAAAAGGATGAACTAAACAGCTGCATAACATCAATATACAAGGATCTTTTTTATTCCATCATAATAATCACTTCTTTTCTTTTCACTTTTTCCTTTTTGATTTTCTTTTTCAACATTTCCCATAACTTTTCTTTTCTTTCATACTATTTTCATTTCGCAGCGATAATCAATTCTTCATTCTTTTTAAGCATAAGCAATTTGGTTTAAGAACAGGAAAAAGGCTTAGGCTCAGCATGTTGTTCTAGGTGGTAATAGCACTAAAAATGAGAGCTAAAAGGTTATTTTCTTTAATATACTAGTGACCAGTGTAGTCAACTAGATTATGATTTCATAGGATGACTTTTTGGTGTAAATCCTAAGTTTGCCTCAATATCATCTAAAATTGTCTATAAAGCATAAGAAATGCAATCTCACTGCGGCATTCGTTATTGATGAATAAGTGCAAGTTCTAGAGCTAATTTAAATTGTCGGCTTACTCATATGTTTGGAGAAAGTGTAGCAGATATACACTCATAAAGGCTTATAGCAATCTCACATTTGTTGGTGAATGAAATTGTGTCTAGTTATAGTGTCAATCCAAGTGGATTTGCCTTAATAACTTGTAAAAGCATATAATTTTTAAGTTTTAGAATGGTTTAGTCATATAATCAGTTTTTTCTTTTTCTTTTTTTCTTTTTTTTTGGAATAAATATTTTACTATTTAACTTCCCCCTACTCAAGTTGGACATTGCTCTCAATGTTTATAACCGGGAAAATAAAAATAAAATAGAAAAATATTAGCAGAATAAAAGAGTAACTTCCCTAGGACAAATGAGAGATCATGAAGAGCAGTGCTTCCCAAATGTGGTCTTCATAGTAATCTGCAAAAGATAAAACAAGCACACAAAAATGGAAAATATTTTTGGGTTTTGTAGGTTTTATATATTTTATTTATTTATTTTACCTCCACACTTAAGATTTACAGTGTGGCTTAAAACAAAGTTTTAATATAAGTGAACAAGGAAATAAAACAAAATAAAATAGGTTAAAACGGGTTGCCTCCCGCCAAGCGCTAATTTCAGAGTCCATGTGATTAGTTTGTTTTAGTCAATTGGAAAGAATGGTGTTGATTCTTCCCTTCTATCATTGAAACTTTCTTCCTCATTATATAGTTTAAGCCTGTTACCATTGACTATAAAACTTGTATCGTCACGTCCATATAATTCAACATATCCGGATGGATATTGGTGTTTCATAGTATAAGGTCCAACCCAGAGGCTTGTAAATTTTGGTTGTTTGATTTTGAAGTTTGATTGAAAAAGTAGGACTTTATCTCCTTTCTTGAATTCTTTTCTCATTTTTAATTTTCGATCATGCCAAACTTTAGTTTTTTCTTTATAAAGACGAGAGCTTTCATAAGCATAAAAGCGTAGTTCGTCTAATTCATGAAGTTGAAACATCCATTTTTCACCGGCTACTATAAGATCTAGGTTACAATTTTTAAGTGCTCAGTATGCACGGTGTTCTAATTCAAATGGTAGGTGGCATGCTTTACCATATATGAGTTTGTATGGTGTTGTTCCAGTTGGAGTTTTATAAGCAGTTCTGAATGCCCATAGAGCATCATCTAATTTCCTTGACTAAACAGCTGGATTTTCTTTAATTATTTTTTCAAGTATTCTTTTAAGATCTCTGTTAGTATTTTCAACTTGACCACTAGTTTGAGGGTGATATGATGTAGAGAACCGATGTTTAACTCCATATTTTTTCATAGCTTTTTTCATTAATTTATTGCAAAAATCAGTTCTTTGTCGCTAATTAGAGCTTTAGCTATTCCAAATCGACATAATAGTTTCTTAAGAAATGTTATAACAACTTTGGCATCATTAGTTTGAAGAGCTTGGGCTTCTGCCCATTTTGAGACATAGTCAACATCGACTAGAATATATTCGAATTTTGATGATTTAGGAAATGGTCCCATAAAGTCTATACCCCAGATGTCAAATGTAAAACCCTAAATTCCGAATAACTAATTTTACGTCTAAATTTGAATTTTTTCCCAAGTTATAAATATGGTTAATTAAAAACCTAAAAATTATATGTTATGAATATAGTTGTAAAGAATAACAAAATGAAATTTTAAACGATGTTTGAATTCTTGATTACGAATTTAAACTAAATTAGAATTCGAACTACGTTATGATTAAAATTTTAACTAAGAATTTTCTAAACAAACTTATTAAATAAATGACACAAAATATACATGCATATCACACGTATGAAGATTTATAGGACCAATTCATATTTAATATCTTGTACACTCATTTATATAAATATGGCAAATTATAATTAGCAAATAATCACTCCACATATCACGTGTAATCTCAAAAATCTCGGTGCTATCATATCTCAATTTTCCCATAATAATGACCACCCTTTTTGGAGACAAATCCTTCACCATTTTTTTTTCTTTTGAAATGTGTATAACATATTCCTTCTTCCACCTTTATACGACTAAGAAACAATAACACAAACAGCAAACAAATTAAAAACACAAACCGATCCATTTTGATAAACAAGGCACGACAAGAAGTTCGAAGAAAAAGGTTTTGATCGTGGGACGTTTAGTTCGAAGGTTATTGTGATACACGTGGCTTGGTTCGATCGCGAATATCTCCTTTGTCCAGCTTGTTCCTTTTGTGTAATCCGACTCCACGTTTGGTGTTCGAGGTGTGGTCTGTTGATCTCGTTCACTGGTGCATTATAGTTCGTGTTTTGGGTTCGAATTAGATAGGACTTTGTTTGCGCTGTGCGTGTTCGTACTCATGTTCGATTTCGATCTCAATCTGTCCTACTGTTGCTTAGAGGTAAACTTTAAAACTACAATTTCGGTACATATTATATGTTGTATACGAGTAATGATGGCCTTAGGTAAAAACTACATGACCATAAAATCACGTATGCAAATATGAGTAAAAATCAACATGTTCGAGTCATGCATATGGTTACATAATTTTGACGAGATCGATCTATTTTAAACAAGATGAATATGTTTACTATCTATACATTTACTTTTGTATGTTACTATATGAATTATGTAAAAACAATAATAATAAAAATGGTGTCTTAGCTTATACTACATCAAATGGAACAGGGCATGAATAAGATGAGTCTTGTGGGTTTCTTATTTTGTTTATGATTTTCTATAAAGGCCCCTCAATTACCGAAGTCTTTACAATAAGTAATACATTGTTGAGTTCAAGTAAACTTCTTAGATAACAATAATAATATATTTAGCCCAGTTAAACAATAACAAATTCTTTTTATAAAAGAATTTTGGGAATATATTATAATAAGTCATTCATAAATATAATTCATGAAATATTAGTATTAAATCAGTTATCATTGTAATATTAAGTAAATACGCCACATGTTTTTGTAATACAACAAAAAGGATATGTCCTGTTCATGCATTTTATAACTAGCCTGACATTGTTTTAAGGCTAATATCATTTAAATAAAGTATTTGACATGGTTAGTTAAAACTAATCAATATAAATCATATAAATGACATCTTCGTAATACATGTAAAAATAAGTGGTGTTTAGACTCCTAAATAAATAAATGGTTCTTAATATGTGTAGATTTTTCGAAGGAGTAAGTTGTGGTATCGAGTACGATACTGATTGGCTTTTAAGGTACAGATATTCTCTTCTTTTCAGTAGGGACTTCTCATGACTTTCTTTCGATCCTTGACACTGCTAAGATTCCTTTCAATTATGCCATTGCTATGTTCCCCATTTGATATGATTGATATGATCCATTTGATATGATCTATTTGATATGAGCCTTGCTATGATACCTCTGATTTGCTATCCACTTTGATTATGATTATTGTGATTGTAAGATTCTGTTATATTATGCTCTGGGAGCATTCTGTTCTGTCATGCTCTGGGAGCATTTTGTTATGGATAGCTTTGCTTTATTTGTTCTGATATATTCTGTTCTGATGCCCGAGTTTTTAGTCTACTCATGGAGGTACCATGGGCGTGTCATTGAGGCATCAATGGCATGACACTATCTGGGGCGGTGTGATTATTCCCCGGCGTCCCCATCTGTTTATGATATGATATGTGATCACTTGGCCACTTTGTATATGATTTGTTTGTGAGGGCGTATGGATGCATCCTAGGATTTGTTTAATATGATATGATATGATACGATTTGGTTTGGTGACTGGCTGTACGTGTCTTGTACCCCTTTCACGTCTGGTACATTGGAGCTAGCTACTCTATGTACACCCTATGAATTGACGGATATGTGATTATGTGATTAGACCTATTCGAGTGTCTCTGGTAGGTCGGCTCGTGGCTTTCCTATGTTTCTTGTGTCTATTCGAGTATCTCGTTAGACGTGCCTTTGTTGATACGTGCTCTTTGATTCTGGTTATTATATGATTCATATTATCACTTGACTCTTCATACTCATTATTCATTTGACTTATAATATTTGTTCAGTTATCGTTGATCTCTTATGCACCTGACAGATGATATTCATTTCAGCAGGAACTTATGATTTCATTTATGATACTTATATACGTTTTGTTTATTCGTTTGCTTTGTTATATATCTGTTCATTGGGATTTTTAAGCTCAGCCGCATTTCCTTTCCTGCGGCAGGTTTTAGGTTGGAAGCTGGGTTTGGGTGAAGAGTGCATAGGAGTTTTAGTGGACTACCCCATGGACTAGAAGCCCATTACATCTGGACTAGTTTGGACTTGGATTAGATTAGACTTTGTTTAGTTTGTATTTTCCTTTCTTTTATAATTTTAGTATTTCTTTTGTACTTTTATATTTTTCCCTTGTAACCTTTTGTTTTAAGTCTTCCGCTTGCGTTGTATGCTTTGTATGTTCTGATATGCCACCATAATGTGATACTGTAGCGCTCCGGACCCATGTCGGGTTGGGGTGTTACATCAAAATTTTGCAGACTTGAATGTAATTCATAGGCATTTCATTTCTTTTAGAAATGTTTCCAGTTTTCTGACATGATTCGCAAAGGCGAACTAGAGTATGTGCTTCTTTTAGAATTGTTGGCCAATAGAATCCAGATTCGAATACTTTTTTAGCGGTAGCGTTAGCACCATAATGTCCACCGGTGGGTCCATGGTGACATTTATCAAGAATAGTACGAGTTTCAGGTCCAGAGACACATCTACGGATTATTCCATCAGGACAGATTTTGAATAAGTATGGTTCATCCCAAAAATATTTTTTTATATCTGAGAAGAATTTTCTTTTCTCTTGGTGAGTCATTCCTTTTCTTAGTATGTCCCCCACCAGATAGTTTGCAATGTCTGCGAACCAAGGCGTGTCTGGAGAACTAATTAAATTAAGGGTTTCGTCTGGAAAATTATCATTTATTTCAATTTCTATTTCTTCATCCTCATTTTCTAAACGAGACAAATGATCGGCGGCTACGTTTTCAACACCTTTCTTGTCTTTGATTTCTATATCGAATTCTTGCAAAAGCAGAATCCAACGAATAAGACGTGGTTTAGCATCTTGCTTTTTAAATAGATATCTGATAGCGGAATGATCTATATAGACCACAGTTTTGGATAGAACTAGATATGCTCGAAATTTATCGAATGCAAACACAACGACCATGAGTTCTTTTTCAATAACCATGTAGTTTTGTTGACCAGCATTGAGTGTTTTGCTAGCAAAGTAGATAGGATAGAAATGTCTACCATCTTTCTGTCCTAAGACAGCTCCGACGGCAAAATCGCTTGCATCGCACATTAATTCAAATGGTAAGTTCCAATTTGGACTTATTATAATCAACGTACATGTGAGTTTCTCTTTGAGAGTTTCGAAAGCTTTTTGACATTCGTCATCGAATTCAAAGGTAACATCCTTTTCTAGAAGTTTAGTTAAAGGTCGAGCGATTTTTGAGAAATCTTTAATTAATCGTCGATGAATCCGGCATGTCCTAAAAAGCTTCTAATGCCTTTCACATTAGTAGGTGGTGGAAGTTTCGAGATTACATCAATTTTTGCTTTGTCAACATCAAGTTCTACTCCTGACACTTTATGTCCGAGCACAATACCTTCTTTGACCATGAAGTTACATTTTTCCTAATTAAGCACAAGATTTGTGTCTTCACAACGTTGAAGCATTTTATCTAGATTACTTAGGCATTTATCGAAAGAATTTCCAAAGACTGAAAAATCATCCATGAAAACTTCCACGGATTCTTCAATCATATCATGAAATATTGCTATCATACACCTTTGAAAAGTAGCAGGTGCATTACATAAGCCAAAGGGCATACATCGATACGCAAAGGTTCCGAAAGGACAAGTAAATGTTGTTTTCTCTTGATCCATTTGATCGATTGGTATTTGGAAATATCCGGAGAATCCATCTAGAAAACAAAAATATTCATTTCCCGCTAGTCTTTCTAACAGTTGGTCCATGAATGGGAGAGGAACATGATCTTTTGTTGTGGCTTCATTTAGTTTTATGTAGTCAGTACATACGCGCCAACCAGTGACAGTTCTAGTCGTGACAAGTTCGTCATTTTCATTAGCCACTACTGTTATACCACCTTTCTTGGGTGCACAATGAATAGGACTTACCCATGGGCTATCTGCTACAGGGTAGATGATTCCTGAGTCAAGGAGTTTGACAACTTCCTTCTTGACAACTTCTTTCATATTCGGATTGAGTCTTCTTTGCTTTTAAACCACTGGTTTCTTATCATCCATTAACTGAATTTTGTGTTTACAGAAGGATGAAAAAATCCCAGGTATGTCACTAGTTTTCCAAACAAAGGCTCTTTTGTGGTTTTTTAGAACTGAAATTAATTTTCCTTTTTTCTTTCAGAGAGTTTAGATGAAATTATGATTGGAAGTAACAATTCTCCTTCCAAGAAAGCATATTCCAGATGGTCTGGTAATGGTTTGAGAATGAGATCAGTAGGTGGTTCTTCGATAGAGTTTTTAATTCTAAGTTCATTGTCAGGGTTTATTTTCTCAAATGATAATTCTTCTTCATTATCTTCCTCGTCATCAGAACTTTCATTTTTATCTTCGAGGGTCATAGCCATGAATTGATCATATTCAGCCATAACTTCGTGTTCAAGAAGTGTTCCATCGACTGAGTACAGTAATTGATTAAATTCATCTAGCAGTGTATCGAAATCTTCTTCGAGAATTTCAACGATAACATCAATTCTAAAGCATGTGTCATCGTTAGAGTAAGAGTGTTTCATAGCATTGTCTATGGAGAAAATCATTCTTTCTTTTCCAACTCCAAGATTGAGTTGTTTCTGTTTGACTCGAATCATAGCATCGGCTGTATGGAGAAAAGGTCTTCCTAAGATTAGGGGTACTTTGCTATCTTCTTCCATTTCTAGGATAACGAAATCAACTGGAATGGTGAATTTTCCAACTTGAACTAACATGTTCTCAGCTATTCCAACAGGATATTGGAAAGATCGGTCAGCTAATCAAACACTCATCTTAGTTGGTTTAAGCGTTTCAATTGATAATTTAGCATATAGAGAATACGACATCAAATTAATGCTAGCACCAAGATCGGCTAGAGCATTGCACGAGAATGTTTTACTGAAAGTACAAGGAATCAGGAAACTTCCTGGGTCTCCAAGTTTTGGCGGAATTTTGTTTTGAACGATAGCTGAACATTCTTCATTAAGGAAAGTTGCTGAAATTTGTTCGAGTTTGCTTTTGTTACTAACAAGTTCTTTGAGAAATTTCCCATAGTTGGGCATTCCGGCTAAAACATCAACAAGAGAGACATTAATTCGGACAGCTCGAATTATATTAAGAAATTTTCCATACTGATCTTCCATTTTTTTCTTTTCTTAAGCGTTGAGGATATGGAATTCTAGGTTTGTAGGGTTTAGGTACTGGTGTTTCAAGAATTGTGGTTTTTTTTTACGAAGGACAGTTTCTTCTTCTTCTTCATCATCAGTGAAAACTTCAACAGGTTGTTGAGTTTGACTGGGATCAATGGGTGGATCATAAGAATTACCATTTCTTGTGGTAATAGCATTCACATGCTCATGACAAACTTGCGGTGGTTGATAAGGTTTGTTTTTAGGATTAGGTTGAGTGTTACTAGGAAGGGATCCAGAAGCTCGACCTAATTGCTTTTCAGCGAATTTGTCGAATTTGGCTTCAAAATTTTGCATCGCGGCTTGGTGATTTCTAGCATCAGATTCAACTTTTTCTTCTAAGTCCATGTATTGATCTTTTACGAAAAGGTTTGTTGATTTTTGTGCTTTAATAAAATCATTCAGTTAAGTTTGAACATCAGGTTTGTCATTGGTGTTTGCTTGTTTGTAAGGTTCTCGATTATATTCGTTCTTTGCACTAGGTCTCCATCGTTCTCGTTCTCGATCACGATCACGATAGTTCTCATAGAAACGGGTGCATCTAAAAGTGTTCATAAATTTAGCTTCTTCTTCACGTGACATAGGTGTGTCATCATCACTGCAATTTGCGGTAGCATGGTTTCCGCCACAATGATTACAACTTTCACGTTGTTCTTTCATTTCTTTGTAATTAGCATCCATTTTAATTGCCATGGCATCCATTCTTGCCATAATTTTATTAGTATCAGAATTGCTACTGCCTTCATCAGCGAAAGCAACAGTTTTATGAAGAGAAGTTTTTGGTTTTTGTTCTTTTGCCCAATCTAGCTTAAGTAAGACTTTGTCTTCAAGGAGTTGATACGCTTGATTTGGTGTTTTATAGAGGAATATACCACCGACCACAGCATTTAAAGCTTCTTGAGTTATTTCATCAAGACCGTGGTAAAAGATTTTGATTATGTTTCCTTTTGTCAGACCATGTCCATGACAGTTTCTTAGCAATTCTTTCATTCGAAGCCAGGCTTCGGTTAGATTTTCATTTTTGCGTTGTGAGAATCCTCGGATTTCTCCGAGAAGTTTATCAAATAGAGCTGGAGGAAAATATCTACTAACGAAAGCAGTACGAAGTTCGTCCCATGATTCTATGGTTCCTTCATCGAGTTTATCAAGCCAAGTTTTAGCTTCTCCTGTTAGAGATAGAGGAAATATCATGAGTCTTACCGCTTCAGTTTCGGTAGCTCCGTATTTGAACATATCGCATACGCTTTGGAATTCATGAATGTGTTTGTGAGTATTAGTTTTAATTCGACCATCAAATTAGTTTCCCTTGACAAGAATCAGGTGATTCCCTTTGATTGCAAATTCGTTTGTGGTTTCAGGAATGGTAATAGCTAGTCCAGGTGTAGGTGCAATGGTACGATCGTTGGCCCACATAGTTTCATTATCAGCGTCATCCATAGGATCGTAAATTTGGATTAATTTGACATAAAATCTGAAGTTTGAGATATCGTCAACAGGTGTGTAGTGAACACGAGGTTGTTCGGGTCTTTCGTCTTTTTTAGAAATAGGAACTCTTTTGTTATTATGTTTTCTTTTGTTTAAAGTTCTTTCAGGTTCTGATAGAGGTGAAATGGGTTCAGTTTCTGCTAAGCGAGTGTGCATTCAAGGATAGAGAGCGAAATTTAAATCAATTTGATAAATTTCATTTTCTGAGTAAGTGAGTGCGGTGTACACTATATAGTGTGCGACGTACTTGTGTGTAATGGCAATGTGCGGCGTACTTAAGTGTAAGTACGGCGGTGTTGTTTTTACCAAGAGGATTAATCT
Source organism: Artemisia argyi (assembly GCA_030686995.1). Taxonomy (NCBI): domain Eukaryota; kingdom Viridiplantae; phylum Streptophyta; class Magnoliopsida; order Asterales; family Asteraceae; genus Artemisia; species Artemisia argyi. Next base: position 129,419,288 of record CM060695.1, on the reverse strand, counting down.
TAAAAGATGGTGAAAAAGATGATTCTTTTTGGTTTTTATAAAAGTATTTGTGATGTTTACGTAAAACGTTATGGATTGAAGTAAGTGCGTCGTATTTGGTGACAAATACGGCGGTCTGTGTGTGCTCTATGTAAAAGTGCGGCATACAAGTGTGTAAGTGCGACATGCTTTCTGCAACAGAAGAAACAGAGTGATCTGGTTTTTGGAGAGATTTTTGGTATTGTTTACTAATTTTACTTCGAAAATTCTTAAGGAACAAATTTAAGTCCCCGGTAGCGGCACCAAAAACTTTGATGTGTAAGGAAAGCTTTAAATTTATAATACTAGTTTCACCGATTTTAATAAACCAAACACACAGGTAAAGTATAACCCCCGTTGGTAGTATTAGATTAAGGTAAGACCAGGTCGTATCTACAGGGACTTATTTCGTTCAGTTTAAGTATAACAATTAGTAAAAGAAGACAAGTAACGATTATAGGAATAAAAGGAATTCAAATACTAAGACAAATGATTGCTTGGATAGCTTAGATAATCTAGTGACAATGTTTATGTTTGATCTCAGTTTGATAAAGGAGCACAACTTATAAGAGAGCTATTTTCGTCAAAAGAGCAATTTCATAAATCGTAGGTTCAATTCAAGATTCATATCTACCCATTAAGTGATTTCTCTCGACATAGTATTTCATATCAAGTCTAGATTATTACTGATTCTTCTAAGTGGATTTCTCCTTTCAAAGACTAGTAACGCAGACAAGTTCCTAGAATTGCGTTTAATACGTTGGTTCTTTTGACCTATCCCAACATATTATATTCAACCAATTTCAATAAATAAACATGATAAGACTAGAAATGAAATAGTTCGCAATATAAACTTGAAATTGGTAGAGATCAAAACATAATCATAAGTCGCTTTATTATATTCACATATCAAAGCAATCACAAGAGGTTTAGCCTCTCATGGCTAATGAGTTCATAATAATAGAAGTGCGTAAATGATAAACAAGAGATATACAGATTGGATTGATCAAATGATTACACAAGTGTCACAAGTAAACAAGAATTCAACACCAACAAGTATTTAACACCCCTTATTCTGATTTGTTCACCCCTGCAACTTGGCTCTGGATCACGTGTTACTTCGGACTTAGCTTTGTGGAAATTGATTATAGAGTGGAGCGTTCAAATGCTTGCAAATGATCTCTATTTATAGGCAATCTGATATGCGAAGTACGGTGCACTTGCTTTCTGAGTGCGGCGCACTTTCTTATTTTCTTGGCGCCAAAGCTTCATAAATGCAGGGGAAGTACGGCGCACTTAGTTTGCAAGACCGGCGCACTTTTATTTAATATTATATATTTGACTTCCTTTGACCGAGAGGTAAGTGCGGCGCACTTTCTTCTAAAACCCGCGCACTTGGCTTACATGAAAAGCTAATTATGGAAGACTTTATTATTTATTCACTTCAAGTGGCAAAATAGTAGGTTTTTAGGTGTTTCATGCTCAGACCATCCAAGAGTGAACCTGCATTCATTTTATGCTATTAAGTACCAAAAGTTCACGTAAAATGATCATATAACATATAGAATAATGCTCAAGAAATATGTATAATTAGAGCATTATCGGGGGGGGGGGGGGGGGGGGGGGGAGGGGTGTTTACGTTTACTTTTTAGGAGGTTAATCTCATTTTTTTTTAAATAGCTTACAACACATTACTAACAAGCTCATAAGCTTTTGTTATATGTTGTGTTCGCTTATGATAATAAACTAGTGAAAGCTTAGATGTGTGCATGTCTATACTTTTGCAACTCGTATCGTATAAATAAATTAGGGTTTAGGTTGCAAAATAGCAACAAACTTTTTTTAAAGTTCTGTCTTAGTACGTGACTATTATAAGTATCATTAAATGCATTAGATTTTCTTAAGGTGTTCCGATATGCATATTTTGATCGCTTGTCATATCACTGACATGTGTCACTACTTCTACGTGACAACACATCCAAATGCGCATATTGAAGACACATTTAATGATATTTTATATAATTCACAACTTAATGATAAATAAAAACAAACAAAAGTCCATTGCGAGGAAAGCTAATGCAATCTTTATCTAAACATATATGTATCTCAATAGATTCAAAATATAGACATTAAAACTTTAAAGTCATAGGAAGAGAAGGCTTCAATTAAAGATAGACAAGTTGAAGTTCTCAAATGCCTATTATCAGTGATGTTATGGCATGTATTATATGTACGTGAGCTTATTTTAAGCTAGGTGTCGTATCTCATATGCCTTAATCATTGTTGGTAGCTTTTTTTTCCTTTTTTTTTTTTTTTTTTTTTTTTTTTTTTTTTTTTATTATCTTAACAAGCTTACTAATATAATAAATAAAATGCAAGTTAATACAACTTATAACAACTTTTACCAGGATGTGTTGATTTTGTTGGGTGTGCAAATCTGATCTCACATTGATTTGATGGGCTACTTTTTGTGTCACCAATTGATTTTAGAATAAAAACTCGCTTATGTATTGGACTTGGTGAGATACTAGGCTATTGGAATCTTTATAAATGTAGCTTAGGGGTGTTTCTTTTTCTTTTTAGATTAAGAGCCTTATAAAATATATATGGGATCCACCTCTATTAGAGCCTTTTAATGGGGAAGGGTTAACATTTTTAGCCTTGGGAATATAGAGAAACTAAAAGAAATATGTGAGTCCTACTTAAAAAATAAATACTCTTAAGTGTTTAGTGGACTCAATCTCTTAGCTAAAGGAAAAAGAAACATACCCTTAGGCTTGTTTATTTAGTTTTTGTATTAAGTTTGTAAAATTAAAGTGATTGTCTCGATATATATTGTCTTTTTGTAGATGAATAAATGATTGTTTGTTATGTGTGCTAAATAAAATGTTCGAATGAAAGGAAATTACCGTTATACCCTTTTATATCAAATAAGTGTTGAATAAAAAATTAATTAAATTAAAGTAGTGGGCTGGTAAATATGTAAAAGTATAATAAAAGTGATAGACTTAATTAGGAGACCCTCACTCCTATGGCTTTTTTCTATAAGATCATCTGTGTATTTTAAGCATCAAACAAACACTCAATCAATGACTTAATAAATTTATCAATTTATAAATTAAGACTCCTTAAGTCATTATCTTACACAACCTTAGTATACCTAGAGTGATTTAACTTTTAACCATTTAACTAAAGTTTACTCACCTCGTTACTTATCACAAAATCATGTTGCAATTTGCATTACCTTTTTATCTGAAAGTTTAAAAAGGTTGTCTAAGCCCTTTTTTTTTTTAATGTTGTGACTTGGCTAATCTGCTAAAATGTGTTAGCTAGCTTGTGTTTGTAAATTAACTCAAAGCCCTCTATGATAAGCAAGCTACAAAAGCTTCTTAAATAAGCTCATAAACCGTCAACTCAAACACTCGAATGAATCTATGTTTGCTAAGATAGCATACACAAATATCAAACCATTGTTCTTGCGGCATAACACTGGTTCAGATATGAAGTCGATTAAACTTTAAACACCTAAATTTTGAAGCAGAATATCAACCCCATCAAATCAAGTCATAATACATGGGTTAAGCAATAGCCAAAAAAGATTCCACAATTGGAACCATTGAAACTTTAGCTAATAAAGTTATGTTGTTATAAGTGTAAAAATGAAAGATATGCATCCTTTCATAAAGGTCACAGTGAATTAATTTTGAAAATTAAATTAGAGCTCTAAGACCCATCTTTTAATTATTTGATAATCTTTATTCTCAAGCCCATTTAAACATAACCAAACCTAACCCAACAATTAAGCCCAATACTATAGACTTCATCTATTTGTTAATCATGCATTCAATGGTCTTATTGGCCATAGGGCATCTACAATCCATTAAACACTTTAAGGTATAATACCATTCCACTATCACTTAAAAGTCAGCATTTAACTTTAAATATAAAACAACCACAATGGTTTCAACTTTACACAATTTATTATGCTTCCACTACCCTCACTTTAATAAATATATCACAACTTATTTTATTATCTATAAAGCAAAAAGCAGACACACAAAAGATATCCGAATATTTAATTCATAAAGTACATTGCATAAAACGTGTGTGTGTGAAACACCACTTTTACACCTACGAATGACATGCCACTCTCACAATGGATAGCATGCATAAAGAACCGTGCTTAAACTTTGCCACCTCACTGCATCGAAGATGGCCTTATAAAGAAATAATTGTTTGATTGTGATAACAGTGTGAGATAAAACTTTTCCATGTTCCAGCAGTTTAGGCTCCAAGATAGGATGGTGGCCTCTCTCAAAATTGTATTTTGATTCCGAATATGCTTATGAAGCCTAATATAACTGCTGTGAATGTTGCGCCAAATGTTTTTTGACTTTTTAGTATCGTCTTCCTGGAAGTAATTAAACAATATTGTGAATATCACATTCTCTCTCGAGATAATGTTTCAAGCTGTATGTTGATATTTATTCTTATTGTTTTGTATTAAGCACTAATTTTGGTCATCTTGGTTGCAACAAACGTGTTTTGATTCTTGATAACGTTAACACTTACAAACGTTACAACTTTGGTGAATTGATGATGATAAGCGAATCTTAACATTTCCAGTTACCAAAATAAACATTAAATAAACTTTAATCGATGGGAAAACAATATAAAGGGGAGTCCTATGACGTAGACAAGCCCAGCAATCCTGATAGATTAAAGCGTATTGATACAATAAAAAAATTACTAAAGCGCTATTAAAAATGAAAATAGAGTATACATACTCCATTCTTTATCAAGCGGAGAAGGCTTAAAATATAGTAAGTTTTAACAAGCTGGTTAAGGTAGATTTTTTCTATGCTAGAGTTTCTAAGTTCGATTCTTCTAACTATAAAATATATAATTTTTATTAGTTAGTAATCGGGATCCATTAATTTTATTTTAGAAAAAAAAGAAAGAAGATAATAATAACCCAATAAGGTGTTGCTACAAAATTTTAAGAGGATGTAAAATGTAGTTATTTTTGAAGCCATATTTAATAAATTGTGAAATAATGAAAATTTGAAATTTTTTAAAAATATAGCAACTTTTTATTTATTTATTTATTTACTTTTATATTTGCGAGTGAAGAACAAAAAAGAAGATTCTTTTAAGTGAAGAATGAAAACTTAATAAGTTACTAAAATAAATGTGCCATTTATTAGAGAAAATGTTACTACAGCAAGTAAAATTTACATACATGGCCTATATAAACTAGTGTTTATCTAAACATTTACTCGGTAATAATGGATGTCGCTAGATAAAAATCTAGCGTATAACAAGTTGTGTAATGTCGATGGGATCTTGAACATCACAGATGCACATCTCCCCTGAAGAAAAACATATCTAGTGGGAGGATAGTAAACCACACAATATAGGAGATGTTGAAGTTTTAAAGAGTCGATGTAGTTAGTAATTGACTTGTTAAAACAATAACCTTAGGGTTATAAGTTTACAAGTCAAATACGTATCGTATCAACTCCTACAATTTTTTAAGATATGTGTATCGGAACACCTCTTAGAACCCCAGGTTACTAACAAAATACTGAAAATAAAAAATCACCCTAATCAACTATAATCATGCAATCAAACTCAATGAATCAAGCACCCCACCATTAAATTAAAAGTTTAATTTAAACTGAAATTATGAACTAAAATAGTGAATGGTGTATGAACATACCTTCTCATAGTGCTTCCTGAAAGAGTATCGTATCTCATAAACCGCAACATAAACCTTATATAGAAGGAGTCACTACTGCTCCACGATCCCCACATATTTAGGGGCGCCAAATAATTTTACATAAGACTGCCAAAAAGAATTCACTCAATGCGACCATAGTCAATAACTGTATTTCTTTATATGTGATGTTCAAAGATATGGTAAAGTACAGAGTATTTTGGAAATATAAATTACCCTATAGTTTCATTATTACTATTGATATTATTACTAGTATCATCTTCAATAAACCAAAATTTTTAAGACATTTATTGTTTTTGATATTTTAGCCAACTAACCCACGAGATTTGTAACCATCGTCACACGACTCAAATCTGGAAAGCCCTCCCAATTCGAAGTTTACTCTCATACGTATAAAGAATACGCACACACAAAATAATACTTATAAAAGGCAACAAAATCTATTAATTATTTTATTCAAATAGTTAATTACAACTTATCGCACAAGCTTTCTCCAAAACGAATACTCACACACAAATTCATGCTAGTATACACCATCGTTGTTATGTGCGAGTAATTGTCTAGTAATTCTTAATTAGTGTTCTTATTATTATGAATCACAACTCGGGGTGTCAATCTAATTATTGAGTTTATTGGATTTTCAAAGAAGAATAGTTTAACCCGCAAGCAACCCTAAAAGAAAATAGATTGGTCTGGTTGGGTTCAGGAACAAACATGAGTTGTATATCAATATTCTTCTTTTGCAAATAGGTTGTCTCGTTAGGTTTTAATACATTTACTATTAATTTACTTTTACATTTTTTACGGCATAACCAAATTCAAAATGTTTTGTCTTGAATACCTTAACTTCAAGTTTAACCCAAGGCCATTGGTCTAGTGGTATGTGAATTACCCACCAACATAGAGGTTGTGGGTTCAAGCCTCGTTGGAGGCATTTGTGAGATATATTGTGAGGTAGGCGGTATATGAGTGGAAAAAATTGTCCTTCTAAAACAATTATAAAAAAGAAAAGAAAAAAAGCTTATATTTAAGTTTCATATAAGCATAGTCATAATAATAATCGATACAAGTATGGATGTAAATGAAAAGAGCTATTTGTGAGTTACTCTTAAACTCGACTAGTTCAAAGGACGAACCTTAACATAAATGTCCAAATTCATTGAGTTACTCATTAGTTACGACTGAATTTAGGATTTGGAAATGATTGATGGAATGCCAGTCAAATATGTGATAATATGTCGACTTTAAAATTGTGATGGGAACTATGCTTTGTATGGGCTTTTAATTGAACAAAGTCGAATATTATATGAAAAAAGAAAATTCTAATTCGGTCACTCGGGTTGACCCAAACCCGAATAAGCAAAGTATTTTCAATCCGATACCCGACCCAATTTGATATTCGGGTTAGTCGGGAATAAGATTTTGAAGATGTGTAACCTGGCTCGAATAGTCTTAATCGGGTTCGGGTTCGGGTCGGGTCGAATTTTATGACACCACTATTTGTAACCACAACTTGTCCATAGGCAATAACTCATTAGAAAATACCCACACAAACAATAAAATGGGTAAAGTCATGGGTATATATTCACCCTCAAAACACCCACATTAACTCACCCACCAATAAAAAGATATTCTTATTTTGTGGGTAAATAACATTTACCTAGTAAATTACCCACAAATATAGCCACAATATCTCACGATGTGGGTAATCCGTGGGGAATGTTTTGGCGCCAATTATTTACCCACATATTACACACCAAATATATTTATGTGGCTATTTGTGTGGGTAAATTCGTGGGAAATTCAAGGGAAAACAAAATCGACTTTGAAAGTCACTAATCGTGGGTAACAGATGGGTATTAGGTGGGTAAATGCCCTCTAAAGGATGAGTGTGGGTAATTAGTTGTTATAAGTTTACAAGTCAAATACGTATCATTATTGGCTTTTCTAGATCTTATCAACTCCTACAATTCTTTAAGATATGTGTATCGGAACACCTCTTATAATAACCTGTTAACTTAGCTTTTTTTAAGCCTCTTTTGTTTTCTTTTAGCGTTAAATTTTGCTAAATCATGTAAGCTAATCGCTTCAATAACAATGTCTATAATAAAAATTGAAATCAAAGCAAGTTATTCTAAACATACACTCGTAAAATAAAAAGTTTGAATGTTGTGATTTTGATTTTGGATCATTTAAGCTGCCTTTGATTATTTTCGAGTTAAACAAACAATATTCAATAAGCACGTTAAGTCTTTAGAGGTGCGATCCCCAACAAAGGGGACTAAAAATACAAAGTCTACAAAGTAATATAGTCCATCCGATTAGTTAACTATTTGACCAAAACCAATCCAACCGTTATAATTCAAACAAGAAAAATAAACACGCTACTTTCCATAAAAAGGATAAAACGGTAATTTAGTACCAAACGATTCTTCTCTCTCTTCCCTCCAAACGGTTCACTCACTCACAATTTTAACACAATTTTACACACAATTTCACAAACTAACAATTTCTCTCTCTTCTCTATCAAAAATCGCGGTCAAAATTTAGGGAATAAATCAGGGTTTCATTTTCCGATCATTTCTAATTGATTAATGATGAATCCAACTGGTAAGGAATAGATTAAAATGAAAAAATTAGGGTTTCATTTATGTTTTAATTATTTTATTTAAATGAATCCAACTGCATGCGTAATTTTTAGAAAAAAAATGAACAAATGGATTTGCCTTTAAAAAATATGCATTTTATTATATATATATTTTTTAATTTTAGTTTTTGCATAATAATTAGTTTTTTAGAATATAAAATGAATGCATAAAGAATTAGGATTATTTTATCAGTTTATTTATTTATTTATTTATTTATTTTGATAATATGATTTTGATTTATTATTATTTTTATTATTTTTTATTTAGAATCTGGAAGAGAAAAGAACCAAACCTTGGCAGAAAAGAGATCGAAAAGATTCCAAGACCGGCCAGCTTTTACAGGTTTTTTTTTAAGTTTTTGGTTCATCAATTATTATTTTGCCGATTATCGATTGCCGATTATTAGTTAGAAGTGTAGAATAAATAAGAATGAGGTTCAGCAGTTTCAATATATAAAAATAAGGTTTAGCAGTTAAAATAGATGAAAAAAGTGTTTATAACTTGTTAGAAATATGGTTCATCAGTAGCATAACTTGTTAGAATATATTACAATAAGGTTCATTAGTGATTAGAATAGTTATCTGGTTAGATTAGAAGTTGTGGATACATTTTGTTAGAAATAGATTAAAAATAAAGTTCAGCAGTTAAAATAAATGAAAAAGGTGTTTATAACTTGTTAGAAATATGGTTCATCAGTAGAATAACTTGTTAGAATAGATTACAATGAGGTTCATCACTGATTAAAATAGTTATCTGGTTAGATTAGAAGTTGTGGATACATTTTGTTAGAAATAGATTAAAAATAAGGTTCATCAGTTAAAATAGTTGAAAAAAAATGTTTATAACTTGTTAGAAATACGGTTCATCAGTAGAATAACCTGTTAGAATAGATTACAATGAGGTTCATTAGGGATTAGAATAGTTATCTGGTTAGATTAGAAGTTGTTGATACATTGCAATAACTTGTTAGAAATAGATTAAAAAAAGGTTCATCAGTGATTAGAATAGTTATTATGGTTAGATTAGAAGTTTTGGATACATTGCAATAACTTGTTAGAAATAGATTAAAAAAAGGTTCATCAATGATTAGAATAGTTATCATGGTTAGATTAGAAGTTTTGGATACATTGCAATAACTTGTTAGAAATAGATTAAAAAAAGGTTCATCAGTGATTAGAATAGTTATCATGGTTAGATTAGAAGTTGTGGATACATTGCAATAATTTGTTAGAAATAGATTAAAAAAAGGTTCATCAGTGATTGCTTGTTATCATGGTTAGATTAGAAGGTTCCAGTTAGAATAGATTACAATGAGGTTCATCAGTGATTAGAATAGTTATCTGGTTAGATTAGAAGTTGTTGATACATTGTAATAACTTGTTAGAAATAGATTAAAATCATCAGTGATTAGAATAGTTATTATGGTTAGATTAGAAGTTTTGGATACATTGCAATAACTTGTTAGAAATAGATTAAAAAAAGGTTCATCAGTGATTAGAATAGTTATCATGGTTAGATTAGAAGTTGTGGATACATTGCAATAACTTGTTAGAAATAGATTAAAAAAAGGTTCATCAGTGATTAGAATCGTTATCATGGTTAGATTAGAAGTTGTGGATACATTGCAATAATTTGTTAGAAATAGATTAAAAAAAGGTTCATCAGTGTTTGCTTGTTATCATGGTTAGATTAGAAGGTTGCAGATACATTGCAATAACTTGTTAGAATAGATTAAAAAGAGGTTCATCAATGATTACTTGTTATCATTGTTTAATTAGTACGTTGCGGAAACATTGTAATAACTTGTTAGAATAGATTAAAAATAGGTTCATCAGTGATTTCTTGTTATGATTGTTTAATTATTGTTTTGCCTATTGCTGATTATTAGTTAGAATAGATAAAGAATAAGTTTCAATAGTTAGAATAGGCATGAACAAGGTTCAGCAGTTAAAATATATGAAAAAAGTGTTTATAGTTATTTTTCATTGAAAGATTGCTCATCAGTTGTTTTTTTTTATTGGATAGGAAAGAAGCCTATGACGTTAAGATCCTGTTCTCCAAGTGATGACGACTCTGTTGAACACGCGTTTACTAATAAAAGAACTCGGCGTTCATTGAAAGCTGATCAACCAATTCCTAAAAGAACACGGAGTTCACCAAATCCTGAAATCGCTACTAAACCTACCAAGCCTTCCAAACCTTCAAAACCTTCAAAACCTTCAGCTTCATCAAAACATTCCAAACCTTAAAAACCATCAGGTTCATCAAAAACTTCCAAACCTGTTCTCTCTGAAGACCTTAAGCCTGGATTAAGTCTTCGCCAAATTCTCCCACCTAACCAAAAAAATTTTCCAACGGTTCAAATAAAAAATTTTCCTGGTCCATTATATGATACCATTCAGAAAATAACAACGGACAAAAAAGAGGCAATATCAAGTATGGGTTTTAAATCTTTGTTAGACTTTGAAATTAATGGCATGCCAAGTCGTTTAGGGTATTGGTTGCTTGAGAGGTTTGATGCTGAATCTGGAAATCTAACCGTCTTTGGTGATATTATACACATAACCCTGAGTTAATTCACCATATTCCCAATGGGTCAGTTTGCAGTTGATGTGCGTGAAGTTGTTAAGGAAAGATCAAATGAAGCATACATAGAATGGAGAAAACAATTCAAGGGTGTTCCTAGAGTTTATGCAAATAAAGACTTGATGCCGGTAATTAAGAATCAAATTAGGAAAAATGATAGTGGAAACCTATTTTTGAAGAACGTAATATCATTATTTTGTACTATTTTGTCCTATGTGGGAACGATGGGGACTTTGAATATTGGAATCATCCCTTCTCTTACTGATATTGAGGTTTTGAAACAAATGGACTTATGCGAGTATGTGCTACATAATTTGAAGGACGAAAGAAAAAATTGGAGACCGGGAACGCGATTCTATGGACCAATCTTGCTATTGGAGGTAATTACTATGTACTTTATGTTCATCAGTTAAGTTATAGGTTCATCAATTAGGTTATAGGTTCATCAGTTAGGTTATTAGGTTCATCAGTTACATTTTTCTTAATCTATGATTTACACTTAAAATTGCAGGTGATACCAATTCACTGCTGAAGAAACCAAAAACCTAGCGTTTAAATACTGGAAAACAGAAAAGTTGGAAGAATTGGAAGAGATGATGTTTGGCAAAATCAAAAAAGGAAGAGCTCCTAAAGCTGAAAAAGCGAAGGATAAAGAAGAATCGGAGGAAGATCAAGAAGAAGAAAATAATGATGAGGAAAATAAAGAAGAAGAAGAAGAAGATCAAGAGGATGATGATGCAGAGGAAGATGATGATGAAGCTGCAGAAAATAATGATGATGATGATACAGAGAACGATGATGAATAGCAGATAGAGAATGCTGGAGCAGAAATTCAATTGGAGGAAGAAACGAGGGGTGATGATGAAGACGAGATTGAATACTCATATGAAGCTGGAACACATTGGGCTACAGCTCATTTGAAGGATAACTCTCCTATAAAGCCTGAAATACTCATGATTGAAGGTATGATCTATTATTTTATTTGGTTCATCACTTATTGTCTTGTATAATGTGTTTTTTATGGATGATTGAATCTTTACACATTGTGTCTAAATTCAGATGCTAACATTGTGCCGATAAAAGATAGTGATGTGCCGATAAAAAATAAGAGGATTAGAAGAAAGAAACAAAAAACAAACGCTGATGAACCTTATAAGATAGGTATACATTTTACTATATGTTCATCAGTACTTTTTGTATGTGTCATCTTAAAAAAAATGACATTTTTTTTTTCCAGAAGTCATTCAAGGAAACAATTCAGAAAGGGAAGGTTGGCTGCCTATAGAAGGTACACAAATTATAATCTGATGAACCTTATATTATATTGTTATTTTAAACATTTACCTAAAAAAAGTTGTATCTAAACTTAGTGGCTGATGGACCAATCCAACAAACGCTGGAAAACACGCCACAAGAAGCAGGGGGAAAAGGATCAAGAAGGTATGTATATAGACATTATTTATATTATATTATTGTTTTATAAGTAAATTTTGTTATAAGTAAAAATTGATGAACCTAAAAAATTTGATGAAAATCTTGATGAACTTGAATATGTAAAATCTGATGAACTTGAACTTTTGATGAACTTGAAAAAAAAATAACTTTTATAATCTGATGAACCTGTTATAACTTATGAAAAATGGTGTAAAACATGTAGGAAGAAAACAGAAAACAAAAAGGAGTTCACTATCTCCTAAAAACCGCTATTCGATGAACATGTTCAAAAACATTATTGGATACAAAAGGAGAAGAACATCAAAATCTCCAAAGACAGAAGACGTTGGTAAGCAAGTGGCTGATGTTCATATAGATGATATTGAGGAGCATCAATGGGTTGATCAACAGGCAAACGGTAAAAAACTATTATATTTCATAACTTACATATTATCGGCAAAAAATTTGTGTATATTTGAATTTCTTATAATTGGTTCATCAATTAGCAGATGATGATATTCAAATGACCGGAACAAATGAGGATATTCAAATGACCGGAACTGATGAAAACACTGAAGTTGCTGAACCAATTACCGGAACCGATCAAACACCTGAAAATGGAAATGATGAACCTTCATCCTCAAGTATTAAGCTCACCCAACAACAGTTATCCGCAATGATTTCAGAGTTTCAAGGGGAGTATTCCCAATTCAAATCAGCTGAGGTAAAAATATATAGACTTACTAAAAGAAATAATAACCTTAAAATGTTATTTGAATATAGGTTCATCAAATATAGGTTCATCTGTTATTATAGGTTCATCAGTTAATATAGGTTCATCAGTTTTAAGTTAATATAGGTTCAAAGACTTAATTGATTATATTAATGACAGGAATTCAATCACTCACTGAGGAACATGTTATGCTTATTTAAAGAGATGAAAATTAATATTGATGACATGCTAAGGGCTGGATTGGAGATGTACCCCGGAAATGAATCGTTGTTGGAAGTCTGAGACTGGATGAACAGTTTGGTAAGCAGGACAACTTTTAAGAGCTCACAAAGTGAAGATGAGAGCTCAATGCTGATGTGTAACAACCATGGTTTTGGCAGGTCAGTTTGACTGATAGTCTTGACTCGGTTGACGTTTGTTTGGTGTGTGTCCTAGGTGTTTGGAGTGATATAAGTGTGATATAGGTGAGTTTTAGCACTAAATCCATTTGCGTAAATGGTTTTATTGTGATTTGGAAAGTTTGGAATTTGGGAAAGTTCATTTTGATCACATTTGTGGTGTAGAAATGACTTGTGAAGTTTTGGTACTTTTATGTTTTTGCGTAACGAGTCTTCGTTCAAGTGCTTGAGCGTTAGCGGGTTACGAGGAGTTTGTTTTTATGAGTTATGTTTCAAAAAGAGTGTGAAATTCTATTTTTGGAAACTTTGTTTTGAAAATGATAATTTTCCGGTTTGTCGAAAAAACTGAGGTTTATCGCGTAAGACGTTAGTTTTGGTTACGGGTATTTATAAAATATGAAAAGTATGAGGTTTTGAGTGTAATAAATAAATTTAATAAATATATATATATATATATATATATATATATATATATATATATATATATATATATATATATATATATATATATATATATATATATATATATATATATATATATATATATATATAGGGGAGGGTTAATGTGAGATCAAACTTAAAGTAGTAAAAATAAGATCTAGTATAAACAACCACTAAAACCATTTTATAGATAACCATATTAGCAATAAAACACTAAAAATAAAGTATTAATACGAATTAACATTTCAGCAACTAATAACCAAATGATACATGAGTTTAGATTAGTGATACACAACTATAAATTTACATGTCGAATCAAAGTGTATCATCCTAACCTGATACATTACATGTCGAATCAAAGTGTATCACCTTGTTTTCGTCATTTTAAAAAAGAAAACCATCAGAACTTTCACAATTTTAGTTGTACTCAATAAAAAAATTTTTTATTTTATTTTAACAAGACTGTCATTTGTCAAATTTTAGTTGGATCTTATTTTTACAACTTTAAAATTGATCTTATTTGATCTAGATTCTATATATATATATATATATATATATATATATATATATATATATATATATATATATATATATATATGTGTGTGTGTGTGTGTGTGTGTGTGTGTGTGTGTGTGTGTGTGTGTTTGTGTGTGTGTGTGTAGAAATTCGGCTAGAAGGGGATAAGGGGGGAAAATGGAAACCCAATTTGAGTCCAAATATGACTCTTAGGCTCAAGGATTATCCAAAATTAATATATATACCAACCCAAACACCCCTTGAACGATTTTTACTGGTTTTTGGTCATTCAAGAGAGGCAAAGGAAGAAGTATAAAATTAGGGTTTAAAATTGTGAAGCAATAATCAAGAATCAAGGTAAAATTCTTAAAATACATGTTCAATTGTTTGATTACTTAATATATTTCATGTAATAAATATATGATGGATTAGGGTTTGTGTTAACTTCTGTAAATTAATAAAGTAAAACATGTTAGGATCATTAGTTGTTGATAATATGGTAATTGGTTAAGGGAATTGGGTATAAAACGCGTTAGATTACGTGTTAGGGTTTGGACATAAAATTATGGCTGTAAAGATGTGAGTGTAAATAACAGATGGTGAAGAGTTAAGTCATGAATTTTAGGTCTAAATTGAAGTATAATGAAAGAGCTTTCCAAAAAGTCCAGCCACGATTGATTTCAAGGTAGGGAAGTTGGTCTTTTGATTTTTCTTTGCTAAGGTGTCAAAGCTGTCAAACTGGGACATAATTTGGGTAAAAGTTTGAGGGTGAGTTGTGGTTGTAAAACTGGTATTTTGACTAGCCCTTCTGGAATAGTTAAGTATTAGGTTATATTAGACTACCACGAAGAGGATTCACGATAAAAACTTGTGGAAGTATTTTATGGAAATCAAAACTTTTTGGTGTGCGTTCAGATCCGAATTTGAGTAGTTGACAAGTTTGAATTTATTATGAGTATTTGTGTGTGTTATTAGTCCATGGCCTTCTGGTATTAGCTTCTATGCTTATGATAGACCATGGTGAATTTTTGGTGTGAGTTTTTGAGCTTTATTTGTTGTGATTTTATGTGGGAGAATGTACCCAAAAATTCTGCGTTTTCTGATTTTAAGAGTGCAAGGGATTTAGTGAGCATTAAGTTATGGTAGTGGTTAGTGTGGTGTCTAGGAGATCCATGGTAGGTCATATTAGTCTTAGACATCCATAATATGTGTATTACATGGGTTTTAGCTTTTAGCTTGACCTTGTGTAATGTGGATTATTTTTGTGTGCTATAGATTGTGAGTTGTTTTGTAGAAGCTGTGGAGTTTAAGGTGAGTTCATAGTCCCATATTTTTACTTTGTTTTAAACTTGGGATGGGAATGATGCTTGTCTTAAATGATTTGAGTTACTGTGATTATGTGTGGTTTAAAAGCTTGGACTTATAATGTTATCGTAATAATGCTATGTGGTACATGAAAGTCTGATTTCGATTAGGTTAGCGACCTAATTGATGCTGTGTGATATGTGATTCCGATTAGGTTAGTGACCTAATTGATGTTGTGTGATATGTGATTCCGATTAGGCTAGCGACCTAATTGATGCTGTGTGATTTCCAATTGGGAGGATGCTTATCCTGTTGCTCGCGCATGCGACCCAATTGATGATGTGTTTTGGAGCGGGGGTCACGTTCCGGCCCGATGGTTGCCTTTTGTGTGATGGTTGGTTTATGGATACATGTAGCTTGTATGATAACTATAATTATTTGTCCAGCTATATTTTATAATCACAGTGATTTTGGTTGCCTGGCGTGTATGAGTCTTAAACCTATGAATCTCACCAGCATTATGTTGACGTTTTAAGCATCATTTTCAGGTGAGCTTTCTAAGGATAAGATAGAAGGATGTGGATAGACGAGACCTTAGTTGCATTGGAAGTGGTTTAGCATCTATGTTTGAACTTATGTATTGTTTCGGATTTTATTTTGGTTATTTTGTTTTGGGGTATTGTTACAACAGTTTGTGTTTGTAATTTGCTCTATTTATGTGCATGTAGTTGTTCTCTATATAGACACCAGGTGTTGTGATGATATCCATGAAGTTACACCCTCGCGTTTCCGCCGTGGCGAGGTATGACAGATTGGTATCAGAGCCTTGGTTATAGAGAAGTAGGTGGTTGAAC
The DNA here is from genome assembly GCA_030686995.1 of Artemisia argyi. Taxonomy (NCBI): domain Eukaryota; kingdom Viridiplantae; phylum Streptophyta; class Magnoliopsida; order Asterales; family Asteraceae; genus Artemisia; species Artemisia argyi. The sequence continues at coordinate 129,402,615 of CM060695.1, read as the reverse complement.
CTAGACTATAACTTAGGGGTCCCTCATATAGTTGCATTTAGGATCTATGTGTAATTATAGTATTTTATATGTCTATTTTCCTATATTTATGAGATGTTTTATTGAGTTTCGGACGTCTATTCTATCCCCTATACGTAGTATTGTATATATCGACTTCCGCGCGTAAGATGCTTCGTTGGACTACCATTGTCGCTATCGGATGCGAGAGAAGTGGTCGGATGAAACGGATTAACTGTAGAATCCGAGTTCCTGATAGCATGTATCTATGTTCAGACAAGGAGAGGACGTTTATGGGAAACGTTGGTGGAGAAGAAGTGGAGAGGTTTGGAACCACGGTGACTTCTGGAGATGGAGCCATTACTAAATACCCTTGGTAGTGTCCTCACTTCACATAGGCAGGAGATGTGGTTTAGTCTAAACCTCGTGATTTGTATGCGCTTGTGAATCATGTGGAATTGGAAGAATAGAATAGAGATGGTTTTGCATGTTGTCGACTACCTCAACATGTAGGAAACATGAATGGGTGGTTGAGTAAAGATGAAAGGGAGTTAGGATGGAATGGTGTGGATTCGGATCTAGAGTCCACAGCGAGTAGTAAGTTGAATTGATCTGAGTGGGGAAATAAGTGCGAGAGTGGAGTTGAGCCATTATGCGACGTCTTTTGTTTTGTGTTATGTTTTGGAATTCGTATATTGTCTTTTGCCGTCTGGAGCCATGTTGGAGCGTGATTACTCTTGGATATTGGATCGACCTTATCCAAGTAATTTTGATTATAGAGTTTACGTGATCGTTGGAATTGTTCCATGCGAGATGATTGTTTGCGACGTCTTTTGTTTTTGTTTGCATGTTTGTTTGCATGATGTGTTGTCATAGAAGGGAGTACAGTTATGAAAGGGGGAATAGATAATTATGGTGGCCAACATAATTATACATGTGTCACAACACAAGTGGACTTGCAAGTATGATGGCATGGATTGCATGGTGTATTAGGTGTTATGTGGTATATGTGCGTTATCATTGAGATGTGTGGTTTTGGAAGTAAGTATGCATGTGGAATAGGCATATAACTATGGTTGCGAACATAATTAAAAGGGTATCACACATGTGGACTTGTGACCATTATTGCATTGATTGATGTTAGTTGTTATATGTTGTGGTAGATGGTATGTGATATCATGTTGGTGATGGCTGTATGGTTAGAGAAGTATTCTCTTAACCGTTAGGGCAGTCATTATATGTTGGGGTGTATAGGTGGTAAGATTCCATCCTACCAATCATATGTTGATACCTCAATTATCGGTGGGTACTTATGTTGTGGTATTTAAGTTGATTCGTTTGCTAGACGCTCCGTTTGTATACCTAATTCTTTGGTTGGCATTCCTATTCGTACCATGATGGTACATATGCCATATTCTTTCTCTTTTACGTCGTGATAGGTGTTGGGTAATCGAATTCATTTTGTTGGATACTGGTTCGTTTCTTTGGTTATTCCTTTCATTCATTCAGCGAATGAATATTATATTGTTCTTCGAGTATTGTTGGTTCGTGACGAGTTGGTGTGGATATTTGATCCCTCATTTACACACACCAATTGAATTTCGTGACATGTTTTGTGACCTGTTAGTATCGGTGTTTTTCTATAATTTTGGTTTGATTGTTGTACGAATTAGTCTGTAAGTTCATCGTTTGGTTTGCAATGTATTTGCGTGAGTGTTCACTAGTATGAGTTCGTTTGATGATTATTTTGATTATGTGATTCTTCTGTGTTTTTCGCATCAAATAAAAGGGTTGTGTTAAAGTCCTTATGGTATTTTAAAATTCGTTTTGGGTATTTCAAGGTCATTTGTTGGAAACTATTATTTTTATGGTGAAAAGGAAGTATGAAAAAAAAAATGGTTATGTTGATGTCTTACATAAAATGGTTAATATGTATTTTATAAAAAAATGTATAAGTTTAAGTTATGTCTTGTGAAAAACGTTGTTCATTTATTTTTGGGAAGGTCGAGTACCGGAATAAGAACTGTCTATGGTTCTCATTCACCAAACTTGTTATGTATTTGGTTCATCGAGTGTTTCTTTCGTTGAGGTATGCTTGTGGATGTTTTATGGGTATGTGTATTTTATACTTTCTTTGTGTGGGTTTTCATGAACATTTTATCCGTGTCTACTTTTATTGGGGGGAAAATTTCTCATTGTGTTTTTCTAGCTTTGATTTTGATGTTCGTTACCTCGCTAGTCGGTAATTCGTGCCCTTTTTGAGTTCCTTGATATACGTTTTAGTTCGACCGGTTTTATGGTTCGTGTCGTTTACTTAGGATAGATTGTCGTTTTGATTATCAATTTGTTCGTTGAAGAGGAAGAGGGTATTTTCCAAGTTGTTCAAGTGAGAGGTTTAGCTTCAAGATGTACGTTCTTCGGATTGCATGGCATCGCGGAGGTAGAAGATTCATAAGAGGAACTATGTGATGCATGACTTAGAGTTTGGGAGTAGAACTTGGAAATGATGGTTGTATGGAGCAAATAGCGTTATCTTCACAGATCTTAAGAACCGTTAGCATATATTTGACAAGAGGTTAATATATGTTGAAGAGAAGTTGGGTGTTGAATTTTTCAGTGACTACGATTGTCTTATTCGCTACCGTTAAGGAAGAGCGGACCTCGTGGTAAGAGCGCTGAACAGGAATGAACGAGTGAAGCTTAGATGTTTGTGAGCAATGATTATGATAATTCAGTTCGGAGTTAAGAGGATCATACTTACAGCCTAGAAAGAGAGGCTTAAGGTTGAGAACATGTAAGAAGAATGATTACTTCGTTTAGACCACTAAATGGAAAGGAACGAAGATGGAGGAATGTATTTTATGGACCAGCTATTGGTTTCATTGAGAGGAAGCGTAAGGACATCGATCATGCAAGGTATTTGATACATCCGAGAATGGATAAGACGTATTATTACCTTAGCAAGAGATGTATGGAGGAGTGGGTATGAAGGAGAATATTGATACTTTAGCAAGTGTTTGAAATGCTCGAGGGTAAAGGTTGTAATCAACGATTATTAGGATGTTGCAACAGCCAGATGTACCTGGAGATTTTCATTAAGAAGGAGTTGGCGAGACTTTTCGCTCGGTGAGTTGGTAAAGTACCTTGGGGTGTCGCGTTGATCATCAAGATACATGATGAAATATTTACTTCGCGATAGTGGTAAACGTGTTATAGAGTCTTGAGAACGCGTATGTAGAGGAGTATGACTTATCATTCTCAAAGGAGTGAACTAAGTGAGTGTACAAATCAGACGTTGGATGGTGAGCTGAGGGTATGGGTGTGTTTGATTTTGGAGGAAGCTGGGGTATATATACATTTACCCTTAGCTGAGTTCTCCTATATCAACAATTATCATTCTAGTATTGAGTATGTGTCGTGTGAAAATTCTATGGAAGGTAATGTAGGGCACCTGTTCTGTGGGCAAAGGTTGGAACAAGTCAACTAATTGGTCCTAAACTAGAACGAGAGACCACAAATAAGGTTTTCAGATTTAAGAAAGAGATTTAAGGCAGCAAGAGATCGCCAAAAGATTTATGCGAATTATTGCTGTAAGCCCTTAGAGTTTGGTGTTGGTGATATTGTGAGGATAAAAGTATCTACTTGGAAGGGTGTTGTGCATTTCGGTAAGAAAGGCAAGCTAGCACCAAGATACGTAGGACCATTTGAGAATTACGGAAAGGATTGGATTTGAGACATATCGGTTGAATTTGCCTGAGGCGTGAAGTAGGGTGCATGATACGTTTAACGTATCAAATTGAAAGAAGTGTTTGGCGGATGCTAGTCTGCATGTGCCATTAGATGAAAGTAAGGTTGACAAACTCTTCATTTTGTCGAGAAACCTGTTGAGATTATGGAATCGAGATGTTAAGAGTTTGAAGTGTGGTGAGATAGCGTTGGTAAATGTATGGTGGGATTCTAAGCGTGGTCTTGAGTTTATTTGGGAATGTGAGGATCAGATGTAATTAAGGTTTTTTTTTTGTGTATCCATTTTATGTGGTATTTCCAGCGGTTACCAGCTGGATTTTTATTTGGTTCGAGGGTATCGTACCTACCTATGAGAAGTCATTTGGATTGGTGTTGTTATTGATCGAGGAGTGTATCTATTTGCGTGTATCATTGGAGTGACGGAATATTTTCTATTGTGTGAATTCGGGTATTTAGTCGGTTCACATTTTTTTTTGTGATTCTTTCTCTATGATTTTATGGTGTGGTATTATTCCGCTTAAATATCCATAAATTTTCTTTTGATGTTGTGAGTGGTGACTAGTGTAGTTGAAATCTCGGGACGCGATTTCCCTAAGTGGGGGATGATGTAACAACCGTGGTTTTGGCAGGTCAGTTTGACTGATAGTCTTGACTCGGTTGACGTTTGTTTGGTGTGTGTCCTAGGAGTTTGGAGTGATATAAGTGTGATATAGGTGAGTTTTAGCACTAAATCCCTTTGCGTAAATGGTTTTACTGTGATTTGGAAAGTTTGGAATTTGAGAAATTTCATTTTGATCACCTTTGTGGTGTAGAAATAACTTGTGAAGTTTTGGTACTTTTGTGTTTTTGCGTAACGAGTCTTCGTTCAATTTTTTGAGCGTTAGCGGGTTACGAGGAGTTTGTTTTTATGAGTTATGTTTCATAAAGAGTGTGAAATTCTATTTTTGGAAACTTTGTTTTGAAAATGATAATTTTCCGGTTTGTCATAAAAACTGAGGTTTATCGCGTAAGACGTTAGGATTGGTTACGTGTATTTATAAAATATGAAAAGTATGAGGTTTTGAGTGTAATAAATAAATTTAATAAAAAAAATATAATATATATATATCTATATATATATATATATATATATATATATATATATATATATATATATATATATATATATATATATATATATATATATATATGTGTGTGTGTGTGTGTGTGTGTGTGTGTGTGTGTGTGTAGAAATTCGGCTAGAAGGGGATAAGGGGGAAAAAATGAAACCCAATTTGAGTCCAAATATGACTCTTAGACTCAAGGATTATCCAAAATTAATATATATACCAACCCAAACACCCCTTGAACGATTTTTACTGGTTTTTGGTCATTCAATAGAGGCAAAGGAAGGAGGATAAAATTAGGGTTTATAATTGTGAAGCAATAATCAAGAATCAAGGTAAAATTCTTAAAATACATATTCAATTGTTTGATTAATTAATATAATTCATGTAATAAATATATGATGCATTAGGGTTTGTGTTAACTTCTGTAAATTAATAAAGTAAAACATGTTAGGATCATTAGTTGTTGATAATATGGTAATTGGTTAAGGGAATTGGGTATAAAACGCGTTAGATTACGTGTTAGGGTTTGGACATAAAATATTGGCTGTAAAGATGTGAGTGTAAATAACAGATGGTGAAGAGTTAAGTCACGAATTTTAGGTCTAAATTGAAGTATAATGAAAGAGCTTTCCAAAAAGTCCAACCACGATTGATTTCAAGGTAGGGAAGTTGGTCTTTTGATTTTTCTTTGCTAAGGTGTCAAAGCTGTCAAACTGGGACATAATTTGGGTAAAAGTTTGAAGGTGAGTTGTGGTTGTAAAACTGGTATTTTGACTAGCCCTTCTGGAATAGTTAAGTATTAGGTTATATTAGACTACCACGAAGAGGATTCGTGATAAAAACTTGTGGAAGTATTTTATGGAAATCAAAACTTTTTGGTGTACGTTCAGATCCGAATTTGAGTAGTTGACAAGTTTAAATTTATTATGAGTATTTGTGTGTGTTATTAGTCCATGGCCTTCTGGGATTAGCTTCTATGCTTATGATAGACCATGGTGAATTTTTGGTGTGAGTTTTTGAGCTTTATTTGTCGTGATTTTATGTGGGCGAATGTACCCAAAAATTCTGCGTTTTCTGATTTTAAGAGTGCAAGGGATTTAGTGAGCATTAAGTTATGGTAGTGGTTAGTGTGGTGTCTAGGAGATCCATGGTGGGTCATATTAGTCTTAGACATCCATAATATGTGTATTACATGGGTTTTAGCTTTTAGCTTGACCTTTTGTAATGTGGATTATTTTTGTGTGCTATAGATTGTGAGTTGTTTTGTGGAAGCTGTGGAGTTTAAGGTGAGTTCATAGTCCCATATTTTTACTTTGTTTTAAACTTGGGATGGGAATGATGCTTGTCTTAAATGATTTGAGTTACTGTGATTATGTGTGGTTTAAAAGCTTGGACTTATAATGTTATCGTACTAATGCTATGTGGTACATGAAAGTCTGATTCCGATTAGGTTAGCGACCTAATTGATGCTGTGTGATATGTGAGTCCGATTAGGTTAGCGACCTAATTGATGTTGTGTGATATGTGATTCCAATTAGGTTAGCGACCTAATTGATGCTGTGTGATATGTGATTCCGATTAGGTTAGCGACCTAATTGATGCTGTGTGATTTCCAATTGGGAGGATGCTTATCCTGTTGCTCGCGCATGCGACCCAATTGATGATGTGTTTTGGAGCGGGGGTCACGTTCCGTCCCGATGGTTGCCTTTTGTGTGATGGTTGGTTTATGGATACATGTAGCTTGTATGATAACTATAATTATTTGTCCAACTATATTTTATAATCACAGTGATTTTGGTTTCCTGGCGTGTATGAGTCTTAAACCTATGAATCTCACCAACATTATGTTGACGTTTTAAGCATCATTTTCAGGTTAGCTTTCTAAGGATAAGATAGAAGGATGTGGATAGACGAGACCTTAGTTGCATTGGAAGTGGTTTAGCATCTATGTTTGAACTTATGTATTGTTTCGGATTTTGTTTTGGTTATTTTGTTTTGGGGTATTGTTACAACACTTTGTGTTTGTACTTTGCTCTATTTATGTGCATGTAGTTGTTCTCTATATAGACACCAGGTGTTGTGATGATATCCATGAGGTTACACCCTCGCGTTTCCGCGGTGGCGAGGTGTGACATGATGATAATGATGGGTGATGATAAGGATGCCTCCGAGGCAAAAGAAGCATCTAAACAAACTGATGAACCTCAAACAAAGGATGGCTCCGAGGCTAAGGTAGCATCCAAACAAACTGATGAACCTCAAATGAAGCATGGCTCCGAGTTAACAGATGAACCTCAGACGGACAAACAGACAGAGTTAACGTTAACTCAAATGTTCATGGGTCCTTCCTTTTTGAAAGAATATGAAAAGATTGAACGTCGGGTAATAACCTTATTGATGAACTTATAACTGATTTGTTTTATGAACTTATTGATGAACTTATAATTTATTGATGAACTTATAAAACAGATGCATAGGCCAGAATTCCTGATATTCAAGACGGAGCAATTTGAGAATAAGTCTTTGCCTTTGGTTTTGTATGAAGACAAGAAAGACTCGGAACAGTTCTTGGATGAGTTGCTCAAAAAGACACCGTTCTTGCACACATCCTCAGAAATGTTGAGCGAGACTAGTGATGACAATCTTTGGAAAAGAATTCAAGCAGAAACTTTAGAATTGAAAAAAACATCACAAAAATGTAAAAACTCTTCCCCACAATATGAAGAATCCCCAAAGATGATAACACCGATGTCATATGTTCCCCCATCAGCAGAAGAAAAATTAAGATGTGAAACAGTAGAGGAAGGTTTTACTACGCCTCTAAAATCCACGCCACTTAATTCTTTCAACACAATTGCTCGAAAGCTTAAAGTTCCTCAAACGGGAAAGAATATCAAAGAAGGTGAAGAAGACTTGGAAAATATAAGAGAAAAAAGTAAAACGAAGCCTGCTGAATCTCTAAAATCTCCATATTTACAAAGAGTCGTTGTGATGAAGAACAAAGTATAAGACAATGAAAGAAAGGTGGCTGAAACAATATTCGCTGCAAGAGGAGAACTCGAGTAAGTAATATATATTAGGTTCATCAATTTAAAAATCATATTTCTATAATAAGTAGTTTCTTTATTTTTCTAAAATATTATCTTAAAATGAAATTGCAGTGATGTATTATTTCATTCATACTCTGTTGACGGTCAATGAATCCACTTTGAGAGCTTCAAAGAAGGGAATGAAATTAGTTCAGGAGTGATTGATATGTGGGCGTATATACATAACATGGCAGAAGAGAAAAGGAACGTAGGATCATTGAAGAAGCTATATGGTCACACATCAATGATTGTAAGTTACAAAAATCTTTATCAATTATGATTCAATATTTGAAATCATGTACATATGCTTTGACTTATATTGATGAACCACAAACAAAAGAAATGGAGAATATGTCTCACAACTCGAAAGCACTCACACAAAAGTTTAATGAAAACATGAAGAATATTTTGTTTTTGTCTCATGTTTATCAATCTATCAGAGACATTGACCTGGTAAGCACTTCTATTTTACTAATTTGTTTAAGATAAATAACTGATGAACCTTAAAAAAACTGATGAACCTATAGTTAATTGTAAATAATTGATGAACCTCTATGTTTAACAGGCGCTTTTCCCGATGATGCTCGGTGACGATCACTACTATGTCGTCTGTTTCAACTTTAAAGAACCTCAAATCCATATTCTTGACAACATGGATCACAATCAATTAGTCAAGGATAGATATCAGAAAAAGCTGGTTAATTTGGTAAGAATTTAGGTATATTAAATGTATGTTCATCAACGTACTTAAATTGAATCTCATTGTTTTTAATTTATTATTACAGAGATTTCAATTTATAAAGTTCTTGAAAGACAATGGGCATCCAAATTATCAAGCACTGAACAGCTACAAACTGGATAATATCAAAATGCCATGGCAAACCAAAAACAATTTCATTGATTGTGGAATTTTCGCCATGAGACACATGGAAACCTATTCAGGGAAAAAAGACTTTAATACTGGGTTTGTAAAAGAAGTTGTTGAACAAGACAAACAGATTGAAGACTTGAGAAAGAAGTACATGTCAAAGATTCTGTTGTCTGACTACAATGAAAACAAACATGTAGTGGAGAGCGAGGTAGAAGAATATCATCGTTTACCTCTGAAGGAAAAGCGAACGCTCCAGCAGATGTCAAAAAAGAATATTGCAGAACGTGTCAGCGATTATTTCGAACGGGAAGCTAGTGGTCTTCTTTGACAGACCTAAAAACAATTTGATCTAATAGTTTGTTATGGTTAAAATTTTTGTAGTAGTAACCTGGTCTAATTGGTGAATGTTTTAGTATAAATACTACTTTTTGGTTGGTTGTTATGGACAACTTATTTTAGTTTAATAGAACTATCATTTTGTTATGTTAAATAAAATTGATGAACCTGAATTTATTTCTTGTTTGTTGATGAACCTGAATTTATTGATGAACCTGAAAAAAATTGATAAATTTGATTAACTTTTGATGAACTTTAATATGTAAAATTTCATAATTATGATGACCCTGTTATAAGTAAAAAATGATGAACCTCTAAAATTTGATGAAAATCTCTTAAAAGAAAGAACATATAATAAGTAAAATTTGATAAACCTGAAGAACTTTTTTTTAGAAACTTTGATAATTATGATGTCCATGTTATAAGTAAAAATTGATGAACCTCTAAAATTTGAAGAACTTTTATCTCAATTTTATAAGTAAACTGATGAACCTAAACAATAAATTTGATCAAAATAGAATACTAGAATACTAGAATACTATTATCTCAATTCAAATTTACTTTGAATATTATTTAAAAAAAACATTCTTATCAAATAAACATCGCATTTATTTGTCTAATCAAAAAATCAAAGTTACTTTGAGCACTCTTATCAAACAAACACCACATTTATTAAGTAACTACACAAGCAGTCTTCTCAGCCAACTTTGCCTTCCTCGCAGCAGTCTTCTCAGCCAAATTCGCCTTCCTAGCAGCACTCTTCTCAGCCAACTTCGTATTCTTGGCAGCCAATCTCGCCTTCTGCTTCATCTCCTTCGCAGCAGCCTTTTCACTAGCTTTCTTAGCAGCAATTTGAGCTTTGATGGCATTGCACTTCGTCTGGTTATGATCGTTCATACTAGATTTGTAGGTTGTACAGTTCTTCTTTCTACGCTTCCCACTTGCAATAAGTGAACGTTCAACACTGCTCTTAATCCTCTTTCGCGAACCCTTAGTACTAACCTGTTTTGGACCAAAAAACAAAAATGATCAAAAAATATGTTGAACAATTGATGAACCTATCAGAACTGATGAACCTATAAAAACTGATGAAACTATGATAACTGATGGGCCTAGAATAACAGAGAACAAAAAACTGATGAACCTATATTAACTGATGAACCTATAATAACTGATGAACCTATATTTGATAAACCTATGATAACTCCTAACTTGTGATAACATAAATATTATGAACCTATGTTAACATAGCAGCTAAAACACACATAATAAAGGAATAAAAAATGATCAAAAAATATGTTGAACATCTGATGAACCTATGATAACTGATGAACATATAATAACTGATGAACCTATAATAACTGATGAACCTATAATAACTAACTAGAAATATAACTAAATTGCTAAAATTTAACATGTTCATCAACTAACCTAGATAACAAAAAAGAGAATAAATAGTCTAACACTCTAACCTGCTTCGGAACATTTACAATCGTCTCTTCCGGTTGCGACAAACCAAGAATAGAAGCAATCCTATCACGTTTATTAGTCTTTTTAGGTAAAGGAACATCAGCATCTGCCTTCTCCATTAACTGAACCTGATGATCTATAAACTTTTGAAGTAGCTTAGGCTCATCTGCATAACGATTCACACAATACTTAACTGATCTGAATATCTCACGCAAGATCATATCAGGGCAGTCACCGGTCGCTTGAATGACTGATGCAGGTGGTAATGAATCTTTAGACCAACGTCTAAGCACATATTTCTTTGGAAAGTTTTTAACCTTTGACAACCAAAGAACATAAAAGATATGAAGACATAAAAGTCCATATGACTCAAAACGTTTGCACGAACACTTATATAATTCTTCACCTGGTTTACAAAAGACCTGAAAAAAAGGAAATAACACATACAGTGGCTAAGTACAAAAAACTGATGAACCTAAAACTAGTTAAAACTGATGAACTAAAAACTGATGAAACAAAACCGTCAATAAAAAGATGTTATCTCATAAAAAACATCATAAAGAGGTCTGCCTTTCACTATACGATGTCGCCTCAAAATCTGCTCATCTTCACCAGTATCTTGTATAACATATTTTTGCCAGAATCAAAATCCGAAACACTAACCGACATACTTGCAATCACCGAACCATAAATCTCAGTTTGAACATCAAAGAAAATGACCCGAGTGTATAATTCATAGGCCTCCTTTTCTATCTGAAGTTCAGTGTGGAAATCTGGAATTGTATACCGATTGTCATGATCATTTTTACGTTGGGCAAACCTTTGACAACCCACCACACTATCAAAATGATTGTAGAACTCCCATAAAGTCAAATCAATACTTGACAAACGACCGTAGGCATTATTCTCACTCTCAGACCTAGATGAAGTACGCATCAAACCCAACATCAACTCATCCCTATAATAGGCTGGAATCCATTTATGCCTCAAATTATACATATCTAAAAGCCATTCGTGACTCTTCAAATCGAAATCAACTAACAAAATCTCCCACAAAGCCTCAAACTCTTCCGGCTCAATTCTATCAGTCCACACAATATCTAAAATTCTTCTTTTAAAAGTTTCATCTTGAGCTAAATTGGGACCAACCTACAAATTCAAGATCAAATTTAAATGATGGACAGAACTCACTGATGAACATTATTATATAAAAATTGATGTCTAAAAGCTAACTGATGAACATAAATAACTAATTAAAATAAACTGACGAACCTATAAAAACTGATGAAACTATGATCATTGATGGGCCTAGGATAACACATGACAAAAAACTGATGAATCTATCATAACTGATGAACCTATCATAACTGATGAACCTACATTTGATGAACCTATGATAACCAATAACTTGTGATAAAATAAAACTGATGAAGCTATAAAACTGAGGAACATACCTTTGAAGTCAACTTCTTCATGATATGCCACATGCATAATCTGTGATGAGCTAACGGGAAAACTGTCTCTATAGCAACTTTCATTGCTCCGTCCTGATTAGTTACAATAACCTTCGGTGCTCGAATAAACGCTCTTTGAAAACATTGAAGAAACCAAATGTAAGATTCTTTAGTTTCTGATGACAACAACGCAGCTCCATATGTAACACAATGATTGTGATTGTCGATCCCAGTAAATGGTACAAAAACCATTTTGTACCTATAAAGAATAAATGATAAACATTATTATATAACCCATGAACCATTATAAATTTATAATATAACTGATGAACCATTTAAAAGCAGTACTTTTCAATCGCATCGCTTATAAACAATCAAATACAAACAGCTTTAATAAGTTTATTTAAATGTTTCTAGCTTCGAATGTTTCCCCAGGAATGGCCGCTGGTGACCGTGAGTAAGCTTTGAAACTCATTGATCATCTTAAACACACATGAACTGCCAAAACAAGATGATGTGCAACACGAATTAACTTTTATACTGATGAACATCATCTTGTTGCGGTGAAGTTTGTGTGTGTTTGAGCTGATCAATGGGTTTCAAAAGCTACTCACACTCAACCAACGACCATTCTAGGGAAACAATTCAAGCTAGAAACATACCTATTTACATTAAATTCATCAGTATTTAAAGATAACAAGGAGATAAAGAGATAAGATAACAATGGATACGTAGGGTAGAGGAAAAAGATAAGATAAGTGGGGTAAAGGAAATAGATAAGATAAAAATGAATTTTCTGATAAAGAGATAAGATAGGTGGGGTACAATCAAATTAATATCTATCTTATAATAAAAATATTGATGAACTTATTACTTATAAGATGTTTATCAGTTAAAAAATAAAAAAGCATATAAAAAAAGAGCTTATTTGTTTGTTCTGAATGTAGCATCAAATGACATAACATCGCCAAATGCATAATAGTTCCTTTTTGCATATTCATCAGCCCAAAAAAGATTCGTCAACGCGTTATTCTCACCAGTTTGATTCTCAAAAGAAAAATTAGCCAGAAAATCCTTCTTGTTCATCAACATCTCAACTAACATCTGAGCATCATTCTTACCAATGAAATCAAGCACCTCTCTCTTATAATTTTTACAATCAACCGAACTAGCCCCAATAAAATCATAGTCCCCATAAATCTGCCTAAGTAAATTGAAACCCTTCACTGGACCAAGATTCACTTGCGATGCTTGATATAGAAAAACCTGCTGAGTATAAGAAACATTACGAGATGAAACCAGAAAAACGTTATCTTCCTGACTCACTAGACTATGATTATGACCCTCAACGAATTCATAACACCAATATCCTCTTCTTTCAATATGCTTCACACGAAAAGCAGCCTTACAATCAGCACGCTTAGACGGATGTTTCCTCTTTTTCTTACTAGACTTTGCTTCAACTTTTGGGGCAGGATTTGTACCTTCTTTACTACATAGAAAATATTTAATATCTGCATTATTGTCCTTATTATCCTTATATTTATACTGTGTACCTAAACGAACTTCAAAACCAGCTCTTTTCGCATAATCTTTGTAGTACTCATAAGCCTGCTCCAAAGAATGATACATCATACCATAAGCCGGCTTCACACCAGCAGGAATATCAGGAATCCATAACTTCTCACCCTCATACTCTTTAACAATACCAACAGAATATGGAACAGGTTCATAATCATTATCTGTAAAAAAAATTGATGAACTTAAAAAGATAATTCAATTACAACTAATGAACCAAAAAAAATATACCAAAGGCCAACTAATTGCTGAATCAAAAAAACAAGAAAGGAAAATAATTGATGAACTTAAAACACATAGTAGATAACAAAATAACAGATGAACCAAAAAACAACACATAGCAAGTAATAATTGATGAACCTTATTATAATATACTCTAAACAAGTTATTCTAATGAATCCGCAACCTATCAACTAAACCATGATAACAAGCAATAACTGATGAACCTCTTTCTAATCAATTCTAAACAAGTTATTCTAATGAATCCACAACCTATTAACTAAACCACGATAACAAGCAATAACTTCAGAACCTTATTCTAATATATTATAACAAGTTATTCTATAGAATCCACAACCTACTAAATAAACCATGATAAGAGGCAATAAATGATGAACCTGATTCTAATCTATTCTAACAAGTAATTCTAATGAACCACATTCTAATATATTCAAATCCGCAACCTATCAAGTAACCCATGATAACAAGCAATAACCGATGAACCTTATTATAATATACTCCAAACAAGTTATTCTAATGAATCCGTGATGAGGTGAAAAATGAACCACTTTTAGGGGGTCATTTAAGCCCGGAATTGAATTTATTTGATCAAATATTGCCCTAAATCGTTCCTTTTGTGATTTTAGGTACTTTGGGAGTGAAATCTGGAAAAGGAAACAATTCGGACGTTTTTGGAGCATAAAAGTGAAGAAAACGGCAAAGACTTAATTTTCCATGCTGAGAACAGTACCTGATGGCGTCAAGAGGAAGATCCTGACGGCGTCAAGAGTAAATTCCATGACGACCCAGTGCAATACTGACAGCGTCACAACAAGGGCGTCAAGAGTATTTTTGGTGACGGGGAATACATGACGACGTCAGACCCAGATCTAGGCAGTCCGAGGAACTATTTGGCGGCGAGATGACGGCGTCAGACATTTGTTCTTGACGCCGTCACCTATCAAACTGTATATATAGTTTTCTATTTTTCATTCATTAAAAGAGGAACTTGTGTGGAGAAAACTAGAGCCGAACTTTGTAAACCCTAGGTCATATTTTACAGTGTTTTCAAGGGTTTTCACCCCTTGAATCCTTTCATGTTCTATTGAGATAAGTCTTCTCTTAATTCAATCAATATGTCTATGTGTTGGTTGATTATATCTTGTGCTTGTCTTGATTTTAACATGCTAGGCTAGATCTATCTTGTGTTTGCTTAGATCTAATGAAACCTAGATGTTAATTATGTGTTGATTACTTGTTTATGGTTGTATTGGATGAATGATTTCAATGTTAGGCTTAAGAAAACTGGCAGATCTCCATTGTGTAACATGCTTGAACGTCTTAGGAAACATGAACCGATGTGTACTAGGTTTTATTGGTTGTATTTAATGCATGAGTAAATTCTAGTGATCCCATGTTAGGAGCTTCTTAGCCGGCTCGACATAGGAGTGAAGTAGGCGCTCATAGGATTGGGGAAGTAAGTACGCCACCCCATGAATGGTATTAAGGAATACAATCCGTCATCCACGCAACTATAACAAGTAATTAACGTGTAAAAGATATCTAGTGAGTAGTGAAATCTAAGTAAACACAATTCTCCCACATATTGCTCACAACTTTAGTATAATTTAGTTTGTTTTCATTTTTAGTATTTTATTTTGATTGCATCTTAGTAATTGGGTTAGTTGACTAGCAACTAATTCCGCCCAACTCCTTTAAACCCGAGATTTTTAATTGCTTTCTAAAAAATATAAAAATACAAAAAGAATCATCCCTCATCTCTAGACCTAGTCTCTAGGTTTTCTAATCCTAGCGACACTATTCCTAGCTGAACGATCAATTCCCCGGTACTTGTCATTATACTATACTACATCGATCAGGTACACTGCCTGGTTGGGGTTGTTAGCTTCTCGAGATCCCTCGAGAGGTAAAGCCTGGTGCAATCCCTACGCTACCAAGTTTTTGGCGCCGCAGCCCGGGGAATAGTTATTGTCTAGGTTAAAATCTCTTTTTATTAGGTCTACTTGCTAGATTCCTTTCTAGTAAGATTTTATTTTTATTTTTAGGATCTCTTTAGTCTATCTTATTTCTTCGTGTTTTTGTTCGTAACTCTTCACCACCCGACAGCATGGACGATGGGAACATCTTTGAACCTGTCATCCCAGCACAACAAAACCCACCACTAGAACCTCTTAGGCCCCGAACCCTAGGAGAGTATTCCCGACCTAGCCACCAAGGCTACCGAAACACTATTGAGCTCACCCAAGGAGCCAATGTGACCCCCTTGCGATCTGACACCATCCGGTTGGTGCAAAGCGGATGTGCATTCCATGGACTTCATTTGATGAGGCGAAAAATGAACCATTTTTAGGGGGTCATTTAAGCCGGAATTCGAATTTATTTGATCAAATATTGCCCTAAATCGTTCCTTTTGTGATTTTAGGTACTTTGGGAGAGAAATCTGGAAAAGGAAGCAATTCGGACGTTTTTGGAGCATAAAAGTGAGGAAAACGCCAAAGTCTTAATTTTCCTTGCTGGGAACAGTAGGTGACGGCGTCAAGAAGAAAATCTTGACGGCGTCAAGAGTAATTTCCATGACGATCCAGTACAAATTTGACGGTGTCACGAAGTAGGGCGTCAAGAGTAAAATGCATGACGGCCTGGAAACACATAACACATGACGGCGTCAAAAGTAGATCAAGGCAGTCCGAGAAGTATTTTGGCGGCGAGATGACGGCGTCACAAATTTGTTCTTGACGCCGTCAGACCCTATTTCTTATATATAGTTTTCTAATTTTCACACATAAAAAGAGAGAAGTTTTGGAGAAATCCTAAGTCCGAACTTAATACAAATTTTACAGGTTTTTCAAGGGTTCTCAGCCCTTGAACCCTTTCATGTGTAATTGAGATAAGTATTCTTTTAATTCAATCAATATGTCTATGTGTTGGTTGTCTATTTCTTGTTCTTGTCTTAATTCCATCATGCTAGGCTAGATCTATCTTGTGTTTGCTTGGATCTAATGAAACCTAGATGTTAATTATGTGTTGATTACTTGTTTATGGTTGTATTGGATGAATGATTTCGATGTTAGGCTTAAGAAAACTGGCAGATCTCCAATTGGTAACATGCTTGAACGTCTTAGGAAACATGAACTGACGTGCACTAGGTTTTATTGGTTGTATTTAATGCATGAGTAAATTCTAATGATCCCATGTTAGGAGCTTCTTAGCCGGCTCGACATAGGAGTGAAGTAGGCACTCATAGGATTGGGGAATTAAGTGCGCTACCCCATGAATGGTATTAAGGAATATAATCCGTCATCCACGCAACTATAACAAGTAATTAACATGTAAAAGATATCTAGGGAGTAGTGAAATCTAAGTAAACACAACTTCTCCACTTATTGCTCACAACCTTAGTTTAATTTAGTTTATTTTCATTTCTAGTATTTTATTTTGATTGCATCTTTAGTATTGGGTTAGTTGACTAGCAACTAATTCCGCCCAAATCTTTCAAACCCGAGATTTTTACTTGCTTTCTAAAAAATATAAAAATACAAAACTAATCATCCCTCATCTTTAGAACTAGTATTTAGGTTTTCTAATCCTAGCGACACTATTCCTAGCTGAACGATCAATCCCCCGGTACTTGTCACTATACTATACTACAACGATCAGGTACACTTCCTGGTGGGGGTTGTAAGCTTCTCAAGATCCCTTGAGAGGTAAAGCCTGGTGCGATTCCTACGTATCAAGTTTTTGGCGCCGCTGCCAGGGAATAGTTATTGTCTAGGTTAGAATCTCTTTTTATTAGGTCTACTTGCTAGATTCCTTTCTAGTAAGATTTTATTTTTTTTATTTTTAGGTTTTCTTTAGTCTATCTTATTTATTTGTGTCCTTTGTTCGTAAACTATTTCGATGGATAACAATAACATTGATCGTTTGATTCCTGTTATTCGTGTTTTTCGTCGTAGGATTTTCCAAATGCCCGCCCCACTCCCTTTAGTTGAGAATGAGAACCCACCTAACCTCTCACCCAACCACAACTTTGACAATAATTCTGAGTTAGAAGAGTCTGATCATGATGATGACCATAGGGCTAGTCCTTTTTACTATTCAGACTCCGACGAGGATCTTGATGACGGTGATGTGATTAATGTGAATAGTATGGAAGAGGAGATAAACCCTCTTAGGTATGTCGACCCTAGAACTAGGATTGATTGTGACAGTTCGTTCAACATGCAATTCCCTTGTAAAATTGGATTTAAGAGCTTTAATGCCTATCTTAACTCACCTCTCCCGATGAACATAATCTCGCGCAATGAATATAATAAAATCATGGTAGATGAGTTAGAATACAAAGGAGAAAACATTATTGCTAGGGCAATACCATTGCATGTGTTTGTAGGAAGCTTGGTTTATCTTGTTGAGTTCATGGTTATGGAGAATCTAGGAGAGCTTATTGATGATAAGTTGACCCAAGTTGTGTTTGGAAAACCTTTCAAACGGTTGACCAACCTCGATGAATAACTCATAGAAGGGTTAATTACATTCTCGGATGGGGATGAAGATTTTGTCTATCAAATGCCCCACACCCACCCTAGGTTCAAGGATTTTTCCATGGAAAAGTGTAGTAGGTATCCGCCCATAGAAATGCTAAGTGAGAATGACAAGAGAAAAAGGCTTAAGTATACTCATGAAAAGAATAAAAGATACTATCGCGGATGCTTAGAGTTAGGAGAAGATTATAAGAAAGATCAGGCGACTATTAGATGGCTCACACTTGATTACGTGAACATAAGTGATACACGTTAACCCATGACCTTGAGTCTAGCTACAAGACTCGTAAATAAAGAAAAGCGCTTTTTGGGAGGCAACCCATGTTTTGTGTGATTTTATTTTGTTTGATTGTTATTTGCTTCCGTATGCATGCTTTATTTTTATTGTCGGTAGATCATGTTTCTAAACTAAAAAGTGGAAATACTTTACTTTGTTGTTTGGCCTAGTCTTAACTTCATCCAAAGGTATTTTTGCAATAGATAAGTGTAAGGGGAAACCCCAAATATGTTTTTAAGAAACAAACTCGATCATGATTCTCCACAATATTAAATGAACATGTATATTCGTATTTGTTAGAGTCAAATGCTTGTATTGTGTCATAATGAAGTTTTGCAGGATTTTCCAGGAAGTAGGACCAAGTTTTTCCAGAAATTTTCCGGAAACTTAACATAAGAATTTCTGCAGGTCACTTCTGACGGCGTCACGAGTTAACTCTTGACGGCATCACGTGTAAAAAATCTGGAAATTTTACCGGTTTTGTTTTTCTAACGGAGTCTTATGGTTTTTGTGAATTATTAAGTTTTATAATCTCCAGGAGATCTGCAAACTTCATTCCACAAGCATTATATCTTATTTTGTTTTCTAGGATTTAGTAACTTATATAGGTTGCCGCCGATTTTATGCGAGGTTGTCTTGTCTATTTTCTCAGGATTTACAGGTTATGTATGACAAGAAGATGATTTATATTCTGGAAGGGAAGCTTTGATTGTTCATTTTCTTGGAGGAAGATTTAACCTGGCCACCTTATTATCCATACCGAGCGAATCAGGGGAGTATTTGATTTCATTCTTTTTACTTTTTCACTTTTGCATTCTTTACTTGAACATTGGGGACAATGTTCATCTTAAGTGTAAGGGGAGGGTAAAATGATGATTACCTTACATATACACTTTCGCTTGAGTTTGTTTTGTCTAATGGTAGATGTGTAATAAAACTATGAGAAATACTTGTTAGTGCAATTTTAGCCCCAAATTTAAATTTTTTTACAACATTTAGGAGTGAAACTTTAGCCATCGCAAGCGTCTCATGGATAGGAGATTGTATGACTAGCACACAACCGTATATTCAGAAAAATTTTCCACCCAAATATGTGAGGTTCGTCTTTAGATTTGATAGGAAAAGCATTTACTATTAGTGCTTATGAGTGTACCGGTAGCATTTAGATTCTAGAACTTGCGTTAGTGATGCATCCAAGACCGCTAGTGAGACTACATTCGTGTGGTAGGATTTACTACATGATAAGAGGCATTAGGATCACCATTTTGTTAAACCCGTATCATAATTACTTGACCATTTAAGTCATATTACTTGGCTAGTTAAGTCAACTAATCTTTCCCACACCCTTAGCGTTGTACTCATTTTTAGTACACGAAACCCCTAGTACACCCCTCCGAGCCTATCTTTTCGTTTCTAACTTTAAGCATCTTACTTAAAGGAAGAATTTGTTACACCCCACTTAAATGTACACCCAAATCGCCTTAGCCTTCCGTGTATGCACTCATCTTTAGTGCATTATTGTTATTTGTTAAACCCTAAGTTAACTATCTAATTGATTACATGGTTGCTAAGTCGAGTCATATCCTTGTACATATTGTTTTGGGACGATTGGGACTCATGGGTAAAGTACTTATTTTATGGAGTAATGGGGAAGAACATCATATTATTACCCCCATATGTACGTTAATCTTAAAAGTACTCCAAGTGTTTTGATTTTCTTAATTCGAGTCATTAGATTAGTTAATTGTAAAGTATGTAAAAATTCAAGTGTAAGGGAAATGTTCATTCCCTATGATGTACTATTTTGGATGGTAGGGTAAGAGTGTATGCAAAAAAAAAAAAAAAAAAAATAGAAAAAGAAAAAGAGAAAAAAACATACGGACTACCAAATTCTATGTTCATTTTATGTCTTTGTTATTTTTCATTGATTAGCTTAAGTCGAGTCTAGTCTTGGCTTAGCAACGCCACATTGTACATGTAATTAACCAAGATTGTTAACTCGCCACCAGTAAAACTTCCTTTATCCAACAAAACCGTGTATTTCATATCCCTACACCTAACGTTACAACCCTTTAAAAGACCTCTTTGATAGTTTATCCTAGGTGCTTACGCCATGTGGTGGAGGTTTGATCCTTTCCCAAGCCTATGGTAATCTATTTTGCTATGACAGGTAGTGAGAGATATCTTCCGTTTCCATATTGTAATTTATACTTTATTACACCAGAGAGATGTGAGTATCTAAACACTATTTGTGAGGTGCTAGTGTATGACCTACGTGCTTGTCTTTGGTCTTTAGTGGAACGATTATTTGTTGTAATTACTTTTATATTAGTGTTAAATGACCCCTAACTTGTATTTTGATTAGAATAAAAGCGCATTTGTTAGAGGACAAGCAAATCTCAAGTGTAAGGGTATATGATGAGGCGAAAAATGAACCGTTTTTAGGGGGTCATTTAAGCCAGAATTCGAATATATTTGATCAAATATTGCCCTAAATCATTCCTTTTGTGATTTTAGGTACTTTGGGAGAGAAATTTGGAAAAGGAAGCAATTCGGACGTTTTTGGAGCATAAAAGTGAAGAAAACGCCAAAGTCTTAATTTTCCTTGCTGGGAACAGTAGGTGACGGCGTCAAGAAGAAAATCTTGACGGCGTCAAGAGTAATTTCCATGACGATCCAGTATAGATTTGACGGCGTCACGAAGTAGGGCGTCAAAAGTAAAATGCATGACGGCCTGGAAACACATAACACATGACGGCGTCAAAAGTAGATCAAGGCAGTCCGAGAAGTATTTTGGCGGCGAGATGATGGCGTCACAAATTTGTTCTTGACGCCGTCAGACCCTATTTTCTATATATAGTTTTCTAATTTTTCACACATAAAAAAGAGAGAAGTTTTGGAGAAACCCTAAGTCCGAACTTAGTACGAATTTTACAGGTTTTTCAAGGGTTCTCAGCCCTTGAACCCTTTCATGTGTAATTGAGATAAGTATTCTTTTAATTCAATCAATATGTCTATGTGTTGGTTGTTTATATCTTGTTCTTGTCTAAATTCCATCATGCTAGGCTAGATCTATCTTGTGTTTGCTTGGATCTAATGAAACCTAGATGTTAATTATGTGTTGATTACTTGTTTATGGTTGTATTGGATGAATGATTTCGTTGTTAGGCTTAAGAAAACTGGCAGATCTCCAATTGGTAACATGCTTGAACGTCTTAGGAAACATGAACTGACGTGCACTAGGTTTTATTGGTTGTATTTAATGCCTGAGTAAATTCTAATGATCCCATGTGAGGAGCTTCTTAGCCGGCTTGACATAGGAGTGAAGTAGACACTCATAGGATTGGGGAATTAAGTGCGCCACCCCATGAATGGTATTAAGGAATACAATCCGTCATCCACGCAACTATAACAAGTAATTAACGTGTAAAAGATATCTAGGGAGTAGTGAAATCTAAGTAAACACAACTTCTCCACTTATTGCTCACAACCTTAGTTTAATTTAGTTTATTTTCATTTCTAGTATTTTATTTTGATTGCATCTTTAGTATTGGGTTAGTTGACTAGCAACTAATTCCGCCCAAATCTTTCAAACCCGAGATTTTTACTTGCTTTCTAAAAAATATAAAAATACAAAAATAATCATCCCTCATCTTTAGAACTAGTATTTAGGTTTTCTAATCCTAGCGACACTATTCCTAGCTGAACGATCAATCCCCCGGTACTTGTCACTATACTATACTACAACGATCAGGTACACTGCCTGGTGGGGGTTGTAAGCTTCTCAAGATCCCTTGAGAGGTAAAGCCTGGTGCGATTCCCACGTATCATCATTCCGAAGATCCAAACCAACATCTCAAGGACTTCCTTAAAATCGTAGATTCTATAGACCTTGATGTTACAACTAGAGAGTCAACCCGATTACGCCTATTCCAATTCTCTCTACGTGATCAAGCTAGTCAATGGCTTGAGCGATTACCCGCGGGATCCATCACCTCATGGGATGATCTCACCACTCATTTCCTTGCCCAAATTTTCCCACCGGGGAGAACTACTAAGCTTAGAAATGACATCTTGATGTTCCAACAACATCAAGGTGAAACCTTTTACGAAGCATGGACTCGATATAATACCTACTCTGAAAAGTCCCTCATCATGGCATCGAACCATGGCTCCAGATTCAAATCTTTTACGATAAAGTTAACTATCAAACAAGGAGGGCTATAGATTACGCAGCCAAGGGCAGGCTAAACAGACTTAGCATTGACGAATGCTGGAAAGTTCTTGAGGGGTTGGCACAATACGAAGAAGAAGGATGGGAGGACCCGATGTTTTCAAGCAAGGGAAAACTTGATTACGCACATGCCACCCAAGAGCAATTATTAGGAAGTATCGAGAAGCAGGTAAAAGAATTAATGAGAGTTGAAAAACCTGCTACTGAAACCGCGTGGAATCCTAATTTACGTAGGAATGCAGTTATCAACCATAATTTTCCTGAACGTTCACGACAAGAGGAGTTCGAAGGGATTATGGTAACCTTCATGAATAATCAGGAAAAACAAATCCGGCACTTAGAAGCACGCATGGAAAGCACTCGCAATGCTTTTATGGATTTAGCAGACAAATTCATATCAAGGATCAAAGAGAATATTAAGGAAAAATCAGCACCAAGAAAAATCGAAAAAGTCTTCGAGGTTTCAACTTCTTTGGTGTTTGACCAAGAGGATAACGAGAAATCCTTTCCAGGTGCTTCACCGTCAATCACCTCCTACTTTTGCGAGCATCCTCAAGAAGAGAAGAATTCGCAATTTCATAACATTTTCGTTGGATGCTTGCAAACCACGCTCCCAAATTTGTGAAAGAGACGTTCTTTTGATTTTAAACTCGATGTGAAGAGGTTGCACCTCAAAAACACCACAGCTTTGAGACCCTCTATGGAACAACACCTCTTTGTACCCACCGTTGACCAATACGAAGGTTACAACTTAACTAAAACCTCACCCACCCCTTCCTACAACCACACCTCTTTCCGTGACAGTAATGAAACGTTTGACCCTGGTGGACTTCACTAATGGGATAGCTTCTCATAGTTTTTACTTGTGTTTAGCTATTCACACTAAGTACAGGGACTAAATGTGGAATTACCTCTTTCTATACCTGATACAGGCATCTGACGGCATCAGATGGTAACTCTTGACGCCGTCACCTCGCTATCTCAGCAATAATAACCCAAACTCCATCACTTTCAACTCATACCCCACAAATCTCACCCAAATTGCTGCTCCACCTCCGAGTCTCCATCATCCAATCCGACATCTTCCGTGACTAATCTCGACTTGGTAAATAGTTTTTCCTCACTCTTTTTCGTTCAATTGTCCTTAGGTTCAACCAATTTTGAAAACCCCTTTCATCCGAAACCCCATTTTTGACCCATCATTGATAAATCGTAATGCCGTCCCCTTGGTGATTTGTAATCATGGGGTTACCCTTAGATGATGTTGTCCTACTTGAATCATGCGTTAATCTAGGAAAAATCTTTCATACCACGGATTTTTTTGACCCCCCACCCATGTTTTCTACTTAAAGGAGTGTTTGGGTAATGGGATAAGAGTTTGAAAATTGATTTTTCCCTCGTAATTGCATGGCCCGATTTCTGCTAGGTCTGACGGCGTCAGGACTTCCTTCCTGACGGCGTCAGATGTGTCTGACAGCGTGAACCAATAAAAATTCTCATTCTAATAGTTTCCGTTCACTCTATCTTTTTCCAGAAAAATGAGCAAGCGATCTCGACAACACCATGGCATCTCCTCTAGGTCCCAACAAGTTAACTATGGGGAGTTGGTCCATAGTTGGGGTGAGTTCGACAATGTTGCCGCTACAACTAAGTATGCGGAGCTTGTTAATCACCACATTGATGCTGGTGCTGTTATTGATTAGGCGTTTCTGAGGTCCCAAGGGTTAGAGGCTGCGTTTTTGGGAAGGATCCAAACCGATGGGTTCACGGGTCCTCAATGGGAGAGGTTGTTTAGGATGAGGGAGACTGTGTATAGTGAGTTGGTGAGGGAGTTCTTTGCGACCTTCCACTTTGATCAGGCAGAGGCCAGGACGGACATGGGGGGGGGGGGGGTACCACTATTTACTTTAGGTTAGGAGGGGAGGTTCGATCATGTTAGGTTACTGAGTTTGGATGGAGGATAGGTTTTTATACTAGGGAGGAGGCTGTTGAGGGAGGTTTTATGCAGAGGTTGTTACATGGGGAGACTGTGAGGAGCGATATGCACTTTTTGGCCGACCATCAGGAACGGGGTGTACACCTCGACTACTGGGGCAACATCAATAAGGGACCCCGTGGTCAGGTTAGTCCACAGATGCATCACATACAGCTTTTCGGGGCGTCATGGCACCACTCACCGTGTCACTGCTTCAGATCTTTTCTACCTATATACCATCTTTTCAGCGGATGTTTACTGCAACATCTCATTTTGGGTAGCTAGCTATTTGAAGACCAGTGTTGGGGAGAGGGATATTGACAAGGTGTATGGGGGGATGTTCGTGACCCGGTTGGGTCGATCTTATGAGCTACTTGTTCCCCCGATCATGGGATACTTGAGCGAGTGCGGGGCTTGTAGGGTAGTGAAGGCTAAATCCCTCAGGCAGATGAGCATCGTGATGCAGTTGGCGGATGGGTCCTATGGCTGGTACGAGGCAGGGGGACCTGATGATGCTAAGGATGATGATGATGATGAGGGAGCGCCCCAACAACATCAGTTCGGGGGTTATGAGATTGGGTCAGCTGATTACTACCGACACATGAGTCGGGGAGACTGGCAGGCACACCAGGGGGCCTGGATGGGTCAGGTGAACGCATGGCAGACCACCACTGACCAGCGCTTTGATTGGATGTATGATCATACCATCCGACAGATGCAGCACCTCTCCACCCGTGATCAGCTCGAGCCCCACCTGCAGATTGACCCATTCCCCGGTCGTGAGACGGACTACCCTCCCTACGGGTACATAAGGCACCTCCCTCCTGGTTATGACTACCGTTATGGTCCTCCTCCCCAGTGATCTTTCTTGATGTCTGTTATGTTTGAACAATTTATTGATGATGATGTAATTTGAAACAATTGGAATTGTAATAGTTTAGGTTGTGGCCTTTGTTGGCCTTGGATAATTTTATTTTTATCTTTATGCTTACGTTAATTAGTAATAATGGAAAGTGCTTATGGTGTCGTTCTTTGTTTTGTGTGATTTTTATTTTGTTTGTTTGTTATTTGTTTCCGTATGCATGCTTTATTTTTATTGTTGGTAGATCATGTTTCAAAACTAAAATAGTTAAAATACTTTATTTTGTTGTTTGGCCTAGTCTTAACTTTATCCAAAGGTATTTTTGCACAAGATAAGTGTAAGGGGAAATCCCAAATATGTTTTTAAGAAACAAAACCGATCACGATTCTCCAGAATATTAAGTGAACATGTATATTCGTACTTGTTAGAGTCAAATGCCTATATCGAGTCATAATGATTTTTTGCAGGATTTTCCAGGAAGTAGGACGAAGTTTTTCCAGAAATTTTCCGGAAACTTAACATAAGAATTTCTGCAGGTCACTTCTGACGGCGTCACGAGTTTACTCTTGACGGCGTCACGTGTAAAAATCTGGAAATTTTACCAGTTTTGTTTTTCTAACGGAGTCTTAAAGTTTTTGTTGAATTATTAGTTTTATAATCTCCAGGAAATCTGCAAACATCATTCCACAAGCATTATATCTTATTTTGTTTTCTAGGATTTATTAGCATATGTAGATTGCCGCCGATTTTATGCAAGGTTGCCTTGTCTGTTTTCTCAGGTTTTACAGGTTATGTATGACAAGAAGATGATTTATATTCTGGAAGGGAAGCTTTGATTGTTCATTTTCTTGGAGGAAGATCTAACCTGGCCACCTTATTATCCATACCGAGCGAATCAGGGGAGTATTTGATTTCATTCGTTTTACTTATTTCAATTTTACATTCTTTACTTGAACATTGGGGACAATGTTCATCCTAAGTGTAAGGGGAGGGTAAAATGATGATACCTTACAGATACACTTTCGCTTGAGTTTGTTTGTTTGAATAGTAGATGTGTAATAAAACTATGAGAAATACTTGTTAGCGCAATTTTAGCGCCAAATTTAAAATTTTTTACAACATTTAGGAGTGAAACTTTATCCATATCAAGCGTCTCATGGATAGAAGTCGTATGACTAGCACATAACCGTATCATTCAGAAAAATTTTCCACCCAAATATGTGAGATTCGCCTTTAGATTTGATAGGAAAAGCATTTACTATTAGTGCTTATGAGTGTACCAGTAGCATTTAGATTCTAGAACTTGCGTTAGTGATGCATCCCGAGACCGCTAGTGAGACTACATTCGTGTAGTAGGATTTACTACATGATACGAGGCATTAGGATCACCCTTGTGTTAAACCCGTATCATAATTACTTGACCACCTAAGTCATATTACTTGGCTAGTTAAGTCAATTGATTTTTCCCATATCTTAGCGTTGTACTCATTTTTAGTACATGAAACCCCTAGTACACCCCTCCGAGCCTATCTTTTCGTTTCTAAATTTAAGCATTTTACTTAAAGGAAGACACTTAAATGTACACCCAAATCGCCTTAGTCTTCCGTGTATGCACTCATCTTTAGTGCATTATTGTTATTTGTTTAACCCTAAGTTAATTATCTAATTGATTACATGGTTGCTAAGTCGAGTCATATCCTTGTACATATTGTTTTGGGACGATTGGGACTCATGGGTAAGGTACTTATTTTATGGAGTAATGGGGAAGGACATCATATTATTACCCCCGTATGTGCGTTAATATTAAAAGTACTCCAAGTGTTTTGATTTTCTTAATTCGAGTCATTAGATTAGTTTATTGTAAAGTATGTAAAAATTCAAGTGTAAGGGGAATATTCATTCCCTATGATGTATTATTTTGGATGGTAGGGTAAGAGTGTATGCAAAAAAAATAATAATAATAAAAAAAAAAAAAAAAAAAATCAAAAAAACAAGAAAAAGAAGAAAAAATAGAAAAAGAAAAGAGAAAAACATACGGACTACCATCCCTTTTCATTATATGTTCATTTTATGTTTTTGTTATTTTTGATTTATTAGCTTAAGTCGAGTCTAGTCTTGGCTTAGCAACGCCACATTGTACATGTAATTAACTAAGATTGTTAACTCGCCACGAGTAAAGACTGCCTATATCCAACAAAACCGTGTATTCCATATCCCTACACCTAACGTTACAACCCTTTTAAAATACCTCTTTGGTAGTTTATCCTAGGTGCTTACGCCATGTGGTGGAGGTTTGATCCTTTCCCAAGCCTATGGTAATCTATTTTGCTATGACAGGTAGTGAGAGATATTTTCCATTTACATAATGTGATATATACTTTATTACACCCGAGAGATGTGAGTATCTAAACACTATTTGTGAGGTGCTAGTCTATGACCTCCGTGCTTGTCTATTGGTCTTTAGTGGAACGATTATTTGTTGTAATTACTTTTATATTAGTGTAAAATGACCCCTAACTTGTATTTTGACTAGAATAAAAGCGCATTTGCTTGAGGACAAGCAAATCTCAAGTGTAAGGGTATATGATGAGGCGAAAAATGAACCACTTTTAGGGGGTCATTTAAGCCCGGAATTGAATTTATTTGATCAAATATTGCCCTAAATCGTTCCTTTTGTGATTTTAGGTACTTTGGGAGTGAAATCTGGAAAAGGAAGCAATTCGGACGTTTTTGGAGCATAAAAGTGAAGAAAACGGCAAAGACTTAATTTTCCATGCTGAGAACAGTACCTGACGGCGTCAAGAGGAAGATCCTGACGGCGTCAAGAGTAAATTCCATGACGACCCAGTGCAATCCTGACGGCGTCACAACAAGGGCGTCAAGAGTATTTTTGGTGACGGGGAATACATGACGGTGTCAGACCCAGATCTAGGCAGTCCGAGGAACTATTTGGCGGCGAGATGACGGCGTCAGACATTTGTTCTTGATGTCGTCACCTATCAAACTCTATATATAGTTTTCTATTTTTCATTCATTAAAAGAGGAACTTGTGTGGAGAAAACTAGGGCCGAACTTTGTAAACCCTAGGTCATATTTTACAGTGTTTTCAAGGGTTTTCACCTCTTGAATCCTTTCATGTTCTATTGAGATAAGTCTTCTCTTAATTCAATCAATATGTCTATGTGTTGGTTGATTATATTTTGTGCTTGTGTTGATTTTAACATGCTAGGCTAGATCTATCTTGTGTTTGCTTAGATCTAATGAAACCTAGATGTTAATTATGTGTTGATTACTTGTTTATGGTTGTATTAGATGAATGATTTTAATGTTAGGCTTAAGAAAACTGGCAGATCTCCATTGTGTAATGTTAGGAATTAAATAAGCACAAGAATCAGAAGATTCAGCATAAAGGTTTAATGGAAATACGACAAGTATGATTCTGCTGATAAAGCACAAAGCGAGTTTCCACTGAAGGAGATTCTGCTGAAGACTATTTCCACTGAAGGTGATTCTGCTGCTGAATCCTACTGCTGCTTGATTCTGCTGCTGCTATGACTCTGCAGCTATGACTCATAACAAACAGCTGTGTAGATAAGAATGACTTATTCAACACTTGCATAATAAGATAATATCTTAGTTCTAGTCATCAAATTGAACACTCCAAGTGAGTTGTTTATCCTAGATACATGATGTATCTTGTATGACTAAGCTAGAATAGTGATTAGTCATAAACTAGTTATTTGTTGAGTCATGTAGTTTGTAAAAGATTTTTCCTTGGACTATAAAAGGAAAATCTTAGATATGTAGATAAGTGTGACAATGCCATACACAACTCTCACATACAGACAATAGAAAGAACAAACATAAGATTCAAGGTCTTTGTAACCCTAGTGATAAGCTAAAGATCACTCGTATTATTTTTGAATAATATTGAATCGTTTGGTGTTAACTATTCCATTTCCATAACAATAAACATAAATCTTCTAAGTGTGGTTAAGTAGATTCCGCATACTTAATCATATTCACACAAACATATCTCATACACAAAGAACGAAGGTTTAACCACCTTACCGTGTAATCGACCCTCAACAAGTGGTATCAGAGATACAGGTTGATATTTTTGTTTTAGAAGAAGAAGTTAGAAATGGATGTTGAGTCTATTCAAACAAATGTTGCTGCTAAGTTACCAATGCTCAAACAGAATGAGTTTGAGATGTGGAGGTTAAGAATAGAACAATATTTTCAAGTGCAAGATTATGCACTGTGGGAAATCATTGAAGATGGAGATTCTTACAAGCCTACAACCACTACATCAACAATTGATGGTAAGGAAGTTGATAAGCTGCAAACCAAGCCACAAACTGCAGAAGACAGAATTAAGAAGAAGAATGACCTAAAGGCCAGAAGCATGCTGATGATGACCATTCCAAATGATCAACTTATAAACTTCAGCAAATTCAAAGATGCAAAGTCACTATTTGAGGCCATTATTGCAAGGTATGGTGGGAATGAAGCCACCAAGAAGACCCAGAAGACTCTTCTTAAGCAACAGTTTGAAAATTTCACATCAACTAACCATGAATCTTTAGACCATATGTTCAACAGGCTACAGAATATTGTGAGTCAACTTGCTATTCTTGGAGTTGAAATACCTCAAGAAGATTTAAACTCAAAATTTCTGAGAAGCTTACCTGAAGAATGGGCTATGCATGTTGTTGTCTGGAAGAACAAGTCAGACATTGACACCATGGATCTTATGGATCTGTATAGCAACTTTAAGATTGTTGAGCAAGATTTGAAGAAAACTGGAGGTACTAGTTCAAGCACTGGGAACATGGCATTTATGTCATCTCCTAGTAATTCAGTTCCAGTTACTAATGAAAAAGTTCATGATGTTGCAAGTGCTGCAAGTTCATCAAGCAGTACTTTTGGAATTTTGGATGAGAAAACATGTTATTCTTTCTTCACAAGCAAACATAATGGATCCATGTTAACTCATGAAGACCTTCAAGAGATCAATGATGATGATCTGGAGGAAATGGATCTAAAATGGCAAATTTCTCTTCTTAGCATGAGAGCTAAGAAATTCTATCAAAGGACGGGGAAGAAGATCACAATCAGTAGCAATGATCCTGCTGGTTATGACAAGTCAAAGATAGAATGCTACAACTGTCACAAGATGGGACACTTCTCAAGAGAATGTAGAAGGCCAAGACAGCAAGATAGCAGAAATAGAGATGTTGGAAGAAAATCCAATACAGGGGAGATGTCTGAATCAAAAGCTATGGTAGCAATTGATAGGTTAGGTTTTGATTGGAGCTTCATGGATGATGAAGAAATGGGTTCTTCACAGATGGCTCTTATGGCATTTACTGCACCTGAGGTACATGATCATAAAACCTGTTCAAATACTTGTACTGCTCTTAAAGACTTAAAAATCTTAATTAAACAATATGATGACCAAAAGGTTCGATACGCCAAATCTGATCTAGATTGTTTCAATTATAAAAGTGGTTTAGAATCTGCAGAGAGGCAAATCCTACACTATAAAAGGAAAATCTTAGATATGTAGATAAGTGTGACAATGCCATACACAACTCTCACATACAGACAATAGAAAGAACAAACATAAGATTCAAGGTCTTTGTAACCCTAGTGATAAGCTAAAGATCACTCGTATTATTTTTGAATAATATTGAATCGTTTGGTGTTAACTATTCCATTTCCATAACAATAAACATAAATCTTCTAAGTGTGGTTAAGTAGATTCCGCATACTTAATCATATTCACACAAACATATCTCATACACAAAGAACGAAGGTTTAACCACCTTACCGTGTAATCGACCCTCAACATGTAACATGCTTGAACGTCTTAGGAAACATGAACTGATGTGTACTAGGTTTTATTGGTTGTATTTAATGCATGAGTAAATTCTAGTGATCCCATGTTAGGAGTTTCTTAGCCGGCTCGACATAGGAGTGAAGTAGGCGCTCATAGGATTGGGGAAGTAAGTACGCCACCCCATGAATGGTATTAAGAAATACAATCCGTCATCCACGCAACTATAACAAGTAATTAACGTGTAAAAGATATCTAGGGAGTAGTGAAATCTAAGTAAACACAATTCTCCCACATATTGCTCACAACTTTAGTATAATTTAGTTTGTTTTCATTTTTAGTATTTTATTTTGATTGCATCTTAGTAATTGGGTTAGTTGACTAGCAACTAATTCCGCCCAACTCCTTCAAACCCGAGATTTTTAATTGCTTTCTAAAAAATATAAAAATACAAAAAGAATCATCCCTCATCTCTAGACCTAGTCTTTAGGTTTTCTAATCCTAGCGACACTATTCCTAGCTGAACGATCAATCCCCCGGTACTTGTCATTATACTATACTACATCGATCAGGTACACTGCCTGGTAGGGGTTGTAAGCTTCTCGAGATCCCTCGAGAGGTAAAGCCTGGTGCAATCCCTACGCATCAATCCGCAACCTATCAACTAAACCATGATAACAAGCAATAATTGATGAACCTCTTTCTAATCTGTTATAAACAAGCTATTCTAATGAATCTGCAACCTATTAACTAAACCATGATAACATGCAATAACTGATGAACCTTATTATAATCTATTCTAATAAGTTATCCTATAGAATGCACAACCTATCAACTAAAACCATGATAACAAGCAATAACTGATGAACCACTTTCTAATCTATTCTAAACAAGCAATAACTGCTGAACCTTATTCTAATATATTCTAACAAGTAATTCTATGCAATCCACAACCTACTAAATAAACCATGATAACAAGCAATAATTGCTGAACCTTATTCTAATATATTCTAACAAGTAATTCTATGCAATCCACAACCTACTAAATAAACCATGATAACAAGCAATATCTGCTGAACCTTATTCTAATATATTCTAACAAGTTATTTTATGCAATCCACAACCTACTAAATAATTGATGAACCTCATTCTAATCTATTCTAACAAATCATTCTAATGAACCACATTCTAATCTATTCAAATCCGCAACCTATCAACTAAACCATGATAACAAGTAAATAACTGATGAACCTCATTCTAACTAATAATCGGCAAAACAAAAAATGATGAATCAAAAAAATTATAAAAAATAAGCAGATAACAAAAAATAATTTACCTTGATTAAACACATGAGTATCACTTTGAGCCATATCCCCAAATATAAACCCTAATTCACTTCCAATTGACCGATTAAACGGTTAAAAACTAACACTTGTTTCCAATTTACAGATACGAACCCTAATTGTCTTCCAATTGAGCGATCGGATTGCTAATTCGAAGCCGATATGAAAAATTAACACAATTTGAAGAACAATTAATGATTCAATTAAACGAATATGAATTGAAAGCACAAAAGCCCTAAATTTTGTAATTTTATGATTTATTCGCAATATGAACAAATCAAAGAATGAAAAATGTGAAATTGAATGAATGAATGAATTGAATGAAAATCATTGTGTAAATCACGTTTATATATGGCCGGAAATCAAACGGAAAGTATTGAAAATAGAAAGAAGATCAGATAAGAAAAAGAGAAAGAGGGAAAGAGGAGAAAAAAGCGAGAGAAGATGGTGAAATTACATCCATGTCCTTGGGGTGAAAAAAGAGCGGGGACACGTGACATGACAAGATTAGTTTGTATAATTTGTATTTTAAGTGCCTTTGCAGGCGATCCGTACACTAAGTCTTTAACACATGTCTATTTCAAAATACTTTCTTTGAGATAAAACTAGAATATTACTTTTACCATCATATGCTATTATTAGTTTTTCTACACATACAATAAGAGAATCAAAACATTCTACACATACAATAAGAGAATCAAAACATTATATCCTAAAATATATTTCCAAGCAGCTATAAACAAGCAAATCAAAACATTATATGAATATATTCAACCAATATTACATTACCACATTAGCTTTGGTGACAAGAGAAAAAAATGAATAAAATAATATCTCATCCAGTAACTCACTCACTAACTCGTATACTATTGACTTACAAAAGAAATTATGTTTTGAAATGGTACCAGTGACTTAATGATACATAAAAACAAACAAAAGACTATTGCAACAAAAGCTAATGCAGTCTTTATCTAAACATATATGTATCTCGATAGATTCAAAAATAAAAAGCTTTAAAGTCAATTGTATTTGCCTATTTGGTCATCCCACATCGAGCTGTGCTAAAAGATAGCTAGAGATATTGACTATAAATAGGAAGAGAACGCTTCTATTGAAGATAGGCAAGTTGAAGTTCTCAAATGGCCGTTGTTAGTGATGATTTAGCATGTATCTGTATCTATGAGCCTATTTTATGCTTGGTAGCGTATTTACAAATGCTAAATTGGTCACTTTTAACGGCTTTTTTTGAATCTTAACAAGCTTATTACAGAGTAATATGATAAATAAGTTGCAAGTTAATACTGCTTATAACAACTTTTACTAGGTTGTAAGTTTGGTGTGACTTGATTATAGTGTCGATTTTGTTGGATTTGCAAATCTAATCCTATGTCGGTAGAATTATAATCTCAAGTTAACATATAACTTTGGTGGGCTACTTTTTCTATCACTAATTGGTTTAAAAATAAAAACACGGTTAGACTTGATGAGATGTTTAGCGGTCGGACTCTTTACAAATGCAACTGAATTGTATACCTTCTTTGCTGCTCTAATATTAGGGTGTGTTTGTATTTTTTTTTTTTTAAAAAAAAAAAAAAAAAAAAAAAAAATCTTACTAACCCTCTTACTCCCTCTTACTCTTACCAGTAAGAGGTGGGCAGACGTTTGCTTGTTTGTTTTTTTCTTTTGAGTCAGACCCAGTTAGACATAAAACATCTTACTCAGTAAGAGGTGGTGGACTTGTCTTACTGCCTCTTACTCGATAAGAGAGATTGAAGACTCGTATTAATATAATATATTTGATGGTTTATTAACTATGTTATATTTATGATAAGAAATCTTATTTCATATTTACACAAGTTACTTAAATAAATTGCAGAAACGAGCACTTAAAATCATTCGGACAATTATACAAAAACAAACAACATTATTTCGTTTAGAGTTATACGTTCTAGCCACCTCTTACTAGTAAGATGTGGTTGTCAGATTCAGACCTAAAACATCTAAATGAAACAAACACACCCTTAGATTCTTACTTATTAACTCTTAACCACTTAACGAAAGATTACATACCTCTTTACCTTTCACAAAATCATGTTGCAACTTTGATCACCTTTATCTCAAAGTTTAAAAAAATGTTTGTCTAAGCTTATTGTGTCGATTTTTTTGATTATTTGACTTGGTTAATACGCTTAAATGTGTTAGCTAGCTTGTGTTTGTAAATTAACTTAAAGCCCTCTATGATAAGCAAGCTACAAAAGCTTCTTAAATAAGCCCATAAGCCGTCAACTTAAACACTAGAATGAATCTATGTTAGCTAGCATACACAAGTATCAAACCATTGTTCTTGCGGCATAACGCTGGTTCAAAAATGAAGTCAATTAAACTTTAAATACCTAAATTTTGATGCCGAATATCAACCCATCAAAATAAGTCATAACGGAACACGGGTTAAGCAATAGCCAAAAAGATTCCACCATTGGAACCAACTGTTATTGTAGCATAGCAATCATTCATGTTCATGTCACTTAACATAATTTGTTGCATTTGGTTTGAAAATTTACATGTATTAATGATTATTTTGTTGCGATTCTGTATTCGCTCACCAAATGTTTAATAAAGTGCCCCTTAGAATATTGTGTATTTGCATAGCAATCATTCTTTATTTGCATAAGTGTTAACAAATGATAAGAACATTGTGTTATTGTATATTTTTTTGGATTAAGCACAAATGATACTTCGGTTGTATTTTTTTTTTAATTTTATTTATTTATTTTTCTGTTTCAATTCCTTGAAGTGTTTGTGATTGTTCTGGGAAAAAAGAGACCAGTAAGTTTTTACTGAAAGTTTAATTTGAATTTG
Source organism: Artemisia argyi (assembly GCA_030686995.1). NCBI lineage: Eukaryota > Viridiplantae > Streptophyta > Magnoliopsida > Asterales > Asteraceae > Artemisia > Artemisia argyi. Next base: position 129,366,794 of record CM060695.1, on the reverse strand, counting down.
GTTCCTTTTCTAACAAGCGAGTATTAAGTTTTTGAATTAATATTAGTTCCTAGTTTTCTTTTATAAACTCTCCCTTTCAATTGGGTATGTAGTTATCACCTTACAAGTGTTTCATGGTCTTCTTATTGTGAATACTTTCACAAATTAATATTTTTTTTTCACAAATTAATATGACAAGTTAAATGGTGAAATTAAGTTTCTTGGTTTGGATTAAGCACTTATTTTGGGTCGTCTTGACTACAACCAACATGTTTTCACTTTTCAGCAATGTTTTGAAAACAAGGTTCGAAATTGACCCGGTCGAGTCACCGGTTCGACCGTTGGGTCAACCCGGTTTTCAATTTATTATTTTTTATTTTTTGACCGGGTCAACCGGTTCGACCATCGAGTCAACCCGGTTTTTTATTAAAATTTTTTGAAAAAACGAAGTCCGGCTGTGTTTCGAGAACCGGGTTGACCTGGGTCACTCAAAACCCGGCGGGTTAACCCGGTTTTAGAAACTCGGGTTTTTTTATCCGTTTTTCCGGCCGAAACCGGTTAACCCAGCCGGGTCGACCTGGGTTCAAAACACTGTTTTTCAGTATATTAATCCCTAAAAAAACAATGACTCTCAACACTAGTAAGAAGAATAAAAATCAACATCAAATGTGTTTTGGTCCTCCCACGTGTCTTTGTGAAGAAAAGTAGCCAAGGGAAACTGATTATAAATAGGAAGGAAGGGGTGGCTTAAGAAGGTAGGCTTGTTGAAGTTTTCAAAAGCCACTTTGTTTTTATTATGGTGGCTTATGAGTTGTAACTTCATAGATATTAACTTATCTAAGTTCAATGTTGTAGTTTTATTAGCCACCTTGAAATGAGCATTGTGGCCTTTTTCGACATCAAGAAGCCAACTAATTATATAATTTAATCTTAATTGCACCTCTAACCTCCCTTTGTTTATCTCTACATTTAACTTACATTATAACATAGTGATGGAACCAATTCCGTAATAATCACCTTTTATGTTAGCATTAGTTAAGCACAATTTGTTGCATTTGATATCTTCATTTCGTGGTGGGCTTGCTGATATATGGTTAACACGTTGGGTAATGTATTTGCCCACATAAAATGCACCTTTATACTTTCATATGTGCACATGATCAATATCATGAAATGCTTTCTTTAAGTACAAAATGAACTACCTTTACAAAATAAATGCTTTCTTTAAGTAAAAATGAACTACCTTTACATGATATATGCGTTTATTTCTGTTAATTTCAGTATATAAAGGTTGTTAATATGCTGCAGATTGTTGGACCATGCATGTCAAGACCACCATGTGAAATGAGCATTTATAAATGGTAGATTTTCGCGTATAAATGATGTTAGTCGGAATCTCATATATGGGAGCTCAAACGTTCGTTATGTTTTTCAAGGAATATTTCTTTGCAATAATCATAATTAATGCTACTAAAGCACCAAGATGGCATCGCTCTTAAGTACAAAATGTTGGAAGTCCATCGGTGGTAATCTTCTTCAACCATGGCGAGTACAATCCTCATTCAAGCTCGAAATCCAAAGCTAAGTGAGGAATTACAAAATCTACTTGATGAACTTAGGCTTGATGTAAAAAAAAGAAGGTCTCATATATTTAAGGGAAGTGATATGCACACCACAATAAGTGATGTGCACACCATCAAATCACACATGTAATGAATAAAGTACAACATCACATATGCATGTTTGTTGTGTGCACATCACTTATTGTATATTTAACGTCTTTATGATATACTGTTGACCAGTGAATGCAACAACTATTATCAAATAATACAACAACGTGATTGAAACCGAACAGTTTCTCTGCTTACTGCTTGGTTTCCCAAACTAGCATATAAATGTCAGAAACGATTGTTATGCTTACCCGGCTGCTGAATTGGATATTGAGACTGGTTTTTGTTAGAGAATAATATACATGAATATCAAATAATACAACAATGTGATTGAGGCCTGTGAATGCAGTGCCCTCAAAATTAATTTTGTCCTACATAGTATGACTTTAGAGGATATCACAATCAATTCAAGTATAAGACTTGAATCTAGATATGGTATCACGATGGAGATTAATACAGTTATGTTGTTATAACCGTAAAAATGGAACATTGCATCCTCTCACAAAAGGTCACAATGAATTAATTATGGAAATCAAATTAGAGCCCTAAGGCTCATCTTTTGATCGTTTTATAATCTCTATTAAGCCCAATTAAGCATAACCAAGCCTAAACCAACAATTAAGCCCAATACTATGGATTTTATCTATTTGTTAATTATGTGTTCTATGGCCTTATTGGCCTTATAAAGAAATAATTGTTTCACTGGGTACCAATGTGAGATAAAACTTTTCCATGTTCCAACAGTTTACGCTCCAAGATGGGAGGGTGGCCTCTCTCAAAAACGTATTTTGATTCCGAGTCTGCTTTGCACCAAATGTGTTTTGACTTTTTAGTATGGTCTTCTTGGATGTAATTAAACAATTTTGTGAATACTCGCATTCTCCCACAAGATATTATTTCAAGTTGTATGTTGATATTTATTTTTATTTTTTTGTATTAAGCATTTATTTTGGTCATCTTGGCTGCAACAAACGTGCTCTGATTCTTGAGAACGTTAACTGTTACAAACGTTACATTTTTGGTGAATTGGTGATGATAAGCAAATCCTAACATTTCCAGTTACATCTAAAGCGCTATTAAGAAGAAAATAAAGTATACATACTCCATTCTTTATGAAACGGAGAAGGCTTAAAATATAACAAGTTTTAATAAGATGGTTAGGTAGATTTTCTCTATGCTGGAGATTTTGAGTTCGATTCTTCTAGCTATAAAATATATAGTGTAATTTTTATCAGTTAGTAATTAGGATCCGTTAATTTTATTTTAGCAAATAATAATAATAATAATAATAATAATAATAATAATAATAATAATAATAACCCAAACAAGGTGTTGCTTCAAAATTTTAAGAGGATGTAAAATGTTGTTATTTTTGAAGCCCTCTTTAATAAATTGTGAAATAATGAAAATTTGAAGTTTTTAAAAATTATAGCAACCTTTTCTTTTTATATTTTTGTAAGTGAAGTAGAAAAAAACAATGTTTTTTTTAGTGAAGAACGAAAACTAAAAAGTTATCATAATAAATCTGCCATTTATTGGAAAAAATATGTTACATATACTCGCAACAAAGAGCGACTAACCACCTTATTCGTTTAAAAAACAATCAACAAACCCTATAAAATGAAACTAATTAAAGCAAGTATAATTACATATAGGGCCTACATAAGCTAGTGTTTATCTAACTTTTGCTGGGTGATAATGGATGTCCCTTGATAAAATTGTAGCGTATCGTCAATGGGATCTTGAGCATCGCACATCGCCTTGAAGAGAAACGTAGCTAGTGGGACGATAGTAAACCACCCAATGTAGGGGATGTTGAAGTTTTAAAGAGTCGATGTTGTAGTTAGTAATTGACTTGTTGGAACAATAACCTTAATGTTATAAGTTTAAAAGTCAAATACGTTTCATTATTCGCTTTTCTAGATCTTATCAAGTCCTACAATCCTTTAAAATATGTGTATTGGAACACCTCTTAGAATAACTTGGTAACTTAGCTTTGTTTGAGCCTCTTTAGTTTTTTTTTTACTGTTAAATTTTGCTAATCATGCAGCTAACGAAGTGTTGGTTGAACTAGCTAATCGCTTCAATAACAATGTGTATAATAAAAAAATGAAATCAAAGCAAGTTATTCTAAACATACACTCGTAAAATAAACAGCATGAATGTTGTGATTTTGATTTTGGATCATTTAAGCTGCTTTTGATTATTTCGAGTTAAACAATAAATATTCAATAAGCACGTTAACACATGTCTGTTTCAAAATAATTTTTGTGAGATAAAACTGCAAATATTACTTTTACCATCATATGTTGTTATTAGTTTTTCTACACGGACAATAAGCAAATCAAAACATTATATCCTAAAATACATTTCCAAGCAGCTATAAACAAGCAAATCCAAACATTCTCATCATTTGAGCATCTAACTTTACAGATTCAACCAATATTACATTATCACATTAGCTTTGGCATTATATATATATATATATATATATATATATATATATATATATATATATATATATATATATATATATATATATATATAGGGTGAGGTTATTTTCAGAACCAAATAAATTGCGAGAATTGCGAGAACAAGCATCAACCAATCAGAATTTTTTAGATATTAAATTTTGTTATTTAATTCAAAAGGGTAAAATAGTAAAATTACTTTTTTTATTTCAGTTTTGAAATATTTTTAAAAAACGTTTTTTATTTCCTAAATTCAAGAATATATATATATATATATATATATATATATATATATATATATATATATATATATATATATATATATATATATATATATATATTTGGCATGGTACATGTCTAAAAACAATTATGTGCACATGTGTTTTGTAAAAAAGAAGGTAAACTACTAACTACATTATAACAATTGTATTTTTCGTTTATGTATATGTGTTTTTTATATCTACACATGTATCTTTAAAAAATACTACATAACATAAATACAAACAACAAAACATTATTATTAGATTTATACAATTTCAAAATTTACAAATTGTCTTACTCTAGTTATATGATATTTAGCTTTATCACAAACGCAATTATATTTACATTTATATTCAATTTTATTACAAATATATGAAGCGTGCACATTTGTTTAATACAATGTCTTTAACCGTTGGTTCATCCTTTAGGCGTGCACATGTATTCCTCGTCTAGTTCAAGAATCCATGAAATATGCCCATGTGTTTTTAATCCTTGTGCACATGTGTTTTTATTCTCTCGCTTAAATTAACTGATACAAAAAGTCTGTGCCAGTAGCCACAACGTCAGGTAACCTGCAACCATAAAATACATTTGCACACTCTTTCAGAAATTTTATACCAATTAGAAAAACACATATGCATCATTACACTAATTTTATATTAACCTTAAAACAAATATGAATCATTACACTACTTTTAAATTAACCTTGAAAGACACATATGCACACACTTTTCAGCCGTAAAACACATATGCACCATTCTTAAAAACACGCATGCACCAGCACTTGATGCATACGACCACCTGATGCACCAGCACGTAACATCATATCAACAAGAATCAAAGTCAAACAATATCAAAGCACGATGACTAAATGATGGCATATTACTTATGTAAGAAAACAAAACATAGTCAAAGCAAGAGGACTAAATAATCATTTTTTATATGGTATCACAAGATGACTAAACAATCATTTTTTATATGCTATCAACAATAGGTCTTGACACCACAATATTTCCCCAAACACGTCAGAAGATATTCTTCACCGATATAAACCATGTGATTGACTGACACTTGCTTATCAAATATAAAAAGAAAAAAATCATTCATAATTCATAAGAAATTGCACTTACAAGTGGATCTATAAATAATTCTAAACACATAATCGCTAGCTTTTGATTTCGGGTTACCAATCGCTCGCACGTCAATGGGAAATTTTGTTTCTTTTTTGGCAGCTGAAAAATTTTAAGGTATACAAAGGTCTAAGGAGATAAGTTATTTGGAGTAATAGCTTAAATGTAGGAGACGGTTAAAGAAAAGGAAATATATGAAATACCCTAAATGCCCTTCACTCATTTACAAAAGTTTCTTTAAATTTTCTTTTAGTGATACATTGGTACAAATCATCTCATCCATTGATCTAATAATTTAATGACTTAGATTAGTTCCATTAGTTCTCGCAATTTATTTGGTTCTGAAAAGAACCTCACACTATATATATATATATATATATATATATATATATATATATATATATATATATATATATATATATATATATATATATAGTGTGAGGTTCTTTTCAGAACCAAATAAATTGTGAGAACTGCGAGAACCAATTTGGACCAATCATCTTTTTCCTATATTAGGAGTTCTTGGTACTTTTAATATTTAGAAGTTGCAGATCAACTTTTTCATCCTAAAATAACGGTAACTTTTTCATTTATTTATATATATTTAATTCAAACGAAAATTTAAAATAACGCAGTTCTGTTAATTTGGGTTGACATAGCAACGCTTTTTACAATCATCAATCTTTTAGCCTATTAATACAGCTAGCTACCACTTGTATTCACATGAAAAGTCTAACAATTAATAATTTTAGAACTTAAATTAACATGTAAGAAAACATGAACAAAAAGGAGATGAAATTCATATCCAAAATTTATATCAATTACAATTAAAAAAAAAATCAAAATCTTTAATGTTTATACATGTACAATTAATATTTGTCAAGGCCATACACATGTCTAATAACAGTTTTCTTCAATATAAGCTATCGAACATTCTAAATTGAGTTGTTGTGCACATGTGCAGTCTACGTTTTTCGAATGTGTTCACATCTGCACACTTGGTAGTTGTTAAAATGAACTTTAGGTGCGACATATGCATCTTCTTCGGCGTAGACTTCAATTTATTAAACATGCATTAACACACGTGGTAGTTCATGTACGTCCGTGTTTGTCGATTTCCTCATGTGCACCAGTTTCATCATTGAGTTCGTTTTAGTGGTGTTCATGACATAAACACTTGTGCATTCGTTTTAAACACTCATGTTCAAGATATAAACACATGTGCATTCTTCGTCAAATTCTCATTTTCATCACGTAAATGCATGTGCATTCGTTTGAAACTCTCATCTTGATGATGTAAATACGTGTGCATCATATACACTCATCTTGAACTATATACATTCGGCATTCCTCTTCATCATCATTATCTAACAAAAAGAGCAAATAAATGGAATAAGCATAACATGAATAAACATATAAAATACATAACAAGTACTTGATAATAAAAAAGAAATCCATAAAAACACGTATGCACAAAAGCATCAAATTCACCGGAAATTGTAAAAACACATATGCACAATCAATAACATATATGCGCACTTATTGAAAGTTAACATTTTACGCTTTAGTATGAAGACCTGAAGTATATTTTCCAAAATATTACGAATTATACATATCCTCTATTTGCAAGAGTCATGTAACAAACAAGTTTCAACCAACATCAAAACTACTATCAATTACAGCCACCATAACAAACAGTGATCAAATACTTGTATCAATATCAAATATAAGCATATTATTCAACGCAATATTCATCCACCATCATATTTTAATACCATCTTGCCAATTATATTGCCTAAATAAAATACGCAAGACAAATCCCCCATTTACTGTTTTTCAACCTTCATATCAACCTTAATTAAATAATAAAAATCCTACAAATACATTTTTTTCGTTTCCAATATCTAAAGAATGTAAACAATTGGTCACCTAATTCTAAAAAAAATATAATAATAATAATAATAATAATAATAATAATACTCCCTCCGTCCCTTATTAAATGTCCAGTTTTGACTTTTCAAGTCTTTTTCCTTTAACTTTGACCTTAAATATTTTTGTTTGTATTTTATGATACTTGATAAAAATTATGTCAATGAAAAGTACATTTAAAACCCAATTCATTCATATATTTTGCATCATGTATTATATATCATATATAAAAATATTTATGATCAAAGTTAATAAAACAAGACTTTGAAAATTCAAAGTGGACATTTAATATGGGACGGAGATAGTAATAATAACAACCCAAAATTTTAGACTCACATTTTAATACGTATTTTGAAATTTACCTAAGTCCATAAATGATATGATTAGTACTACCACTATATATATTATAAATTAGACACTAAATATGAAAATTTAAATTCTTCACTACGTACAAGATTGACATAGTCCTTTTAAAAGGTAAAACATATCACACGTGTATACATGGCTTACCTAGACAATTTTTTTGTTTTATCATATGCTACGTTTGGGACTAGGAGATAAATAGCTAGAAGATTCATTTGAAAGAGTAAAAGATATACTCCTGATTTTTCTCAAGCAATGCTCGGTCATTCCTTTTATTTGGCTACCTCCCATATTTGTTAAACCGTATACCTTGTTCCTCTCTAAACACCGAATTCAAAGAAAACCCTAAAACTTTAATTCGACGGCTCCATTTCTTTGTCCTCTCAAGAAGGTACGAAGGTTTAAAGATTGGTTGATCGGTTCGTGTTCGGGTTTGGGATTTCAACCAGATTCGTTTCATTAGTCTTTGGGGTTGTGTTCATCTTCGTCTCTTTTTATCTCGATTATTTGGTTTGAAGGTAAACCTTGAATCTCATTCGCGAATGAATCTTCGATCTTGATATTATCATTAGTATATCTTGTACATAAAACATTCAAACCTGCTATGTATGTCACTTAACGGATTTGATAGAGTACTAGAAGGCAACTGTTTGTCAAGGTTTTTGGAAGCATAGTTATTATTATATGACCATGAATGCAAATATGAGTAAGGATATATGATCAGCTTATATATATAAAGATTAAAACCAAATCTTGTTTGGTGTATACGGTGATGGGTATATAATATATATAACGACATGAAGAATTTTTAATCATGTGAATGTGTATGTCGTTTTTGTGGGAATCGGATCAGGAAACGGGTTCTCGGTTTCGACCAATCATTACCTAGTTTATTAGATGAACTCTATTCATGGTATAGTATATATATTATTGATCGAAATTTTGTATTCAATAGAGTAAATATCATAACTGTTTTCTTTTAAAAACTTGGTATATTACACGCATGAAATATGTCATTTATACCTTTACGTATATTAGTGTAGGAAGCAAAACATGCTAATTTCTTTTAAGCTTTTATAGTTTTATATATTTTGATAAAACAAAAGGATTGAGTATGCTTGATCTAGTTTTCAAACACAAATTTTGGAGTCTTGTGGGTTCGGTGTCATATTGAAGTCGAGAGGGTGTAGGGTAACTAGTTATTCGAACAAGGTTTTGGGATCTTGGGTTGTTTCAAGTTAAGTATTCAACATAAGCTTCAATGGGTATAAAAATTTGACTAAACATTGTTTTGATCATTAATGAAGTTAATTGTACATTTAAACCCTATAATTTGCTATAATGACATATTAGACCCTAATCTTTGGAAAATTGTCACAATCAGCTCTAAACTATGATATTTGTAATATTAAGCCTTAAGTTTAATTAATTGCCATTGTAATTTGGAAAGTTACTAATTCAGGAAACTTATGAAAAGTTACTTAATTTGGAAGATTTCTAAATATGGAAAGTTACTAAATATGGAAAGTTACTAAAAATAGAAAGCCGACTAAAACGAGTAATCTAATTTAAAATAAGTTATTAATAATAAGCAGATCATTAATTCGTGTAGATTCGCTGAAGAAGGAGTGACTTCCTATTCTTATGTTATGATATGTTTTCGTTGGCGGTTTTAGGTACAAATATTCTATCCCTTTTCAGTAGGGACTTCTCATGACTTTCTTTCGATCCTTGACACTGCTAAGATTCCCTTCAGTTATGCCATTGCTATGTTCCCCATTTTATATGATTGATATGATCCATTTGATATGATTCATTGATATGATCTATTTGATATGAGCCTTGTTATGATACCTGTGATTTGATTCTGATTTGCTATCCACTTTGATTATGATTATGTGATTGTGAGATCATGTTATATTATGCTCTGGGAGCATTTTGTTCTGTCATGCTCTGGGAGCATTTTGTTATGGATAGCCTTGCTTTGTTTGCTCTGATATGTTCTGTTCTGATGCCCGAGTTTTTAGTCTACTCATGGAGGTACCATGGGCGTGTCATTGAGGCACCAATGGCATGACACTATCTGGGGCGGTGTGATTAGTTCCCGGCGTCCCCGTCTGATTATGATATGATATGAGATCTCTTGGCCACTTTGTATATGATTTGTTTGTGGGGGCGTAAGGATGCATCCTAGGATTTGTTTCGATATGATACGATATGATATGATACGATTTGGTTTGGTGACTGGCTGTACGTGCCTTGTACCCCTTTCACATCTGGTACTTGGAGGTCGCCCATTTATGTACACACTATGAATTGACGGATATATGATTATGTGATTTGAGACTTATTCGAGTGGCTCTGGTAGGTCGGCTCGTGGCTTTCCTTTATTTCTTTTGTCCATTCGAGTGTCTCTGTTGGACAAGCCTTTGTTGATGCGTGCTCTATGATTCTGATTATTCTTCCACTTGATATCTTTATGATGCTTCATTCATTTGACTCATGATATTTGTTCAGTTGATCGTTGATCTCTTATGCATTTGACAGATGATATTCATTTCAGCAGGAGTTTATGATTTCCTTTTTTCTATACTTACGTACGTTTCGATTATCAGTTTTGTTATATATCTGTTCACTGGCTTTTTAAGCTCAGCCGCATTTCTTTTCCTGCGGCAGGTTTTAGGTTGGAAGCTGGGTTGAGTGAAGAGTGCATAGGAGCTCTTAGTGGATTACCTTGAGGATTAGAAGCCCATTTGCATCTTGATTTGACTTGGATTGGATTTAGCTTGGATTTGTATTACATACTGTATAGAGTTAGCATTTCATTTGTTTCCTTAGAATACCTTTGTAACTTTATGTTTATAAGTCTTCCGCTTGTGTTTGTATGTTCTGATTTGGCACCATAATGTGACATTTTTACTCTTGTCGGGTTGGGGTGTTACAATTATGGTATCAGAGCTCAGGCTGCGACTTGTAGTACATAAGTTATGGCCTGTGAAGTTTTGGACCCTTAGGTTTGCACTTTAGGAGTTTATGGAATAACCTTGGAAGAAATTGCTTTAGGTTTCTCCCCTTAGGAACTGTAGTTATGGCCGGTGAGGATTGCGTAGATTATATGATAAGATATTAGTTAGTTATCTTTCTTCCGCTTCACTCTGATTTATGCCTCTACTTTTAGTTAAACCCTTATAAGATCATTCGTTTCGGAGATTTTGAAGATTTATCAGGATATGCAACATAAGTTTAGAATGCTTTGAGACTTCCTAGTAATGCCTTATAAGTTTCATTTATGAGGATTATCACTTTCTTTTGAATTTCGATCCTTGATTCGTTGTCATTCGTTTAGATGCTTTTCGTCTATTCAGAGAATTCGCGTATGTATCAATCCGATGTGTTCAACACATTCTGTGGTTTCTCTTACTGTTGATAAGCATTTTAAGATTTCTTCTACATTATTGGTTCTTGCCCTACCCGTGAATATAAATAAATGACTAAAAATATTATTCATATCTTTCGATATCTCTATATTTTGATAATCACAAAACGAAAACACATCAAACCAAAGATCATGACGTAAACAAGTATTTAGTAGTAAATAATCACTTTCACCATCTAATCACTTAAGGTATGAATAAACAAAGTGTCTAAATGCATTATAAGATCAAAGGAACACTTTTGTTAATCACTAGATATTTATAAAATGTCACAAAATATTTTATATCTTTTATAAAACATTTTTGGCATTAAAAGAATATGTTTAATTCATTACAAATTTATGAATTCAAACTTTCAACCAAAAATGACAAATCTAATCCTGAAAAATTTCCCTTACAAAAGGACAAGAAAATCCAACGTTCAGGAGGGCGGCCCCCTTAATTATACTAGGCGGCCCACTTAATCATTAAGGGGACCGCCCCCTAATTAAGGGAACCGACACGCTCAAGAACAGTATTTTTTGGCCCTTTAAATACTGGATCATTCCACATATTTTTCTCACCTTTTTGCACTAAAAACTTTCTGATCTAAACATCCATTTCCTTCCTCTAAAAATCCTTTGATCTTATATACATTGATCTTTGTTTCAAAGTGATTCAAGCCTCAACACTAAAGTGCAAAGAGAAGAATACTTCTATTAGAAGCATTACAACTTAGTATCATCTTGCTATCTAAGTTGTTTGTTTATTTCATCTTTTTGATCCCTCATATTTTGGTGAATAAGGTGTATGTATTAGTTAGCTAGATTGTGTTATAAAATCTAGAATTGTTGTAAGTGTGAAGTGGAACTTGAAGTGAAGAAGTAGTGTTTCATAGTAGTGGTGATAGGAAATATTAGCAATAGTGATTAGTAGTGAAGAAACTGGAACTTCCAAGTTAAGAAGACATTGAAGTGTAGAAGTTGTGAAGACGTTAGAGACTAGAAGGTGTGAAGACGCTAGAGCCTTGAAGTTGTGAAGAAGTTATAGCCTTGAAGTTGTGAAGGTGTTAGTCCTTGAAGTTGTGAAGAATTTGTGAAGGCGTGAAGATACCTGTGGTGTGAAGAAGTATTGAAGAAGTGAAAAGGTGTGAAGAAGGTGTGGTGTGAAAATAGTTGTGAGATTGATTCTAGCTACGATTAGAACTCGACATTTTGCTTAGTGTCGTAGATCGGTGTAAGCTTTGGTGTGTACGGCTTTCTCCGCAATAAGGGAGGTTATTAACTTAGTGAAGAAAACTCTCGAGTTCGGTGCTCGGGGAGTGGAGTAGGGCAAGGAAGGTGTCCTTGTAGCCGAACCACTATAAATCTTTTGTCTCTCGGTTTGATCTTTCCATCTCTCACCCTTTGCTCGCTTACTTATTAGCTTTTCGTATATAGTTATAATTGTGTGTTGTGCATATATTGATTTTACATAAAGATCAAACTAAAATTCATTCATAACATTAATCTTACAAAAACAAACCAAGTACATAAAGTTATATTAAAACACTTATATATATATATATATATATATATATATATATATATATATATATATATATATATATATATATATATATATATATATATATATATATATATATATATATGATATTTGAAATCATAAATTCTTTCCCAACATTATCCATAGGTAGTGTTTATACAAAATCACAAATAAACTAGTATCAACACTTTTGCATTAAAGAGTTTTGAAATAGTACATCATACATAAGTAGTGTTTATACAAAGTCGTTAATAAATTAGTATCTATATTTTTGCATTAAAGAGTTTAGAAATTTTCGTCTAATCTTTGGAAGCTGACTTTTACAAAACAAATAAAACGAAAAAGACGTAAAACTATTCAACCCCCCTTCTAGTTTTCCACAATTGGTATCAGGAGCCACGTCTAGCAAGACTTTTAAAATATATTGTATTTTAAATCTTGTAACGATCTATGGAATTCGAAAAATATCTAGAAGGGGAATTTACGCAAAAACCACCATTATTTGAAAATGATCATTTTTCTTGAATGGAAAAATAAAATTGAAAATTATGTGAAATCAATAGATCTTGATCTTTGGCATATCATTTCAATTGGTGATCTTAGACCAACCAAAATGGATTTTGAAAATCAATATAATAATCTTCAAACCAAAATTGATAAAAATACTAAAGCCAAATTACTTATCTTCAAAACTCTACCAAGAGTTGAATATGAAAGATTATTTCTTTGTAAAACGACAAATGATATTTGGAAATGTCTTTTAAAGTTTCACCAAGAGAAATGTAAAACCAAAGATGATAAACTTGATATTGCACAAGAAATAGTTACTCTAGAATATTTAATAGATAAATATTTAGTTGAAATAAATACATGTACTACTAGTTCAAATGTGATCATTGAAGGTATCAATAACGAAGAATACATGAGCCAAATCCGAAGACAGAGTGTTAATAAATCATTGTGCAACAAGTACGAAGAAGACGATGATAATACGGCTTGTGAGAATATTCAAACAAATGGGAATACAAGTATTGATGGCAAGGACTACATGCTTCTCGATCTAAGCGAAACTACAAGTAAAACATGGAGCGACATGGACAATGAAATTGATCAACATATAGCATGTGAAGATTACACAACTACTAATAAGGTACAATCCGAAACCGAACATTTTTGCTATGATCAATTTATATTAGAATTTTCAAAATTGGAAAACAACTTCAAATATTTTTGCAACATTGACTCAAAAATAATTCCTAAAAATAAATCTTCAATATTCATTGAAAACTATTTTGAAAAGGAAATAATTTTAGAAGATAAAATGGCTAGACTTGAAAGCAATATTGAAATTGATCTTAAATGTAAATATTGTCAAGACTATAAACATGAAATTAAAATAGAAATGAAAAAGCAAAAATATTAGCAAAATTTGAAAATAGCTCTAGATCTTTAAAATATTTACTTAACATTCAAAAGTCATTTTATGATAAAACCGGCTTAGGATTTACCATAAATGATCCTTCAACAAATGCATCAAAACAAATAAAATTTGTTAAACCTAGTGGAGAAATTTAGAACTAATATTACTTATGCTCACTACTTATCTCTCTAGTCAAGAAAGTCATTGTTTGTTGATTAAAATAAACTATTGATGAATTCTTGTACATCTCGACGACATCCTCATCATGTGCATTAAAATGCAATGGATGTTCTCAACTAACCAATTCGGACCCATGAGAATCTGGGTACCAAACTCTTTATCATGTTTAGGTAATTAACGAACGAAGAGACTTTTAATTTGTGGATTGCTCACCTTGCTCACTTACTTTTGACGACTATTGGTTTATATCACTATGGTTCACATTCTGCACATGTTTTGCGTATGACGTTGTTGCGGTCATTTATTGTCTCGGCATTTTGTTCTTCACTTTTGGAGTATTGGTTTTATGGTGTGTCCGTTACTATTTCAAGACGAAGGCTTCAAAGCACTACTTCTCTTAGTTTTCACGACTTGTGATGATTGGTGTGATCGATTAAGCATTTCGGATCAAGCTCCCTTGATTTCTATTGCGTTGGAATTTTACTTTGCTACTTCGACATGTTTTGGGCAAACTTTTAAGATGTCTTCCATTACTCTCATGCCCACTCTTAAAGAAAAGCTGGACCCGAGGTAAGTTTTCTTTTCAAAAACTTGCCAATATTACATTATATTAAAGTATGCTTTAAATTAGTATATGAATATGATTTAATTTATAAGTTGTCATGCTTTTAGATCTTTAATACTAATATATGCATATATGATATTAGGATAATTAACTCTTTCGTTGTTTAGTCTATTATCATTTTCCTTAGTCTTCATTTATATTAAAGACCTTCTATGATCTATAGTAAAATACTTACCATTTAAGCTATATGATCTTACTAGTTGCATTAATAGATGTATTATAATTAAGACTTGTTAGTAACTTAATATTGTGATGTCCTTTGTATATATATATATATATATATATATATATATATATATATATATATATATATATACACATGTCTATCTTGTATCCATAGATGATTTACTTTGTTCCTTTTTATCTTATTGCATTTAGATCATAAATATCTACCATCTCTCTCCCATATCTTTAGTTGCAAATAGAGATGTTTATATGTGAAAATGGGCTCAATTGATTCTCTTGATTATGATAAGTCTTCATTTCAAATCATTTACTTGCAATTTCTTGATTATCAATATCAAAACATCATGTTTAAAACCTTTCTCTTTGAATAAAAATCTTTCAAATATCTATATTAATTTCTTTTAAAACAACATGTTTAACTATAAGCTATCATAACTTTATTTTAATCAAAATCAAGATTGAAATTTTTTATGTTATGAAACAACACTCAATTTATTTTACTGAAATACACACTTGAATTTATTTCAAAACATTGTTGAATAAAACTAAAAACGTTTTACTTAAAACATATTTGATTATCTCACATGTGTCATACACTTCTGTGGAAATGACATTCACAATTTAATCAAATCGTTTCATGAGAATCATGATTTGCCTATATGGATCTTGTTTGTAACAAGTCTTGATGTCCATATAATCATATCTTTCTACTTGTTACTTGTAAGCAACTCTAAATATGTTTGCACTAGCCTATATGTTATCATCTTCATATAGTTGAATATTTAACTAATTTGCTTTATTGCTTCCTTTATTGCATATTTTGATTGATAAATTAGTAGATAGCATGATTATTAGAAATTAATTGTCTAATTTAATTATTTTTGTATCACTCTCCACATTCATGAATAGTATGCCCTATATTGCCTCAAAGAGTTGAACTTACTTGAATCCAAATCCAAAAACACAACTTTTTTGAAAATTTTCTGCCAAAAACCCATTTCTGGCATTCTGGAAATCACCAGATGGGCGGCCCCTTAATTATATAAGGCGGCCCCCTTAATTTTAAGGGGACCGGCCATCTGATGGTCGGGGATACTGTTTTCTTTATCACTTTTCGACCCATTTCAGCCTATACTTCCCAAAATCCACAAACATATTTTGTCCCATACTATCCCTCAAAATTTACCTTCCTAAACCACATTTCTCATACACTATAAATACCCTCTTCCCATCATTAATGCCATCACACCCAAACATGTCATCTCCCAACAACCAAAAACCAAAGATTTCAAGAACCGCAAGGATCTCCGTAAAACCCGTTTGGAGGAGGAAACTTGATTCTTGTCATAACTCAAGTGATGTTGTTCCAAGTCAACCAACAACTAAACCTCAAACCCACACTAATGACTCATCTCACAACCTATCATCCACTCATGCCTTTATTAATGCTTCTTCTTATGATGAGCATGCTCAATCCCAAAACAACAATCCTAATCTCTCAATCAATACTCCACATGTTGCTCATTCAACAAAAACACCACCCACTCATGAAGAACCTCTTCCACCCACTTCATGTTTTCATGACTACCCAAGCTCAACCATGTCTCCACCACCAAGAGTACCACCACCACATCCTACAACTTCACATGTCATTCCTATGTTGCATGTTCAAACCTTCACCCAAGACAACTATCATGTTCCACCATCATCACCTTCCTCCGAACACTTGAAGTTCGTTGAGGAGCTAAAAGAGGCTCATGAGCTTAGTGCTCTTTTAGCATTACATCTTGCTCAACGCAATTTGGATCCATCCCAATCAAGCTCACCATCATCACCACACAACATCAACCAAATTGAGAAGCATGTTAACAATTGTCCTTGTTGCATCTTCCTTCAACAACAAACCATTGCATTGAATGAGCACTTAACTTGGATTGAGTATCTTCTTACTAGATCTCAACAAACACCATCACTTGAACAACATCAAAACCCTCAATCAAGAAACCCAACTTCAAATCCACCACCTACAAGCTCCACATCTCCAAACTCACCAACATCCATGCAACCAAAAGTTTATCTCCACTAAACCACCAAGCATTTTATATGCTTATGTTTCTCATTTTTAAAATAAAACTCCTCAACCATTTTGGGATTCAAGAAAAGTTTGGTGACACTCCTTGTTGGCACATTAGGATGCTCTACTTAGTTTATTATTCTATATTTATGGCCTTTGTAACAATGATTATGGGTTGACATAATCATTTTCTATTAATGAATGACTTAATATGTGTTTCTAACTATCTTTTGCCATGATTATTATTTATTGGTATTATGATATATGTGTTTGTTTGTGCCATGCTTGTGCTTCTAATATTTTTCTTACAAGAATTCCAATACTCGAACCCTTGGTGCCCTCAAACGAGGGGGAGCATACATCAAGGGGGGAACTTCCTTCTTATTAGCTTAAACCTTTTTGATTTTACAAAAAGGGGGAGAAGTGAATATAAACTCACTAAATACTTGTCTAAAAATTAATTTTTGGATTTAATGAGTTTAGGTTTTGTAATCATCAAAAAGGGGGAGATTGTTGATATAAATAAATGACTAAAAACGTTATTCATATATTTCGATATCTCTATGTTTTGATAATCACAAAACGAAAACACATCAAACCAAAGATCATGACGTAAACAAGTATTTAGTAGTAAGTAATCACTTTCACCATCTAATCACTTAAGGTATTAATAAACAAAGTGTTTAAATGCATTATAAGATCAAAGGAACACTTTTGTTAATCACTAGATATTTATAAAATGTCACAAAACATTTTATATCTTTTATAAAACATTTTTGGCATTAAAAGAATATGTTTAATTCATTACAAATTTATGAATTCAAACTTTCAACCAAAAATGGCAAATCTAATTCAAAAAAATTTTCCCTCACAAAAGGACAAGAAAATCCAACGTTCAGGAGGGCGGCCCCCTTAATTATACTAGGCGGCCCCCTTAATCCTTAAGGGACCGCCCCCTAATTAAGGGGACCGGCACGCTCCAGAACAGTATTTTCTGGCCCTTTAAATACTGGATCATTCCACATATTTTTCTCACCTTTTTGCACTAAAAACTTTCTGATCTAAACATCCATTTCCTTCCTCTAAAAATCCTTTGATCTTATATACATTGATCTTTGTTTCAAAGTGATTCAAGCCTCAACACTCAAGTGCAAAGAGAAGAATGCTTCTATTAGAAGTATTACAACTTAGTATCATCTTGCTATCTAAGTTGTTTGTTTATTTCATCTTGTTGATCCCTCATATTTTGGTGAATAAGGTGTATGTATTAGTTAGCTAGATTGTGTTATAAAATCTAGAATTGTTATAAGTGTGAAGTGGAACTTAAAGTGAAGAAGTAGTGTTTCATAGTAGTGGTGATAGGAAATATTAGCAATAGTGATTAGTAGTGAAGAAATTGGAACTTCCAAGTTAAGAAGACATTGAAGTCTAGAAGTTGTGAAGATGTTAGAGACTAGAAGGTGTGAAGACGCTAGAGCCTTGAAGTTGTGAAGAAGTTATAGCCTTGAAGTTGTGAAGGTGTTAGTCCTTGAAGTTGTGAAGAATTTGTTAAGGCGTGAAGATACCTGTGGTGTGAAGAAGTATTGAAGAAGTGAAAAGGTGTGAAGAAGGTGTGGTGTGAAAATAGTTGTGAGATTGGTTCTAGCTACGATTAGAACTTGACATTTTGCTTAGTGTCGTAAATCGGTGTAAGCTTTGGTGTGTACGGTTTTCTCCGCCATAAGGGAGGTTATTGACTTAGTGAAGAAAACTCTCGAGTTCGGTGCTCGGGGGGGGGGGGGGGGGGGGGGGGGGAGTATGGCAAGGAAGGTGTCCTTGTAGCCGAACCACTATAAATCTTTTGTCTCTCGGTTTGATCTTTCCATCTCTCACCCTTTGCTCGCTTACTTATTAGCTTTTCGTATATAGTTATAAGTGTGTGTTGTGCATATATTGATTTCACATAAAGATCAAACTAAAATTCATTCATAACATTAATCTTACAAAAACAAACCAAGTACATAAACTTATATTAAAACACTTATATATATATATATATATATATATATATATATATATATATATATATATATATATACGTATATATACATACGTATATATATACCTATATATATATATATACATATATATATATACATATATATATAGACATACATATATATATATATATATATATATATATATATATATATATATATATATATATATATATATATATATATATATATATATATATATATATGAAATCATAATTTCTTTCCCAACATTATCCATAAGTAGTGTTTATACAAAATCACAAATAAACTAGTATCAACACTTTTGCATTAAAGAGTTTTAAAATTGTACATCATACATAAGTAGTGTTTATACAAAGTCGTTAATAAACTAGTATCTATATTTTTGCATTAAAGAGTTTTGAAATTTTCGTCTAATCTTTAGAAGCTAACTTTTACAAAACAAATAAAATGAAAATGACGTAAAACTATTCAACCCCCCCCCCCCCTTCTAGTTTTCCACACTACCTATTCTATCTCTATGAGAAATCTTGTGATTATCCATCACGAGTATTCGAATTGTTCAAGGCGTTTTAAAGATATTTGAAGAAGAGTTTCGTTATGCTAATCTGGTTCCTTTGGGAATATTTGATTTGATATTATTCTGAACATGGAGTTGTTGACGGAGCATCGTGATGCTAACAACTGTCATACTATATTTGTCATCTTCAGCGATTTGAGAAACTCGAAATTCTGTACTATGGTTCCTTATTATGATTACCTTTGGTTTGAAAACTCGTACATTAGTCCCTCGCGGCTGTGAAGATACTTTGTTTGATGGAACTCGACTTGAGAGTTATTTGGTTGTTTGAAATCCCATGATGTATTCCTTGATGAACTACTAAGATTATCATCAGAATGTGAAGTTGTTTTGATCTGGTTATGAGACTTTGTTAGTCACGACTCGATGTAGAATGTGATTTCAATAAAGGCATGTGTATATGATGCAAGTATTATGACGCCTGGCCAATGTGATAATAGTTACATCTTATAACTTGAACTTATTTGGATCATATGATATTTTGAGCAGTGCCTGAGAACAGTAAGTTGGTTGATTCGGGAACTTTATCTGTGTAAGAGTGACGTTTGCTTAATTCTGAAACTCCGTTATGAATGACATCAGTGGAAGGGAAAAAACTGAAGAGCCAGCTTCTAGGAAGTGGTTTCATCTATGCAAGTGTGTATCTTTGATGTGTTTATGTTTTATTCAGGGAGAAGAATGATGATAGCAATAAGTTGTAGATTGATTTCTGGAAGCTAAATCGTATCATGTTTTGAGTGAAGGAGCAAGATGTTCCTAGAATTCCTTTTCGTATTCGTTATGATCTTTAAGAGTATAAATAATGCCAATGGTATTGGCTACTGCTCCGACTATTCCTATGAATTTGATAAATCGTGTCTTTCATGAATACTTGGATAAATTGTCATAGCATGGCATATTAGTATGTTTAGAGATGAAAGAGAAACACGAGAATCATCTTCATGAATTGTGTGGGAATTTTTGCGTCAGAAGAAGCTCTATGTGATGTTTTCGAAAGGTAACTTTGTGGGAGGAAGAACGAGAGGAGAATTTAGAAGAGCTGGAAAGAGATTTGTTTCTACTTCAGAAGGAGACCTAGCTATGTCTTTAGGCAACATGGGAAGATTATTGGTTATGCAGCTAGGACCGTAGGAGGTGAACTATCAGACGTATGACTTGAGAGTGAAATGTGGCAGATATGAAGAAGCTCAGGATAAGGAAGGAAGAAGATTATCCATGTTAGAAGACTTGAAGGAAGTGGTTTGATAGAAGCACACAGATCTATCGACTCTATTCATCTTAGTTGTACTAATATGTATAGAGGCTTGAAGCAGAAGCTGGATGGGATGATATAAAAATGGTGGTGACTACATTGGTGATTTCCACGCATAGGAGGAAGAACAACGTGAATTGAGTTGCAGTGGATCATTGACTAGGACGGCTTGCTCGGAAGATGGGCGGAGATTTCTTTCGGCAGAAGGTTACTCAAGCTACATGACACACTTACAGTGATCGTGACAGAGAATCGCATCTTGTAACACACTTTCAGAGAAGATACAGAAGACTATGGTGATTTGACTCTGGATGTTAGTATGACTTCTCATTTTCAGACGGATGGACAGAAAGAACAACTATTTGAACTTGGAAGATGTGTTGAGCGGGAAATTTGACAAGTATTTAGCTTGGTTGTGTTTGCTTACTAAGGAAGATGGCATACAAGTGACAAGTGGTTCTTCTAGGGTTTTGTATGAGTGAAGATGTGGAATACCTTTTGGTTGTAATGAGGTCGGAGAGCTACTTACTGAAGGTTCAGAGTCAATTATAACAACTAATGGATTAGTTATTATGGAAAGGGAATTTGGAATTTAGAATGGGAGTTGTGTGTTTCGTATGAGTATTCTGCACAGAAGAGTTAGACATCTTGGCTTTTGAGGAAATTTTGATTCGCGATGTGTTAGTCCTTGGATTCATCTTATCTGTACGATTATTTTACTTATTCTGTTGTGGCTTCTGATACATTTCGATACTCTGAAATGTGCTTAGTTGATCGTCGATACGAGTATATTACCCATCTCTTTATGAGACTCGTGATAATTTTGATGATTCGATTTGTGCTTCTTTGACTTTGGCAAGTTCCTTTGTTCGTTCAGAATTCGGTAGGAGTTGATAAAGTTTTATCGGTTAGCACTATCTCATTTTTTTTGGCCCCGTAGGAATATGTGTTTCATGTATCTCCTTGTGAGATTTTAATTATCATATGTCATCTGTCATCTAATATGCATTTGTTTCGCATTCGTTGGATTTGTATTATGTGGAGAGCCTGGGGCTATCCTTGTAGTCAAGATCAAGTCATGAGAAAAATTTTCCATTTGTGAAGATTCCTTGGAAGACCTCTGCGTCTAACTTTTGCGACATCAAATTTCGCGGACAAAATTTTTCTTTTTAGAGGGGAAGAATTATAACAACCTAAAATTTTAGACTCACATTTTAATACGTATTTTGAAATTTACCTAAGTCCATAAATGATATGATTAGTACTACCACTATATATATTACTACGTACAAGATTGACATAGTCCTTTTAAAAGGTAAAACATATCACACGTGTATACATGGCTTACCTAGACGTTTTTTTTTTTTTTTTTTTTTTTTTTTTTTTTTTTTTTTTTTTTATCATATGCTACGTTTGGGACTAGGAGATAAGTAGCTTGACGATTCATTTGAAAGAGTAAAAGATATACTCCTGATTTTTCTCAAGCAATGCTCGGTCATTCCTTTTATTTGGCTACCTCCCATATTTGTTAAACCGTATACCTTGTTCCTCTCTAAACACCGAATTCAAAGAAAACCCTAAAACTTTAATTCGACAGCTCCATTTCTTTGTCCTCTCAAGAAGGTACGAAGGTTTAAAGATTGGTTGATCGGTTCGTGTTCGGGTTTGGGATTTCAACCAGATTCGTTTCATTAGTCTTTGGGGTTGTGTTCGTCTTCATCTCTTTTTATCTCGATCATTTGGTTTGAAGGTAAACCTTGAATCTCATTCGCGAATGAATCTTCGATCTTGATATTATCATTAGTATATCTTGTACATAAAACATTCAAACCTGCTATGTATGTCACTTAACGGATTTGATAGAGTACTAGAAGGCAACTGTTTCTCAAGGTTTTTGGAAGCATAGTTATTATTATATGACCATGAATGCAAATATGAGTATGGATATATGATCAGCTTATATATATAAAGATTAAAACCAAATCTTGTTTTGTGTATACGGTGATGGGTGTATAATATACATGAAGAATTTTTAATCATGTGAATGTGTATGTCGTTTTTGTGGAAATCGGATCAGGAAACGGGTTCTCGGTTTCGACCAATCATTACCTAGTTTATTAGATGAACTCTGTTCATGGTATAGTATATATATTATTGATCGAAATTTTGTATTCAATAGAGTAAATATCATAACTGTTTTCTTTTAAAAACTTGGTATACTGCATGGATGAAATATGTCATTTATAACTTTACGTATATTAGTGTAGGAAGCAAAACATGCTAATTTCTTTTAAGCTTTTATAGTTTTATATATTTTGATAAAACTAAAGGATTGAGTATGCTTGATCTAGTTTTCAAACACAAATTTTGGAGTCTTGTGGGTTCGGTGTCATATTGAAGTCGAGAGGGTGTAGGGTAACTAGTGATTCGAACAAGGTTTTGGGATCTTGGGTTGTTTCAAGTTAAGTATTCAACATATGTTTCAATGGGTATAAAAATTTGACTAAACATTGTTTTGATCATTAATGAAGTTAATTGTACATTTAAACCCTATAATTTGCTATAATGACATATTAGACCCTAATCTTTGGAAAATTGTCACAATCAACTCTAAACTATGATATTTGTAATATTAAGCCTTAAGTTTAATTAATTGCCATTGTAATTTGGAAAGTTACTAATTCGGGAAACTTATGAAAAGTTACTTAATTTGGAAGATTTCTAAATATTGAAAGTTACTAAATATGGAAAGTTACGAAAAATAGAAAGCCGACTAAAACAAGTAATCTAATTTAAAATAAGTTATTAATAATAAGCAGATCATTAATTCGTGTAGATTCGCTGAAGAAGGAGTGACTTCCTATTCTTATGTTATGATATGTTTTCGTTGGCGGTTTAAGGTACAGATATTCTATCCCTTTTCAGTAGGGACTTCTCATGACTTTCTTTCGATCCTTGACACTGCTAAGATTCCCTTCAGTTATGCCATTGCTATGTTCCCCATTTTATATGATTGATATGATCCATTTGATATGATTCATTGATATGATCTATTTGATATGAGCCTTGCTATGGTACCTGTGATTTGATTCTGATTTGCTATCCACTTTGATTATGATTATGTGATTGTGAGATCCTGTTATATTATGCTCTGGGAGCATTCTGTTCTGTCATGCTTTGGGAGCATTTTGTTATGGATAGCCTTGCTTTGTTTGCTCTGATATGTTCTGTTCTGATGCCCGAGTTTTTAGTCTACTCATGGAGGTACCATGGGCGTGTCATTGAGGCACCAATGGCATGACACTATCTGGGGTGGTGTGATTAGTCCCCGGCGTCCCCGTCTGATTATGATATGATATGAGATCTCTTGGCCACTTTGTATATGATTTGTTTGTGGGGGCGTATGGATGCATCCTAGGATTTGTTTCGATATGATATAATATGATATGATACAATTTGGTTTGGTGACTGGCTGTACGTGCCTTGTACCCCTTTCACGTCTGGTACTTGGAGGTCGCCCATTTATGTACACCCTATGAATTGACGGATATATGATTATGTGATTTGAGACCTATTCGAGTGGCTCTGGTAGGTCGGCTCGTGGCTTTCCTTTATTTCTTTTGTCCATTCGAGTGTCTCTGGTGAACAAGCCTTTGTTGATACGTGCTCTATGATTCTAATTATTCTTCCACTTGATATCTTTATGATGCTTCATTCATTTGACTCATGATATTTGTTCAGTTGATCGTTGATCTCTTATGCATTTGACAAATGATATTCATTTCAGCAGGAGTTTATGATTTCTTTTTTCTATACTTACGTACGTTTCGATTATTAGTTTTGTTATATATCTGTTCACTGGGCTTTTTAAGCTCAGCCGCATTTCTTTTCCTGCGGCAGGTTTTAGGTTGGAAGCTGGGTTGAGTGAAGAGTGCATAGGAGCTCTTAGTGGATTACCTTGAGGATTAGAAGCCCATTTGCATCTTGATTTGACTTGGATTGGATTTAGATTGGATTTGTATTACATACTGTATAGAGTTAGCATTTCATTTGTTTCCTTAGAATTCCTTTGTAACTTTATGTTTATAAGTCTTCCGCTTGCGTTTGTATGTTCTGATTTGGCACTATAATGTGACATTTTGACTCTTGTCGGGTTGGGGTGTTATAATAATAATAATAATAATAATAATAATAATAATAATAATAATAATAATAATAATAATAATAATAATAATAAATAATTTAAAAAATGATTTTTTTAATATTGTTAGATATCAGATCTATGACTTTAAAGGATGAAGAAAGATGTATCAAAGATTCTAAATGATGAACTAGATCTTGTACATGTTTGTTGAAATCGATTACACCTCATTTGCCGATAGGAATTTATGAACATATGATTAAGTGATTAACAAAGAGTCAAAGATGTATATAACTGATGTGGTGGCGTAAGATGGTTATGTGAGAGCGATTTGAGGAGGTTAATTGATGTTGGAGGTTAAATGGGAGTATTATTGTAACACCCCAACCCAAAAAGGGCTAAAGTGTAACATTATGGGGTCAAATCAGAACATAAGCAAGCGGAATACATTAGTAATACAAGGTTCATAAAACAGTTCTAAAGAAAAGATAAATGACTAATTCTAAGCATTACAACTTCCAAATTAATTACAAGTTAAGAACCAAGATGGAAATCTCTAATTCTATCTCTAATCCATGGGGAGCTATCAACAGTGTAGTCCACTAAGAGCTCCTAAGCACTCTTTACCCAACCCAGCTTCCTTCTAAAAACCTGCCGCAGGAAAAGAAATGCGGCTGAGCTTAAAAAGCCCAGTGAACAGATATAAACAAACAAAAATTAATAACAAAAAGAAAACGAAGGTGGATACGACATAGGTCTAAGCAAACCTGCTGAGTCAGAAATCAAGAATATGGAAACATGGAATATGATCAAAAGAAATACGGATAATGGATATCAAACAATCAACGAAATGAAATGAGTCATAAGTGTAAGCAAAAGAAATAAAACAAGCATACGTTAATCACAATAGAGATGACAAGATTATAAAGATCATAGAAAAGTAGAACTAATAGGAAATGCCCAACAAACATATATCATAGTGTACATAGGAGCTGCAGACTCCGATATACAAAATGTGAAATGGGGTGTATTGCACACACACAAGTCCATTCACCAAATTATACTAAACTGAGTACCTAGGATGCATCCATACGCCCCCTGCAAAACAAATATATATGCACAAAGCTCTAGGCTAAGTAAACATATACAATAATAAATATAGGCCTGAATAGCTAGCTTAAAGAGAACACTGTGGACTAAAACCCACCTCCACAGATAGTGTCAATACCACTGGTGCATCAGTGGCAAGGCCATGGACTCCCCATGACTGGCTACAAATTCATCAAATCATATACAAGTAACACATAATGGGCATAAAATCAAGAATGCTATAGAAAAGAAATATAGCATGCAAACGAATATCAAGCTCATATCAATATCAAGTGTCAACAAACACGAATCAAACAAAGGTAACATAGCAATGGCTTAACTGAAGGGATCATAATCGAAATTTTTAGCATTAAAAAATATGTATTATGAAGTGATGGTCATTCTCATATTGTAACTTTGTGTCGTTTGTTAAGATTAGTAATAGTTTAGTCATTGGGCCTTGGACTTGGCAAGCTAATATGTTATGTGCTATGTTTCATAAGCCTAGTTATCCTACCATGTAACCAAGTCCAAGCCCAAGCCCATCAAATCCTATGTATGGAACTATATAAGGCACCTTACCTCTCATTTGTAAGGTGTGCTTGTGTGTGTATTTGTGTGTGTTTTATTAATCAAAGCTCTCATCTTTTCCATATATACGATTCACATATATATACATCAAGTCACCATCTTTCAATCTTTCCTTCTTATTGTGCTTATATTGTGAGTGATAAAGTTGTGATATTTAAGGTCCTACAGAAATATTAAACAAAAGAGAGAAAGATGGCCTTTACTAAAAAGGCGGAATATCTTTACCTTAAACCTCAAGTGCATACATAACAGAAAACATAAAGACTGGGAAGCAACTCCTTCTTCAGCGAATCTACACGAATTCATGATCGTCTCATTATTAATAACTTGTTTTGAATCAGATTACTCGTTTTAGTCGGTTTTCTATTTTTAGTAACTTTCCTTTTATAGCAACTTTCCAAAAATAGTAACTTTCCTCTTTAAATAGTTTAACCATTTTAAGTAACTTTCTATTTTATGTAGGTTTCCTAATTTAGTAAGTTTCCATTTTTAGAAAGTTTCCATTTTTAGAAAGTTTCCTTATTTAGTAAGTTTCCAAAAAGGAGCCAGTTTCCATATCTTGTAACTTTCCAGATTTAGCAGATTTTATAATTAATAACCTAGGGTCACATTTATCATAATTAGGGTTTACAAGTGATCACAATCCCGTTTACTTACTTATTATGGCTATTAATGTAATATTAGAGTTTCATGACAAAATAATAAGTTTAGGATTTTATGGATCGTTTAACGTTCATAAACACACTAATCATGTTTTATATCAAATTAGGTTATGAGAGGTATTTAGTTATCTTAGTTATATCCTTAAATGTCATATTAATGAATAAGTATAGCATAGGGTCAAAATACATCTTTTATAGTTAGGTTACACCATCCATTAGCTTATTATTTCAATTTCAGCTTTTATATATAATCAGGTCACACATCTATGAATTTTATAACCACATCAGAACTCAAAATTAAAATTCACAAAAATTCTCACAGAGTCTTCAATGTCTTAAGAGTCTACTGGAATTTTCTCAGAATTTATTACCAAGTGGAAACCCCTTTCAAAATCGTTTCCCCAAAACATGCCCAGAAAGTTAACTGCAGAAACACCTCGAAAGTTTGCATTTAATAGACATATCCAGACTTCTCAGAAAAATTCACAAAAATTCCAGGAAGTCCCACATGACCCAAATATTACCCATGTACAAGGAGAGACCTTAACTCTTTATAGTTTGAAAACTAAAAATCAAAAACTGCTACTGATTTTCATACCCGATTACTCAGCTTTGACACTTAATTTTATAAAATTCAAAAATCAAGCTTCCCGACCTCTAAAAGTTAAGTGGCTTACTTTTCCAGAAAGTAGACAAGTATTACTTATGTTTAGACTCAAAAATCACTTAAAAAGCACATTGGTATGATCAAGATGTACCCACTTCAATCCGATACAAAATTTCTGTCAGCAACAACTAATACAAAATCACATCAAAACCCTGATCCTTTAACCCTAATCGACCCATAATAATTGTCTAGGGTTTCTAACATGTAATTAATGTCTAATTTATGTTCATATTACTGATTTTAATGACAACATTAGGGCTTGTAACAATTAGGTCGATTCATATATATATATATATATATATATATATAGGGGGCTTTATTTTCAGAACCCTGATAAGTGCGGGAACTGCGAGAACTCCCCTAGACCAATCATATTTTTTTAAATATTAAACATTTCTATTTAATCAAAAGGGTATAATAGTAAAAGACAATTTCTATTTATTTGTCATTTTTTTTATTAAATTCGTTTTTTAAAAAGACTAGGTGTTGTATGTTTTATAAATAATGTCAATTTACATATGTTTTTAGTGTTTAACTTTTTACACTTTTTTATTAAGCTACAAATACTTTTGCCTAGCCATTATTTTCTTTGAAAGTTTAAAACACAAATCAAGGAACATAGACCTTTATATAAAACAAACAAGATTGATATAATTATATGTTACATTTCTGTTAATTACAAGTACAAAAAACACATATACAATAATCACATCTCTTAAAAAATCGAAAATTATCTTCATGTACATATGTGTTCATCAACTTCTAGGTCTTCAATGATGATCATCTTCATCAATCTGAAAAAAGCATACACAAAAACAATTAAACTACAAAAGTAGGAAACAAAAATTAATTACAACAAATAAGATAACACATATGCACAATCTAAAAAGATAACACATATGCACAATCTAAAACGCATAGGCACAATTTATAACAAAACAGCCATGTTCAATGTAAAAGCAAGTATGTTCAATGAATAACAAGTATGTTCTATGAATAACATGTATGTTCAATGAAAACGAAAATGTGTACTTAGAAACAAGTATGTTCACCGAAAAAACAAGTATGTTCAAACACGAATTCCACGTTTAATCTAGACATGTATTATCTACACATGAAAAACAGCCATGCTCAATGTAAAAAACAAGTATGTTCACTCAAAAATGAGTATGTTCATAAAAAACAAGTATGTTCAAACCATCCTTGAACCGATCAATTAATAACAAGAAGTAACAAACAGATTCATTGATCTGTTCAACATCAATCATCACAATTTATTCAAACACCAAGCGACAAACAATTAAACGCAGCCCCACATGTTTGACCAAATAATTTCAACCAGCAAGTGACAAACCACCATTGAATAAACCATATCAGAATAAAAATCAGCCCCATAACCGATTAAAATAATCACACTTGCTGTCCAAATATTTACTTCTATGAAACCAGTAAGCAACAAATTGGATAATAACTCACCGACCCATTAATTAATCCATTGACCACAGATCATGCGACCAATTAATATGCCAATCAATTAAATAATCCATATCCGACAAGAATGAGTACGAGGTATAATGAATTAGCATGTTATTGTATCAGATCATAACGAATCGATAAAAAATAAAACCGATTATACCTCAACCATTCACCGGATCTGCTTCTGTACGATAACATCTGCTCCAAAAATTCTCCTCATCTCTCTTATGCTTTAAAAACTAGTTCCGACGAGTTTGTGAAGAAAAAAGAGGGCGGCTCTCAGATGTGGGAAATGGGAACGGTGGCAGTTTCTTCATTTGATTACCTGTTTTTTTTTTTTTTAACAAGAACTAGTTGATGATGATGGAGGCGAATGGTAGCAGATAAGAGAGAAGGGGGCTGCTAGGGTTTCATTGTAGGTGAGAGAGGCAGTTATGTGAGAAGGAGAGACGGTTTTAATCATGCCCTTAATTTAGGATGGTTTTCAAAATTGTTTGACCTAAAATTCCTATATTGCCCTTCGAGCCAAAAAGGAAAATATTTGTACTTTTAATTAATTACATTAATGGCACAATCAATTATAGCCATTGATCAAACTCATCTAACGGTGTAAAGCGAGTTCTCGCAGTTCCCGCAATTAACAGGGTTCTGAAAATAAAGATACACTATATATATATATATATATATATATATATATATATATATATATATATATATATATATATATATATATATATATATACACGAATGATATAATTTTATGTGGGTCATGTTTTCATGATTTCAAGTACATTTTCTTACGTATAACATCTTTTATAATACCATTCAATCCATGTTAGTAACAAAATGATATTAGGCATAGCGGAAAACCAGGAAATCAAAAAGAAAGATGAAGATGATACCTAGCAATTGAATGTACGGAAAAACCGAATGGAAGACAATTATATAAACCGAAACCCAAATTCCTTGAACTCCCACACGTACAAAACAATACCCTAACCAGATACATCGTCGATTCGAGGTAGGGGATGATGGTTCATAAAAGAAATACGATTCAGCTTCAAGTAGTAAATACAAGTCTCCTGCTCTTATCCTTCTTCATTGTGAATAAGACTGAAACACTTCAAAGAGATACACTAAGCCAAACAAGCTATTTCATAGCTTTTGGTTGCTGCTCCTCCACTTCTCTCAATTTGACTGGTGCTGTTTAATTTGGAGTTTCAAAATCAGGCAAAACATCGCTCTATACGGATAGAGTTCTGTCTCATCGAACCTTACTATTCTCATTCACTTCTCAAAGACATCCTATGATCCCTATAAGTTCAAGTTATATGATGTAATTATTATCACGTTGGCCAGGCGTCATAATACTTGCATCATATAAACATGCCTTTATGGAAATCATATTCAACCTCGAGTCATGACTAAACCATGTCTCAGTGTTAGGTCAAAGCAAATTCATAGTCTGGTGCAAATCTTGGTGGTTCATTCATGGATTACATCAGAATATTCAGATTATAAATGACTCTCAAAGTGAGATTCTTCCCACGGTGTACAAGAATAGATGCTAGGAAAATTTCACAACCGCGAAAGTAACGCATGAGTTTCCAGGGTGGTAAGGATAACAAAAGTTTAATAATCGGGAATCATGGCAAAATAAATTAGAGTGGTTCAAAATGTCAAAGGAGAGACGTAGTATGACAGTAGCTAGCATCTTGATGCTCTGTTTACCAATCCATATCAGAATGACATCGAATTCAACTTTCCAAGGAAAGACAGATCAGCATAGCAAATCTTATCATTCAGAAGTAAGGATGGCAAAAGCACCCGTAACCGACGGGGAAAACCAAAACCCAAACCGGTTGGGTCGGGTTCGGGGGCGGGTTGGCGGGTTTGGATGCGGGTTTGGGTATTGATATAATTTTTTAGCCGGGTACGGGTTCGGGTACGGGTTCTGGTAATACCCGCCCGTTTACCCGTACCCGTATCCATTTACCCGAATCTATACCGCTTTATTGATATTATAATTAACTAGAATATATATGTATTATATATAATTTCTTCCATTATATTTTTTATATATGTATCTCTATTACATAACATATTTTATTTTGTACATGAATTATTCAAAAGCATTAAATCGTTTGATACTATATTCATTTTCTTTAACTTTAAAAAAATGATTACATTAGGGTGTTTTCCTTTGTTTTTCGGTGGATTTTAGTGTCACTTAATGTTAATACCGTCATTTTGTCTATATAGTATTCAATTATATATTATTCAATTGGGGAAAACCGAAACCCGCGGAGAAACCCAAAAAACCGATGGATAATATTAATCGGGTACCCGACGGGTTTTGGGGCGGGTTTGGGTATGGATATTATAAACGGGTACGGGTACGGGTTCACTAAAACCCGACCCGTTGCCACCCCTATTCAGAAGTGAGGGATAACATTTCTATACTCGTGGTTGATCACTACAAGACTTCTCATAGGAATAAAACTGGATAAGGCAAAATCTAATGGTGTCGGGAAACTTAAGTATGCTTATCAAAAGCAAGAGATTTCACAGAATGTGTCAAACACATTATGGTCATACGAATTCTCTGAATGCTCGGAGAGGTATCTAAAGGGTTAACAATTGAATTAGAGGTTTGAATCAAAAGAAAACAAAGCTTGTGTAATGTCAAACACTACTGCAGAATTCTTAACATATTCTAAAGTTACATGGTCATTAATCTCATGTTGTGCAGACTTATAAGTTTCAAATCTCCTGAAGGGAATTTCTTAAAAGAGCTTAACTAAGAGCAAAGCATGAATCAGAGTGAATGCGAAAGCAAGGATACTTAATAAATGCCCTATAGTCTACCCAATCCTCACCGATCATAACTTAAGTTTCAGAGTGGCAATCCTAAAGCAAGTTCTCAACGGTTGTTTCAAAACTTAGCGGGCCTAATACTCACAGGTCATAGCCTAAGCTCTACGGGTTTTGAATCGGCTAATAAAACCTATCTCTGATACCATAATTGTAACACCCCAACCCGAAAAGGGCTAAAGTGTAACATTATGGGGTCAAATCAGAACATAAGCAAGCGGAATACATTAATAATACAAGGTTCATAAAACAGTTCTAAAGAAAAGATAAATGACTAATTCTAAGCATTACAACTTCCAAATTAATTACAAGTTAAGAACCAAGATGGAAATCTCTAATTCTATCTCTAATCCATGGGGAGCTA
Organism: Artemisia argyi; assembly: GCA_030686995.1. Taxonomy (NCBI): domain Eukaryota; kingdom Viridiplantae; phylum Streptophyta; class Magnoliopsida; order Asterales; family Asteraceae; genus Artemisia; species Artemisia argyi. The sequence continues at coordinate 129,333,837 of CM060695.1, read as the reverse complement.
TCAATAGTGTAGTCCACTAAGAGCTCCTAAGCACCCTTTACCCAACCCAGCTTCCTTCTAAAAACCTGCCGTAGGAAAAGAAATGCGGCTGAGCTTAAAAAGCCCAGTGAACAGATATAAACAAACGAAAATTAATAACAAAAAGAAAACGAAGGTGGATACGACATAGGTCTAAGCAAACCTGCTGAGATAGAAATCAAGAATATGGAAACATGGAATATGATCAAAGGAAATACGGATAATGGATATCAAACAATCAACGAAATAAAATGAGTCATAAGTGTAAGCAAAAGAAATAAAACAAGCATACGTTAATCACAATAGAGATGACAGGATTATAAAGATCATAGAAAAGTAGAACTAATAGGAAATACCCAACAAACATATATCATAGTGTACATAGGAGCTGCAGACTCCGATATACAAAATGTGAAATGGGGTGTATTGCACACACACAAGTCCATTCACCAAATTATACTAAACTGAGTACCTAGGAAGCATCCATACGCCCCCTGCAAGAAAAATATATATGCACAAAGCTCTAGGCTAAGTAAACATATACAATAATAAATATAGCTGATCGGCTCCAAACGGTCCACCTAAATTGACCAAGTGATGGTCAACAAGGTCAAACTGCCTAGAGTCAATACTCCATGGAAGATAGTGGTTTCCCCGGGTCGTTATGTCCCGACGAGGTGTGATGGTTATAAAACGGATCTGTGATTGGGTGAATTTGGATAGGAAAGGGGTTTGTGTGTGATTAAACTAGGGAATCTACAAAGAAATAGCTTAAACAAGCTATATGAACAAGACTGAAAAGTTGGAAAAACCAGAAACTTTTAAAATCTAAAAACGCGTACGTTTACGTTTTAAATAACGTAAACGTACAAAATAAAACGTTAAAAATGAAATCTGAAAACCCCTAGGGGGTGAAAATGACTTTTTTACAAACCTAAGATAAAAAGAAAATTTAAATTGAAAATAAAGTTATTAACTTGATTATTTTAATATTTAAACACTAATTAATTAATTAAAACTATTTTAAATCTAATTTAAAATAAACTAAAAATGATAAAGGTTACAAAATAAACTAAAAACTTACAAAAATATTTTCTAAACCTCTAATTGAACTTGAAGAAAGTATAAAAATTAAAAAGAAATATTTTTGTCTTTTTGTGAATTTTATATTAATTAATTACTAATTATATATTAATTAACAAATTAAACTATTTTAAATTATAAAAAATAGTAAATGAACAGTAAAAATTATAAGAAAATTCCTAAAATTATTTTACATTATATAAAAGCTAAGAAAAATATAAAAACTAGGTCTTACTTAATAAAAACTAATTATGCTATTTAAAACTTACTTATTAATTAATTATTAATTAAACTAATGTTAATTCTAATAAATACTAAATGACAAAATAAAAATCTGAAAAATTACTAAAATTACTTTAATATAAAAGATAATTAATAAAAATATAAAAATACCAAGTACTTAATAAAAATCTAAAAATGAAAATTAAAAATTAAATTACATTAAATAGAAACTATCACTTAAAATTAAATTGGTTTTTCTCGATTTTTCTTTTACAAACCTATTTTATACTTAAAAACAACTAACTTTTGTGAAAACAAATTTTTTATAGCTTAAAAATAAGCACTGTGGAAGCTTATTAGCTCCACAGTTGACTTTTGTTGACCACAAAGGAAAATAAGCTAGAATGGGCTTAAGTGGGACCCACTATGGATGATTCAGGTCCAAATAAGTTAGATGAACTTGTTTAAGCAAGAAAAAGCCCAAGGTAACCACTGAATAAGCACATGGATCAAAATAAGCACTTTGACCACTTGATACTTGACTGAAAAGGGGACAGGTTTGTGGATTGATTCCAGGTGGGTCCCAGGGGTTCTCAGGTCAAACAAAAGGTCAAAGTCTCAAGCCTACCAGGAGGGGGGTTGGGGGGAACCAATTTATGGCCTGTGGGACCACTGAGGTGGCCAGAAAACCACCACCAAGTGGTGGTTTTGGGTGAGTTAACTACTGCAGTAGGGGATGCACCTTCCCTGCAGGTGTGTTTGATCAAATGTAGGGCCCAGGAGAAAATTAGCAAAAATCAAAGGACTGTGGGAACTTAAAGACAAGGTGGGGGAGTGCTAAACCTCAAAAGCTCAAAGTTTAATACCTACTACATAATTCTAAACAATTCCCACAAGTTTTGGAAAAAACTGAGATAGGTGCATTTTGACTTTTTAATGAAAACTAGGAACTTGACTTTTTTGGATTTTAAACTTAATCTAATGACTTAAATTGAAGTTTTAGGCTAAAATGAAACTAAGTTAAGCTAAAGCAACTATATTTGAATGGATTTGACAAGATTAAGGTGCAAAAAGTCCTCACAGTGGACTGTGATGAAGGTTGAAGTGGAATTTTAACTTTTCTCTAAAAAAAAACTGATTTTTATGGTTCCTAGAGCCTAACTAAACATAATAAAGTATATCTAAACTAAAACAACAATAAGACAACAACAAGAATATAACAGTCAAGCTTTAGCCAAACACCCCTTTATGGTTCACTGTTTGATGGTTTTCAAAGAAAATGAGGGATCTAAACCATGAATTCACTAATTTAACTTACAATAAGCTTAGATAAGCATAAATGAACATAAATGATCTATAAATAACAACTATAGCTACTCAATTCATATTATGCAGGGTAAAGTGAAAACTTGCCTGACAAATGACCAAAACTCAAACTGAGATGCACAAGGGCTCACATCACCATCCAATCACTTCCCTTGAAGTTTTAAACCAAAAATGTAATCCATTTTAACCCTGCTCCTTTCCTCTTTTCCTCTTCTAAGTTGAATTTTTTTATTTATTAACTATTTTTCTTGATTTTTTAAGTAATTATGATTTTCTGAGTTAAACTAAACTAAGTGTTTTTATGAGCTCTTAGAACCTATATGATGAGCTTATGAAAGCTTTTGGAACATTAAACAACCACTGCTAACAACTTTAACATAATTTTGAGTTTTTTATTAAAATGAAACATAAACTGAAATTCAACTTGGTACTGAAATTAAAGATCAACAATTGTTTAGGATACACTGAGATTACAACTTGGAAAGATTAGTTACGCTAATTTTTCATTACAACTAAACTACAAGCTACACTAAGACTATATTAAAACTACACACTTGTGTCTCCTGCTTCCTTCCCCTTTAGTAGACTTTTTTGGGTTCCTTGGACTTTTCTGAATCTTTCCCACATCCATTTGCAGCCCTTAGATTGCTTGAAAAGATCTTGACCTTTGAATCATATATTTGGCGCCAAAGTCCCAAATGGCAGGTGGGGATTGCTTGTGAGATATTCAAAAGTATTAATTGGTTTTGTTTGGTTCTGTTTGGAGGGGGGACAAGAAGTGGGTTTGCTGAGGTGGAGGAGGGGGAGGTGAAGTGTGGAAGTGGAGTAGCAGGGATCAAGTTGGAGGGGGGAGTGGAAGGTTTGACTTTGGGTTTGACTTGGGGAATAATAAAAACGGGGTGAGGTATTATTTTTGTTTTGGTGTGGGCTGGTAGGGAAATGGGCTTGGGGTGTTTATTTTGGATCAGGTTTTGGAATTGGGTTTGGTTTTTGTTGGTTTGTTTTAATATCAAGGTTCCGTATGGTTATTTGTTTCACAAGGACTCAAAATGTAATTTTTAGAAAATGAGGGGCTGGGTTTGTTATTTTTCCATAGTTATGACAAGGGTTGAACATAACAAGTCTGAATAGTATAAGGGTTATAAAAGATAATTTTCCATTTTCGAAAACTTGGGGGCCTTGTTTTGCAATTTTCCAAATTACGGGGACCAAACATGTAAACTTTTCAAAACTTTCTCCTAGGGACCCATTTTAATAACTTTTGATTTCCCAAGGTCCAAAAATGATTTTTCTTTCAGAAATATCCCACCGGGGACCAATTCTGCCAAAAAGTGAAACTCCAAGGACTAAATTGCAAATTTCTAAAACTTTTGAGATTTTTCACCAAAGGACTAAATATGATAATTTATGATTTCAAAAGGACCTTTGGTGATTTTTCTTTTAAAATATGTGCACAGGGACTATTTTTGCTAAATTTTGAAAGTTAGGGGACAGAAACTGCCAATTTTGCAAACTTTGTACGTTTTTTCATCTGTTTTTGCTCATTTTGCATCTAAAACATATAAAACACAATTTTGAAATATTTTTAGTTTTTTGATGCGTTTCTGAGTATTTTTGTACGTTTTGCAGTTCAGATTTGACCAAAAATGATGAGTGTTTGAGCACTCATCAATCCCCCACACTAAACTATTGCTAGTCCCTAGCAATAACTGTTTTGAAAACTTGATGGATTTTAAACTCTTTACCAAAAGCCATCACTTCTGGAGTAGCCAGATGTAAGAACTGTGGTCCACCTGATAACCGTGTGATTTTGAGCAAACCACCAGCTGTCAACGGATTTGATTAGTTTTTACCAAAAGCCGTTTGCTTCTGGACTAGCCAACTCTTGATGGACTAAGTCAACATCTTGGTGAGCTGATTACCAATTATGGTTTTTCCACTGCCTTTACCACAAGCCATAATCTTGCGGGCTAGCCAACTCATTCGCTTTATAGGATATGACGAGTTGAGGTAGCATACAATTTTGGGCAAATTGCAAGCCATAAACGGATTTGATATGTCTTTACCAAGAGCCGTTTGCTCCTGGACTAGCCAATCCTTTTTGTCGGTTAGACAAGGCGGACTGATAACCACAAAAATTTTGAAGCACCAGTGAAAATTTTTTGAAATTTTGGCCAAAACGGGGGTATTAGATAGTAAAATGTGATAAAATTCGCTAGAATAGCGAAATACCCCCCCCCCCCCCCCCCCCCCCCACACTTAGAATGAATATTGTCCTCAATATTCAAAGCCCCGGCTATTATGCCGACTTTTTGAACGTAAAAGGGCAACATTACAAGCTAAGCGTGGAAAACACCATTTTGTATTTTCACTTTTGTAACCATAATAGGGGTAATTCCCCCACACTTAGGGTGAAAACCCTATAAGCATGCTACTGTTTTTGTTTACCGAGTCGCTAGCTTGACTCGACCCCGAGTTCATTTGTCCTTGGGGAAGCATGATGTGGAAAAGACAATCTCAATCGAACTTTCATTCAAGATGTTTGGACAAACATTTGAAGCACGTGAAAGTTCCACACCAATGAGATAAGTATCCGGCTCAAGATAATGGTCAATGAAAATGCCGGGATCAAAGATGGTATCTTCATTCCCGAAGGAGTGAAGAAGAGAGGAAGTCACCTTATAGGTGAAGAAAAGGAAGAAAACAATAATGAAAATCATGATTTGATATTCTTCCTCGAGAGTAGGCTCATTAGCCTGAATTTGGATTTCAAGGGTTAAGCTCAAAAATATTCCGGGAGGGTGGGTGGGAATTTGCAAATTCTCATGATTGAGTGCATCTCCCCCCGGGCTATCATACTCCAGAGGAGTCATGATATGATGAGTGAGTTCACTGGAGAACTCCTCATGAAGAGAATCTTTCACATGATGTAAATGTGTGAACTCTTGTTCCATTATGGACTCGTCACTCTCCTCATCAAAGATGGGATTGTTAGAAATCATAGTGAATTCAGGTTCGAATTCAAATAGAGGGTTGGTGAAATTCGTATTAAATGTTTCGGGAACAAGGTGATCAATATTCTCTATTGGACTGTTAGGATAAGAAGTGAGTGGTGGATCATGATATAGGAGACTTTCAATTTCTCCCAGATCGGCTTCGAAATCATGGAGACCATCATCACTTTCCAATGAAAGTGGATTGATGTGAGTAAGTTCATCAGCGAACTCCTCTAGAAGAGGATCAGCATCAGACTGTGGGAGTGATGCCTCAATATACTCAATGTCTCCATGAGATGTACAATCATCATTAAAATCTGAGAAAGTCTCAAAATGATCGTTTGAACACTCAAGAGGGGAAGGAAGATCACACGTATGCTCAAGAGTTCCCTGTGACTCTCTTGGGATTGGAACAAGGATCTGAACACTAGACTTTATGAATTCGTCCGATTCCTTTTTAGGATCTGAACACTAGCGTTTTTGATTTTAAACGTTTATGGTTTTTCCAACTTTCCAGTCTTGTTCATATAGCTTGTTTAAGCTATTTCTTTGTAGATTCCCTAGTTTAATCACACACAAACCCCTTTCCTATCCAAATTCACCCGATCACAGATCCGTTTAATAACCATCACACCTCGTCGAGACATAACGACCTGGGGAAACCACTATCTTCCACGGAGTATTGACTCTAGGCAGTTTGACCTTGTTGACCATCACTTGGTCAATTTAGGTTGACCGTTTGGAGCCGATCAAATTTTGGCGCCGCTGCCGGGGAGGTGTGCGCGCTATTCTATACAGTTTTGCGTATTAGTGAATCGGGATATACATCCATTGTATATTTACCATCCCTTGTTCATATTATCTTCTTATTTTCATAAAAAAAACAAAACTGTTCCCGAAAACTTTTTAAACTCAGTTTTCAACGAACACAAAAAAACACAAAAACATTTTCTTTCTCATTTGTACAAAATGTTTATCCAAAAACCCAAAAATAATCACATTTACCCTCTCACATCTTTGATTCTTCATCCCTACCCCTCTGTAAACCTTTGATTCTTCCTATGTCGTATCCACACCATTGTGGTTGTCAATGGTGTGGTGGTCCTCATAATGGCGGGAATTGTCCCGGCTATAGCATGGTTGAATCAGGAGATGGGTCTGTCTATAACCAAGCTCCCTATCCTTACCATGATACATCTGATTAATCCTACCAGCCACCACATCATGAGATACTGACATATCTGTGTGAGTTTTGTGGAGGCCCTCACCAAGGATTTGAGTGTCAATCCGGAAACACGTTTGTCTATGAACAGTTTTCCGGTGATGCTCAGAACTTTGGTTATGACCAATACCCATATGATTCACCAGTCCAAACTCAACAGTTTTACTGTTGTGATTACTGTGGAGGGCCACACTTCAGCTCAGATTGTCAAACGGGAAATCCGTATCCTTATGACAATTTTGACACACCTTATTATGACCAACCTCCACAGTACCAAATGAATCAAGCAATTCTTCCATAAATTCAAAAATGTACCGGAAATACTTGATGAGCTTAAGGGTTTAGTTAAAGACTTGTCCCAAAAAGACACTCATCAAAAATCCATGGAAGAATTACAAAATAAAGCGTTAAAAATGAAATCTGAAAACCCCCAGGGGGTGAAAATGACTTTTTTACAAACCTAAGATAAAAAGAAAATTTAAATTGAAAATAAAGTTATTAACTTGATTATTTTAATATTTAAACACTAATTAATTAATTAAAACTATTTTAAATCTAATTTAAAATAAACTAAAAATGATAAAGGTTACAAAATAAACTAAAAACTTACAAAAATATTTTCTAAACCTCTAATTGAACTTGAAGAAAGTATAAAAATTAAAAAGAAATATTTTTGTCTTTTTGTGAATTTTATATTAATTAATTACTAATAATATATTAATTAACAAATTAAACTATTTTAAATTATAAAAAATAGTAAATGAACAGTAAAAATTATAAGAAAATTCCTAAAATTATTTTACATTATATAAAAGCTAGAAAAAATATAAAAACTATGTGTTACTTAATAAAAACTAATTATGCTATTTAAAACTTACTTATTAATTAATTATTAATTAAACTAATGTTAATTCTAATAAATACTAAATGAAAAAATAAAAATCTGAAAAAATTACTAAAATTACTTTAATTTAAAAGGTAATTAATAAAAATATAAAAATACCAAGTACTTAATAAAAATCTAAAAATAAAAATTAAAAATTAAATTACAGTAAATAGAAACTATCACTTAAAATTAAATTGGTTTTTCTCGATTTTTCTTTTACAAGCCTATTTTATACTTAAAAACAACTAACTTTTGTGAAAACAAATTTTTTATAGCTTAAAAATAAGCACCGTGGAAGCTTATTAGCTCCACAGTTGACTTTTGTTGACCACAAAGGAAAATAAGCTAGAATGGGCTTAAGTGGGACCCACTATGGATGATTCATGAGTGCTTATTCACTCATCCTTTTCAGGCCTTATTTCAGACCAAAAACACCAAATACTAACCAAAAATGCCAAGATAATGCATATTTTTGTATTTGTGTATGTGCAGGTACGGATATGAGAAAAATGAACAAAAACAAA